>OU015592.1:2500000-5000000 GCA_907165245.1 Habrosyne pyritoides
CTCAGGATATTTATTATTATTATTTTATCAAGAATCCAATCTAACAGGGACTATTATCACGCACAACAGTCAAAAGAACTCAATGATCAAAGACTGAAGACCCATTATTGCGATCGCGGAAACGGAAGCAACTCGGTACATTAACTTTGGGAGAGCTGTTCTCATACGCATTATACATGATATATATATTTAGAAATAGATCTCTTAGCGGTGAGTTCATCCGGGGAAGCACTAGCACATATTTCCATTGTAATGCACTTGTGTTACTGTGTTTCTAACCGAAACAGTTTGGTACTGTTGATCAGCACGTTTCAGGGCCAACAACGCATTGACAATGTCCATAGGCGTGGTGACCACTTACCATCAGAGGGGGCATCTGCCTGTTTGTCAGCCCAAGTGGTATAAAAAGAGTACTCATATTGGTGGCCTATATGACAAAGAAAAACACAGGATCATTTTAAATATTATCATCAACATCTACCTACTTTATATATGAATTCTTTTAAGTCATTATCGGTATATTCTTAAGTCGCTTCTTACGACACCCTAGAGGTGAGTTGGGGTGATGTTCGTCGCCACTATACCACTGCACTGTCACTATAATGTAATATCTATTTAGGTAGATATGAAAAAATTACTTTTTTAGTGCGAGCCTGCTAAGTTTGGAAACTGATAGCCGTGTGTAAATATTGTCACAGGGTACTTATTTATTTATTAGGGAATACAATAAAGATTAGCTTCCTCTTAAATTCGAATGGAGGCACGGGCCACAGCTGGTGAACATAAACACTAAATTTAGCGACAAATTCAAAAACAACATGCGTTATTTTTACGGTTGCCAGAAAGAAAACAGAGCTGTTTATAAAATATCCAAACATCCGCTAGTCTGTCGTATAGGAAACAGACAAACAAAGCGACTTTTCAAGAACAAAGCTCGACCCGCGCTATGACGAATACAAACTAACAACATTACATCTGCTGTATTTACCACTCTTAACTGTATGGAATAGAGGTGGGTTTTAAATGATTGGGGTGCATTAAAGGGTGGTTCAAAAGAGTGACAATGCAGGAATATGTGTTTTCCGCAAGAGCACTACAGCGGTGTGGGTTTACGGGGAATTGAATTTTGATATTCACGGTAGTCTTGAAAATGTTTGGTCGCGTAAAACGTTTGCCTAATTTATTTATTTGCCGCTTTTGTGTATTTAGAGGAGCAGTTTAATCATCATGCCTGCGTTGTTCCTAATCGTTTAGAAATATCCAAATTAATGGAGGGTTGGCGCGGTAGTTTGATGCAGTGTTAAGGTGAGATGATAGCTTAGTTATATCAGTAATGACGGGACGAGAGTTGTGGGTCAAAATCTTACAGTGAGCTTAAGCTTTTGGTAGATAAAAACAACGTGAAGAAAGCACTGCAGGGTGGTAGTGTTATTTGTAGTACCTACCCATCTGGTTGGCACACTCAAGTTGAGAATCAGTCACCAAGTACCTGCTGATATGTTCCGACAGGGACTGAAAATGTACGAAATACATTCAAATTGCGTCGACACCTAATGATTAGAATGGTGAATAGAGATGATGATCTTATTTAATTCTGAAAACTATTTACATATATATTTTATATATATTATATTTACATATATATGCTGCTTGCAATTAAGCTTGACTGTTCACATCGTCTTTTTAAACATGCAGTTTGTTTTCCAAATCAGGTAGCGAATTTGTGACTGAAGTTAGATTACAGCAGTAAAGTTTTGGTGATATAGGGTTGGCACACGTCCGAATAGAGATGGATTATGTCCGATCCATCTGTCCAGTTTATCAACTCACGCATGGATGCAGTATCATCTCTGAAATCAAGTAATAAAAAAAGGGTTTGGTTTTAATAATCTTGAATGCAATTTTCAAAGTGAATTCTTTATAGTTTCGAACTAAAGTGATACCTAAATAAAACATGATAGTTATAATGTTTTACTCCAAAAAATTGCGGTATTGATACAGTTAGTGATAAAAATCAATATCATTTATTCATTTAAGGTCTGCGGAGAGCACCTATGAAGGTCAAAGCTACTGAAATTACCATGATGTAGTAGTTATGTGATGTAGATACTCTGACTGCAGTTCCACAGGTCATGAGTTCAACGGCCACCCAGAAAAACTAAAGCGTCACATGTATTTTGGTTCTGCGTCTAGAAGGTAGCAGTATATCAGTTATCTGATTACCAGCACCGTACAGTGACCATAATAGTGCATAATAGTGCGCCATAAATGTGAGGAGAATTATCTCAGGATATTATTTCCACGAAAATCAAAGGTGATCGTTACTGGGCATTTGGCTTACGTCCGGTTATAATCCGGTTATACAATTTGAAGCCTGCCAACCCTATGATCGTAATTTTACTTCTGATTAAAACCACTGCGGGTTTACAGTGACAGTTCTTTTTACGAGAGTGACTGGAAAATGATTTGTGAAGTTTATGTTAGAGTTAAAGTTAAGGGACTGTCAAACAGGGAGCCGACCTATCTGACGGCAAGCGTCAGAATCGTCAATAGACATTAGCATTTCCAGGGTATTACCAATGTGTTGCTAACTCCTTGGACTAAGAAGAGAACTGATTATCATCAATCATAGATGCGAATAATATTCAATCTGTATCTCCACTTGTGACATTAGATCCTAAGTGAAGCAGTCTCTTCCCACTGCGACATCCATTAGGTACACACGACAAATGGCCGACTGTCCTCATTTGTTCACTAATGGCCTTCAGGACGCCATCTTGCTATGAAATCTGCGTAAAAATGTCGTGAAGTGAATAAGAGTATTACTACACTGAATTAATATGAATTGTTCTGATATTATGTCGTAATGAGATGGAAATTATGTTAGAGAGATTTTCATTTAGGTGCCCATTTAGTTATATCAGAATGGATAGCATCATTCTGTGTTACTACTTCATAGCTAAAGCGTTAACTTAATCTTCGATCTTACCAACCGATTTTAATGGATGTTGGCTGTTTGGGTGACACAATAGACATAATCACTTTTGAAAAAAGGTAAATGTCCTATTCATTACACAGATACCTGATTCGGCACCTTCTCACCAGATAACTAGTGTCTATTTTTTACATACATAATCATGGTAGCTGGTATGACCAGAGGTAACTTCTATGGCGGATGTATCACCATTAGATGTGAGAGTTTCACTTATTTGCTGCTATTTCTAGATTTTAGACATCACACGAACATAGAATTCCTACTTCTCTTTATGGAGAGTTAGTCTGGAAAAGTACTACCAACATATTCATTTCCATCATGAATCAGTAGCGCACTTGCTTGCTGTGTTTTGGTTAGATAAATAAGGGAGTTGGTGAAATTACAGGCACATGAGACTAAACCATTTCACGTCAAAGGGTCGGCAATGCATTAGCGATGCCCCTGGTGTTGCAAATGTCCATAGGTGGCCGTTGACCACTTACCATCAGGTGGTCCATGTGCCTGCTGGTCGGCCTAGGGGCCATAACTTATAAATTTATACCTATATTATTATTATATTAGACCTGGATTTGGCCTTTAATGAATTCGCAGGTCAAACTTTCCTCGTTTTTGGTACCATTTTTCCACCACTTCCAATCCACTTTTCACGAGGCAACTATTCACCAACGATATATGAAAGTGGTATAGCATTATTATTAAAACATAAAATGTATGTTAATTAAGCCTTATTAGAAGATAATAATGTTAATTAGGCGACCATAGGCCTTCATCAATTAGTTATGCTTCAAAGGGCTCGTTTGAATAAAAGGTTAATTTCCTCCTTTATAAATTGTAGTCGTTTAAATTCTGGGAGTTACTTTGTGATTAATTATCTTTACTATTAATTTACTTCCTATAAAATAATGCTATTACTCTTTTTACCCGAACTGCCGAGGGGCAATGCAAGGAGGATAATGTCTTTCGAGAGAATATACTATGTCTGATGCTTTAGTACGCTCCACAACCTAATACCGTTTGATAATTTCAACGTATGAGATGTCATTGGATTCATTTCGGAGTGAAAATGATATGAGGTACTATATAAAAAAATTTAAACTATAACAATGACTAAGGCATTATGTCCGCCTGTAAAGTACAAACTTTAGTGCATAAAGAGTAAATTACGGGCTTGGTGGTTAGAGACCCTAAATGCCACGCCACGGGTCGAGGGTTCGATTCCCACCCAGGACAAACATTTGTGTGCATGAACATGTATGTTTGTTCTGGATTTAAATATCTATATACGTATGTATTTTAATAGTAGTACCTATATGTTGTATATCAGTTGTCTGGTTTCCATATTACAAGCTCTGCTTGGTTTGGGATCAGATGGCCGTGTGAAAGAATGTCCCAGGATATTTATTTATTTTATTTACAAATATTTAATTGTATTTAATGATATTCCTTATTTTGGACATCGCTCAAAAATAGATATAAATATTTTGCTCGAAAATAAAGGAAAAAAGTTTTTATTTCAAAAATTTCTATAATTATTATTTTTTAAATATGTATTTATATATCTAGTATAGATCTATAGCTTACGAAATTAAGAATGCTTATAATTATTTAAGAATATAAGAATTATTTATATTACTATTCAGCAGAGCACTAGCAGAGTAATCTACACATAGTTGCAAGGTTATTTGTTTCAAGCAATTTACATTCTACATCTACAAATTTACATATAAATTGTATCTAATATGTGAAAATTTATTCTATTAAAAAATCTCATATAAGTACAAGCTCCAAAAATATCAGATAACGATGTTATGGTGATGACGCAATCAAGTTGCAGCAAAAAAGTACACATGTGAATATTATTGTATGTGGAGTCCCAATATGACTGAGGAAAATGTTGTGGATATGAAAAAAATATTTAAAAAAAATAATGTCACCTTGCTGAGTTTCTGGCAGGTTCTTCTCCGTTAATGGCTGACTTCCGAACCGGTGGTAGCTTAAGTAACTTTAAATTTGACCTTCATAAGTGCACTCCGCGGTCCTAAACTGAATAAATTGTGTTGAATATTTTTGATGCTTATTTTACTAGCAGACCCACAGCTCTATTTGCTTTTTTTAGGATAAAGCTTTTGTTTTCTTGACGCTGTCAGCTATCCACGTGCAAAAAATACAAATACATAAATCATAAAGCTCTTTTTCGCCTATTTGTTTTATAACAAAGCCCGAATTTTTACATATTTTTATGAGAAAAGGTGCAGTATTTAGGATTTTATTGTTCTAAGATTTTGTCAATGTAACAGGCAAACAAGCATATATCTTTAAAAATAAATAGTCAAGTTCTAACACCAATAAATTTACATCGCTACTTGGTAGAATACTAAAGAGACGAATTTTAACAGACTTGCTACAAACACACACTTTAATACAGTTTCCCCGATCCTTATTCCTGGATACACAAAAGTATGTCTATTATTAGTCTTAAATTTATTGGAAAAATATTTAAAGGAATTAAAAATATTTGTTTTCTTAATTAGGTATGCCTATTATAAATTTAATAGCAATAACCTATGAAAATATTAGAGACTCTAATATTTTTTTCTGTTGAAGTAACCAGTAGGTTGATGTTCTATCACTGGTAATAAATAATATTACCAAATTATAAAATAAATCCCCCGCGGTTTCATCCGCGTTCCCAAGGGATGTAACATTTTTCCGGCACAAAAAGTATCCTATGTCACATCTAAGACCTCCAAAAATATGTGTACAAAGTTTCATGGTGATGGTTACGTAGTTTTCATGTGAAAGCGTAACAAATAAACATACATTCACATTTATAATATAAGTAGGGATTTTGTACATTAATTTGATTGTATTCCTGTTGCTTTAAAAATATATTTAGCTCAGCCTTTTGTTATATATTAGGTTGGGGAAAAAGTCTTTTCGCATTATAGTATGTATGAACTTGTAATAAAATCTCTTTGGCTATACTATCTGTATCTGGCTGGTTTTGGTATCATTGAAAGATTAAATTTTAAAGAACATAATTCCAAATTCAAATTAGGAAAATGTGTGATTTGTATTTGTTTTTCGTACCGCCAAGATGAGTGAATCTAATGAAGAAATTTGATTTTAAAATTTTACTACAAAAAGGTAAAAATGCAACGCAAGCCGCGAAAAAAATTTGCGATATTTATGGACCTAGTGCAGTGTCTGTGAGAGTAGCACAAATTTGGTTGAAGCGTTTTCAATCCGGAAATTTTGATGTCAAAGATGCACGTCGCTCTGGTGCCCCATTACGGATAAAATGGATGCCAGTTTTTAAAAAGTGGAGCAAGATCGGCATATCAGTAGTTACGACGTAGCTGAAGAACTGGGAATTGACCACAAAATAGTATTGGCGCATTTGAAAAAACTGGGTACACAAAAAAGCTAGATATTTGGGTACCTCACGAGCTCACTGAAAGAAACCTAATGAGCCGTGTACTCATTTGTGATTCTTTATTACGACGTCATGAAACCAAATCATTTTTGAAGAAGCTGATAACTGGTGATGAAAAGTGGAACACGTACGACAAGAACGTGCGAAAAAGGTCGTGGTCAAAGGCCGGTCAGGCTTCACAGACTGTGGCGAAACCCGGGTTAACTCGCAACAAGGTGATGCTGTGTGTGTGGTGGGATTGGAAGGGGATTATTCATTATGAGCTGTTACCACCATGCAGGACCATCGATTCTGAACTCTACTACTCGGTTGTAGCTTCAGTAACTTTAAATTTGACCTTCATAAGTGCCCTCCGAAGGCCTAAACTGAATAAATGGTTTTGAATTTTGAATTTTGAACAACTGATGAGATTAAAACAAGAAGTTGAGAGAAAGCGGCCGGAATTAATCAACAGAAGGGGTGGGGTTTTTATCATGATAACGCTAGACATCACACATCTTTAGCCACTCAGCAAAAATTAAGAGAGTTTGGCTGGGAGGTATTAATGCATCCGCCGTATAGTCCTGTATGTCCCTACCTACAAGAAGGCAAAAAGTTATCGAACAAAATGGTACCTACATACTTTAGTTAAATGTAAATAAACTATATTAAAAATGTTTTGAATTTTCTTAAAAAATGCGAAGGAACTTTTCCCCAACCTATTATTATACGGTGGTACAACTCGCACATAAACGCTTTTTATTAATCGCCCCAATTTCGCTATCACCTACGAGTAATTGTGTCAAACATTCAAACATATGAACATTAAGCTTTCACATCCCAACTAATTTACGTTAACATACGCTACGTTTGTAATTTGAGTTACGCTTTCACGCGAAAACTGCTTTAACCGATCATCATGAAACTTTGTACACATATTTTTGAAGGTATTAGAAGTAACATAGGATAGATACGTTATTATAAAAAAAAATTACGAAAGATAAAATAATTGTCAAAAAATCTGAAAATCTACTTCAACGCCATCTAGCATTCCAGTAATGAAGTTCCAACCACAAGTTGTGAACAGCTAGTTTTAAATAAAAGTAGGTAGAATTAACGAACTTAAAAAATATACAGAAACTTTAAAAGCTCTTAAAGCCTTTATTAATCGACTTCTTCTATCGAATCTTTTACGAAAACGATCCAGTCAAATACGTCCTTACTGAAGATTTTCTCAAATATATTAAAAAACAAAGAATCATTTGTTACAATAAGACAATTAAAAAAATTCTATGACGTCAATATATTGTGTGATTTCCATTATGTAAAAAAGTTTCCCAACAATAAGAAATACACTGTTAAGTAAAGTAATAAATCTGTTGTCGTTTATTTTTAAAGACAACAATGAATCTTATTCACACAACCATCATTTCACATTTTATAAATTATTAATAAATATACTCACTTACATAATTTCTGAAATGGTTTACAAGGGTTTTAGTACTCACTAAGTACTCTAGGGTTCATCGATTCTAGCTGAGTCTTCTTCGAACACTTTACAGAAGAAGTAGATCTCGTAATACATATTTTAAGAGAGGGAGATAGAGTAAAGTACTATACTACCTTATCTATTTCCACCGTGAGCAGTAGTAAACATTTATTACTGTGTTTCGTTTAGAAAGGCGACCGGTAAAATATACAGAAACTTTAAAAGCTCTTAAAGCCTTTATTAATCGACTTCTTCTATCGAATCTATTACGAAAACGATCCAGTCAAATACGTCCTTACTGAAGATTTTCTCAAATATATTAAAAAACAAAGAATCATTTGTTACGATAAGACAATTAAAAAAATTCTATGACGTCAATATATTGTGTGATTTCCATTATGTAAAAAAGTTTCCCAACAATAAGAAATACACTGTTAAGTGAAGTAATACATCTGTTGTCGTTTATTTTTAAAGACAACAATGAATCTTATTCACACAACCATCATTTCACATTTTATAAATTATTAATAAATATACTCACTTACATAATTTCTGAAATGGTTTACAAGGGTTTTAGTACTCACTAAGTACTCTAGGGTTCATCGATTCTAGCTGAGTCTTCTTCGAACACTTTACAGAAGAAGTAGATCTCGTAATACATATTTTAAGAGAGGGAGATAGAGTAAAGTACTATACTACCTTATCTATTTCCACCGTGAGCAGTAGTAAACATTTATTACTGTGTTTCGTTTAGAAAGGCGACCGGTAAAATTACACATGAGATTTAATAATTCCATGTCTCAGGGTCGACAACGCCTTGTCAATACCTCTGGTGTTACAAATAGGGTCATAGGCGGCGGTGACTACTCAGATTAGGTGAACCGTTTCTCTATTTATCGGCCTTCATGACATTAAAAAGAAACCGTCACATGCCGACATCACTAATGCATAAATGATTTTGTAGTACAGAATTTTTTTAAATTACCAGATCACTTGGAAAATGATTTTGCAGAGGATAAACCTATTTAAAGCCTGGGGACTTACGAGAATTAAATGTCTGCAGTTTGGTATATAAGGTGGCTCGGGGCGGTTATGGTAAAACTAAGAGGTGATGTGATAAAGGGGGCTATTTAAGTACAACTTATTTGCTTGACTAGATTTTTAGCTTACCCTTGAGCCAGCCTAGCAGATGCCATAAAGGACCTCTTTCTTATATTTCCTGTAATTTATTTGTTCAAAGTATTTCTATTTTGTACATATTTCGATACACATAGTTAAAGTATTTATAATATATAAAAATTTTCAAAATTTGAATCAATTCTTAATTAACGGCGATAGATCATCTAGAACGTATTTCTTGGCAGGAACAGTGTCGAAGAACTTGGCACAGAAATCATTATATAAATCTAGTACGTTTGCAACGTACGCACTTCCGATAGACGCCTTAATGAAACTGCTGTTTTCTTCCAAGAAGTTCAAGATGAAATCGTCTGGAAAGTAAGAAGAGGGTAATGTAAAAAAGTGTGAGTGAGTGTGATGATGTTTCGTTAATAATTATAAATTAAAATGTGCTTGGGTCTGACTAGTATAAGAAGATTTACTTTTGATCCGTTCAGCAAATACAATGAAAAAAATCCACTTTAAAAGTTATTATTTTAATTAGAGTATTTCTGGTTTATGCTTATTTTTTGTATTATTATTTTTCATGATAGAAACTTCAATAACACGTATTGTATGAAAATTTCAACCGGCTACCTATAATGGTTAAAACGGTACCCTGCGGCAGTCAGACTAGTAATCTAGACAAATTAGTAATATTGCCCCTTTGTTTTGGAAGTAGTAGAGTTCTTAAATCTGAGTTCTTCCGGAGAAGTACTATCACCATACCCATTTCCACCGTGAAGTAGTGGTTCACTTGTTTTACAGTAAAAAGTGAGACATAACAACTTTACGCCTCAGGGTCGACAATGCACTGGCGGTGACCACTTAATATCAGGTCCATCTGCCTGTTTCTTGGGCTACTTGACATTATTATACGAGTACTTACTTGCATCTTGGTTATCCGAGATAAGGCTGTCGGCTATTAATTCTGTCTTCCCAGAGTAAACATATTTGTGTGTGATTTCCTTGGGTCTACACTTCAGGTAATTTTCCCCATCTTCACCTCTCCTTGCATTGTAGTGGAACTCAAAGTACATGTTCAGTCCATCTGGAAAATACAAAAACAAGCATTTTGTAAATTTTGTGAAAAAAAATGTATTTAGATAGTTTTATGAATGGCAACCATTTTATTAAATGACAAATTTTTATTTTGTGTCAGTGTCAAGAATGATTAGATTCATTCCTATTTAAAATTATCACTATCACTAAAACTGACATGATCTAATTGACTCATTTTGACAGCTAAAAGTAAATAAATATCCTTACCATTTACACACGACCATCTCATCACAAGTTTGTGATCACACACAGCATCTGCTTAGTTAAGCAGAGCTTGTGCTTTGTACTATGGAATCCAAATAACTGAGATATCTACTACAAACACAAATCTTGTGTCTAAGCCGTTTTTTTTATTTATGACACCATTGACCTCATACCTTGCGGTATACACTTAAATATTTTTTTACACCCAGACATAGAACAAACAGACGTGTTCATACACACAAATGTTTACTTTATTTGGAAATAGAAACTACGTCTATAACGAGCGTCTAACTGATGCTTACCAAGCTTAAGGGTGCCCTCTCCTTCACTATTTAATGGTCCACCAAACAGCTTCTCAATAACAGGATTTGTAGACGAAACTCTGAATGTCCCTTCTGTCTTAATATTACAAGATATATGTAGTAGTGCCGATTGTCTCTCAATATGGCTCCTGAAAAAGGAAATAAGTGGTCCGATGATTGATGGTTTTAGACCAATAATTGTTATTTAAAAATGATCTTGATTACATCTAGTTACCATTTTACTGTTATGACATGAAGATGAAATAAATTGTGTTTTATTTATTAACTATTAAGAGGATGAACAGTCATCATAATGCTACCTTTTATGGTTTCAAGGGTGAAATGAAATATGTACATTGTACATGTTTTGTGCAAGTTATATTTTTTATTTAATTATCATTTCAACAATAAATAGCTCCAATAAGAACCACTAAGGTAAGTGCTTTACACTAAGGCTTCTCACCATTGTTTTTTTTTTCCTAAGGGTAAATTTTGTTGGTCGCTAATAAGTCAAACTACAATATAAAAAAATGTTAATGTTCCATTTTTGGAACTCCATCACACTTAGTTAAGCCGATTTCCACGAAATTTGAATATTCTGGATTAACACATACGATAATTTTTACCCTGTAGCGCAGAATTAAGTAGCAGTTAAGAAATGAAATTAAAATGATTAAAACATCAACAGCAAAAAACTTACGCTAAAGTAACATATTGGCAATCCTTAACTCCAGTAGATGTACCATCATGCAATGTGAAGTCAACCATACCGAGGACGTTCACAGATATATTGCTCATTCGATGAGGGTCTATAGGTTTTATTCCCAAATCTACAGCGCCACTTCCAACAGCAGATAAAAGTGTACTGTATAATTTCATCTGACAAATATCATCAGTAATGTGACATTTTATCAAAATGTCATCTGAAACGAAATGAATACAATGAAATATATTTTGCAGCAATGATAAACGACGAATACCGTATATATATCTTACCTCCATATACCTATATCATAGAATTTAGGTTTCAGTGAAGCAAAACATCATGAGGAAACTATAGCATCGTAGTAGAGTACATTGTAGTACCCACATGGCTGGCTACCCTCAACTCGAAAATCTACCTTCAAGTAGATATTGGCGAGATCCAGCAGTTGCATTTGAGAACCAGTTCTGTGCTTACCAACTTCAGCCATATTATCACTTATCAATGTGAGGTGTAAGTCAAACACAAGGCCCAAATATCTTGCAACATGAATCCATTTAAAAAAAGAACAAATTACATTTAGAATATTTGGTATAAATAATAGTCACAATGGAGAGTAATATTTTCTAAACATAACCGTTTGAGCTATTTCAGTAGAGCAAAAATACAAAATGGATCCCTGAAGTGGTTATTTGTCATACACATCTTGAACATTCAGTGATGGAAGACCTTATCAATATGAATAATTCTATAAGATCAACATAATACTGAGAACAACTTCTTACTAAGGTATCATCATCATCATCTCAGGTTGGTGATTTTCACGATTGAGCCCCATAATATAATAAGTACATGATATTCATTTGAATTTCAGAATTAAATTGTTCAATTCAAAGCCAAAAATTAGAATGTTGGATTTTGTGGTACATATTTCAGTCAATAATATAAACTTTCAAAATTTGTATCAGTCAGTTCGACATTAGAAGTCTCTTGTCCATTTTCACAATCCTATGAGAGAATCTAGAGAAGCCTAATGCATAGGAGACTCCTAGACATGAAATTTTATCATACAAATTTATCAATTTGACATACATTAGAAGTTTCCTATGTTAGTTTTAAAAAGGCATTAGGTTCTTTATATATGGAATATACAAGATTTGCTCCAAAAATAATATAAAAGAATACGTACCCAATTTTGAAGAATCACAGATTAAAACAAGACTAGCAAATAAAATACATCCAATTTTGGTAACCATGATGCCCAACAGTTTTGTTAACAGCTAATGTATGGAAATGGTTAGTTAACCATTTATATAAAGACTTTAAAATTCATAAAAAATACTGTAACCTTTTTGGGTTTCGCAATAAAATAAGAGAACCTCTTAGTACCTTTATTACTTAAAACGCAAATAATGTATTTTTAACGACGAAATAAATATTTTTTTCGGTTTTTCGTACATTCAAAGTCTTGTGACTGATAGAGACTTCAGACTTTTGGTAATTAAAGCTGCATTTTAGCTTATGCATCTTCATAACTACCTAATATTACACCTAATTTGAATCTGGTACAGTTTCGCATTGAAGACATTTGACATCTATCTGACCTCAAAATTTAATCTTAATTTTATTGCTAACGTTAAGTATATAGATTTTTTAACTTTTTAACTAGAGCTTAATAATGGTCAATCGATACCAAAAACAGAAATTTATTACTATTATATATATTATATATTGAATAGATACGGAGTCCACAGAATAGGTAGACAGTGCATGTAATCTTAGATAATGTTAATAATTTTTTTATCAAGATTAACATTAGTATGTTAATGTTTTCATGATTCAATGTCATGAATAGGCTCCATAGCAAATGCGTTATAATAGTTATAATTTAACAAGTCATTATTATAATTACCGTTTACCATCAGACGGGCCGTCAGCTTGTTTGCTACCTTAGTAGTATAAAAAAAAAAAAAACAACGATGAAGGCTGTACGAGTGAGTAGCCTTATCTAACTGTTTGATCTTTTCGAAGCGTTTGATTGTGTTGATCATTACTATTGACATTAATTAATACGTAAACTACATTATTATTGGGTAAAGGAAATGGCACTAGAATTGAATAAGACATACTATGTTAGCAGAGAATCCAAAGTGATAAAGTATATAATGAAATCATATGGGTCTTCTGCACATATGGATGTACCGCAAGGCTCCATTCTGGGTCCATTTTTATTCTTAAGGGCACTTCGTGAGAATTCATGAAGGCGCAAACTCTTTCCGGGTCATAAATTGTATTGTTTTTGTTAATTTAAATGACGTATTTTTATTCTGAATAATGTGTGTATTAATATATTTTTTTAAATGGAAGTGATGTGAAACTTAATGGGTCTTTATTTGCTAATTTAAATACCTACCTAGCTTAATGCATATTCCCAAATAATAAAAATTACGTCTGTAACTCACTAGAGGGCACTATTTATTTATTTATTTATTCAAAAGGAACACCTACAACATACATATGAAAATATACACGATACAATTTATTATCAGTAAGGTTCTGATATGTATGTCCCTTACAGGTGTACACAACATTCACTATAAAATAAATTAAAAATTAAAAATAGGATGACAAAAATAAAAAAATAATAATAATTCAAATCACTATAAAACAAAAATAAGACAATCTAGTATAAATATGGGACCACAGAAATTTTTTTTTTGAACTGGCTGAGTGAGTCAGAAAACACATCAAGGTCAGGTAATGCTGCGTTCATCTCGTTGTATTCTACGCAGATTCTGGCCACTGTCGAATGCATACCGAGATTAGTGCGGCTGGGAGGGGGCTGAAATACTCTTTTTATACGCTGCCTAGGAAGATGGTAAGGAATAGCAATTGAAAAGTAGCTTAACAATTGCTCACACTTTATTGAGTTAGTAAATATTTTGTGAAGGAATGTTAAATCAAGCATCCTCCTTCGGTTCCGTAGAGTCTGCATTTCGAAAAACGACAAACGCTCGGTGTACGGGCAACGATGAGAGATACTATGGGATGCGAATGCCAAGCGTCTGGTGAATGTTCTCTGGACGTTTTCGAGTCTTTGTGAATGGACAGCGTATATGGGATTCCATACAACACTACAGGACTCTAAGTGGCTACGTACCAAAGAATTGTATAGAATGATCTTAGATCTTTGACCAAATTGTTTGGTATGCCTAAGCATAAAACCTAACATTTGCGATGATTTTTTTACAATATTGGATACATGAGGCGTGAATGTTAGTTTGCTATCCATGGTAACCCCCAAGTCTCGTATCTCTGTCACCTCTTGAAGAGGAAGACCATCAATTTTATATGAGGATGGAAGTTGATTGGTTTTTCTTGTGTATCGAATAAAGGAACATTTACTTGCATTTAGTACCATATTGTTATCAGTACACCAAAGACTCAGCCTGTCCACATCACTCTGAATTAAAGCGGTATCTTCCAAGGTTTCCACGCTACGATATATTTTGATTTTGATATACTACAATATTAGTGCAAAATAATATTAAAACGAATTGTCCGATTTCAATGCGGTTTTCAGCAATGGGTTCGTAGTTGATTGGTGCATGGTGTAAGATAAGTCTTATGATATTCACTCACTATCGACATTCATAGTGTTTTAGGGAGTTTTAGCCAGTATTAGAAACTGTTTCCGCCTTCACCTTGGAGGTACTCCCAGCTTATGTCATCATTGAATTCAGAGTTCAATCACAAATATTATGGTCTTAAGAGTATTGACACCAATTCTGAACAAAAACCCACAGAAAGCAACTGTATAATATTTAATAAGGAACTTAATATTATGTGGTAGTAACTAACACTTATTGTTTTGCGAGATCTTACCTACACATTATACAGATTATAATTCGTATATGCTCTCTAAAAAGTCTAAAATAAAATTAAGCAAAACTAAAAATTTTGAAAAAACCCACAACGGAAAAGGAATAAAATAACTCAAAACCCCCGACTTTTTAACGTCGTGGGTTTTTTTCAAAATTTTTAATTTTTCTTATTTAGAAAGTATTTTTACGTCTATTATAATGATATAAACAATTTTATTGCCCTTGATACTTTAAAACTTAGTAAAAATGTTAGTATTTCTATCAATACAATTATCCCAACCGTCGAATGTGGTTAATCACTTACAAAAAGTCATGCATGATAGATTAAGGTGCAACAAAGTCAGAACTTCAAAAACTGTTTAATAGTACCAGGAGCGGTGCAGCATTACTCCCTTAATTTATAAGAACAATAAATAATATAACCTTATTAAGGATAACTAAAGAAGGCAGATGCTACTTTAAACTAATACAATTGTTATATGCATGTGTTAAATTCATTATATAAATAAAATAAATGTCATGAAAACTAACAAATAAATGTAAGTTACTTTAATATGTGAAAATTCTATTCCGAAACCATTCTACTAATACAATGCTACGGATTGACTTGACTGTTTATTCAGGGGTGACGGATAAAATACTCATATACTTGATCAGTAAATAAGTCTACCAATCGATATGGGTTTTATAAGTATATTTCTTTTTGTTATTTTGCAATATCCTATTAATCACTACATTGTATAAAACAAAGTCGCTTTCTCTGTCCCTATATCTCTACGTATGCTTAAATCTTTAAAACTACGCAACGGATTTTGATGCGGTTTTTTTAATAGATAGAGTGATTGAAGAGGAAGGTTTTTATGTATAATACATGTGACATCCCACGGGAACGCTTTAATATTATAAATGCGAAAGTTTATATGTATGGATCTTTGTTAACATTCCACACAAAAACTACTCAACGGATGTATATGTAACTTGGCACATATATAGAAAATTCCTTGTAATGAATCATAGGATACTTTTATTGCCGGGAAAATGTTACATCCCTCGGGAACGTGGGTGAAACCGCGAGGGACAGGTAGTCTAGTACAGGACAAGTCTGAATATTAAGTACCTTAAATAATTTCTAAAGTATCATGAAGGAGTAAACTAATGACCACGCGTACTTTGTGTCTTGCATCAAGTGCTCCACTAATGCATTCGGAAAGATGACGTCAAGTCGGCGGCCGACCATAAAGATCATGCAAAATATCTTGTACATTCGGTAATGGACAAAAAGTATACATAGGTACATATTGCGTCGACCAAATTATTAATTAGGAAGAGGGCAAGCATGATGATGAGAGATACCAAAATAATTTAAAAGCTGCAGGGTTCTCTCTTGCAGAAATCATTCGGGGAAGTACTGCCACCTTACCCATTCCACCCGTGAAGCATTAGTGCACTTGTATTACTGTGTTTCGGTTAGATATGAAAGGGGGCCGGTGAAATTACAGGCACATGAGACTTAACAACTTCACGTGCCAGGGTTGACTATCCATTTGACTATCATTTGAATCGATGGAAAAAAAATATAACATCCTGGTTGAACAAACAAACGTCCTCACTTTGGCATATTATATTATATTATATTATGATGTCCATTGTTTTAATTCATGTTAATTACATTATAAAAAAAGTAAAATAAAAAATACGCAGTACTCATTATAAAAGCGATAAAATTTTGTAAATGCAACAAATAATTGCATAATTATCAAATCACAATGTTGAGCAACAGTGTCTTGTTGTTTGCCTGCTCCGTGTTAGTTGTAAGCGAGTGTTTTGTTGGTAAGTAATATTTCTCCTCACAAATGTATAAAATTAAGAGGAAGATAAAATTTGATCGGCATTTTTGATCGTTAGTAGTTCTAGTCATCGTAGAAGCTCTTCTTATTTCGAGATCAAGTGGCCACTCAGAAGTAGTAGAGCTTTTTGTGTAGGGTTCGTCCTAGGAAGTGTTTAATACAACCTATACATACTGATATAGATCAATTCGTGTTCTTGTTTAAAATCAATTGCCAATTCCAGTGAATTTAGACAGAAAATGTGGACCAGGAGATGGTGAATGCCAAAGGATATTGTACAACAATATGATTCATGACGTGGCTCCTATTGGGATTTCCGCATTAGGAGTTCCACCTGTAGATCCAGTTACACTTAAAGATGTGACTGTATCAATCAAGGACATTATCGAATTTACTCTAGTTAATGGTCTAGGTAAAGGTATCAAGGACTGCGTCTTTTTGAATTTGACATAAGTTGATTTGTTGTTTTAAACTATTTATGTGTCTTAAAAAAGCTCCTATATTTGTAAAAATATTTAGATGAACATAATCTGATAAACATTGAACAATTATTGTTTTTTTTTCTTGGAAAGTATTATTTATATTCAATATCTGGATATTTGGTGCATCACATATTAAAAGACATTTGGCAGAAGCTTAACTGCCGGCCGTCTAGCTAATGCCCTAATTGGGTATGCTTTTATTGACCACATTTGGTAAAGTACACGTGGTCATACTGACTAAAGAATATTCTGTAGTCGCATCTTATAACTTACAAAAAGAGCTATCACGCTATATACGATTTCAATCCTTCTTTCACAGAGACAGCATAAAAGAAGAGTTGGCAGTATTGGATAAATTATGTGATGTTTACGTTGAAGGAAACTACAAAATTTCCTCTTCTCATCCGATGATTAAGGAGAAACTAAAAAAAGACTCAATTGATAGAGAAGGAACAGGAACTCTAAAAATGGGTATGTTTGAGTTGGTTCATTATGCTTTTGGCATCATCTAATATTATAACGTTAAGTATTTCCCTCTACTCGTAAGTAGCTTCAGATTGAGCTTCTTATTTGTTGGAGAATACGATATCCTCATTGCAGATAGTAGTTACCATGTAGGTTAATGAAAAAAACAATTCACAATATTATTTTCATTTTTATTACCATAATTATTTTCATGTACCTTTCAAGATAGAAAAAGAATAAAATTATACTTGAAAATCATATGTTAGTTGTTACTAGGGTTATTACTAGGATATCACCCTTAAAATAGTACGATCTCACAACTATGATTTAATACAAATAGGCCTTCACAGGAACTTTTTAATAATGCGGGAGCTCTAAAAATAATCAGGCAAATTTTATATCTCACAACTATATGTTCTACCTAGATTTTGTCCTAATTTCAATCAACAGTTTTAAGGATCTATGTTTTTCTAAAAGCACGTTCTTCATAAGATAATATTCTATACTAGCTGTCCCCCGCGCTTGTACCCGCGTTTCCGAGCGATATCACATTTTCCCGGAATAAAAAGTAGCCTATAAGTTATTCCAGGATATGCACTATCTATGTGCCAAGTTTCATCTATATCCGTTTAGTAGTTTTTGCGTGAAAGAGTAACAAACCTACTTACATACAAATCTTTCCTCTTTATAATATTAGTATAGATTCGTATAGTCTCTTGAATTACCAATTTTATGATACTCAATTCTCCATTCTAGCAATATTTAATAATATTTTTTTAATTTGATAATAATTTTAAAGACTAAGATATTGTACGGTCATGAGTGTAATTATTATACAAATACACATGTTTCAGATGGACTTAAAATGCATATTGAATTTCATTATCACATCGTGAGACACACCAATGGTGAAATCTATATCAAAAATAGACATAAGGAGATTACACACAAATATGAATTCACAAAAAAATCACATTTCACTGCGGATAACATTTTCGACGGTCAGGAAGAGAGTAAGTTTATTTACACTATAACTTGTACAAGGTAAATAATGAAAGGAAAACTAAACCTCACAACTGCTAGACGATTTTGTATAGCTCTGGAAATCGAAGTTGAGGCGGCTTTGCTACTAGATTGATCGTTGGGGCATTACTACCTCATTCACAAATCTACTCGCAGATAGACATAACAGTAGTAGGGCCATCAATGTATCGGCGTATTGGTTCCGATTTCAATTCCGAGAGCATTATACATTCAGGCCGCTCTTTCTCAAGAGAAGTTGGTGGCACACCAATAGATGGCTGGTGATTGATTTCAAACTGGGCAAATACTGCAATACCGTCTACAGTACAGTCCTCACAATTTGTTCCTTTATGAAAAACGCAAGCATCTCTACTCTAAATCGATTTTGTATTATATATTAGCAATGTTTCTTTTACAGATGACTTTGTTGTGAATTTCATCAATGAGAACATCGATTCGGTAACGGCAGCAGTCGGTGAAGCTTTTGTTCACGAGGTGATGGAGTTCTACTACATCTTCAATCAGCGGTTCTATGATAATGTTCCAGTCAAGTATTTTATGACTGGCGATTTATCGCCATTTGTTAAAAACAAAGAATAAATAAATAACTAATGTGTTTATTATGCGATGTTGCAAAAAGTATGACGTCTGTATGATTTTTATTATTAAATAAAAATTTGGGAGTTTCTTAGCTTTACGTTTTTTTTCACATGTCTGAAATGGTTATTGTTCTCATAATATAAACACCACAAGATTTTTATCTCGGTCTGTCTCCTTTTTGTTCTTTTATTAGTATTGTATGAATATAATTACTATGATTTTAAGTAACTTTTTGGGAAATAAAATGTGTCTTGTACATGCTCAATTATTTTACTTCATTAGTACTTTAATAATAGATTTAATAAATAAACAATTAAAAATCCTGGGACAATCATCTTGATCCCAAACTAAGCAGAGCTTGTACTATGGGCTGTTATACTATGAAACCGAATTGAAAATGGATTAGGTATGAACATA
Source organism: Habrosyne pyritoides (assembly GCA_907165245.1). NCBI lineage: Eukaryota > Metazoa > Arthropoda > Insecta > Lepidoptera > Drepanidae > Habrosyne > Habrosyne pyritoides. The sequence goes on from OU015592.1 coordinate 2,520,047, forward strand.
GTTTTCCAGCTAGCCATCACATTAACACTACATAACATAACATAACATTTTTGCGCTGGCTTGATGACGAAGTTTATATTAACTAGGTGGGCACATCAAACATCCTCAAGTAAGGGTATTACTTGAGGATGTTTCGTCCATGCTGTCTCTTTCGTTAACTAAGCGATCATGTGAGAGGTCTGCTCTTGCAGGCTTTGTTGCGCCGGCTCGTCGACGATGTTTTATTAGCTGAATAAAGATGCGGGACGTTTTGAACTGCTTCGTGCTCATGGCACAGATAGCCGTATATAAAATTTATAAATAATCATTTATTTCGCAAGACAATACACAAAAATACTCAATTTTACACTACAACAGTTAGACACATATCAGTAAAATAAAATATATAAGTGATTTTTTAAACCTCTGGTACCCAAGGTAAAATTTACTAATGTTATGGATACAAAATTATCTCAGAATATTTACTTAAATTTGATGCATAACAAATAAATACATATGTAATAATACACCATTCTAACCAAAACCCAGTAATACAAGTGCACTACTGCTTCACGGCGGAAATGGGTAAGGTGGTAGTACTTCCCCGGACGAACTCTGCACTAAGAGCTCTACTACTAACATCCAGATCTAGATATCTTAGACTTACAGCACTAACTAATTAGTACATTTACAACATGAATCGCAATTGGGACTGTTTCCAAATGCAATATTAGTGTTCTCTGTACTTTATTATAGGTGTCAGATCATCCAAAATGTATTTCTAAGTAGGAGTAGTGTCGAAGAATGTGTCGCTGAAATTATAGTGGAATTCCATAACCTTGGCGACGTAAGCTCTTCCGATAGACGCCTTAATAAAACTGCTGTTTTCTTCCAAGAAATTTATCACGAAATCATCTGGAGAATAAAAAAGTATTAGAAGTACTTGAAACTGATACACGGCACATAGAGTTCTAGTTTTAGACTTTAGGTCTTAACAAAGGCACTTACAAAGTCAAATCTAATGAAGTTACCAATGGTTCGGAAGTAAACCTTCAGCTGAGGGTAACCGGGTAACCGGCAAAAAACCCTTTAGGCCTGAAACTGCGTTATAAGCGGACAACCGCGCGTGTATATGCGACGGTCCCGGTTGCTAGTGGGCGCAGTTTCAGGCCTAAAGGTTAATTTAGTAATGAATATTTTTTTTGTACTGACGTATTTGGTAGTAACTTTTTCAAATGTTTAATATTGACAGATATTAATAAATAAGTATAGATTGACTATGCCAGGATAATTGTATAAGAAATGCTAGCAGTCTTGAATATACTTACTTGCATCTTGGTTATCCAAAATGAGGTTATCAAAGGTAAGCAAAGTATTTCCATAGTAAAAATATTTGTGTTTAATCTCTTTGGTCCTACTTTTTAGATAATTTTGGCCATGCTCGGCCGTTTTTGCGTAGTAGTGGAACTCAAAAAATATATTTAAGTCATCTGGAACAAAGGACGAAAGATTTAATAGTTAAATTAAAAGTTGCGTAATTAAATCAAAAAATAAATAAAAATAATAAATAATTAAAATAAATCAATTGCTGAGTTTATTGCCGGCCCTTCTCAGTAAAAGCAACCTTCTGAACCGGTGTTAGAGTCTGACCATTCATAAGTGCCTGTGAAGGCCTATTTGAATAAATATTTCATTTCAATATAGCCATTAAATTACAAAAATATATTTAAATTTATTTGTTTTTCTGAAAAGTTGGAGATGAATGTGAAATTTCAGTATCTACTTGTATCTATCACCTAGAAGAACCCATAGATACTGGGTATTACTTCCCTTATACCAAAGATTTTCTGTATTTATTTATCAAAAACTGATAAGAGGGTTAACGCACACACAAGAAGAAAAGTAAGCGTTCACTTGGAAAACTTATGATACTTTATAGCTATAATAAGTATTTTGTAATTGTTAAATATAAAATTATGTAAAATTGAAATTATAAAATAGCCAAAAAGTCAGAATAGATAAAAATTTATATAACAAATAAAAAAGAATGTAACCTTGCTGAGTTTCTTGCCGGTTCTTCTCAGTTGAAGGCTGACTTCCGAACCGGTTGTAGCTTCAGTAACTTTAAATTTGACCTTCATAAGTGTCCTCCGAAGGCCTAAACTGAATAAATGGTTTTGAATTTTGAATTTATGATAAATGTATATTTTTTTTAAATAATGCTTTCTTGAAAAACACCAATTGAGCTACAAAATAAATTAATATTATTTTGTATTTTTGATCAATGAATAATAAAATTTCTAAAGTTAATGGATTTTCCAGACGAACACAAACTTTTTTTGTTATGTGTAGTTCATTTTGTTTAAATCCGATCAGCCGTTTCAAAGCTATTTCAAGTCACACTTTCAAACAAATTTGAGAATTTCTTCCGGAGGGTGTACTTATAGTAAAAGTATAATTAGTAATACTTACGTACTTACGTTAAACTAACAATCTCACAATCCTTAACTCCAGTAAATGTACCATCAACTAATGTAAAATTAACGACATTAAGCACGTTCACAGATACATTGCCCATTTGAAGTGAGTCTATAGGTTTTATTCCTATATCTACAGCGCCACTTATTACAGCTGCCAGCAATGTACCGAATAATTTCTTTTGACACACATCGTCAATAATGACATTTCATAAGAATATCCTCTGGAAGAAAAATGAAATTCGTACTTATTAGCTATTAACATTGCTTTATAATTTCTAATTAGAAATCGTCGCACCATGCCTGGCTAGGGAATCGAACCCAGGCCTGAAAATTATCATTTAGCTTTTTTTTTTGCTTTTTCAGATTCTGAAATTTATTGATTATTGAGATATTGATTTTGAAAAAAAAACCAACACGTTAATATAAATACATACGTAGTTTGGAAGAATTACTAAATAAACCATTACATGTAAGCACAAACAGAATTTCGACACAGATATTCATGATGCCTTCCATGCAATAAAACAATGAATAAACGTCTGAAATTTCTACCAACAGTAACGTATTATATAGGTATTTTAGAAACATCAAAAAAATAGTTATACTTAGTCTTGTTAGGTATTAGAGTAAAATAATGGAACCATTTATTATTTAATCGCCTTCGTCGAATGTTATAAACCTCAGCTAAAGATACGAAGGTGGGGCTCGATTCTGCATGGAAAGTTACACCAACTCGAGGATGTTTCGTCGCGGCCTCCGTGCTGTCTCTTTCGCTAACTACGCAAATACTACTAATCACGTGAGAGATAAGCTTTCCGAGCCCATCGTGAATCGGCTCGCCAACGAAGTTTGTATTAGCTGAATAAGGGGGCTGGGAATTCCAGAGTCAGCCAAAGACAATATAGATGTATTTTATGTTTAGAAATGATTACCGGCAGCCCGAGATTGGTGATGTGCCTGAGTAACAGCGACAATGTCAGAGGTCACGAAGGGACATAAAATATCTTCGGTAGAATGTGAGTGTCATAACATGATAAATAAATAAACTATGAAAAAATGTAGTATAAAGCAGAACTTACTAGAACGTTTTTGAAGTGAAACTTCTTAGGGAGGGCTTTGAAAATCGGATCCGCAACCTTTTGTGTGACGAAAAATAAATAAATGATAAACACAATCTATGCTATTCAAAAGCGATTGATGAATAATTAAGATGTTTCCTTGTAATACAAAGGTTTCACTTATATCGTGTATCTTTACTACGAACGCTGTTTTAAAATTTATTGATAACAAGAATAGCTCTATCTTCCATTTGCTATTAGATTGTAATTTTGATTTTATTTGCTTATGTCATTAATGTCATTAACCTCGATCTCCTAAAAAGGTGTTTTTGTAAACTTTGAATACACTGAAAAAAACGAATGACAACAGTCAAGAACTTGTAGAGCGTCATTTTATACAGATCAATTTACTCTATTACTCTTCTCTACTCTAACGTAAATGGATATGCTTCAATCTTTTTATGTGTGACCGTTTCAAAAGTGTCATTCTGATTGCAATAAGAATTCTGAAAATATATCCAGAGATATATTAATCTGTTAAAAAACGAGGATTTTAAAACCTCATTCGAATATAACTTGGGTTTGGTTAACAATCATAGAACTACGGAATCCTAATGTGTTACATAAAATTATTTCAATTACCCTATTTTAGTAAGTACAAAAATATGTAAATTTTAAGTTTTTGTTTCGATTTTATAAATAAGATTATATTTTAACTATTATAGTTATAAAACTAGAAAATACAACAAAAGAGCAAATTAACATTTTTTTTATATAAATTAGGTATAATTAGAAATAATAAACTATATTTTAACTAATAGATTTAAAGTTAGACTTAGTATAATTTACAGTGATAGTTCTGTACAAAGAAAATAGCACTGCATTTTAATTTTATTCAGGTCTATCAGTTTATTTGCTAATAGGGTTGATGGGGGTTGAACATCCCACTTCAACAAAGTTAACATTTTAGTGCGCAAATAATGTACATATGATCAAACGTAGACTCAACTCTCGGCTGAGCTCTAAACGCTCGGCTGGGCAGCGTTCGGAAAGCTAAGGCGTATCTTCGCTTTGAAAGTACCTTAATGGTAGTATTTAATCAGTGTGTGTTGCCAGTGATGACCTATGAAATAGAGACGTGGTCTTCTCCTGCTGGCCGTATTAAGAAGCTCAAGGTCACTCAGCGAGCTATAGAACGGACTGTGCTCAGAATTGCTCTACGCGACAGGGTCCGAAACGAAGACATTCGTTAAAAAACGAAGGCTTTAGGCATAGCTCGTGGAGTCAGACAACTGAAGTGGCAATGGGCAGGCCGCATCGCCCGAACAGCTGATAACATGAAATTAAAAAATAGATTTTTATGAATGAGAAATTGAATAACATTTACATAAATTTAAGGAGTATTTTGTAACACGTTGTATAAATAAAAATGAAATTCAATTCGTTGTTGAAATGCCTGTAGTCAATAAAAATCATTTTGATAACTTAAAATTAAGGTGTTCAGTTTTTGTCCAGATAAGCCAAAGAGCTACCTGCTTTTACCCTGAAACAGTTGTAATACTACTATTTTTCGGTTACAGAAGCCGCACGCTCCGCAGTCCTCGGATTTTCTCATGGTCTCGCGCACTTATCCGCATCGTATGTGGCGAATGTGCTGAATGGAATAGTATGTAATAGTATAGTAGTAGTAATATGTACTAGGATAGAGTCCAGCTGTATGAGAGGGTAGTATATCTCTTAGTGCAGAGTTCATCCGAGGAAGTATTTTCACCTTACCCATTTCCACCGAAAGAAGCAGTAGTGCACTTGTATTACTGGGCTTCCGGCTGGGAAATGCAAGGGACCGTTGAAATTACAGGCTCAACAACTTCACGTCTCAGGGACGACAACGCGTTGGCGATGTCCCTAGTGTTGCAAATGTCCATAGGCAGCGGTGACCACTTACCATAGGTGGACCGTATGCTTGTTTGAGGCCCATGTGGGTAAAAAAACATGTCGTTCCTGCACGCGAGTTGAATTCGTACACTGAAGTGAGACTCGTGAAGCGGACAGGTGCGTGACGTTGCATGCGGTTTTGTGTAACATTTGTGTGATTTGTATAATCTTCCGGCACGTAAAGGTGTCCGTTCCTTTTATTTCTTTTATTATCTAATAGGTTTGTGCTTGACCACCATCTTACTTTGGACTCGTTTGGAGACTTATTTTCAAGGGATTTTTCCCTAGGGATTGCAAGAGAAACCGTGGAACAGAAGCTTATTTATCATAAATTTAATATATGTATGATATTAAGAAATGAGTGACTATACAAATATTATAAAGAGGTAAAGTTTAATAGTTTGGATGTAGAAAGTACTCTCAGAAACTACTCATCAAATTAAAATTTTCTAATACTGATGGAAGACTCAGGCACCTTATAAATCCAGGATCTTTAGATTTCTCAGGAATATGGGGGCAGTAGCTAGTAATAAATAAAATAAAACTACAATAGTTTGCCATTTAATTGATCTATTTGAAATGTAAATAATTTAATATTCACACCAACAGAATTATCAATTTCAAGGATGTCTTTTTATTACAACATTAGCTTAGTTTTTTATAAAAGGTGTCAGATCATCCAGAATGTATTTATTAGCAGGCACTGTGTCGAAGAATTTATTGTTAAAATCATAGTAGAATTCCATCACCTTAGCGACGTAAGCACTTCCAATAGATGCCTTAATGAAGCTGCTGTTCTCTTCCAAGAAGTTTATGATGAAGTCATCTGAAAAGAATAAATTTGGTTTATATTGGATGTCTTCTCGACGATAAATATCCTGGGACATTCTTTACACAGCCATTTGGTCCCAAACTAAGCAGAGCTTGTACTATGGAAACCAGATAACTGATATACTACATATACTACGTTTTTTTCTAAATACATACTTAAATAGATATTTACACCCAGACACAGAACTAGCAGACATGTTCATGCACACAAATGTTTATCCTAGGTGGGAAACGAACCCGCGACCTTCGGTTTGGCAGTAAGAGCGTTAATCACCAAGCCAACTGGCCCGTCAATTGATTCTTGAAGGTGCTGAGTTTGAGCTAGAGATGTGAAAGTGTAATTTTCATAGTTAGCTCGTCTTAGCTCTTATAAAGCGAGTATATGGGCGTACTCGCCGCATATACCTAGGTTCCTGTAGTCTTTCAAACCATTTATTCAGTTTAGGCCCTCAGAAGGTACTTATGAAGGTCAAATTTAAAGTTAATTTATTTATTTATTTAGGATACACAATAAAAATTACAAGCAAAAGATAACCACATAATAAGTAATAATAGATATAGAGCTGGATTGTAACTCAAAACAAAACTAGAAATGAATACCAAGACAAATGCGATGAAAGTGCAAGTGAGCACTCCCAAATGACAATATAGATAAAAATCTTAAGTAAATAAAAAAATAATAATAGTAATAAATAGATAAAATGTCAGAACGGTGACAATTGCTTATGACATATCAAGATGGATTTATTTCAGTATTAAACTTTGAGAGAAGGTGTAAAGGTAGGTCGTGGAGTGAATATTGTGATCTAGATGAGGTTAAAGGTAGAAGTGATGTTTAAGATATAAAACTTTATTTTATACATGCTTGCTCAAGCAAGTAGTACAAAACTGATCCACCTTTAACTAAAAAAGTATTGTTTCTCGACTAAGATATTTAAGTCATATCAAAAATCCATAGCTCACGGACTTACTTATGACTTGTGGCCGTACTTTCACTTACGGGCAAAATTAATATACGATCCCGATCTAAACTAGCAAGATTGAAGTAGAATTTTGACACTACGTGTATTAAAATTTCTGTCAAAAGGTACAACATCCATGTATTTTTAAGATCGGGATTGCATATTAGTTTTGGGCGTTAGCCAATGTAAGCTTTGTCTATCCAAAAAATGTATGTTTACTTTGATAAAAATCGTCAAACTTAGTTAAGAGGTTTGTTTTCACAGAGATACATAACATTACACTTACTTGCGTCTTGGCTATCTGAGATAAGGTTATCAGCAATAAGCGTAGTCTTCGCAGAGTAAATGTATTTGCGTTTGATTTCCTTGGACCTACTCTTTAGGTAGTTCTCACCGTCGTCACCTTTCTTTGCATTATAGTGGAACTCAAAGAACATGTTTAGGTCATCTGTAAAAAAAATCAAAATAAATGTGTTAATTTCTATCCGACCACGTACTTAAGAATGGAAAATTTCGGAAAAACTGTTGTTAGAAGTCATCCTAACAGTTGTTAGAGATCTCACGTTGGAACATAAAATAACTTTGGTGAAATCTGAGTCTCAGTGCTGTAGTCTCTTTTAACCTCTGTATGGATTATGCAATAAATATTTATATTATATAATTTTGGTCCTTTATTTTGTGCCAAGATTGATATAAGATATTTGCATGTGTACTTTTGCAAGAAATTAGTAGCAATAAAACACATTTCTTCGTATTTGAAATAAGATTTTCTTCGAGAGTATCGGCATCTACCTACAATCTTTCTTCATTGTAAACCCATCTGTAATTTCAAAGACTCAAGGTACAAGATTTATTAATTTTTAATACTTACCAAGTATAAGAGTACCCTCTCCTCCATCAGAAATAGAATCCCCGAACAGTTTCTTAATAACTGGACTTGAAGATGAAACTTTGAATGTTCCTTCTATTTTAATATTACAAGATGTGTGCATGTTTGCTAACTGTCTCTCAATGTGTGTTCTGAAAAAGATAAAAGAATTTAGAGATAGGAATATCGATGTTAAGAAAATAATGTATTAGTAGAACTTCTAACTGGCATCGTCTGGGGAAGTAGGTAATATCACCATACCCATTTCCACCGCGAAGCAGTAGTGAACTTGTATTACTGTGCTTCAGATAGAAAGGTAAGGGGGCTGGTGGTGTTCCAGGCACATGAGTCTTAAAATTTTCACATATTAGGGTCGACAACGCATTGGCAATGCCCCTTGGGTTTCAAATTTCCATAAGTGGTGATAACCACGTACCATCGGGTGGATCGTCTGCCTGTTTGTTGGTCTACCTTATTTCTACTACTTCTACTTTCGAAAAAGACACTTGGATTCTTTATTCACATAAAGAAACTTATCAAAAAAAAATCCCAAAAAGGCTGACCGGTGGTAACTTAAGGAGCTTTTGCCTTCGTAAGTATATACTCTTCTAGGACCTAAATGTTGGCCTGAACTAAATAAGCTTTGAAGACTGTTATGAATTTATAAGAGCCCTTGCCCTTTGGTTTTACCCGTCTGTCGTTTCCATTCTATCAACTCTATAGGAAGGATCAATAACGTCCTTTTCGCTTTTATAATAAACTAGCTATCCCCCACGATTTCGCTCGCATTCCCGAGGAATGTCACATTTTTCCTAGATAAAAAGTCTCTTAAATGTTATTTTAAGGCATGTTCCATCTATGTGTCAAATTTAATCCAGATCCGTTTCATAGTCTTTGAGTAAAAGAGTAAGAAACGAACATCCATACATCTATTCGTCTATGCTCAAACTTTCACATTGATATAAATCTGTAAGATCTTTGAAAATCTTTTTTTTTTATACCACAAAAACCGGTCAAGTGCGAATGGGACTTGTACACGAAGGGTTCCTTACCATTATCTATGAAAATGGCAAAATAATCATGTCTGTGTTTTATACAATATACCATGGCACATCTGTTGCCCTGCGTGCCCCTCATCTTGCACGCCAGAAGGCCTGTATAATACAGACGACATGGTACGTCTGGCAGAATTCTGGTCTAAACAAATTTAGCCAAAACGATCAACACGCAAAAAAATTGTATTTGTTGTTATAGCGGCAACAGAAAAAATCTATGAAAATCTCAACTGCTTAACTATTACGGTTCAAGAGATACAGCCTGATGAGTCTTAGTAATAGAGTCCCGTTTTTCCCTTTGGGTGGGAAACCCTTGCAAGTATTGTGATAAAATTTACAACAAGACTATCAAATTATAATGCTCAGCAGTTATTTGAGATATTTACTTACGTTAGACTCACGAAATCGCAATTTTTGATACCAGTAGCTGTACCATCAACCAATGTGAAGTCCACTATGTCTAAGACGTTGACAGAAATATTGCTCATGCGAACGGGATCTACAGGCTTTACGCCTATATCCAAAGATCCACTTTGAACAGCTGGAATCAAGGTTCCAAATAATTTCGTCTGACATACATCATCGGTGATGTGACATTTTATCAGCACTTCCTCTGAAACAAAAGGCAATTTTAAACATGGGTCCTTTCGGTAGGGTCCAGTCTGGGTGGAATCCTATTTTAGTTGCTGCTCAGGCGTCAAAGATTTAGGCTTCCAAGACCCTAGTCAAGTGAGATATAACTTAAAAAAAAATTACAAATTTTGTTTCTGGTCACAATACAATATAAAACGCCTATGCTTGAGTGCATCTTTCGATTAAATGTTCTTTTTTTGTAAGTATTTTTTTTCTTTTATAATATATTTTATAATAATTTTTTAGTTTGAGAACTTTTTCATCAGTAAAAATTATAATTACTTCAATCAATATTCAGCTCGGCTTGGATCGGTGATACAGGGTTATCGTTGTATCAAGTTATAGTTCTGCTAAATAGTTCTTTATTAGTTGCCTGTAATTTTTTTTAAATAGTTATTACTAACGTCATTCACACAAATACAACAATCAAGAGTTATATTTATCACATTTACACACAACAAAAGAGTTTACAATTACTTGGAAAATTTAAGATATTTTAAGTTATGATAAAATAAAAAAATATATTTTTTAATAATGCTTTCTTAAACAAGACTAATAGTTATACAACAATGTAATAAAATATGTTGCTTCCGTAGTACCGTACCCCAAAAAATAAAAAATAAAATGATTTTTATGAATGAAAAACTATTAAAGTAGACGATTATTAGGTAAAATAGGTTCGTAGGCCTTTCTGTTAAATAATCTGGTTCCCTGACATGACAACTTACTAGGGTTGATGGCTTTGATAATTAATTATATTTGTACGGGGTATTTTGTAACACGTTGTATATTAAATGCGCCACTATGAATTTGCATGCTAAAAACATTTTTTTTTTTTTTTTTTTTATTATACCAAAGGTCGTCAATTTAAACAAAAAAGCAACGATTACCAAACTGAACTGAAAATAGCACTCACTTAAGAATTAAATCTTTGGCAATTTATATAATTTATTTACATACCCAAGCTTGAAGAATCACAAATTAAAATGCTACACGCAATTATGAACACAATCATTCCAATTTTGGTGGCCATGTTGACAACGAGGAGTTCTCTAAGGTAATGAACATGGGAACTATGTGATCGCAATATAAATACGTCTATGTTCCTCTTCTGTGCGTAGAGGAACTCATTTGTTATTCATTATGGCCAGTAAGAAAAAATTGGAAAGACAATATGCTAATATTTGCTCACAATCTAAGATTTTGGACGTATAATGAGTGTATTTGTGATTTTTGGTAAACTATTTTAGTTATGAAAACTAAAAGATGGCTTGTATTTGCAAAAGAAAAAAGTGGAGTACTTTGGAGGTGGCTGTTACATTAAGGGGGTCATATAAACAAATAATAAAGTTAAATGAAATTTTGTTCTTGTTTTTTTTTTTAATATAATAAATAAGGAATTAAATTAAATAAATCTTTATTATATATCCTGGGACATTCTTTACACACGGCCATCTGGTCCCAAACTAAGCAGAGCTTGTACTATGGAAACCAGATAACTGATATACTACATATACTACTTTTTTTTGTAAATACATACTTATATAGATATTTACACCCAGACACAGAACAAACAGACATGTTCATGCACACAAATGTTTGTCCTGGGTGGGAATCGAACCCGCGACCTTCGGTTTGGCAGTCAGAGCGTTAACCACCAAGCCAACTGGCCTGTCTGTATATTATTATTAATATTATTTTAGTTATGATTAAATTCATAACTGAAATAAAATCAGATGATATACTATATTTTATTATATAATTTTCATATTATTACATTATTTTGAAGTAGGCTATAGTATATTCTAGTTAAATCTTAACCCATTATGACGTTATACCTATCCGGTAACCTTCATAAATGAAATCTAATTAAATGCTCAGAAGACTTGAAACATCTACATGTATACATATTTATAAGGAAAATAGGGTTTTTTTGACGCACCATCACCTCAAAACTACGGAACATACCTGGATGTAACTGCTACCTTTCAACGCGGAATTTTCCATTGACGGTTAAACGCGGGGGCAGCTAATATATATCGAGATTGATAAATGTACAGATTAATAATAAAAAAAAATATCTCATAAGATGGCTTACTCTTGGTTACAGAAGAATTTTGGAAGATGCTAAAGGCAATTTTTTTTGTAAATAAACGTAAGTAACTAGTACTATTAAAACTGTATATATATTATATTTATTTATTTAACACATCGCACCCTCAGAATGATAGGGGCTTAACTCAAAAAATCACTTTGGCACATCTCTGATTGTGTCTCTTTTGCTATGAGCGGGGAGGGTGGGTCCCCGGTGTTAAAGAGGCTGAAGTATCGGTATGCTTATTCTATCACAAAATTTACTATATTTTACTATTTATCGGATAGAGCGTACTTTGTTTACTCTCTCTATGGTCGTAACTCCATTTCGCAAAATTTTGAGTTAAGCCCTTATCGTACTGAAGGTGCGACATGTACAATATGATCATCTACTTTACCATACATACATTTCTTTTGAGCTTATTTAAACTGTTCTATTATCTTTTTAGGGTTACGTTGGCAACAAGGAACCCTTATAGATTTATCATGTCCGTGACATACACTGCACGTGGCCGATGTCTACTTGTCTAGTTTTTTATTTGGTTTAGTCATCAAATTGTTGCGGCGAAAAAACTAAGATAGACTTTCCATTAGCATTATTGTACTAATATTATAAATCTCACGTCAATGGTCGAGTTGCATAAGGGTCGGCGTGAGGCCTGGAGGTCCTGGGTTCGTTTCTCGGGCTGTGCAAAGTAATATTCAAACCATCTCATCCCAAACCACGCAGTTTGCACTATGGAGTGCAGATTTCTAATATACTACATAACCAACAATTGTACAAGAAAATAACTCAATGCAATAAATTAATACATTAATATTTTTATTGTAACATATAAAAAAGAAATGTAACGAAATATTAATGTTATGTATAGAAGCTAGTAAAAGCCTCAATTAATCTATACTAAATGTATATATAGTTATGTATATTTATTATTGTAATAGTTATAGGCTATATATGATATTGATAAACGCGAGTGAAACCGCGGTGGACCGCTAGTAGAAATACAAAGCATTTTTGAAGTTTATATTTATTTAATAGCACAAACATTAAGAATTTGAATGAGAAAGCATTATTAAAAAGCCTTTTTTATATATTATATCTTAACCATAAAATGTATTAAGTTCTCAAAGTGAACGCAAACATTTTTTGTGTATACATAAGCTCTACAGGTAAATAATTGGAAAGCTACTACTACTTGATCATATTTTCAAGTAAAAACTCACAATACGTGAAGTTCTTAACTGGACGTCATGACACGTTTTTATCAAGGCTTTAGGCACAACAATGGTAGCCTCTACCACAAACTTATTAAAAAAATACCGCCGCAACTTGAATCTTTATAAACAATTTTAAAAATAAGTTTAAGTTAAGTATCTATTATGATCAAACAATGTACATTTATTTTACGAATAATTATTTCGATAAAATCATTTACAATGCAGATATTTTCCATTACTGCTCGCAATATAAGTTAATCTATTGTTATAAAGCATAACATATATAAAAGGAGTGAATGCTAATTATATTAAGACGGCCCTGTTGGTTTGATGGTTAGAGACCCTGACTGTTCGATTCCCACACAGTACAAATATTTATGTGCGTGAACATGTCTGCTAGTTCTGTGTCTGTAGCAAGCTGTGTAGCAAGATATGAAATATATCAGTTATCTGGTTACTAAATTACCTACCAAGTTCTGTGTTTGAGATCAGCCCACCTATTCAGCTAACAGCCAAAATTAATATACGATCCCGATCTAAAATCGCAAGATTGAAATCGAATTTTGACATTACGTGTATTTAAATTACTGTCAAAAGGTTCATCAATCCATGGATTTTCGATCGGGGTTGCATATTAATTTTCGCCGTTATACAAGCTTCGTCGGCGAGCTGGCGCAACAAGCCCTCTGAGAGCTTACCTCTCATGTGTTTGCTTAGTTAGCGAAAGAAACGAAACATTGAGCTAGTGTCATTTTCATTACGGAATCGACACCCAAATGGCGATGTTTAAAAGCTAACGATACGATCTAAATTTATTTATTTTTGTTAAGTTTAATATTTGCATTTTGTTATATCATTTTTATTTTAGACTTCTAAAAATCTTCATCTAAATCTATACTATTTTTTTTTTAATCTATACTATTATAATATTATTAAGAGGAAAGATTTGTATGTCGGTATGTTTGTTACTCTTTCACGCAAAAATAACTAAACGGATATGGATGAATCTTGGCACATCCTGGAATAACATATACCTAGGCCACTTTTTATCCCGGGAAAATGTGATATCCCTCGGAAACACGGGTAAAACTAGGGGGACAGCTATAATACATATTTTTTGTGCTCATCAAAAGATTTCAAAAGATAAGAAACAACGTCAAAAGGAAGTCATCAAATTTTATCTTAATAATGATATCGTGCTGTAATGTAAATTGAAAAACCCATGTTTTTGATCGCAACTAAACTTTAAACAAAAATATAATTATAAAATTACATTAGAATAAATGTTAGTCGTCTTTTTAATATCTGACTAATATCATAAAGTTTGTTACTCTGTCACACAAGAACTACCGAACGGATTTGGATGAAATTTCTCACAAACACTTCTCTAAGGTTTTTTTATTATCGTTAAATGGGAATAACACATACTATCATAGTCTGTCAGGAGCCAATAGTGGAATGCAAAGCTAGCAGTGTGCCTTTTCCAGTACCATTTCACCCGATTTGCAAGCACCTGTACTATGGCACTAGAATTTACCTATAACCACGTGCACTTTGCACCGAGTGGTCAACAAAGGTATTCCCATAGACGGATAGCGACAGGTAAGCGGCTCTAAAACTCTAAACTTCTTGTATTATGTACATAGTTAGCGCACTTAATGGACAAAGAGCATACCCGTTGGCATGATGGTTAGAGACCCTGACTGCCAGGTTACAGGTCGAAGGTTCGATTCCCATCCAGGACAAAAATTTGTCTGGATGAACATGTTTGTTTGTTCTGTGTCTACTAAAACTCTATACAAATATGTATTTAAAGTATTTGTAGTATATATCAGCTATCTGGTTGCCATAATATGTACAATCCCATCCAGAGCAAACATTTGGATCTACGAATAACTTAATTAGTTCTGTGTCATGTTAAAATCTATACAATCAAGTATTTAAAGTAACTGTTGTATAATAAATATGAATAAAGATCCTGGGATATTCTTTACACACGGTCATCTAGTCCCAAACTAAGCAGAGCTTGTACTATGGAAACCAGGTTCAAAAATTCAAAATTCAAAACCATTTATTCAGTTTGGGCCCTCGGACGGCACTTATGAAGGTCAAATTTAAGGTTACTGAAGCTACAACCGGTTCGGAAGTCAGCCTTCAACTGAGAAGAACCGGCAAGAAACTCAGCAAGGTTACATTCTTTTTTATTTTGTATTAAATAATTTTTTATATAAATTTTATCTATTCTGACTTTTTGGCTATCTTATAATATCAATATTACATAATTTTATATTTAACAATTACATACAAAATACTTAATATAGGTAGTATATAATATTATAAATAATATTAAAATTAAAAAATAAAACAAAAAAAAAGAATTTAAAGACTACAAAATAGAAAATAACAATATTACTTACAACTTAAACAAGAAAAAAATAAGAGGTGCACTGTGCAGAGAGTAGCTAATTCCATACATTTTTATCTTCAATATAATGAACTACCTTGTAATACGCTTTTTCTTTCAAAACTTTCCTAATATCATTTTGAAATTTATCATCAGAGATTCTGGTTACTGAGCTATATAGCTGATATACTATATTTACTTCTTTTTTTCTTAATTAATTATGTAGATATTTACACCCAGGCACAGAACAAACAGATACGTTCATGCACACAAATGTTTGTCCTGGGTGGGAATCCATCCCGTTACCTTCGGCTTGGCAGTTGGAGTCGCTAACCACTAAGCCAACTTGCCTGTCAAAATATCAGTAATATGTCATTATAACCTGATTGCCATAGTACAAGCTAATCAGAACCGTGTGTGAGGAATATCCTAGGATATTTATGACTGGAATATCTACCTGAGATGAAAATCCCTACTAATATTATATATTTGTTTGTTACGCTTTTACGCGAAAACAACTTAACTGATCATCATGATTTGTACACATATTCCTGGAGGTATTAGGAGTAACATAGGATACTTTTTGTGCCGGGAAAATGTTACATCCCTCGGGAACGCGGGTAAACGCGGGGGACAGCTAGTATCATATAAGTAGGTAGATAGTAAAGCATTTTGTGAATAAATATTTGAATATACATTTCCCTTGCGAATTTTCATCGATGTAGTTATTTGATGATTACGCAATGATAGTGATTGTATGTTCTTATAAATTATTTATGAACTGAATTCACTATATAAAAAACCTCGTGTTATCCAATATTGAACTTGTTAAAAGCAAATGTTTGAATCAATATTGGCCTTCATAAAAAAATGGTTAATACCGACTTTTATGAGTAACTAACTGTCCCCGCGGTTTCACCCGCTTCCCGAGCGATGTTACATTTTCTCAGGGTAAAAGGTAGCTTATATGTTATTCCAATATATGCTCTATCTATGTGCTAAGTTTCATCCAAATCTGTTGGGTAGTTATGGCGTGCAAGAGGAACAAACATCCAAACATACAAACTTTCGCATTTATAATATTAGTAGGATCTATTTCCTTTTATTATCTTAATTGCTATTTATATTAACAGGGTTATTTAACCTATTTATAATTTAAGTAGGTACGTATTATTTACTTAGACTTTATGTTATAACAAATAATAAGTTAGAAAAATATTATTTAAGCCGTCTATATATCACTAACAGTGACCTCTGCGGGCCTACGCTGAATAAATGGTTTTCAGAACAGTAACTAAAAGTGAAGGGTATATCAGACCACGCAAATTGTGTATGGTTACATATGTGTGTGTATAATATATATTCCGTAAAATTTTAAATATTTCTTGATATTACATAATTTTTTTATGAAAGTTTTTTATTTTATTTTTGTATTTTTACAACACATGTTTGACTCACACTATAAGATTTTTACACTATAACATGTTTTATAGTCTATATTGTCTTATTGCTTTTACCCGAACGGGGTCCATGCATTAAATAATTAGTTAGTGAATAATTAAACTAATTACAAAATATAATTTAATTGAAATCAAAATTCATGTTATTGTAATTTATAAACGTAATTGGTTAATAAGTTACCAATTATTATCATTTATAACGTACTATGCATGGAAGTAAATAAAGCTTTATTATAATTATTATTATACAAAAAAATATTTAAAAATATCAATATAGTCCTATGGACCGCCTTAAAGGAGGAATAAAAAACATCCTGAAGTATAATATTATTAGTTTATTCTTCATTTCTAAACGAAAATTCAAACACCTGTTTTACGAACATAACAAACAAACTTTCATCCCCTCTTATACCTCCCCGGCCCAGATAATTTCCAAAAATCGTAGTTGATTTCAAGTTAAACTTAACTAAACGCAGTTTGGGTTGTGCGTTGATAGGTCTATCTGTCAGGCCAAATCCTAGTAATTTAGGTAGGTATATACAGCCCTCTTATTCAGCTAATACAAACTTCGTCGGTCCGCTTCACGGAGGCCTCGGAGAGCTTATGTCTCACGTGATTAGTAGAATTAGCGGAGCTAACGAAAGAGACAGAGCACGAAGACCTTTTGTGATGTGTCAATGTCATTTTCCTTACAGAATCGAGCCCCAGATATAGGTATGTTTATATATGTTTCAATAACAGTTCAGATGGCTTATTTCCAAACCTGTAGGTAGTAGCTTCCGTAGCTCAGAACCTTCATGAATGCCTTCCGCAAGTCTAAACGAAATAAATGACCTTATAATTTTTTGATCATCACAATGTTACTAGTTTATTTTACATTATATAATGTGTAGAACTTTAATGGATAAGACTAGTTTAATCATGTCCTTGGGGATTTTGGCGCTGTATGCTGTAATACAGGCTTTTTACTTAGCTCAGTAGATGCTAAGCTACTATAATTATAACCGAGTCTAAGATATCTTTGTCAAACACTACCATGTTTTAACTTAGCTATGAGTCAATAAACATTATTATTATTATATACTGCAGCAAGTATGCACCAAGCCTTAACTGACCCTCTCAACGTTTTCAAAAAGTCAAGGAGCTATCTCTCGATCCATTACCGAGGTCTAGAAACGATCCTTTTAAAATGTCAATGTCGCTTACACATACATTAGAGAGATGGGGCAAACTTTGCTCCGTTTGACATGACCGAAAATTGAAAATACTCAACTATTCAGCTTTTAGTCTAGACTTCCTTTTGCGATCTTGCTTAACACATGATATATATATCCTATTTCCTATTATTATTATAATGTGACACGTGTGTGTGTGTGTGTGTAATAAATATATAGTCAGGTAGATACATCTTTATTGTACAGTAAAGAAGAAAAATAAAGAAAATGTGTAAGAATAACAATAAACCTTAAATTCAAGTACCATCGGTCTTATCGCTTAAAAGCGGTCCTTTCCAGACAGCATTTTCTTCCAGATTACCTTTATATGCACTCAATAATATCATTTAATAGCGACCCGCCCCGGCTTCGCTCAGGTACAATGTAGACTAATACATAATAAACCTTCCTCTTCAATCTCTCCATCTATTAAAAAAACCGCATCAAAATCCGTTGCGTAGTATTAAAGATTTAAGCATACATTTTAAGTTTTATAGTTTATTTTTACAGTTTTATACTATGTAGTGATAAAACGTAAACACACAAATAAAACAATCATTAAAAATAATAAGAGCTATACAAGATATACAAAAAAAAGGTACGTAGGTACATACATCAGTAATAATATTTTAGTTTTTGATATATGCCGTCAAGTCATCACTAATGAAGTATCTCGCTGGGACAGAATCGTAGAATTTTCCGATGAATTGAAAGTAGAACTCCATCGCTTTGTCTACGAAAACTCGTCCATACGATCCCATAACAAGCTTCCAATTATCGTTCAAAAGATCCACTATTTGTTTACCTGTAAAAATAATAATAGTTGATTATTATAGACGTGGAATTCATATTAAAACTTGTCGTAGTAATCGTTATAGTTGAAAACAGCAAATGTTTTCAAATATGGTCTCATTTGATTCTATAAAACTCCCTTCATCATCTTATATCACTTGTACTTGATGGTCACAAAACGTTTGCAGAGGATAAAAATCTTAACAGCTGCATGGCCAGCCGCGGCGGCCAGGCGGGTACAACCCAGTACCCTACCAAGCTACGGTTTCCTTACGATATTTTCCTTCACCGCCGCCTATGGACAATTGCAACACAAGAGACAATGCCTATGCGTTGTCAACCCTGAGACGTGAAGCTGTTAAGTCTCATGTACTTGTAATTTCACCGGTCCCCGCAACTTTCTAACCAAAATACAGTTATACAAGTGCACTACTGCTTCACTGCAGAGATGGGTATAGTGGTAGTATCTCCGGTCGAACTCTGCACTATGAACTCCGCTACTGCTCCAATATCCTACTATAAGCTGTCCAACATAATGACCCGTTAAAAAACTGCAAAAACTTACTGGCTTCCTGATCTCCAAGATAAAGTTTATCGGCGGAGAATTTAACGCTTCCTAAAACTTCGTAGTCGAATTTGATTTTTTTAAAATCAATCCCGATGTAAATCTCGCCATCAGCTTTTTTTTGAACGGACAGTGGGTAGTCGAAGAAAATGCGTATTTTTTCTGGAATTAAACTTATTTTTAAAGAACTAACCTTTTAGAAGTAAGTTTTTTTAACTGACAACTTATATAATTAATATAGTTTTTTTTGCACTATGTTTTTATTTATGACTTTAAATAATTTACGTAAGATACAGTAAGATATTTAACAAAATGTCGAGAAAAAAGTGTTTCTTGTATGGCCTCGTTCATTTATTGTAATCTATTTTATTTTAATTTGTTTTTAAGCCCATATTGGTTTTAAGCATTGCGGTTGAAGAGATACAGCCTGGTGACAGACAGACGGATGACGGACGGCAGAGCTTCACTCAGTATTAGGGTCATTTTGACTCTTTGAGTATGGAGCCCTAAAATGAGCAGTACATTCAAAATTACGACATAGTCAAAACTTAAATAAATATTTAAAAAAAAATTACCTAATTGGATTTTTCCATTGCCTTCTCCACGAATAGAGTCCCCAAGTAACTCCTTGAGAAGTGGATTATCTGAGAACAGTTTATATTTACCCTCGACAGTTATATCGCAAATATTTTCTTGAGAGCCTTCGCCTTTTTCAATATCAATGCTGTAAATAAAAAGTTAATAATTTAAACATGTATACGCATGTAATATGATAAGAAATATCCTGGGACATATCCAGATAACTGTCATACTTCTTTTGAATTATTTCAAATTAAAAAGTTTAAATGATGTACAATGCGGTCCGTTAGTCTGTTAATTAAATATTAAGATTGTAATAAATATTTAAAAACCCGTTTTTCAAGATTCCGCGGGCCCACAGCCCATAATATTAATATATTTATTTTAATAATCAAAATTTATTAATAAACAAAGGGAACAGATTTTCCATATTTTACATTTCACAATAAATATAAGGGTAAAACAATGATAGAATTTTTATAAATTACATTATGCTGCAGAAATCTTTAGGAAGAATTTACTGCCTCTTAAACTCGGGTAACCTGGGGCTCGATTCTGTAAGGAAAATGACACTAATTCGAAGATGTTTCGTCGCAGCCTCTATGTTAACTACGCTAATACTACTAATATCACGTGAGAGGTAAGCTCTCCGAGGCCTCCGTAAAATTAAATATTTAAAGAAAAAAAAATTATTTTAATGAGGCACTATGTCCCGCTGTAATCAAATGCTATACAGGACATAGAAACATAAATGTTGTACGTTTATTAATCAACTCCATCAGTACTAAAAAGGATTATGATTGTATATCCATTACATTTCCTTGAAGCTAGAGCATTAATCATAACTCGCATGTTACTAATCTTTTTTACCTATACAAGTACTCAGTTATGAAAAATTCGTTTCTTTATGGCCTGTTCATGACAAATAAAAAAAAAAACCGTTCATACTCTAAGGCAAATATTTTACTATTTGCTGTTATTTGGGTCTCATTATATAATCGGGTTTTTTAATAACAAACATACATAGTTTTTAATTGTACCAAATTGAAATATATTTATTTTATATTTTATTGTTTGTTGCCTACGCGTAATATGATAGCAAAATTTCACAGTTCAATTTATTAAATGACTAGTTTCGAGCGCCACAGTTTCACTCGCGTTGATTTTGATAAAATAGTCCCTCTCCCCTCATTCCATAGAAAAACAACCTTAATTTCATTTACTATAGAATTCAATAAAAATAAATGTGTTAAAGATATTGTTACACACACACACACACACACATAGACACAAATACACAACATTTATTACTATTATTACACATTATTTATTATTTATTTAACTACTTACTTGACAATTTGTGACATTAGAGTTTTGGGGGGCCTGGAGTGCTAAAATACAGGCCTAGGCTTAGTTTAGACTCCAGATCTCCCACAAATTACAGATCAAATCTGTCATGGTTTTCATAATTGTTAAAAATAAGTTCCTACTACCTAGACCTACCAATTATAAAACTCTGCTCAATTTTTGTATCCCTAATGTTGTAATTTGTGGAGATGAAATAAACGCATTTTTATTTTTTATTTTAAAAAATATGGTATTTAATATTTGAACAGAGCCATACTTATGACAATTTTGATAATTTTTGCATAAGGCAATTTTTTCCTATTTTTATTAGCAGCCTTCCCTGCGCACACTTTACTAATCTCAAAGCTTTAATTTTATCATAATCGGAGGACGAACAAACAAACCAACATATTGATGTAATACTAGCATCTGCCTCTCGGGTTCATCCGCGTTCTATAGGATTTAATGTATCCTGGAATTATAACATAACCTATTAAGCATATATAAATATAAAGTGATTATTTATATAGTACTTACGTATATTTACTATACTGACAATTTTTGACGCCGGTTGCCTTCCCTTCTATTAATGTTAGGTCTATCATGCCAAGTATTGAAACTTTAACATCTTTTACTATCATTGGATCAATTGGTAGGATACCATGTTCTGGAATACCACTCTCACTGATACTAATGATGAAATTTTGTAATGAATTCTTCATGCAATCGTTGTCCTTTATGCTACATTTTGCAATACTGTCAAGTGGACCTGGAGAAATAAAATCATGATCAATTTCATAGTAGGCATGGATAATAAGGGGGGGAGGGGGGAGGCAATTCATTTGTTCCCACCAGTTCTTCTAAGCTGTGCAACGGTAGAAATAATTGGATTATTTCTTCCACTAGCCATATGATGTAATAAAAGAAGTGGGATTCTTTATTCCCACTGTTTATGAGAGCTAAATGATGGGAATGAATGGTTTAATTCTATAGTATAATTGACCTGCTGACTCACGGCCAAAGTAATTAATAAAAAATTTACGTTGTGCATTTTTACCGACTTAGGATTTTTCGATCGTCACGGGGCCTGACGCGAGTTTAACATTTTATACCCATCCCAAGAAAAGTGCTCAACGCCGCAAAATAAGTTTTCACTTCAAAAAAATTTGCCTACATCTCTTTCAGTCACACGTTTACATGCATAGTAATAATAATATTTTAGTAATAACTTAATGACGGATGTCCGTTCCACTTACACGATGATACACATCGTTAAATTACCAACAAACGAAAAAATCACCTGGAAAAGGCGGTTCGTGACACTAACCACATGTAGCGGCATGCTTGTGGGGGCTCGTCAGCTTTAGTTTGTTTGTATTTTTTTATTATTGGATATTCCATATTATTATTGTTTAATAATTCTTCAATTCTGCGATAACACACAGGTTTTGTCAGTGGGACTAAATAAATATTTTGTAATAAATCTAAGATCATTTTTAAAAGGAGTAATTGTTGAGTTTATTGCCGGTTCTTCACAGTAAAAAACAACCTTCCGAATCGGTATTAGAGTCTATTCTAGTCTATTCATATGTGCTTGTAAAGGCCTATTTGAATAAAAACAATTTGAATTTTGAATTTGAATTTGAACCACTAAGCCTGAAAGAGATAGTTGTTAATAAGAATCATTTTACTACCAATTATCTGGAAGATAGATTATATCAAAGACAATGGTCTTTTTTAATTATAAATACATGTTCCCCGTGGTTTTACCCGCGTTCCCGTGGGATGTCACTTGTATTATACATAAAAACCTTCCTCTTTAATCACTCTATCTACTAAAAAAACCGCATCAAAATCCGTTGCGTAGTTTTAAAGATTCTAGCACACGTAGGGATATAGGGACAGAGAAAGCGACTTTGTTTTATACTATGTAGTGAAGCTATACCCGCTATACCCGGCATGCGTTGCTATGTGGTTTTTTGGTCAGGAAACTTCGCAGGCGTACGTAGAACAATTTACTAAAGTTTCAACGCTATTGAAGAAATACAGTTAAAATGGTATAGGGTACAACATACCAACATTTTTATATAGATGAGAGTAACCTATATTAGTTTGAGTTCCCAGTAACGTAACTTTCTTATGTGCTTTTTTCGGGTCTATGGTTTGATGATGTACTTACCAGAAGTAGCACTTACAATGCATATCGCACACACAATAACAATTATTTTTGAGTTAAACATTGTTGCCAATGTACTTGTTCCCAGAAATCTGCCCTAAATTAATTTGGCATCAGTTTTATATGTGCTTATGATAATATGTAGGGCGATTGTTTAATGCTCTCGGTATCAAAGCTGAAGCCGAGTTTTGTCATATTTACCTTTAACGAGTAGTAAAGTTCTTAGTTCAGTTGTTGGTATGTTTCAGTTAGGAAGGTAAGGGGGCCGTTGAAATTAACAGCTACATCAGACTAAACAGCTTCACGTCTTAGATTCGATACCGCATTGGCGATGACCCTGGTGTTCCAAATGTCCAGGCGGCAGTGATCTCTTTCCATCAAATGGATAGTCTACCTGTTTATCGATCTAATTATAAAATAAAATAAAATACATAAATATATATTGTTGACGTAACTACTGCTATCTAATCACCGCGTGTTTAGAAGCATATTAATAGATCCATCTACGATGAACTCGGCTTCAATTTTGAATCCGAAGAATTTGCACAATACGCATGCTGAATGGACTCTAGGAAGAACAAGAAGCGTGAAGGCCGTACTTATTTATCATAAATCTCATTAACCACATTTTTTACGCATATAATAATTTTTTTCCAACATAATAGAGGTGTTGATGTTGTCTTTGAGACCCGTATGTTTTTTTTTTTAGGTCATTTATTTCATCAAAAAGAATATACAATTTACTTAAGCTAAATATAGTGCGGTTGTGATTTTTTTCAAAAACGACTACTCTGGTTTGAATGGAGTTTTCACTAATCAATTGCATATTTTATAGAAAGGTTTTTATGTATAAAACTTTGTCCTAGACTGTAGCGAACCGGAGCTATAGGCTGAAATATAGGAGTAAGTCAGAATTATTAACCGATTTAATTGACATGTTTGTTGTGTTTGTACAAAGAGTTTGAGTTTGTAATAATAATAAGTGTGTTACATTTTTTCTAGTAGATTAATATAAATATCCTGGGACATTCTTTACATACGGCCATCTAGTCCCAAACTAAACAGAGCTTGTACTATGGAAACCAGATAACTGATATACTATATATAATACTACTATTTTTTTTCTAAATACATACTTATATAGATATTTACACCCAGACACAGAACAAACATACATGTTCATGCACACAAATGTCTGTCCTGGGTGGGAATCGAACCCGCGGCCTTCGGTTTGGCAGTCAGAGCGTTAACCACCAAGCCAACTGGCCTGTCTGGTATCTATTAATACAACGTTAATATTTCTTTACACGTGGTCATCTAATTCCAACATTAATAGGTGTTTGCTGAACTATCGAAATATTATGATACAGTATAAATATTATGTTCATGTACAAATATATTAGTCGATAAATATTTTTATTTTAACGCATTGAATAGTTTTTTTTATAAGGATTTATTAAAACCCTATTTATGTAATTTTGATACTCCTATAAATTTTTTGAAGACCTATATATAAATAGATACCCCATAGGCTTATGTACAGGAATTATGAATGATAAATAAAAATATCGCGGGACATTCTTTTACACACGGCCATCTAAATACATACTTATATAGATATTTACACCCAGACACAGAATAAACAAACATGCTCATGCACACAAATGTTTGTCCTGGTTGGGAATCGAACCCGCGACCTTAGGTTTGGCAGACAGAGTCGCTAACCACCAAGCCAACTGGCCTGTCATATATGTTATAGTGCCTATTCAATCTATTTAGTGAAAATTATTGGCTATTGATTCAAAAATAAACTTTTACGCCAGTACGTAAGTCAGACAGCTCAATGATTGTAAATTTTATGATATATTTATATGCAATACTAGCAAATCCTGGCAGTCGTTCTTGGCTCGTTATAAGAGGCTGACACCTTCTTCATTAAAATAAAGTCTGGTAGTCGTTCTGCGTGCTCTTAATGTACATATGTACAAAAATTTTCATGAAAATCTGTTAGATAAATAAATAATAAATAAAATTTGTTTATTTTTCTCCCACACATAAAAAAATACAACATTTTTTTTTTCTTAAACAGGTAGGTACATTTAGTTGTGGGAGACAGGAGCCCAAACTAGGTTACCCTGTGCTATGAGCTTCCTGGCTCCCCCTCTTGGTAAGAAGAAGTTACAATTGAGATACAGAAACGGTACCTTTTGAAAAGTTCAAGTAAAACAGATATGTACATAAAATAAATATTTAATGTCTATTGGGACATTCTTCATACATGGTCGCGTAACCATGTGAGTACAAACTATGAAGCCTTGTATATACTACTTTTTATCTTCTTAATATAAAATTAAAACGAAATTCACTCCCAGACACAGAATAAACTAACCTATTGATGCATATAAACGTTTGTCCTCGATGGAAATCGAACCCAAGACATGTGGCGTGGCAGTTAGGGGTCTCTAACTAACAAAGCAAACTAGTCTGGGAAAAAGCTAATCTATGAAAAAATACTCAACTAAATCAATTTTATGCAGTAGAGCTATTAGTGCATAGTTCGTCCGGAAAAGTACTACCACCTTACCCATGTCTGCCGTGAAGCAGTAGTGCACTTGTGTTACTGTGTTTCGGTTAGAAAGGTAAGGGAGCCGGTGAAATTACAGGCACATGAGACTTAAAAACTTCATGTCTCAGTGTCGTCAACGCATTGGCAATGCCCTGTAGGCCTAGCCAAGTTACAAACGTTTCGTATCGATTCTCTTTCTACAATTGTTAACGACTCGGCGTAAGCAATTGTAGAAAACGCTAACTTGGTAGCCAACTTGACACGAACAAGTCGATCGCTCATTCTACAATGAACTTAGAAAAAACCTATACTTTTAGTCTATGGTGAGCGTTCCAACAAACGTCAAACTAACGTCAAAGTCACTGTTGTGTACTTATTGCGCGGGCTGAAGTTTTGTTTTCGATTGTTTCAAAAGTAATAATTGTTTTAAGTGTTAAAAAAGTTAGCGAAATAAGGTGAGTTCTTCTTATAATTGGTTTATTATAATATCACAGAGTGCGGAATGTAATTTTACACATTATTGTCACTCGAAATAATATGATATCGTGCATTTGAATGAAAGATACCATAAATGAAGTGATAATTTTTATAGGATGGAATCTAGATCTCGAGCAAGCCCAGAACAGTTTGCAGCTTTATTAGAATTTATGGAAAGGTACGTAAATTATTCGATATTTCATAATCTTCCATTGTTAAAATCATACAAGGCATATCATACTTGGGCACTTGAAAGTTATAAACATAAACAATGACGTGATACGCGACATGAACTTATACTACTACTTACGAAACAAACAAAACTATTGTGTTTAACCATTTACTTAATCAATAGACCCTCTGTTTCTCTGAAATAGTTTTAACTTATATTCTAGCCATGGCGATATAACGAGGCCCCAGCAAGGGCCTCAAGGCCGAATAAAAGCTGACCGCCTGTGGCAGGAACTGGAAGAAATACTTAACTCCATTGGCGGAGGAGTAATAAAGCCAATGGACAAATGGAAAAAAGTAAGATTCAATCTGTATTTGTCACATAATAACATTATTTTAAGGTGTTGGGATTCATATTATTATAATTTATTATTGTACAAGATGAAGTATATATGTATAAAAATCAATCAGCTTACTTCATAGACTACGAAATTATTATAATATATATTATATAAATATATTATAAAACATGCATGATAACAGATAAATATGTTCAGGTGTGGGCAGACTGGAAAACAAAAACAAAAAAAAAAGCCTTGGCAATACGTGGTGAGGCTTCTGGTACTGGTGGTGGTCCAAGCAGCAGACTAACTCTCACTGCTTTAGAAGAAAGGGTGTTGGGCATAATGGGTTTGATGGCTGTCACCGGTCAAGCTGGAATTGAGGAGAGAGGCTTTGATGTTAGTTTTGTTCTTTGCTTATTACTATATTTTCTTTTATAAACAAGAGTAATTTTTCAAATTTATATTTTTCATATTTTTCAGGCCCCATCATCAGAGAGAAACTCTCTACCATCCCCAACAAGAGATTCTGCACACACTGTCCATCCCAAATTCCTGCCACAGATGTTATGTTGGATTTTATTCCTTCTCATTTTTCTAGACAAGGTACCTTTTTTTTATGATGCAATGTTTCTGCTAAATTATTAATGTAGGCACAATTTAATATATTAAATTATTTATTCTCAGCAACAACAGCATCCACCGCCACTCCTTCACTGCCACCTCTCGAACTTCCATGCCATTCTCCACCACCAGTGCTAACGCCGCCGCCCGGCACTGCATCTGCGCCGCTGCATATCGCGTCCACGTCACGGGGGGCTCCGCAGCGGCGGCGCCATCGGGTAAGCCCGTCGCCTACCATATCCACGCCGCGACGCCGTGAGCTATTTCGAGCGCGCACACGCCGTCTACAAACACCCTTCGAACGAGCCACGAGTGAGTTCGTGGCCGTCGAGCATCGCCGGCTGCAACTAGAGGCAGAGCGGGAAAAAAACTTTCACGAGAGGGAGATCGAAAGGCTCCGATTAGAATCCAGAAGAATTGAAATGGACGAAAAACAAAACGAAGCTTTAATTCGTTTGGCTGGTACTGTAGACAATTTTATTCAAATTTTACCACAGTTGAGACTATCATCACTACCTTTGACAGATATTATCCCTGAAAATGTCTGATGTAATGATAGTGGTCTCAGGTGTGAGCTATGACATTTAAAATTGCTTGCAATATCAGAGTAACAACAATTATTTTTTATTTCAATTCTTTCAGTTCACTTTTCCCTTCTCCCTACCTATCGTACAGGCCACAACCAAACTATGTATATATTATGAATGTCATTGTTAAAAATAATAATAAACTTGTTTGTAATTATATAGCTGTTTTATTAATTATTTAATATCTATGTACATAATAATCAATATAAAATTAACTGGACATTTTCAAAATACTATTTATAACTTAATATTTTTATTAGATAACTTAAAAATAAATATAATAAAAAGTATTAAACATTTAATTTATAATTAGGACAAATCAATTAAAATCTTATTAAAGCTTAAAATAATCATACTAATACTAACCTAACCTATCCAGTAAACAACTCAGCATGGCTCTTCCTTGGATTAGTTCATTCTGGCTACCCACAGTTGTAGTGGTTGTGGGATATGGTATGGTTATATCATCCCCATCCTCATGGGCAGCAGGAAGTGGTTGTGGTGGTGGCAAGCCAGCTTTCAAAGCTATGTTGTGTAATACACAACATGCCATTGTTATATTGCTAGCTACATGAGGATGATAGTGAAGAACCCTGTCTCTAAGCAAACATCTCCACCGTGCTTTGAGTAATCCAAAACAGCGCTCAATGCAGTTACGGGCTTGCACATGCTTCCTAGTGTAGCGTTCTTCCCTAGAACCTTCAACTGCATTGAGGATAGGTGTCATAAGCCAAGGGCGTTGTGGATATCCAGAGTCACCTGCAAAATTGGTTTCTGTAGACAAAACAGGAAAACTTCTATAGATTTGATATTTTAATGTCATAAATACATACCTAATAGCCATACTTGTTCATTATTTTGATGAAGTTCACGCATAAATGGTTCAACTCTACTTGAAGACCAAATATGTGAATCATGTGTAGCTCCGCCAAACTTTGCATTCACATTTAAAATATGTAGATTTACATCACAAATCTGAAAATAAAATTATGATTAAGAAGTGATTTATCCAGCTTTAACATGCCATACAGTATAAATAAATATAATATCTACCATTTGAACATTTAATGAATGATACCCTTTTCTATTATAAAAAAGATGCTCTTCATCATTGGGCTTTACCAAAGCTACATGGGTACAATCTATGCACCCAATAACTCCAGGCAGGCCAAATCTTCTTTGAAACCTGAAAAAATTAATTATTGTTAATTTGAAATTTATGTGTATGTATTACATTACAAATGGACTTCATAAATTAAATACCTATTCCTAAATCGTTTGTTTGGTATTCACTCTTGTTTTATAAATGCTCTGTCCTGTCGCGTTTTCGGAAACACAATCCATTTTGCCATGACAGCAGGGTGGTTCAAAGCATCAACAACTTGTCTGATGCACCGACTAGCTGTGCGTTGGGCAAGATGCTGAGTGACGCCAACAATTCGCTGATAGGATCCGGTGGCTAGGAAACTAAGAGCGCACAACACCTACAAAAACAAACGTTCAGGAAATGAAGATAATAAAAAAGTTGATACTACTTATATTATCAGTCAGATTATTAAGCACTTACTTTAACTTTTAAGGGAATCTCGTTGGTTCCCTTTAATGAAGTTTTGTGTCGGAGTTCTTGACAAAGGTCTTCGAAAGTCGATTTGTCTATTCGAAATCTCTGCACAAATAATGTTTCCGGCATTTCGCGTATTTTTTCCATACACTGACGATTTATATCTCTTTTTCGGCGCCTAAGCCACACTTCTTCATTATGAGCGCACCATAACATATTTAAAGTATGCATTTTAAACGCTTAATGGTAAATACAGTCCAAAAATATGTTAAATAAACAAAACACTTCTCGGTTTCAACACAGCTGGATCATATAGACGCCATTTTTTTATCGTTTTCTATTGGGTCTCGGCGAGCGCTAACTAGTCGTACAAAAACTTCGACATCATTTCGTTGACGCTTGTCAAAACTGTAATATGGCTACGATTTATATGGGATGTAGCGATCGACATTGTAGAAACGCTCACATTTCATTCTATCATTTTGAACGATATAAACTTGGCTACGAATTATCTATTCGTTTGTTTTGACCACGTGACTTAACGTTGAGATGACGTCATTCCCATACATTTGATTAGTTTTCTATTAGCGTTAACGATTGTAGATGGTCAACATGGCTAAGCCTACTGGTCTTGCTAATGTCCACAGGCGGCGGAGACAACGTACCATCAGGTGGACCGTGTGCTTGATTGTCAGCCCCTGTGGTATAGAAAGAAAAAAAACTTTCGAGGTATAAACATCACAGGACATTTTACCTAGTAGGTACGTCTTAATGAAAACTTACAAAAAAGTTGTGAACTTAAAGTATTTACTCAATATTATATGGCAGGTAGTCAATCAAAACATAATGCAAGACCTAGTTTTATTAGCCTAAATAATTTTTAAAAAGCAGAAGTCTTAGTGTTGCGTTTGCTCATACCACCCATTTCCACCGTAAAACAGTAGTGCACTTGTATTAGTAGCTTCAGTAACTTTAAATTTGACCTTCATAAATGCCTTCCGAGGGTTTAATGGTTTTGAATTTTGAATTTTTTTAATTACTGTGTTTTGGTGAGGAAGACACAATGATTATTTAAAAGAAAAAAAAATGTCATACAGAGCCATATTTATAGCCTACTTCAATGATTAAAATCAATCTGTCCGTGAATGTAACTAAAGCATACGATATTGCTTATAAGAATTCTGGCTAAAAAGGCAGAGAATTTCAATGCAAACTCGTTGTTATATTAGTACTACGTGTGTACGCTGGTTGGACGTAGCAAAAGACAGAGAAAGCTGGCCTTCTGCTGAGGCTTCAGCTAAAATCACAAATTTAAAAGAAATGGTGCACTGTAATAATTTAGAGAAATATAAGCCTTTTTATAGTAGCTTGTAGCAAGGTATATATTTTCACAGACTTCAAAATAATAAAACAGTGAACAATAACATATTTAACTTTAATTTCTTAAGTATTTTAAATAATAGGTTGGGGAAAAAGTTCCTACGCATTTTTTAAGAAAATTCAAAACATTTTTAATATAGTTTATTTACATTTAACTAAAGTATGTAGGTACCATTTTGTTCGATAACTTTTTGCCATCTTGTAGGTAGGGACATGATCCCATTGCTATAGAAATTTTGGGACTTCTGATCAAAATACTGCGATAAGTGTTTTTGACAGTCCTCTCGTGATGTTAACCTGACACTGCCTAAAGAATTTTGAAGAGACCGAAACAGGTGGAAATCAGAAGGTGCAAGGTCAGGACTATACGGCGGATGCATTAATACCTCCCAGCCAAACTCTCTTAATTTTTGCTGAGTGGCTAAAGATGTGTGAGGTCTAGCATTATCATGATGAAAAACCACACCCCTTCTGTTGATTAATTCCGGCCGCTTTCTCTCAACTTCTTGCTTTAATCTCATCAGTTGTTCGCAGTAGAGTTCAGAATCGATGGTCCTGCCTGGTGGTAACATGGCTCATAATGAATAATGCCCTTCCAATCCCACCACACACACAGCATCACCTTGTTGCGAGTTAACCCGGGTTTCGCCACAGTCTGTGAAGCATGACCGGCCTTTGGCCACGACCTTTTCGCACGTTCTTGTCGTACGTGATCCACTTTTCATCACCAGTTATCAGCTTCTTCAAAAATGGTTCGGTTTCATGACGTCGTAATAAAGAATCACAAATGAGGTTCATTAGATTTATTTTTCTAATATCTAGCTTTTTTGTGTTCCCAGTCTTTTTCAAATGCGCCAAAACTGTTTTGTGGTCAATTCCCAGTTCTTCAGCTACATCGTAACTACTGATATGCCGATCTTGCTCCACTTTTTCAAAAATGGCATCCATTTTATCCGTAATGGGGCATCCAGAGCGACGTGCATCTTTGACATCAAAATTTCCGTATTGAAAACGCTTAAACCAAATTTGTGCTACTCTCACAGACACTGCACTAGGTCCATAAACATCGCAAATTTTCTTCGCGGCTTGCGTTGCATTTTTACCTTTTTTGTAGTAAAATTTTAAATGGAATCGAATATCTTCATTAGATTCACTCATCTTGGCGGTACGAAAAACAAATGCAAATCACACATTTTCCTAATTTGAATTTTGAATTATGTTCTTTAAAATTTAAACTTTCAATGATAGCAAAACCAGCCAGATACAAATAGTATAGCCAAAAAGATTTTATTACAAGTTCATACATACTATAATGCGAAAAGACTTTTTCCCCAACCAATAAATAAGTACTTCAGCGTCGTACAAAACATTTATTTTTTTTTAATATAAAAATTAACATAAAAATTTATAAAAATTTATTATTAAAGCAGACAGACATGTTTATGCACACAATATTCTGGATAGGAATCGAACCCATCACCTGTGCCATCTACAATTAATGATAAGCCCTGACTTCCATAGTCTCCCGACTAAAATATATAAAAATAAATACATGGGGTTTAAAATTTCTTAATTTCGCTTAAGGTTTAGCGTAGGGAGTCAAATCATCCAAGATGAAGTATCTAGCTGGAATTTTGTCGAAGAAATCTCCAGCGAAGGCGAAATAGAACTCCATCGCTTTGTCGATGAAAACCTTTCCAAAGGATGACATCACCAATCTCCAGTTACTATTCAACAGTTGGACAATCAGTTTACCTGAAATAATACTTAACGTCAAAACAACACGATGAAAATTTCGGTGTACAATTTTTCGAGTATAAAATGGCCGGTTTTGACAACAAGGCAGTTAAAAAAAATTTACTTAGCTACCTCCGGAACCACGACATCTACTTGAAAGATTCCTTTACCATTTATAAAGTACATTATTCCGGATGGAGTTACTGATTCCGCTGGATCTTCATCTCTGTCAAGTCCCAAGCAATACCTCCTGAAGATGCTTCGTGTAGAAGTGAAACACGTGTCGATTTCCTGTTGAGTTTCCTTGTTAGGGACTTGACAGAGAAGGAGATCCAGCGGAATTAGTTACTAGATATTTGTTTTTGTTTAATCTTACAATGGATTTCGGCAAGGTCACGCCTGAGTGTTAGTTACAATTAGATTTAATGGTATTTAGTTTTTAATTATAAAGGAACCAATTAAATCAATTTGAAATTGTATCAATAATGGTTGCTGGTTTTTGTAAATTAATTTTACTGTATAATTGTTTCTGAAGATGATTTTCCAATGACATCCTTAGCTGTGAAAACGGACATTTTTGATCTAGACAACTAATATTAAGATTTAAAAAAAAATATATTATACTTACTGACTTCCTGTTCACCAATATAAAGGTTATCAAAAAAGAATTTAACCTTCCCCCCGATTTCATAATCGTACTTGACTTCTTCGAACATGCATTTGATGTAGATTTCACCATCGTCACGTTTTTGAGCGTAGAATGGAAAATCATAGGTTAGATGTAGTTTATCTGAAATATATATAAAATGGTTTATTTTAGTAAAAGTGAGCAATGACTTGTCTTCCTATATTCGAGGATATACGAGTATATTCATAATAGAAAGGCGAAAGTTTGTGAGAATAAATGTATGGATGTTTGTTCCCTTTTCACGCAAAAACTACACAACGGATTTGGATGACACTTGGCACATAGATAGAGCATATATTGGAATAACAAATAGGCTACTTTTTTTCCCCAGTAAATGTAACATCCCTCGGGAACGGGGGTGAAACCGTGTGGCAGAGCTAGTATTCTATATATGTACTTGGTGTAGGCAACATCGACGCTTATAATTAGTGGGATTAGGTCCTGTGTTGGATGCCTAGGTCGGGCAAGGTAATATCGTTTCTTTATTTTGCTGGTTTCCCGAGATTGGTAACAACGAAATTGTATCTTAATACTATATCAATATGTGCTTTATTGTTTTGTCCAATTGAATGAATAACCTGCATGTTGGACAAGACCAGCTTGGCGAAGACTGGTTTCCCTTGAAGCGCTAGACCCCTATTTTGCTCGAGAGACGGCGACAATAAAATATGGTTCCTTCATTAACTTTGACTGTTAAAAGTAACCTCCGCGTGTTTCTGATTAAATGTCACCTTGAGACTTAAAATATCTTCAGCGAAATGTGGGTCATTGTGTGTGTTAAAGAGATCTCTACCTACCTTTCGGTAGTATGGTCGTGAAGATTCACGGCAAACGAATAAACAATAAACACTTAAAATGTAATTTGAAAATTAAGTTCATTTTAAAGATAATTTAATGAAACATAAATAAAAGATTGAGCATTGAGGTTATGACCTCTACCTACCATTCAGGAACAATGGTCGTGAAGACATGTATGCATGACAAACGAATAAAAAAAAGGATATGAAACTTAGATCTGTTTTAAAGAGGATTACCTCAAGCGTAAATAAAAAGAAACCATCTACCTAAAATTATCAACTTTTAAGTTTTGGTTATCACACATACCTACTCTAACATTAGTATTTCCATCCCCATGAATTCTGCCTGGACCGAGCAGGCTGTTGATCAAAGGATTCATTGCCGACAGCTTATAGTGACCTTCGATTGTAATATTACAGGTGTTTTCTTGGTACCCTCTCTCATCATCAATGTTAATTCTGAAAAGTGTTTAGTTTAGAATACGGAATTGTTAATTTTTAAACGGTTAATTAGATAACGTTGCTTTAATGTTATAAATAAGTAGTGTAAAGACTTGTTCAGCTAATAAAATCTTTGTCGGATCGCGGCGCAACGAGACCTTGGAGAGTTGACCTGGCACGTGATTGGGTAGTGGGCGAAAAAGAGGAAACTGGTGCTAGTGTTATTTATCTAACATAATCACAAGCCCGGACACGACAAGTACCTATCTTACTTGGGGTACGTTTATGGGTTAAAGTCTGACCTGTTTAAAGTGCCTGTAAAAGGCTATTTGTATCAATATTTCCAAGCTATATGAAAAATAAAGAGCATTAACAAACTTATGCTTTATAAGCTCAAAACTTTATTTATATACATTAAATCTATGTTCAAACATAAATATTTATGACTGATGATGATGGTATTTACCATTAATAAAATATCAATCACTAATTTACACGACTTATTTCTATAGCTCTGATTTCTTATAGCGAAGGACATATACATTAAAACCTTCCCATAGAAATATAAGAATAGAAGTAAAAAATGACAGCTATATTGGATTTATGAATATTACGTTTATTCTGTGTCTCACCCAGACACAATATAAATATTTATACCAAATGTTATTTTTAAAGTTGCATTTGGTTGTATGTCAGCTTTATTTGCATAAAAATCAAGGTTTTTCGAATGCATAGCGATGAGCAATTAAAATCACGGCCACAACATTCGATGTAGTAATGTTGCTCTGCCGAGAAGAAACTGTAAAAAACTCTTTCAAAACCACCTTTTCATGATGACTGAAGTTGAATAGTAGAGCTCTTAGTGCAGAGTTCATCCGAGGAAGTACTACCACCGCAACCATTTCTACCGTGAAGTAGTAGTGCACTTGTATTACTGTGGTTTAGTTAGAAAGGTAAGGAAGCCGGTGAAATTACAGGCACATGAGACTTAATAACTTTACGTCTCAGGGTCGACAACGTATTAGCGATGCTCTGGTGTGGCAAATGTCCATAGACGGCGGTGACCACTTACCATCAGGTGGATCGTGAACTTGTTTTTCAGATCACGTGGAAAAATAAAAGCCGTTACTTACGAAAACTTATCAAAAATGCAATCCTTAATTCCTGTAGCAACTCCTTCTATAAGTGTGATGTTTAACAGACCGAGAACGGAAACTGTAACGTTTCGAAGCTTAATTGGGTCTATTGGAGGAATACCCACGTCTGGGAGGCCTGTCTTCCCAATATCATGAACTATCGTCTGATAGAGATCTCTCATACAATCGTTGTCCTTTAACGCGCATTTTTGAAGGGTGTCAACTGAAAAATAAAAGATATATTTATTAATGGTGTTCAGGATTCTCCTAGAATTATATATTCGAAATAGTATGTTTGTTTGTTACATTTTTAAGGATAAACGGCTGAACAGATGTTGATGAAATTTGGTAAGGAGATGGATTGTAATCGCCTCGGTGGTCCTGGCTTCAAATGCTGGTAGACAACTAAATAATAAAAAAAGAAACAATAATAATATTTCTTTGTTCAGAAATGATTACCAGTAGACCAAGATTGGTAATGCCTGAGACACGGTGATATTACCCACCACATGTCACGGTGGGACTGAAAATATCTTCAGAGATAAACAGCGTGAAGATATCAATAGATTGAGAAGCATCCTAAAAGATCATGGACATGCTTTTGTTTTAAAAAACAATATTTAAGTTCGGAAGCAAGTTATTTATAATTTTTTGACCACAAATTCACACTGGCAACTAATTATGTGGTCAAAGGTGGTCGCACCCAAAGCCTAGAAAGGAAATGGCTGTCAAAAGCAGCTGTGGGGCAAATATTCTACTTGGGATGGTTAGCAGCCAGACCAGTTCTGCAAAGTATCCTACCACATGCTATGGTTTCCTCACGGTATTTGTTTTCAAATCTTCTGCCACGAGTCTCGTCACGGAACTAAGCTACCATCGCCTTTTTTTGGAATTTTCACATCTTCATGAAATAAATTTTACAGTAAAGTATTATTTCATATCAAAAGTGTCTTAGGATTATGGTATTAAAAAGATAATTTAGATTGATTAAATAAAATGATTTCGTATGTATAGATCTGTTTTTGCATTAGTAATTACGTCTTTTCTCATCCTACCATTAAAATATGATTAAAAGATAAAAAAAATTTTTTTTTGTTTTTTTTTTATTAAAATAACCAATTAATAATCTGTATTTCCGCTGCTAACGCGCAAAACACAATGTTAGCGATTCGGAATACTTAATATGAGTTCATCCAAATCACGTTGCGGAATGGCTGACGTTCGTTGGAACGGGCAAAAAAGATTTTCTGGTGTGTGTACGGCATTTATATTTGGCAGAGTGCTTCTTTGAAGCATCTCATGCGTGCTTAAAGGGATTTAAGTCTGGCGACTGAGACAGCTCTGGTAGGACGTTGATATTAGCTGCAGCAAGTGGGTGGACGTGCATTATCATGCATAAGCAGAAATAAATCAATTGGGACCGCAAAGGAATAACAAGATCTGATACAATCGTTTCAGCGTAAATCTTTGCATTGAGATCTCGGATCCAAAACATTTCGGTTCTTCTGCCGATCCAAATACCCATCGATTGACAAATAGCTCACAGTATAGAAACTCGCCTCATACCAAAACGAGGTTCGTCAGTTAAACTCACAAATAGCCACTCTTCTTCAGCCCAATTTCTGTGTTCATTCCCGTTCAGAATGTCGAGCACATTCGGAACGGGCTCAACGATTGAGGGGCTCAATAAATCATGTAGCGGCCTTCGGAAACAAAGATCGACTTCATGTAAATGATTTCTTATGATTGTATCGCTCATCGTTCCTGATAAGGTGTGAAGCCTCGTAACCATCATCATCGGGGTCATTGTAGGCTTTTGCTGAGAACCAGCTCCCAACACACGGCTCTTATAAGTTTCTTCACGGCTCAAATGACATCTCCTCCATAGTATTCTTCTTTTAATCAACACTCATTGCACAACATTGAAGTTTGGCAGAAATTTTACTGATTTGACCTTAAACCCGTTGCGGTATTATATAGGAATACGACTTGGCAGAAGATTTTCAACTTTTAATCGAAATTAAATTAACATGAAATTATAAAATATTCAAAAATGACGAAATTTGCTATGATTGATTTATAAAAATACTTGATTATTAATAACTTGCAAAAATGATCTTGATCCCTAGACACTTTTGATGTTGATATTTTAGCGGAATGTTCAGGTTACTTGATGGTTATAGAACATATAATCTAGTCACATAGAGAAACCAGAATCTAGTTCAATCATATACTTATAAGGAGACTGCGATGTTAGTGAGATATTTTTTAAAAATTGTTTCTTGGATGGAAAGCTTAGTATAGCTTCGTGATTTACAATGTAATTATATAAAAATGTGTATATGATGTATAATATATGTAATGTATAATCTCGGGGATATAATAGATCCCTCAGGAACGCGAATCAGCTGAACCATAGCAAGTTATGTATATCTAAAAGCCAACGCCAACAATAAATATAGTGTCATCTAAAAATATTTACATTGCGACACGGCATTCAAAATATTGTTCCATAAACAAT
Source organism: Habrosyne pyritoides (assembly GCA_907165245.1). Classification (NCBI taxonomy): domain Eukaryota; kingdom Metazoa; phylum Arthropoda; class Insecta; order Lepidoptera; family Drepanidae; genus Habrosyne; species Habrosyne pyritoides. Next base: position 2,558,727 of record OU015592.1, read on the forward strand.
TCTCTGGAAACTTACCAAAACCGCCCTCGCAAACTATGAATGTTGCACATAAAAATAACAATAACTTTTTTATCAAATGCATTATTATAAACGAGAAGTTATGACTACCTGTACACTGAGCGGATAAATAAAAACAAACACTTTCCTTTGGCTTCAGATCATTTTATAACTTGATTTTCAACGTATTTATGATCAACAAGGTGTTGGAACTAGTTTTATACACTTGCGAGCAAATAAATATGAAGGTTATTTATTTTATTGTTTTTTTTTAGGAAAAACGTTATGTGTAGCCGTAGGAAATTGCTAATGTGACCATGCACACTTAATTCCTTGCACCAAGTGGTCAACAAAAGATAGTAAATACGAGCCAGTTGGTGTGTTGGTAAGATACTCTGACACGCTTCAGGTCTTCGAATAGGTTCTCACTTAAGATAAACATTTCTGTACATGAACATGTTTGTTTGTTTTGTGCCCGAATGTTAATATATACAAAATTTAAGAAAAGAATTAAGACTGATTTAGTACAAAAGGCTTTCTACAACACAAATGATTATTTTAATGACGACAATGCTTGTTTTAGCGCTCGCTCCATTAGGACACATCTTTACGTTCAAAAACTTATTTTGAAAAGAGTGATTGCTGAGTTTATTGCCAGCTCTTCTCAGTAAAAGCAACCTTCCGAACTGGTGTTAGAGTCTGACCATTCGTAAGTACCTGTGAAGGCCTATTTGAATAAATATTTCATTTCATTTCATTATTAAAGTAGTATATGAGTTATCTGTTCGCCATAGTACAAGCAGTAAAAACTCTGTTTAATTTGGGATCGGATAACCATGTGAGGAAATGTCCCAGGATATTATTCAATGTGGTTTGGGGTCAGGCAGACGGCCGTTGTATAAATAATCTGCCAAATCTCTTATAATTGCAAGGACCAAGCTTTAATGCAAGTCAATTGTGCTTGTAAACGTCAAATGTAATGCAATATCTTTTTATCATAACAAAAATGTTTAAAGACCACCTTCAAAAATAATTAGGTATTCGGTAACAAACACTTAATTTGAAAATAACAGTTCATATAAAATATTAATTAAAATGCCCAATAAAAAGATATTGCATTACATTTGACGTTATATAGATTTTAGTATACAAGCTAGACATTACTTTCAGTTAATGTCCTTTTGTATATTTAAATGTATAGATGTGACTCTTATTCAGTTAATATAAACTACCTCTCAAGTGATTGCGTAGTAAACGAAAGAGACAGAACATAGATGCCACGACGAAACATCTTCGAGCTAGTGTCATTTTCCTTAATGAATCGAAGCCCTGCAGTTGACTCACTGTGTCGCATCGACCGCCCGCGCTGCTACTCTATTTTCGCTAAACTAACTTAAAAATAAAAATTGTGTTATTCAAACAACAATGATCCACTCCTTAAAACTAAACATGTAATAAATGACTAAAGCTACATTTTTTTCTATCATTATCTTTTTATTCATACCGTAATGTTAAAAATATCCTTCCTCAAGAGTCGGGCTATTCATTTTTTCTAATCCAATTGGTACGTTCAAGGATTAGCGGGTTCCAACAAAAAAACAAACAAGCCTTATTATATTATGTAGGTATGTTTGAAAATAATTTCTAGCAACATTTTTGAGTTAATCCTTGAAGATTAAAGTTCAATGGATCTTTTTAAGATGAATAATTACGTTATAGGTTAAAACATTGTTTTCATATAACTCTGTTGGCTTACTCGCTGCATGTCAGTAAAGCTCTCAGTCGGGAAGCCTTTTAACATCCGAGGACAGGGCCGTTTGTTCCCAAACTAAGCAGAGACTTGGAACTATCGAAACCAGATAACTAATATACATGACTACATATTCAATTTTTTTCTTCTAAATATATTCCTACTTATACGAGTATATATATATATTCACACCCAGACACAGAACAAACAGATAGGTTGATGCCCACATATGTGTGTCCTAGGTGGGAATCGAACCGCGGCCTTTGGCTCGGCAGTCAAGGTCGCTAAACACCCAACCCCAGGCTCTACAATCACCTTCATATTTTAGCCAATTTACACAAAACCCTAAATGTCTGTGTAAGGGTGTAAGAGCGATCAGAGGCTAACACCTACATCCCTACGAGAAAAAGATAAATAAAAATTTTATAAAAAAAAAAAAAAACATAACTCTTACTTACAAATTACACACTTTAACTTTACTCATAAATCAGTCCACCAATTGGAGATAACCATATGAAAACCTGTCTAGCTTTTTTAATTATCGCGTGTAGACAGATATAGTCGCGGCAGGAGCTCTTTTTTATAAAATTTAATGTTCATCTATGTAGATATTTACACCAAGTCACAAAAAAAAACCTACATGTTCATGGACATATTTATTTCTTTTTTAGGTGGGAATCGAACCAATGATCTGTGATGTGACGTCAGGGTGGATACTTTACTTCAATCCTTTCAACCATCTACGTATGGTTTACGTAAGTATGGTTTGCTTACGTGAATTACTTTGAAATCCAAAATATCCTTTACCTTAGTATCTGATCCCTAATAGTTATACAAGAGTGCATAGTTGCTTTTAAACCGCGTGCTCAATTTTGATGACCGAGTAAGCTCAGCGAGTGAATCAAAAGAGCACGAGGTGAAAAATATTTGCACTCGAGTGCAACACGTAACTTTTCATCCCACCTCAGCGAGGAAATGACTAAATGCAAAAATAAAGAAAATGGCGCGCGCAAAGCAAATTAAAAAAAAAGTACACCAATGAGGTTCCGAGTCTGAGCTTTCAACAAATTAAAAAAGGTTGATGATAAATTCGGCACCATGGATGTAGAAGTAAATAGGTTTAATGATGTTTAGAATTCACAAACTTAGTGCACACGATGTTCTAAATTCAATTAACTTTATCTTTAGCTTTTGCACTCAGTAATCGAAGAGCAAAAATACTCTTTCCGAGATGGGGGGATGAAATTATATTTCTTGCTATCATAATTTCCATTAAAATTTAAATCTTTTTATAAACATATGTTATATATGTAATTATTATGTGTTGTTTACTTGTCTGTAAAATGTGAGGTTACGGTTATTCTATATAATGACAATTGACAGGTAATTCTAACGCCTAGTTTAATGATTTAACCATTTATTGCTGATACTAAACAAGCGTAAACTTAAACATAACTAGCTGTGCCGGTTTTACCCGCGTTCCCGAGGGATTTTACATATTCCCGGAATTTTTATTCCGCGAAAATGTAATATACTTTTGTATTGTATATTTTAATCCAGGTAATAAACTATCTATGTTTCAAGTTTCATTAATATCCGTTCAGTATTTTTTGTGTGAAAGAGTAACAAACATACATCCGTCCCCACAAAAGTTTGTATTATAATATTTATAGTACTAGCTGTTCCCTACGGTTTCATCCGCGTTCCCGAAGAATGTAACATTTTTCGGGGTAAAAATAATTCTGTATGTTTATCCAGGATATTGACTGTTTATATACCAAGTTTCATCCAAATCATTTAAATAGTTTTCGCATTAAAGACGCTACTTCCATACATCTAAACGTCTATCCTCAAAAACCTTCTTAACACTAGGTGTAAATAACTGCACATTTAGAACAAAAGTAACATAACATATGTTTTTTACTGTATTTTCCTGGTACATCGCGTTTGTCGCGAACTACGTCGCGAAATGTACCATAAATTGTAAATAACTAAAACATCAAACCTTGTTAATATTAAAGACTGGCAACCCAAAAAGTCCCGTCACCGGCATTGACACACATTTTCCCGCGACTGCTACCCACATAAATAAAAAATCAATTATAAAGTGTGAACAAAGCAAATAACTAACTATCCAGACAGAGATTGAGAGATGTGAGTGTGGCAACCTGGGTGCGCGTGTTGCGGGAGGCCTAGGTGAGCGCTTTAGATTTAGTTGATTGTAATACCAAGTACCTAGTTGACATTCGAGCGTGCGGTTCAGAAACTTTGTACTTACGGTTGTTGTTACTTGCTATAGTAGGATGTGCCTGCTTGCCTCGGATGGATATTAGTAGGGACGTGATCGTTGGATGATGCTCAGAGACTCAGCTATTCATATTACACAGACAGACATATCATTTGGGTAGACTCAGACATACGTTGGTATGGAGAAGGAGATGATCGTTGGATTATGCTCCGATGCTTAGACATACATTGGTATGGAGAAGGAGGTGATCGTTGGATCACGCTCGATGCTCAGACATACGTTGGTATGGAGAAGGAGATGATCGTTGGATTATGCTCCGATGCTTAGACATACGTTGGTATGGAGAAGGAGATGATCGTTGTATTATGCTCCGATGCTTAGACATACATTGGTATGGAGAAGGAGGTGATCTTTGGATCATGCTCGATACTTAGCCAGTCATATTACTCAGGTAAACTGAGATGGACATGAGAGGAAAGGGGTCGCTATAAGGGGTGGCGGAGGCGACTTAAAAATAGTCCATAAACTATTGACTCAGGCTATTACTCAGAAGTGTATAGTAAAATGAAGAGTATAAACCCTCAACATAGTTTGCTCTCAGACAATCACCACTCAGATCAGCTACATGCATATTATTTATCAGTTGAGATATGATGCATCAATTCCTGTATAAAATAAGGAATTGATGTCTACTGCATCTGCGTTGTTAGATATATAGATTCTTTGGAAACCAGGCTGGAATTATTTACTATCTATAGGTACATTTACTTACCTTCAAATATCATTAATAATTCCTATATTTATCAGGTATTCGCTAGACCTATTTTACTTATTAGTACAAGTTTGGCGACATGGTGGAGGTACTGGGATTTGAGGAAGTAGTCCTGTTTGTCCAAACTCAGCTGCTGATTCATAATATCATAAGAGAATATTAATAAGTTAAATATGAGGTGTGTCCTTGGTCTTGAGTGATTGTAAGACTATTAAGATATACTATAAAGTCCTTATTGTCTAGTATATTAAGGTAATAAATGAATTATAATTAAAACTATGAATGTGAGGATTATGAGTATAACAATTGAATAAATCATCTGAAATTAAAGATAACATTATAGTTAAGTTACTATGGTGAGATAGTTTTAAACAAGCACACAAATTCATTATGTTTGGAATGCAGAATATTACAGGATAATAGTTGTATGTGAAATGAAAATAAAGAAATACCTACTGTTTAAAAGATTATGTGTAATACTACAAGGTATTACTAATGGTACAACAATGATATAGAATACTCATGATGCTGTAAACAACAACAATAATAAGCAATTATCTACAAAAAAAAAATGCAATGATAAACACTAATTAAAAAAGAAAAAAAAAAGGAGAAAATCAGAATGCTTGTGGCATAATATAGAGGTTACAAAACTCAGTGGTAAACCTTATTTATGTACTCTTTATAGAAATACCTAATATGAGATTATTAATAATGTAATAATGAATAGGTATGTCCTCTTTTATGTTAACATATAGAGATCTACAGTTAACAGGTTAACATGATGGATTATTATGAAAGTTTTGTAGTTATAAAAAAAAAAGGTATTTATATGGGTTATAAAATAAACCAGATTACATAACTAATTACAATGAAGTAAGATAGATTGCTGATTGTGCTTGCAGTGGTCAAGCATATAGGAGATGTCTGGTGTATTTGTCCTCTGTAGGTACAATAGGTACATATTGTTGAGCAACAGTTCTTGCAATGGTCATGCATACTGGAGATGTTTGGTTTGTTTCTCCTTTGTAGGGACAACATTAAGTAATGTTGTTTAACAATGCTTATCTAATAAATTGGTCGGTATAATCAAGTTTAAATAAGGATGTTTGAGATCTACTAAGAAAATAATGTGTGAGAGAATAAAGGCAAAAAAAAAACAAAAATTGAATAAATAATAATGAATATGAATAAATATATGTTACATGGTTTCTATGAATAAATGCATATAGGATGCATTACATGCTTATTGTAGCAAATTAATATATACAAAGCTTTAAAAGGATATTGAGAAGTAATATCTTTAAATGGTAATATAATTTATTATTGATGTCATGCAATGGGGAGTTTTATGAATATAATTATAAATATAATTATAAATATTGATTTATTGTGCATGAATCTTTATACAATGAAAATAAATTATGACATAGAATTCTAATTAATAGAATACCTAAGTAATAATATTGAAATGCTTTCACCTATACACAAAGGTTACTAATGAAATTTACTAGGTTGAGATGGTAAAAACATATATGTATAACAAAGGTGCAAAAATTTACAATATACTATATTTATATTAATAATAAGAAATACAGCAAATTATATTAAGCTTTCCTTACATTGGTGAATCATCAAAGGTAATGATTGATAAATAAGTATAAGGGCCTATTGTGCTTATTTCCTGGCATGGTTGGGACAAAAATGCTTTCTTAAGTTTGTTGTGGAAAGTAATAGGAAACGTGTACACTTGATGGTATTTGCTGTTTATTCAAAATGCAATTGATTGTCAGTGTTGACTCCTTGTGGGGATTACAATATGCAAGCCTAATTAATGCCTGAATTTTCAATGTCCAGATAAACAGTATCTGAGAATTGATTTCAAATTATAAATGATTTGTGTGGCTTAGTGGTCAAATAGCTTACCTCAGGTTTTTAAAGTCATTGATGAGTCTATGCCTTGATTCAATTATTAAAGTTATCATGCATGTAAAATTATGAATATTAATTGCTACTTGTTGGAAGTGGTAATGAACATCAGAGGCAAAAAGAAACAAGAATTATCTATCAAAATGGACAGTGTTTTGATAAGACGATTGCAACAGATTATTATTATTATTATTTAATTATCAGACAGGCAGTTGATTCAACTGTTGAGTGCCTGTATCCTGTTGTTCTTTTTGAGATGGTTGTCAAGTCGGTTTTTGAATTGATTAACATTTCGAGCTGTTACAACGTCTTCTGAGAGCTTGTTCCAAGCTTTGACCACTCTGTTGTTTAGGGAATATTTGTGAGGGTTGTTGTTTGAGAAACTAGTGCTCAATTTAAGACAGTGGCCCCTTAGACGGTCATTATTGTCTCGTTTAAATAGACTTTGGAACTCCTGCACGTCGCAATGATAATAGAAAGCTGGTGTTAAATTGAAATCAATATGTAATTTCAATGATGATGAAACAAAGGACGCTAAAATGGTCTGTAAAAGGCTAGAGATATTTATCACGAAATTTACTTCAGGTTGAGTTCGGAGCCATCAGCTGATGATGTTTCCCACTTCACCACGGTACAACTACAGGCTAAAGAAATTCATATTGAATTAGCGTTAAAAGTCAAACAAATGAAAGGGTGCGAATTTAAACAAATTCATGTCAATGTTCTTTCCAAAGAATTACCTAAACTAACATTGCCAGAATAAGATGGAAATATTTTACAATGGAAAGTATTTTGGGTTTGCATCGAATATAAATGAACGTGATTAACCCGACGTAGACAAATTGCTTTTCGAGACGTATTAGAGAATACCTTATCAGCCAGAGAAGAAGCAAGTCGTTTGGTACAAGAAATGGATTCCCATTTAACTTAAAAGACAATACGGTAGCAACTTTCCACTCATTTGACCGGCCAATTGGCTTGATGGTTAGCGACTCTGACTGCCATGCCGAGGGTCGCGGGTTCGATTCCCACTCGGGACGAACGTTTTTGTGCGTGAGCGTGTCTGTTTTTTCTGTGTCTGGGTGTAAATATCTATAAGCATATATAAGGATGTATCAAGAAACAAAACATAGCGACAACGGTCAAAACAACGGAACTACAAATTACAGAAGAAGTAGGGAAATTTAAGATTCAAGAGGAAATTTGGTCGATCCGATCATAGAACAACAGAAATGACAGAAATACCGTTAAGATCAAGCATCAGAAATGAAGAAGTGAGAAGAGATGCCATGTCAGGAGAGAAGTTACGAGTTGGAAGAGAAAAAGATAAAGTAATGTCTGATTTTTAGAGATTCCCATTTTAATGAAGAGTGCGCTGAGTTAGAGTCAATTGTAGAAGGTAAGGCTGGACTGATCGTTGCTGCGGTTGCTTTCGCCTGGGACACAGTAGTATGAGTTGCTGCTGGGAGAGACTTTGTGTGCATTGTAATAGGAATTCGATGGTCATAGTGGAGCTCTATGTCTCGGAATTTTTCCAGTCAGGAGTGAAGCATCAGGTGCGTTTCAGCCAACGCAGGGAATACATCGACTGTGGTGCGGCGATTGTGAGCGTGCAAAGGCACTAAAAACTTTACTCTTGCTTGAATCTTACAATGTCGTAGTCTTATAGATTCTAGTAGTCAGTGCGGCTATATAGCGCAAAAAAATGCCAAGGAACTTGATCATTTAATAGCAGAAGAGATCCATGGGGGCTCAATGGTAGAGGTGAAGTTCTAAACACGAAGAGTTGGGACTCGAACTATATCTGCAAGTTTATGTCGGTGATTTTTTTGTTCTAGTAATAAGCATAATGGTTTAGTATAGATATTAGGTCTGTATCAAGTGTTAGTGCAAGAGGTGTCCACCTATAATGGTTGTGCATTTAGTGTTTATGTTTAAGTTTTAGTTTAAGATTTGTATGTAATAGTGTAGCAACTGCTGGTGAACCATAATAAATAAATAAATTTCTCAGTGTTCCATATACTAAGCAGAGGTTCTGCAATGAGGGAGATCCCTATACTCGTGCAGATGGTTCCTTGTCTGACAGAGTTAACAAATTGATTGGTAACCATGCAGTGATGTGTATAAAAGGGAAGTACTGCTTCAAGAGATTTTGTTTTGGTCTATTCTAAACTAGGCTATCTATTAGGAACTGTTGTGGTTACTGAGTACTGCGATTATCTATTCTCAATTCGGTACGGGTTTGGTCGGCCGGACCTACCATTAGATGATGGGAGTCTTGAATTTCTTTGGGGACTGGAATCTATAAGTGTCATAGATTCAGCTAAGGCGGATCAGTAAGAGGAGGCAATGAAGAATTTGAGTGAGACTGCAGTATTGGTGAATAATAGTTGCTGTGTTTGTTGGGCCTGGTCTGAACATTCCGCAGACTTGCCCACTAATTGCGGCCTGGCATTTTAGTCGTTTGGTCAATTTGATAAGAAACCTAGATTCGAAAGCATTGCTATTGGTGGGTTTTTTAAACGGGCCTTAACAAAAAAGGCTACGTACATTCACGAACATTCATAATCTGTGGAATAAAAAGGTATTTCGACGCCAATCAGCATCATCGTTTTGGGCCACCGGATACAGTACACAGCAAGCAGAACTCTCACGCCAGCCGGCAGCGAAAACCCCATTAAGAAGAAAATACCTCAAACGTGTGTGATGTGAAATTATTGGTGTATGAACATGCCTCAGAACATTCAGTAAGTGCGTAGTCAATAATATCAAGCCCGAATTTCATTACATTTCATTCAAACGCTAGGCGCGTACACGTATAATCAAAAACTATAAGAACAACTAGGAAAGGTAATAATTGTAATAGTACTACGGATAATCTTCAAGAGTATCCTCTACAGTACCTACCACATCATAGTGTGACACAATTAGGAAAACCTATTAGAATTATAAGATTGAAATCTCACTGGATTATAATATCAGCAGATATCGTGAAGGCGTTTCTACAGATTGGTTTGATAGAAGGGATAGAAATTTTACGAAATTTCTATGGGTGAAGGATATAAATCAACCGATGACAGAAAATAATTTATTACTTGTAAGGTTCAGTAGAGTACCATTTGGCATCATATCAAGTGCATTTGTACTGAAAGCTACAATCATGTATCACCTTTGTAAAACTGAAACCATATAATGAACTCTCATTTCTCGCTGGGGAGGATCTATCGAAAACTGATGACCTTATAAATACAAAGATATAGAAGATGATAGTGTTAGTAATACACATGAGAATTTAAGATGAAAATGAAGTTAATGTTGTGGATGAAAATTATTTCTTACAAGAACTTGGAAGAAATATACAACGGGAATATTACCCGGAGGAAACTTGTGGCATGGGGGCAAAATTTTGTCGAAATTTGAAACTCCGTTGATGTGGATGGACTTTCACGCTGCAAAGACATTAACAGATAAGTTTACTGTTAGAAGAGAACCCTTCAGTCACAATTAATAAGAAACTACGAACTGCTCACAACAATAGAGGAAGTTGAAGCGGTTCTTAACACCTGACCACTTACCAACGTCGACTTTGAAGTGGGTCATATATTGAAACCGGTGGATTTTTATCAATGGGTAAAACCTTACCTTGCAACAAACGATTAAATGATGTAAAGATATATTCGCTAATCGGTGTCCACTAGACTTGGGAGAACGGTATGGGAATGCAAACAAATAGCCAAGAGTGATATATGTGAGCCTTGCTAGTGAATGCAAGACTGTATAAATTAAAGGAGACTCGAAATATCGAGAGAACTGGAGCGTCGGGAAAATAGTGGAACATTTTAAAAGCAAAGATGGTCTTTGCATAGTATCCCTGGGCATATCCGGAAATACGGTATACACAAAATCCATCGTCGAATAAAGATCTTATAGAGTAAATTGTCGAAGCAACAATATTTGAAACAATACCGCAGTTTGCACCACAAATAGGAAGCACACCTTTTCATGATACTATCGATGTGCCTATGCCTGAGACCCTACTAAGCGACGTCCCTGTAGGTGAATCGATATATGATAATACGAGAGATATGGACTCACGTAAAGTAAGATTGGATAAAGTTTAACATTTTACTGAGAACGATGTACAGACATCAGAGCGTATTGAAAAACCTGAAGTAGCTCGACAAAAAAGACTGCGGCCACCCGTGCCCTTGAAAAGATAAGGGAGTGGACACATAATAGAAACTTGTAGCATTGCTCCAACATTTCCCCGGTGGGAGTGGAACTACGTCGCGAAATGTACCATAAATTGTAAATAACTAAAACATCAAACCTTGTTAATATTAAAGACTGGCAACCCAAAAAGTCCTGTCACCGGCATTGACACACATTTTCCCGCGACTGCTACCCACATAAATAAAAAATCAATTATAAAGTGTGAACAAAGCAAATAACTAACTATCCAGACAGAGATTGAGAGATGTGAGTGTGGCAACCTGGGTGCGCGTGTTGCGGGAGGCCTAGGTGAGCGCTTTAGATTTAGTTGATTGTAATACCAAGTACCTAGTTGACATTCGAGCGTGCGGTTCAGAAACTTTGTACTTACGGTTGTTGTTACTTGCTATAGTAGGATGTGCCTGCTTGCCTCGGATGGATATTAGTAGGGACGTGATCGTTGGATGATGCTCAGAGACTCAGCTATTCATATTACACAGACAGACATATCATTTGGGTAGACTCAGACATACGTTGGTATGGAGAAGGAGATGATCGTTGGATTATGCTCCGATGCTTAGACATACATTGGTATGGAGAAGGAGGTGATCGTTGGATCACGCTCGATGCTCAGACATACGTTGGTATGGAGAAGGAGATGATCGTTGGATTATGCTCCGATGCTTAGACATACATTGGTATGGAGAAGGAGGTGATCGTTGGATCACGCTCGATGCTCAGACATACGTTGGTATGGAGAAGGAGATGATCGTTGTTTTATGCTCCGATGCTTAGACATACATTGGTATGGAGAAGGAGGTGATCTTTGGATCATGCTCGATACTTAGCCAGTCATATTACTCAGGTAAACTGAGATGGACATGAGAGGAAAGGGGTCGCTATAAGGGGTGGCGGAGGCGACTTAAAAATAGTCCATAAACTATTGACTCAGGCTATTACTCAGAAGTGTATAGTAAAATGAAGAGTATAAACCCTCAACATAGTTTGCTCTCAGACAATCACCACTCAGATCAGCTACATGCATATTATTTATCAGTTGAGATATGATGCATCAATTCCTGTATAAAATAAGGAATTGATGTCTACTGCATCTGCGTTGTTAGATATATAGATTCTTTGGAAACCAGGCTGGAATTATTTACTATCTATAGGTACATTTACTTACCTTCAAATATCATTAATAATTCCTATATTTATCAGGTATTCGCTAGACCTATTTTACTTATTAGTACAAGTTTGGCGACAGCGTTTCCCGGTTTAGTGGTCGCCATATCCACCCTCCAGCTGTTTCTATTCTCATCTTGTCTAGACCAGATTTTCTCTCCACTGCACTTGATATCATGACATTCTTCTAATCTGAGATGAAATGAACAGTATTAACGCCTAATTCTTCACAATTAAAACGGTTTACCTGCAAAATATTGCTATACACTTTTTACAAGTGGTAGAATTTTTTTTGGCTTTTATCTATGTTGACTTTCTTTATAAATTTATCAATGCAATGTGAAAGGTCGTTGACCTTGTCGCCATTGTATCAAGATGTTTATTGCCAATCCAAATAAACGAGAATTGACGTACGCGACTCATAAACCAAAAGATGTTAATTGGCTAACATTGTCGGTTTTTAAATTAGGTAAATTATAAATCATTACTTAACTACAAGTGTGTTCCGGGAGCTACACTCAGGAGCCAAAATACCGCTGGGAATTCTGTGCCTAGAACTTTCAAAAAATTTTTTTTGACTCCCCATAGGTAGTTATGGAAGGGTGGGAGGAAAGAGACCGAGAGGCCGGAGCCCCAGGCGGTGGGCAGACCAGATAGCGCAAGAGCTGGAGATGCCGGTTAGTGCTGCAATGCACCAAACAACGGATCGAAACCGATGGAGACAGCTGGTTGACAAAGTGAGAAGGAGCCACGATCCTCAGCAGTGAGGGAGACGACTAGAGAGAGGTAGGTATAGCATGTGTGACCACTCACCATTTTAAGTGATAACTTGGACGAATGTGTTAAGCACACGAAGTCTAGAAGGGAATTGGGTCATAAGTCAGAATATTGGAGACATCAAGAGACGTTTGGCGACAGATTTGAACCGGAGGGTAGTAGCCAGATAGGCGGGTACTACAAAGTTCCCTACCACTGTGCTAAAGTTTCCTCGTGATGCTTTCACTTCAATCACTCGAGTTCATTATAGGTTCCGAAACCTCGACGCTCGACGTCACCTTCAACTGACCCATCATCATTTAATTTTTTTTCTTTTTATACGAGTTGTGCTACCAAACAAGCAGATGGTCCACCTGATGGTAAATGGTCACCGCCGCCTATGGACATGGAAATGCAACACTAGGGGCATCGCCAATGCGTTGTCGATCCTGAGACGTGAAGTTGTTAAGTCTCATGTGCCATTTCACCGGTCTTACCTTATCTTTCGAACCAAAACACAGTAATACAAGTGCACTACTGCTTCACGGCAGAAATGGGTAAGGTGATAGTACTTCCCCGGACGAACTTTGCACTAAGAGGTCTACTACTCTAAAAATCTCATCGCCTCAAATATCATCACATACCACGAAAAGAAAGTACATGCTTAACCATCGGAAAACAGCTCTCATCAATCCCTATGTCGTGCCCGAAGTAACGACTGGTAACGACACAAAATAAAAAATATGCATCTTCTAGAAAATGTGACACTTTGATCACAATTCAAGTAGCTAAATGATAATAATGTGCTCGGACAAATAAAGATAAATGCAAAAGAATATACGCCAGTTAGCCTTCAAGAATCTAAAGTCACTGACCACAAAATAGAATGGCACAGTAGGTTTTATCTTATGAAGAGCTTAAGGTGAGTTTCCACTGAAGTGGAGGTGAGACGACTCTGGTCCTAAAGTTATTTACCTGCGAATAATTGCATTGCCAACAGTTCAACTAAAAGCACCAATAGGTTCTGATATAAGTGTGGTAGGCGGTTACTATGGAAGTATTGGAGCTCTTAGTGCAAAGTTTGTCCGGGGAAGTACTACCACCAGAGTATTGCATTACTGTGTTTCGGTTAGAAAGGTAAGGCGGGCTGTGGATTACTGGCACATAAGAAACTTAACAGCTCTGGGTCGACAACGCTGTGGCGAAAGCGATAGTGTTGCAATTGTATATAGGCAGTGGTGACCACTTACCATCAGGTGAATCATCTCCCTGTATTTCCAGAGTTTCTACATACTCATCCAATTATTTTCACCACACCATGATCAATCCCTTTACACGTCTCTACTTCAATGGAAAATCACACTAAAAGTAATTACTGGAGACAATTATCAATGCCACCTGCATCATGAATTTTGTTTTTATTCTGATGCTACAATTTTACAAGATATTTCCTTTTGCCCTCAGTTGCCCTTACAAGGTCGACAAGCGAAAGGGGGATAGTGGGTAAGGTAAATGGCCTGCGCTGGACTGCAACTAGTTCAAGGACACTTTAGGGTATTCTACAACTGGATCTTGATTTTTTTTTTTTAAACTTGAGCGGGTTCACTAGAGCAAATAAAATAAAGGTCTGATGAAGCAAAACAAACCTATAGTCTTAGCTACCGTACCGCGGTTTCACCCGCACTTCAAAGGGTAAAATAATAATGAAGTTTAATATTAACTAGCTGGGCCCTGTGGTTTCACCCGCGTTCAAGGCGTGCAATTTTTCCAAGATAAAAAGTAGCCTGAGTTACTCCTTATAACAACAGCTATCTAACAGTCAATGTTCCTGTAAAATATGTACTGGAGTCTATAGAAGTACACACATCGATTAACAATATATTATACATAATATGAAACCAATCTACTGCGTGCATCTTAATATTTCGTTATTGTTTATTTTTTTTCTTTTGTATTAAATTAAATTTTTATATATATATTTTCTTTATTTCTTACGGGATTGCGATTGGCCTCAATCTCACCTGATGGTAAGTGAAGATGAGGACGAAGATATTGCTCGCTTTCCCGTTAGTAGCCTATTCACTCTTTTCTTAAAGAGCCCCAAGTTGTAAGTATCTGGGAACACAGACGAGGGGAAAGAATTCCAATCGTTAGTTTGCGCATGAGGAAGGAAGTTGCAAAGCGCTTCTTGTGAATTGGTGGTATGTCTACAATATAAGGGTGAAAACTCGTCGTGAAGTAGTCCGATGTCGAAAAGGTGATAGAGGAACTAAGTCGTTAAGTTCCATAGCACATATATTATTATTATTAACTTATCCCGGAGCGCGAGGTTGATCTATGAGATGGGTCGATCAAATTAAAGCAGCAATAGGCGGTTCCAACCACTGTCACAAGAGGACAGCAGTTAGAGAAGAATTGCAGCTTGACATGAAGCGGGCAACAGATTGCATGTACAGAGTAAAAAAGAAGAAGAAGATTCCGGAATTAAAACATAGCTAATGTCAATCGGGAATAATGTTGCGTTCTATCAATTAAATAATAATATAAATAATAAATATCCCGGGACATGCTTTTTACACACGGCCATCTGATCCCAAACTAAGCAGAGCTTGTACTATGGAAACCAGATAACTGATATACTACATATACTATTTTTAATTTTTCTAAATACATACATATATAGATATTTACACCCAGACACAGAACAAACAGACATGTTCATGCACACAAATGTTTGTCCTGGGTGGGAATCGAACCCACGACCTTCGACTTGGCAGTCAGGGTCGCTAACCACCAAGCCAATTGGCCTGTCTATAATCAGTGAAATAATTAACTCCATATACACACAAACACACAAGATTCGCACTTTCTTTATTTAGAGTATTTTAATGCCACTAGAACACAATTTCTTTTAGTTATGGTAAATCCTACTAATATTATAAATGCGAATGTTTGTATGTATGGATGTTTGTTACTCTTTCACGCAAAAACTACTGGATAGATTTGGATAAAACATGGCACATAGATCGAACATATCCTGGAACAACATATAAGCTTTTTTTCTCGGGAACATGTTACATCCCTAGGGAACGTGGGGAAAAGTATAATAGCACTTTGCAGATATTCACCTGGATGGTTCACTCTTAAGTTGAAATATCTCGCTTTGCACCTGCCGGTGTACTTCAGTAATTGCACTTGACAGCAAATTTACCATTCCCCTGTTACTTGCTAATGTCTGAGACTGTGACCTTTTACCACTAGGGGATAATAAAAATAATAAATTAAACTGTACCAATAAAGATTTTTATTAAAATTATCCTCACATTGTGGCAAAGTATAACATTATATTTATTTCATTTGCCACACTAGGTTTTTTAAAGTTATTGTGCATTTTTTTTTAACCTTTACATTAAAATAAAAAAAATTGCAAGATAACTTTAGAAATAAGGTAGTAAATTATACGCATCAGTAGATTTTTATTATTTAAAAAAGAAACCCGTATGCCAGCAAAGGCCAAGGACTAGAGTAGAGTTTATTAAAGTGATCAAGTTTTAATATAATTTTTTACAGACAAAAGTGTTATATAAAAATGATCCCCATGGCGTGATGATGAGGCTCAGCTCATACAATTAACAATTGAATCAATAGATGAACCTTGTACCGAAGAAAATAAAATTGCTTTTCCAATTTTTTGCAATTTTTGCTGTCAAAACGGCACCTTTCGGTCTCGATGTCTGCTTGAATTAAAAAATATATATAAGGATAGCTGTACCCTCCCACGCTTCACTGTGACACACTGTGATTGAATGGTTGAGAAATGAGAAACAAAACAAAGACGGTCGCCGATATGTGACTGATGCAAAAAATAGATAAAAACAACGCTTGATGCGGATTATACAGGGTGACTGGTGAGATACCTTCAATATTTGAGGACGTTATAGTTGGCGATCATATATGTTGAAAAAAAATAACATTAAAAATAATATTAAATTACTTCTTAGTAAACAGTCTTACAACGAGAGTCCCGTATTTACCTGCGAAATACATGGATACGCGCTATCAACACAGAATACATATGTAACCTACACTGTACAGCTGTTGCCTACCTACATCAAGACCTCTCTAGCTCGTGCCGCTCGTGACTAGATCAACTTAAACAACAAACACCGCGGCGTGTTTAGACAGAATAATATCCACATTTCACTTATTTCTAGAGAAATTTTGGTCAAAAATTAAGTACCTAATTTTATTTTATCATTTTAACGAGAATCGAGTACGAGTACTCTCCATAAGTATCGAAGGTAACTCACCAGTCATCCTTTATATCATGATAAAATTTCAGCTCGATCGGTGCAGATCTTTTTGAGTTTTTGAAGCGTACACAAACCAACATAACATTTTTATATATTTACATAGATTATACATGCAATTACTGTTTCCAAACCGAGCATCATTTCCGACATGTTAGAGCTAGATTTCTACACCGCAGAGGGTATATGAAGAAAGTCAATGACTCATCCGAGCTAGCGTTCAACATTGAGAAACCCTCGCGGTTGCAACAAGGATATAGCTCAAGGTAATCCAGCCTTCATAATGCACTAGCTTCCGTCTCGCGGCTTCACTTGCATTTCCGAGAATCTAGTACCTTGCCGGGAAAAAGGGGATAACATATCTTAATATTAGTGAAAGAAATTTCAGATTTGGTTTGGAAGTTCCAAATATTTTCACAGACAAACAAACGCTACCTCTTTAGTATACGTAAGTCATTCAAACTTGACTGTTTCGATGTGGCTTCATGGCTTATGTAGAGATTCAAGGATAAAGACAAACGACCGCTCTAAAAATAAAAATAAAACCTGCAGCTTTTAATTTGCCTTCACAATAATATATGGAACAAATGTAGAGCGTTTTATAATACAAGACGTTTTCTACAACAAATACGAATATTTTGACGATATTGAACATACGTATTTACTTCTAGCTTAAGAATTTAATAATTTAAATAAATAGGGAAATATCAATAAAAAATTATAATAAAATGCACATTCAGATTATGTTTTATGATTATGGGCGAAACTTAACAAGTGGGAAAAACACTAGTAACATTAAATTTACTAAAAAAATAAGACCAAGTAATTTTTTTTATTTCACATACAACACACGGTCCACCTGATGGTAAGTGGTCACCGCCGCCTATGGACATCTGCAACACCAGAGCATCGCCAATGCGTTATCAACCCTGAGACACGAAGTTGTTAAGTCTTAAGTGCCTGTAAATTCACCGGCTTCCTTACCTTTCTAACCGAAATACACAGTAATACAAGTGCACTACTGCTTCACGGCAGAAATGGGTAAGGTGGTAATACTTCCCGGGCGAACTCTAAGAGCACTAACAGCTCTACTACTCAATAGTTAATAGGTATAGCTCTTAAATACTTGACAAGTAGGCAGTAGCAAATTGTATCTGAAGTTCAAACTACTTTGGGGGGTTATAATACCGGCCAGGTGTGTATTGGACTTTAACACGTAAAGTTCCGTATAACTATGATACAACTACCTTAATTTTGTGGCATTCAAAATTAAGATAGCTTATTTGACTATTATTGATTTTTTGTTTAATTGAGAATAGAATATGAATAGTAGAATGCCAATATAGTATGAAATCATGATGGTGTTTTATTGGATAGAGTCGAAATAATATTAATAGTATAAGCAATAAAAATATACAATGTTTTTTGAATGGAGATTGGAGATGGTTAGATTCTGTAAGATTCAGAACCATTTATTCCGCATATTCGTTTACGTCTAGGGAAGGCCTCACACATACAATCGACAATAAAGCCTAGTTCTTTTTTCAATTCGGTTAAAAGACACATACAAAGTGACAAGGTAGATGGGCGATATAACATGATATTTGTATATATGTTTTCTATATATAATAATATTGTAAATGCGAATTTTTTTGAGGATGTTTGGATGTATAGATGACTAGTGTAAATAATCACTAAACTTTATAATCCATTATTTAAAATTATTTTTGCTTTATTTATCAGCAATTTAAACCTATCCTACTAATATAAATAAAGGATGGAAAGAAAGGATGAGGATGGAAGTATGACGAATCTCTTAGTAACTCTTTAACGGGATTGCATGTGAAACCGCGGGATAACTAGTTAGTTATAAAGAGTCCCGTTGAGACCCTTTCGGCAGGGAACCCTAAAAATACCCACGCAAAAATTTTAGCTAAAGATAAATAATAAAATGGAACGCGGGACACGACGTTACGGACACCAACATCAACGTCACATGAAAACATATTCACCCGGCAAATTTATAATGAATGGACACATATTCTGTCCCGGAACATTATAAATCACATTGCTTGATGCGTTGTAAATATTTATAGGGTAATACGAAGATATTACGTAATGTAATGCGCGCTAGGGTATTTTATCATTGGGCGTTTTCTATTGTTTCGTGATATTTACGGGCCAGTTGATTTTAAATAAATTAATAATAAATAAATATCCCGGGACACACGGCCATTTGATCCCAAACTAAGCAGAGCTTGTACTATGGAAACCAGATAACTGATATACTACATATACTACTTTTTTATTTTTCTAAATACATACATACTCGTATATAGATATTTACACCCAGACACAGAACAAACAGACATGTTCATGTACACAAAAATGTTTGTCCTGGGTGGGAATCGAACCCGCGACCTTCGACTTGGTGGTCAGGGTCGCTAACCACCAAGCCAATTGGCCTGTCAGAAATTGGTGGTCAGATCCGGACTACCACGCTACTGGTCAAAGCCTAGGAAAAATATTTTGTATGAATGTATATATCGTTGTTATGCGTCTGAGTGTACATTTAAATCAGAAATAGTATCAGTTATTTGGTTTCCATAGTGCAAGGTCTACTTAGTTTGGATCACCCGTGTGTAAAGAATATCTCTGGATATTTATTTTATATCGACTCGGTTATATTCAAAATTCAATTCAAAACCATTTATTCAGTTTAGGCCCTCAGAAGGCACTTATGAAGTCAAATTTAAAGTTACTGAAGCTACTACCGGTTCGGAAGTCAGCCTTCAACTGAGAAGAACCGGCAAGAAACTCAGCAAGGTTACATTCTTTTTTATTTTATTAAATTCTTTTTATCTATTCTGACTTTTTGGCTATTTTATAATATCAATTTTACATATTTTTATATTTAACAAATACAAAATACTTAATAAAGGTAACATTCAAGAACAAAAAAAAAAAAAAACAAAAAAGAAATAACAAGACTATTCAAATTCAAATATTTTTATTCAAATAGGCCTTTACAAGCACTTATGAATAGTCAGACTCTAATACCGGGTTGTACCTAATAATATGGGTTGTATGTTGTATTCTCCAAAACTCCTATACATTTTTTTTTGGGATTTCGCAGAAACGTGGCACATTTTGTCGGGATAAAGAGTAGGCTATGTGCTATTCCAGGATATGTTCTCTCTATGTCCCAAGTTTCATCCATATCCGTTTAGTAGTTTTTGCGTGAAAGAGTAACAAACATACTTAAATATAGATCTTTCTTCTTTATAATATAGATTAAAGTTATTTAGCGCAGCTACTTATTAATATATTTTTATCAATATTGTAAATTCACAAGCGAATTTGATTGACTGTATTCACGCAGCAATAGAGCAACGGACAGACAACATAATTTTCTTTTCCCCTAACGGGAACGAAAAATATAAGGTTAGATCAAAAGTACCTAACGTATTGTAATTTAGGTACCAACATAATAAAATTATACATCAAGGTTTGCCTATAATGAACTCTAAATTGCTGTACTTATGTGCCAATTTTAGTAATATAGATGTCGTTAAAGTGATGTTGATTGTTGACCCATCATTCGTGTGTTTTAGCTTCACTGAAAGCTATACTACAAACTATTAAAGACATCATAATGGTTCAATGACAGGCCAATTGGCTTGGTGGTTAGCGACCCTGACTGCCAAGTCGAAGGTCGCGGGTTCGATTCCCACCCAGGACAAACATTTGTGTGCATGAACATGTCTGTTTGTTCTGTGTCTGGGTGTAAATATCTATATATGTATGTATTTAGAAGAATAAAAAGTAGTATATGTAGTATATCAGTTATCTGGTTTCCATTGTACAAGCTCTGCTTAGTTTGGGACCAGATGGCCGTGTGTAAAAGAATGTCCCAGGTCCCAGGACTTTGAAGGCTAATGTTGTAACAGAAGAATATTATCTATCTTTTCTATATGTTATCCTATAGAGTTTCTAGAGTATCCTAGAGTTCCTTTGACGCGCCATCACCTCAAAACTACTGAATATATCGGTATGGGACTGCTCCCATTCGACGCGGAATTTTTCTTAGATTGTTATGTGCTATGTATTTCATCGACCAACGAAGGTAAAGCCACGGATGACAGCTAGTATAGTATATTAACATTGTTTAAAAAAAAAATACCAAATTTTAAATGCAATAGTGTTATTTTCCCTATGACATTCCTTAAGTTAAAAAAAAACGGCTACCAGTAGCCCTAGTTTGGTAATGGCCAAGTGTCAGTGATAATAGTTATCACATATCATATCCAAACTTAAAAATAACTTCGATGGAATGTGTTATTACTGAGACCTCTACCTACCACATGGAATTGAACCCAGTACCTTCGAGTTACCAGCCGAGCTATACACCTTTCGACCACCAAAGCGATTCTAGAAGTGTATCTAGGATATACCTGTATATACATACTATGAACGGAGCCAGTAATTACAGGCACATGGGAATTAACAACATCACTTTACAGGGTCGACAACGCATTGCAAACGCGCGTTGCAATTGTCCATGGAGGGTGGTGTCTACTAACCATCAAGTGGAGTCAAGCTGGTTGTCTGCCAACTTGAAACATTTTTGGGCTTCTCCTCTTTCAATACTTCTGCAGTCTCTCTCACACTGTTTTCGAGCAATGGGCAATTAGAAAAGGACAAAGTGCAAAACGGATCTTGTTAGCTCGCTTTTTGGCTCGGTTTTCTCTCTAACTCAGAACTACAGTATAGGTACAATAAAAAAAACACTTTTTAAAAAAAGAACCACAGAGCACCGAAATTTGCATTGCATGTAATGTAGCTCCAACAGAACAGGTAGTTCTCAATTAGTATTTCTGATGATTCATGAAAAATTAGAGAACATTCGACATGCTTGGATTACAACACAGCAACATGCTATGCCCTTAATTCCCACTTTTCGCCTTGAAACACATTTGATTTATACATAATGCAATAGCGAAATGTAGATGCACACCTTTTAATGTAATACTATTCGTTCTTGTGAGGAACTATTCTGGATAAGGAAAGATTTAATTATCACCATCTCTTTTAATTTTGTATTTCTAGAGTTTTTTTTTCAATAACTATGTAAGTTTTTTAAGAAACCAGCTGTTCCCCTCGGATTCATCCGCGTTCTTGGGTTAAAAAATTGTGTTATGTATCTCTCTATATTAAAGGCTATGTGTATACCATATTTCACCACGATCAATTTTGTAAAGCGTAAAAAATAATGAACAAACAAAGTCAGCTACGCAATTATAAAATAAAAGTAACAATCGATATCTAAAAAAAAATGTTATTATCAGCTCATAGTGTTTCAGTGCATAGATAATATCTCACCTTTTTTTCCACTCCTTCCAAATCAGAGCTCTACAGGCTCTACCGACTCTTTTAAGAAATATTCTAGTTCTTCTCACCAAAAAATAATCGAATACTATATAATACATCTGTCAGGATTGAATCGAGCAATAAAGAAACAAATGCTTCATAGGAAACTCACATCAAATTGCTATTGAATTTTCTATACTCCGATTGAGAAGAACTATCTATGTATAGAATCATCATTTTAAAACAATATTATTTTATTTTCAAACTTACAATAATATTAACGACAACAACTAATAAATAATTTGAAACCCACATAAACATTTTCACCACCGCCTTAAACAACCATTGACTAATATGACCTTCACTCATGACCCACTAAACTGTCGCGCCGTCACGATGCAATGTCCAGAATACGTCCACAACAGCACGCATTTACAGAATAGCTGGACGCATTTGTAGGACGGATTTGAATCCAGCGGCGCGTGAAAAGTAGCCTTTATATTGCCAACCGAATTTATGCAACGAAAATAAGAAATAACTTGTTTCAATTTATGTAGCAGCAAGAACGTATTTCCTAGGGTCAGTCAGTCGGTTTGTCTGTTGCGATACGGTTGCATTATTTGCGTTAATTTTTTTTTAAATCGTTCAGTGCGTGTTCGCAAGATGTGTGGGACTTATGTATTTGTTTTTTCTCTTCTCGCTGTCACAGCTTCGTTCGTCGGCGATTGTTCGGCCAAGCTTGCACGTGAGTTTATAATTTACTTTTTAATTATTTTATTATTATTGTTAATTTATTTTTATTTCATTTGTATTTACTCTGAAGTGATTTTGAAAATATTTTGAGAAAATAAAGTTATTTTACCGTTAACCGTTATTAATTGAAGAACATAATTGTAATAAAGCCACATAAATAAATAATATTTTCTATTTATATGGTTGTAAATGAAAAAAAAAACTAAAAAACATTAAAAACCGCCTCCATATTTAATGTCGGTAAAAACCATTTAATTTAATTTTATCTAAAATAATGGCTATTAATTTAACATTAAATTAGTAACACTTAACAATTTTTGTAACAAATAAATATTGAGTCATGTTTATATTAGTAACTGGTTTAACTTAATTTATTTATCAATAGATCATTGGGCTTAAGAGTGAGAGGGATAGCTTGTTTCCCCGCGTAGCCTTCAGCTCAGTTATTTCCCAATAAACTGGTACTTTAACGTTAACACGCCATATGGTAATAAACCTATTTATCTATACCATTACTAAATAATAAAGCAACGCTGAGGCCGGGTTCGTATCACAATCAGGAGAAACATATGTGTGAATATATGTAAAAAAAAGTATGTAACGTATGTTATAGGATATCAGTTATCTATTTTCTATGGTAGATACAAGCACATTCATGTTTTACTAGTGTCCCCAGTTTATTCACATTTAAAAAAAAGAAAAACGAAAGAAGCCTCTGTTCCTTTACAAATCATAGACTAATAGAGGATAGGGTTTGACCGTCAAAGTGTAACAAACAAACGATGGTTACATATTTGCACCGTTTGGAGTAGAAACGCTTGGGCCATGGGGACCAGAGGCGCGTAAATTATTCAAAGACCTTTCGACGCGCCTCATCGAGTCATCCAGTGACCAGAGGGCTGGCTCGTATTTTGGTCAGAGAATAAGCTTAGCCATACAAAGAGGAAACGTAGCCAGCCTTCTGGGCACTTTACCCATAGACAGCTCCAATAATTTAAATTCAGTTTTTTATTTATAGGTTATTGCTTTACTTATAAGTTAATTTTAAGTAGTTTAGTATGTACACTTTGTTTTATTAAACTTAATCTTCCATTTAGAAATATTTAAAATTAAATAAATTTATTAGAAAAGATAAAAACAAACAAACAAACTAAAATTTATAATATTAGTTAGGATACTACTGTGATAAACAAGCTTACGGTTCACCTGATGGTAAACGGTCACCGTAGCCTATAGACAGTTGCAACCCCCGTATCACTTTTTATTTACTTTGTTGAAGGCGATTTTTTTTAATTTCTTGGCCACACCATGCTGTATTTCTCTTGGGAAAACCATGGCAGAGATTAATCCCTAACCTGAGTGTCCATGGCAGGAATCTCTATTAAGTTTCTTTCTGAGTTTGAAATAGAATAAACAGTCCGCGGTAGGAATCGCTGTTGAACCGTAATATTTAGTTTAACTTACAAAAATGGTGTGTGAAGAAAGTCCCAGGATATAAAAAAAAAGTCATAACTGGTCAGAAAAGGTTCACAATTACTTCAATATTTAACCCAATTTATCATCATTACTCGATAAGAAAGACGCGTAATTTTATTTTAATATTTTCTATAAAATATTTAAAACTAATAAAATCACAAAAAAAGTATTAGAAACAATATTAATGTGTTCATTATTTATATTATATAGTTTCCATCACGTGGTTTCCCGTTCCGTGAGAACTTATATTCACTCGGGAAAAATGGAGTAAAATAACTTTCATTCCTTACGAAAATCGTATGAAAAAAGCATAGGAAATGACCTTTTAAAACCAAATTTACAAATTTTACCTCTTTATTTTATAGTGAACTAGCTGTCCCCAGCGGTTTCACCCGCGTTCCGGAGGTTTAAAATTCGCGAACTGTCAAACGCACGCACTTACAATTGTCGCAAATCTTAAAATTTTTCGTTTATTACATATAAACCTCTTTCTCGTATCAAAATCCGTTGCGTAGTTTTAAATAACTAAGCACACATAGGGACGGACAGACAGCAGAAGGCAACTTTAGTTTATACCATGTAGTGATTTTCTATAAAATTAGTATTTTCTATTTATTCTATTATTATTTTTATAATTCCGTATTCCTGAGGAATCTAATGTATCCCAAGTTTATAAAATAGCTCATGTTTTTGGAAAACATTTGTCATAAAATTCATATGTTAAGTTGCTCGCCGGTTCTTCTCATTTGAAGGCTCACTTCTAAACTGGTGGTAGCTTCATGAACTTCAAGAATTTTATAAATGCCATCCACGGGCTTTACTGAATAAATGGTTTAGAAATTTTAATGACGCCATTTCATTTATAAATCGCCATTTTGGAAAATATTACGCCATTTACAAAATGTAAAATTTCCAAAAACATTTTAACACGACAGCGCCATTTTATGAATTATTTATGACTAATACAATAATATACTAACCACTTACTTTTAGATTTAGTAATCATATTGATGTGAAATACTTATTGAGAAAGAATATGGAGCCTGAAGATTTACAACATAAAGTGGAAAAAAACAAATATTGCTGGTGTGTTAAGATTTGTGTAAGGAACGTACAAAAGTAAAAGTGTCTGATTGAAACTGTTTCTTTGATGAAAAAAGAAGCATAGACCATTATCTGTTGACAAAGAAGTCTGCTATCATGGGCGATAAGTTCAAACACTAAACATTTATGCTTATTTCTTCGTAACATAAATATCTTATACTAGCTGTCCCCCGCGGTTTCACCCGCGTTGCCGAGGGATGTTACATTATTTTGTTCATTCTATCATCAATAGTTTTCGCAGCGCAAGAATGTTATGTAATTTTTTCACACCTTGGGTTACATTATTGGAGTTTTAGTAAGGATCCCTATTTTTTTTTTAAATATAATATAGCCTATGTTACTCGGGGATAATGTAGCTTTCCAAAGGTGAAAGAATTTTTGAAATCGGTCCAGTAGTTTCAGAGCCTATTCATTACAAACAAACAAATCTTTCCTCTTTATAATATTAGTATAGATAAACATTTCTTCTCTTAGAATTTACTTTATGGTTTACGCTTTTATACTCAAAAATAATATTTAATTAGCTTACACCCTGCGGAATTACGTTCCCACGGGATCAATTGGTTTCCTGTTGTAAAACGTATAATTTGTGCAGATCTATTTTATACGTGTGGGCAGAGATAATATAGTGATTGGTTTTCTATTTGGGTTTGTTAGTAGTAGAGTCCTTATAAAAACTAAACTAAAATTTAACTTTTAACTAAAAATCAATCCTCGTGAAAATCAATAATAAAAATGGGCCTGATAGCTTGTTAGCCCATCCATAAAAAGTAATCTGATTTTATTGTGATGAAAAAGACAGAGATTCATTTATTCGTGATAACACACAATATTAAATGTCATAAAATTAGCGAAACAGAGGCAAGTTGAATAAATGCTTATTAAATAATAAATATCCCGGGAAGTTCTTTTACACACGGCCATCTGTTCCCAATCTAAGCAGAGCTTGTACTATGGTAACCAGATAACTGATATACTATATAAACTATTATTTTTTTCTAAATTTCTACTTATACAGATATTTACACCCAGGCACACAAGAAACAGACATGTTCATGCATTCAAATGTTTGTCCTGGGTGGGAATTGAACCCGCGACCTGCGACTCGGCAGTCAGGATCGCTAAACACCAAGACTTGACTACAAAAAATTTAGCTAATTTTGCGTGGTGCCAGGAATGGGTTTGCGGAAATATATTATTAGCCATTTCTCAATCTATGTCGCTGTACCCGACTTTGATATTTCCGATATAGTTCTGCGTATAGTTTTCACACGCCACTTTATATCTTTTGCGACGTTCTGGGAAAGGTTAAATTTTATCATTAGCGACACATCTAGTTAGCACAGAGGAAGAAAATGCTCTTGAGTGTGTGACGAACCATGCACTCTGTGTACCATTTCCTTAGTGAAAAGTTTTAGTTTACAATGATAAGTTTTCTGTCGACAATTAACAAGTTTGTAATACATAATATTTGAAAATGGCATGGGAAAAGTATAATTGTCCACAAAAATAAATTTTGGATCTAGTTTAAAATATGTTATTAAGAGTATTTTAAAACATGTTTAAATTTTTATTACGTATATAGAAGTTATATTTTTCAAGAATTATTTTTTAAATGATGAATTGGTTATTGAGAAACCTCTAAAACTTTTCAATATTTTTTTTTATCCAATAGTTGCATTGGAATGTCTTTCTCAATTTTTTATTGCATTATTAAAATTGATTAATTTAATTAATTAAAGTGATTTATGAAATAGTTATCTTCCGAATTTCATCTGTATAGTCTCTGAGCAAATATCTATGACATATGCGTTTAGTAATTGAAATTTGGTATTTTGTTTTCAAATACATCTACTATACAGGGTGCTACAAAACTACCCGTAAAGCCGAAAGGAGGTTAATAGGGGCCTTATAACAAGTCCATTCACAATATTTAAGAACCGTAGTAACGCTGTATAACATACCCCAAATAAAACTGATTATTATGAATGAAAAATAGAAAAACTATGAAAGTAGACAATTATTAGGTAAAATAGGTACGTAGGCCTTTCTGTTAAATAATCTGGTTCCTTGACATGACAGCTTAGGGGTTGTTGGCTTTGATAATTAATTATTATATATATAATATATGTTTTACGGGGTATTTTGTAACACGTTGTATATAATAAAACTGTAGAAGCGTCATGTCTGTACATATAAACTATTTGCAAAAAAAACTAATTACTGTTCATGTAAGGATATACAATATGACAAATGTTGCCTTCGTGAACTCGCTTATCTCCAAAAGTACTACATGAATTTAGCATAGTTTTTATAGTTTATTGGTCATAGCTTGAGGCAGCATAAATGTTTTATTTCTTTAAATTAAATGAACCTTAATTTTAAATTATCCCACGTACGTAGTTGCAGGCATGGCTATGATTTAATAATGATCTTAAATTTTTGAGTAGTAGAGCTCATAATGCAGAGTTCGTCCGGGGAAGTACTACCTTACTCATTTCCATCGTGAAGCAGTAGTGCACTCGCACTACTGTGTTTCGCTCAGAAAGGTAAGGGGGCCGGTGAAATTACAGACACATGAGACTTAACAACTTCACGTCTCAGGGTCGACAACGCATTGGCGATGCTCTGGTGTTGCAAATGTCCGTAGACGACGGTGACCACTTACCATCAGGTGGATCGTGTGCCTGTTTGTATAAAAAAAACCTTTTAACTTCCCTAATTACCCCCTTAGGGGATAAAGGTTTGACTAAAAATTCCACTTAAATATCATTGATAAAGTCAACAAGTATTTCAATCCTAATCCAGAATCGCTTTAGTAAAACTGCACATTTTGTAAGTTAATATTGCATAACGTTAGCCGGCGGCTGTCGACCGATAATTGAAGGTCAAGGCTTGGCGCTTTCTCAAGCGGCTGTATGAGGTTACCTGTTGATGATACCGTAGAATATTAGTAGTAGTAGCTAATCGTAGTAATTTAGTAGTATCTTTGAATAATCATTTTGAATAATCACTTTGAATAATTACTTTGAATAATCACTTTGAATAATCACTTTAAATAATCACTTTGAATAATCATTTTGAATAATCACTTTGATGATAAAAATGTTTTTTTTTATAAAACTAATAACTATAATTTTATAAAACTAATAAATCTACATCAAATGATGTTTCGTAAAAAAAAAAAATTATTATCAAAGTGATTATTCAAAATGATTATTCGACGGTTTATCCGTGTTGTCGGGATTTAAAAAAACACTTACTTTCGCATATCCCTACTAATATTATAAACGTGAATGTAAGTTTGTTTGTTACGCCTTCACACGAAAACTATTACACCGATCATCATGAAACTTTGTACACATATTCTTGGAGGTATTAGAAGTAACAAAGGATACTTTTTGTGCCGGGTAAATGTTACATCCCTCGGGAACGCGGCTTAAACCACGGGGGACAGCTAGAATAATATAAGTTAGGATAAACATAATTTAGCTTATAATAATAATAATAACCTGAGTTAAAAAAAAATATCATAACTTAGTTTAGAACGGAAATTTATTTAACTCATCTTCCATCTTGTTTTTCTGATAAGCTCTGGACCATTTTTTTTTAATTGAATCTGATTGGCAAAGATTAATTAGAAATGATTGCTCAATCAGTCAAACAATAATTTTAAGCTATACGTTTCTTAATAGCTTTTTTTGCAATAGTTTTGAGCTCTGCGTTTCTTAATAGTTGAACCAAATTAATCTACTGATGACAAAATTATAGTCGTGGACATTTTGTACATTTAGACATTATTCACACATTTATTTTAATAATTACATGTTTATATTTAAATCGGGCTTTAAATGGCTCTAATAATCCATTAGGTTACATATAGAATGGTTTGTTTTGTGCTTTGATTGTCAGTCATTCAGTCACGGCAGAGCTTCGTATTGCATTGATTAATAACTGTTATTGAGGATTGATTGCAAAGCTATTTATTACACGTTGTTAAAGGGCTTGTGAGAGCGGAACCGCGGGTAATAACTAGTGTTACATAAGTAGCGGTGTTGTATTAATTCCTATATGAGAAGGAGGTTAAGGTCATGGTCAAATGAGCACGTGGTTTTAGTGTGCTTTACTTTTGATTAATTTGGGTTCCTATATTAGCTTTTGTTATGTTTCTTCCCGGGGAACGTAAGGTTTTCCCAGGATAAATGGTTTGCACTATCGTAGATTATGTATTCGATATATGTGCAAAGCCTTATTCAAATCTGTTTACCGGTTTATAAATTAATCTCTAAAATCTTTATTTATTAATTTAGTGTAATTGGATTAAAACAAAACAATAGAGTACTGCCTCTACTACCTGTATAACTATATACTATCACGAAATATTTTTTAGATACGATACCTACTTGTCATTTTAGTGAACCGCGGTTTCACCCTAGTTCCCGAGGGATGTAACATTTTCCCAGCACAAAAAGCATCCTATGTGTTATTCAAGGGCATTTTCTATATATGTGTCAAGTTTCACTTAAATACGTTTGGTAGTTTTTGCGTGAAAGAGCAACAAACATCCATACATACAATCGCATTTATAATATTAGTTGGATGGATTTTTTTTTTAATATTAGCTTAGTACGTACATACAAAAGACATCAACGGGGTGTATTTTAAATTAGGAATTTTAATATACATTTTCATGATTTCATGACTAGCCACCGAACCGCGGATTCACCCGCGTTCTCAAGGAATTAAATCCCAGTATTACGTAATAGTAGTATTTAACTAAGCCTATGTCAATCTGGAATAATGTACCTCATCAAATAGTTAAGGATTTTTTTAAAAAGATGATGTGGTTCCGGAGGTAACTAGCACATATAAAAAAACAAAAAAAATCCGCTCTCATTGTAATGTTAGTATAAATTAATTAACACGGCTATTCGTTTCGAAATTCCAAACTACGATTCAAAATAGCAGTAAAACAATTAATGACTTGACTCATCCTCAAACATAATTTACAAACTGTGAGTTTGTATGTTACGATTTCATGGCTAAGCGACTAAAGCAATGCTGAAATTTAACACACATATAGCATATGTTGTGGAGAGGAATAAAAACTACAGGTAAATTGCAGGTCTGAATTATACCCATCATCTACGATTATTTGGATGCAAGAGACAAGAGATTTGCCTCAAATTTACTGTTGTCTATCCGAATTCTTAATTAATTTCTTTCATTAACTTCTCGGTGCAAGGTGTAAAGTGCACGGCAATTTCACTAACATATTATGCACCGAACCATTACCATATCGCAACCAAACGTCAAATTTGACGTTTATTCGTATTGTACTAAACACACCAACGATCGAGCTGCGGTTGTGTTTCGGTAATGGTTCTCCTTCGTTCGAAAGATTACGTCAAAATGTATGTTTGTTTCGGTTGTAGTGCGCAGGAATACCATATTTATGAAATGTCAAACTTCAATTTGACATTAATCGTAACCATACCATTGCCGAACCAAACGCTGCATTTAGTGGAATTGGCCCCCAGGTCATCGGTATATTCCTAAGTCATATCTTACGACACCCTAGAGATTAATAGAAGTATTAGATCATTAATATCGAAGTAGTAGTGCTCGTATTACTGTTGAAAGGTAAGGGGGCCGGTGAAATTACAGACACATGAGACTTCACAACTTCACGTCTCAGGGTCGATATCACATTGCGATGCCCCTGTACCTCTACCATGCGTTGCTATCGAAACTTACTTAAGTCACTAGCAAGTAAACTACTATCGATACAGTATTTCTCGATAGCAACTGTCAAATTTGTGACTCATGGTACCGAATTTCTATAGCAAAGGCTAAAAAACGTTACTCGCTAGTGTTTACATTTCGATAGGTTTTTTACCTATCGACTCGTACTATCGATTTTAGTTCTTTAGGTGACCGCTAGTGGCGCTGTACAGATTTGCCATAGAAATGTTTTACGCCGTCGCTAGCGAGTACGTACGTTAAAAACTCATGGTAAAGGCACTGGTGTTTATTTATTTATTTATTTATTTATTTATTTATTACAGTAGTGTTACATATGACTATAGGGGGCGGTGATCACTTACCATCAAGTTAATCATCTACCCGCATGTTAGCTGTATGACATTAAAAAAAAGCAAATGAAGATGATCACAAAAATGTTTGGTTATTTCATCTTAACGAAACCAACTATTGGATTTTCAGGTTTTCTTTATATCAGTTTATTTTTGATCAAATATTATTATATATAATCATACTTCAGACCTTTATCAGTTATTTGTTATTATTATGAAATGTAAACAGCTTATTAATTTTGACAAGGGTCTACCTTGTCAAAATACATATATTGTGAAAGGCTTTAAAGATAAGGACAAGATATAGGCTGTAATAACAAATGCTCGTGGGTATATCTCATGAATTTTTGGATGTTAAGGAAGAATGATTTTTATTATTATTGAAATAAGGTTTATTTAACAATTTAATTATTCTACGATGATGTAGATGAATTTTATAATAACTTAATAGGTACGGCCCATGTAAGGTCATATGTAAATAATAAAATAAACGTTTTTTCAATGTGCATAATTATTTTACTGTCATAGATATGCAATAATGCAATAGACTATCAAATTTCTCAAAACAAACATGGTAAGCTGTGGCGGGTTTGTTAAAGAAACATGATTTTTATTACCATGGAAATAAGATTCATGTATCAATTCAATGACGCAAATGAATTTTATATTAATTATAGGTAAGGTCATATGTAAATATGTAAAAAAAACGTTTTATCAAGGTGCATCATTATAAGACTCTAATTAGCAATGGTCTGTCAAATTTCCCAAATCAAACGTCTAAACAAATATGGCGGACAATGACTCGCCACTAGTCAAATTGACCTCAGGAGCAACTAGAAAGGTGACGATAGCATATTATTATTATTAGAATGCATTGACAAGTTCATACATGTATGTCGATTTTAGTGATAACCAATTGTTTGCATGATGTGTATACATGTACACTAATGTACAGTACAATACAAATTGTTGCGAAGACCTATAAATATTTGAGGTAGTAATAATCAATTTTTTTTAGAATTTTTCTTGCATATCGTTTATTTAGGTCCCAAATTTAGGATTTTAGGAGATTATTACTACCTCAAATATTTATAGGTCTTCACAGAGGCTTTGCCTCGTCTCGTAGTAATTTAGATTTTTAAACTATAGCTCTACATAGAGACACATCTAAAAGCTAACAAAATCCAAGTAACCAATTCAATTTGAAGAGTTATGTATTTTTTTGTTAAATTTATAAACACCAAACAAACGGACATTCATTCATGTACTTACATATTCATCTGGGCTAGAAGTTGTACTCACGAACTTTATTCAGGTGGTTAGGAAGGTCCATCTGATGGTAAGTAGTCACTGAATTTTTGTGGTAACAATTAGGAACTGTCCAAACAGTGGTAATTTAACATATTATGATATCGAATTAACTCTGTCAAATCCCAAACAAGGAAACTCAACAGGAAATCGACAGAAGTGTAGAAGCAAAACATGTGTCGATTTCCTGTTGAATTCGTTACTAGATATTTGTTTTTTTATAATATTATAATTTTATAATATTCTTTCTTACATACATAATATAAAATGAGTATTTAAATGCATTATAGGCAATTTGTTTATTAAACAAACAGTTCTTATGTACGCACGTAAGAAATACTGCACTAAAAGCATTTGTCTTTACTATTCAGTCGTAAAATTGTAGTGTCCAAACTCTTTGCACCTGTCTGTAGCTACGAATAACAATGTTTGACGTTGTTAGGTTATTCTTGACAATAACATCATTACTCACTCATTGAAACTGACAATTGCGATGTTCCAGTGAGACCGTTATCAGCTAACTTCATCCGTGAGAATTTTGTGTTACACTGATGCGCGTGCATCTTAAAATTTCACTTTCATCATTTTTTCATAACGCGCCTAAAGAAGTATAACTTCAAAAATATATTCTTGCACGTCAATGACGTCCCCTTAACATTGTGCAGTAGAACATCACATTCGTGCAACAATTTGTATTGTACTGTACATTAGTGTACATGTATACACATCATGCAAACAATTGGTTATCACTAAAATCGACATACATGTATGAACTTGTCAATGCATTCTAATAATAATAATATGCTATCGTCACCTTTCTAGTTGCTCCTGAGGTCAATTTGACTAGTGGCGAGTCATTGTCCGCCATATTTGTTTAGACGTTTGATTTGGGAAATTTGACAGTCCATTGCTAATTAGAGTCTTATAATGATGCACCTTGATAAAACGTTTTTTTTACATATTTACATATGACCTTACCTATAATTAATATAAAATTCATTTGCGTCATTGAATTGATACATGAATCTTATTTCCATGGTAATAAAAATCATGTTTCTTTAACAAACCCGCCACAGCTTACCATGTTTGTTTTGAGAAATTTGATAGTCTATTGCATTATTGCATATCTATGACAGTAAAATAATTATGCACATTGAAAAAACGTTTATTTTATTATTTACATATGACCTTACATGGGCCGTACCTATTAAGTTATTATAAAATTCATCTACATCATCGTAGAATAATTAAATTGTTAAATAAACCTTATTTCATCAAAATCATTCTTCCTTAACATCCAAAAATTCATGAGATATACCCACGAGCATTTGTTATTACAGCCTATATCTTGTCTTTATCTTTAAAGCCTTTCACAATATATGTAGGTATAGGTTCACAAGGTAGACCCTTGTCAAAATTAATAAGCTGTTTACATTTCATAATAATAACAAATAACTGATAAAGGTCTGAAGTATGATTATATATAATAATATTTGATCAAAAATAAACTGATATAAAGAAAACCTGAAAATCCAATAGTTGGTTCAATCCAAGATGAAATAACCAAACATTTTTGTAATAATAAATTTTTTTTAGAATTTTTCTTGCATATCGTTTATTTAGGTCCCAAATTTAGGAATAAAATAGCGGTGTCAGAATAATATCTCAAGATATTATAGTGAAGTAACCAAACATAAATAAGTATGTCACGAACTTCACGCACAATAATGGCGTGTTATTTGTTTACCATTTTAAACAAACTCAGTGTCATTTAAACAATAATTTCGACTTCAAACAAAGAAATCATTTTGTAGTAAAGCCGCGTGTTGACACTGTAATGATAATTTACTGAGAAGTCAAAGGTTTACTGGTTTTCAAGCCTATTCAAGTATTATCGTAAAATCGGTGACATTTTAGAAACAACTTAACCTTAACGAAACTGGATCGCCTTCGATACTAACCAATTCGATCAAGGAAATGTTATTAAAAAAAATATTAATAGTCATATTTTAATGATTATGCTAATCTTCATCGCGTTCATTATGTATCGATTAAGCTGAAGTAAGGTTATAATGAACTAGCTATGGTCCTGCGGTTTCATCCATATTACAAAGCGATCTACAAAAGGGGCGTCAAAAGAACTCTTCGCAATATCCCTGGCAAAGCAAAGGAGCACTTGCCATCAGGTGAACTCCCTACTTGTTTGTCAACTAAGTGGCATAAAATATATCATTGTCAAGTCTGCACCTGACGCTTGTCCGAGTCTTACGCTGCCCCCATCTTCTACATACACTAAAATAATTCAATATTTTTGCTAGGTTGTATGTATATGCATAGCCATATCCCCGGACTACAACACAGCCTATGTCATATGAAAATAGTCTGGCTTTCTATCAGTTACAGCTTTTATTAAACCAAGAAAGCTGGTTTTCGAGATTATCTCCTAAATTAAAACTTACAAACCTTATCTCTTTGTGATATTATTTTATACATTATATTAGTTATATTTTCGAGTAGTAGAGCTCTTAGTGCAGAGTTCGACCGGGGAAGTACTACCACCTTACCCATTTCCGCCGTGAAGCAGTAGTGCAATTGTATTACTGTGTTTCGGTTAGAAAGGTAAGGGGGCCGGTGAAATTACAGGCACATGAGACTTAACAGCTTCACGTCTCAGGGTCGACAACGCATTGGCGATGCTCCTAGTGTTGCAAATGTCCATAGGCGGCGGTGACCACTTACCATCAGGTGGACCGTCTGCTTGTTTGTCGGCCCAAGT
The DNA here is from genome assembly GCA_907165245.1 of Habrosyne pyritoides. Taxonomy (NCBI): domain Eukaryota; kingdom Metazoa; phylum Arthropoda; class Insecta; order Lepidoptera; family Drepanidae; genus Habrosyne; species Habrosyne pyritoides. The sequence continues at coordinate 2,594,768 of OU015592.1, forward strand.
GGCATAAAAAAAAAAAAAAAAAAAATAGTATAGATATATAATAGCTTTCGCCTCTTATTCTTCTATGATAAGAAGAAAAAACATTCCCCGAGAAATGTTTAATTTCCTAATAAAAAAAGTGTTAATCCAGACAAATCCGAAGGGCTATTGCACAATGCTCCTGGAATCGTCGATTTTGTTTAATACCACTTGGGCCGACAAACAAGCAGACGCTCCACCTGATGGTGGAGTTGGAGGTGAAGTTGTTAGGTCTCATGTGCCTGTAATTTCACCGGCCTCTTTAGCTATCTATCCGAAATACAGTAATACAAGTACACTACTGCTTCACGGCAGAAATGGGTAAAGTGGTAGTACTACCGGACGAACTCTACACTAAGAGCTCTATTACTCTAATGCAGTCAATTTTGTAGTACATTGACGGCGCAACGAGTGTTGTTCCACACTGCTCGCCCACCGAACCACCAATCTATTATGAAATCGGTTTCAATATCGAATCCGATAGAGTTATACAATTCGAGTGCCGATCAGCCTTTACAGATGTAAATGATCACAAACAAACACATACAAAAACTCCTTTATTGTATCATATTAGTATGATAACATAATATATGAGAATGTTAATGGCAAATTATATATATTTTTATTAGGCTGATAATTTTATTTTTCTTGTTTATGCAGATTCATTATAGTCATTATTATTTATTACATAATTATATATATCTATCATTTAAAATGTTGACTTAATTTGAATGCTATAAGGTTTATTTTTCTATACTCCATCCATACTAAGCTGGCAAAACGGGCTTGTAAAATAGTGTTTTTTAATATTTTATTTGATAGACCTTCGCAGATTTTAATTGGTGTCCATGGCCTTGGTTCTGGCCTTTTACAAGGTAGTAAAACTCGAGCAAAATTAAAATTTTATACCATTTAGTTAAACCAGTTTAGGCTCGCAGAGGCACCTATAAAGGCCAAAGTTACTGAAACCACCACCGGTTCGGAAAACCTTCAACTGAGATTTATTTTTTTAAATAAATATGAGAATATTATGTAGGTAATCTTTGTGTAAATGCTACTTACAGCGGTCGACTTTACATGGGAAATAATAAAGTTGAAATTACAATATTTAAAACACAATCAGGCATCCCCTTAAATAGCGTGCATCAATCGTGAAATTAGTTAGTAATAATGGTTAGATATTGCTTAACAAGTCATAATGCCATATATCTTGCAAACTATCAATTGCAAAATGTCTGTTAAGGGTATCATCATCTATACTAATATTCTTAGGGGTATTCTCCGGAACCACGAAACCTATTTAAAAAATTCTTTCAAAATTTGAAAGGTACATTATATTGAATGATCATTGGCTTAGTTATAATCCGTGGATTCATTATATCCCTCGTGAACGCGGGTAAAACCGCGGCACAGAACGTTAGTAAGTTATATAAAAAAACACAGCGTGGTAAATAAATATCCTGGGACTTTTCGTAAACACACGATCACTCAGCAAATAATGTTCTGCGGAAACTAGATAACTGGTATAGTATTTGAATATTTATATTGGTAGATATTTACACGCAGCATAGAATAAACATGTTCCTACAAATGTTTGTCATGGATGTGAGTGTGAGAGGGTGAGGCAACTCTCAAGTGAATTTCTAACTTAAGGGTACCATTTGCTAGCCAGGCGAACTACAAATTACCCTGCCCTTGCTATGGCTTCCCCACGACAGCTCCTCGTAGGACTAGAACAGGCGTCTTTCATTACACGCAATTTGCGCTAATATCGTAGTCTTACTACTTTCAACACACTGAGACCATGAGGGCTTGTGATGAAATGAAATTAAATATGAAATGAAATGAAATTTCATGAATTTTCATGAGGGCTTGTGATGTTAAGTATGAAACTTGTAAAATTTTCAACTTAACCATTTGCTAGCCAGCCGAACTACAAATTACCCTGCTAATGCTATGGCTTCTCCACGACAGCTCCTCGTAGGATTCGAACCGGTATATTTTATCGCGGTATTTGACATCACTACCAACTGAGTTATCTTTATACTTTCAACACCCTGCGATCGTGTTTCTAACAATGCTTCTAACAATAATGATAATATCTGAACATAATAATTATATAGGCAAAATTTTGTTGCTCAAAGGATCTTAAAAACTAGGTTCTTCGTTTATATTGTACAGACGATTCGCTATATTTAGTTTAACTATTATAAGAGACTGTTGTGAGAGCTGAAAGAAGACAAAAAGATTAAATAAAAAAGCAAAGTATTAAATTAAAAAAAAATACTTAATCCATAATTCTATCAATCCACAGCGGATTTCATCCACCCTTGCAACACGACGGAACCAGCATGCCTCATACAAGCGACCAAGGATGCCATCCCAGGGTTCTCCAAAGGTCTACCAAACCTTGGAGTCCCGTCTCTTGACCCGTTCCTCATTGATGAGCTGCCCATACAGTTGCCAGGAATCAAGGTCACCTTCTACGGTGGGAAAGCGACTGGCTTAAGAAAATGTGAAGTGCTGAACGTTGAGTAAGTATCTAATATCTTTGTACCTATTGAATTTTTTTTTTACCAGCTGTCCCCGGATTCTTTCGTGTTTCTGAAAGAGTCATTTTGTGTGACAGAGAAACGTATATCGATCCAAGTAAGTGTAGAGAGTTGGATGGAACATCTCTCTTCACTTAGTTAGCATTTATGATATTAGTAGGCTAGCTCGATAAACATAACAAATTTAGTTAGGACTAACGTGTAGCTTTCCAAATTAAAAAAAATGTTCGTTGGAAGCTGAGATAAAAATATTAGAACGTTTTTTTAACAGGCCTCTATTCCATATCAAAAATATCCTTTTTATCATTGAAAGTCATAGGAAAAAGTTATACAAATTTCTATCAAAGGAAATCTCGAACCCACGACCTGTGGCATGCCAGTTGGGGTCCACAAACATAAAAAAAAATCAAAACCATTAATACGAATACAGTTTAGGCCCTTAATAGGGAAGGTACTTATGAAGGTCGAATTTAAAGTTACTGAAGCTACTACCGGTTCGGAAGTCAGCCTTCAATTGAGAAGAACCGGCAAGAAACTCAGCAAGGTTACATTCGTTTTTTTTTATAAAATAATTTTTGACGTCAACTGTCTCGTCAAAATATATTTAACTATACGAATATCTTATAAATTATCTATATATATAAAAATGAATCCTTATTTCCCTTGGTCACGGCATCACGCATGGACGGCTGGACCGATTTCGCTAATTCTTTTTTTGTTGTGTTCGTTATTGTCAGGAGAAGGTTCATGAAAGAAAAAAATAAGAAAGTTCCGTGGAAAATTAGAAAATATAAGAAAACTTAACCACTTTACTACGCTTTTGACAATATAAACATTTATTATTGTCTGTCGTTTGACAGCTGGAGCGATTGACAGAATGCGCGCTGCAAATATCGATTAAAATAGAGGCCTGGGTCTTAGTTATATTGATAAAATAATTAATTTATAATTTCTTAGTGCACATATCACAGTCGATTCAATCGGAACATTCGAATTTAATATTCATTGTTAAGACAGGACAAAGTCTGTCGGGTCAGCTAGTCTTGTATAAAAATTTAAAGACTTTCCTTGTACCAAAGACAGTTTATATCTCAATGTGACATGTCGTGAGTGTTGACCCCGTCTCACGGGCACCTTACCAAATGTCAAGCTAGTGCTAATTGTTCTCTAAACCAGGATCTATAGCACAGACCGCGACGTTTTTTTGATCTGCCATAAACACGAAAATTTTCCTAAGAAATGCACTGCGTTTGACAACAACAAATATTGATATTGATTTAATTATGAAGTACTGATGACTTCTTTAGTAATACTTATATTTCTTTGTAGAGGAGTTTTTAGTCCACCATACCCATTTGCACCCACTGCAGTGAAGCAATAGTGCACTTGTATTTCGGTGAGAAAGGTAAGGAGGCCGGTGAAATTACAGGGATAAGAGATTTAATAACTTCTCAAGGTCGACAATGCATTGTTAATGCGATTGATATTGTAAATATTCATAGAGTAGAAGAAAAAAATATATATATGTAGTATTTCAGTTATCTGGTTCCCATAGTTCAAGCTTTGTTTTGATTGGGAATAGCCGTTTGTAAGGAATGTTTAAGACCCTGCAATCTATTAAGTAATTTATATTTTTCAAACGGAGTATAAAAAAGCATATCTGTAGGCCGACAAGGTGAGGCTGATCCGCGTTATGACTTCGGCACCTCACCGATGGGTCTCATTTTTGGACTCCATTGCTGCTTCAGATCAGGCACGGTGTAGTCATCTTGTCAGGCTCAAATAAAAAAATAAAAATTATCCCGGGAGAGTATCTGGTGTGGATGGTCCTGATCCAAATAAAGATTCGTCAATTACAACATGCCCCATCTAGGAATCAAGCATAGGAGCTAAAGTCTCAACCTGAGATGGATACCACTCGGTTTCGAAGCGATAAATTATTTTTATTTCAAAAAATCACTGTGAAAATTTGTCACAGTATCAAAAAACTTGAGCGTATAAATATTTAATCAAACTAATGACAATAATACATACAAAGTTTTGAGCTTATCTTCTCATAATATTTAGCTAAACTAAAATTTTAGAGAACCAGTCTTTTTTATGAGTATAGTTATATTTTTTTTGCTTTGTTAAAGATAAAATGTCTGGTGATACTACATTGTCCTTTATGACAACAATTAACTGACTTATGTTAGTTTTTATTATGGTAATTTATATTTTAAAATGTTACTGACATACTTACTCGTTATTGTTAGTGCTATGAATCATGTCTACTGGAAAAACTCATCTATCTGCTATATCTATATATTTATTATATAAAAATGTTAAGTTGGTTTGTGTGCGCTTCAAAAACTCAAAAAGTTCAGCACCGATTGAACACAAATGTTTTTCAAGATATATCTACAACTCACTTCAAAGATTATTTTTATCTACTTATGTTTCGGAAAAGAAAAACAATTCTTAAATTTTTAGTCTGTCTCTATATTTGTTCCGGCTTATTTGCGAAACGGGTGGACCGATTTTGATGGGACTTTCAAAAGTGTGAAACAAAAATAATAATAAAAAACAAGGCGTACCTACTGTAACTGATGCAGGTAACGTCTACAAAGTAATCATCATTAGTCGGTCCACTGCTGGACATAGGCCTCACTTATGGCAAGCCAATGAGCTTGATCTTCAGCTCTTTGTTTCCAACCGAAACTAAGTAATAAATGAAATGAAATGATATAACTTATTCAAATAGGCCTTTACAAGCACTTCTAAATGGTTAGACTCTATCGCCGGTTCAGAAGGTTGCTTTTACTGAGAATACCAAAAATGGAATACAAACATCATAATTTGATTTTTATACTAACATCCTATATTTAATTTCCTCACTTTAATAACAGTAGTTAAAGTTTTAAATATGTTCAGTCAAAGCAAATGTTACTGCGTTTTAAAGTCAATCTAATTATCAACCAAAGCCTCGCACACCAAATACAAACTAATGTTACTAGAATGTTGGCTGTTTCAGTCAGTACTTTCAACATTAAGACTCAGAGACATAGGTGCCGTGTGTGTTGTGCATTAGTAAACTTAATTATATAGTATATTAATTAATTTAAAAAAAGAAATACGTAAATTATAATGTACATCTCTCTCAATTTTAATTAGGTACTTAAAGAAAAATACTAATAGTCAAGACATGAAAAAAAAAATTGTTTTGTTTTGTTTTTAGTGAGTAAATTTTGCAATAAAATCGTTGATTTTCGATAAAATTGGTTGAATTATTCCTCCGTCATTAACGTTTAAAAAAAGGTAAATAAAGAGTAAAGGCGATTTAACTCCCTCGATAAAAATCTCCTTTACTCTTTTTAACTTTAGGAAGAGAATGAGAGAAGATATTTACGTGAAAGAGAAGGGAACATAGTCACATCAATAAGTATCCAAGTTTACTGATTCTTTTCGAGCCACGTTTTAGGTAGTCTGCCTATAGCTTAATTTCTGCACTAACTCTAGCTCTTAGTATAATGGCGCTGCGATACTGTTCGTACATCGAAGCTGTGAAATCTGCCAAATGCTTTAGTTGCAACTAACTGCCAAATGTTCTGCATTTAGTGAAACGATGGCAATAAGTATATGTGACATTTGTAGTTTGGAACAATTGTGTATGTTTTTCATTGATCTTTTGCTTCTTGTTTTCAAAGATGGCCTTTGTTGAGTTGAATTTTACGCACTCAGCTATCTCTTCCACTCTCAAAAAAAGTGGTGAATAGGCAGATAGAAAACACTTCATTAAAAGCTGTGTAAAAGGAAAATACTACATTAATGGAAAATTAACCGTTATTACCATAAATGGCGTAAAGGTTGCCTATATTATTTAAATGAAAGTACTTGGATGGCCGAACATTGCTCCGGATTTCTTTACTAAAGTCACTTCTACCGTATTCTCTTTTTTAAAACACTGTCATATATTATATACCTAGATACGAATTGGATGCGATAATAAAGGGCTCTCAATAACAGTATTTCTCACAAAAGATGTAACTTGAAAACCTTATCTTCTAATGACATTATAGCAGTTTTCATTGCCTAAAAACACGGATAAAACGACATTTTCTGATAATGAATCCTAGCTCGATTTAACGACCCCGAAACCCTCTGCATACAAAATTTCATGAAAATCGTTGGAGCGGTTGCCGAGATCCTTTGAGATACAATAATTGCTCGTTTAAAGGTATTAGATAGATATGAAAATAATGGAACTCAGAACAGGTGTCTGTTGTTGTGTGTTTACGCAAAGATCTTTGGCCAAATATAAACGAATTAAAAATACTATGAAGTATTTTTTTTAATGTCTGGCAACATTGACCAAATCAATTATAATAGCAATTCCATGGCTGTCAATCGACGGTTTTTCGACGAAAAGTCGCGTGTCTTTGTTCGGTCTTTACCTAAATACAACACCGATTAGAGAAAACCTTGTCATACGCAATAATGCAGTTTCTTCTCACGCTTATTGCGCAATGTACCGTTGACACACCTTTCGTGTCTTAACTCTATCTAAGTAGTTAATAACTAGTGAATTGTCTTTTATAAACACAACTGTGCTTCATGGTTTACTCGCTTTCACGCTCCCCAAACAAAAATTAACAATTTTTTGCATCTGATAGCCTAATTCTTGAGGCTAAATTAGCATCATGCTTCAGACCTTAGGAGGCGAACAATAACAAATAACTCGGAAAGAACCTTTAGCCCTCTTACTGCTGTAAAAGTAGTAAATTTATGCACCGCCTCATAAAATATACCTAAGAGAAAAATTGCGTTTCTAAAGAGTCGTAGCGTGTTGTAAAGTAATATATATTTATCCCTATAACTTTTGCAAGTTTTTTTTTATCCGACTGGTTATTTTCACGTGAACCCACATGCAAACCGAACAGTAGACAGACAAAAAAGTGAAGTAATTTAGCGGGATTTTATGCAAAATTTAATTATAAGAACTGAATTTGACCGTCACGAGCATAAATAAATAAATAATAAATAAATAAATATACTGGGACATTCTTTACACACGGCCATCTAACGGTCCCAAACTAAGCAGAGCTTGTACTATGGAAACGAGATAACTGATATACTACATATAATACTTTTTTTTTCTAAATACATACTTATATAGATATTTACACCCAGACACAGAACAAACAGACATGTTCACGCACACAAATGTTTGTCCTGGGTGGGAATCGAACCCGCGACCTGCGGTTTGGCAGTCAGAGCGCTAACCACCAAGCCATCTGGCCCGTCATATATAAAACAATGGGCAATTTGAAAATAATAACAGACACCCTTCACATATTTCAACAGCACTGTCACAACTTACAGCGATAGAGCCGTCTACAAATAGAAGAAGAGAAATGAATAAATGAATCATGAAATCAGATATTATTCTAGAACTTTCCGTGGTAATTTTCGCTCAAAACTATACAAAGTCAATTAAAAATAGTATCAAATAAAATTAATAATAGTTCAAAAACACCAGTCAAGTTAAAAAAATTATAAAAGATGAATAAATCCTGGGTCATTCTTTGTATTCAAAATAAGGTGCCATTGTCTACAATCCATAGAATGTTAAGGTAAGTGATAGTGGCTTAACATGTTAGCTTTGAGTAGGACCACGTATGACATACTAGCCTTTGTAAGGTTCTTGCAATCATATAGTCACCGAAAATCATTTGTAAACCACGGATCATGAAGCAGTACCAATTCATTTTATAATTAAATGGAATGAAATTATATTTCTTGGTTGCTTTTACTGAGCAGAGCCGGCAATAAACTCAGCAATAGGGTACCGGACTGCCTTGTCAAATCAGTTACTTTTTATCATCTGTCAAAACGCAAATTTTGTATGCAAAATGTACTAAGTACTCACTTATGACGTCATCATTTTTCATACTCGATTGCTGGAAATTTGCTATAATCGCAAAATTAAGATTGCAGGACATTTACATAGGGCTGTTTTGAGACAATCGTTATGATGAATGATAATTTGCAATTTAATTTTAATAACTTCCGCTACCCTATAACTCTTTTCAAAATAAGACTGATTTATTGCGTATCATGTTTTTTATAATCAGTATTTATTTAAGGCTATGATGGTTCAGTTGTGTGGTGGCATCGAATGCCATGATGATAGTCTAACATTGGTTGTTAACCTCCCATTTTATTAATTATTGAAAAATCCAGGCTGAAGTAAGCTGGATTGGTAAGAAGATAAAATCTAAGTATTCTGAGCTGGTTATTATTCGATAAAATCTTTAAACCCAAAAAAGTAAATATACAAAAGAAAATTTTAGCTCACTAATTTCTTGCCGGTTTTTCCACAATTAAAGGCTGACTTCGAAACCTTCCGTAACATTGACCTTCATAAGTGCCCGCAGCGGACCCAGGCTTCGATTTTTTCTGACTCTGACATATACAGATACAAAAGGCATGATATTGGATGTCTTTAGGCTCTGACCAAAGGTTCAAGTCGTTAAGTAAGTGAGCGAAGCACATACCAACATAAATTGGTACACCGAAGACGCCAAAATGGTATCTGTGGAGAGTTGAGCTACAGACGGTTTTAAAGTATGCTTCATGTTACCTGCATCACTATACGAGTATGTCCCTGAACACTGTTTGCCAGGATACGCCGACTTAACGCGTGGATATGACTAATGACCCTGAGCAACAATTTCTAATTCCAATTATTAATATTAATATTTTGTTGAATTTCAGGGCCTCTCTGGAACAGAACACCTTCAATTTGGAAGTTAAATGCAACATCACGATTAAAGGCAAATATACGGCGGTAGGTCGGCTGCTGCTTTTCCCTATAAACGGTGAAGGCGATTCCAAAATCAAGATTGGTAAGTTACTCTTATCCGTGTAAGGGCTTAAATACTTTGTCTTTAAAAAAATGTTTTTACTCATAGCTTGTACAGTGTTGGCCCACTGGTCGAACTTCAACCAAAATCATTATTGAAAATTTAAGTAATATATATATTTTAATACATACATACATATAATAGTATTTGCATGTTAAAAAATCTTTTCTCTCGTTACCTGGATCCTCAATATATACTAAAAAGTTTTTTTATTAAAAATATATTCAATGAAACTCCCAAGAAATCCAACTCAGCTCTGCACTATCCAGTATGTCATACTTGTTAGTGAAGAAATAATATTTTGTTATAATACTATTAATTTTTTTTATTATTTTCCAGTGAATTCCATAATTAAACTGAACATAACGACGAAATACTTCAAAGACGCCGAAGGCCGCGATCACTTCGGGATCCAAGACTGCAAGTATAACTTCGACTACGGCGAGAGGATACACTACACGATCACAAATCTGTTCAAAGGCAATCCTGAATTGAGTGAGTACTGTAGTAAGCTTACATCCACATTCTAAGACGTTTCCTCGAAAATTCCTCGACTCCACTCAACCTCACTTAAAGATATTATTATAGTATTCATAGTTACAAAAACCTCCTCCACGCGACTAGTCATCTCTCACTCGAGGTGAGGAAACAACGGTCAACTTCAAGGTACGTCGGGACTAACCTTAAGGAAATTTATTGCTTGTAAACAGTTACTTAAACTCATTATTTTATTTAATTAATATTGTATCTATAATATAATGACGTAATTAATGACATGGTTCCCCGACTTCACTTCGACTCAACCTCAGTCGGGGTTGCTCGAGTTTTACTCAAAAATTCAAAATTCAAAATTCAAAATTCAAAATTCAAAACCATTTATTCAGTTTAGGCCTTCGGAGGGCACTTATGAAGGTCAAATTTAAAGTTACTGAAGCTACAACCGGTTCGGAAGTCAGCCTTCAACTGAGAAGAACCGGCAAGAAACTCAGCAAGGTTACATTCTTTTTTATTTGTTATATAAATTTTTATCTATTCTGACTTTTTGGCTATTTTATAATTTCAATTTTACATAATTTTATATTTAACAATTACAAAATACTTATTATAGGTAACATTAATAAAAACAAAACAAAAAAAAAAATATGACAAGACTACAAAATAGAAAATAACAATAATTAGGTACTTACAACTTAAACAAGAGATTTAGAGGTGCACTGTGCAGAGAGCAGCTATTTCCATACATTTTTATCTTCAATATAATGAACTACCTTGTAATACGCTTTTTCTTTCAAAACTTTCCTAATATAATTTTTAAATTTATGATCAGACATTTTGGTTATTGAAAGCGGTATCTTATTATAAAATCGAACACAATTACCAAGAAATGACTTGTTAACTTTAGTTAGTCTAAAGTATGGAACAACTAACTTCTCCCTTTGTCTTGTATTTATACTATGAATATCTAATTTTGACTCAAACATTCCTATGTTTCTACGTATAAACATTATATTTTCATAAATATATAGTGAAGGTAATGTCATTATATTTATTTCCCTAAATAAATCTCTTAATGATTCACGGGGACCCATACTGTAAATTGCACGAATTGCTCTTTTTTGTATTATAAATATTGATTCTATATCCGCTGCTGCTCCCCAAAACAAAATACCATAGGACAAGAGGCTATGAAAATATGCAAAATAAACTAATTTGGCCGTCTCAACATTCGTCAATTGTTTAATTTTCCTAACAGCAAAAGCAGCCGAACTTAATTTAGCAGCTAGAGTATCAACCTGAGGTCCCCATTGCAATTTATTGTCTAATGTAAGACCCAAAAATACCGTTTTATTTACAAGATCAATATGGCTCCCATCTATTATTATTTGGCTATCTACTTGTGCTACATTTGGTAAAGAAAACCTTAAGCATTTAGTTTTCTTTGAATTTAGTAATAGATTATTTGTAGCAAACCACCCACAGACAATTGACATAGTATGATTAACTTTAGTTAGATCTTTGTCTTTTCTATTAACTTTAAAAATTAATGATGTATCATCAGCAAACAAGACAATATCTGTGAGGTCATTTACAACATATGGCAAATCATTTATATATACTAAAAACAAAAATGGACCTAAAATTGAACCCTGGGGTACCCCCATTTCGACTAAAGAGCCCTTGGATGTTGTGCCGGTAATCCCTACCTTTTGCTGGCGATTTGATAAATAAGATAAAACAAGATCATGAGCAGTTCCACGAATTCCGTAGAAGTCAAGTTTTAGTAGTAGCGTACGGTGGTCAACGCAATCGAATGCCTTGGACAGATCACAAAAAATGCCAATCGCATCCTGTGAATCCTCCCATGCGCCATAAATGTGCCTCAGCAATGTTGCTGCCGCATCGGATGTAGATCTTCCCTTCGTGAAACCGAACTGATGACCATGCAATACCTTATGCTTAGTAAAGTGACTTGACATTTGATTAAGCAGCAATTTTTCAAAGATTTTACTAAGTGCTGGCAGAACGGAAACTGGTCTGTAATCAGATGGATTCTCCCTACAACCGGACTTGAAAATAGGTGCTATTTTACTATATTTCATTAAATCAGGAAAACAACCCTGATCAATGCATTCATTAAAAATATTTGACAAAACAGGTGCAATCACTGTTATTATTGATTTTACGATTGTTACTGATAAGCCCCATAAATCTTCAGTACTTTTCATATTGAGAGAATTAAAAGTTATTATGATATCGCTAGCATTAATATGGTCAAATTTAAAACTTGGAAATGTATTATGAATATGCTGCTTGAGTAAAGATTCCGCTGCTATAGGACATGATTTAAGGCTTTTAGTAAGTAATAACTTAGAATTCCAATTTTGAGGATTCCTCGAGAAAATACTTAAGGTAGCCTCAGTCGAGTTGGGGTCGAGTGACGTATGAGGAAACGTCTTAGAATATGGGTGTTAATTTTTTTTTTAAACATATCACGTTGACTCTTAAGATGTCTTCTTGAAAGTCCAATTTCTGAAACTTCTACCTTTTTAAGGATAATCAGCTTGAAGATTTATATGTTTTGTCTAGTTACTAGCTGTCCCCCGTGGTTTCACCCGCATTCCGGGATGTAACATTTTCCCGGCACAAAAAGTATTCTATGTTACTTCTAATACCTCCAAGAATATGTGTACAATGTTTCATGATGATCGATTATGTGGATTTCGCGTGAAAGCGTAACAAACAAACTTACATTCACATTAATAATATTAGTAGGGATGAGGAGGATCAGTATAGTCTTACGATATGAAGCTGGGTACAACATCGGTCCACGTCAATAAATACTCACGACCATCAGATACCAAACTAAAGCTGTACTATGGATATCAGATCGCAGATACACTACATTTGCTACTTGTTTATTTTAAATAAATACTAACATAGATATTTACACCCAATGTGAGAGAGTTATTCAGTTTGAACGAGATCGTCTCATATAACTTTTTTATATTGACATTATAATGCCAACAAAAGCTTACGCCCCGCGTTTGATGTCGCTTTGGAAGGATCAGAAGTAGGTTTGTTTATTAAAAACTTTTATTTCATTTGCAATGTCTTCCGAAATTTCCAATCTGTTTTTCAACCACTTGCTGGCGTCCCAATAAGTTGAAATTTTACATATTTATGTAAATTCTGTAACAATGCAATATTATAGTACTATCGAGCTGGTCTGATGTCATCATTAGATCAGTCTAGGGTGGAACGTCATAGAAACTAATAAACTACACATGATAAACCTCGAGTTAACCCTTGGTACCCTGGGTCTGATAACGAAGTCGAAAAGTGGTCATAGAAACTCCTAATTTACTTTGTATTAAGGCTCGATAATAAAAAATACCAAGTATCCTCAATTTTTTTTTGTACGTCCATTTAGGGAATAAGCAGTTTCATTCGAGAGTGAATTAAAAATAAATATTGCTCAATACATCAGTCATAGCGCAGCTTCTACCTCTCAGCAGTCAGGCACTTCGCCGAAAACAACAACTGATATTCTTGTTTATAATTTCCAGGCAATACAGTTCTGCAATTCCTGAACGACAACTGGCGGATAGTGACCGAAGAGTTCGGCCAACCTGTCGTCGACTATGCCCTGAACGTAACAGTCACCACCGCCAAGAAGTTCTTCGATGCTGTACCCTACGATGAACTACTATACGTACCTATACCTAAATACTAACAGGTTCATTACTTTTAATAAGTGGACCTTCTTAATCAAAGACTTGTTTTAATGGTTCAGAAAGACGATTTTTCAATGTACATCTTGCTGCGATGGCATTTTTTGAGGTATCTGCTCGTAATTTAATGGTTATAGGATGTAATAGAAATAAAACTTTATTGCTTTTCAAATGTGGTCTATTTGACATTATTCTAATAATGATGATGAATATGAACGACCTTATCATGAAGTAAAAGGGCTAATTTTTCGTTGACATTTTGAAACATCACAAAAGGACTGGAACTCACTAGTGAATTAATTCAATGTTATGTGCCTATCTTTAATTTATTGCACAATACTTTTCAGTCTAGCTTGAAAGCAAGTCTAAGATTTTCTAATGATAATTATTATTTGTTAGGTTACCAACCTCTTTCATGTATTTTAATTCATACAAATTTACAAAAATCATAATGACGATCATTGCTTTTTTATAATGGAAATGGAAGAATAACATTCGGGAAATCATTTATAATGTTTTTGTTTTTTTTTTGTCGAGTTCATAAGAGCTTTATGTTTTTGAATGACAAAAATTTTATATCACTTTAGTGATTCTCTGTAGAACTACGATAGGAATACTTCTTTCTTTATACTTTATGCTTAGTTACTACAACCTAGTATAAGTGAATAGAATTAAATCTTTAGTTTAGGTTGTAAAATATAAAATAAAGTTTGTGGAACATATTTGGTTTTTACATTTTGACAGTACTACTTCGCATTTATTTAATTACTAACCTACACAATAGCCATATAATGCAGCTACGCCACATATAATTACCATTGGCCTATCTAGGGGAGGGGGGCGCCTATGATAATTACAATAAATGACGAAATAAAAGTAATAACAAAGTACACATATTTTAGCACCAAATCGACTTCAATATGATGTATAGATCCATTGCTAAATTGCTTCCTTATAGGATAAATTTTTCATAGCTCTCTCAGTTCTCTAACTGCGATATTAATATCTTTACATAGCTGTTCCCTGCGGTTTCACCCGCATTCCCGGGGGATGTTACATTTTCCCGGGATAAAAAGCAGGCTATATGCTATTTCAGACTATAATATCTGTATAATATATTAACTGTTTACGCAGCGCACGAAGCGGAAGCTCTCAAAAGGAAAAAAGAAGCCTCGATTTTGAAACATTTTTCATTAGTGCTCCTATTGGTCCTATTGGTGTTAGCGTGATGGTATATAGCCTTACTCGATAAATGCTATTAACTATCCAGCACCGAAAGAATTTTTCAAATAGGCCCAGTGGTACTTGAGTTTAGCGCGTTCAAAAAAAACAAACAAACTCTTCGGCTTTATAATATTAGTATAGATTCAGACTGGTGGACGTAAATAGCATTTCGTCATAAAAACACATTGCATTAGGCGTTAATTAAGTGTCATCGCCATGGAAACGTAGATCCAAAATTATTTACAGTCGATTCAAAATTTCTGAATTGATGTAAACTTTTGATACGTTTTTTACGTGCTTTCCAATTTCTATCAGAAAGTACATTAATCCAACGTAATAGGGATGTGTCCTGACATGTCAAATCAGCAATTTTTTATGAAATGTCAAAACGATCGAATGTATGAAATAGCAAGTTGTGACGTCATAATTGTACAGCATCAAATAACATACTCTTTATGATTAGATCGGTACTGAAAAATCATATTAATGATTTAATTTTGATCATATTTAATGTTTTCGTATATTTTTGGATGTTCAATACACTGGTTAGTGTTTGATCATTTATCTTTAATATAGGATACTTTCAATTAAATCAATACATCATTATACAGGCACAGCCCAGTCACTGAACATTCGCACATTCATCTTCACAAAGGTTTGCTCTGAATGGAATCCACAATGAACTGCTTGATTTTCAGGATACTAGGTATACCATTACGCCAAATAGTCTAAATTATTACAAATGTTGGCTTGGTGGTTAGCGACTCTGACTGCCAAGCCGAAGGTCGCGGGTTCGATTCTCACCCAGGACAAACATTTGTGTGCATGAATATGTCTGTTTGTTCTGTGTCTGGGTGTAAATATCTATATATGTAGTATATCAGTTATCTGGTTTCCATAGTACAAGCTCTGCTTAGTTTGGGACCAGGTGACCGTGTGTAAAAGAATGTCCCAGGATATTTAATGTTAACAAACTGTTGTAGCTTCAGTAACTTTAAATTTGACCTATGAAGGTCAAATGATGAAGGAAAGAGCTTTCCGAGGGCCTAAACTGAATAAATGGTTTTGAATTTATTTTTAGTCGTAGGATCGATTTCCATCCAAGACAAATAATAATGTTCATGGTCTCTTTGCTGTATAAGTAGTTCATCAAATATCTGGTTTCAATCAAAACCTTTGCAAAATCAGATAGCCATATGTAAACTCTAAATTATTCAGATATTGTGTTCCGGGTTAGTATTAAAACGTTAGTACTAAAAGATTGATTCCATTTGAATTATTAATATTTGTATCAACAATATATGTATAAAAAAAGTTGTAAAGTTATGTAATACTGGATGCGGCTAAATCCAAACTTAACCTCTTTATCTCCGAAACGACTCATCCGATCTCAAAAGCTGTACCACTTAGAAAATTATCTTTTTTTCTATCCCACTTTGGGCCAAGAACTAGCAGACGATACACCTGATGTTATGTGGTCACCGCCACCTATGGACATTTACAACATCAGGCGTATCGCGACACCATTTATGTAGGACGTGTTTCGGCCCCGCAGCCCCGTTAACGTCGAGAGATAGTAGGGTTTTAAACAGTAAAGGTCTGGCATTAACCTGCGGCTTCCCCAGGAGGTGCCGATTCCCCCCTTAAGCACAGTAATACAAGTGCACTACTGCTTTACGGCGGAAGTGGATGAGGTGGTAGTACTTC
This sequence comes from Habrosyne pyritoides, assembly GCA_907165245.1. Lineage (NCBI taxonomy): Eukaryota > Metazoa > Arthropoda > Insecta > Lepidoptera > Drepanidae > Habrosyne > Habrosyne pyritoides. The sequence goes on from OU015592.1 coordinate 2,611,406, forward strand.
CTTGGGCGAACTCTGCACTTAGAGCTCTACTACTCTTTAAACATTATTACCAAATGATAGTGGCAAAATTTACACCGGGAATAATCGATTCTCTCGCGAATGTGGGTGAATCCGTGAGACAGATCCTAGTACAGTAAGTTATACAAATATTAATTTTGTTATTAATATTTTTATGCTTCAAAATATTTCAAGGCTAAAGATTTTAGGACGAATTATACTTTAGTAGGAGCTTGGTAATAATAAATCCAAAAAAAGACTATGAATATTAATTACCTGCTAGATATGTTATATGATTAGATTTTTTTAATTGCATTGCTTTGCTTGTCTGAATTTGATTATCCGGTTCAAAAAATTATAAGACAACTTTTTTTTCATTTTCAACCTCCGTGGCCAGATTATACAGTCTTCAAGCCAGTGTGAAAAAAAATCTGATGTATAATATTTATATAACTAGATATACTCGTATATTAAAAAAAAATACGGGTATGAAGCAAGGCCAGATAACCGGAGGTGCTTTGGTGCGCAAGGGCCAGAGTGAGTGAGGGCAGACTATCCCCAGCACCATCCTGGGAATATTTAGGGGGCGTCTGCAATGAAATCATCAGGTGAACACAGTAATTTGTTAATTATCTAAAACAGAGAATATTGTACGCCTTCCAAAAAAAGACCAGTCTTTGAACAAAGATATCTAGAGATATATTTTTTTCAACCAATAATGTCGAAGTAGTAGTAAATTTATAATTAAATTAATTAAAAGTAAATAAATTTAAATGTAAGAACTTTGGAGGAGCGAGGTATGAGACTCCTTCAATTAAAAGGGAAGATGTTTGGTCAGGCTAGGTGATCATGCCTCCTGCTCGGAAAGGCGGGGCGCCCTGCGGACTCACCGTCCGCGTACCGGCCCATAGTGCTGCTGGACGAGGTGGGCAAGTTGTTTGAGAGAGTTCTCTCAGCCCGCCTCGTCAGCCACTTGTGCCGAGAGGGGCCGGACCTGGACGGTAGTCAGTTCGGGTTTCGGCAGGGGCGCTCCACCGTGCACGCTGTGTCGCGGGTAAGAGCCCTGGCGGAGGAAGCGGTGTCCCGGGGCGGGGTGATGTTGGCGGTGTCTTTAGACATCGCTAACGCGTTTAACACCCTGCCCTGGAGTTGTATCCGGGAGGCACTGCGATATCATAGAGTGCCTCCTTACCTCCGCCGCATAGTTGGGGCTTATCTGTCCGAGAGGTGTGTCACCTACGTGGGACGCGATGGCGTTCACCAGCGCCCGATGTCGTGCGGTGTTCCGCAGGGTTCGGTTCTTGGGCCGCTCTTGTGGAACATCGGCTACGACTGGGTGCTGAGGGGCGAGTTCGGCCCGGGGGTGGACCTGACGTGTTACGCGGACGACACGCTGGTCACCGCCCGGGGGAGCTCGCACAGGGAAGCAGCGTTGCTGGCGACGGCTGCAGTATCACAGGTGGTGAGCCGCATCCGTCGCCTGGGCCTGGAGGTGGCCCTCAGCAAGTCGGAGGCCATGACGTTCCATGGCCCCCGGCGGGCGCCGCCGCCCGACTCACACATCGTGGTCGGGGGGGTCCGAATCGCTGTCGAGTCCACCATGAAGTATCTGGGATTGGTGCTCGACAGCCGGTGGACATTCGGACCCCACTTTCAACGGCTGGCGCCCAAGCTGTTGGGCGCGGCGGGAGCGCTCGCAACGCTGCTTCCCAATCTGGGGGGCCCGAGCTCCGTCTGTAGACGGCTCTATACGGGTATCGTGCGATCCATGGCCCTGTACGGGGCCCCGATCTGGGCCCACGACCTGACGGCCGGTTCGATCGCTCTGCTGCGGAAGCCGCAGAGAGCGATGGCCGTCAGAGTCATACGGGGGTATCGCACGATCTCGTATGAGGGGGCTTGTGCACTGGCCGGATCCCCGCCCTGGGACCTGGAGGCTAAAGTACTCGCGTCGCTATATCAGTGGCGCGAGGAAGAGGCGGAGCGGGGCGAACGACCGATGCAGCGTCAAATCGAGCTGCGTCGGTCTCAGCTCCGCGAGGTCCTGGTGGCGGAATGGCGGGACAGGCTTTCGCGCCCTACCGCCGGCCTCGACATAGTCGGGGCGATCCGGCCGGTGCTCGAGCGCTGGCTCGGGAGGAGGCACGGCTCCCTGTCGTTTCGGGCGACGCAGGTACTCTCGGGGCACGGTTGCTTCGGGAAGTACCTGTGTCGCATAAACAGGGAGCCGGACGCCCGGTGCCACCACTGCGTCCATTGCCGGGAGGACACGGCGCGGCACACGCTGACAGAGTGTGCCGCTTGGGAGGAGCCGCGTCGTGCCCTCATCGCCGGAGTAGGCCCGGACCTCTCGCTGCCGGCCGTGGTCGAGTCGATGGTCGACAGCGAGGAGGCCTGGGACGCAGTGGTAACCTTCTGCGAAACTGTTATCTCGCAGAAGGAGGCTGCGGAAAGGGAGAGGGAGATTTTGACCCTCAACCCGGCCCGCAGCCGACGCACCGGGCGTCGGCGGAGGGCTGATAACGCCCTCCTCCAGCCCCCCTAAATGGGTCCAGGGGCGACAGACACGGGGATCCGTCTGTCGCCCCCCATCATCATCAGGACCCGAGGTGGCGGCGCGCGTGTAGTGTTCCACGCGCGCTCCTCAGAGAAGTCGGGGGGGGAGGAGTTAACACCTCACTCCCCCCCCTCGACCAGATGGGGCCCGCGATGGCGGGCCAGCACCAGCCGGGGGTTGCGGAAGCTGAATTCGTGCCCGCGACCCCCGGCGCTTAGGTGTGTGAAGGAACACCGGAGGGGTTTTAGTGGGTATACCCTCGGGCCCCTTCTCATTTTTGATATGAGAAGGGGAGTTTGCGAGTGGGAGTCCCACATAACCACCGCGTCTCTCCCCGGGCGCGGTGGTATGCGTAATGCATTTCCCCTCCGAGAAAAAAAAAAAAAAAGGTGATCATGCCTGGCGACCGCGGTCCAACTGTTGATGTTGGATGCTTGTATATATATCAAATCCTGAGAGAATCTTGATAGTGCGATGTAGGATTCTCCCGTGTTTCTAATCGTTCATAGACGTCGCTACATCACTGTGGTGCGGGCGGTGAAGGATTGTAGGCGAGTTCATAGATGTCGCTACAGATCCAACAAGATCTCACTGGTCACTTTCTGTTACCGAACTGGTGCACGGACCAATATCGATAAATCAGGCTGTCAAAGCCTGTTCACGGGATATTTTATATAGGTATTTTAAACCTCTCTTCTTTATCTGGCTAAATTCTCCAAAAAGCTGAGTACAGATGGACAGGTTAACGTTGCATTATAATGATTTTTGCTTTAGGGGTAAAAATCCCTTAAAAATCTTCCTCATTGTCCAGCACTCAACTCGACAGGTATATTGCAAAGTTATAAATCTTGTCATTGATGGGGATTGTCATTCATCGACGGCTATTAAGATGAGTCGGTTGGCTCGCTAGTTAGACTGCCACGACACAGGTCATGGATTCGATTCCCGCCCAGGAAAAACATACGTGTTCAAGAACTTATCTGTTTGTTCTGTATATGGGAGTTAATATTATTTAAGTATGTATGTAGAAATAAAAATTAAAATATCTAGTAAGCATTTATCTGGTTTCCAAAGCACAAGCTGTACTTAGTTGGGTATCAGAAGGGTATGTTTAAATGTCCCAGAATAATTTATTATTACAATAATTGACACAGTATTGAAAATCCTTGATTTAAAATTTGTTTGCACAATTAAATGCACATTTTTAGAACTTTCAAATTGTGTAAGTATATATAAATAAATATTTAAACAGAACAGTGCATTTCGTAAGTATAATCTATATTATCCACACTAATTTTACGACTCTGTCTGTCTGTTTGTTACATTTTCAACTTAGATGCTGAACTAATTTTGATAAAGTTCGGCTCGCACGCAGCCTATGGCGCGGAGGGGTATAGGATTATTTTAAATGGTGAATAGGATTTTTTTACAATGAACAGGCTTGTATTTGACCACAATCTAACTGTAGTAAGTGATAATGTGAACAACGATGGTCAGGACACCAAGCCTTGAAGAGAACTGGCACTAAAGTGCCGTCAGTGCATACCAGCAGGTGCTTGGTGATATATTTATCACTTGAGAGTACAGGCGCCAGCCTGGCGAGTACTGCAGAGAATCCTACCATCGTGCTATGGTTTTCTTACGAAGTTTTCTTTTATTAAATGAGAGTTAATTACAGGACTTCAACTCACAACTCTCGTCATGTCATGCGATATCTATATCACCACCTTAAACTAAAATGAACCATCTATTTAAAAAATAAACTTTATTTGTAATACTTTTCCTCAAACATGATATTGCCAACACATAAAAACCTAATAGGCATAATAATATATGTTACGTACAAGATATATCATAATAAGAAAAATACTTACGTAATAAACAACGATGAATTCATTAATTTTATTATTATTTTTAAGTCGAAAATAACTTAGATACATGGACGCAATAAGGTTTTGGGTTATAAAAAAAAAACATGAAGAAATCATTGTATGGTGGTATTATAGGGTACTTTGTAGTACCCGCCTGCCAAATTTTAGTTGAAAATCTGTCACCTATCTATTGGTGTCCAGCAGATGTATTTGAGACCCAATTTTCTCGTAGACTTTGTATGCTTTACACGTTCGGGCATCATCACCTATCAACAGTGCGATTAATTGTCTTAAATACCTTTACAAAAAATATTAAGGTACTGAAAATACCTTAGTAATAGCACCTTGCACAGACTGGTCAATAAAAGCTACACCAAAAAAGGATCATTTTTTTTTTATACCACGTGGGCCGACAAACAAGCGGACGGTCCATCTGAAGGTAAGTGGTCACCGCCGCCTATGGACATTTGCAACACTAGGGGCATCGCCAACGCGTTGTCGACCCTGAGACGTGAAGTTGTTAAGTAATTTCACCGGCCCCCTTACCTTTCTAACCGAAACACAGTAATACAATTGCACTACAGCTTCACGGCGGAAATGGGTAAGGTGGTAGTACTTCCCCGGACGAACTCTGCACTAAGAGCTCTACTACTGTGCAGATCTGATCACGACGTCAAATGAATTTTTTTGTAAACTACGCAGTTTTATGTTCGTATTTTACCATCACACTTATAACTTGAATTTCATCTGTATGTTTTAGTTATGTGTATAGCAAGCAATACGTCTATATTATCACACTCAGGCGATGTCGGGGAGAGTACTAGAGTTACTAGCGTAAGGATTCTACTTCTATTCAGCTGGAAGAAATTGAAAAATAATGCTGATTTTATTTAACTTTAAAACTTGTTTTAAAAGTAGAATGGACTTAATAAAGGTTACTTTAAAATCTAATTCAAAATGCCACGTGCAGCTGTCATAAAATCAAACCATGTCTGGAGAATAATAAAAACGTATACCTACCTACCTACTGTAAATTCGAAATAATTTTTATCGACTTGTGTCAGCTGCGAATGTGCGCTTTACATATCTGCCTCACAAGCTTAAGCCACAAAACAAATAAAATTGACGTCACGTATGCTGCTAGGCAAACAACCCCTTTCATTAGAGACCCATGACATGGAGGCTTTTAAATTAATAAATTACGTCCGCCATATTGCATTTCGAATGACTTTACTTACTTAATCAATGCAATGTCAACAAAAACAATTGAGAGTGCAAAATTTCAGCTCGATGCATCATTCAAATGATGGGAGCTGGTCTAAAACTCAGTGGCAAGATTTGTCAAAAATATACAAGCAGGTGAAGTGAAATAAAATATTCTGAAAATACTGCTCTATTACGACGATCCGCAATTTTTGCTAGCAAATGTTAGGAACTGTTGCAACTATGTGACCGTGAATATTTATTTTTGGATCATATATGAATTAATAGCGATACAAAAAATGCGCAACTACGCACTATATTTATGTAAAGATAATGTACAAGCACTAAGTGTAATGTTTTCAAACATGCTCTTATATTAAAAAAGAAATTATATATTTAGAATACCATTTCATATATCGTAGCACGTAAATTAAAAACATAAAAAACCTAATTGCTTTATTAATAATTAAAATAATAGTTTGGGGAAAAAGTTTCTTCGCATTTTTTAAGAAAATTCAAAACAGTTTTTAATATAGTTTCTTTACATTTAATTAAAGTATGTAGGTACCATTTTGTTCGATAACTTTTTGCCATCTTGTAGGTCGGGACATGATCCCATTGCTTTAGAAAATTTGGGACTTGGGAAAAACCACACCCCTTCTGTTGGTTAATTCCGGCCGCTTTCTCTCAACTTCTTGCTTTAATCTCATCAATTGTTCGCAGTAGAGTTCAGAATCGATGGTCCTGCCTGGTGGTAACAGCTAATAATCAATAATGCCCTTCCAATCCCACCACACACACAGCATCACCTTGTTGCGAGTTAACCCGGGTTTCGCCACAGTCTGTGAAGCCTGACCGGCCTTTGACCACCTTTTTCGCACGTTTATGTCGTACGTGATCCACTTTTCATCACCAGTTATCAGCTTCTTCAAAAATGGTTCGGTTTCATTACACTGTAATAAAGAATCACAAATGAGTACACAGTTTATTAGGTTTCTTTCAGTGAGCTCGTGAGGTACCCAAATATCGAGCTTTATTGTGTACCCAGTTTTTTTTAAATGCGCCAAAACTATTTTGTAGTCAATTCCCAGTTCTTCAGCTACGTCGTAACTACTGATATGCCAACCTTGCTCCACTTTTTCAAAAATGGCATCCATTTTATCCGTAATAGGCCGACCAGAGCGACGTGCATCTTTGACATCAAAATTTCCGGAATGAAAACTCTTAAACCAAATTTATGCTACTCTCACAGACACTGCACTAGGTCCATAAATATCGCAATTTTTTTTCGCGGCTTGCGTTGCATTTTTACCTTTTTTAAGTAAAATTTTAAAATGTATCGAATTTCTTCATTAGATTCACTCATCTTGACGGTACGAAAAACAATTGAAAATCACAAATTTTCCTAATTTGAATTTGGAAACATGTTCTTTAAAATTTAAACTTTCAATGATACCAAAACCAGCCAGATACAAATAGTATAGCCAAAGAGATTTTATTACAAGTTCATACATACTATAATGCGAAAAGACTTTTTCCCCAACCTAATAGATTCATTCGATAGTGCTTTTTTTGGGTTCGCCAAATTTTAATCTACTCCAAGTCACTCCCACAATTAGATAATCTAATTAAGATCCGTCGAACCCTTTAGGCTAGGCAAACAAAGAATGCTGTTACAAATGGTATCAAACAGACTCACCCGCAGCCTCACAAACCAGATAACTGATATACTACATATAACTACTTTTTTTTCTAAATACATACTTATATAGATATTTACACCTAGACACAGAACAAACAGACATGTTCATGCACACGCGTCGCTAACCACCAAGCAAACTGGCCCGTCGAATTCGTCATTGGGCTAAAAAAAAAACAATTAATTGACTTATGAATTACAAATCGTTTCAATTCCTAAGATCACCTGGAATTTATATACTGTCAAAGGACTGGAAAGAAAGAAAATGAGAAAGAAAATATATATCCAGCAGTTAGTTGATGACGGTCCACCATAGTTATTACAATAATCCGAAGTTAAGTCCCCATTATTAAGACCGGTTGTCCGCCGGTTGAAGGTCTAATGATATCTTTCCGTTTAGTCGATATATAGTGGTTATTCTTGCCGGCGTCGAGGCAGTAGCGATTCTGTCTTTAATTGTTCAACATTGTATTGTTCCAAATTAAAATTTTCAAATATGAATTTCCATGTGTTCCTTTATAGTGTTGCGTTGAGTTTCATAATGTTCTGCAGTAATGGATACGCGAGATTGGCGCGTGAGTTTGAATGATTTTTATTTGAAAAGCATAATAACTTATCGACACTAATATTATAAAGAGGAAAGATTTGATTGTTTTTTTTGTTTGTTTGTTTGCATTGAATAGGAAATTACTTCACCGATTTGAAAAACTTTCACTTTTCTTTCACTGTTGGGAAGCTACACAATCTCCGTTGAACATAGGCTATATTAAATTTTCGAAAAAGTTAGGGATCTATACTAAAACTCCAAAAATGTAACTCAAGGTGTAAAAAAATTACCAAGAAACTTTCTTACATCGCGTGCGCTGCGAAAACTATTGATGACAGAAAGAATAAAATAATGTACCATCCCTCGGGAACGCGGGTGAAACCGCGGGGGACAGCTATATGACATAAAATATTTGTTTTCTAACCCATATTTTTTTTTACTGTATTCTAATGTTTTTTGAATTGTGATGGTTGTCAGAATAAATAATAGATTCTTGAGTAGTTTTCTACAAGTAGGAACAATTTCTAGCGACAGTAAACCGAAACCTACTAAAAATCTTTATTTACTTGACTTGTACTTGGGCCAATTTTATTACTTACCATGTCATCAATGAAAGTTATGATACATTACATATACGAGTATATCAACAACATTAAATCTATTTACCCCTTATAACCCCTTAGTTGAATGTATGTTACATTCAAACACGCATACTCAAGTCACTGACTCAATCTACGCATACTGGTTTCTTTATTATTATTGCTGTTGGTTTCTATTTTTTTTTTTGTTCTCACAATTTACTGTGATATCCTATTATTGGCTGCAGATATCGATAGATAAGGCTGTAATATTTTTTTGTCTTAAACATGGTATAAAGTAGGTTACCTATACAATAATGATTTTGTTCACGCACAAAACAATTTCGCAATCAAAATAAAATCTTAATAAAAAATATTATAATTATTTGCAGTAATTTATATATGTGTAAAATTTATCAAAATGCTGTTGAATGTCCAAATACATAATAATAACATGCGATAGATTTTTTTCCAATCTATTTATCATAAAGGATTCTTGGAAAACCTTTCCATCCAAATTTTATTCATGTAAATTAATAAGCTAATTTTGCATCAGAAACAGCATTTACCTCATAAAGACCGGTTCTAAGAAAAATAAAAATTTCAACAAATAAATAATAGAATTTGTAAAAGTTCAGAGTGATATCGAGACGAATCTTATTCTAGACTAACTTTCCATCCACGGCTCCGCCCTCGTCTACTATATTTTATATCGTGCCCAGCAGTGGGATAAAAAAGGCCTCCAATAAATGGGCAATCTAATTACTAATCAGTGTATTGAACAGCCAAAAATACATGGATACATAAAATAAATTTCCAAATTAAATCATTAATGTGATTTTTAAGTACCGATCTGATCACAAAAAGTAGTATTTGATGGTGTACAATTATGACGTCACAATTGCTATTCCATACAAACCTTTACACGTTCGACCGTTTTGACATTTCATAAAAACTTACTGATTTGACATATCAGTACACATCCATATTCTAATAATAATAATCATAATATTATAATTAAATACTGAACATGTGTGATCGATACTAATTTGTTTGTTATCCTTTTTGTCCTTATTTACCTATAAAGGTGATTGAACTTGACTTTTAAGATTTATTCTTTGCCCTATCTTGTCATATTAATAAATGGTGCAAAAAACGCATCAATAAATCATACACGCCAAAACAAATTAGTTCTCTTTACAATTCTCCTGTATCTTGGGACAAGTGTATTTTGATAAACTTAAAGCCCTGAACTTATTTAAAATTAGATAAAAAAAAGATAGATTAACACATAAGTTTCTTATAAAGAACAAGCAAGGTTATTCTCTCTCTCTCTCTTTATAATTGTTATTTTTTGTTATATTTTTTTTTATAAAAACTTGAGCGCATTTGACTGTATCTCACCTGATGGAAAGTGATGATCCAGTCGAGGATGGTACACGCGAACATATTATGCTTGTTATTAACTACAGTAATACACCCCTTACACACACGCACACAAAAATATACCTTAGTATATAGATTACTTTATTTAACAATTTCTCTCTTCCACTCTAGAAATACATGTTTAATTAACAGAATTTAAATCCCTAATTGATAATAAGTAACAACTGTATGATTTATTATAAACAAAATAAAATGCTGTGAGATTTTGTATCATTTATAAAATAAAAAATAAATAAAAGTAAAAAAAAATCACGAAAGCAAAACATGCTATAGACACCAAAACCCTTATAGACCAAAGGCTAATCCTACTTTCCACATACACAAAAGATGATAATTATGATATTCGATCTCTTATATTTGTTACAGCCGACTACATCCATCCATGCAATGCCACCACAAAAGAATGCCTTGTCAAATCCACTCAGTTTGCGTTACCGGAATTTGTAAAGGGAATCCCAAATCTTGGGGTACCGTCTTTGGACCCGTTCGTGATTGAGGAGTTATCTATACCTCTTAGCAGCCTCAAAGTTACATTCTACAAGGGAGCTGTCACAGGATTCAGAAATTGCATCATTGACAATGTCATGTGAGTATTTTTACCATACTCTTTACATTCTTGGGATAAAAAGTACCCTACGGCCATTTCGTGGGGCTTTTACCCTTTTTATCAAGATTTAGTGAACGTAGCCAACAAACAGACAATTTCTTATAGACATACTTGTTAATTCAACGTGTAAACAGAAATGGGAACCGTCAGCATTCATTTATTCAGTTTTGGCCAAAAGAGGGTTAGAAACTATTGAAGTTATCACCGATTCGGAAGTTTGTCTCTGATCAGCCCCCTAATTATGTAATTCACTCGGATTCTATATGGAAGCCTATATCATAATAGATTGATGGTTCATCGCACGGTCAGTGTGGCACAACACTCTTAACACCGTCAATGTACTACAAAATTGATTGCGATGACGATTCCGAGAGACACAATCGCCCTGCAGACAATACTTAAAAACAACCGAATATCATCACAAGAAATGGTACAATGATTGTATTTAGGTGGTGATTTTGTAAGGTAAAAAACTTGATCATGAATCAGCGCGACCTCTTGGCTCTCTCTCTCGCTACAGTGCCGTCAGTTGAGAACTCCGCTGTCCCCAATTTCTATAAGAGACCTTGTCGATTAAATTTGTTTTAGAGAATTCAGGGACTATTCATTGCATCTTTGCTACAAATGTAGCAACAGCTCTACACCTACAAAACTATTTTTTTCCTCATATTCAATATAATTGTTTTTAATGGCAAGTAAGTATTATAATTATTCAGAGGTCATCATTCAGGTTCAGGTCAAGGGAATTATCGTTTATAAACGAGTCTTTGGTTTTGATATCTTTCTGGAAGGTAAGTTATATAAATTACTTTGTATTGGTGCTATTTTAGAGGATTATGCAAATATCTTGAATAAACTTTGATTGAATTTGTATTTTTAGAACAAAACTATTAAGTTTGATATTTTAGTTGAATGTTATTAAATTTAACTTCATAATCATCTATTATGAAGTTTTATTTATTGTTGAGTTAATACATCAAATCTTATTTATAATACATTGTTATATCATCACTTTAAAATAGTTTAATAACCTAGTGAAATTACAGGCACATCTTCACGCCCCTCATTTTGCAATTGTCTATAGGCGCGATGAACACACCATCAAGTTGACTGTCTGCATGCTGGCCTGTTTAACCAAAAAAAAAGTATTAACAAAACAAAAAAGATACCTTTATTAAGGTTATAATATGCATTATCATCATCAACATAAGATACATAATAGCACATTCCTTCCCGTAGACAAATAATTGACAGTACACCATGTTATTTATCACAAGTCATATTATTATCTCTTGGATAATACCAAGTAAAATATACCTTACGTTCATACAATGTCGTCACATAATCAATTACTCTAATCATCTATTTTAAACAACCGTCCCTAGCCAGTATTTTAATATGAATAATTGTAATCATTTCAAAGAAAGTCCTTGAATATCATTTGAAGAGGCTGCTTCCTTGTTGTCGTACATCATTATAATTTCTGTCATCAGAAATGGCATCGAGATTTAATTGTTGTAGGTAATTTGTTTTACGTGGTTGCATGGAAGAGTTTTATGATATTTATCTGCGATTTGTGACCTTATCCGCCTGGAATTAGAATCCACAATAACCTAAGTAAATTCAATATCTACACTGATTCCTCTGGATCTAAACTACGCAAGAAGCTAAGGGAAGGGTAAAGAAAGCTAGGTAGACCAACCCACCAATTTGCAGATTTCATTGGGATAACAATTTGGCACCCACACCGAGTATGATTCCCACCCAGGACAAACATTTGTGTGGATGAACTTGTCTGTTTGTTCTGTGTCTGGTTGTAAATATCTATTTAAATATGTATTTCGAAAAAGAAAGTAGTATATCAGTTATCTGGTTTTCATAGTATAAGCCAAAATCCAAAGTAAAGAATGTCCCCAAGATATTAATTATTAATAGTGACTTCCCATGTTTAAAATTTCCCAATGATTGAGAATTCTCGCGTTTTAAAACTATCGGCCGATCCGGAGACACAATTGTGTCACATATGGCGTGAGACAACAACGGGTCTATATTCTCTAACATAACAAGTCAACATAACCTCCGCTTATATTTGGGTCTATAATTTTTTATTATTACCAAGACTTATAGTAACGCTTCACACTATTTTCAATAAGTTTCTATTTACGAATGATCTACATATTACAAACAAATATTGGGTTTTAACAATTATTTCATATATCTCAAGTTTGAAAATTTTTGCTTGCGCCTGTTTTCGATTCTATAAAATATATTCAAGTCAATAATAAAAATCTTGAAAGGGGGTTTTATAAAGACGAGGTATATGCGAAGGCTTTAAAGGGTTTAAAGAGAAGATCGAAATATAAACAAAAACAGTGTACATTATTATTTAATTCATATAATTTTCAAGTTTACATTACCCACTTTAATAAACAATATCGTTTTTTCATAGTAGATTTTTTGTTTCAACTATATTCTCGAGGTAAATAGTACGATATCATCAGTTGGAATCGAGTTCAAGATCGATCGTCGAACCATTAATTTGAGATTTAAATGTCTTTAAAATTAACAATGAGATGCTTGAAAATGTTGTTTCCTAACATTTAAATGTCTTTGGTAGAGAGGTTAATACCGACCATTTTAAATATATAATAGTATTTATAATGTGCCCTTTTTATTATCTTTTTTTTAGGGACGTAGAGACGTACAACGACTATGTCAATCCCTTATCCACTCAATGATAACAAATCAAAGAATTATCATTTTCAACAGCATTATATACAGCCTTATAAAACTTTCCACCCGCGTCAGAATTTTGAGCAGATAAAACACTTTAAAATATTTACTATCAATTATATTTAATTCTAAAATATTGGCATGTTCCTTGGTCCTATCTAATAAATGCATCTACTACGAACACATTCCATAAAAAAATAATATTTTATTCCGCTGCGTTCTTTATACGAACGATGGATCCCGAAGTCCTGTCTGGTATTTGTGCACCAAATCAACCTCATTTAGGAATCGATTATTGATAACAGTGTTCCTTTTACAGATCAGAGCTCGAGCAGAGACATTTTGTGCTGGAATTCCATTGCAATCTGACAATCAAAGGACAGTACGACGCCATTGGTAAAATTTTACTATTCCCCATAAATGGAGGGGGCGATGCTAAAATAAAATTGAGTAAGATATAATTTTTTGTCACAATTCTATTTCACAGTAAAAAAAAAAGAATCTGGTTAATGTCATACCTTGTATATGATGCAGTTTCTCATTTAGTATTTTAGCGGAAAAAAATATTAATATTAAAGAAATAATATAGGATAGGAACTAAGACAATTATTTGTCATATCTCCACGCTAAATGAAGTTTCACAATTTTGAAGAAATTAATTGCAAGTCAAAAGAAACTTTAATATAATTCCAATATAAATTTGAGTAAATAATAAATCTTGGTTTTTTAAACGTCTGAAGTGGCATCAGTCAATTCATAAATGACACGCAGCCCCAATAGAAAATCAAGACACGATAGAAGTGAAACTTTTGTATTACAGGGAAACATTTAAATTATTCATTAACCACATTTGAATAGCATATGTACATTGTGTTGTTTATTATTAATTTATTATTCTTCTCACAAAAAGGTTGCGGATCAGAAAAGCAATTATGTGAAAAGAAATTACAGGCACATGAGACTTAACAACTTCACGTCTCAGGGTCGACAACGCATTGGCGATGCTCCTAGTGTTGCAAATGTCCATAGGCGGCGGTGACCACTTACCATCAGGTGGACCGTCTGCTTGTTTGTCGGCCCAAGTGGCATAAAAAAAAAATAAAAAAATTATGTTGTATCTAACTCCGTAATTACTTTTAAAAGACGTTTTAGTAAATATTTCTGTCTCTTGCAGCAAACCTCAGAATGAAGGTAGATATAAACACAAAATACATAAAGGACAAAGAAGGTGTAAATCATTTCGCTTTAAGAAATTACAAGTACACCTTTGACTACGGAGACCGCGTCACGTTTGATCTTCAGAATCTCTTCAAGGACAGCAAGGAATTGAGTAAGTATATGCTTTGCTTTAAGGTCTATTTTTGATTGCTTTCTATGGTGTTTTATATATGTATGTGTTTGTTTGTATATATATTGTATATATATCTATTTGTATTGTTAATGAGAATATGTTTGAAGAAGGCTTTATGAACTGTCTAAAGAAAAAATAAAAAGCCTTTTATTTCATGGAAATTACATTATAAAATTAGATAGTAACTTTAAAAGAAGAATTAAAATTAATTACAGCAAATTGGCCTTGAATTAATTACACTGTAGTTAATACTTATTTTATTCCAGCTACTTAAGCAATGTTAGTTTTATTTAAGAATAGTAATGCATTATTTTTTCTTGTCCATTATTGACGGTACCAAATTGTCGGTATTCTCTTACACAGTATCTCGAATACAGTAATATAAATGTACTGTCAATTCTCGGTCGGAATAGGTATGATTGTAATACTTCACCGGACGAGCTCTGGACTAATAGCTCCATTAATTTGATTAATTACATCTATTACATTTCATATTCTAGGTGTCACAGTATTAGCATTCCTAAATGATAACTGGCGGACAGTAGCGGAAGAATTCGGGAAACCTATTGTTGACTACGCAGTAGATTTAGCTGTAAGAACCATAGAGAAGTTCTTCCTCGCTGTACCATATGAAGAACTTATAAATATTCCTATTCCAAAATAAATTACATAATTACATAGTAATAAGTAAATATAATAAAGAGTGATATAGATTTATGTGTTTCGTTTTATTTGATTTGCGTGCAGGAGTCAAATAGGTAATAAAGATCAAGTTTGGCTACTGAAGTTAAGAAATTTGGAATTCTCTCCCCTCGCCTGTGTTCCCAGATACATACAACTTGGGGCTCTTTAAAAAAAGAGTGAATAGGCTACTAACGGGAAAGCGAGCTCCATCTTCGGCCTCATCTTCACTTACCATCAGGTGAGATTGAGGATAATCGCAATCCCGTCTAATATTAAAAAAAAAAAAGTTTTGTAATAATCGACAACTGGATTTGATGAAACAAATACTGTACTTTATTTATATGTTTCTTTCTTTATTTATTGGTGAACAAAAGAGATTACAGATATTCCAATAAAAAACGTTCAAAAATTGTTTTTTGAACGTTTTTCATAATTATTAAGAAATGTAGTCAGCGGACAAATGCTAGGGTGCCTCTAGTTTACGTTTAAAGGTTTCGTTAGACCCAATCCTTTAATAAAATGGGTTCACACTTGACAGTTTTTTTAATAGTATTTTTTTCTCCGGATCAAGCCCTTATCGCGAATTATCCGAAAGGCTACGATTTATCTATACTAATTAAATGAATACTCAAATTTGTTTACTTCTGGGACCCTGAGACGTAAAGTTGTCAAGGCTCATGTGCCTGTAATTTCACCGGCCACCTTACCTTTCTAACCGAAATACAGTAATGCTAGTGCACAACTACTTCACCGCAAAAATGGGAATGGACTTCCCCGGACGAACTCTGCACTAAGAGCTCTACAACTTCAAAATTTATTTAGACAGAATTAATATAATTGCTAAATCTTCAGCTTGGTGTTAATGTTCTATCGATAACACCCAAAATCTGACATATTTACGCTTTCCCTACAATATTGAACTATTACCAACAATTATACCATCTATTTTGACAAATTGAACCTTAATTCCTGGGAATAAGTGTTACATATCCGCAAGTTCATTGTGGAAGATCCCTAATCATTTGTCTTTGTTAGTCGAGGAGCCAGACACGCCTTTCTTACGTCTTCGTCATTTTGACAAGACCAGGCTTTTATTAATGGCGATATTATTATCTGAGTTTTACGTCGAATTTTGTTAGTTACATGTCTCTTAGTAACTTGGTGTCATTAGTGGATGTTAATGAGCTTTGTATTTAATAGCCATAGTATTATGTTCTTACTAGCTGTCCTCTGCGGTTTCACCTGCATTCCCGGGGATTTAATATTTTCCCGAGATAAGTAGATATTCTATGTTTCAATCCAGCCCCCTTATTCCGCTAATACAAACTTCGTCGGCGAGCCGCTTCACGAAGGCCTCGGAGAGCTTACCTCTCACGTGATTAGTAGTATTAGCATCATAGTAAGCGGCGACAGAGATAGAGCATAGAGAACGCGACGAAATATATTCGAGTTTGTATAATTTTTCTTACAGAATCCAATCAGTTGGTTTTGCGAGACAAACTAACAAGCATCCATACATACATCCTCAGAATTTAAAGCTGGATAGTATCGGATAGGATTAGCTTAGCAATCATACATTTTAACAACCAAAATTTTACAATCCACTATTTTTATTTATGTCAAATACATACTTTGTCACAAACGTCAATATTGAAATATCTTGTGATATTCTTCAGACACGGTTATACTATCCCAAATGAACTAGCTTTTTACTTGTATTATGGTAACCAGATAACTGTTATACTACAATTTTTAAATAATAAATATATTCTTTATTGACACATTATTGAGTAGGTACATACAAAAATTGCAACTATGACTATAATCTCTATTGTGCCAGCTGGTTTCAATAAAGTTGCACGGTTGAGCACCTAATGCCTAAACCAGGTAAGCCTGTGACATAGACATTAGGCCTCTTCCCTCCGCCAGTTTAAATAAATTCTTGTGTAGATATTTACATCCAGATACATAACAATCCACATAAACGTTTTTCCTAGGTAGGAATGGAACCGACAATCTGCGGCGTGATAATCAGAGTATCTAATATACACGCCAACTGTCCCGCGAATCAGTCCAAAATGTTATGTTAAAAATAAACGCTTAAAAAAAAACATAATAAAAAATTCTCTAAAAACAATGGCACACATTCATAAAGCCTCTTATCTGTTATTCTAAAACATTAAGTTATTTACAAACCGTGAAATAAAACCTGTTATTATCTCTAAGTTCAAGGTAAAGGGTTTATAATATATTAAAATTGAATGAACAATCATAGCAACATTCATTAGTTAATTTTAATGATTTACTTATTTTAAATTGTAAATATTCCGTTAATTTTGTTTTTAAGTCATCAATGCGTGTTTCGTATCTATTGTACTTCCGTACCTACTTTTTGTTTTTCTGTTATTTTAAAGAATAATAAGTTTTTGTATACTACAGCAATTCAGCTCATACACCTTTTTTTATAAAATTAATAGCCTGACTCTAATATTGGTTTGTGGGGTTGTTTTTTACTGAGAAGAGCCGGCAATATACTCAGCACTTACTCTTTTTAGAAAGGAACTTAGATTTACTACAAATGATTTATTTAGTCTCACTGACAACACTTGTGTGTTATCGCAGAAATGAAGAATGATTAAACAATAATATTATGAATATCTAATAAAATAAATACAAACAAACTAAAGCTACCACCCCCCACAAGCAGCACCTGGGGCTCGATTCTGTAAGGAAAATGACTCTAACTTGAGGATGTTTCGTCGCGGCCTCTATGCTATCCCGAGGCCTCCGTAAAGCGGCTCGCCGACGAAATTTGTATTAGCTGAATAAGCTGTTCACAAGTGTGACGCATGTGACAGTCAGCGCCCTCCTCGCCATATTGTAGGCAAGTGAGCAACCTGCCACAAGGCGCCGCCTAAAGCAAAGGCATTAAAGTGAGCATGACTAACTTAAGTTTGTAGAATTTAAAGTCACTAACTGAGCCGTCATCATATTTACCAGTTGATGTTGGTTCATTACAATCCTGACTACTACGCGCCCAATCTCCAAATAATCCTTTCTTGTGTGTCCTATACCCTCAGGAACCCCCTGAGTCAATCCCTATTTGCATAGGAAGCATCCTCAGCATAGTTGCGTAACCCTCGGCTTAGAGCTCTCAGAACAAACAGAATCCTCGCGAAAGGGTGTAAAAGCCAGCCGAGACTAACCTCCAAGTCAATGCTAATAATACCTCGGCTCGTGTCTAATCAATATTACCTTTATACACGAGTAATTCTAGATTTTCATTGTAGCTGAGTGCTAAAGTTTAAAGGCCTCGTAAACAGTTTTTATGTCCAAAACTTTGTTAATTTTACGTCGGCCATACTTTTTAAACGTACGTGCTGCCGTTTTTGGTTTTAAATTAAAATGTAGTTTCATGTTTGGTTTGTTTGATGATATTGAAATATAAGAGTGATGATGAAAAGGAAACTGTTTGGGATTATTAAATATATTAGATAAAATAGGTTGGGGAAAAAGTTCCTTCGCATTTTTTAAGAAAATTCAAAACATTTTTAATATAGTTTATTTACATTTAACTAAAGTATGTAGGTACCATTTTGTTCGATAACTTTTTGTCATCTTGTAGGTAGGGACATGATCCCATTGCTATAGAAATTTTGGGACTTCTGATCAAAATACTGCGACAATTGGTTTTGACAGTCCTCTCGTGATGTTAACCTGACACTGCCTAAAGAATTTGAAGAGACCGAAACAGGTGGTAATCTGAAGGTGCAAGGTCAGGACTATACGGCGGATGCATTAATACCTCCCAGCCAAACTCTCTTAATTTTTGCTGAGTGGCTAAAGATGTGTGAAGTCTAGCGTTATCATGATGAAAAACCACACCCCTTCTGTTGATTAATTCCGGCCGCTTTCTCTCAACTTCTTGCTTTAATCTCATCAGTTGTTCGCAGTAGAGTTCAGAATCGATGGTCCTGCCTGGTGGTAACAGCTCATAATGAATAATGCCCTTCCAATCCAACCACACACACAGCATTACCTTGTTGCGAGTTAACCCGGGTTTCGCCATAGTCTGTGAAGCCTGACCGGCTTTTAACCCCGACCTTTTTCGCACGTTCTTGTCGTACGTGATCCACTTTTCATCACCAGTTATCAGCTTCTTCAAAAATGGTTCGGTTTCATGACGTCGTAATAAAGAATCACAAATGAGTACACGGTTCATTAGGTTTCTTTCAGTGAGCTCGTGAAGTACCCAAATATCTAGCTTTTTTGTGTACCCAATTTTATTCAAATGCGCCATAACTGTTTTGTGGTCAATTCCCAGTTCTTCAGCTATGTCGTAACTACTGATATGCCGATCTTGCTCCACTTTTTCAAAAATGGCATCCATTTTATCCGTAATGGGGCGACCAGAGCGACGTGCATCTTTGACATCAAAATTTCCGGATTGAAAACGCTTAAACCAAATTTGTGCTACTCTCACAGACACTGCACTAGGTCCATAAACATCGCAATTTTTTTTCACAGCTTGCGTTGCATTTTTACCTTTTTTGTAGTAACATTTTAAATTAATAGAATTTCTTCATTAGATTCACTCATCTTGGTGGTACGAAAAACAAATGCAAATCACACATTTTCCTAATTTGAATTTGGAATTATGTTCTTTAAAATTTAAACTTTCAATGATACCAAAACCAGCTAGATACAAATAGTATAGCCAAAGAGATTTTATTACAAGTTCATACATACTATAATGCGAAAAGACTTTTTCCACAACCTAATATATATTACAGCTAGAAGTCCCCCACGTTCCTTACGGATATTTTTTTTTTCTGAGATAGAAAGTATCCTATGATACTTCTAATACCTCTAAATATGTGTACTAAGTTTCAAGATGATCGGTTAAGTAGTTAGTAGTTGCGTGAAAGTGTAACAAACATACTTACATTTACATTTATAATATTACTAGGGATATACTATCCTAATTTATTGTACAGGCCAGTTGGTTTGGTGGATCAACACCTTGACTCCCTCCAGACCAAACATTTGTGTACGCGAACATGTCCAGGATATTTATAGAAATAAAGATATATATTAAACTCTTTATACTTCGCATAGTTTAAAAAAAATTACTTGGTGCTCAGTCATTGAAATATTTTTACATAGTTAAGGTCATACTATGTGTTTAATAGGATCGATATATTTTTACTAGGTACCTATTTATTGACAACCAATAATGCCATGGTATGTGCTTGTTTTATAACCTTTCTTTCATTTTAACCCTAAAGGTCGGTATCCCAAAACAGAAAACCCTTAGTTAGCAATGGAGTAGGCCGTCATTTATATAAAAACGTATCTCCTCTTGCCCCATCTCCACTTCAGTGGCTACCTGGCCGTGTTACGAGCAAAGTCACGTACCAAGACTACAACTAAAAATAAATACAAACTGACAGATAAAAATTCAAGACACGAAACAAAGAAAAAGAAACCATAAACGTCAGGTTCCGACAAGGCTGCTAGTTGGAGCAAACTCTTAATTAAATCTCCAACTAACCTACGCGAGATAACCTAGTGCAGCGGATTCTATTTTCACTAACAATGCAGTTGAAATGGTTCTGAGTTACGGTACGGTACATAGAAATGGTAAGTAGTTTTAGAAATGGATTCACCACCAAAATGAACTGTATAAATATATATTATCTCACCCTCAGAACAATAGGGACTTAATTCAAAAAAACACTTTTGGCACAATCAGAAGATTGGGTCACTTTCGCACTGAGCGGGGAGGGTGGGTCACGGTGTTAAAGAGTAAAAAAATGACTATGTTTAACTGTTCATCGGATAGAGCGTACTTTGTTTAGTCTCTCTATGATCGTAACTCCATTTCGCAAAATGTTGAGTTAAGCCCTTATCGTTCTGAGGGTGCGATATGTCAAAGTTTAAATTTAAATCTCAAAAAATTTATAGTCGAACTAGGTATCATTCGCGCACCTGCGTACCTGTGGGTTGTCACGTTTTCCCTGAATAAAGAGTATCCTATCTAGTAATCAACTATATATTCCATACACTATCAGTGTACCAATTCAGATCGAGATAGTAGGTATATACATTTTTTTAATCAACTTTTTTTTACCAATACTACAATATTGAGAAATGAGTGACTCTTTGAAATTTGCTTACCTCATTGGAGGTAAAATATATGTATATATAGGTACGCTCCTTACAAGGGTACATGTACTTTTTGTATTCTGCGATAAGAACAGATAAAATCTGCAATAAACATATGCGCCATCAGGTAGACCACCCGTCGTCTTGTAAAACTTTTTATATTATAATAAAAACATGATAGCTTCGTATACATAATTTGACTTAAGATTGAAAAAGCTGCTTTTAAGATTAAGGAAGAAATAATCGGTTTACTTTTATACTCTAATACTATACTCTATTAGCACATAGAATATTAACGCTAATCATACCAACAGTTACTAGGTACCTATTTCTACCATAGCGGGTCAAATGTTACTCTATGTTTCCTGCTTGAATGTATGAAATAATATGGTTGTTAGGAATGGAAATAAATAGTATAACTGTATATTAATTAGTGAGAAAAAGTGATGAAGTAAAATGTGCAAAAGTAATCAGATGATACGTGCATTTTCAATGCAAAGTTCAAAATGGGTCATTTGACCCGGTTATGGTATGTTTAGTGTTAAATCAAGATTAGTAAGATCAAGAAAGAAAGTTAAACCACAGATTGCTTAGAGACATGGGGCTAAGCCTTTAATTCATCAAATTATATTTATAGTACATACTTCCACTCCAAGAGCTGAAATAGACATCTTTAGGCCATCTAGCTAACAGTCCACCTTCTAACGAAAGTAACAGTTCTATGTCGCTATAGAACAAGTCGCAACATGTCCCATACGAAGGAAGTTACCAAGTTGTTATGGGAAGTACCGCGTGAACTATGAACTTGTCCCGGGTGACTGAGCGTTAGATTGTCGCCATTGTTACTTTTAGCTCAAGGGATGGTTTTGGATTGATAAATATTTGGTCTTGATTCCTTTATGCATCATATTGAAATAAACAGTTCGAACCTGTATACGGCCTTCTTTCTATCGTTAGAAAATCTTCTTACCTCAATCATTCACTGCCGAAGATAATATTTTTTTTAAACGTTCTTTTAATAATATTCATATTTTCAAATACAACTCGCAGTTCTTTTTTGTCATTTCATTGAAAGACAGTATCACAGAATGATACATTTTTCATTATAAGACAATAAAGTGAACAGTTTATACTTTCAGTTTAATGAGATTCAAGCTCGTAAGAGAACAAATATTTCTTGCGAAAAACATTTGGTACCATGATAGATATATACACTAGTATCTATACCATCTATTAGCTGCAAGGTAGTATCGTATCGATTGATGTAATTTGTGATACCGGAACCCGATTGGCTCCATAATTTATAGTGTATATATTTTCTCACGCATTTTATTTAAAGTTTGTTTCATTTTTTATTTACATATTTTTAATTTTAAATATTTTACCTTATTGTATACCAGTTTAATCATAAAGGAATCGGTCTCCTAATACAGGTTTTTCTTAAACTTAAAAGCCCATGCAATTACTGCACTTGTAATGTATTAAAAAAAAACAAAATTTCTTTATTTTATTGATTATATAAATTTATTGTTAATCAAAGGCACTGTAAATAAACCAAATTAATTGACCAAAACTATAATTTTTTGCAGATTCACGATCAAAAGATTATAGCACTGGCAAGACTGGATTTTAACCAATACATTTTTTATCTTTTGACGCGCATTTGTTTATGAAACTTTTTAATTACCGTTTTTTTTTAATGTCGTTCATTGTAAGTATTATAAAATGTAAATGTATTGTTTTGTTGTGTGCTTGGATGCCACTGGAATTTGGGCTCATTTGTTTTGTTTTGACGAGTCCTATGCATTACATTTGGTAACGTAAGGGCCTAAAAAGTATTTTTTAATTTCCTAAACTATCTTAGTAAACTAAAGAGATTTTTTTCCACAGATAAGGGAATGCACAGTAGAATAGCACTATAGTGCCATATCTTATCTTAAAGCGTGAAAAGTATTTTATCAATAATAACAAAAATCACAATCAAATCCAGAACGAGCAGATTTCCAAAAATTTTCATACGGGCGATTTTGCACTCTTCAGTATTTTTGTTTTATCCCCAAAAATAATAAACCAAGCCAACAAATATAATCATTTACCAACACCGACCCTACGCTCTCGAATAAAATTCAATTACATACAAAACAAACCTTTATTTCACCTGCCCATTTTCTTAACAAGTATACAAACCGCAGAGGGAAAACTCAATTATCGCATTAGCGCCCCAAGTCAGCATGTGTGAGACACAGTTCAGAGGCAAGCTGAGTCAGTAACACAGTTTCTTGCGCAGTCCCAAAATAATTAATGTATAAAATACGTTAACAAGAGGCGACACCTGATAGGTACAGCAACAGTCCATTGGAGAAATATTATGCCACAGAGCATGAAGGCTTCATAGAAAGTAACAGGGGGACGAATGAGAAAAGAGACAGAGATAGTTCGGATTGATGCCATTTCGCGGGATAACGGATGCTATACCGCCAACTTGACTAGTGGCACGATATGTTGCCCGATTGACGTTTAAATAATGCCATTGGAATAATAACTTTGGTCCTTTATAATAAGGATTAAAAAGTAATAATTATAAAGATTTTTTTATTCAAGTAGTCTGCTACAAGCACTCATGAATAGTCTTACTCTAATATCGGTTAGGAAGGTTGTTTTTACGGAGAAGAGCCGGCAATGAACTCAGCAATATTTTTCAAACGATCTCTTAAACACCTACAATTTATTTAGTCCCTTACAGTAATTATTATTAATAAAGATATGATTCTAATAGAGCAACAAAACCAGCAATCTAGTATAAATAAATTCAGTAACTCAACTTCCTACCAAGACATCTTTGGGGCGCAAAGTTTTAACTCGATTAATAACAAATATTAGTCGATGGAACTTCACTAGAACCATCTAGAACTGTCGCAGTAATGGCCTTTCGAAGCTAAATGTAGTAAGTTGTTTCCAACGCGCTGATTAACACTGACATGTGATTGGATCCGAATGTACGCAATTTCAATCATTAGTGTAAGTACTGAATTTGATTCGACTGAATTATTCAGATTATTCCAAATTTGCTTATGAATATTCGTCGACGTTTGAATGCATGTACGATGATTTTAGGTTCAATTTAGCTTAATCTTGTAAATATTATAATAGCGAAGGTGTTTCACCTATTACATGATACATATATACATATTGTACTTTTAACTCGTCTTAAAAATGTTAAAAACATATAATGGGTATGGAAGATTTACCAGCGTATAATTTAAAGTAATTTAAATGTAAAATTACTTTTAATTATGCATTCAATTATTTGGAGCATGACAATTAATTTTGAGCTGTTTCCTTATTTTTTTTTAATCCGTTTTATAGTAATATTTCACCCGACGTAGAAAAAAAAAAACATAATTATATATATATTCATACCCTTTTCCTTCCCCGTTCATTATATCCAACCCTTAAGACGAAAGTCTCTCCAATCACCTATAAATGTATTCCAACAGCTGCTTTGTGTACTAGTAACCTTCTCGGCTGCGTCTACTAGGCACTATCAATCTGAATTTCTGGTAAAACACAAGACTAAGACATTAATAACATTGATAAAGTCTGATTGCCAAAATGAATATACGATCCCGATCTAAAATCGCAAGATTGAAGTAGAATTTTGACATTATGTACATTAAAATTACTGTCAAAGGGTTCATCAATCCATGTATTTTCGTACGGGGTTGCATATTAATTTTCGCCGATAGTCGTCGACGAAGAGTTTCATTTTGACAGCAAAACTAAGTACAAACAAGTACTATAAATACGAAAGTTTGTATGTATGGATTTTTGTTACTCCTTTACGCAAAAACTACCGGATTTGGATGAAACCTGGCACATATCTAGAAAATGCTCTGGATCATGGGATACTTTCTGTGCAGGAAAAATGTAACATCCCACGGAAACGCGGATGAAACCGCGGGGAACAGCTAGTTATTTATCCGTTATAAAAAATAAACCTAACAGTTATGATAAGGTTCATTAGCATTTACAAACAATTAACGAATTGAAAAAAAAGGTAACCTTATTTTGAAAACGATAAAGATGATATTTCTCTGACACTCTTAAACTCGATAACTGTAGCAAATCAATGTTGTATAGTTTATTATCTACTAGTTGTCCCCCGCGGTTTCTCCTGCGTACCCGAGAGATGTAACATTTTCCCGGGGTAAAAAGTAGCCTATGTTTTATTCTAATATATGCTCTATCTTTGTGGTAAGCTTCATCCAAATCCGTTGGGTAGTTTTTGCGTGAAAGAGGAACAAACATGTATACATCCACACATCCATACATACAAACTTTCGCGTTTATAATATGGTATTAGTAGGATTTATGTGCCACCATAATAAAATTGTTAGATTCTAGAACAGTACAATGTTAACATTAAAATGTCCTTACAATTACACCTTGATCACGGCAATTGTAAAGTGGTTATGGATCGGTTCACGGTTTCTTAGGTCGAAAGACCTGTTTTTCAAGATCCCGCGGGTCATACAGCTAGCATATGATATATTTATTTTAATGGGGCGCTATGACCCGGGTGGACCAAGTGCAATAGGACATTGGAACATAAATGTTTTACGTTTTTTACTCAACTGCAGCAATACTAAAAAGGTGTTTTATTTCCTCGGAGTTAGAGTACTACTCATAACATAACATTTCGATAATGAGGTAACAATCATACAAAAATACAGACGAATTGATAACCTCCTCCTTTTTTGAAGTCGGTTAAAAACCAAAATGAATGTGTGAGCCTATATGAATTTCTAGCATCCCGAAACTCAAGATTTTTAAATATATCATATTGGCTCAGATCGGTTTCTGAACAGAAAAAGGAAACTAAAAAGAACCAGTAATCACTAGAATAGCAACATGCCTATGGCCTTTAATTCGAAGATATAAAAGTCTCACGATCTGCTCTGCTCTGGTTCTCCTTGTTTTCAGGGAATGAGTATATCATCAATAATGGCATTTCTGACAACAATCCTGGAAAATCCAATATCTGGTAAAGTATTCATTCTGGTGTTTCTTTAAGGCGATGATAGCTTGGTTGGGTGTCACGTGTTGCTGCGACGAGAGTCGTGGGTTTGCATCCTTCAATAAGCTTTAGCTTTCAAGCTTAAAGTTAGCAATGAAACTTTTGCATGGTGGAAGGGTACCTACTTTATAGTACCCGCCTGATAACCATCCCATCTGAAAACTTCACGTGCTAGAGTCATGTAGAGACGAGCCAGTTTCCTTCTAGGCTTTGTGTACTTACCACAAAAAATATAGATGATTCTTATAAGACTTACTTAACTGTCAACACAGGCCTTTTAAAACATTAGATATTTCTCACAATTCCTACTAATATTATAAATGTGAATGTAAGTTTGTTTTATACGCTATCACGCGAAAACTACTTAACCGATCATCATGAAACTTTGTACACATATTCTTGGAGGTATTAGAAGTAACATGGGATACTTTTAGTGCCGGGAAAATGTTACATCCCTCGGGAACGCGGATGAAACCGCGGGGAATAGCTAGTTTCAAATAAAATATTTGACGGACTATTCTTTTATACATACCTCTGTATGATTTTATCTCGCAATTAGGAAATGTCCCTTATACAAACCTAAATTATCAACATAAGAGGGTAGCGTTGCGGGTACTACATAGTACCCTACCGCCGCAAAAATCCAATTCTCCATTCAACTATGAAAAGGAATCATTCTGTCATAGTCTTCTCTAATAAGATTTATACGATCCCGTGGGCTTGGATATAATGAAGATAGTATTTCAAACGAAATTGACATGCCCATCTTGTTTGCTGAGATTGCTTATAAAAAATGGACACTATTATTTATTCTTGATCTGTTATTTTTTATATATACTTATAATTATATATATTTGTTAATATATATAGATATGGGATAAGAACAGACCTGAACATACTTTAAACACTGCTTTACTTTTTGTCTTTTATCAACAAATCCTAAACAAATCAGAGCTTGTACTGTTGAAGGCAGATAACTAATATATGGCACTACACACTTATACAACTTTTTTATACATACTTATTTTAAACTATATACTGCCTTCCGTACTCATAAAGGATAATAATTTTAAGACAAGAAGATATTTACTTCCTCGAGATAAAATCTATCTCCTTGCCATTAAGGTACATAGCCTATGGCATCGATGAAATAAATTTATTATTAATATTATATATAAACAAAATAGAGTTCTTTTGACGCACCATCACCTCGAAACTACTGATCATATCGGGATGGGTCTGCTACCATTTGACGCGGTTTTTTTTGTAAATATAGGCTTTATATGATATCAATAAACGCGAGTTAAGCCGCCGGGGACAGATAGTTTATTATTTCTGCAACAAAGTGAATAAAAAAGAAATAATAATTGACCAAGTGACCGAATGTCAATAACGAGTAATTAAATCGATAACCGGTGATTGTATAAAACCGGTAATAATTACAGATATGACGGATACATGCCGGTAGAGTATCTATTACAAGGACCAGCAAACGTATCAGTTTTGTAATTAAAATGGCACGTGGGGAAATATTAAATGAATTTGTGTTTGATTATAATCTTGTAAGTGCATGAGCTAGTTTGCTGTTCTTGATGAATTTCTGCTACTGCACTTCTCAAGTGAGGAAATCAACCTTATTCCAAAGCAATACAGTTTCTTTTCCTATGACAATCTGAAATGTCAAAACGGCCATCATAGCGTGCTCGTAGTATAAGCAAGTACATACATTAGAATAGTATAGATTACAGTATAAATATTTTTTATTCATGTAAGCCTTCGCAGGCTCTTATAAATTGTCTTTACATGGTTTTTTGAAAATATTACAAACAATGATTTTAAAAATGATAGTTTCACAATAAAAATACTTATATGGATAGCTTGTCAGGCGAGCAATTCATTGCCAAAGGTTATTATCCTCCAAATAATCAGAAATACCATAAAACCCCTTTTGATACAAAGTATTATTTACAACCATTTTAAATGTATACACGGGTAATTCTTGTTTGTCTTTTGGTGGTTTATTAAAGAAACGTATACATTGTCCTTTAAAATACTTTTTTACTGTATTAAGACGAGTTACATGTACAGCGAGTCAGTGCTTGTTTCTAGTGTTAATTCTCATAGTACTACAGTACTCTGCAATGTTAAAATTATATTAATATCCTAGGAAATTATGTACACACGGCCATCTGATTCTAAATTCAGCGGACCATAGAAACCAGATGATTGATTTACAATTTTTATACCACATGAACAAACAAGTACACGGGTCCACCTGATGATAAGTGGTCACCGCCGCCTATGAACATTTGCATCGCGTTGTTGACCCTGAGACGTGAAGTTGTTGCTTCCTTACCTTACTAACCGAAACACAGTAATACATGTGCACTACTGTTTCACGGCGGAAATGGTGGTAGTACTTCCACGGACAAACTCTGCACTAAGAGCTTAACTGCTCAAAAAGAAACCCAGACGAGACCACCCAGAGAACAAACAGAAATCATCATTCACACAAATGTTTATCCTGGGTAGGAATCGAACCCACGACCAGTGGGCGACCGTCAGTGATAATCAGTTCCCTTTCTTATTTTATTTTCTTTATTGTTATCTTATTTTATTAATAACAAGAAACATTATAATTTACCATGGTGACAAAAGTGGTCAAACATATTACATGGTAAAAAAAATCATTGGAAATCCCGTCAAAAAGGCAATCTAGAATATAGAAACAAATATCTAGTAACTTATTTATTTGTTTATTAATTTGCATAATCTTATAATGGTCTTTCCTCTTTTCTGTTGTAGCTTCAGTAACTTTAAATTTGACCTTCATATGTGCCTTCCGAGGGCCTAAACTGAATTTTTTGTCACACCTGAGTCAATTAGTTATCTTAAGGCAATGTAAGTTAAATACATAACAAATCTTCACGCCCATATTTCCTAAAGAAGTTAGCAGATGTTCTGTAATGAAACCCACATCCTACCGAAGATATTTTAAGAGCAATGCGGCAATATCTCAGATACTTTCAGTCTCAGGCTACGAGTAATAATTTCGTAACAAATTCAAATTAGAAACCATTTATTCAGTTTAGACCCGCGGAGGGCTCTTATGATGGTCAAATTAAGTTATAAATAAATAAATATCCCCAGGACATTCTTTTACACACGGCCATCAAACCCAAGGTTCCAAACTAAGCAGAGCTTGTACTATGAAAACCAGATAACTGATATACTACATATACTACTTTTTTTTCTAAATACTTACTTATATAGATATTTACACCCAGACACGTAACAAACAGACATATTCATGCACACAAATGTTTGTCCTGGGTGGGAATCGAACCCGCGACCTTAGGTTTGGCAGTCAGAGTCGCTAACCACCAAACCAACTGAAGAATAGAACTTTAACGACCCTGAAAACCGAACCCGCGATCTGCGGATCCTTAGCAGAGCCTTAAGCCACAGAGGTCAACTTTTGTAGATAATATGTTTCCTGAGCCTTGGTAATATCTTTGAAGCCGTGACCCTTTATCGGATGTGCTTACATCCGCACGCACTTGTGTCTGTAAAATATTTAATACGTACATCATTTCTACCAAAAAGGATTGAATGTTGCTTCCTGTACCTTCTTTTTGAATCAGATACCCGTTGCGAGGCTGCAGTAAATGTCTGAATCAGGAAGAGATTTTTTTGTTTTAAGCTAAACTAATTTATGCCTTTATTGAAATGGGGTATTTTAGATCAATTTAAAATTCTAGTAACCTATTTTATTAATGCCTTTATGAATGTCTAGAATAATAAAAAAAAATGGTGTCGTGGGACACCAGATAGGAACGAAGTTTTTATTGACATAATACATGCTTCTTTCAATTCAGTGCGATTCAAAATTTACTTTTAACTTTATCCTTTTCTTTTAATAATTACTAATTATACTAATTTATAAATGGAACAGAATTTTAAACATGTTGTATGTAGTCTTTAAATAAATTATGAAAAAACAAACCCAATAATAAACCATATCATTTAAATTTCGAACGTAACAATATGAAAAAAAGTGTCGTTACAGCTTTTCGTATAATTTTTTTCCGTCTAGCCCCCTTTCACAACGCGCGATAAGGAACTTCGTTCTAAAATCTTCACTACCATTTTTCCCGAAGAGTTAGGCTTGCGGAGGACACTCATGATAGTCAAATGTAAAGTTACTGAAGCCACTATGTTACTAAGCCCCACTTTCGGTACAAGACTGACATGTGGTGGGGCATTTTCGCTGTCTCTCATGTAATCAAAATAAGAAGGACACAACAAATCCTAAACTTTATTTTTGAGCAATCAAACGTTATTTGTGCCTGTGATTTAAACCATGGACATCCAGTTCCAAAGTCAAGCTTTACGCTGCTCGGCCACTGAAGCGAAGGTATATTTTCTAAATAAAACCGTAAAAACAGATTCTGATTAAATTATTCTCAATCCTAGAGAAATCTAGAATGCTCCTGAAGACTACGCTTCAGTACCTGGTAGCTTCATTAACCTTCATGAGTGCACTCCACGAGGCTAATTTGAATATATAGCTAACAATTTAGAATTTTGATATATTTCCAACAAAACACAATAATTAATTAATTCATGCATTCCATTATGATATTAATAAATCCTACCAAAATAGATGGCTAAATGGATGGCTGAACATTGCTCGGGATTTCTTTACTAAAGTCACTTCTACCGTATTCTCTTTTTTAAAGCACTGTCATATATACCTAGGTACGAATTAGATGCGTTAATAAAGGGCTCCCAATAACATTATTTATCAAAAAAGATGTAACATGAAAATCTTACCTTCTAATGACATTGTAGCAATTTTCATTGCCTAAAAACACGGATAAAACGACATTTTCTGAAAATGAATCCTAGCTAGATCGATTTAACGCCCCCAAAAGCTCCTGCATACTAAATTTCATGAAAATCGTTAGAGCCGTTTCCAAGATACAAGAATTGCTCGTTTAATAGTATTAGATAAATTCGAAAGTTTGTATGTATGGATTTTTATTTATTGAATACTTATAAAGGCGGTCTTAATACCAAAGGCATTCGCTACCAGATAACCTTTGGGTGATGCAGAGATAATTATAGGAAGATGAATAAAAATATAATGGGAGAGATTTATGGTTTGGAAGACAAAACAGATATATAGACTTACATAAACCTTTGTTTATGTTTGTTACTCTTTCACGCAACACTACCTTACGGATTTAGATGCAACTTGGAACACAGATAGAGATTATCCAGGAATAACATATATACTACCGATATACGGTTCCATCCGCATACCCGAAGAATTTCAAATTTCTCGATGTAAAAAGTATCCAATGTTTGTATGGATGTTTGTTAATTTCTCAAAAACTACTTAGCGGATTTAGATAAAACTTGGCACATGGGTAGTTTATATCCTAGAGAAGCTTTCAATTTCGGGAAAATATTACTTCCCTCGGGAACGCGGGTAACGCGCCAGCTAGAAAAACATTTTTTTTTTCAACCATGTTTTAGAACATATATTTAAAAGAAAAATACTGCCCACGGCAAAAAGGTACTTTAAAACAAGGTTATGGTGAATGAAAAAAACATTTATTTTAATACTTTTCAGCCCAACTTGTCCGCAATACGTCAAAAAGTTCAGTTAAAACTTGGTCCTGGGATAACTTGAGGAAAACCGTAAGTACGTAGTCAAACAACCTTGTCTAAGTAATTAAGCGCTTCGTGTAAAGTTTGGACTTATGATACCTCGGCTCACTAAACACGGAATTTATGTTTTACAGTACGAAGCTATTTCTAAGCTTAACTAAAAATACTAAGAGATAAATCACCAACGAGATTTTCGAGTCTTTAGGTGTCAAATTCACTAATTGGACCCGAAGAAATTTATGTTAAAAGTAATTTAATTAATAATGATGTTACCCTTAATTTCAAGGTAAATGAGTAGGTATTTGAATGGCCTTTGGGGTGGTGGTTAGATAGCCTGACAATATGCCGTGGGTTCAATTCCCATCCAGGAGAAAAAATTGTGTGTATTAACGTGTCTGTTTGTTCTGTGTCCGGTGTATATAATAAGTAAATATCTAAGAAGTAAGTGGTTCATGTAGTATATCAGTTATCTGGTTACCATAGTACAAGGTCTGCTTAGTTCTGGTTTCAGCTCTGCGAAAAGGAAATTTCCCGGGATATTTCTTTTAAAAATAAATATATTTAGAACATTTCTAACATCAATTATAATGCGGTAGCTACGATACTACCACCTCAACTTATCTTTTATCACTTTACACCTTGCACCAAGGGGTCAATAAAAACAGAGCCAGTACCACCACTTCATTATCTACCAAGGTTTGTGGTTGATAAAAACACTCCAGACTAATTCACCTTTCAAACAAAAAAAAACAATCAAAATAGGTTTATCCGTTCAGAAGCTACGATACCACACACAGACACACACACACACTCACAGACACGCACGCACCCACAGACACATACACACTCACAGAGACACACACACTCACAGAGACACACACACTCACAGAGACACACACACTCACAGAGACACACACACTCACAGAGACACACACACTCACAGACACTAACAGGCACGTCAAACTTGCAACAACCTGTCGTTATTGCATTGGGGTGTTAAAAACAAGGCATTTCACACTAAAAGTAACATTTTCCTCACAAAGGATTTAAAGGAAGCTATTGCATAAAATATAACCAAATACTGATCTTCATGGTGAGTCTGGTATCCGTTTAATTAACGTTTGTATTATGTATATCCTTTGATAGGAAAACGAGATTAAACTTGATTTATGAACATAATTAATATTGCTTTGAAATTTCCACACGGCAGTAGTCTAATTACGTTTATTGCGTAAACACTTCTCACTTCGTCTGATGATTTTGTCTTCAATTTAGGTACAGTTGTACTTTTATCTAAGTCGTTTTGTAAGTTGTATCTCAGATTAAGCGAGGCTTGTATTATGGTAACCAGAAAACTGATATACTATCTATACAACTTTAAAATATATACTTATTTTAAATATTTTTTGACATTCTTTACTTAGGGCAATAACTGATTAAAAACGTATGTTTATTTTTTTTCTAAATGTATAATATATATATTTACAGTCAGACATAGAACAAGCAGACATGTTCATGTCAAATGTTTGTCCCGGATGGGAATCGAATCGGCGTGACAGGTGGGATTTTTAACCATCAAGCCATCTGACGCGTCAATCAGTCTTTAAATATATTTTACGTAAGCACAGAACAAACAGACATGTACAAGCACACTAATCAGCAACACAAAAAACATGTAACCTTGCTGAGTTTCTTGCCGGTTCTTCTCAGTTGAAGGCTGACTTCCGAACCGGTAGTAGCTTCAGTAGCTTTAAATTTGACCTTCATAAGTGCCATCCGTGGGCCTAAACTGAACAAATGGTTTTCAAATTTGTTTTTTTTTTATTTCGAATCGAACCCATGACCTGTGGCTTGATAGTCATGGTATACAGGGTGTTGCAAAACTACCCGTAAAGCCAGTAAAGGCGGTTAAATGGGACCTTATAACGAGTTCATTCACAATATTTAAGAACCGTAGTAACGCTGTATAACATACCCCAAAAATGAATGAAAAATAGAAAAACTATTAAAGTAGACAATTATTAGGTAAAATAGGTACGTAGGCCTTTCTGTTAAATAATCTGATTCCCTGACATGGCAGCTTACTAGGGTTGTTGGCTTTTATAAGTAATAATATTTTTTGCGGGGTATTTTGTAACACGTTCTATATCTACGATAAAAATCCGCTCCTAATTCATTCACTTAAAAAACGTCTCCAAAAATCCAGAATCTATGTAACCCATAGTCGACATTCCTTTCACCTTCCTTCGGGACCTAGGACCGAGTTCACGCGGATCTTCACCTTTGTTTGTTCCACGTAATCTTGTTACTCATACACCTTTCTTGGTCGACTTTAATTAAATTACCATCGGTTAGCGCGAAGGTTTTAAGTTTCGTTCGTATGTTATTGCTATCCATTTACTTAGGAGACTTGCGGACAAAGTTATGAAATGAAAATATTTTTATTTAAATATTCCTTTGCAGGTACATTACTGATAGTATATACGAGTATGTAATAAATGGTTTTGAATTTTGAATTTTTTGAATTTTATACATTTTTTTCTGGTTTTTAATCAGTTTTAGTAGTTTTTTAGTAGTTGTATTTAATCGCTAATCCTGAAGATCCTGGTAAGCATAATGGGACAGACTATTTCGATCCGTTGTTATGAAAGGGGTGAAAATCACGTTCATAGATTCCGTTACATAGATACACGGCTACATAGATGCATAGATACATACCAAGCTAATAAAAGCGTATTAAAAATAATCCAAGTGAATTAAGAATCTCCTTCTTTTTTTTAAATAGGTTAAAACATTCATAGCGGTACCAAAATATTTGTTTTCTTACGCTTGTAGTTGCTCTGATCTATATTTACCTTAAAGAAACAAACGACTTAACTAAAACCACAACTACCTTAGAGACTTCATTAGGTAATGAAGCTTAACTTACCCAGGAAATTAGATTTTAATTGGGGATTCATTAATCACTGAGCCAATCGTTTGAACAAGCACTAAAGGTGCATCCACACAGGTTTATTTTTGTGGAGCAACGTTTGCATGTGTTAGGGCAGCAACGGAAGCCAAAAAAGGGACACATTAAAAAAAATTGTAATTCAAAACCATTTATTTTGTGTAAACCCGCGGAGTACACTTATGATATGAAGTCAAAATTACTGAAGGTCAAAGTTACTAGGTCCTAGTTATTATTATTATTTTTAGTTTTATTATTATTTATTAACCTTCAAACTTTATGTTAACTGGTTGTACCTAACAATGTGTGTCAAGTAAATTAAAAAAATCTGCTAACTG
This sequence comes from Habrosyne pyritoides, assembly GCA_907165245.1. Classification (NCBI taxonomy): domain Eukaryota; kingdom Metazoa; phylum Arthropoda; class Insecta; order Lepidoptera; family Drepanidae; genus Habrosyne; species Habrosyne pyritoides. Next base: position 2,646,891 of record OU015592.1, read on the forward strand.
CAAAAACATATAATTTTACATAATTCAATGCCTTTCATTCAGTTAAGGCCTTAGAAGGGCGCTTATGAAGGTCAAAGGTCAGTAACATCACCACTGTTCCAGTCAGCCTTTATAATTGGTATAGATTCAACAATTAAAATAAATATAATAATTGTAATCAATTATTAACTAATTTTTTATATTTTTATTTTATTTTATATTACAAATTCTGAAACCTTACAGAGCGTACCAAAGAAATAGATAAAAATACTTATTCCCTAAAAAATTACATCTCCATTAATAGTCGAGTAAAAAATATTACCCTTACATCAATACATACCTAAAACTAAATTACCAACAATAATGCTTAGCGCAAATTGGGATATAAAATGAAGTCGTCCTAAAAGGTCCTCGAATAACATTAGTGTTGAAACAATTCGTCCAATCTTCGGAATTAAAGGACTCTACTTTAGTATATTGCCTATAAATTTTCGGTCATTTTCTAAAGTGCACGAGAGTTAACTACTATCTTTATTTTGCCATTGAAACATCTGAAAGAGTTGGGATGCATCATTAAGAGCTGAAAAATAATTTTTGATTGGAGTAATACAAAAACCGGTAAGTGTATGTCGAACTCGGTCACGAAGTACCATTTTCTATATAAACGGCAAAAAAATCATGTCTGTTGTATTGGAGCCCCTCTTAAATATTTGTTGTATTTTTATTTAATTATTTATTTTAAAAGTTAATATACTACTAAATATTCTGTGAATATTCCAATCGTCTACCTGTTGCCGTTATGACTATCGAGCAATAACGAACAAAACAATCACGTTTGTTGTATGGGAGCCCCCCTAAATACTTATTTTATTCTGTTTTTTAGTATGTGTTTTTATAGCGGTAACAGAAATACTATGTCTAATTGTCACGGTTCATGAGATACAGCTTGGTGACAGATGGACAGACAGATAGACGGATAGACGGATAGACGGACAGCGGAGTCTTGGTAATAGGGTCCCATTCTAGCCTTTGGGTTCAGAACCCTAAAAATGTACTCAGTAAAGTTGTCGATACATAAAAGGCCGTTTTAAGGCTAAGAATGCCATAGAAAAATAATCTTAATTTGCTTCTATGATAGGGCTATTCTATGAATCTAGTGGTTAATTATATGATAATGCTGATGAACCTTAACATATTGCCATAGGGTACATTTTTCTATAACTGTCTTAGCTGTAAAAAAAGAGCCAATTAGATCGCAAGTTCAAAAAAAGCGAGCCGCTTCACGGAGGCCTCGGAGAGCTTACCTCTCACGTGATTGATAGTATAATAGTAGTAAGCGACAGAGACAGAGCATAGAGGGCGCGACGAAACATCCTCGAGTTAGTGTAATTTTCCTTACAGAATAGAGCCCCTAATATGTTCAGTAGTTTTGAGGAGATGGTGCCTCAAAGGAACCCCTGCGAAAGATCCTTTAAAGTTAAATATTTTGACATTCCATAACAAATAATTTACAAAGAAGTGTCCCCTCTATTAGTTAAGAAAATTACAAAACTTTACTTCGACGAAACTACGTAGATAGAAGAAAAACTCTTATTAAAAATAATATACCCACGTACTGAAAAACAATCCCAAGAAAATATGAAGGCAAGAAGCAAACATCGGAGCACGCAAAAATAGAAATGTGAGAACCGTATCTAACTCTTGAGACAGGAAACCAAAGTGGGATCAAGATACCTAAAGGTGCCTCGCACTCGTCTGTTATTATTATTGCTAGAGTGGCAGAAAAGGGCTCTTGCAGTAGTCTTGAAGCGGCAGGTGTAGTGTGCGTGAGCCTTAATTAAATAGAAAAGGTATTCATTATAATATGACTGCTTGAGGAATCTCAAGCTTATGTTATTAGATATTAAAGTACATATCTCTTTTTCTAGATAGATAATTTTCTTCATAAAAGTTTATTAAGCCGCTTGATGATAAAAGTAAGCGAGATCTTAAATACCGTTTTGACAGGTATCTTATATCAGACATTCTCAAAGTGTGGTCCGCACTGCCCTAGGGCTTCGTAAAGACGTTGCATTGTAACATGATTGTTTATAAAGACTACACATATATAGTACATTTTTTGGAGCTCCGTTCAATATTTTGCTTTCCATGACGGTTCCATCACCAAAAAAGTTTGAGAGCCGCAACCTTATACAATAGAAAATTCATCGTTATTCCTAAAATAAATAAATACCCTGGGACATTCTTTACACACGGCCATCTGGTCCCAAACTAAGCGAGCTATGGACTTTGGAAACCAGATAACTGATTTTCTAAATTCATACTTATATATATATTTACACCCAGACACAGAACAGTTATTATTGTCATCTATTGATACAATGGTTGATGATCCTCACGCTTAGAATAAGGTAGCTTCTTATTTAAATAAATTTTCCGGTAAATTGTTAAATTATAAATAAATAATTTTCAATAATTTTTGAAGATATATGAATGGATAAATGTTTGTTACTCGTTCACGCAAAAAACACTAAACGGATTTAAATGAAACTTAGCATAAATATAGTTTATAGCCTGGATTAGCATATAAAATACTTTTTACCACGGGAAAATGTAACATCTCTCATGAACACAGATGAAACCGCGGGAGACAGCTGTTAAATAAAATTACCTGGATGGCCGAGCATTGCTCGGGATTTCTTTACTAACGTGACTTCTACAGTATTCTCTTTTTTAAAGCACTCTCATATATACCTAGATACGAATTAGATGCGATAATAAAGGGCTCCCAATAACAGTATTTCTCACAAAAGATGTAACTTGAAAACCTTACCTTCATTAGACAATGTAGCAGTTTTCATTGAATTTATTCAATTCCAATTCTTTCTAGGCTTTATGTCTTCACCACCTTACGATCCGCTTATGAAAAAAAAAGCTTAATGAAAATTAATTGAAGCTCTAATGAAATGCTTCGAAGCTCATCTTATTACGTCACGGCCGCTACTATACCATACCATCTAGTTTTATATGAGAAAAGCTATCCAATATGCGAAAAGATGTTGGCCACCTCGGAAGATGGGACGCGCCCCAGTTGACTCGGTAATTAATAGAAATATGATGTAACAGGGACGGACTTGGTAACGTTGGTATACTGTTTTTAGGTCGATTTATTTTTTATGTTTGTGAGCATGGATGTTTGTTACTCCTTCACGGAAAGTCTTCTGGACCTATTTGGATTAAACTTAGCTTATAAATAGAGTATACTCTAGAATAACATATAGGATACTTTTATCCCGGGAAAATGGAACATCGCTTGGGAACGCGGGGGACAGCTAGTAAGTAATAAAGGACACTATCCCAGTTACATGAAATACGGTAATGCTAATACAAAATAATTTACAGTAATAATGGAGATAATATTAATAAAATAGTAATAACTGGTAGCTAAAAAAATATTGTTTGTATTTTATGTGGATTAAAACTATTTAAATTTAGAATAATTGGATACCCTTACTTCTACCGAGGAAAAAAGACAAGTTTATTTTGATTCACAATAGAATCTGCTCCACTGAATTCATGATAATTGTATTATGAAATATGGTCCGACACTGCAATACCAGAGTCATAACCAATGCGTTGTCGAATCTGAGACGTGAAGTTATTAAGTCTCATATGTCTGAAATCTGAAATTTCAACGGCGCCCTTACCTTTCTATCCGAAACGCAGTACTACAAGTGCACTACTGCTTCACGTCGGAAATGGGTATGGTAGTAGTACTTCCCCGGACGAACTCTGCACTAAAAGCTCTACTACTCAAATTAATTTCCCGTAAGAAGGTATTCAAATTTACATGAGATACAATTGGTCACATCTAGGGAATAATACGAAGAGGGCATCGATTTTGTAAGCAAAATGACACTAATGATGTTTGGTCGCGGCCTGTATGCTTCATATCGGAAATGGGTATGGTAGTAGTACTTTCTTGGAAGAATTTTTCACAGACAGAGACTTATTTTTTTTTTATTGTTATTAATAATACAAAATTATTATCATTAACTTAAATTATCTTTTCAACCTGCCCAAATCCATCCCTGGTGACACATGAACATGACACGCCACCAAGACCCGCTGACCCGTTTCCCTTCAACCGGCTGCGACTAGTCAATTTACCTTTTAAAAAACTCTCGGAAAACCTCGCACCGAAAGAAAAGCCAGTATGTTTACACAGCGCACATACAGCGGTATAGCCCAGCGGCCTCGTTTCCCCGGCCGAGGGAAAATGGTACTTCATTCTTTTCACACCTTTGCTATTAAAGTGCATATTGCTATGAGGTTTCGAGTGGATCTTATGACGTTTTGTGAGACGTTTTTTTTGAGGAATGCTTAGCAATGGTTGAGACCCGTGCGATGTTTACGGTATTCAAATTGATGTCACATGCTGTATATGAGGATTTCGTATACAGGTGTTACTGTAAGATTCAATTTAGAAATAAACTCAAAGCCAAGAAGTCTGGTACAAGAGATATTGTTACGAACGTTTGGTCTCTTAACCGACTTCAAAAAAAAGAGTAGTTCTCAGTTCGTTGGATTTTTTAAATTGTATATATATATTCCCTGATTATTTGAAAACGACTGGATTGATTTGGAAATTTTTATTTTTTTATTGAAAAAATGAATTAATTTTTTTTAAGTTCATCGCAGCTCCTGAGGTCACTTACGACTATATCATCACGTTATGTCAACTCTAGTATCCGTTTTACCCGTGTTCCTATGTGAATCAATGTTTCCTCGGAATAATTAATATCCAATATTTTAATCCAGAACATTATTCATACAGTGCGTGATTGAGTTCTACTTAAATATCTGAATGAACAATATATTTTCTTTTTAAAAGTTTAAACACATTCGCTAGCCTCGAGTCACAACACAACTTTGTTCTATCAATAACAATTATGTCCACTGAAAGATCCATAAGTCAAGTTTCAAAAGCACTAAAGTGCAAAGTCGTACATAAATCCATTTCAAATACATGGAGCTCTGCGTAGGCGAGTGCTATGAATAATTCAGCTAAGATGCAGAACGTAGCGTTCAATGTATGAATGCACGGATCCAATCGGTGCTTGAAGTTCTGTTTTTACATGACACACGTCAATTCCTTTGTAAAGAGTCGCTTTGCAAATCTATTGCGATTGCGACAATTTTTTGAACCGTTAATCAAGGAATTCTTGTCTTAGTCATTACACTTTGAAATTATAGACATGAGACTTATAACCTCATGTTTTAGGGTCGATAACGCATTGGCGATGTTCTGGCTTAGCCAAAGTCCATAGAGCGGTGACCACTTACCATCAGATGGACCGTTTGCCTATTTATTAGCCTACATAACCTAAACTTTCGAGTAGTTCGTGCCTTGAGCGAAACTGATGTAATTTAAGTAATGAAATCAAGAGTAGTAGAGCTCTTAGTGCAGAGTTTGTCCGGGGAAGTACTACCACCTTACCCATTTCTGCCGTGAAGTAGTAGCACACTTGTATGACCGCGTTTCGGTTAGAAAGGTAAGGGGGCCGGTGAAATAACAGGCACATAAGACTTAACAACTTCACGTCTCAGGGTCGACAACGGATTGGCGATGCCCCTAGTGTTGCAAATATCCATAGGCGGCGGTGACCACTTACCACCAGGTCGACCGTCTGCTTGTACGTCGGCCCAAGTGGTATAAAAAAAAATAAGCAAGGTGATATGAAACTGAGTACTCAAAATGACTACCCTGGGACATTAATACATACGGATATCAGATTCCAGACTTAGAGAATTTGCTATGGAAACCAAATAACTGATATTACTCACGACTATCTGTTTTTTCAACAAATACACGTTTATTGATATTTACACCCAGACACAGAATATTTGTTCAGGACGGGAATGGAAAAGAACACACGACCTTTAACATGGCAGTCAGGGTCTGTAACCACCAGACCAACCTGCCCGTCTTTTATAGTTATATACAAATTTGTGACGTCTAAAGTGTTAAGAAATAAGATTGAAGAAATAACTTATCATTGGTTTATGTTCTAACAGTTCTAAATAGTTCGATATACTACTCAATATGTCACAAAAGCTTACATTTATCAAAATACTTCCTACTACGAGCAATAAAATAGAATACGGAAGAAATTACAATTGTTTTACTACAGCTTACTGCAACATAAACGAATATTTTTATGATGAGATTGTCATGTACTTTTTTTTATATGTATATTGGGCCGTCAAACGGGCAGACGGTTCATCTGGTAAGTGGTCACTGTTCTATGGACATTTGCAACACCAGGGTCAATGTTATACTCGTATTGTAATTTTCTTTTTACACTAGCTGTCCCCCGCGTGTTCTCCCGCATTCACGGGGTATGTTCATTTTCCCGGCATAAATGAATCCTATATGGTAATCCAGGATATAAACGATATACGTATCAATTTTCATCCTAATCCCTATAGTAGTTCTTGCGTGAAATAGTAACAAACATCCATCCTCAAAAACATTCGCATTTATGATATACTAGCTGTCCCCCGCGGTTTCACCCGCGTTTATTGATATCATATATAGCCAATAACCATTTAGGAAAAATCCCGCGTCGAATGTTAGCAGTCCCATCCCAATAAGTTCATTAGTTTTGAGGTGATGGTGCGTCAAAGGAAACCAATTTTCCTTATATATATCTTGAAATAGAATATGATATCCCTGAGTTTCTTGCCGACTCTTCTCAACCAAAGCAACCTTGCGAACAGCGTTATACTAATTCATAAGTGCATATGAAGGCCTGTTTGAACTGACCGCCATGACCGTGTGTGAGAGGTTTAATGCGATCTAATCCAATTAGAACCGACGCCATATTCATCAGTATTCGTTTTGACAGATCGTAATATAGCTGTCACATTGCAGTTGCTACCCTCGAATGAGGGTAGCTCTTATTTGTGATGACATTCGTTTCATTTTAGGTTATCTCCAATTACTTTGCTGTTTGAACTTGAGATGTATTAAAGCGGGAGACATATTACGAAGTAACGTAAAGATAGTATTTCAAGGCCGCGGTGACCTAATGGTGAATATTTCTATTGAGGAGCAAATTTTGATTACATAATTTAGCATGCTCTTCTGCTTTTGGGACCAGATGGTCATGTGTAAAAGAATGTCCCAGGATATTTATTTATTATTTATTATATATTTGTATTGTGGTGTTTTAAACTACTCTAATAAAAAAATAAAATAAAAACGTTGTTTTACAAAATTACAGCAAAATTATATTTGGGAATGGTTGAAAATAACGTATAATATAGTAAAAATGATAGATTTATTGGGTTTGAAATTACGAAGACACAATTTTGAAATTACTAAAACTTTTATTTGGTCTCTAAAATAAAATTATATTTGCGTCGCACCCCGGCTTTGGAAAAAAATATCTATTATAAAACTGGACATAAAATTTGTCAAATCAACGATTTTGAGTAAGAGACACGTACTTACTTATCAAATATAAAAATCAAGCGTATGGATCAACAACAAGCCAAATCTATACACCCAAATCTTTGCCTGCAGGCACAAACTTTAATAAAACGTTGTAATTAAATTAATTAACATACCTACTTGACATACTTTTACAGGATTATCCGACAATATCCGGCTTTTTATTAATCCGTACCCATACGGATAAGTTACACATGAGTTTGGTATGGTATAACATATTTACTACCAAATCGTAGTTTAAAACATTACTAAAAACTAAAGTAATAGAATGGGGATTTTAAAATTACTTATTAACCTTATTATTATGATAAACGCGAATGTGAGTTTGGTTTTTTTTTTGTTTAGGTTAAAGGACTGAACTTATCTTGCTGAAATTTGGCACACACATAGCCTTTTGTATGGAGAGGAAAATTGGCTTTAGGCTGGGGACAGCCAGTATTGTATAATTATGAAGCTTGGATAATATCACTACATAGTATAAAACAAAGTCGCTTTCTCTGTCCGTATATCCCTATGTATGCTTAAATCTTAAAAACTACACAACGGATTTTGATGCGGTTTTTTTAATAGATAGAGTGATTGAAGAGGCAGGTTTTTATGTATAATACATGTGACACCACGGGAACCCAAGTAAAACCGCGGGGGACACCTAGTTTATTTATAAATAAGTATATTCTTCCGAATGGATCTCGCTACTTTAGCAATTAAACTTTTAGTCAGTTATTTTATAATTATTGAAAGATAAATATTGACGGAAACTTTAATTAATCACTAAACACTGTTACCTGAAAATTATGAATTAGAACTTCATCTTATTCGATATGTCTAATACATCTGCGGTACGTTTTTTTTTAAACATAAAAGGCAATTATTGCCAATCATCAATCTAACCAAACTAAACTATGCAAATAGTTTTATAACACTTTTTTTTTTTTTTTTATATAATAAGTATTTACTATATACATATCCGGTACGTTAAAAAAAGTCCGCCAAATGTAGAGCGATAGAGTTCTAGAGGACACAAGTACATAAGGTTGTATATTTTTTGCATAATGTTTCTCTAAAACCATTAAAAATGAAAAAAGAAATATAATTGAAACATAGCTCACCTTTTTAAGAAATAGTTAATTAATATTTCCAGCGCTACACTGTCTATTTTATCCCTAGTTCAGCCTAACTTTACATCATCATACTTCATAATTAAATTTATTGTTTTTTTTTAAAGATACCGTTAATGTTCCACCAGTATTGTTTATTATTATTATTGTTAATTGTATGATATGCAAATATGTACTTAGTAAGTGGTTAATAATTTATCTATTAAAAGCTTCTACGTGATCCTAACTGAAGGGTGAGGCGCCTATAACGTTGGGTATCCTAGCTTAGGCACCAGTTGTATTGGATTTAGTAAGCCATTTTTATTAACATTGTATACGTCTCTAACTCTTAGATGTCAATAAATCATTCGTTCATGAATTTTACCTAACAGAGTATCAAATTTAACTATCATTATAATTAAATTAATAAACATTGCTTCCGCCATTAAACTACTCTGTGCATAATCCAGTAAAGGTACAGTGGAGTCGTCGTGATACGATTGTGCAACGTCGCCGCGTCGCCGGGCAGACTGCTAAGTGCTACAAATCCCCTGTCCATGTCCCCGGCTCAGTCGTTCACCGTTACTTACCACAACGCTACCTCACAGAAATATAACCAAATAAAAGGCATGAAGTCATGGCGGTGATTGTCCTAATTTTTGCAATCTTCTTCACAAATCGAGTCTATCCATTTACCAGTGAAATTGCTACAAATGCCTCGACAGACGTTTTTGCTCCGCAAATGGAACAAATCCAAACGGAAACGATGCCCGTGGCTTCCATCGGAAACAATCTGAATAACGGCGGCATACCGAGTTACCTTCGACAAGATTTCCAAGCAATCTCCACAGCTCTTCCGACAATAAACAAGGCAGTTAAAGACGGAATAAGTGAAGACAAACGCGAAGGAAGCGATGGAATATTGGAATTTACAGACAAAAATAACTCACAAAATAAAATAAAGAACTCTATGATTCGTTCCGATGGAGATATTATAAAGCCTCTGCCTTTAGTTTGGGACAATTGCTTAGAAACTACTTTTAAAGACAACGATAGAAAAACCAAACCTCACGATATTGAAAACATGGAGCAAGCCTATCAATTTAAAAGCAAAAAGGAAATTGGCAGTGCCTGGAACAAAAGAGAAGCAGCCACGAATAATTCTACAGCAATAACAGCGTGGTTAGAAAAGTATAACAACCTGAAAAACGCGAAAACTGAGGAACGCCGTCAACAGAAGCCTGATTTGATGTTGATGAAGAAAATAACTGAATCAATAACATCTTCAACAACAACAAATCCAATTACGACCAATATTCCAACAAACTCAGTTACGGTAATACAAATTATACCAATAACCAGAGAAGTTTTTAAAGAGCCAATAGACACACTAAATACGACACAAAACATAGTTACAGAAACTAATATAAGAGATAGTTACACAGAAGATTGGTTTGAGACAAAGGACAGAACGAAAATAAGATTTAGTGGACTGCCGCAAAAAGAAACCTATTTGATACCGACCCTGAAATTGGAGGAGGGATTCCACCCTTTCAGTTTTATGTCAGAGTTTTTTTACCTCATCTATCCATTCGAATTTCCAGTTGGTGAGTCATATTTTATTTACTTAAATGTGTTTGGTACCAGCTGGTTTAATATAAGTTTTAAATAATATCCTTTGGGAATACTTTATCTATCTTTATTTATTTTTGAATATAAGATATAGATTAGTGACAAAATTACTTTATTTCGGGCTGATATTCTATCAATATAAAATAACTTGAAATAATCGCAACCTCTTTTGAGGCAGGTGCAAACAAGGCACTTTTTGAAAATATATTATATTGTTATAATATGCTAAGTCAATACAAGACTTCAATAATAAAAAAAAATGTTGCAAAAATCATGTTAAGGAAAAAAAAATTTTACATGCGTATTTCTCTTGTCACAACTGAATGCCATAATGTAATAATACAAAAAATACATGTCACTGACAATCCACCTTATGGTTTTGACCGCGGTCTTAATTTCTTCTTTTCATCTTTTGTTGACTAAATATGAATAATGCCACAGACGACACAGTACGCCTGGCAGAATTCTGGTCTAAACAAATTTAGCCAGAACGATCGACACGCAAAAAAAAAAAAAAGTATTATAAAAGTAAATTCACTACATATTCCTTTTATCTGTGACAAAATAACAAACATCAAAATTTTCATTCTACTAACAATCGCTACTAATATTATAAAATTGAATGTAAGTTTGTTTGTTACGCTTTCACGCGAAAACTACTTAACCGATCATCGTGAAACCCTGTACACATATTCTTGGAGGTATTAGAAGTGACATAGGATACTTTTTATGCCGGAAATATGTTACATCCCTGGGAAAAGCGGGTGAAACCGCGGGGGACAGCTAATAGTGAAATAAATGAACGTGCACCTAATGTGAACTACAATCTACAAACATCAATAATAAAACAAAAGAACCCATAAAAACTTACTCAAATTGGAACTCTTCACAAAAATACAATGAAATACGATGCTTGTTTGGCCCAGTTCAGTATAAATGGATGGCACGGGAGCTGTGAAAAATTGATAATAAAATAATAGATACGCGACTGACGCTCGTTGACATGAAGATAAATGAACAAATAGCTGAAGGAGAGTTGTACAATTCGTTGTATTGTGTAGTTTGTAGATTAATAATATCGATTGTACCATATTTTGTTATAGATAGTGAATTTTGGTTAAAAATTTGGATTAGGAACTAAGACTTTGATAAAAATGTATGTGTCTAGCCTGTATTGCAACTCAAAAGAATTTATAGCTATGTTTACTTGTAGTTGTAATAGAGTATTAGATTTTTTTGATTAACGATGGAATTGGTAGCAGGTTTTTGTACGGTATAACGATTGTACGCAAGTGTTAAAAGTATCAATTATGATGTAACCAAAAGGATGTTTTTTCAAGATACAGGTTTCTGTACGCCACAATTTCATTATAGTCAATCATAGTGTAGTCGAAGATAGTAAGCACACCTAGCCTTAAAGGTAGCGGAATAAATAAATAAATATATCCTAAGACATTTTACAGAACTTTTACTATGGAAACCAGATAACTAATATACTACAAGTACTACTATTTTAATTGCATACTTATATAGATATTTATATCCAAACACAAAACAAACAGACATGTGCATGCACACAAATGTTTGTCATAGGTGGGAATCGAACCCATGACCTGCGGGGTGGCAGTCAGGGTCTCTAACCACCACGCCATATGGGTTGTCAAAAATATTACTTTTAAAAGAATTAATAACTAGTGTTTTTCTATTATATATTTTGACTGTTTCATAACTAACACACAGTGTTTCATCTTGAATTAACTTCGATTTGTTTTGTTTTAGGTCTAATTAAGGACATCGTTTGGGGTAAATTTACCTTTCCGTACTCATTCTTGCAGGTAAGTGCAGTATTATGTGTTAAACATTGTTTTGAATGTATAGATCCCAATTACCGATAAACAATTAAAAATTCATACATAGAGGAACAAAGTGAGACTCCTCCATTTAAAAGGGAACGTCTAGCCTGGGGACCGCGGTCCAACCGTTGGAACCTTATATATATGTATATATTATATTCCTGAGAAAACTTCGATATCGTGATGTAGGTTTCTCATGTGCATAGATGTCGCCACATGTAGAGCTCTTAGTGCGTAGTTTGCCCGGGAAGTACTGCTACCATACGCATTTCTGCCGTGAAGCAGTAGTGCACTTGTTACCGCTATGTTTTGGTTAGGAAGGTAAGGGAGCCGGTGAATTTACGGGCACATGACCCTTGACAATTTCACGTCTCAGGCGACTGACTCCCCTAGATAACTAGTAACCTTTTGGATAATTCATGATAACCTAGGCTTGAGTCGGAGAGCAATCCTGGTTATGCCTGATTGGAGTAAATAAGTATATAAAAAAAATGTTACCTTCCAGATTCAATTTTCTATATAACGGTGATAACCGTAAAAATCGCAAAGTTGAAAAGATATAAGCTGACGACTAATTCTGATTTATACTCCATAGAGATTAATTGAAAATATATATACCTATTTATATCCTGTTATTATAAGCTACTCCATACTATAACTGAAGTCACTGAGTAGGCTAAATAAAGAAAAAAAATCAGGAACACCATTTCCTATTCCTAAAATACCACTTCATTGAATAATACTACACATTTATGGAAATATGTATATTAGAAAATACTGAGACTGTAATTAACAATCAAAAATAGAAATACCCTTTTTTATAACAATTAACAAACATATTTAATTTATTCTAATTCAAATAACTCCTTCTTAGGTATGGATGAGAAGAACTTCTTGAGAATACTAGTTACTAACTCGACTAACTTATCTATTATTGGTTTTCCGAACTCGTCAGCTATTTGCCTCCAGTTTTCGTTCAGGAACGCCAATACTGTTTGACCTGAAATAAAAAGTTACGGTTGAATTAAAAACTTACAATAATCATCAGGAAAAATTATGAGATTTTGGTTTATACACATTAAAAGTGTAAAGGAATCAAATATGCTTTTGTCAGTTTTCAAAATCTAACCTAACCTAACCACGAACGTCTCGTATCGTAATCGTATCGAGTGCGCCAAAAAACAATTGAACATCGCGCAACGTCACGGAATGCGCGATGTAAAAATTTTTATACAACATTTTGACGCACTCGACACGATGGCGATACGCTTGCGATAGACGTTCGTGCTACGGGCACGGTTCTTTTAATTAAAACACTAGCTAGAATATTACAATATTAAATAAAAGAAATATTTACACTCAGACATAGAAAGAACTGACATAGCCACGCATTCAAAGATAAGTCCTGGGTGGGCTTCGGTTTGGTACGTAAGGTCCAATCCCCACACAAATGCTCATCTTAGTTATCAATTAATTCGCAATTACAAAATTAATTATAAAAAAACAAACGAATTGATTTTAAAGTGCTTACTTAATTCTGGGTTTCCTTGAAACAGATTTGTTAGGGAGAACGAAACTCTATCTCCAAACTGTTGTTGGACATCGTAATCTTGTAGATCCGAGTATACCACGCCGTCTCTTGTCACATCCTTCAACTTGAACTTAGCTTTTAATATCACATTTGCTGAAAGAGAAAATATCTTTTTAATTATTTTTTTTACAAATAAAATTAAAAATAAATAGGTATTAAAAAAATACATTAAAGATAAATGCTTCATCTATATATATCAAGTATTGTTTTACAAACAAAATTTTGAAAGTATAGTATCCTTTTGTAATAAAAAAATATAAATATAAAAAAAAATAATTAAAATTAAATGTTTTAACTATATTTATATGTCATGTATTTTTATATATTCTTTTTACAAAAAAAAATTATATTTATTATATACACCTACCTATCTATTTGTAATAAATAATATATACAAAATAAATGCTTCATCTACATATTTAGTTAGTTTAATATAATAATATTAAAATTTTAAATTAATGACTAAACATAATTATTTTTGAGACTTGTATTCGTCTAATTAAGGGGACCCGGTGGTCTAGAATTTTCGAAAAATCGTTTTTTTTTTTACATATTTCGAAAGTATAGTATTTCAAAATATACTGTTAAAATTTGGTGACAAAATTCCGAGTATTTCTATATTTAAAACCCATTACAATGTCAGGTAGACGATCGGTGAGTTGGGCTCCATTGTTCGCTAATTGCAGCTGCTCGGGTCCGTATACCTGACTTAGACTATTGTATGAATTTAACGGGAAATATTTTAGTTTTAAGAGTTGTTCAGTTAGTTTAACGTGTTCCTCAGCGACAGCAACATCGAGTGTAATAATATTACAGGAATAATTTTATAATAACATCAATAATTTTATAGTGATATCGAGTGAAATAATTTTATAAAACTTGTGGACATCGCTGCATGTTGTGCTGCTTGTACATTTAACGAAGGTTTTAAAGCTATTTTAAAGATGATGGACGTAATGGGTATTAAAATCGGCCCATACGCCGATCAACTAGCCCGAGATCGTGATGAGCGAAGAATCTATAAGGCTGATCGTCAAAGCACAAGTGACTCCAAAGAGGCAAGAACTGCTCGTAAAAAATCCAAGAGTCAAGAAAATGAAGACTATGAGAGAACAGAGGAAATCCTTTATGGTACTGGGATCGCCGATTAATCGTAAGTGCATATTTCAATACAATTTCTTGAGAATATAGTTACTTAAAACTTTAAACGCGTTTATCTCGAAACTACTTTTTTTGGTCTACTGAAGCTAAAAAAAAAAAACGGTTCGACCGATTCGTCTGAAATTTTAACAGGTCATTCTAAATAGTACTGGCTCTCGCCGGGACTAGAAAAAATATTTTCTGTTGAGTATTGCAAACATTGCAAAAAAAGAGTCGTTTTCAGACTCGTACTTTGAATTACGCGCCATTTTGTCAATTTTTTTTTTTATTCTAGTCCCCGCCATAACTATACTTATACTGATTAAAAATCCGTCTTATTTTTTAATTTCAGATCAAAGGGAGAGATAAAACCTCCTTCAGCAGCCAGGTCCTTTTTTTTGAGAGGGGAACTTCAGCGCCTCTTTTGGAATTAAAAAAAAAAATTGTGTTTACCTTCATTTTTGTATTGTTAATAAGTAATAAAATAAGCCTAAAAAAATTTAAAACCCTTAGTCATTTCTGTCATATCAAATTTTTTTTTTAAAATAGGCTAAATTTTAGGCCACCGGGTCCCCTTAAAGTAATTAATAACTTAATTAACGTCATTATCTTTAACCTAGCTCCCAAAATAATTATTACAATGATTCAATAAAAAATCAGAAAGCTTTTACTGAATTACAATACCAACAAAAGATTTCTACTTAGTTTTTCCACAAGTTGTCAGAAGTTGATAGAATAAAGAGCTTGGAGTTGAACATACAAACTATGTTAACTAGATAGAGCGGACGAGGAAAGTAAGTTGGAGGTTGAAAAAAAATAGAGTGTAAAGAAGAAATGGTACTCTAAAACAAACATTCAATATATATATTTTTTTTATACCACGTGGGCCGACAAACAAGCGGACGGTCCACCTGATGGTAAGTGGTCACCGCCGCCTATGGACATTTGCAACACTAGGGGCATCGCCAATGCGTTGTCGACCCTGAGACGTGAAGTTGTTAAGTCTCATGTGCCTGTAATTTCAACGGCCCCCTTACCTTTCTAACCGAAACACAGTAATACAATTGCACTATTGCTTCACGGCGGAAATGGGTAAGGTGGTAGTACTTCCCCGGACGAACTCTGCACTAAGAGCTCTACTATTATTATTATTAACCCTTATATCACGTATTTATGAAACATATTTCATCAAGCACTCAATTTACATTATTTTTATGATTTTTTTATGTTTTTATACATTTTGTTTGTAGATAAAACCTGTTTAATTTAAACTTGTATATTTATTCTGAATAATTTTAATTTATTTTGTTCTCTAAGCACTCAATTTATATTATTTTATTTTAAATTGGTAGCAGATAAAACTGGTTATCTTTTAACTTAAATACTTGTTAATATATTATGATTTTAAATTGACTTAGTATATTTTCAACACACAGCCATAAGATCATAAACTAAAGAGTTCTTATTTTTTGGATATCAGTAATTCTTACTAATATTATAAATGTGAATGTAAGTTTGTTTGTTACGCTGTCACGTGAAAACTACTTAACTGATCATCATGAAACTTTGTAGATATTCTTGGAGGTATTAGTAGTAACATAGGATACTTTTTGTGCCGGGAAAATGTTACATCCCACGCGATCGCGAGTAAAACCGAGGGGCTAGTTACATATAATTCACAGGCGTGTGAATTCTTTTCTTAAAAGCAATGACATCTCATAAATAGTTTACTTTTCTATCGGTTTATGACAAGATTCGTCTGCACCATTATATTATTAGTGTACTATTACAAACAGGGCCGGATTAACTTTGTCAGGGCTTCTACTACAGCAACTAGGTGCCCCCTGCGGTTCTACGCGGATAATAAGTAGTCTTACGTTTCTTTCCATAAAATAGTCTATGTATGTGCTACATTTAAATATAAAATAAATTATATTATGATTGAGGGTTTGTTACATCACACTTTTTTTATGGGGCGCCCCCTGCCCTATGCCGGGCCCCTAGACTACCTAAAGGATCCGGCCCTGCTTACAAATACAATTCAAAACTATGTTACATAACATTACAGGAGCGCACTCTCCATGAACTAGGAAATGCGTTAATAAAATAAAATGAAAGGATAATATTTTTCAAACAGGTCTGTACAAGCACTTATGAATAGTTTGGCTTTAATACCGGTTTGGAAGGCTTGTTTTTACTGAGAGCTTACGGCAATAAACACAGCAATTACTCTTTTTAAAAACGAACTTAGATTTATTACATAATGTTTATTTAGTCTCATTGACAATACCTACATTTAATATTTAAAAAAAACAGTCTTTTATCAAAGAAAAATAATTAAAATAGACAATTATTAGGTAAAATAGGGGCGTAGGCCTTTCTGTTAAAAAATCTGGTTCCTTGACATGACAGCTTACTAGGGTTGTTGGCTTTGATAATTAATTATATTTTTACGGGGTATTTTGTAACACGCTGTATAAATATATAATAATACCTAAAACTGATAAAACAATGGGAAATTTATAGTATAAAGGATACAATAGCAAAGTACTAGTTAGTATAGATTTTCAAAGAGCAGATATTACTTTATACTCAAATCAATGTCCTCTTTATATTTCTAGAGGTAAATTAGTACATTTCCACTGATTCCGTGGCACCACGATGGCTACTTTGCCTTGTAAATTAAGACAATTCATCAACCCCGACAATGAGTTTTTTAAAGGAACCCAACTCCGACATCTATCTACGCTTTTCCAGCGACACTATTTCGAAACGTTTCAATCTATTTTCTCTGCCATTTAATCAATACTGGATCTTATTTGCAAAAGCAATACAATAAATTTTACTTTGATATTATTTGCTGGCAAACCAGGCCTATTAGATTTTGGCGACTATAACGTTTAAATATAAATACTTAAAGATTATAATTGCTTAAATCAGTGTCACTCAAGCATTCTAGGCTATCATTTATGATTATCTAATTGACTCGAGGTTAGAGGCAAGGCTCTGCGTCAGCTTATAACTGGTTTAATGAGACTTGAAAATTAAAACGTTGTTATTATATACCCTTGAATTTATATTAGTGATATATATTTGGAGTATTAAAGAAATGGCAAATACTAATTCTTCAATATAACAAGCTTATTTCTTGTTTCACAATGATTTTATGCATAATATACCCGTATATTATTACAGATTTAATATAGTTATCTTAAGTTTTTAGTTAACGTTTGCTTATTATTTTAATGAATCCAGTCATTATTTGGCATTACAAAATGTCTCGCCCACCCATTATCTCCGAGGGGGTAGACAGAGACAACCAACTCATATAGCGACCCAACGATGAATTAAATAGTTTTGTTAAAAATTATCATATCCAAACTTATGGAACTATTGTCAAAAAAAGCGGCCAAGTGCAATTCGTAGTCGCACATGAAAGGTTCCGTTCCAACGTATGATATAAAAAATACCCAATAAAACGCGTTTCTTTTATAGATAGCAGATGCTCTGCAAATATCAAGTGTCTACTAAATACGGTTCAAAAGATACAGCTTTGTGATCGACGGATGGATGGACAGCGGGGCTTTAATAATAGGGTCCCATTGGCGACCTTTGGGTACGGAACCCAAAAAAGCAAGTTTAGGTCAAGTTAAATCGCAAAAAGGTGGTGATAAGTACCCAGGGGGGCCATTCCACTAACATATTATGCACCGAACCATTACCATATCACAACCAAACGTCAAATTTGACGTTTAATCGTATTGTACTAAACACACCAACGATCGAACTGCAGTTGTGTTTCGGTAATGGTTCACATTCGTTCCAAAGATTACGTCAAAATGTATGTTTGTTTCGGTTGTATTGCATAGGAATACCATATTTATGAAATGTCAAACTTTAATTTGACATTAATCGTAACCATTGCCGAACCCAACGTGCTACTCGAACGTTGCATTAAGTGGAATTGGGCCCCAGTACTTAGGGCAGTACCCACATTAAAACAAAGCTATATAAAGTCCCAACGTGGTATTTGTTACTATACTTTATTATAGCATAGCTATCCCCGGGATTTCACCCGCATTCCCGAGGGATATTTTTCTCGAGATAAAAAGTATTCCGTATGTTATTATAAGGCATGCTCTATGTAAGTAAATAAACAAATAATAAATATCCTGGTACATTCTTTACACACGGCCATCTGGTCCCAAACTAAGCAGTGCTTGTACTATGGAAACCAGACCGCTGGTAGGCTTTTTTTTTCTTTTACATACATACTTATATAGATATTTACATCCAGACACAGAACAAACAGACATGTTCATGCACACAAATGTTTGTCCTGGGTGGGAATTAAGCCCGCTAGCTTTAGCCCCGGTAGCCAGGGTCGCTAACCACTAAGCCAACTGGCCCCCGCGGTTTCACCCGCGTTCGCGAAGGAAAACCCATCTTCCCGGCACAAAAAGGATCCTATATGTTAATCTAGGATATACTCTATCTATGTGCCAAGTTTAATTCGAATCCATTTGGTAGTTTATGCGTGAAAGAGTCACAAAACATCCATACATCATATTCCATTCATACATCCATACTCACAAAATGTAACATTTATTAGTACTTACTTGCTTTAATTTTAGCGTCTCCATCACCATTTATCGATATAATTAGAACTCTGCCAGACGCCTTATATTTTCCTTTAATTGTTATATTGCAATGCATGTTCATTTCTCCTACATCGTTTTTCAATCTGTGAAAATAAATAAAGTCTATTTAAATCTGTGAAAATACTAAATATCTTGGGATATTCTTTACACACCACCATCTGATCCCAAACTAGGCAGAGCTTGTAATATGGAAACCAGACTGCTTCTGATGGCTCTTACTTTACAGGGGCAAGACTACCTAAAAGTAAATTTAATGTGATGAAGTTAAATCAGGTAATTTGAAGTTATTTGGCATTGTTAAAAAAGACTTATAATATATATAAAAGACAATGGCTAAATGTAACACTGACACCGATATAATTTTTTTACGTAATATATTAAAAAATGAATATAGAAATATCTTCACGCCCATTATCCTTGAAGAGGTAGGCCGAGCCACATTCCATCGAAGTTATTTTAGGTTACCACATGTGGTAAGTATAGACACTGTCTCTCGGAAACATTACCAAACCCGAGATATAGGTAAATATTTCTAACAAAGCAACGTCGGATTAACCTTGTCTGTAGTAGGATTCGAACCCAAAACCACAGGTCACTAACGTAAACTATATACCACTCGACCACTCACAGGAGAAAAGTTTTTAATATATGTATATCTAATATCTTTAAACGAGCAATTCTTGTATATACATACATCTTGTATATATCTACGAGTATATATATATATATATATAATTAGGATCTCGGAAACGGCTCCAACGATTTTCATGAAATTTAGTGTGCAGGGGCGTTAAATCGATCTAGCTAGGATTCATTTTCAGAAAATGTCGTTTAATCCGTGTTTTTAGGCAATGAAAACTGCTACAATGTCATTAGAAGGTAAGGTTTTCAAGTTGCATCTTTTGTGAGAAATACTGTTATTGGGAGCCCTTTATTATCGATTCTAATTCGTATCTAGGTATATATGACAGTGCTTTAAAAAAGAGAATACGGTAGAAGTTACGTTAGTAAAGAAATCCCGAGCAATGCTCGGTCATCCAGGTACTTAGTAATTAATAAAACATATCTTACGTGACAGAGTCTATGACGCATTTCTTAAATCCCGTCACTTTGCCGTCAAAGATTTCCACTTTTAATCCCCCAGCTAGTTCAAGACCAACATAATCCTTTCGTAGAGGATCAGTTGAGTCAACTCCCAGTTCTGGTATACCCTTTGTGAATAAAGGCAGTATTTCCTGAGTTGTTCTTTTCAAACATTCCGGCGTTAATTCTGGACATGGCTTGATGTATGAAGCTAGAAGGTTAATAGAAGATAAATAAATATTCTGGTACATTCTTTACACATGAACATTTGATACCAAAATAAGCAGATTGTTCTTTGGAAACCACATGCACATACCATCAGGTGGGATTTAGGTCAATTGCAACCCCGTAATAAAAAAAACAATAAAAAAAATATGATAACTCAACTACATATACTACTTTAATTTTCAAAATCCATACAAATATAAATATACTCCCACTTAATTAAAAAAACATGTTCATGCACACAAATGTTTGTCCTGGGTGGGAATCGAACCCACAACCTGTGGCATGGCAGTCAGGGTCTCTAACTACCACGACGCAGACCCCTTCGGCCGCTTTGGAAACCAAAGGTTCGAAACCAGTTTAGAAACCAGAATTCTTTTTTTATTAGGAAACGCGGTTTCGAATAAAGAAAAATAATTCTGTTGTAAACAGACACACTTAGAATAGGAGTAATGATTTCGTCAGACCTTAGAAGCCAGATAAATGGCTATCCCCTATTAAAAGTATATCTATACCTATCAAAAGACGAATAAACTGATAAAGATGGCAACTATGTGATCATTAATTGATTAGCTTTTAAAAAACAGGCGGTAAGTAGAATTAAAGCTATTATAATTCGTTATAGTTAAAAAAGAATTTTCCAAATCGATCCAGCCATCTTAAAGAAATCGTAGAACAAACTTTTAAAAAAATCCGATATACTTGGGGCCTCCTTTTTTTAAGTCTATTTTAAAATCTATTATAAGAATCGAATTTATAAGCGAATTCGATTTTAGCAGGGTCGGCAACCCTAGATTGATAAGTACCCATGATGTTGCAAGCGTCAATAGGCTGCAGTGACCGTTTACCATCAGATGGGCCGTCAGCTTGTTTGCTAACTTAGAAGTAAAAAAAAAGATAAAAAGAAAATAACTTACGAGCAACTCTTGCCAAACTTCCCTTATAACACAACAAAACAATTATGCTAAATAGTAATTTTCTCATTTTAAAATAGTTTAAACTCAATCAATAGGTTACGTTCACTTCTTACCGTCACTTTTACAAGACTGATTTTGCGCCTGAGTGTTAAGCGTATCAAGAGACAACTTTGGGCATATTTTGTCTATAACATATTCATTTATATATAAAATATACTAATTAAACCGGCCAGGAACTTTAATAACCAGTTTTTATTACCGGCTTAAAACTAAGGCATATTATATAAAAAATGTAAGTGTCAATTTAAGTTTGAGCTAGATTATCAGCTTGATATTGTTCTTTTAATTATGATTATTAATATTTTCTGTTGTATTTTTTTTTATTAATATTTTGAAAGCTCTGAGATAATTACACATTTTTACATTAAATACTATTAAAACGTAAGATATCTTAACGCCCATTATCCCCGAAGAATTAGGCAGTCAGAATTACCAATCCCAGTGATCATTTCAGAATAATGAAACGTAAAATACTTTGTTCGACCTGAGAATCAAATCTAAGATCTCCGATCCCTAGCAGACCTTTATATTCGACTAAGAATTCAATATAAAAATATATTATGCTAGCTATTTCCCTTTATATCCCATTTATAGCCTATCACCATTTAGGACATATTCCGTAGTCATTCAGTAGTTTTGAGGTGATGGTGCCTCAAAGGAACCCTATTTTGCTTATATATAAATAGATAGATTAAAGATGATCTAAATCATAGTTCTATTCTACTATAAGTATACAATATTTATTTTTAAATACCTACTTTGTTTCCTAAACTCGATATTCTGCCTATAATATCGAGTTTAGGAAACAAAGTCTTTTATATATGTGTAAGGAAAATATATTTATCTTTTTCTATCTTCTATATGTAGGTAAATAAGGAAAATAGGGCTCCTTTGACGCACCATTACCTCAAAACTACTGAACATATCGGGATGGGACTGCTAACATTCGACGCGGATTTTGTCCTAAATGGTTAAAGGCTATATATATATGATATTGATAAACGCGAGTGAAACCGCGGGGAACTGCTCGTTAGATTAGATATACGTATTATATTTAAAAGAAAAAAATACCAACCATTTTCACCTGTAGGTATTTTAAAAATACCCACGGAATTAACTTTTGTGTTTAGCATCGCTTTGATGATTATAAAGAATAACATCAATAATAAATTGATTTTTCCATGATTTGTTATTAATTTTACAGCCAGATTTAAATAAAATATGTGATTAACTCAATTCTTATAAATCTAGTTATTTCATAGACTATACATTTAACTGCCTAATATTTTTCCAATCATTTGTGAATAGTTTTTAGGTAGTACATGTAAATTTCAGATAAATCATATTTGTCTTTACTTTTATATCAGAGTTAGTGTCATAGGCATCGGCATATTTTGTAATACTAGCTGAGCCCCGCAGTTTCACCCGCGTTTATCAATATCATAATCTATAACCCTCTAAGAACAATTCCGCGTCGAATGGTAGCAGTCCCATCGCGATATGTTCAGTAGTTATGAGGTGGTGGTGCGTCAAAGAAACCCACCCTACTCCACTTAATCAAAGTACTCTCCTTAGGTATGTAGTACATGTAAATTTTAGATAAATCAAATTCTTCTTTACTATTCTATCACAGTTAAGTACCTTAGTAAGTATTGTAATAATAGTTTCGTTAGGTAAGTAGTACTTGCATACATCACTACATAGTATAAAACAAAGTCGCTTTCTCTGTCCCTATATCCCTATGTATGCTTAAATGTTTAAAACTACGTGACGTTTTTGATGCGGTTTTTTTAATAGATAGAGTGATTGAAGAGGAAGGTTTATATGTATTAGTATCTACATTGCACCTGAGCGAAGCCGGGGCGGGTCGCTAATAATAATAATAATAATTTTATTTGCAGTAATGTGTACAGATAGATGTTACAAAAATAATTAAGAGTGGTCACACAAGCCAGAATAAAGACATGCAAAATTTACAATGTTTAAATTGTCAAATAAAATGTTAATAAATTAATAAGAAGTATGTCATTAAATATGTCAGTGTGTCAATATTTAGCGCACTACTGTAAAAAATTGTGACTAGTAGGAATTTTTCTTGCAATGTGTAAAGTATTCAGTAATGGAATAAAAATTGTGGAACTGAAGTCACTTCCGTAGTTGAACGTTAAACTTCGTCATAGGCAATTCTTTGATGAAATCTGGAAGATCATTATAAATCCTAATAGACATTGCGTAGCAGTTCCTTTGCAAAAATACTGTTGAAGCTTTACGCGGCAAGACCAATCTGTTTGCATTTCATAGCATTTGCTAGTTTCAGATAAATCATAATCATGTAGAGTAATTACTTAAAAATCCGATCTCTTATTCAAATATTTAAAACGAAGAAATTATAATAAAGATTCAACTCGTGAACTTAAGAAATAGGATATATATCATGTGTTAAGCAAGATCGCAAAAGGAAGTCTAGACTAAAAGCTGAATAGTTGAGTATTTTCAATTTTCGGTCATGCCAAACGGAGAAAAGTTTGCCCCATCTCTCTAATGTATGTGTAAGCGACATTGACATTTTAAAAGGATCGTTTCTGGACCTCGGTAATGGATCGAGAGATAGCTCCTTGACTTTTTGAAAACGTTGAGAGGGTCAGTTAAGGCTTGGTGCACACTTGCTGCAGTATATAATAATAATAATGTTTATTGACTCATAGCTAAGTTAATACATGGTAGTGTTTGACAAAGATATCTTAGGCTAAGTTATAATTATTGTAGCTTAGCATCTGTTGCTGAGCTAGGCAAGAAGCCTGTATTACAGCATACAGCGCCAAAATCCCCAAGGACACGCCTTCGTTTTAAACTAGTCTTATCCATTAAAGTTCTGCAAATTGATAATTTTATCAGAAGGTAAGTATTAATATATAGTAAAGATTTCAATAATAATAATGTATACTTTATTTCTTTTATAAATGTGTAATCGGTCGATAAACTATCTAGAAATCTTTTTAGACTTTTAAGAATGCCATTGAAATATATACTTTTTGCTTTTGTAATAAGGTCCATTTATTGGCCCGATGCAAGATTAATTACATGAGGATGTAGATAAACTTAGACCCTTATCACACTGGCGATCCGGAAGCGAGTTCAAAGCGAGTGCGCAGCTCGTTATTAACTACTAAGCACCAAATCTACAATTTTTTCAATAAAATTTGATTTTTATTTTAACCAAAACCAAATGTTTTCAAATAATTTTAAAAATCACCAAAATTATTAACCTGGTATAATTATGCCATAGTCAACCATTTGTATGTCACAGCCATTTTTTATTATAAATCCCTACTAATATAATAAATGTGAATGTAAGTTTGTTTTATACGCTTTCACGCGAAAACTACTTAACCGATCATCATGAAACTTTGTACATATATTTTTGGAGGTATTTGGGGATACTTTTTATCCCAGAAAGTATTACATCAATAGG
This sequence comes from Habrosyne pyritoides, assembly GCA_907165245.1. NCBI lineage: Eukaryota > Metazoa > Arthropoda > Insecta > Lepidoptera > Drepanidae > Habrosyne > Habrosyne pyritoides. The sequence goes on from OU015592.1 coordinate 2,672,120, forward strand.
GAACGCGGGTAAAATCCCGGGGGACAGCTAGTGTAATATAAAGCACCAATTTTACAAAAGTTGTATTAATTATTTTAATTAAAACTGAAAGCTAAAAAACTAAGCTGAAACAAAAATATTCCCAAAGGTTAAAACTAATACATCAATACAATTGTATTGTTGAAAAAATTGTCATTAATACCTTTTGCCGTGCCGCGTGTGAACAAAGCCTTATGCAGTGTTAAATTTACAAATAAAACTGTTGTTTGCCTTGTGTCAATTGATTCTGTAAGTGGTTGTTTTGTATGAGATACCAATTTTCGCCTTGCGTTTTCATTCGCGGATAAAAGATTTTTATATCTTGTTTCGTTTAAGGAAAATAGCACGTGGATACCTACTACCGTGTTGTCTTTTTTAAAGTTCTGTCATACATACCTAGATACGTTAATAAAGGGCTCCCTTTAACCCTTTCGCAGGCAATACTAATTACACCTCCGATTTTGATTTTATTTATTGAAAACATTGTGAAATAACATTTTTAAAACAATAATAATGAATTCCCCCCCCACCCCCCCCCCTGCTTACGCCTCCTCCTCTTTTTATGGGTTTTATTTTTCAAAGTAATTGCCCAGTTTGAATTACATATTATAATATAATTACAATCTCAGATCATAAACTATCTAAAAGGAATCTAAAAGTTGTTTGGCAATTATTTTACCAAAGCTCACGAAAGGGTTAAACTGCTATTCGTTAACAACTTGAAAACCTTACCTTCTTATTATAAAGATATTGTACCAGTTTTCATTGCCTGAAAATACTGATAAATCAACGTTTTCGAAAAATGAAACCTAGCTAGATCGATTTATCGCCCCTGAAACTCCCTGCATACTAAATTCCATGAAAATCGTTGGAGCCGCTTAAGAGAATCAGATCCGGAGACACAATCGTGTCTCGCGCCAAGTACACATCCAACATATGGCGTGAGACAACAACGTGTCCCTATTCTCTTACATATGTCACATATTTAGGTCTATAATTATATATAGACATACATACAACAATTGCTCGTTTAAAGGTATTAGATAGATAGGTTTATCGAGCCGCTAGCATAAAAATATTGTCTTTGAATTTTTGTCAATTACCTTGAAGTTTGGTTGGCTAAATAGTGCTCAGCATCAACGCCACAAGTGGTAAATTCTTTTCCCACCCAGGGAAAACATTCGTGTCTCCATCACATTACTATACAAGGATGTTTATACAAAGTATAGGAATTTTTCAAGTAGACGTAGCCTGAACTACGGGTAGGTTTTTATTATATAGTATTTTATAATTAGCTTGAAATAAGACTAAAGCATTTTAATAGTAAAAATTATCCTTTCCTACTCCTTATCTATTGGAAATGCGAAAGTTTGTCAAGGTTGACGTTGTCAATATGTTTATATCTATATTTATATAGATATTTAATTATCTTCCGCAAAAACTTTTAACGGTATCGTCGATACTTGGCACACAAATAGAGTATGCCCAGCAACATTATATCCCGGAAAATTGTTATGCTTGGGAATGCGGTTGAAACTGCGGGGGATAGCTTACTTAGAAATAAAAAACCTTTTTCTAGCCATAAAACAAATAAAACTGACACGTATTCTCCTTCACAAACACTTTCATTAGATACCCAAAGCATGGAGGTGGTTTATGAATGAATGAATTACCATCTGGTCACGTCCGCCATGCCTGCTTCTTCTATAAATATATATGTGTATATAAAAGCGAAATTACGCTCACTGATTTATCACGGAATCTCAAAAAGTATAAGTGCTACAAACTTGATTTGGCTGGTATTCTATATGTAGGAGACGCCAAGTAATAACAGATTTAAAAATATGCGACAGCCCTGAATTAAGTGGTCTAAGAGGCTTTCGTAAGTTTATATGAAAGTTCTATGTTTTTTTTGCTATTTTCTTTCGAGTAGTAGAGCTCTTAGTGCAGAGTTCGTCCGGGGAAGTACTACCACCTTACCCATTTCTGACGTGAAGCTGTAGTGCACTTGTATTACTGTGTTTCGGTAAGAAAGGTAAGGGGCCCGGTGAAATTACAGGCACATGAGACTTAACAACTTCACGTCTCAGGGTCGACAACGCATTAGCGATGCCCCTAGTGTTGCAAACGTCCATAGGCGGCGGTGACCACTTACCATCAGGTGGACCGTCCGCTTGTTTGTCGGCCCATGTGGTATAAATATGCGGCAAAAAGAGAGACATGGGTCTCTCTTTTTTTTTTAAGGCTATGTGTAATTTGCGTCACGGGAATACGGGTTAAACTGAGATCGATTCTAATTGGATTTATCTATTTACTAGCCGTTCCCCGCGATTTCACCCGCCTTTATCGATATCATATGTAGCCTATAACCATTTAGAAAAAATTCCGCGTCGAATGGTAGCAGTCCCATCCCAAAATGTTCAGTAGTTTTGAGGTGACGGTGCGACAAAGGAACTCTATTTTGGTTATTTTGGTAATGACGCCAGGCTAGGTGATCACTGATCATGCCTGGGGACCGCGGTCCAACTGTTGATGTTGGAAGCTTGTATATATGTCAAATCCTGAGAGAATCTTGATAGTGCGATGTAGGATTCTCGCGTGTTTCTAACCGTTCATAGATGTCGCCACATCAGTGTAGTGTGGGCGTGTTCATAGATGTCGCCACACATAGATTATACAACACCCAAAACCAAATATCTGGCAAAATTTCAGCCCAATCAGATGGAGGATCTGCACCCAAATTGTGCAATCCCCTCGGATTCAATAATAAAGCCTATTTCATGATAGATTGATTGGTTCGGCGCGTGAGTAGTGAGGGCTAACAAATGTAGCACCATCAATGTAATACGAAATTAAATACAATGTCGACTTCGACAGCATTACAAATCGCCTTGCTGGTTCAAAATTTCTGTTGCAAGATTTTATTTAGAATTTATTTGATTTGTATTCTTACAAGTAAAGCTTCGAAAAAAATTTTGTTTGCACTCTCTATGGAAATACTGTTTTATTTCTGAGATCCATCTGTCTGTCTATAATAGTCTATGGCCTTGTTGTTCTGGTCTATACTAGATATTAAAATTATGACGCAAAAGAATATTTCCAATGCATCACAAACGTCAAAAAATCCAATTTATCCTTATATAAATGAATAATTTAAGAATCTAGATCTTTTACACGTGTCTTATTTTTTTGTCTCCTAGCCGCTTTTAAAATAAGCAGCCATTGGTCTTATAGCTAATTACGTAATAACGCAAAGAGACCGTATCACAAAGTAAAAAACTGGCCAAAACTTACAAAACATTAATTTAATAAAATATTTTACTTATTTTCTTAATATCCTTAATTTTTTGGAAGATTACAAAACTTGGTTAATATTTTATTTCACGGTACGACGGTTAGGTGACCTGACTTTTTTAAATGTTAGATATTAATGACTAGCTGTCCCCCGTGGTTTCACCCTCGTTCCTAAGGGACCTAATAATTGTCGACTTTAATAGTGTTTCTATTTTTCATTCATGAAACTTTTTTTTTGTCTAACATCTGCTCCATGGCAATCTGTTGAACTCAACAATGTCACTGTTTTGGCTGATATTTTTAAGGCTTTTAGCTTGTATAGACACTTCTCAGATGAGTGTCTCATTCCATCCTGACAAATCTGTCCTGAAGAGTTGGTATACTATGTCTCTTTAGTCTTCGATATTGGAGACCTTGGTCTCCACTCAGTCTGACAGCAAGCTCATATCTGTGTTTTGATAGTCTTTTCTGGTAGGCGTCGCTATATTTTGCTGTCTCCTGTTTGACAGTTGGTAGTTTTATATCAAGGTATATGATCTTGTTACTGATATATTGCCCTCAATGCTTTTGTTTGAAATCTTTCCAATATCTCTATGTTACTGTTGCTGGCTGTTTCCCAGAGTTGTATGCCATAAGTCCATATTGGTTTCAAGATGGCTTTGTATACTAACAACTTGCTATGTCTGCTCATTTGTGAGTGGCGTCCGATTAGCCAGTAACGCAATTTTAAATCTAGTTGCTTCCTCTTTGTCCAAATGTATTTTTGCCATATCAGCCTTCTGTCCAAGTGCATGCCCAAGTATTTTGCATTATCGTTTAACGGGATTTCCTCATTATTAAGTGTAACTGGTGGACATGTGTCTCTCCTGAGAGAGAAAGTTACGTGTGTTGATTTACTTTGATTTGCGTGTATTCGCCATGTTTTAAGCCAGTCCTCTATTTTGTTCATGTGATGTTGTAAGTGTTCTGATGCAATTATTGGATTTATGTGTGTAAGCTGTATCGTCTGCATATGTTGCGACCGTTGTCCTGTCTGTTCTTGGTAGGTCAGCAGTAAATATTATGTAGAGAATTGGGCCCAGTAAACTTCCCTGTGGTACTCCTGATTTAATCTGATACAAGTCTGAAGGTACAAGTCGGAAGCTGCTTTACTTCAAAACATCGTTTGCTGAGGTAGGACTTTATTATGCGAAAGAGTGAGTGAAGGAGCATTTTTTTTTACTTTATATAACAGGCCCTCATGCCATACTTTGTCAAAGGCCTGGCTAATATCCAAAAATACAGCTGAACAATATTTTTTTTCCTCCAGTGCTCTACCTATAACGTCGACGATTCGGTGTACTTGCTCGATTATTCCATGATTCTCCCGGAACCCAAATTGGTGATTTGGAATAATATATCATTCAGGTGTACCTTCATCCTATTAATTATGATCTTCTCGAGAAGTTTACCTAGTAGAGGTAGAAGACTTATAGGTCGATATGAAGCTACTTCATTAGGTGATTTATTCGGTTTAGGTATCATTATGACCTGCACTATTTTACATTGTCCTGGAACTTTCCAGGTTTTTCCTGCTTTCCAGGCGTTGAAAATGTTAACGATTGCTACTATACCCTTTTTAGGCAGATGTTTCAACAGAAAGCTGTCAATACTATCGTATCCTGGCGATTTTCCATCCTTGAGGTGTTTTATTTCACGTGCTACTTCAGTAGGACTCGTGTGTTTCATTCATCAAACTCAGTTTTTTTTTTTTTGGGGTATGTTGTGCAGCGTTACTACGGTTCTTAAATATTGTAAATGGACTCGTCATAAGGCCCCATTTAACCTTCTTTGCTGGTAGTTTTGTAAAATCATGTATATATGTGCCATGTTTCACTCAAATCCGTTTGGTAGTTTTTGAGTGAAAAAGTTACAAACATCCATACATACAAACATTAAAATTTATAATATTAGTAGGATTGAGACTATTTAGACAACGTTCAAGAATACCAAAGAAAAACAATCTTTATTTCTTTTAAAATAAGGTTTATTTTTTGGTCCAATGGAGGTGTAAAATTTAATTATGTTCCATACTTATTTATTGTGATGGATATTTTCAATTAATTTCTTGAAGGCATGAATAAATAATGATAGATAATAATGAGAGAAGATTATTGGCTACCAAACTATGGACAAAGCTTTATAATAATTTAGTACAAACGTTTTATATTTTTTGAATTCTTAATCTATTGAAAAATTTTAAGATTAAGATTCATTATAAAAAAATTATACTCCTGACGTGAGTTAAATTAAAAATTAATGTAATTATAAAGCTAAGTTGGCTGGATTCTTTGATTCTAACTGACTTCAGGAGGAAGAAGTTCTTTTGTTTTTTATAGATTTGTTTTTTTTTTTAATAACATTATAAAAGCAATAATTGTAAATTTGTTGGTGTAAAAATTAAATATTTTATTATATTTAATTTTTAATAAATAACACCGTGATCTTATAAACTATTTAAATTCTTGTTGCCATTACGAAACAAATTCTACATTAACCAGTTTGACAGCTAAAACATCAACTTTTCTACTTCATGGTCACGCATTTCACATCTACTTTAATCTAATAGTGTTGTGTTAATGGGTTTGTACAATGATATATAAACTATAGATGCGTTCTCCGCGTTCCGAAATGGCAACATAAAATGATGGTAATTATCCTTATTCCATTTAGTCGCACTCCAACCACTCGCGACGGTCCATGCAGCACTCAATCTTAACGTAGCTAACGATGTTTATTCATCTCACTCTAGCAACAGGTACACCGAATTGGTATTTATTTTTTCCTAGTAGGTAGTAACTGTTGATGAATGATGTGTGTATATTATTATGTGTCATTGGTTTGTACGAGACTAGTTTCCACCCCACGGTTTCTGCGTTTGTGAGGATTGTAATGTATCCCGGAATGATAACATATTATACGAGTATCTTTTGTCTGATCTTAACAGGCCAGTCGGCTTGGTGGTAGAGACTCACTTCCACGCTGCAGGTCGATTCCTACCCAGTACAAATATTTGTGTGTATGAACATGCCTATTTATTCAGTGTCTGGGTGTAAATCTATATGATCTTAATGAGTATGTATTTAAAAAAGTTGTATATGTAGTATATCAGTTATTTTGTTTCCATAGTACCAGCTCTACCTAATTTGGGATCTGGTGGATGGGTGTCGTAGGATATTGCCACTACTATACTGCACCGCTAGCACACACCAATAATGGTAGTATAATGTATCAAGGGGATTTTAAATTTAGAACAATCTTTTTTTTTTATTTTTTTTTCTTTTTATAGTGATTTGAATTATTATTTTTTTTATTATTATTCAAATAAAATTTATTGTTAGTGTTTTCTATTTAAAATGTAGCCTAAGTTCTGTGAATGTTGTGTACACCTCTATGAGACATACCTATCAGAACCTTATTGATAATTAATTTGTCTCGTGTAGTTATATTTCATATGTATGTTGTAGGTGTTCCATAAGAATAAATTAATAAATAAATACTACCAACCAAGAACTGCGACGTCAAATGCAATGCATCCTCTTCAATCAAACTCCTTATAACCTCTGTAATATATTTACTTTTATTTTCTTAAAAGGCTCAAATAAGCTTCGAATAACTGATGTAAACTTTTTTGTAAGTTGAAGTCTTGTAAGGACGCAATCTTATCTATGCAGTTTATTTATAATGTATGTATTTAAGAGTTATTGTAAAGTTTAAACCTTGTAATAAGGACAACGTATTTTAAACTTTTGAAGGTAAGCAGTTCATTGACTAATAATCACTAGGGGCAGTACATACAGCCACGCTACAGGCCGTGGATATTAAAAAGAAAAAAAAAACATAGTAGGTATAAGTGTTATTGTAAGTACCTACTTCCCCGGACGAACTCTGCACTAAAAGCTCGAATTCTCAATACATTTAAATCCGATCGATAGTTTATAGAGTAACAAACAAGAGTTTTGACAGGCCAGTTGGCTTGGTGGTTAGCGACCCAGACTGCCAACTCGAAGGTCGCGGCTACGATTCCCACCCAGGACAAGCATTGGTGTGCATGAACATGTCTGTTTGTTCTGTGTCTGGGTATAAATATCTATACAGTGTGTTACAAAACTACCCGTAAAGCCAAAACCGTAGTAATGCTGTATAACATATCCCAAAAAAATAAAAGAACTGGTTTTGATGAATCGAAAATAGAAAAACTATTAAAGTCGATAATTATAAGGTAAACTAGGTACGTAGGCCATTATGTTAAATAATCTGGTTCCCTGACATGACAGCTTACTAGGGTTTATTGGCTTTGATAATTAATTATATTTTTACGGTGTATTTTGTAACACGTTGTATGTATATGTATGTATTTAAAAAAAATGTCCCAGGATTTTATTTATTTATAAAGATCCATACTATCTTACAAACTTTCACATTTATAACATGAGTAGAATGTACTTAAATATAATATTATAATACCTCCAACTATAATATTAGGTATTGAATAACATAATCCAGCGCCATAAGACGGGCTCAGACTTGTGGATCCTTTAAATCTGTTATGATACCTACCTTATATTGTAATACAACACGAGAACGTTGACAAACATTATTACACAACAAACATTATACAACTGTATTTATAACACCAGCTCTTTTACTTGGCTTCTATACTATTTTTTAGAGTCCCGTAAAGGGTACCCAATGGGACCCTTTTACTAAGGCTACGCTATTTGTCCATGTAAATAAATTACGATAAAGAGAAACATACATTTAAAAAAAATTTAAAAACTTGTTCTTTTTAATCGTCATAAAAAGAGGTTGTTCTTTGTTCCTCGCATTTATTGAAATTTATTTTTAACAGTTTTTATTGATCACTAGCTGTACCCTGGCACGCTTTGCTGTGGCACAGAGAGGCAAAGAGGGTCGCGAATATGTGACTGATGCAAATGCAAATAGATAAAAACAATTCTTGATGCGGATTATTTATCATGTTAAAATTTCAGCTCGATCGGTGCAGAACTTTTTGAGTTTTTTGAATAACATTTTTATATATAAGATTAATCAATATGGTGAACCTTATTAGAAAAACAATAAAGTATTTTTTTCTGTGGCATTAATAATGTTAAAAGGAGTTTTATAAATAAAATACCTACAAGTTGTTTTTATTGTACGGAACCCTCCGTGCGCGAGTATAACTAGCACTTGGCTAGTTATTAAACAATACTATTTTATACTAGCTATAGTTCTGCGATTTCACCCGCCTTCCCGAAGAATCGAATGTATATGATTATGACATAACCTATATTACGTCAGAGAAGAATCATTAGAATCGGTCCCGAAATTATTGACTTTATTTATTACAAACTAAATTCAAATCTTTTCTCTGTATATTAATAATATTAATATTACATCTATGTATGAATACTAAGATATAATAATATGTTCCCTGAGATATTTATTTTTAAATTTTCAGTCTATAAAAGTGGAGTCAACCTTCCTAGCCGTCATCATCATCTTCGCCTGCATCGCACTGGTGATACCTTCGTACCTCCTCATCTTGGGTATTTTATCACTGTTCTCAAGATCCAGGTGCGATGATGAACTGGAAACTGGAGCTTTATTCCCTGATCCCGAAGATTCAGATTGCAATGACAGAGCGCTGGTTATTGTGACTTTATTGGTGGTTTTATTCTGTTGGTAAGTTAGTTTCGGTTTTAATCTCGCAATTCTGAGTGAAATCTTAAAGGATCTTGATCGTGTCTGCTGCAGTATTACGTTTGAATGTAACTGCTATTTCTCTGCCATTTCTATTTACCTTCAATTACGCTTTTTTATATTATCCTGGGTATAGAAATAATAAACTAATAACATAGTTTATTGCAGTAATTTTTTTTTATTAATTTTTTCATCACTTTGTTTTAAAAAATATTATTTATTGCTTATTTAATACTGTGCTTTTAGTGATTCTATTTATGTTTAAAGAAACAATATAACATTTTCATTTTATCGATATAGGAGAAACAAAACGTTTTCCAATGTTATACATTTTTGGACATTAACATGGTGGTTAAACACAAGATCCGTGGTTAGAACCCTGTCTTTTTAATGTCATGAAGGATGACTAACGGGCAGACAGTCCACATGATGGTAAATGGTCATCCCCGCCTATAGTCATTCGCAACACCAGGGCAGCGCCAACACGTAGTCGACCCTGAGACGTTAAGTCTCATGTACCTGTAATTTACTTTTCTAACCGAAACTCAGTAATACAAGTGCATTACTGCTTCACGGCACATTAAGAGGTATGGTTGCAGTACTTCCCCGAATGAACTCTGCACTAAGAGCTCTACTATTTTAAAAGATATGGAACGCCTATTTAATAATCTTTCTGAATTCTAATAAAAAATTGAATCTAATAAAATTTCTAATAGAAGCGTTTTACCTACCAATAAAACGCATATTAATTACGCCTATAAAACTTTCGAAATGTGTTTCCGGAACGCCAATTACCTCTTGCGAGAATTTCGTCAACAGGACAATTGTTTAACCAATTCTTTGAAGCTACAGCCAAGCGGACACTTCCTGGTGAGGCGGTAATGTTTGCTGCTACTAAAAGAGATTTAATCCAGCCAGCAATAACAGCTCTGGAAGCCGGCTTTGGATCACCTCTAAGCGAAATGAACAAATTGTGACAACCAGTCTTTTGACGCTTTGTGTTTGACATACCAATCAGCTTATTTATCCAAAAGAATGGGACTAGCTTCTGTGATTGATTATTAATAGAAAGCTTCAATCCTGATTGTCTATAATCTTGAGAATCGGTTTTAGAACCAAATACAGGCCATAAAATAAATGAATTTCATGTTTTCACACAATGCTCTGAATCAATACATAGTAATGTCAAATCATGAATTCTCCTACCCGAGCAAAGAAGTAGAAGTAAAGCCGTATGTCTAGACACGTGAAAAATGTTATTCTCATCTATTACATACGTTTGAAGGTAAGATAAAAGGTCTTCCACGTCCCATATAGGAGACTTAATTTTAATAGGTTTTTTAAGTGCAATAGCTTTTAAAATGTGTTTTACTAATGAGTTTGAGCTTAAAACACTCGACGTATCCGAACAGCAAAGTGTAGATACTACGGACTTATATAACAAAATAGTGTTATACGAAAGCCCATGAACCAGGTGTAAATCTGATAGGAAACGTGCTAATTGCGCTCCTGTTGGGTGTTTATAGTTTATTATGTGATCATCACACCAAAACAACCATTTTTTCCAGGCAACATCATATGTTTTGCGGGTAGAAGGACGCCAAGACGCTTGTAGTAACGCTTGTTGGTCTTTATTCCAACTTTCTACGTCTTCAGACCATCCCCACATTTCCAAACCTCTAGTTCCATCTCGTGGACATTCAGCGGTGGCTGGTCCGTCGACTTGTCTATTAGAACTTTGCACAGATTCCATATGCAAAATGGGGCATCCAAGGCTCTTGTCTTCAGGTCCGCCCGCCAAAATAACCTGTTCCATCTGGGTACTACTAGTAGGTAAGTTCCTCTGGCTTGATTGAGGTGAGCCAGGACTTTTGGTACTAGGGATGGTGGGGGAAAAACCCATGCCAAATGGAAGTTCTATTGACGGGAGAAGGCATCGTGGAACAGAGCTTGATTGTCTGTTATGTCTAACGTTACATAGTTTGCAACAACATGAGCCCTTTCCGATGCAAAAAGGTCTACGACCGGTGTTCCCCATTTCAGAAATACCTTGTCTGTAGCAACTGCTTGTAGGTGCCACTCCGGAGGCCGTCGTAAGCGAGATAAGTGATCCGCATGGCTGTTGTATCGCCCTGGTATATGAAACACTTTTATTTCTATGTGATTGTGATCCAGAATATGAAATATTCGATACGTCAAGTGTAATAGACGGCTCGACTTGGTCCCTCCCTGATTTCTCAGGTATGCGACCGCTGTCTTGTCGCATTGGAGAAGTACAGTGGAGAAGTACAGAAGTACACCTGTTGTACCTTGTCGAACGGCAGACACTTTAGGTTTGACAACAGGTCCCTTTCTATTCCAAGATATATCAGCCGTTTTCGGGGAACAACTACAGATTTTTCGTAGTTTACTAGCCATCCCAGATAATCCAGCGTTTTCAATGTCCACTTCACGTGCCTCTGAAGCATTTGCGGATCTTGATGCGCTAGTAGGAAATCGTCTAAAAATACGATTACTCTGATCCCTTTGTCCCTCAAGCATTGTGCGACCCAATTCGTTAGAGCAGCAAATGTCTTTGGTGCTGTGCTTAATCCGAACGGAAGACATGTCATCTCGAGAAGTTTGCCTTCGTAAATTAATCTCAGAAATCTCCTGTGACTGTGACTTACTTTCAAGTGAAAATAAGCCTGGGAGAGGTCTATTTTGCATAACCAATCCCGATTTTGTATAAAATCTGGTAGCCGTGAGACATTTATTAGAGAGAACTTCTCTGTATGAACATATTCGTTTAGAGGTTTCAGGTTGAATATAGGTCGGGCAGAGCCGTCGCTCTTTGGGACCAGGAATATTGTTGATAGAAAACTTGGTGACATTTTGGCAACATTGAGTACCCCTTGTTCCAATAGCTGTTTTATAATAATTGTCATTTCTGATGATATTTGAGTCTGGTAATTTGGCTGTCTGAGATCGGGATAAATAAGTGGAGGCTTCCGACAAAAAGGTATGCGATACCCTTGAATTATTTTTAGAATGTAAGGTGGGGCCCCCATTGACTTCCAATTGTTGGAAAATTTCTCCAGGCGACCGGCTATGCAGACCTGTGGGTCAATACTTTCGCCTCTTGTTTCCCCTAAACTTTGGGGGTGTTGCGTTGCGTTTACGGCTATGACCGTAGCTCTCTTGTTGTCGGTGCTTCGCCCGTGAATTGTGGGGCCGAAAAAAGTCATTATTATGAGAGCTAGTTCCGGCATGAGTATGGCTGTACCCCTGCGAGGGGACACTGTGGTTGAACGCACCCGGCGAGGGTGGTATAGGTCTGCTACAGCATGAAGCATGTGACACATTATTTGTCTGTGAGCTGTTCCAATTCGAGCCCTGCGAGGGCTGATTGTATTGTGTTCTCCCCTGCGAGGGGAAGCTGCTTGTTTTAGGTCCAACGGCCAAAATACTCTCCGTACTCCTCCAGCTTTTTCAATGGCAGTCGTAAAGGCTTCAGCATTGAAAAGATTTTTGCAGGATGGTGGTATTTTTCGCAAGGTTGACTTCATCAGTGGATCACGCACACGATTAACAACGCCATCCCTTCGCATCTGCAGGACCTCAGCACGGTGACCACATATTAACTGAAGTAGATCTGCAGATGTTTTATGAAAATCACCTTCGGAAAATAAAGAATTAACTTTTTCGGACAAATAATTAAATGTAACAGCTTGTTGCCCTTGAGCCCACGATAAGAGTTCTCGCAGGGTATTTTCGAGTGATGCTCGTTGCTTGAGAAAACAAAATGTCATAGCTGCATACGCTTTATCTGCATAAGCTAGATTGCGAATTGTATCATATGCCTTGACTTCTTCATTTGGTTCTAAATCGACAAAGCCCGGGCTATGATTATACAGTTTTTGGGTCTCGGCGTATCTCAATTCAGACCAATTAACATCGTCAAATAACTGCACCTCATGTAATTCCTTCAAATGCTCCGTCGATGTTTTTGGAATAGAAGGTTCTTTTAATTTTGTTATTACATCAAAATTAAAGAAGCTCCGATCAGCGACATCGTGAGTATTAGGTAAGGTTTCTGGTGATTCCACATTACATTCATGATATAAGTTTCGGCTAGCATCGGAAATATAACCATTATTTACTGTAGCTAATTGTTCGCGAAGATCAGATACTTGCTTAGTTACTTCGTCTAACTTACGGTTCGAGTGATGCGATCGTTTGCTCCCCCTTTTCTTTTGACGGTGGTGTTTTCGCTTACGGCTACGTTTTGAAGCCGCAGATGAAGAGCTAGAGCTGGAACTACTTGAGCTTGATGATGAAACGGATGACCTACGTTTTTGTTGTATCGGCGTTGCCAGGGGCTTTGATTGGCCTTGATCCGGATAAGTTATTTCTTTATCACCCATCTTTATGAAAATATTTTGCTGCAAATCACTTAATTCGAATGGAAAAACCATTAAGCAGAATATTACAATTAATAAAATAATTGGAGGTAGTTCAAATTTTTACCTTTGAATTTCTCCAACGACTAAGTAACGCTGAACAATATATTACACTATATTGTGACTTCACTCGGCGGGAACTTAGACGCCAATGAAGAATGAAAATGTATCGGACAACCTCACAGCTCGCCCCGACTATCGGGAGGTGGTAGAAAAAAGGAAAGCGCTATAGGGTAGAAAGAGATAGATGTAAAGGCGGGAACACATGACTGCTATCTCAATAGCTATAAGCTTCGAATAACGGTCAAGTCAAATTAATAACCATCATTTCTGAAGCCTACTCGTCTGTCGATACCAATCTGTCATAGAATTGTATTATTTTTACTTCATTTTGGATACTATTACAACCTTATCACATTGAACAATCATTAAAATTCAACAAGACCTATCAAAAGAATCTGAAACCGATGGAGAATAAAGATTCTCGAGTGTGACCACGTACAGGAAAACGCCGAGTGGGACGACAGGGTCAGAGTCGCTGGAAGCCGCTGGGTGCAGGCGGGTGCAGGTGGAAATCCTAGGCGGAGGCCTATATTCAGCAGTGGACTCCCTGGGCTGATATGATGATGATGTTGACGAATCACAAGAATGTTCTAATAACCGGCTTCATAAAAGGATGACCTATGTGTTTTAAACGTTTTTTCTAAAACGTTATTACTCAAAAAACTGTATTTTTTGTCTAGCATGTTACATACTAAAATGAGAAACACTTATCATTGAAAATATGACAATAAAAAAGTGACTATTCTGCAAAAACTAATATTGATATTTCATTAAAACCACGTGTGACAATCTCACACTTCGACCAAATACCAGTCGAAGTGAAGATTGTTATTGATATTTTTAATAGCATAAATGTGTTAAATTGATGTGGTACCATACAACCACTTCATTACGACAAACCGCCTAAAACGTAACAAATCGTGTTCAAAAATTGATTAACACGTTTATTTATTTCCTCATTATAAGCGTCAAGTAACTCGTATACTCATGAATTAAACACAATTTTGGACGCATTAATAGCTTAATTAATTTTATAACGCGACCACATCGCTTGACGTTACAGGAAATTTCATACACAAGTTGAGAAAATATATTTTGACTCATGTTAAAGTGATAATAGCTCAGTTGGCTAATGCTGTGACAAATGATGAGCTTTAGAATTCTGAAATTATTATAAGTAAAATAACTCCTGGTGCATCAATACAAAAAATAAAATCACCCGGAAAAAATTACATAACAATCTTGAACTCGAAAATACCCCACATATCGGGTCCAAAAAGATATGAAAAACGGTCAAGCCGTTTAGGAAAAAAATTACGATCAAATGCACATCGGAATTTTTGGTTGCACCAATATTATAACAGTTTGATATTAGAGACAATCTCCAAAAGTACAACATCTAATTTCCAAAATTCTTTCGCTGAAAGCTACATAATTCCCGATCGATATAGAATAACTTTATTATTATCCTGGGAAAACATCAATTCCCTCGAAAATGTGGGCGAAATTGGGGGACGAGTAGATACTAGTATTATATACAAGATTTGTATTTGAGCGCACATTTGATGACACGGCAATGGTGTCAAGTACTAGTGTAGGTTAGTACACACAACATAAAAAAAAAGTATTGGTTCCTATTTTATAAAGTTATGAAGAACGTCAAGTTGTCGTGAAAATTTAAAAATAAACGTTAGTTGGAAACACTTGCCTCTCTTATGAAAGAAAGCCTACAATAATAAAACCAATCTTTAAAAGATTAGACTCAAAAAAATCAAGCAGTGTTGCCAGGACAGTAAGTACTTGGTGGTAGAGTTTCACCTTCCAGCTGGGTAACAACAAACCACCTTAGCAACATGTAAAATTTAAATTTAAAGTTATTTCTCCCCAATAATAATATATTCATTCGTTCAAGTCATCCCAATGCTGGGCAAATGCCTCCACACTCTCGCGCAATCCTTTTAGACATTATATGTGTCAAAAAAAAGTCTTAATTAGAAAAAAAAAAATATAATCATGATTACCTATTTAAAGAAGTGTGAGACGATATCGAACTTGATACCTTTTTAGGGTTCCGTACCAAAACATCTACCCGCCATCCATCCGTCCATCTGTCTATCAGCGGACTGTATCTCATGAACCGCAATAAATAGCTGATGAAATTGTACTGAGTGTATACTACTATGTCGCTATAACACAAATAATAAAAAACACAGTGGTACGGAACTCTTTCTATCTGAAACCGACTCGCTCTTGGCCGCTTTTTTGTCTTTGCGGCTTCATTGTCACTTAACAAAGTGATAAAAGATCCTTTAATTAACACAGTTGTCAAGAAACAACCCACTTATAGGTAAATTTGATTTTATATTGTATATCAATTTCCTTGATTCTAAAATTGATTATATTAAATGTCAACTAAATGATTTTTGCGTACAATCAGTAACATAAGTAGCTGAATCTAAATTGATAAAATATTTTTAAAGTATAACTATTATACGTAATATTAAAAGATAGATATAAAGTACATTTAAAAAATATATATTCGATTGAGAACGTCCTTTTTCTTCTTTAAAAATAAACATATAAATGATATGACAACCTCCTCCTTTTTTGGACGTCGGTTATAAAAAACAATCAACTTCAAAATCTTTGCTCTTCATTATTATTTACAAAGTGAAACCTAATAAAAAATACAAATAATATGTATTTACCAGGCTCTTAATAGAAAAGAATATTCAATAAAAATATACACAATTATCGATCTTTACACAACCTAATTAATCGACAGGCCAGTTGGCTTGGTGGTTAGCGACTCTGACTACCAAGCCGAAGGTCGCGGGTTCGATTCCCACCCAGGACAAACATTTGTGTGCATGAACATGTCTGTTTGTTCTGTGTCTGGGTGTAAATATCTATATAAGTATATATTTAGAAAAAAAAGTAGTATATGTAGTATATCAGTTATCTGGTTTCCATAGTACAAGCTCTGCTTAGTTTGGGCCCAGATGGCCGTGTGTAAAGAATGTCCCGGGATATTTATTATTTATTTATTTATTGTCACTCGTATATTTAGAAAAAAAAAAGTAGTATATGTAGTATATCAGTTATCTGGTTTCCATAGTACAAGCTCTGCTTAGTTTGCATCAGATGGCCGTGTGTAAAGAATGTCCCAGGATAAAAAAAAAATTGGAGATTATTGGTTCTTTCAGTGATACCAACTAGGTACTGTTTTCTATCAATACCAATAACAAATCTTAATCGTCAGTACACAATCGAAGATATGAGGTAACATACACATAAAGTAAAAAGCATGCAGTCAAATTGAGAACCATTTTAGAAGTTAGCTAAAAATAAACAAAGCGTTTTGTAAATATGAGTCTACAATTTTAGTATAAACTGTTTTAAAAACTTAAATTTGTTTAGTGATTTATGCTCCTGACGGTACATTTTATGAAAATATATGCAATAAGACCACTATTCAAATTAATAGTTGAGTTTATAGTTTTTTTCTATTAAAATAGAATACATTTAATCCCAAGGTGATCCACCTACTTTTTTGGTGATTCACTCACAAAAAACCTTCCTAAAATAATAATATCCTGAGACATTTCTTGACGACCTTTTAGCCGCAAAATAAACAGAGCTTATATTAATAACCTCAGATATCCGATATATTATAGTCAATATACTACTTTCAAAATCGTACCTCCTACTAATAAATAATAATAATTTATTTAATTTGCACTAAAACAAAATAGAGCTACAAACATAATTAGACATACAAATAACATTGATATCATTATTTAGTACAAACTACTACCTAAACAAGGACAAGCCTGTATTCTAGGCAGTAGCCCCCATAGCTGAAGTGGTTACTAAGTGGTTAGTAGCATTTTGTAACTACATAATATTAATTTAAAAATGAAAAAAAAACCAAACATTTAAACATTAACTAAGATGGCATGCCTATTGTGTGTGTGTGTGTGTGTGTGTGTGTGTGTGTGTGTGTGTGTGAGTGTGAGTGTGAGTGTATGAAAGCGTGGATGAGGTGAAGATCACTTACTTAACAAACAATTGGTCTATACTAATTGTCAATAACTCACCTCATTAATCAGGTGATTAGTACTTATTTATTTTATGATAGTAATCAGCGTTTCGGTTTCATCAATGTAACCTTGCTGAGTTTCTTGCCGGTTCTTCTCAGCTGTAGACTGAATTTTGAACTAGTGGTAGCTTATGTACCAAATTTTACCTTCATGAGCGTCATCCGCGGGCCTTAATTGATGAATGACTTTCAATTTTGTATTTTGAATATTTAAAATTCAAAAAATTCAAAAACATTTATTCAGTTTAGGCCTTCGGAGGGCACTTATGAAGGTCAAATTTAAAGTTACTGAAGCTACAACCGGTTCGGAAGTCAGCCTTCAACTGAGAAGAACCGGCAAGAAACTCAGCATGGTTACGTTCTTTTTTATTTTTTATATAAATTTTTATCTATTCTGACTTTTTGGCTATTTTATAATTTCAATTTTACATAATTTTATATTTAACAATTACAAAATACTTATTATAGGTAACATTAAAAAACAAAACAAAAAAAAAATATGACAAGACTACAAAATAGAAAATAACAATAATTAGGTACTTACAACTTAAAAAAGAGATTTAGAGGTGCACTGTGCAGAGAGCAGCTATTTCCATACATTTTTATCTTCAATATAATGAACTACCTTGTAATACGCTTTCTCTTTCAAAACTTTCCTAATATAATTTTTAAATTTATGATCAGACATTTTGGTTACTGACAGCGGTATCTTATTATAAAATCTAACACAATGACCAAGAAATGACTTGTTTACTTTAGTTAATCTAAAGTATGGAACAACTAACTTCTCCCTTTGTCTTGTATTTATACTATGAGTATCTAATTTTGACTCAAACATTCCTATGTTTCTACGTATAAACATTATATTTTCATAAATATATAGTGAAGGTAATGTCATTATATTTATTTCCCTAAACAAATCTCTTAATGATTCACAGGGACCCATACTGTAAATTGCACGAATTGCTCTTTTTTGTATAATAAATATTGATTCTATATCCGCTGCTGCTCCCCAAAACAAAATGCCATAGGACAAGAGGCTATGAAAATATCCAAAATAAACTCATTTGGCCGTCTCAACATTCGCCAATTGTTTAATTTTCCTAACAGCAAATGCAGCCGAACTTAATTTAGCAGCTAGAGTATCAACCTGAGGTCCCCATTGCAATTTATTGTCTAATGTAAGACCCAAAAATACCGTTTTATTTACAAGATTAATATGGCTCCCATCTATTATTATTTGGCTATCTACTTGTGCTACATTTGGTAAAGAAAACCTTAAGCATTTAGTTTTCTTTGAATTTAGTAATAGATTATTTGTAGCAAACCACCCACAGACAATTGACATAGTATGATTAACTTTAGTTAGATCCTTGTCCTTTCTATTAACTTTAAAAATTTATGATGTATCATCAGCAAACAAGACAATATCTGTGAGGTCATTGACAACATATGGCAAATCATTTACATATACTAAGAACAAAAATGGACCTAAAATTGAACCCTGGGGTACCCCCATTTCGACTAAAGAGCCCTTGGATGTTGTGCCGGCAATCCCTACCTTTTGCTGGCGATTTGATAAATAAGATAAAACAAGATCATGAGCAGTTCCACGAATTCCGTAGTAGTCAAGTTTTAGTAGTAGCGTACGGTGGTCAACGCAATCGAATGCCTTGGACAGATCACAAAAAATGCCAATCGCATCCTGTGAATCCTCCCATGCGCCATAAATATGCCTCAGCAATGTTGCTGCCGCATCGGATGTAGATCTTCCCTTCGTGAAACCGAACTGATGACCATGCAATACCTTATGCTTAGTAAAGTGACCTAACATTTGATTAAGCAGCAGTTTTTCAAAAATTTTACTAAGTGCTGGCAGAACGGAAACTGGTCTGTAATCAGATGGATTCTCCTTACAACCGGACTTGAAAATAGGTGCTATTTTACTATATTTCATTAAATCAGGAAAACAACCCTGATCAATGCATTCATTAAAAATATTTGACAAAACAGGTGCAATCACTGTTATTATTGATTTTACGATTGTTACTGATAAGCCCCATAAATCTTCAGTACTTTTCATATTGAGAGAATTAAAAGTTATTAAGATATCGCTAGCATTAATGTGGTCAAATTTAAAACTTGGAAATGTATTATGAATATGCTGCTTGAGTAAAGATTCCGCTGCTATAGGACATGATTTAAGGCTTTTAGTAGTTTTACCAGGTATACTCGTGAAGAAGTTTTCAAAAGCACAGGCTACATCTAAATTATTTGTTAGAATTTTATCATTCATTTTAAGAGTTTCCGTATAAATAACATTCCAGACTGTCTTTATTTTGTTATAAGCATTACCTATTATATTACATATAAAGTAAGATTTAGCTTGATTACACACTAACTTGAAAGTCTTTGAAAAGTTTCTAACATATTTATGAAATTCCTCTTTCTGAGTTAGAGATTTTAAATGATAAAGTTCATACAACCTATCCCTGCTCTTGCGAATACCTTTTGTAGCCCAGTCACTAAATCCCATTTTACTATTTACCTTCACTATTTTAGTAGGACAGGCTCTATTAAAATTATCGCAAATCCCAGACAATAAACCTTCATACAAGACATTGGGCTCAACACTATGATATATTGTATTACAGAGTTTCAGTTGCATGGTTGTTTGTTACACTTTTATGCATAAACAAACAAAAGATTTGAATGAACCTTGGCACATATACCATGTCCTGGAATATTTTATAGGATACTTTTAGCCTCCGGAATGCAGTGATACACAGGGGCAGCTGTCGTGTTAAAAAAAAACCTATAAAAAAGCAATTAAAATAATTTTTCTGTAGCATTCTTAGCTGTTAAAACGGCCCTTTACAGGAGAAGTAGTAATATTATTTTTTGCCATAAAGCCGTAATAATGTGAATTTTTTCGAGGATACATCTTAAGCAGTAAAGTCCCTTTGAAAGGATTTCTTGAGTCCCCTATGGAGATGAAGGAACAAGCATCGGTTGAAAAGCTATTGTGGACAATGATAGGAAAAAGAAAACATGCTCATAAATAACGGGCGACAATGTTCTTTTGGGAAAAGGGAGCGATTACAACAATAGTGGGCGTGGGTTCTATTCCACGATAGAAATACTTCTAGACATTCTTAGAATGAATCTTAAACTAACTATGATAATATAATATTATGCAAGTTATATAAAATTTTTTAAGTTAATTGTGTAATATGTAAAATTGATATAATAAAATAGCCAAAAAGTCAGAATAGATAAAATTTAAATAAAAAATTATTTAATAAAAATATAAAAAAATGTAACCTTGCTGAGTTTCTTGCCGGTTCTTCTCAGTCGAAGGCTGACTTCCGAACCGGTAGTAGCATCAGTAACTTTAAATTTGACCTTCATAAGTGCCTTCCCAGGGCCTAAACTGAATAAATGGTTTTGATTTAGATTTTTTTTAAATATATATTTATAATATACCTGCTGCGCCTAGCGGTTTTGCCGTTTTCAATCCCGATTCTAAACCTTCCTCTTGAATGACTCTATCTATTGCTGAAAACTGCATTAAATAGCTGCATAGTTAACGATTCTATAAAGGACATACAGACAAACATTAATTTATATATATAAGATATAATATTAACATAATCTACATAATATGATATTCCATATTTATATTTTAATATTGGCATCGCGGCAATAGCTTTACAGTTTTGGATGAATATTAGTATCGAATAAAGTTTTGCTTTTTATGTTTATCTATATAGGTTGTATTTCCTGAAAAACGCGATTTCACACTTTAAAATCATGTATGTATAAAATGCAATATAGCGCCACCTCGTTAATGTTTTAACACTAATCATACCAACACTTACTAGGTACCTATTTCTGCCGCGGGTCAAATGTGATTTTATGTTTCCTGCTTGAATGTATGAAATATGGTTGTTGGGAAGGGAAATAAATAGTATAACTGTATATTAATAAATTAGAAAAAGTCATGAATTCAAATGTGCAAAAGCAATAAGATGATACGTGCATTTACAATGGAAAGTTCAAAATGGGTCATTTGACCCGGTTATGGTATGTTTAGTGTTAAGTACTTGCACTGTTGCTATTGATGCCAGCATTCTGGTACCTTGAAACTCTACGAGATGGCGTTACAAAACATTTTTTTTTTTTATAAAGACTTGAATGCATTCATTAAAATTTAGTATTTTTTTTTAAATTACCAATTTTAACCAACAAAAAGAATATGGCCTTGCAGATACTACAACATAAACAGCATAAAACCTCACTGAGACATCATATAGCGATAAATATTACTAGCGATTCGTCCCAGCTTCCCTTAAGTGAGATAATTAATTACACCTTAACCTTCCGGAAGAAAGTTTCTAAGTGATAGTGCAGATCCCATTAAAACCTATTGCGAAGTTCAAAAGATACAAGAGTTAAAATAGTGACTTTGTTTAATAAGTTACTATTAATGAACTGGAGAAGACCGATACAATATGAATCTACATTAATACTATAAAAAGAAAACAGGCATTCCCTTGCTGTTAAAATGCCCTTTGGCTGAGGTATACACCATAAAGTTACCCGCAAAATAATTATTTCACCATAAAAAGTTAGCTCTCAGTTTATATAAAAAACTTATTTGATTCAGTATCCTCATATCCGGAATGGCGGTGAGCAACGAGCAGGCACATTCAGCAGCTTCGGAAAGTCGCAACGTTATCAGCTGCGCGTGCGCAGACATCGCTGCTTGGCTGTCTTCAGCGGCGAGGGAGCTGCATCACAGCCTGGTACCGCCCGTGGACCTTGTGCTACATGCTTATAAGGAGGATTTGAGGAGTAAGTTTGACTGGCTGTTGAGGAAGATAGGTAAATATGTAAATAGGGAAGGACAAAATAGTAATGTATCATTTTGCTGTTCTTATTTTTTTGCGGTTTAGTAGCGTGCTATCAATTATAAAGAATTGGAATCAGTTAGTTCTTTTGACATGAAAATTATACAATGATAATTAAATATTATTAAATATGCTGGGATATTCTTTAAACACGGCCATCTGTTCCTAAACTCCGCAGAGCTTGTACCATAGAAATCAGATTACTGATACTACTAATAACCCTGACACCTCAAATATAGCTTTTTATTGACCATCGTTTAAAGCAGGCTATATCTACAGTCCCGGATAAACTCACGCCCTAAATAAACTCAGTTAAACGCAAAAATATTATTAACTAGCTGTCCCCCGCGTTCCCGAAGGATGTTACATTTTCCCGGGATAAAAAGTAGCCTATATGTTATTCCAGGGAATACTCTATCTATATGCCAAGCTTTATCCAAATCCATTCTGTAGTTTTTGCTTGAAAGAGTAACAAACATCCATAGTCATTCACATTCGCATTTATAATATAAGTAAGGTGAAAAACAGAAAATGCATATCGTCATAAAAAGTTAGTTTTCCTTGCGTGTACATTTTTGTGTACCTACTGAGCGCAGCGACAAAATTCCACTTATCATACAAAATTTAGTAATTTGTAACTCAACCATGCATAATCAACCAAATGGATTAAAATGAAAGGCACGCAAATAGAAAATGTTCCACTATTATTTATCAAAGGAAACCATAAAAGAAAAGGTTTGAAATAAAACTCTAAGCCCGTAGAGTGGTAATGTAGGTCAGAGTTACCACCGGTTCGGAAGTCAGACTTCAACTAAGATAAACCGGCAAGAGACTTCAAGCCAAGTGGAGACTTGCCCCAATATAAAAAGGCTCTATCTCATGATTAAGAGACCATCATTTCACGAAACATCTTAGTTCACCCACGGACTATTAAGGGATCCCGGAAAAACTACTTCGTTTGCATATCAAAGCAATGTTTGCATTTTGTATAGTACGCGACCTTGTCTCGGAAATGTGTACGTTATCCCATTCTTTTATAATGGAAAGGGTGGGCATTGGGTTTCCGGATCCCCGTACACACGAAACATTGTTAGGGATGTTACGTAGCTTCGACTTCGGCTCCAAAAGGTTGGAGCTTCCAAATGATTTTACTCCTCCGACTTCGACTTCGGTTCCAATCGTTTTGAACCTGAGGTTAGAGCATCAAAATGCCTATGGATAAGATTTGACTTGTCAGTTAGGGAATCCCTTTACGTTAGTGTGACCCGTTCAGACATTTTTCTTTTTTTAATATATTTTAAATATGTCTAATATGACACCATATTATCTGGCTTCAACTACGGTTCTAACTTCGCCTCCGACTCTGACTAACTTCGACTTCAATAAATCAGATTTAAAACCTCCTACTCTGACTCCGGTTCCGCTATACCCACCTCCTTAACATCCCTACCCTGTAACATGAGCTGGGGCGTGATTCCCTAAGGTAAATAAATATCACTAGCTCGTAATGTATAAGCGTGGCACCATGCTCTGTCCCTTTTTAAACTACTTAATCACATGAGAGGCCCGCTTAGCGAGACTTCGGAGGTTGCCAACGAGGTCTGTATAAGTGTGCAGGAACTGAAAAGGTTTATTTTCGTGTAAGAGGTTTTTATTGGAACATTTTTTTTATTCTGTTAAATTTACTACAATTGATAGAAAGATGTTTGGGTAAGGTAGGATATTCTTAGCTTATACGTAGTAATTTCGAAGACTGATAATAAGTTGGAGGAAGCTGGTAGTAATAGTAACCTCCCCAAAAGTCTAAATAGTAAAGTCCCCAAATAATTATTTATACTACTTTTTCTTTTTTTTTTATTATTGGCTTTCGTTTGGCCTTCGACTGACCCCAGAAGGGCCGAGGATGTAGCACGCTTATCCAGAAAATGCATATTCACTCTGGCCTTGAATAAATCCAGGTTAAAGCTGTCGGGAAGCATTGACCCCGGAAGAGAGTTCCACTCCTTTGCTGTTCGTATAACGAACGCAGAAGCGAAAAGTTGTTTTCGTAATAGCGGGATATCGAAAACATGTGGGTGGAAATTCTCCAGGTGACAAACAAGCTCACGGCTTACCTGTTGGTAAACGGTCACTGCAGTTTATTGCCGCTTCACCTGATATCACGGGGTGGCGACTCTACAAAAATCTCTTCCCAGTATCATTTTTACTTAATATTTTTTTACCACGGATAGCTTTTAGAACACACCTGCAGGTTAAAGAAAGCCTTTTAAAAAGTCACAAAAGAATTTTGTTTTTTCAGATGTGGAACCACTACTAGGCGAACCGATTCAACAGGCGATCGCTTCCGAAAGTGGAATCGATTTGGTATTCGATTCACTAGCCGATATTATTGCAGGTAATTCCCAATATTTTTATTTATTTAATACAGCACTTTGCGATCAATTTGTGTAGAGTAATTGGTTTTAGTAATTGATCATCATAGATATCCTGGTTTATTTTAAACTAAAATAACAAACTATCAATTAATTGGGTTAGTATGTCAGTTTTTAAAATTCTTTAAAAGAGAAAAACATATTAAATCATTTGTATAAAGCATTTAGGCAGAATTTTATCTTGAGGGTAACCTGCCATGTAGGTACTGCAAACTATCCTGTTGCCGTTTTATTTTTGATTTTCTTCACGGAAACCGACAGCTCGACCACGGCATTGGACGTCAAAACTAAAATTGTTACAATCATATTTTCTGATCCCACCAACATGTGCATTTTGTTTATAATGGACCTAAAATGCTTATTAACTAAAACCACGGCAGTGAAATATAGTGTCTAAAACATTATTTGAATGGTCAGGTAAATAATGACAAATATTTGACAAATATAAGAGACTGGTAGACTAAAATATTTAAAATACATACTTATTTACACAAATAGAGAACAAATAAACACGTTTGTCTTGATTTAGAATCGATGTGACGATCTATGGTGTGCCAATTCGAGTATGCCCTAGCCCTAGCCGGCTTCTCTAAAATAATAGAATACCTATTCAGAAACCGAAGATGTATCAAGGAAAATATCATCACTCCGTGACGTCAGCATTAGGGCTGGTTCCCTAGCATCAGCAGCATCAGACAGGATCAAGGACTTGGCCAGACAGCTTGACAATCTGAAGAAGCACTGCACCCTGAAGGATACACCACTTTGTGATACTGTCAATACCCACTCTTTGGAATTGAAGATGCGTTTTGATTTGGTATGTCGTTTGTATTAATGTTGAATATTTATCTTTGTTTTTTTAAACACATTTACTATATACTTTACAAATAAAACACCTTAAAAATGATTAAATAACAATTATATGATAAATATGATTAATTAATAAAATAACTTTCACGCACAATATCCCCGAAGAGGTAGGCAATGTCAATAATATCGCGACCCACATCCCTCCGAAGATATTGTTGCCGTTTCTCGGGCTGCCAATAAATCTACACTAATATTACATAATTCATTTCATTATAATATTTACAAGAGAAAAGCTTTTTTTATTTATAAATAATAATATCCTGGGACATTCTTTACACGCGGCCATTTGATCCCAAACTGAGCGGAGCTTGTACTATGGAAACCAGGTAACTGATATACTACACATACATTTTTTTTCTAAATACATACTTATATATATAATTACACCCAGCCATAGAACAAACAGACATGTTAATGCACACAAATGTTTGTCCTGGGTAGGAATCGAGTCCGCGACCTTCGGCTTGGCAGTCAGAGTCGCTAACCATCAAGCCAACGGGCCTGTATTGTATTTTGTTTGATAATTATTAAGCCTTAAAATTACTGTCTCGTCTTCTTCACAGTAAACCGGTATTAGAGCCAGACTATTCATAAGTGCTTGTAAAGGCCTATTTGAATAAAAATATTTTCATTTTAATTTTTTTATATGTACTGGACCGATTTCATAATTATTTCACTATTAAAATGCAACTTTATCCTAAAATATCAGAGGCTTTGTCATATTTCCAGGATACATTAGATCCATTGGAAACCGCGAGATGGAAGCTATAACTTAATATAATAATTACAGCGAATGCCCAGTGGGTGTGCAGTAATCCTACTGTTCAAACATAAGCGAAAAAATACCGCTTTGATAACATCAGTAATTTTTTTTTTTACCACTTGGGCCGACAAACTAGCAGACGGTCCACCTGATGGTAAGTGGTCACCGCCGCTTATGGACATTCGCAACACTAGGGGCATCGCCAATGCGTTGTCAACCCTGAGACGTGAAGTTGTTAAGTCTCATGTGCCTGTAATTTCACCGGCCCCCTCACCTTTCTAACCGAAACACAGTAATAAAAGTGCGCTACTGCTTCACGGCAGAAACGGGTAAGGTGGTAGTACTTCCCCGGACAAACTCTGCACTAAGAGCTCTACTACTCTTGTTTTCATTACTTAAATTACATCAGTTTCGCTCAAGCCACGGTACATCATGCTCTTGCCCGGCGCTATATGTCGGGGTATTTTTCGGTACCCACAGCAATACCGAATACCGCTCTAATCTAATCATGCCTTTATAAGCAAACTGATTGAATATGCTCTAAATTATAACACAGCATTCTTCATATTAATTCATTGAAACCTTCGGGAATTAATTCCAGATCCTCCACGAACAGCAGTTGCTGGAACTCCGGTCGTTGGGCGTAGAAAACCTAACGAAAGCTATATCCGAGGCTAGACAGGAGTTTAGAAGTCTTCCTTCGGCTATATCTACACAGACATTACAAGTTAGAGAAGGTAATAAAAATATTACATTTTACTCTAATCTTAAAATGTTAGAATGACAGTATTTTGGCGGAACAGGGTTTTTTCAGGACATGTATAGATAAATTTAAAAAACGAAACTATATCTAAATAGATATTTTCATCCAAATTGTCAGAGATTTGTTTTTAATTTTACAATTATTTTTTTTTTGTTATAATTAAAAGTACCTAATTACCGATTAACCTTTTTTTTTTCTTCTTTTCGTTGATGATTATATAGGGCTAATTGAGTGTCATTCAACTGTATTATTTTTGATAGTACGAATCAATTAATAAAGAATCTGAAGAGATGTTTAATTATATTTAATACCAACTATTTAGGAATTTATTGAACAAATGTAATATAAAGTTAGATAGATTAAAAGGCGATAAAATTATAAAATATTTGTCTTATTAAAGAAATAGTTTATCGCTCCTCTTTTTAATTAAAACTTTCCAAAATTTTCGACAGTAACAAACTTTCCAAGACTACATAATCATCATGCCTTTTACCTTATTATTATATACACAAAGTTAATAATTAAAAATGTATTTAATAGGCTTGCTCACCTAGATTGCTGTCAAGTGCTAGTGTGCCCACAATTCTGTGGAAGTTGCCTCTTTGTATTGAAATATTTAAGCGATTTTATATTCTACTTAATATATATTATACAGTTAGTATATTAAATCGAATAATATATAGTATATAATGTTACAAAACTACCCGTAAAGCCGAAAGGATGTTAAATGGGGCCTTATAACAAGTCCATATACAATATTGAATAACCGTAGTAACGCTGTATAACATACCCCAAAAAAATAAAAAAAACATTTTATGAAAGAAAAATAGAAAAACTATTAAAGTACCGTAAGTCACCGCCGCCCATGGAAATTTGCAACACCAGGGCCATCGCCGATGCGTTATCGACCCTGAGACCTGAAGTTGTTAAGTGTCATGTGCCTGTAATTTCACCGGCCCCCTTACCTTTCTAACCGAAACACAGTAATACAAGTGCACTACTGCTTCACCGCAGAAATGGGTAAAGTGGTAGTACTTCCCCGGACGAACTCTGCACTAAGAGCTCTACTAGTAGGGTTGTTGGCTTTGATAATTAATTATATTTTACGGGGTATTTTGTAACACGTTGTATATTTCAGATATTCTCCAAGACATAGAATCTCGCAGACAGGAGGTGCACAGTTCAGCAAAAGTTCTCAGCGACATAGTCCGCCATCTGACGTCAGGCCTTCACGCAGTCGCGAGGCAATTGGAGTCGCGGCTTGAGAGGGTGCAGAAATATGAGTTCTGGAGGTGGACTTTGATGATTGGTGAGAAAAATGGAAAGGATAGGATTTTGCTATTGTCTAAGGAGTCTGAAGGCATTAAATGGAAGCTGGAGCTCCAATTCAGTTAATTTGAATACCACGTCAACTCTTAATTCCTCCAACGGCTTTATATTTGTAAGGTGTAGCCGTTGAGTTCTTGAAGCTAGACAACGGATACACTGTTCATTTAAAATCATAACCATCTTCTGCCTGTCCCATTCTATATTATACTAGCTGTCCCCCGCGGTTATACCCGCGTTTTCGAGGAATATCACATTTTCCCGGGATATAAATAGCCTATATGCTATTCCACGATATGCTCTATCTATGTGCCAAGTTTCATCCATATCCGTTTAGTAGTTTTTGCGTGAAAGAGTATCAAATATACTTACATACAAATCTTTGCTCTTTAATTAGTATAGAGGTATGTGAAAGTTGGCATCGATGGATGTATAAATAAAGAAATAAATATGGGACATTATTTTTACACACGGCCATCTGATCCCAAACTAAGTAGAGCTTGTACTATGTAAACCAGATAACTGATATACTATACGAGTATACTACTTTTTAATTTTTCTTAATACATACATAGATAGATATTTACACCCAGTATGTAACTAAGTTACTCTTTTACGCAATAACTATAATAACAATAATAATTTATTTAATTTGCACTAAAAACAATACATTTACAAACATAATGAGAGGTACATACAAATAACATTGATATCACTATTTAGTACAAACTACTACCTAAACTAGGACAAGCCTGTATTCTAGGCAGCAGACCCCATAGCTGAAGTGGTTACTAATGTTGCATTACAACTATTTAACATTTTGTAACTACATAATATTAATTCAAAAATGAAGAAAAAGTGAGAAAAAATAACCAAACTTATAACGTGTGTGTGTGTGTGTGTGCGTGTGTGTGTGTGTGTGTGCGTGTGTGTGTGTGTGTGTGTGAGTGTATGAAAGCGTGGATGAGGTGAAGATCAACTACCAAACCAATGTGGATGGCATAGAGATAGTTTATAATCTGAATTAATTCATAGAATTTTCCAAAGAACCCTGGGGACCGCAGGTGAAACCGCGGAGGACAAACAGCCTAAAAATAAATTTTATTCTCTTAGTGTGCCTGATACAATAAGTTTTTATTCAATTCCATTTTTAAAACTCAGGCTAATAAAATATTTAAGACTAAGTAAAAAACTTATTCTATATTCCAAATAAGGAGTTTTAATATGAACTATTTTTGATTTATCGAAGCCTAACAAATGTTCATAGTTTTATTATTCCTCCCTATTAACCACTCATTTGGGCGATTTTTTTCTAATGATAAAGCTAAGTTTATTTTATATTAGTCAAGTATAAAATCTTGACATATCTGCAAACAAATTATATGAACTGTTTGATTATTATGTCATTAAATTACTAACTAACTCTACTTAATTTGTGGTCTGGTTTTGTTTATAAAAAATAAACCTAAATGTATAGTTATTTTATTTATTTCTTACAGCATGCGTAATCGCTTTCAGTTTTGTCATGACACTAATAATATTAGCAACATTCTGTGGATGTGGTCACGCTAAAAGTCATGCTCAGAGAACATTGAAAGTGTAAGTTTTTTTGACCTATAAAAATGATCCCTATTCTGTGTGAATAATGGTTGATAATTGTAATAATGTTTTTCAGATCAGCTGTGTGGTTGTGCTTCATTTCTTTTTTGCTATGGGGAATTATATCAGCTGTGTTTCTTATAGCTGGACACGCAGAAGTAAGAGTTTTGTTCACTATGTTAAGGTTCAAAATAGAAATACAGTATACGCCTGATTATTTATTGGGATTTATTTGTGAGCCAGCAACGTGTTGTAGGGTTCTGTAAAAGGTGCCATCGGGATCGTATTACTAAGGCTCCGCAGACCGTCCGTCCGTCTGTCAGCGTGGCGTATCTTATAAACCGTAATAGAGTTTAAAGGGGGTTCCCATACAAGAAAGTTGTATTCCGCGTTTGTTAAGTATTGGAAGGCATTACGGAACCGTTTATATGTAAATCCGATGCGCACTTGGCAACTTTAATATAAGTATTAGTATAACTAAAAAAAGTAAGGTACTTACAATGTAATCTTTTAAATTTGGCGTGGTATCTTACAATAAATTATATTATTAGTCTCTAACCCCGTATATAACTACAGAATAAGTTATGCCCAAATTTTAGTTTGTAACAATGGGCTTCAAAAATGCCACATGTAAAAAGAAAGCCTTTCAAAAACCGGACAGACCGGACACCATTTTTTGGCCGGACAAACTAAGCAATGTCCTCCATCCATATCTCTCAAACCTATCTAATAATATTCAAAAACATACTTTTTCTGTATCATATTATTATAATACTGTATCCCTCTATACTTAAACATAACTCAGACATAATTTACACATAACTTAGACCATAAGAGCACATTTAGTAACACGCGACGTCATTTAGGCGCCTTCAAACAAATCTTAAGCAACGCACTCAGGAGGATTTCACAATTCGAAGAACAAAGGCGTTTAAAACCTACATTTTCCCGCTTTGTACTGTTCTGTGTAATGTACTTTGAATGACCGTGATTTTGCTCTAGAATGTATATTTTTTCCACTGTTGTAGTATAGAGCACTTTGTATGGTTTGAATTTGTCCACAGTCATAAATGTGGGCTGTAAAATTACAGGTGCGTTTGGTTTTCGGTATAAAAACAATAATAAGTTGTAAATTAACATTACGATGGTTCGATTGGCTTAGCGATTAGAAACCCTGCAGGTCGTGGGTTCGAATCCTACCCAGGACAAATATTTGTGTGCATGAATATGTGTGTTTGTTCTGTGTCTGAATGTAAATATTTATCTATTTAAATATCTACCTGAGTATGTATTTAGAAAAAAAAATGTATATGTAGTTTATCAGATAACTGGTTTCCAAAGCACCTACCTACAAGCTCTGCTTAGTTTGGGATCAGATAGCCGTGCGATAAGAATGTCCCGGGACATTTATTTATTTATTTATTACCTTTCTCAGGTGTACGTATGTCATGCCTTATGGGATTCCCCTCAATACGAGACATTGACGGCTCTATTGGACCGCCCATCACCACTGCTAACTAATAATGAAGGTATCTTCGACGCAATGTTCAGAGATCTGGAAAATATTACCGTGGATGTTTCAGTCAAGGATGTTTTAAGGTAAAAGCACATAATAAGTAATAGACCTGGTCAGAGTCGCTGCAAGAAGCTGGATGCAGGCGGTGCAGGATCGTTCAAGGTGGAAATCCATGGGAGAGGTCTATGTTCAGCAGTGGACGTCCCTGGGCTGATATGATGAAGTATTAGTACTGCAAAAGCTAGCTATAGTCTAACTAAATGTAATCATTTAACAAAAAAAAACAATCTTAAATATGTTCTCTTTGTAGACCTATAATTCCTGGAACATGTTGTAAAAGATTACTTTTATAACTAAATATTTGATTTTAGGCATTTCATTTCTCAAAGTACTTACTAAGTGCTGAATATTAAGTTACATTATACATACCTACAAATCCTAATGCCTGTATCCCGTTGGAGTAGGCAGAAACAGACTTCCATTTACTACACCACTGGCAAACTTGTTTCAGTTTCTTTGGTGCGGATGCTTACTCATGTCTATGTCATGTTAGTTACACCATTTATAACTCAAGAACGGCTGCATAGAGGTCAATTATCTTTGATTCGTTGGATTTATCTCCGTCCCGAATAGCAGAATAAGTGTTCTAAAATATTTTTCATTATCAACGCTATCTCTGAGAACAGAAATTACAATCCTTGGGAATACAGGTGAAACTGCGGGGTACAGCTAGTTGAAGATAAAAATCATTTCTTTTAATTTCAGGGATTGCGAAAAAGATAGGCCAGCGTACATGGTATTTCAACTGGATAAAATCCTCGATGTGA
The DNA here is from genome assembly GCA_907165245.1 of Habrosyne pyritoides. Classification (NCBI taxonomy): domain Eukaryota; kingdom Metazoa; phylum Arthropoda; class Insecta; order Lepidoptera; family Drepanidae; genus Habrosyne; species Habrosyne pyritoides. The sequence goes on from OU015592.1 coordinate 2,704,793, forward strand.
ACAAAGAGACCTCTTATTTCGAATGGGAGGAACTTCAGGCAGATCTTGGGAGACTAACGTCATCAATAGACGTGGGGCTTTTAAAGACAATTACAGTGAATTTTAGCAAGCTACTGAACGATATGTTGATCGTATCTGATGTTAATATTGCTAAATATAGGTAAGATACGCCTTAAGGTAAGGCAATAATTGTTAAATTCACGTCATCTACTTGCTGCAAAGTGGGTCTATAGGATTTGAAAGGGATTTGTCTTATTTACTTTAACAATAGTAATTATCTTCCTCCTAACATTGCTCAAGTCACTACGTACCGTAAAGGTTTTCTGGTCCGCAGTGGAAATTTAAGGGATAGGCCTGTGACAGGAGTGGGCTGGTTAAATATGATGACAACGATCTTATACTCAAAGGACCAGGTCTTCGTTCAGATTCATTAGTAATACAATTAACTTTTAATAATCCCCCAGAATGGACTACAATGTACCTGTAGTTGGAAAAGATCTTCCATCTCTAGTAGACCAACTTGAGAACATAGCTGCTCAAGTGACTGATCTTACTACTGCTGGAAGATTGGAGACTCTTGGTGAGTAAATGATTGTTAAAGCACAGTTTACACACTTCTGTCCATATCTTTCCGTGGGTAATGAAAATGACTAGATGGTGAACTGAAGTAACTCTATACTAAGCAGTACTGATCCAGAGCTCTGCTTCATCTTATGTTTTTTGTGCCGATCCCGTATAATATAGAATGGGAGGCAGAAGATGATTATGATTTTAAATGAACAGTGTATCTGTTGTCTAGCTTCAAGAACTCAACGGCTACACCTCACAAACATAAAGCCGTTGGAGCAATTAAGAGCTGACGTGGTATTCAAATTAACTGAATTGGAGCTCCAGCTTTCACCGTTCAGGAGGAAACTGAACATTTCGTTAAGCCACATACACACCGCGCAGTTTTACATCGACAATCAAGGAGATGTTATTGCTGAGAAAGTAAGTAAAGTAGATATTATAATTTTGGTAAGCACTTTATGAGCTGGGCGGAAGTGTGAACAAGATAACGGATAGAGAAGATAAAAAGGAGGAGCAAACTTATCGCACCAAATTGTAAGCAGAAGGAGATGTTATTGCTGAAAAAGTAAGTAAAGAAGATATTATAATTTTGAAAAGGACTTGATGATCCGGGCCGATATGTGAGCAGGATAGCTGATAGAGAAAATGAAAAGGAGAAACAAACGCATAGCACCAGCTCGTAAGCAGTTGAGAACAGGGCAGCCTTTGATCAATTTTTTTAGAGTAGTAGAGCTCTTAGTGCAGAGTTCGTCCGGGGAAGTACTACCACCTTACCCATTTCTGCCGTGAAGCAGTAGTGCACTTGTATTACTGTGTTTCGGTTAGAAAGGTAAGGGGGCCGGTGAAATTACAGGCACATGAGACTTAACAACTTCACGTCTCAGGGTCGACAAGGCATTGGCGATGCTCCTAGTGTTGCAAATGTCCATAGGCGGCGATGACCACTTACCATCAGGTGGACCGTCTGCTTGTTTGTCGGCCTGTTTGTTTTTATACTAGACTAAGAAGATAAAAAAGGTTGAACGATCATTATCTTCCCGCCTTGTTACCAACAATTGAGGTCAGTTAAATATGTATTCATTCTGCCTTTGTGCTCACTACTTTATTTACTACGCTTTATTACAAGAAGATTGGTTGTTGGTTGATGTTTACGGTTGGCCACCAGGCTGACACCAATTCCCAACCGTTTAGTTGAACACTTCTGCAAGTAAATCATAAGTAAAACACTTCAGTCTACTTTTTCTATACTAAAATAAGTGGACTTGCTTCTGATATTTCTTTTCTCAGTCAATTGATTTTCTATAAGTATTGTAGGGACTTGACAATAATGGTTTGTACAAGAAATAAGTTTTTATTACATATAAACCTGTAAATTTTTATCACAATAGCTATTGCTTACTTCTAAGGTTATCAATAGAATTTTAGTATTACGGTATTCAATTTCCAAGAACTGAAATATTCTCATGAACTCCGATGAACCGCGTCGTTTACATTGTTCGCTTAAGCAAAAACCATAAAGAAAAATTGTACCATGCTGGCCTGTGTACCTTTTGTAAAAGTACTGGCAATTTGTTTTTTTTTCTATGTTTCGAAGTTGTTAGCATCCGATGGCTCTAAAACCTTTATTGGCAAGTACAGTAGAATCTCAGTAATCCGGCACTATTAAAAACCTAAGGTTGCCGGATTATTGGACATCTTGGTCTATTGAAGTGTCGGATTAATGAGATTCTACTGTATTGCCAAACACTTTCTGGTGTGTTCTGGGATCGGCATTGCTGTGGCAAATCTCCTTTAGGTAGCTTTTTCGTCCATATTAAATGATGAGATTGTAAAACACTTACGAAAAATAATTTTATACAATTCTATTTTTACAATTTTGGTTTATAATACTAATAAAATGATATCCTATTATATTACGGTAATCACTTACTGTTGGTAATCAGCTTACCGATATAGGTACTACAATATATTTATTTTTATAAACGATCTTATAAACAGACATACACACAGACACAGGAATCAAGTTTCAATATATTTTTCGGAAATACTGTATTTTTTTTTTGCGTGTCGATCGTTTTGGCTAAATTTGTATACTGTATTATTATACGCATATACGCCGACTCTCAATGATTGGGAACAGGGCAGGTTGAAGATCATAATTAATGTAAAACTTTTATAAATAAAAAAAACAAACAGACTAATTTATATCCTTGATGAAAATCCAGCCCATGACATATGTCAAATGATTGATTTTTTCTAGAAAGCATCCATGTACATTTCTCGTCTGATCTCCCACGCCGCTGGCTGGCGCACCCACGTGCTCATATCTGCTGGGAAGCACGCAGCGAAGTGCCGGCCGCTGTACGCAGTGTACTCAGCTGCGAGGTCTCTACTGTGTACTCAGTATGTTGCATCTTTGGTGAGTAAATGGAGCTCGATTCTCTCAAACAACCGTCACTTTCATAGCCACCGTGTTTTTTTTTAAATAAAAATCGAATGTGGTGTTGATATCAAAAGTTTGAGAATCCCCTAGGGTTTTATTCAATTTAACTATGCCTAACTTCTAGACTTGTGTGCATACCACCTTTGCACATATCATCACTTACCACGGGGACTTTATTGTCAATTGAAAAAAAAAACAATAATCCTGTTGGCAATAAACTAACTAGTCAAAACTTAACTTATTCATTCAATTCTTTGTATTTTTTCTGATATATTTAATGTAATTGCTGACAGAACAAAAAAAACGTGTGTGTGTGTATACTTATGTACGCACGTAAGAAGTTATACCCGAAATTATAGGTGAGAAAAACTGCACTAAAAGCATTTTTTACTAATCAGCCGTGAAATTCTAGTGACCAAACTCTTCTGTAGCAACGAATAACAATTTTTGACGTTGTTGGGTTATTATTGACAATAACATCATTACTCACTCGTTGAAACTGACAGTTGCGATTTGTGCGATGTTCCGGAGAGACCGTTATCAGCTAACGTCATCCGTGAGAATTTTGTGTTACACAGATGCGCGCACATCTTAAAAATTCACTCTCATAATTTTTTCATAACGCGCCTAAAAAAGTATAACTTCAAAAAATATAAGGCATTTGGCGGAAGCACAAACTGTCCATCTATGAATTATAAAGTCGTAGTTTTATATACAGAAATCTATTATTATGTAAACGTAGATTTCAAACGCCTAGACAAATTGCATAGCAACATTTACTGTCGCCTTGTCGAAAAAATAGAGACATTATTCTTTGGTCACTTTATTGTAAAAAAAAATATGTACCTACTCCTCTAGTTTATCAATTTTCAGCACGGTTGGTGGGTCTGCGGCTTCGTTTTAGGCGTCTTATGGTGTACTGTTCTTACTCCACTATGCGTAAAGCTGTGGAGAGCTTTTAAAAATCGTCGGAAAATAAGAGCCCATGAAGCTATGACTCTTGCCAATTTAAATTCGGGGTAAGTTAATCTGTAAATAAAAGTCAAAATTGCACCTTAAAACCATAACTGTATGATATATTTTTCAACAGTCTTCAAGAAACACCGACAACAGCTTTGTGTGATGGAAGTAATTGGCACACTCCTGGGTGAGAAAAAATATTTATTTTATTTTACAAGACATAATAAAAAATTTAAAAAATACCTACTATACCCAACCATGAGTTTTCTCTTATAACGTAATCAATATTCGCTAGCGACTATTGCTTGGTTGAATATTACTGATTCTTCTACCATCCGCAAGAAACTCTACTCGACAACACAAAATTACACAAAATGTTTATGATAGGCGCTAGCGTACCCATGGTAGAGGTTCTGAAGACAGCCACACCTGAAAAATTCTAATTCTCAATTTCAGTCCCCCAGCACCTCCTCCAAGAAGCGACAGCTGGTGAATTAAAAACTACAAAGACAAGATTCAAGACATCGAAGAAGCACAAAAGGAGACATCATTAAGACCTAAATAAAACACATTTAAAGGGATCCGTGTACCATACGTTGGTAAATATCCAAAATTTCATAATTATTGGGCAACTCTCTTTTATTATAAGGATTTTAATGTAAGATTAAAAGAAGAATCGATAAAAAATAAGTTATAGAATAGCGATAACTTTATGGCGATAGAAATAAGGTCATAATGTATCAACCTTATTTCTGAAAATTAAACCATTGACTTTTTTTTTGTATTGGTAATGAAATGAAATTAAAACTGAAATGAAATATTTATTCAAATAGGCCTTCACAGGCACTTATGAATGGTCAAGCAGGTTCGGAAGGTTGCTTTTACTGAGAAGAGCCGGCAATAAACTCAGCAATTACTCTTTTCAAGATAAGATTTTGTACATAAAGATGTGTCCTGCGAGCGAGAGCTACACCCAAGCATTGTCGTCATTAAAATAATCATTTGTGTTGTAGAAAGCCTTTTGTACCAAAAGAGTCTTAATTCTTTCCTTAAATTTGTATAAAGACAAATTTAAAATTTCAGCAGGGATTTTATTATAGATGCATGCACTAAGTCCTAAAAATGAGCCTTGCACTTTTTGCAGTCTATATGCAGAAGTGACAAGTTTATCCTTATTTCTAGTATTGCTGGAGTGCATATCACTCTTTTTGACATATAGACTAATATTTTTATGTACAAATATTATGTTTGCATAAATATACTGCGATGCAACTGTGAGGATATCAATGGCAAACGAGCAGACGTATCGGCTGACGGTAAACATCAGAGGAGCCACAAGTGCGTTGCCGGCCTTTTAAAAAGGTGTATGCTTTTTTCGTGTGGTAATGCAGATGAACCTTCTCAAAAAGCTCTAGGGTACTTTTTTCTTTAACATGCTTTTACGTCAAAAAGGTTAAGTAAAATATTATAGAGTAAATGCGTACTTTAATATAGAATAGTATAGGTAAGGTATCTCTAAAATCAGGGTGCAGGATTTTTAAGAACCCTTTGAGTGTGAATGAGTTTGAGTGTGAATAATAATAAATAAAATTTATCCTTATAAAATATTGTTTGAGTTAAAACTTTTTAATAACAAAATATATAATCCCAGAAATATTATGAAGTAGCATCCGTCTCGTCGTTCCGCATTAAAATGTATACAAAGTAGTCTATGTCTCTCTCCGTACTAGGACTGATACGGTCGCAAAAAAAAATTACTTCCATAGATGAGGATGCGGATTATTAGATCTACACATCATGGTCAAGGTCAAGGTCAAGCATTAATGAAAATCTATTTGCGGGTGCGGATGCGAATATCCGTAAAACCCCTGCCGTACTATAGGGTATGTGTGCGTGAAATTTCAGCGAGATCGGTTCAGTTGTTAAGGCGTGAAAGGCTAACAAACTCACCTTTCCATTATAAAAATAATACTAATAACTTTTTATTGCCAGAAAAAAATATTAAAATAACACAAGAGATAGTACAGAGCACAAGATATCCTTACAACTAAAGCAGTTTGTCAGCGAGTCCCAAGCTAAGCAGAGCTTGTATTATAGGGCTCAGGGAATATTAATTAAGATGAATTCCAGGAAACCATTTCCTCGAGAACGCGAGGAAGCTGTTTTGGCGGTTTCACCCGCATTCCCGCGGGATGTTACATTTTCCCGGGATATCAAGTAACCTATATGTTAATTCAAGTTATAAACTATCTAAGTACCAATTTTTATTCAAGAATATGTGTACATAGTTTCATGATGATTAGTTTTCGTGTTAAGGCGTAACAAACAAACTTACATTCACATTTATAATATTAGTAGGGATATATAGGGGAGACTGGGTACGGTTGAAACATTTTAGCGTTTATCGTCCATTGCATTGAGATTAGGTAAGCTAGCTATGGCGGAAATATATTGAACAAAAGACCATACATCTGTCTACTAATGGGCAAAGTTATTTGAGATTACTGTATTGTATTTTATGTATAAAATCAAATTTAAAAAGAAATGTAATTTGTTTCAACCGTCCCAATGCCAGGGTCGGTTGAAACAGTGCCTGGGGTCAATTGAAACACATGCAAATAATACAAAATATAATAAAGGAACATCTTTTATTTATCGTCTAATAACATTTCAAGTCTCGTAATGGCACAGTTGAACATCACAAATATTTTTTTATTAATATTTAAGTCTTTAACGATACTTATAATCTAACATTATTTTTAATCAGCCTTCAAAGTTTATATTGAATACAATTATATAGTAATCAGATAGATATTGGTGACGATTTTCAATAGCATTAATTATTATAAACTAGATTTTAGCACATAATTATTATAAACATCTGCATTTTGATGCATAAATAAACAAATGTCAAACAAATCTTTAAGTAAAGTTCAACAGTTTTAAAAAAACGCTTTGGCACTTTAAATATAAAATAAATTTCTTATTTCTATAAAATCTAAATTTTATACATAAATACTTAAGTGGTTACGAGATCATTCGAAATAACGATTATGGCAAACATAGCTAAAACTACCTTCCGTACATTCTTCGTGCGCCCACATCTTACAGTGCACACTTTACTGTGCATTGTATCCATTTTTCCCTCGGTCTGCTTTCTGAATATACTGACATACAAACAAGGCGGTAGCACTCAACTTCTTCTGATGATGATGATTCATGTTGCGTGTTAGTTTTTTTCCTGTTTGTAACATTTCTTTTAGTCTTTCGTCCATCTAATCTCTTTTTAACTTGCTTAGCTTTGGTTGGTTTCGATCTGTTTTCATGTTCTCTTCTTATCTCTTCTTCTTCAGGTGTATCAGTGTTGATTGTAGATTTCCTAGTTTTTCGCCCCCTGTTTGTTAATTTCCTTGGAGGAGCTTTTGGTAGTGGTCGTACTGCTTCAAAAAAATTCAAAATTCAAAATTCAAAACCATTTATTCAGTTTAGGCCTTCGGAGGGCACTTATGAAGGTCAAATTTAAAGTTACTGAAGCTACAACCGGTTCGGAAGTCAGCCTTCAACTGAGAAGAACCGGCAAGAAACTCAGCAAGGTTACATTCTTTTTTATTTGTTATATAAATTTTTATCTATTCTGACTTTTTGGCTATTTTATAATTTCAATTTTACATAATTTTATATTTAGCAATTACAAAATACTTATAATAGGTAACATGAAAAAAAAAAAAAACAAAACAAATAAAAATATGACAAGACTGCAAAATAGAAAATAACAATAATTAGGTACTTACAACTTAAACAAGAGATTTAGAGGTGCACTGTGCAGAGAGCAGCTATTTCCATACATTTTTATCTTCAATATAATGAACTACCTTGTAATACGCTTTTTCTTTCAAAACTTTCCTAATATAATTTTTAAATTTATGATCAGACATTTTGGTTATTGAAAGCGGTATCTTATTATAAAATCGAACACAATTACCAAGAAATGACTTGTTAACTTTAGTTAGTCTAAAGTATGGAACAACTAACATCTCCCTTTGTCTTGTATTTATACTATGAATATCTAATTTTGACTCAAACGTTCCTATGTTTCTACGTATAAACATTATATTTTCATAAATATATAGTGAAGGTAATGTCATTATATTTATTTCCCTAAATAAATCTCTTAATGATTCACGGGGACCCATACTGTAAATTGCACGAATTGCTCTTTTTTGTATAATAAATATTGATTCTATATCCGCTGCTGCTCCCCAAAACAAAATACCATAGGACAAGAGGCTATGAAAATATGCAAAATAAACTAATTTGGCCGTCTCAACATTCGTCAATTGTTTAATTTTCCTAACAGCAAAAGCAGCCGAACTTAATTTAGCAGCTAGAGTATCAACCTGAGGTCCCCATTGCAATTTATTGTCTAATGTAAGACCCAAAAATACCGTTTTATTTACAAGATCAATATGGCTCCCATCTATTATTATTTGGCTATCTACTTGTGCTACATTTGGTAAAGAAAACCTTAAGCATTTAGTTTTCTTTGAATTTAGTAATAGATTATTTGTAGCAAACCACCCACAGACAATTGACATAGTATGATTAACTTTAGTTAGATCTTTGTCTTTTCTATTAACTTTAAAAATTAATGATGTATCATCAGCAAACAAGACAATATCTGTGAGGTCATTTACAACATATGGCAAATCATTTATATATACTAAAAACAAAAATGGACCTAAAATTGAACCCTGGGGTACCCCCATTTCGACTAAAGAGCCCTTGGATGTTGTGCCGGTAATCCCTACCTTTTGCTGGCGATTTGATAAATAAGATAAAACAAGATCATGAGCAGTTCCACGAATTCCGTAGAAGTCAAGTTTTAGTAGTAGCGTACGGTGGTCAACGCAATCGAATGCCTTGGACAGATCACAAAAAATGCCAATCGCATCCTGTGAATCCTCCCATGCGCCATAAATGTGCCTCAGCAATGTTGCTGCCGCATCGGATGTAGATCTTCCCTTCGTGAAACCGAACTGATGACCATGCAATACCTTATGCTTAGTAAAGTGACTTGACATTTGATTAAGCAGCAATTTTTCAAAGATTTTACTAAGTGCTGGCAGAACGGAAACTGGTCTGTAATCAGATGGATTCTCCCTACAACCGGACTTGAAAATAGGTACTATTTTACTATATTTCATTAAATCAGGAAAACAACCCTGATCAATGCATTCATTAAAAATATTTGACAAAACAGGTGCAATCACTGTTATTATTGATTTTACGATTGTTACTGATAAGCCCCATAAATCTTCAGTACTTTTCATATTGAGAGAATTAAAAGTTATTATGATATCGCTAGCATTAATATGGTCAAATTTAAAACTTGGAAATGTATTATGAATATGCTGCTTGAGTAAAGATTCCGCTGCTATAGGACATGATTTAAGGCTTTTAGTAGTTTTACCAGGTATACTCGTGAAGAAGTTTTCAAAAGCACAGGCTACATCTAAATTATTTGTTAGAATTTTTTCATTAATTTTAAGAGTTACCTGTTCATTATTATTTCTAATGTTACCAGTTTCCGTATTAATAACATTCCAGACTGTCTTTATTTTGTTATTAGCATTACCTATTTAATTACATATAAAGTAAGATTTAGCTTGATTACACACTAACTTGAAAGTCTTTGAAAATTTTCTAACATATTTATGAAATTCTTCGTTCTGAGTTAGAGATTTTAAATGATAAAGTTCATACAACCTATCCCTGCTCTTACGAATACCTTTTGTAGCCCAGTCACTAAATCCCATTTTACTATTTACCTTCACTATTTTAGTAGGACAGGCTCTATTAAAATTATCGCAAATCCCAGACAATAAACCTTTATACAAGACATTGGGCTCATCACTATGATATATTGTATTACAGAGTTTCAGCTCTAAATTATTCTTAAAGGTGTCTAATCTTGCCTTAGTAGTAGGTCTAATTACTTTCGTTACTTTAAATACTTGTCTTTTAAATGGCAATTCTATTAATTGAGCCTTATGATCCGAGCGAACACCACTAATAATCGATTTCCCTAGTATACTACTATTAGTTAATATATTATCAATACAAGTAGCCGAAGTGGCTGTAGATCTTGTTGACTCACTAAACAATAAATCTAAGTTGAACGATTTGAATAAGGCAACAAAATTCCGACTTTCAGATGAATTACTAAGAGTATCTACATTAAAGTCGCCACATACAACTATTGACTTGTTAGAATTATTAAATAACTTACGAAGAATCTCTTCCATTATAGACGTAAACAATAAAAAATTTGATGCCGGTGGCCTATAAACACAAACAATAATATAGTTCTGCAACTCTGCACAAGACACCTCACAAACACGCTCAACAGAGAGGCTACAAATATCTTTACGATCCTTGAATTTAATATTATTATTTATAAGAATTATTGTGCCGCCACCTTCTGCAGATAATCTATTGAATATACTGGCAACTGTAAAGTTTTTAATATTAAAAAGCATAGTGCCCGGTTTCAACCATGTCTCTGTAAAACATAATATATCTATATTTATTTTATCTAATAATAAATGAATATCAAGAATTTTGCCAAAGAAGCGATTAATATTCTGATGTAATAAAAAAGTCGAACTGTTTAGCTTCTCTGTTGTCAAAAGTTTTTGTTTAAAGAACTATTCTGAGATTTAATGTTAAAATGACTTGTTCTTACTGTGTTATCCCTTATCCTATTAATATTATATGCTACAAGTGATGCAATCAATTTCTTAAGTTTTTTTGGAATAAACAGGGTATCCTGTTTCAATTTCAAATTACTAACAAACTTGTTAGTATCAAAATAAATAAAATTAGCACTATGACATGTAACATTATGCATATGGTTATTTAAATGCCAAATATAATTATTCTCCATATCTGAATAGTTGGAAGAGTATGGGAAAGCACATAACATTATTTTCATTACCTCTAATTTTGATAAAGAATTGAGACTATTTATCAAGTCTTTTTTACTTATATTTATAACATTGCCAATTAAAATTATTATTATGGTATTTTCATCAAACTTTGTATGCAAAATCTTATCTATTATTTGTTTGTATGATGCTCCTGGCATACAATAATTTATTACTGAATCAGTTATTTGGTTACTTATTATTGAGCCAAAGTCAGATCCTATTTTATCCGAAAAAACTATTGTCTTTGTGATTGTAGGACAAGGATTGGAATCTAATTGCATGACCCGAACATCAGTCTGATTCATTTGTGATATTGGAAGCGACTCACCTGGCCCAGCTGGTGAAGGGTCACAATCACATATATGATTATGGGACAGAGATCTTAATGTGTCCTCATTGTCCTTACATAAGTCAACCAGGTGTGTTGGCGCCAATATATGCTCATTTATTTGTTTTTGAGCAATTTCATACCTAGAAACTAAGTCCCTAAGACAGATCTCCTTGTGCTCAAGGTCTGAGAGCAAGCGCTGAGTGTCAGTATCATACAATTTTTGACAATTATTTAATTTATTATTGCAATCTTTTAAATTTCTAATTATTTGAATCCTTTCTTTCCTCAATTCAACATTTTTATAAAAACATTTTTGTTTTTTAACTACTGAGTTTACTTTTCTAATAAATTTATTTAATTTTAAATATTTCTTAATTTTATTGTGACTTCTTAATTCAACTTTTGCACTATTTGCTTCAGAATTTGCCGGCTGAGTACACAAATCACTCCCAATCAGCTCATCATAGAGGCTCAATGTATTGTTGGTTTGGTGACAACTTGCTTCGGTTTCCAGGCGGTTAATTTTGTCCTTCGCCTGACCCAAGCTGCTCTCCAGACCAGATAACCGAGTCAGTGTTTTCTCATAAGTGGTACTACACTCATTGAATGTAGCCACCACCTTCTCTAAGTGGTCGCGCTGATCAGTGACTTCCATGTAGTTGTTGTGAAGCTCAGCCAGGTCCTTCTTCAGCTGACTATTTCTGTTGTTCACATTTCTAACTTCCTCCTCGCCTTCTTCACGTTCCTGAATTAGCCGGTCACAGAGAAGTTGGGAGGCCTTAAGGTCTTCTAAAGCCTTTCTGAGCTTGATCTCGACATCACGGGCACAGGCCTTGCGAGTCATCATGTTAACAGACATGAATCCACAGACCCTGAAGTGCAAGGACAGAAAGCTGAGAAAGTGAACAATTTAAAATTCTATATGCTATCTATTAATGAAGCAGGTTCAATGTTTGTTTTATCTTTTATTTGTAGGTAGGTAGGTATGATAAAAGGGGATATTAAACTAAACTAGGGGCTATTACTACTTAAATACAAATATTATATGTATATTGTTTAGTACAGTGTTAAACTATGTATTAAAGTGTCTGAGGCAAGTTATTCTATCATCAACTTTGCTTCCACAAATTTGTCAAACAAGGTGAGATTTTAAGGTGCCAAACTGAGTAATGGACGTCGCTCAGAGATCTGAGCCGTGAGTAGGGTTAATGTATACTATGTTGTGTGTAAAAATGAACATAAATAAATACAATACTCCCCAGGTTTTAAGTCGTTCCGTTCAAATTTTGTCCGTTTCGAGCCGTTGTTTGGTTGAATTTTTCCGATGATTGGATTGATAATTTGTCACCAACACTTTAACATGAATTTATTTAGGTTTACAATGATTTTGGCTTTGAATTTCGATTAAATATTGTGTTTAATATAAATTTTTAATTAATTTAAAATACGATTCAAATTTAGACGTCTAATCGATAGGGTTGCCAGCCAGCAAAAATCCGGCGAAAACATAAGTGGTGTAGGTACACCAGCCAGATATTTTCCGTTTGATTTCTCAAAACAGGAGCAGATTGAGAACTTGTCGAAAGGTTGAGTGAAATTTGCTGAACTTAACTACTGCTTTGATGTCCGGATGAAAGCTCCTCCAAATCCTCTTCCTTTGGCGTACCCTTGGCATCTAAGAAACAAGAAAATTAAATGAATAAAGTGTTTCAACTGGACCCAAAAAAAATGTTTCAACTGTCCCCAACCCCCCTTCTAGGTATAAAACGGTTCACAGTAAGAATGATAATTAATTTGAATAAAAACTAATCATACAGCCATATTCTACAAACTTCAATTAAAACGATATAAAACTCTCAACACACTTACTTCAATAAAACCATAATAATTACAAAAAATTATGAACACAAAATACTTACTTTTCCGTCAAAATACACAATGGGGCCTTCTACACACAAGAACAGCACGCGAAGAGCGACGCAACACTAATGTTCGTGTTTCGACTTGTCGCCCGCTTCGTTCTTCCCTTGTAACCCTCACCTACCATGCATGGGTGTCCAGATATTCGCTTTGTTTCAACCGTCCACCGTTTCAACCGTACCCAGTCTACCCTATAAATGGAGAAACTGACTGACCGACATATCAATGCAGGGCCTAAACTATAAGGGTAAGAACCTTGAAAATTTGCACAGGGGTTCCTTTTATAACGTAGGGGAGCACTAAGAAATGATTTTTGAAAATTCACCCCCCAAGGGGATAAAACTGGGGTGCAAAATTTGTATGAAAAAAATAGTTTTCTTGAACTGATCAACTAAAAACTAAATGCGGATGAAACCGCGGCGGACAGCTAGTGTTACTATAATAAGATTATAATGACAATGCCTCATTATTCAATAATATTGTTAAATTATAATAAATAAACAAATCTCGAAGCTTAACTTCATAGAATTCCAAACAAATCAAATAAAGTCAAATCGAATTATCAAAGCCGTCTTACGTTATACACCCACTTGATAAAACGACTTCAAAATGAAGTTACTTAAATGTTAACTGATAAGGGACTTTGTTGCATTCTAAGTACTGACATGTGACCTGAAAATCTACTTTACCTAGACTTTATGGCCTCAGATTAATATTGATCATGTTTAATATTCCAATCTTATTAAATGTAGGTGCAAGGCGACCACACTTTTAAGTTCCTTCAGTGTTCTTTGTTCCTGTATGTACATGTATTTTGCACTAGCAACACCTGCGTTTCTGAGGGTTCTATTGTTTTCCCGCGATGAAATGTATCTTATTTGCTGTGTCAAATTTTGTATTTTAGTCACAGATATAAACTTTCAAATTTATTTAATGCAATTATACTAGCTGTCCCCCGCGATTTCACCCGCGTTCCCGAGGGATGTAACATTTTCCCGAGATAAAAAGTAGCATGTATGTTATTCTAATATACGCTCTATCTATGTGCCAAGTTTGATCCAAATGGGTATCCGTTGGGTAGTTTTTGCATGAAAGAGGAACAAACATCCATACATACAAACTTTCACGTCCTTTATTTATTAAGGATTTCAAGTAGTGCTTTATTAAACAAGTAGGGTTAAATGGACATACCTACAGAGCGAAAACATGCAACGCAATGGGCTCTCTATTGTAGCTACTGGAAGAGAACTGGTAGGTTCTACATGACTGTTTTCTTCCTGCGGGTACTAACCCTTCCTACTACAAAGACTTCATATTTTACTCTAAATTCACTAGGTCATTAATAAGCCCTTTTACCCACGCCTTTAGCAGCCGTTTTGTTGTCAACACATGATCATTACATTAATGTTGTCGTACTATTTTAGCCAGCTAAATGTTATTACCTTTTTTGGAGATATGAATTTTCCGCTTATTTCTCAGTATTCCTTTTAATATACCGAAGACAAAATTGCTTGTAAAATATTACAAATTAATAATACATTCTTTAATACATAAAAGTCCTCAACTATCCGTAATATTAAGTCACTAAAACCATATTTGTTGTAAAATATTTTGTATGTTAAGTTGAATTATCGATGTGTTTCGATATAAAGATTAAAAATAAAAAGCGCTTTTTTATTGTTGTATATACAGGTTGCTACAAAACTACCCGTAAAGCCGAAGGGAGGTTAAATGGGGCCTCTATATTCAAGAACCGTAGTAACGCTGTATAGCATACACCAAACAAATAAAAAACAGATTTTTATGAATGAAAATAGAAAAACTATTAATGTTGAGTATTATTGGGTAAAGTAGGTACAGACCTTTCTGTTAATCTGGTTCACTGACATGACAGCTTACTAAGGTTGTTGACTTTAATTATTCTATATATTTTTACAGGGTATTTTATATATTAAAAGTATGTTATATACAAGGTATACATATATTTACATAATAACTTATATATCTTTCCTTAAGAGAGAGGGGAAAAAACATCCAGATTCAACTAGTACCGTATGTAAGACATATTCGTTATAAAAATGAGAAATAGTCTTATATTATTTGTATATTATAATATCGCTTTATAATACATATATACTTAGCTATTAATAATTATGAAATATATAGAAATTCCAATATTACCAACAACCAATAAAATTATTCATATAAAATACCTACATTATATTCTATTAAACGTTTCACATTTTGATGTCCATATAAGGTTTGTGTTACATTTTGCAAACCATAATAAATATGTCGTTTTCATGAATAATTAATATAACATATTAGATTCAATATTATTTACCGGTTTTTTTACCGGTGTTATCAAAACAACCAAATCACAAACCGGAAGCGGAAGGTGTAAAAATTGTAACGTCACATACGCTCTGTAACATTTAAGAAGTATGGCATTGAGCCAAGATCGTATTGGGCATGATTTACGACTGCGGTTCTCAAAGTTGATGGTCTTGCCCTCTTTTTAAAACGATTAACTAAGGAGAGTCCGTGAACTTAATGAACCTTTGTTCGTAGTTGGTAATGTAATATTTCAATTATTATTAGTGGAAGTGGTATTCAAACCATTTTAGCTGGAACTATACTATTTAAAATATAAAAGGACTACCGTTTTCCTTGTCTTGTCTTGTAAAAACGTCTTCTATACTTTTCTATTTTTATACTTAAAAACCATTTTATACAATTTACACATTTTTTACTATTATTTTTGCTTCTTCATGTAGTTTAATATTTCAAATTACCGTATGTTTCCATTATATGAGGATATTTCATACCTTTTTCATAGAAATCCATGTTACAACTTAACATAAAACTAGTAGGGTATTCAAAAAAGTTTGAGAATCTCTTTGTGCAAATATTGTCAATGTAGATATTTGTTTACGTGATCTTAATATATCAGAGGGAAGGCAACGCGACTGAGACAATAAAATACGTACGTATTTATTCATCGACATGATATCAATGTAATTCCTTTGTTTTGCTACTGATTACTTCCTGCACCCTTATTCAGCTAATACAAACTTCGTCAGCGAGCCGCTTCACGGAGGCCTCGGAGAGCTTATCTCTCACGTCATTGGTAGTATTAGCTCTCGATCTTGTTTTTTTTTTAAATAATAAACAGCTAAGGTACAGTTATGAGCATAAATATATAACCACGGATAATTCTGCAATAATGTTTGATTTCTTGATTCATTCATGCATCTCTTCTTCATTTGTAGACGTCTCAACTATTACAACTCTGTCACTAGCGGGTTTTTGTGATACCACATGGGCCGACAAACAAGCGGACGGTCTACATGATGGTAAGTGGTCACCGCCGCCTATATACATTCGCAACACTAGGGGCACTGCCAATGCGTTGAGATATTATCGAACCGTCCACGGTTATTAAACACGTGACTGTACGAGCAACTAGAATTACAGTTAACATGCAAATACAGGCAATTACCCTCTTGCCCAACATCAATAATGATCCACTGTCACTGTCTCGCAGTCAGCCGATTAACATTTGGTACGGCCTTACGTTGGGAACCTTGCGACATAACTTGAATGGAGATATAGATCAAGAGTTATTATTGGACTGAGGATTAGGAACAAGTTTCTGAGTCCTCAAGCTAATAGTTAATAGGCCCGTTTTGATAGCTAAGTATGTTACTGAAAAATGAACGCTATTACTTTGGATTTAAGGTTCGTTTGTTGATACAATGTTTTATTGAATGATAATGAAGATGAACTTTGTCATAAAGCAATTGGGTTCATTTTTCGGAGACATGTTTTAGCTGTTGAATAGGTCTATTATATTGTGACGGGTTTAATTAATTAAATATTGATTCGAAAAAAAATTAACGAAATGAAATATTTTGAACTTATGAATGGTCAGACTCTAACACCGGTTCCGAAAGCTTTTACTGAGAAGAGCCGGTAATGAACTCAGCAATAAAGCAAAAACGAATCATCATCATCAGCCTACCTCGGTCCACTGCTGGACATAGGCCTCACCTATGGCACGCCATAGAGCTCGATCTTCAGCTCTTTATTTCTAACCGCTGCCAGCCAACTTGCGAATATCATCGCTTCATCTATTAAAAAAAAGAATTTAAGAAGAATATAATTCACATATACCTACTCAAAAATTTAAATGGAAGTGGGCAGGACATGTTGTACGACTAGCTGATCACAGATGAACCAAAAAAGTTACATTCTGGAACCGTCCCCTAGGCAAAAGAACCAGAGGTAGACCTATAACAATATGGGAAGACGATATTAAAGCAATAGCTGGTCCAAACTGGAAAAAAGTAGCTCAAGACATAATCAAATGGGCATCACTGGAGGATTCACCCAATCTGGGGTTCCGGTAATACCTACTAATATTATATAAACGACCGAAAGGAAAAGTATATTCTTAATGTAGTTTAAAATTCATCTCATCAATTCAAATCAATCTCATAAGATTTAGGTACTCTCCTAAAATGTCCACCCGAGATCACTAATTATTTCACTCATAGAAAGCTACACTATTCCCAAATGACATAGGCTTTATTACTACCCTGACTACATTAGATCTTTCAAAAACGCGGGTAAAACCGCGGGATAGTAGCTAGTATAACATATATAATGAATCGAACACCATATCTCCCGTGGTTAAGCTGTAATCTACAGTATTCATTTATTCTTAGCATATGAGTAATGGGAGCAATTTCACTAATGTTTTATCTGGTCGAGGTAGTAGGTAGTAGGCAGTAGGTAGGCCCTGGGAGGAAGGGTAGTCCCTCCCCTCTCCTCCACGTCACTTCATAAATGGTTTGTAATAATCGAGATGTACTTACGTGTTGTGATTTATTATATTTATCTGGTTTAAGAATAGAAAAAGAGATTGTATTGTTATAAAAAATTTATTTATTTATTAAGTAAGCTAGAACTACAAATTATTTATTTTGCAGTATTGATACTATAATATTTTGGATTAAAATCTGAGTTCAATTTAAACAACTTAGTTTCTTGTTTATATCATACCTCGCAGGCATTTAAGAAAAAAATATATAAATATATAATAAGTATATAAATACACATTAACCGCTCGAAACTAACTCTATAATGACCGCCCGCACTACAGGGATGTGGCGACATCTATGAACGAGTAGAAACACGCGAGAATCCTACATCGCACTATCAAGATTCTCTCAGGATTTGATATATATACAAGTAAACGTCGCCGAAATTCTTTATTATTTTTCGTACTTCAGAATCGGTGACAATTCAGTAGCTTAAACCCTTTTATTTGAACTTCTAGGGCCTCAAATAAACGAATTGCCATCGAACCCACGACCAATTAGGTAATTCAGAGTACCTAACAACTACACCAGCTGGCCTAATGACAAACAGACATACTCACTGCACCTACATGATGATAACCATCTCGTACATTTGTTACGAAACCAATAAATATTTCAAATGCAAATGGCACATTACAATCATATTGCTCCACTTAATAATAAGATTATCTGAGTATGTAGGAAGCTCAGACCAGTATCTATCAATATTGCCCTACTTATGATTAACTGGAAACGAGGCATGGCTTATTTCATTAAACACATTGTTAACAATAACTAGGTTATTGCTGGTAGAGTTCAATTAAAATTAATGTTTGTTTTTTGTTTAAAAATTCAAAATTAATTTATTTATTTCGTAGAACACTTAGTATATCACACAAGAACACAAGATAGCACAAACCATAAAATATGAGTTTTGCAAGGCAGCGGAAAGTTTTTTCGTTGTGTGAATCACTACATAGTATAAAACAATGTCGCTTTCTCTGTCCCTATATTCCTATGTATGCTTGAATCTTTAAAACTACGCATCGGATTTTGATGCGGTTTTTTTTAATAGATAGAGTGATTGAAGAGGAAGGTTTTTATATATAATACATGTGACATCGCACTGGAACGCGGGTAAAATCGCGGGGGACAGCTAGTAACTAATAATTGAAAAATCCTAATAATGTACAAATAAAATACAGTTGACTATTTCTTCCAGTCAGTGTACTTGGTAATTTTTATATTTTTTTTCAAAGGGTACATGTGCATACATTCATTTTATCTTCCTGAGGCAAATCCTGGGCGGATCGCTAGTATATATATAACAAAAATGTTTATTATATTTCTGTTTTGACTGAACTGTTTCTGATGACTTAGATTATACTCGTATGCAATATATAGTATCAAATATTAATGCGGCTATTAGAACAAAAATAAACATCCGCGGAATAATAATTAAATAAAAATATTTCAGAAACCAACAAAATGGCATTTTAATGCAAACGATTATACCGAATAAAATACCTCGAATTCCCCGAAAAGCATAATCCTTATTACCTTCACCTTTGTATAAAAATCGTAATAAAAAAAGTAATTTCGACATAGGCCGTTGTTCCGACCGCATATCGCGTCGCCTTGGCACAGAATTTTTACAATAGTAAATTAACAGAGGTCCGTAAGTGAACTGTTATGATAATATTTCGCACCTACTATATGCTAATGAAGCGTTTGTGATCTTTAGTGTTCTCTTGGTGGCTTCGGTCAGTTACATTCGGCTCTCGTTTCGGTTACACTTCGATTTTGTATCAGAAAATAATAGATTAATTAGAATAGTATGAGGTAACAAATATAAAAATAATAATAAGAGTTAATTGAGAACCTCCTTTGAAGTCGGTTAAAAAGACTTCAGATGTGCAAGGCTCGTTTTTAGGACTTAGTGCACGCATCTATAATAAAATCCCTGCTGAAATTTTAAATTTGATTTTACAAAAAGAAAGAATCTAAACGGTTATTATATATTATAAATTCATTTCAATATATGGTTTGCAGATTTTCTATCAACTCAATATATATCATTATTTGACTATAAATCTTGTAGTGAGTTTTACCGCTTACATATTTTGTGGTTGCCAACCATACGTTACATACCATGTTACACTGATTGGACATATAACTTTATTCAATGTTTCTTATTACGGTATCCGGATTTAAATTTAGTACTTAGTGACCGACAATAAAATAACATATATATGTTTTTCCATTGAATATGCAACAACATTGTAAGCTAATAAGATCAGTCAGTTAGTAAAGTCACTAAATTACCTACTACTACTAGTTTTTAAAACACTATCCATGTTATTTAACTATTTAAATTACTTCAAAAGAGGTTCTATATTCGCCTGTATTTATTTTTAATGTATGTTCACTGATATCTTCGACAAATGACGACCAATAAAAAGCTTTTTTTGAGTACTTAGGACACTGAGTCTGACTATTTATAGTACTGTTTTTAGAGTAGTAGAGCTCTTAGTGCAGAGTTCGTCTGGGGAAGTACTACCACCTTACCCATTTCCGCCGTAAAGCAGTAGTGCAATTGTATTACTGTGTTTCGGTTAGAAAGGTAAAGGGGCCGGTGAAATTACAGGCACATGATACTTAACAACTTCACGTCTCAGGGTCGACGCAAACGCATTGGCGATGCCCCTAGTGTTGCAAATGTCCATAGGCGGCGGTGACCACTTACCATCAGGTGGACCATCCGCTTGTTTGTCGGCCCTCGTGGTATAAAAAAAAAAACTGTAAGTAAAACAAGCAAGTATGCAAAACACTGAAATGGAAATGGGCAGGTCATATGTTAAGAGAGAAAAAGGACAAAATGATTATCAGAGTGGTACCCCAGAGACGACCAGAGAACTAAATGCCGTAAAACGAAACGCTGGGAAGACGACCTCACAAACGTAGCCGGTACAGAATGAACTAGAATAGCAACGGACAGAGAAAGATGGAAAACTTTAGAGGAGACCTTTGTCAAAGGACAAAATGTTTCTTTAACCGATCGTCAGGGAAATATGTTAGTAAGGTAGAAATAAATCGAAGCCCTACCTCAACGTATCCCGTATTCTTATAAGGATATTAGCATTCCTATCAACTTTACTCCGTAGTAATTTGAAACAATTCACACACACTACCAGATTTTATTGCTTGCAATACAAATCTAGCTCAATCAAAAAATACAAGGGGTAATGACCTCACGTTCTAATAGCTCAATATAAACAATCACAATAGTAAAGATGAGTAAAAATCGCCTTGAACTAATGGATACGTGCACTGATCTCGTGGGTTAAACGATAGACGGGCGCTAGACTCATCTGCCTGACGCTGATGTACGAAGAGAAGTAATAAGTAGATACGGCATCAACTAATAAATTAAAAAAAAATGATAAATGGTGATATTACTGACAAAAGGAAAAAGCTATGACGGTTACAAATAAACCTTTGTCGTTGTTGTAGGTCTGTGTAGCTCAGTAATTAAAAAGGTGCATTGTGTTCAAATAAGCCTTTTTGTAAATGTTCCCAAATTTTTTCTGAGAAGTCTAGACTAAAAAAAAAAGTTTTGTTTAAATTATTTCAGTCAAGTATGCTTCTTTTTGGGTATCTTCGGGTGTATAACACACTCAATGCATATTGTTAGGATATTAGTTTTACAAGCTATTCAACTTGCTTAATTAATTTATCTGTACTTACGCGTAAAAAAAATAATCAGCTATACATAAATTAACTACATTCCATGGTAAAAATTGAGCTCCAATCTTACTAATATGAATAGGACAGTTTGTGAGTATGGATGTTTGTTACTCAGTCAAGCAAAACCTACCGAATGGATTTGGATAAAACTTGGCATATAGATAGAATATGCCCTGGAATTACATATAGGTGCCTTTTAAACCCAGAAAAATGTAACAAACCCGCGGAAATGCGGATGAAACCGCGGCGGACAGCTAGTGTAAATATAAAAGAAAACCATATCCAATTTAATCACACCACTTACTTCTTACTACATTAACAACAGATAGGCTATACAAATAAATAAATACTCAATGAAGATGAGTAAGTACCGCCTTGAACTCCGTAGAGTTCATTAGTCAGAGGTTCATTCAAATTAACTTCTGCACATCTTCAAGATGTATTTGTTGCAATACGTAAGAGTTTGATTAATGTGTTGATGTTGGCCTTATAGGTCAAATTACTTCGTTAAATTGTTACTTGCGGATTCGCGGGTAATACCTGCGACATTCTTTACATACGGCCATCTGGCCCCAAACTAAGCAGAACTTGTACTATGGAAACCAGATACCTGATATACCTATAGATATTTATACCAAGACTCAAAACAAATAGACATGTTTATGCACACAAATGTTTGTCCTGGGTGGGAATCGAATCCACGACCTGCGGCGTGGCAGTCAGGGTCTCTAACCACCAACTGGTCCGGCATTGTGTTGGTAATAAAATTCCAAAAGTCACACCTTCAAACTTAACTAATTCAAGTGAGGAAATAAAAGGTCTCAAATGAAGGAGGTTGCTCCATCGAGTGTTCATAGACCAACGAACCACGTACCTCAATTTGAACTTTTTTTTAATTAAGTTAGAACGATATATTGAAATTACAGGCACTTGAGACTTAACAACTTTACGCCTCAGGGTCGACAACACATTAAATGTCTTCGGACATTCTTTACAAACGGCCATCTGATCCCGAATTTTTAAGTTTAGAATTTGAAGTTTCTATGAGTTTTGCTCTGAAATCTTTCCAGGATCCCGATGTTGCTGTTGCTTGCTGTGCCCTATAGCCATACCACCAGACTATAACCATATGTCCAGATAGGCTTAATGATGACTTTGTATACCATCATTTTGCTCACGTTACTTAAGCGGGAGTGGCGACCTGTTAGCCAGTATATACTGCGGAGTTTGCTATCAAGTTGTTTACGCTTGGTCCAGATATGCTTCTGCTGATCCCGAACTAATCAGATCTTGTACTATAGAAACCAGATAGCTAACTGATATACTCTTTTTTAAATACATACTTATACAGATATTTACATCCATTAGCGATGCCCCTAGTATTTCAAATGTCCATAGGCGGTGGACTGACCATCAGGTGGACCGTCTGCTTATTTATCGGCATTGTGGTACAAAAAGGATATACTCGTATATATTAATATTGAACTTGTTTTATTAAAGAACTAGCTTCAGTCCCGCAGTTTCAGCTTTGTTCTCTTGGTATCTAATGTATCCTGGAACTATAACATAGTAAATGGCATTTGGGAATAATAAAGCAAAAAAAATCTGTGAAAGAATCTTTTTTTTTTTATCGAACCTCTTAAACTCCCAAACATACTATTAACTCTTATTATTACTGTCTTTAATATACTTAGGAGTAAGAATAAAAACGTTACTTTGTTAACTTTAAGCCAAAGTTTTTATGCAATTACTTCACCTTAGATATTGATCAGAAACTACAATAACTTCGCAAATTGACTCTGAGCGATGAAGACGCATGCTTCGAGAACAAACTTTGTAGTCGAACGAAACTTGTTCAATCAGAGCGAGAAAAACCTGACAAGTTATTAATACTTAACTTTTAACAAAGTTAATTAAGGTTATTAGTCAACTAGCTCTCCCCCGTGGTTTCATTTGCATTCCCGAGGGTTGTTCCTTCTTCCCAGGGATAAAAAGTCTTAGTTACCCCGTCTAATATCAGTAGTATCTGACAGTGAACGTCCCGTCAATATCGGTCCAGCCGTTGCTAACAAAAAACATATTTTTGTTTTATTATAATTGCCGCATATTCTTGCATATATGCATTTAATAAAAGCTGTTATGTTGACATAACGAACCATTTTCCCTTTTCCGGAATAAAAATAATGTTATGTGTTACTTCAGGCTATAAACTATCTCGGTCGTAGGACTCATCTGGTCCCGCATCCCCGTCAACGGCGGAGAAGGAACTCGAGGGGTTTTAGTGGGTAGGCCCCTCGGCTCTTACCCACAGGGTAAGGGGTCGGGGAGAGCGTCCCACATAGTCCCATAGGACAGGTGGTATGCGTAATGCATTTCCTCTCGTGAAAAAAAAGCTTATAACTTAAATATTAAAATTGTTGCCATTATCTCAATGGCATGATTCATTCAAAACCGTATAATTTTTGCGCGAAGGACAAACATACGTCCAACCTCACAAACTTTCATATTTATATAATACTAGCGGCTCCCTGCGGTTTCACCCTTGAAATGAGATGTTACATTTTTCCGGAATACAAACTATCTTATGTATTAATCCAGGTCATAAACTATTGAGTAGGCCAGTTGGCTTGGTGGTTAGCGCTCTGACTGCTAAACCGAAGGTCGCGGGTTCGATTCCCACCCAGGACAAACATTTGTGTGCATGAACATGACTGTTTGTTCTGTGTCTGGGTGTAAATATCTATATAAGTATGTATTTAGAAAAAAAAAAGTATTATATGTAGTATATCAGTTATCTGGTTTCCATAGTACAAGCTCTGCTTAGTTTGGAACCAGATGGCCGTGTGTAAAGTATGCTCCGGGATATTTATGTGCTAAGTTTCATCCAAATACGTTTTTGCGTGAAAGAACAACAAATGTCCATCCACCCATCCTACAAAGTTTCGCATTTATAATATCAGTAGGATACGTTTTTTTTTTTCATTAAAGGTTAATTTATCATCGTCCAAAGAGTTTTAATTTGTTGTTATCATCTTACCCTTGCGACATTATTGCATTCGAAATTCAAACGGTCGAAGGTTTGTCCATTAATCATTATTAGAATGAGAAAGTTGAGACATATGGGCCCATTTCGCCATATCCCGCGCTAGCTTATCGATGTTTGCAATGGAATTAATTATTTATCTGATTAGAACGAACTATATGGATTCAATGATTTTATTAGCTACCATAATGTCTTTTTATCAACTCCGAAGGCCTTTTTATTTCTGTATTTTTATTTATGTCTACGTTATCTTTGGATGTTTTTTTTTGTCGATAAATTTTTGAGCCAATGCTGCATTGAATATAAGTGTTCGTCCACTCGAAATTCGTATCATATTCAATTATTGAATATTTAAAAAATAACATTAATTATAATATAGTACCTAAATTTTCACAACATATATAAAGCTCGAAAATAACTACTAAATATTAAAATTTAAAGTCGATTCGTCGACAGAAGATAAAATGGTACTTTGCTAATTTCTCTATGGCTATCTATAAATAGATGATAATTAATGTAATTGATCCCAAAATGACTTATTCAGGATAATAATTTACCACGAAGAAAGTAAAGACCATCTACATTAAAAAATAAACTGACGCCTCACAAAATTGCCATCAACCAAAAAATACTCCAGATCTACACACCATAAAATTTCATTAAAGAATTGATGTACAAAACTAGGGTTAGATAGAATTTTCTACACCGTACTCACGTACGCTCCCAATATTTCGATTCAGATTACGTAAGTGCACACGCGTTTATCTGCACTCGTATCTAGATCGGTGACTAGACTAAATGGTGAAAGGTCAGACAAACTCGTCTGGGTACATTGAGTAACGATAGGCGACTATCTAGGGACCGCTTTGTGTGATGTATACGGTACAATACAATGCAACTCGTTGGAGCTTAGAACTGAGTTCGAAGTACCTACCATACACATTACCGCTGTGATGTAGTAGTGTTACTGAATTAGGGTTAGAAAAAAAGCTGATGAAATGAAACTTTTTTTTTTTCTGGGACATCCTTTTACACACGGCCATCTGATCCCAAACTAAGCAGAGCTTGTACTATGGAAACCAGATAACTGATATACTACATATAATACTTTTTATTTTTCTAAATACATACATATAGATATTTACACCCAGACACAGAATAAACAGACATGTTCATGCACACAAATGTTTGTCCTGGGTGGGAATCGAACCCGTGACCTTCGACTTGGCAGTCAGGGTCGCTAACCACCAAGCCAATTGGCCTGTCTACTGTCTGACTTAACGCCTTCATGTCTGAGTGCGAATCCCATGGAATAGCAAATATCCTTAAAGGGTAGTCGAATGGCGTAACGCGAATCGTGGGTTCAAATCCTATAATGAACTGAAGCTTTTAATGAACCAACCATGGCACGTGGGAAAGGTTCTCTGCAGCATCTACCTGGATGGCTACCATCTTCAAGATGATAAACTATGCAACGGATTTTAATGCAGTTTTAGCAATAAATAGAGTAATTCAAGAGGAAGGTCTATAATTAAGATTGAAAGCGGGCAAAGCCGCAGGGCGCAGCTAGTAGTACCTAACTATGGCTTCATTAACATTACCAAGCCTAGTTAAGCTAGTTATATCATCAATCGCAGGTATTATTCAGATCCATTTGAGATAATCCGAGATTCGAAACCAAGGGTTAACTTGCGAGCAAATCAATCTTGAGAATCATGGGGTTAAGTTAACGTGAGATTTAGTTTGGCTTTAAGTTCAAGATAGTATTTATGGTTCTAGTATAAACCTATGGGCCTACACTGAATAGAGGACTTTGTTTTTTGAAGTAATACTTCTTTAGGCGCATTATGAAAAAAATATGAAAGTGACATTTTAAGATGCGCGCACATCAGTGTAACACAAAATTCTCACGGATGAAAGTAACGGTCTCTCCGGAACATCGCACAATTTGCGACTGTCAATGTCAATGAGTGAGTAATGATGTTATTGTCAATAATAACTTAACTACGTCAAAAATTGTTATTCGTTGCTACAGACAGGTGCAAAGAGTTTGGACACTACAATTTCACGACTGAATAATAAAAAATGCTTTTGGTGGAGTTTTTCTCACCTATAATTTCGGGTATTACTTCTTACGTGCATACATAATTTTTGAGTTATGCTTTTGGCGTGGGATGAAGATGCACGCGCCGACGTAACGTCAATTTCTTTTTTATGATTATGATCTTTTCGATTTCAATGATTGTATTTTCCTTATTATTTTTTTTATACCCATTTTGTTCCATTTCGTATCATCTATTGGTCGTTTGCTCAGTTAAAATTATTGAATGAATCATACCATAGAAGTAGGTATAATTTCTAACTTAACGAACATATAGACAAGGTAGTTGCCTTAGTGGCTAGAGACCCTGCCTGCCACGCAGCAGGTTGTGGGTTCGATTCCAGTACAAACAATATTTATATGAACATGTGTTTTTGTTCTGAGCCTAGATGTAAATTTCTATTAAGTATGTATTTAAAAAGAAGTAGTATATATAGTATATCAGTTATTTGGTTTCCATAGTAGAAGCTCTGCTTAGTTAGGGATCAAGCCGTGTGTAAAGAATGTCCCAAGATATTTTTTTTATTTATTTACGCTTTTTTTAAATGTTAAGGATATAAAAGTCCTCCACGTCTTCTGTCAACCAAAAAAGTAATACATCGCTTAAATGTTCTGCTTATGTCTCATCTATTTGTTTTATTCCTTTCAATTCAAGGTAGAAATGTAAATGACAGCTGTCACAGTTAAGGTTGTCGTTGTCATAATATTGATGTAAATCTTGTTGCGTGGGTTTTGGTAAATTCTATTCTATATGTCTTGTCATAAGATTTATTGTACGATTTCAATCTTAATACTAGACTTGGCAATTTGAATCAGCTCCATATATGCGTTTTTAAAGTATTGTCAGGTCCTTGGATGTTTTCGGCTATCTTATTGTGGTACAGTCAGTAACAAAAATAGCTTAACGGGTCCGAAATTATATTGCCCTGTAATTCTAAAACTAAAGCGTAATTTAGAAATGTAATTTCTTTCATAAAGTGTTTTCCTCAGATATTTGATCTGAGTTATAGTATACCTATCAACTGTTTAATGTATATATTTAACAAAAAATGAATGCTGTGCTTTCCTTTAATTAAGATGCATGCGAGAAAAGTAACTGTAATAGTATTATAAGATAATGTAATATGTGTATTTAAAATAAATAATAGCGTAGGTTTTTGTTTCAACTGTTTACTTTAGTTTTCACCCCCCTTCTCGAGGGAATTAAACTGTCCCGTAGCCTACATCCCTTTGAAATAATTAACCTTTAAAATAATGAAAGAATTTTTCAACTGGTTCCACAAATTACACATAAACAAACATAGAAAATCCGCTCTATCTATCTACACTTCTACATACACTTACACTAATATTATGAAGAAGAAAGATTTGTATTTTTGTATGTGACGAATAAACTTAAAAACTACTAAAACCACATAGGCCGACAAACAAGCGGACGGTCCACCTGATGGTAAGTGGTCACCGCCGCCTATGGACATTTGCGACACTAGGGGCATAGCCAAAGCGTTGTCCGAGACTTGAACTTGTTAAGTCTCATGTACCTGTAATTTCACCGGCCCCTTACCTTTCTAGTCGATACACAGTAATACAAGTGCACGACTGCTTCATGACAGAAATGGGTAAGGTGGTACTTCCCCGAAAAAACTCTGCACTAAGAGCTCTACTAAAACTTCAAGAATATAACCCAAGGTGTAAAAAAAGCTCCTTACATCGTGTGCGCCGCGAAAACTATTGATGATAGAAAGAACAAAATAATAAATAAATAGAATACATTTTACTGACTGTACCTACATGGTGTTCTAATCGTGGATTGTAAAAGTAAAGCTGAGGATAGTTTGTTTAATGGAAGATTGATTAAAAAGAAGAATATTAAAGCTAAAGAGTATACTGATGACCACATGCACCTTGCACCGAGAGTGGCCAGCAAAAACATTCCTACATATGCTTTTTAACACACTTAAGCTTAAACTAACATTAACCGTATAAGGTAACAAGACAACTTTTTGTATGAGTAACTCAATGATTTATGTACCTACGCAAATTGGTACGTATATGCTGTATGACACTGCGCAATGGGCTAGGCTAAAAATGGACTGGTTTATGGACCATTTCGAACGTTTTGAAAGTCTATGGGCCGTCTTTTGTAATATTACGAGTTGAGAAGTAGCAATGCATGTGACGTCAGTCAAAACTAGTAGAGCATTTGGAGAATAGTCAGTTACAATATCATATCATTTTTTAATGTTGATTATTTGTTATACCCTGGCTGTCCCCCGTGGATTTGCCCGCGTTCCCGAGAGTTGATGTTAGATTTTCCCGGTATAAAAAGTATCTTATGTGTTAATCCACTTCTTTTTTTTTATTTATGACGTGGTTGCGATTGATCTCAATCTCACCTGATGGTAAGTGAAGATGAGGCCGAAGATGGAGCTCGCTTTCTTGATAATTTATCTATTTGGCTGACTCTCACACTTTGTGGTATGTGCGTCCGTGTATCCTTCACTTTTTTGTATGAAAATGAAATAGTCAAAGCATAAAATTCATTAGTAGGTACTATATCATACTGCTATAAGGTTTCAAGTTGACGAAATAAAATGATACGACTTTTAAAGTCTTTATTTTTTTAACCCATTTAATGGCTGATTATATTGAAATCTTTTTGATACTTGCCAGTTTCAAATTC
Organism: Habrosyne pyritoides; assembly: GCA_907165245.1. Classification (NCBI taxonomy): domain Eukaryota; kingdom Metazoa; phylum Arthropoda; class Insecta; order Lepidoptera; family Drepanidae; genus Habrosyne; species Habrosyne pyritoides. Next base: position 2,734,445 of record OU015592.1, read on the forward strand.
CGTGTGAAAATAAAATAAATAAATAAATTGTAGCAACCATTTCACTATAACGCTTTTACCCGCAACTAGCTGTCCCCCGCGATGTCGTCCGCATTCCCGAATGTTGCTACATTTTTCCTGGACCAAAATTAGCCTAAGGTACTCCTTATAACATCAGCTATCTACCAATTAAAGTCTCGTCAAATTCACTGCTTTAATGTCTAAAGGGAATATACACACATACATACATACTTTTTTTTTCCATAGATTAACATTAACAGAATAGTCGTGACTGTAATGCGACACACAAACTAATAACTTAATTATTCAGTAGCACATTGACCTCTGACATTGACATTCACATCACACATTCGTGACTTGATAATTATTAAAGATAACTAATTGACTCAGGCGTGACCTTTTCTGAAGATGCTTCGTATAGAAGCGAAACACGTGTCGATTTCCTGTCGAGTTTCCTTGCTTGGGACTTAACAGAGAAGGAGTTCCAGCGGAATTAGTTACTAGATATTTGTTTGTGTATAGTCTTAATTATTATAAATATTATTTAATGAATCTCGCCTAAGTCAATTAAGATTAATATTACGTTTATATTTATAATACTTATTTTTTATGATAAGGGGCATCGCAATGCGTTGTCGACCACGAGACGTGAAGTTGTTAAGCCTCATGTACCTTTTCTTACCAAAACACAGTAATACAAGTGCATTACTGCTTCATTACGGAAATCGGTACTATTTCAGATATTTGAAAATGTGGTGAATAATTATTACTATTACCATCGAATCAACGTTTGGTTTTGAGTATTATTTAAGAGGAGATAAATTAGACTCGCTATTGAAATGCGATGTATTTAACTTAACGCCCATTCTCTACGAAGAGGTAGACAGAGATCATTGAGACTCACATTCCAAAGATGTTTTAGGTGTTAGGGATTTAACATGATTTAGTATAAAATTCCAGATTTTTTATAAAATCGATTATAATACAGGTTTTAAAATTATTCTCTATACTAGGTATGATATAAATCTGTAGGCTCTGTCAGTAATTTTTTTTTTTGACAAATGGTCTAATAGATATTCGTTTTATGACTCACTGACACCAACTCTTTCTGTCTGTCTATGAGTAGGTATCTCTTTTTATAACCGTAGAACGATTTGACAGATCATAGTGAAAATTTCTATATAGTACGAACATGTGATTTTTTTTTAATAATAATAATGTTTATTTTTTTTCACAAAACATCTTAATACTAAATTCTTATTTTATATTGTACAATTTGTTAAATATTACAGTTAAACTTTTGTGAGAGACTGGTACCCGCACTAGGAAACCCTGTTTTACAGGTTACCAGGCCCCCACACAGGCATATGGTGATTTACAATCTACAAAATTTATACAAGTAATCGTACTAAAATAAAAAATTAAAAATATTATGGTTACAAGAAAGATTAACAAAAATTGTATACTACTATTTTTGCCCGAAAGATATCGATAGATACGGGTAAAACCGCGGAGAACAACTAGTTATGAAAATGAAACTAAAGAAACCCGACAGATCTAACTGCGGCGGATATTTCACAAGTCCACACTGTGTGAATCACAGACTAAATTGCGATAATTATAGTCTCTAATTACAAGGATTTCGCAAACGACGCGAGCGCAAGTGAAGCAAAGCACCCAGAAATCATGCGTCAAGAATGACTTGACTGTATAATTAAGTACGTTTAAGTTGCACTATTTGTTTCGTATAGTGCATTTTGGAAAAATTCCACTATTCAAAATGTTTTATTCAAAACCATTTATTCAGTTTAGGTCCGCAGAAGGCACTTATGATAGTCAAATTTAAACTGACTAGAGCTATCACCAATTTTTCTTTTTATATAAATTTTATCTTTAATATCTTTTTATGTTTTTATATTTAAAATTTACAAAATACTTAATATAGGTAACATTTAGAAACAAAAAATAAAAAAACAAGACAATATAGCAAATAACAATAATTACAACCTAAACAAGCAAATTAGAGGAACAATGGTGTATAAAGCTTTAAGACGCTAGCTACGGTGCCGCAACTTCGTCCGCGTTCCCGAAGGATCGAATGCACTTCGGGATTTAAATTTGACCTTTATAAGTGCCTTCCAAGGGCCTAAACTGAATAAATGGTTTTGAATCTTGAATTTTGAATTTTCATTATAACATAGCCTATGTTACACACACAAACATAGACCTATAATTATTGAAACCTGCAGTTCTTCATCATCAACTGCCTACCATGTTGCTAATCATTTGGAGCCGTAATACGGACACTATGTCTATACGTAAATTACAAAGTGACAGATTTTTACGGTTGGCCCGCCTTACGCCAACACTCTTCGAGACTTCAGTCCAGTGTGTAATTTTTTTTGACCCAAGGATCTCTTGCATCTCTAGGGGGAGCCCCCGAGCTATGTCAGATTCTTACTGCCTAAAACTCTGAGGAGTACCATGAGGGGCTGTGGGAGCAGGCATGTTCTACAACCGCGTGCCCCGTCAGCATGACTCATTCAAACCTTTCTCAGGGCGCGGCTTACTCGTGCCCCGTTTCTTCGCTGAGGCGCCCTAGAACACTTGAGGCACTCTAGCATGGGAAATGTCCCAGTGACGAAATCGTGTGTGTGTAATGGCGAAAGTTCAAGTGGCGAATCAATTCCCTTAGGAGGGGGTAATTAAGATTCCCAGGGCGGGAATGAGTTGTAATGGTAGTATTCGTCACCGCTACTATTACTACCAGAATAACTACAGTAAGCCTCTGCTACAAACTAACTTCCTTAGAAAACCTCATTCACTACAAACGTAGGAAAGAAAATGTTTGTATAAAGTGAGGTGTGTTATCCGTTACCTCTAGCTTGACAATGTATTAGCTCGGCCTCAATGCTCTATCTCTTTCGTTAGCTACGTAGTCACGTGAGAGGTCCGATCTCCGAGACGCAGGATTACTAAAGAAGTTTGTAAGGGAATACAGAAGCGAAGTTGGTTCAAATGTTGATGCTAGTGGGTAAACTTGAATTCGCATTTATCCTTTAACTAAAGTTTTAACGAAGTTAACCTTAACTTGTTGAAGTTTCTACATCTTTATCGTTTAGAATTTGAACTTTAACAGACTTACGCCTATTAGGAATATAAAAAGCAAAAATCAGACCTCTATAGACCTTCGAAAGCATCCTGACGATTTGTTGAACAATATTACTAATTAATTATTAAAAGTTGTAGAAAATGTAATATAAGAGTGCTTAGGCAGAATTGAATAATAATATTTTTTATTTATTTGACAGGCCTGTTGTCTTGGTGGTTAAAGACCCTGACTGCTAAGTCACAGGTCGCGAGTTCGATTCCTATCCAGGATAAATATTTGTGTGCACGAACATGTCTGTTTGTTCTGTGTTTTGGTGTAAACATCTATATGTATATAATACATCCTGTATTTAGAAAAAAAAAAAGTAGTTTCCATAGTACAAGCTCTGCTTAGCTTGGGATCAGATGGCCGTGTGTAAAGGATGTCCCTGACGGGTTATTTATTAATATTACTTATTTATCTCCTGCTTTCATCAAAGAACCATTTCTTGCTTAACTAAAGGTAATTGTGTGCGAATGTACCTAATTTGTAGAAGAACTGGAGTATAAACTAAACCGTGGCCTGTCTTTTAGTACCTGGTGTACTACCCTTTAAAGCAAAAGAAACTCTACCAAGGAGTCAATAAGTTACCATATCGTGGAATTCTTTAAAAATATTTAGGCCTCTAAATGTGACATTGGGTTTTTATATTATACATGGAAGAACAATCAGCTAACACCATTAAATAGCTTAACAAAAACCTTTTTACTGCACTTGTTTGACGTTACCTGAAGACAGATCATTAATATCAAAGTTTAACCAAAAAACCCAGCACAAAAGTTGAGATAAATATACAAATACGTTCCACATATAAATCATGTTTTTACGTCACGTCCATAATGACAAAAAAATGTGTAGGTACTGGATTGGCCTACGTGGTTTTTGTTTACGTAAAAGACACTCCATGTGTCAATGAATCCATGTCAATTATAAGACATATCATAATCTTCATCATCTACCAGCCCTGTTCATGTCGTCTGCTCATTCAGTAATTGATTTAAAAAACCTATGTATAATAATTATAGTAGTATTGGTGAATTGTAAATGCGCGATTGCACAACGATTTGTTTTACATTGGCATGAATAATTTTGCATTTTGTGACAAAAAATAAATGCAACAACAATTTATGCTATTCAAAAGTGATTGAAGAATAATTAAATGTTTCCCTGTAAAAGTTTCATTTCTATCGTATCTTTACGACACACCCTATTTCTTTGTTCTAACTACTTAGATAATATATTTCCAAATTTATAAAATGTCTTATACTTACTACTCTGTCCTACCTCCTTGTGACGCTTAGGCATTGAAGTCGATCTGTATTCTATAAAGCTGACAACTGACACATACATCAACTTAGAAACATGTGTTCACGAATACCATTAATAATAATAATCGCCCACCATTTCAAAGAGTATTTTTAACACAAATTTAGTTCAATGTCAAGGCTAAGGCGTGAAGCTTAACATTTTTTACTTTTTATATTATCTTAAGTGACTACAACCACACCATGGGAATGTATGGTACACACGCAGTCATTTTTTATACCACTTGGGCCTACAAACAAGCACAGGGTTCACCTGATGGTAATAAGTGGTAGGCGTCTATGGACATTTGCAACATCAGGGCATCTCCAATGCGTTGTCGACAATGAGACGTGAAGTTGTTAAGTCTCATGTGCCTGTTATTTCACTGGTCCCTTATCTTTCTAAGACACACACAGTAACAAGTGCACTACTGCTTCATGGCGGAAATGGGTACGGTGGTAGTGCTTCCCACAAATACTACACTAAGAGCTCTACTTCTCAAGTCTAGAAGGAAAGCTGTCGATAGAGGGTACTAAGCACTTGATTGTGGTAAGTTCAAATATTTTTATTCAAATAGGCCTTTACAAGCACTTATGAGTAGTCTGACTCTAACACCGGTTCAGAAGGTTGATTTTTACTGAGAAGAGCCGGCAATAAACTCAGCAATTACTCTTTTTAAAAACGATCTTTGATTTATTACAAAAAATACTTTGTTAGTCTCACTGACAAAACTGTGTGTTATCGCAGAAGTGATGAATTATCAAACAATAATAATATGAATATCTAATAATAAAAAATACAAACAAACTAAAGCTGACCAGCCCCCACAAGCAGCACCTGTTCACAAGCATGACGCATGTGGCAGGCATCGTCCTCCTCGCCATATTTTAGGGAAGTGAGCGACCCGCCACCCAAAAGTACAAAAGGCCCAAAATCCCATACCATTCATTTGAGGATACTATTTCCCGGGATAAATGTAATCTAAGTTGTAAAGTTTTATCCAAATCATTGCCATTACGGTGGTATTAGGGGTTATATCAATACCAATACCTATTCCTTCCGAGTAGAGTTATAACTGTAACTCAGTGTCAGCACTTGTTTAAGACTTCAAGATATGATAGCGCTAACTAATAGCGCTCCTATGTATCTCATAAAACCCTTTAACATACACCAATGTGTGTAAGATTGGGTAACATTAATATGACAAAAGCGTGTGAGATTTTATTCTTCTTTCACGTATTAGTTGAGTGAATAATTGACTTTTCTTTTCACAGATATAGTTAACTTGGAGAACTGGAGGTACACTTTTATAATACTTGAACGCGAGTGAAACCTTGTAAATAATAGTTCTATTAGACACCGGTTTCTTGATTTTCTTGCATCTAGTATAATGCCTCAGATAAACAATTGAATAACTAATTCCTAAAATACACGATGTAAGAATAAGAAATCACATTAACATATATTTAAAAAATACATACAAATCCATTAAAGGAGTGCAATTACGAAAAGTTATCGGTCAATTCTGAAATCGCTCACTTAAGCTGACAATGGTATTAAAATGTTCTTGAACTTAAGTTCCAAGGCATTACAATTACGTATTCATTCATTTTACGTATATATTTACACACTTAATAAGTACTTACTGCATACAATATGAGTATTTTTTTGTATGTTTGATACACAGCCACACCATGACTAAATAGTTATTTAATACAATCTAAGACGTAAATAGACCTTGGACAATACATGGGGAAGTCTAAAACATCCTTTTAAAGGGAGGTAAGCCAGCTCATCCAGGGCTATCTTTAGCCTATCAAAGGCCCTGGGCCTGTTAGTATAAATAAATAAATATCCTGGGACATTCTTTTACACACGGCCATCTGCTCCCAAACTAAGCAGAGCTTGTACTATGGAAACCAGATAACTGATATAATACATATACTACTTTTTTTTTTCTAAATACATACATATATTTACACCCAGACACAGAACAAACAGACATGTTCATGTACACAAATGTTTGTCCTGGGTGGGAATCAAACCCGCGACCTTCGACTTGGCAGTCAGGGGCGCTAACCACCAAGCCAATTTGCCTGTCGCCCGTATAATAGAGCCCTTAAGACTATGACATCATAGAGCGCGACTCGAAACACCGATCTGAGCTGACGAGATAATCTGTCACATGCATTCTTTATGACCGTCCTTTTTAGCATTACATTCCTTCGGTAATATCGGTTGTAGGTTGGTGATCTGGCAGGAACTTGGGGGCCCTTGCTAGATACGAGGTCCTGACCACTTGTCCAGAGTATCCAACGAAATAGAGAACCCTTGCGCTAGGAAATATAGCTACTACTGAGGATCGACCTTCCTTATTATAGAAAGTACGAGAAATATCTTATTTTCAGAAGAGGAATTCCTTTCCTTCCTTCAGGGTCAAGGTTGAGTGGTACCCGGAAAGCCACGACAGGGTTACTGGGATCGAGGCCTATTTATGTTAAACATTTGCGTACAATGTGCATGAATATGTCTAATAATAATATATATCTTTGGACATTCTTTACGCTCGGCCATCTGATTAACTATGCCGATGAACTAAACAAAGCCTTGGAAAGTACTATGGAAACCAGATAATTGTGCATACCTCCATATATGTATGATCTCTGAATACATACTTTTATCAGACCAAACAAACATGTTCATGCACACATATGTTTGTTCTGGGTGGAAATCGAACACACGACCTGTGGTAGCAATCATGGTATCTAACTACCAAGCTAACATGTCTGTTTTTTTTTTGGGCCCTGGTATACATCTAAAACCTACCTATTTAATATATTAAAAAATTAAAATATTTGGATGGCTACCAGCTGCAAATTAAAACTCAAAAATGCTGCCCTTGATAGGACATTTCCGAGGGTGTATGTGCTGCTCATCGATGAAATGTCCATTGCTGGAAACCACCTACGATCAGCTGGACCGTCCGCCTGCATACAGATCATCTGTAAAAAAAACAACCAAAAAACAAACTATTTTTGGAAGCACTACATGTTTGACATGAGAATGTTACATCATTCATGCATATTCCAGTTAAATATAGAAAGTTGTATGCCCTTTTGAACTCGCGACATTGAGGTAAAATTAAAACTACACTTGACAAGGGATTACTGAGAAATCATTGATTTCAAGACACAATAAGTATATTGTGTAAAATTGTTGTAAAATTGAGGAAAGATTTGATTGTTTTTTCGTTTGTTTGTTTGCATTTAATAGGCTCCGAAACTACTTGACAGATTTGAAAAATTCTTTCACAGTTGGAAGCTACACTATCTCCGGTGAATATAGGCTATATATATATATTTTTTTATGTTAGGGATCCATACTAAAACTCCAATAATGTAACCAAAGGTGTGAAATAATTACCAAAAAACTTTCTTACATCGCGTGCGCTGCGAAAACTATTGATGGTGGAAAGTACAAAATAATGCAACATAGTTTGGGAACGCGGGTAAAATACACTATAAAGACATTGTTATAGCGTTTATTATCGAATGGGAAACGATGGTTGTCTTCTCAGTAATCTATGCATCTTAATGTCGGTGTAGCTTCTGTCATTTGCGACTCCATTACCTCTTTATACGCCATGTCACTGGTTCTGATTGTATTCCCGGGGATCTTATATTTTCCCCTAGAAAACCAAAGCCATTAGTTACCTTATACCATTTGGGAATAATGTAGCTTTCACTCAGTGAAAGAATTCTCAGAATTAGGTCAGTAGTTCCTGATTACTCCTACAAATAACTACTAGTAGTAACAAATATAAATAAATAATAAATAAATAAATATCCCAAGACATTCTTCACACATGGTTATCTGATCCCAAGTTAAGCAGAGTGTACTGCTTGTAGTATGGCTACCAGCTAACTGATATACGACATATACTACTTTTTAAATACATACTTATATAGATACCCAGACACAGAACAAATGGGTGGGAATCGAACCCGCGACCTTCCGTTTGACAGTCAGAGTCGTTAACTACTAAGCCAACTGGCCAGCTGACTCCTGAACCGGTAGTAGCTCCAGTAACTTTAAATTTGATCTTCAGTGCCCTTCGCGGGCCTAAACTGACTAAATAGGTTTGAATTTAGGTTTTATTTTTAACTATGCCAAATTATTTGTTCACCTCCCCCAAAAATATACATAGGTGCATTCAGTTATCCAGTTGGAATGAAAACAATCGTTCGACTGACGAGCTGACTTGATGGCTTGTTAATTGAGTTATTTGCTCGGTTGACAAGGATCGTTGTGTTTGACGTCACTCGATCAGTACAATTTTTTTACTGAACGCAATTAAGACTACAATACCATATAGGAGTAGTAGAGCTCTTAGTGAGGTGTTCGTCTGGTGAAATAATGCCACTATACTCATTTCCGGGTGAAACAGAAGCACACGTTCCACCTGATGGTAAGTGGTCACCGCCGCCTATGACCATTTGCAACACCCGAGCAATGCGTTGTCGAACCTGAAACATGAAGTTGTTAATCTCTTGTTTGTCTCATGTGCCTGTAATATCACCAGCTCCCTTACCTTTCTAACCGAAACAGTCTGCTTCACGGCGGAAATGAGTAAGGTGGTAGTACTTCCCTGGACGAACTCTGCACTTAGAGCTCTACTACTCTGTTACAGTTAGACCGGTAGGGGGTCGGTGAAGTTATAGGCACAAACTTAACCACTTCACGTTTCAGGGTTGTTAACGATCCCCCTGGTGTTGCAATTATCCGTAAGCAACGGTGACCACTTACCATCAGGTGGACCGTTATTCTGTTTATCGACCTTATTGACATTAAGAAAATGGTCAATAATTTATTTAAAACACTACCTTCGCTAAATAAGCACACACAATTTCTTTTGTGATAGGTTATACCCTACCCATTCTTGAGTTATTCTGAACCCGTCGCCCGACGGCGAGAGATGGAACAGTCCAGGATTGTAGTGATACTTTTTCAATAACTTTTTTGCTTTCAAAACGCCCTTTAAACCCCGTCAAGTTAAAACGTGGTGAACTAATTACCAAACCGCGTGCTGCGGTAGCCACCGACGTATGGACACATATCGCGCTCTATATATTTTGATTATCGAGTGGATTAGTCAGAATTTGTTAGTGACCAGCACGTAAGCCGTGGTTAACATATCAGTGAGCTTTTGTCAGCTTTGTTTACTTACAATTATATGGTAGTAACTCTTGCAGCTTTTACGTCCAAGCGCCTTAGAACTTGATGGTTTTAAATTTAAAAGAGTCAAAGTGTTTTATGTTGTCAGTGTTTCTTTTTATTGAAAAACATTGTTGTATTTAGAATAGTTAGTAGAACGAACGTTTTATATATTATTAGACGAGTCTTCTACAGGTTATATCGACATTGTTGGTGCTGCATATACGGAGCTGTATACCGCGGCGTCCTAAAAATGTTAAAGTTCCCATTTCGGGCGTTTTTTTATTTGATATTTCAACCCAACATCAAACGGAATACCGAAAAAGATAAACAAAATAAATTCCATTTAAAATCATTGGAAGCAATAACATTTCATCGAAGCACTTATATCCCTTAACAACTTTAACATTCAACACTTTTGAGTGTAATTTGAACTCATAAAGATAAAATCTGGAGTTACATGCAAAATAAACGATTCATTACAGTAAAAGGTGAAGGCAAACCTGTTAGGGTCGAGGACGGATACTTTGTAGTACGCGCCCGGTTAGAGACGAAAAAGACATCTTTTTTTTTACCATTTTTGCCAAAGGTGGTAAACCACAAAAAGCCTAGACGGGAACTGGTTTTAAAGTGAAACTCATGGAATATCCTAATATGTGCTTAGCAACAGATCTTCTACTTGAGGATGGTATCCAGCTACCGCCATAGTATAGAAGTCACCACTAAGCTCACCGTGGTTTTCACAAATGAGAACACCATGGGGTTCTTCAAAAAGAGTGTGAAGGAGGTGTGAAGGAGGCGCAGAAGTTATGCCTCTGGTGTTGCAAGCGTCAATAGGCTGTGGTAACCGTTTACCATCAGATGGGTCGTTCTTTGGCCTGGTAGGATTATCAAATAGTAATCTGCAGACGCAAACAATTACCACGAACACTTATTACAAGCGTCATTTTACTTATATAGCTTCACCTTCCAATATCCTTCATTCTGTAAATCATCCGCTTTCTTGATTATAGCTGTCCTTTCTTCTATCAAACTTCGCCTATAATTAACTTCCACACGATCAATAATAGTGATTCGAATATAACCGATTGCATTTAGAGCCATTTCTACCACGCAAATATCGATTTACTTTTTCATTAACTGTCGCCCTAGTAAGTAAAATATTATAAATGTGAAAGTTTGTATGTATGGAAGTTTGTTACTCTTTCACGCAAAAACTGCCGGACAGATTTAGATGAAACTTGGCATATACATGCAGCATATCCTGGAATAACATATTGAATACTTTTTGAGCCAGTAAAATGTGACATCCTTCGGCAACGCGGGTGAAACAGCGGGGGACAGCTAGTATTCCATATGTAAACGGTACAAGTTTCTTGATTTACTAATGCATGTACGATTTGCTATGAGTCATAATGCTATTGTTCATTTATCCTACTCAATGTGACACCGACAAGAATTAGTAACGCCCCTATATGTCATATATTATATGTAGCACCTAGATGGCCGAGCATTGCTCGGGATTTCTTTACTAACGTGACTTCTACTGTATTCACTTTGTTAAAGCACTGTTATATATACCTAGATACTAATTAGATGCGATAATAAACGTAAAATAACAATATTTCTCACAAAAAATGTGAAATGTAATTACATTGTAGCAGTTTTCATTGCCTAAAAACACGGATAACACGACATTTTCTGAAAATGAATCCTAGCTAGATCGATTTAACGCCCCCGAAAACCCCTGCATACAAAATTTCATGAAAATCATTGGAACCGATTACGAGATCCTATTATATATATATGTATATACAAGAATTACTCGTTTAAAGGTATTAGACTAGATTTTTTTTTTATGCCACTTGGGCCGACAAACACGCAGGTGGTCCACCTGATGGTAAGTGGTCACCGCCGCCTATGGACATTCGCAACACTAGGAGCATCGCCAATGCGTTGTCGACCCTGAGACGTGAAGTTGTTAAGTCTCATGTGCCTGTAATGTCACCGGACCCCTTACCTATCTAACCGAAACACAGTAATACAATTGCACTACTTTATTAGATTTGATTAGTTGAGTCATAATATAATATTTTTAAAATTACCAGACAGGTAAAAGGATGACAAACTAGGATAGGTTTATAAAAATACCAGTGCCACTATATTTTCCCTAATATTAATAGATATTTTTAGAGTAGTAGAGCTCTTAGTGCAGAGTTCGTCCGGGGAAGTACTACCACCTTACCCATTTCCGCCGTGAAGCAGTAGTGCAATTGTATTACTGTGTTTCGGTTAGAAAGGTAAGGGGGCCGGTGAAATTACAGGCACATGAGACTTAACAACTTCACGTCTCAGGGTCGACAACGCATTGGCGATGCTTCTAGTGTTGCAAATGTCCATAGGCGGCGGTGACCACTTACCATCAGGTGGACCGTCTGCTTGTTTGTCGGCCCAAGTGGCATAAAAAAAAAAAACAAAAAAAGATATCTAAATTATTCATATTATTGATTTAATATGAAAAGATTTTAAATTTAATTGGAATGAAATGTAAAATTCTGACAGGGAATCAGAATATCGTAACATTTGTAGGATTTATTTCAATAACATCAGGTAGGTCACACAAAAAAAATGCAGAAGGTTTATTGGGTGGATTAAAAGGGTGCATCAATAAATTACAGGGACATGAAACTTAACAACTTCATGTCTCAGGGTCGACAACTCATTGGCGATGCCCCTGGTATTGCAAATGTGTATAGGCAGCGATGAACACTTACCATCACGTAGACCATATGCCTGTTTGTCAGCCTGTGGCTTTAATAAATAAATATCCTGGGACATTCTTTACACACGGCCATCTGGTCCCAAACTAAGCAGAGCTTGTACTATGGGAACCAGATTACTGATATACTACATATACTACTTTTTTTTTTAAATACATACTTATATGGATATTTACACCCAGGCACAGAACAAACAGACATGTTCATGCACACAAATGTTTGTCCTGGGTGGGAATCGAATCCGCGACCTTCGGTTTGGCAGTCAGAGTCGCTAACCACCAAGCCAACTGACATGTCACACGCCTTTGCTTGCGGTGACCACTTACCATCACGTGGACCATATGCCTGTTTGTCAGTCTATGTTGCTTAAAAATACAGGCACATGAAACTTAACAACTTCACGTCTCAGGATCGACCACGCATTAGCGATGCCCCTAGTATTGCAAAGGTGCATAGGCGATGCTGTCACGTGGACCATCTGCATGTTTGTGGTTTAAGAAAAATCCAATATCATACCGCATCAGATCTACAAAATCACGCCGCTCCTCGTCAAACATTTCGCTCTTGTAAAAAACTTACGCTGTCACATTGACCTACATACTCCGAAGGTCGAACAAATGTCAACAGAACCTTTGCGATGAGAACTAAAGCACCTGCACTGGCCACATTGTACAACACGCTTTAAAATACTATACGCCTTTATTACATTAATGATAAGGCTTTTATGGAGCAATGAGACTTGGCTACCGAAAGTTAACTTGATAACCCAAACCGATATGAAAATCTGTATCTGATGTCCTGGTACTTTTAGACAATTTATATATATTTTAAATTGAGATTTTCTATTTAAATCTAAGCTGTAATTTTTATCATAGTGTGTCAAAGACCCGCGATATAAGTGCAACTTTTGTATTACAGGGAAACATTTTCATTATTCATCAATTATATTTAAAATAGCATAAATTGTGTGTATCGTTCATTTATTTTTCGTCTCACAAAAAGGTTATGAATCAGAACTTCAAAGCATCCCATAAGAAGTTTCACTTAAAAAAAATCACTTGTTTTGATAGCGGGGCAAAGTGACTACTTCAAAAAGATAAAATCGAATTAGTCAAACGAATAGGGAATATGCGGGGCTTTCAAATATGAATTTGTAAATACTATAAAGGTCTATCCACACATATCAGGGGCGTACCCGGGACGTGGACGTGCCGTAGTCCGTCAGGGGCTCAAAATATATCGTTGGCTACATTTAATAAGAACTCGTTCACACACGTCCGTGTTCGGAGCGGCGACGGAGCTAGGCAACGATATTTTTATGTGCCCTTTTTTTATGAGACCTTTAGGCGATTTGCTGGGATTTCAAAATACTTACTAAACAGCTGTTCTATCATGTAGCCTTCAGACCTCTGGATGTTTATCATACTTTAAAAAATAAATAAAACATTAATTATTTTCATTCTTTAATTCCCAGTTATTTTGGACAGTATCCATGACCGAAATAAATATCTATGAATTAAAAGACTGTAGCATAAATCCGGACCTTTTTCACCATCTTACCTTGTATCTCAAGCTGCGAGTTTAAATACATAAATATCTCGAAAGATAAAAAGTCTTGTAACTGGAATAATTTTTCGTAAGCATTTCAGTTGCATAATATGTGTTTTTAATATATTCCTTCACATACTGAGACGGTTTTAACTCTCGTTTTAAATTTGGTTTTAACTCAAAGAGGGAAAAGCAGTGATAACGTTGCTTGTCTATTATACTTTTTATAATAAATCGGCTCTCCCCCGCGGTTTTACCCGCATTCCCCAGGGGTTTTACATTTTTCCGGGACAAATTATTTTATTAGTCCTTATTTTGGATGTGTATATACAATTATTATGTACTGGTTGTTCCCGGCATATGTTTTTTTTGTCAATAAAAAATCATCGCTATCGGGTAAATAGTATAATAAAGATGGCATACGGTACAAACATTCATTTTTAGATGCTTCATCAGATATGATAATGAATGAAAATGAAAATGAAAATGAAAAATTTATTTATTTCAGCAAAATGCACATCAATATACATAAGATATTAAAAAAATAGAAAATAATATGCATAATGTTGGAGGTTTTGTTCTTAGTGTAAGTTTATGACCTTCACACTAGGCAAAGCCTGTAACGCGAAGGCCGAAAGTATAATTTGAACTGTCCTGGTGAAACCTCGGACCAAAGAATACAATTTAAGAGAAAACAAAATTGACAAAATAAAAATATAATATTAAATCCAAAAAACAATAATGATAATCCTTTTACTCATATATGTCAATAAAATATTTATAACTATTGACACCATGCACCCCACGCTTTTCTTTACAATAAAATATTTTTTTTTCTTAGTTACTCTATTCTTAATTCAAAATTTATTTTCTATTTTTTAGTTGGATTTTCTATAAAAACGTGTTTTTAGATTTTTTTATTAGATATTATACTAGCTGTCCCTCGCGGCATTCCTGAGGGATGTAACATTTTCCCGGGATAAAAAGAAGCCTATATGTTATTCCTTTACATGTTCTATCTATGTGCCAAGTTTCATCTTAATCTGTTAGGTAGTTTTTGAGTGAAAGTGTAACATCCATACTCACAAACTTTCGCATTTATAATATTAGTAGGACCAAGATTTAAATTGCACAATAGAATATTAATCCATTACAAATTCAAACACGGAGGCTTGTCTCAAGTATATGTCTCAAGTCTTGTTGCAAGTAGCATAATTCTACATACAGCCCCCTTATTCAGCTAATACAAACTTCGTCGGTGAGCTGCTTCACGGAAGCCTCGGAGAGCTTATCTCTCACGTGATTAGTAGTATTAGCGTAGTTAAGGGACAGAGACCGAGCATTGAGGCTGCGTCAAAACATCCTCGAGTTAGTGTCATTTTCCTTACAGAATCGAGCCCCAAACCAGCAACAATTTAGGACCACTCAAATAATACTTAATTAATTACTCACTCTGCAATCCTGAAGCTGGTAGTGGCTATTTATGTTAGAAATGTATATTATCTCGTTGGTTAGTTAGTTTTCGCGTGAAACGTAACAAACAAACTTACGTTCACATTTATAGTATTACTAGCTGTCCCCCGCGGTTTCACCCACGTTCCCGAGGGATGTAACATTTTTCCGGCACAAAAAGTATCCTATGTTACTTCTAATACCTAATAGTTTCATAATACACATTTTTTTTAGTACAAAAGGCTTTCTACAACACAAATGATTATTTTAATGACGACAATGCTTGGGTGTAGCTCGCTCCAGCAGGACACATCTTTATGTACAAAATCTTATTTTGAAAAGAGTAATTGCTGAGTTTATTGCCGGCTCTTCTCAGTAAAAGCAAACTTCCCAACCGGTGTTAGAGTCTGACCATTCATAAGTGCCTGTGAAGGCCTATTTGAATAAATATTTCATTCCATGATCGGTTGAGTAGTTTTCGCGTGAAAGGGTAACAAACAAACTTACATTCACATTTATAATATTAGTAGGGATTAAGAATATACTCGTTTGTATGAGTATATTTTTTAATATGCCTTTCAGATTAAAAATACAAAACTAATTCAAACGAAGTGAAGCAACGCAATCAAACATGGAAACTAAGTGGTGTTCGCAGAATTCGTTTCATTATTTTTTCCTTATTGTAGACATTTGCAATCTCAATTATCCAGAAGGCTGAAATAAATGATATACTACATAACATTGTGTTGCAATCTTTGACAGGTAACAAATGCATTGTTTTAAAAGCCTATGTCGAAACAATGACGTCTTAAATGACGCACAAAAGTAAAATGTAAGATATAACTTTATTATTTCCTGAAGCTCAATTCTGTAAGGAAAATGACACTAGCTCGAGGATGTTTCGTCGCGGCCTCCGTGCTCTGTCTCTGTCGCTTACTACGCTAATACTACTAATCACGTGAGAGATAAGCTCTCCGAGGCCTCCGTGAAGCGGCTCGCCGACTAAGTTTGTATTAACTGAATAAGGGGGCTACCTGTAAAGAGTTTTATGATGAAACCAAACTGTTATATGCACTGATAAATATAATCATTTTCTTTTTCACTGCACTTTTTTATTGTTTTTTTTTAACACTCGGCGGAACGGTTATTTTATGATGAGGGATTTTTGTTTGTGTGTGGCATTTATCTCCAGATCGGTTGGACCGATTTAGAGGCGGTTTTCTCTGTTAAAGAAATGACCCAGGATTTTTTACTAGGCATACCGACAGATATAACAAAGATATAAAGTTCTTATTATTAGTAACAAAAGGTTGGTTTTAAGTGTTATTCGCTTTAACCACTTAAATTATAACCGTTTTGACGTTCGGCCGTAGAGCATAAAGTATCGTAAAAATTTTAAACTTTTTTTAAAGGAATAATTGTAGTACTTTATTGTAGAGCCGCGCGGAACAGCTTGGTTATCGACAAAGGCCTCTCAATCAACAAAGATGATTCAAGTGCAAGTTAAAATTGATAAAATCAATTTAGTTTTTAATAAGTAGACATTTATTAATATTAATTGTAGGGAAAGAGATAGCAATTAAGGTTATTTTGTTTTATGTCGTAAGACCGTGTAGTGTGAAGTAAGGTGTCACACCTTTTAATTTTTACTGACACCATCTCACCAATATGGCCGAAGTTGATAAGCAAGTCCGAAAAACAGTAATATGGGGTACTCACAGAAACTCGGATAGATTTTCAATGTTCTTTTCATTACTTCGTTTATCACATGAACATCACCAGAAACCGCTTCTGGCGTGTCTCCAGCGCCGCCTGTGAGCGAGTGGTCAATTAGTGCTTTCAAATGTCACCTCAGCGGTATTGGCAAAGACGCTACACAGGTTAGGCGTCGAGCCAACCCGCTGTGAGACATTTATGGCGCTGCATCGCTGCTTAAAGCGATGATGGCCCAGTTGGTAGTGATGAGGTGATCGTACGTAGTATCAAATTTAAGGAGCTTGAGCTTTCGGTGATGGAAATATAAAACGTAAAAGTAGTTAAGTACTTTGTAAAATTTTAAAATGAAAATATATATTTCCAAATAGGCCTTTACAAGCACTTATGAATAGTCCGACTCTAATTCTGACTTTGACGGACTTGACCTGACTTTGCTGGTGTATTTCGGGCACAATTGGTAAATATAAAAAAAAAAATGTTTATAATTTTGCATAAAATTTTTAAAGATTATAAAAAATAATAATTACATAATAAAGAGTAGGAAATTAAAAAAATAATGTTTATAATATTATAGAACATTTGAATATCTATTTACTTTAAATATATTTACACCCAGACACAAACCAAATCTTTAAGCTTTTTTTTAGTTCTAATTTGAATTAAATAAATTAACATAAATTTATTTTGTAGCAATTTATTAAATGCAACAAATTATATTTAATAAATACGTATCTACGTATTAAACAAGATAGCATTATTGATTTTTTTTAAATTTTTTTTATCATACCTAACCATAAAAATCTAGCAAACAACCGTTTTCTAGATTTTTCTAAGCAATAAAACGTGTGAAGACCGACAATAATATTTTCCCTTGTCCTTTAAAAGTGTTATTACCGCAAAAGTATGTGAAACCTCACTTAAAAGCAATTAGTAAGCACCTTAAGTAATAAACTGAATCATATTTTTATTACATAACTGACTTTATTTTTATTAGCTTAGTTCACATGAGTAACTGTGACCTAAACACGTATCATTTTAAATGAACTGTAGTTAATATACCTTACTAGCCGCTATCCCGTGGTTTCTCCTGTATTTCCGAGGGATTTCAGGTATCACGGAACTATAAAACATGGCAATTCTATCAGTGACAGAATTTTGAAAATCGAACGACTAGTTTCGGAGTATACCTACTACATCCAATCTTACAAACTGTAGCTCTTTATAATATTAAGTACTAGATCCTAGCCTAAGTTTTACTCGTATTTCCAAAGCATTTTTAGTCCCGAAACTAATCTACCTGTGTGTAAAATTTCATTAAAATCCGATCAGCCGTTACTGAGTTAAGTGGTAACAAACATAGTCATACACACATAAACTTTCGCTTATTTAATTTAAGGAAGTGGTAGCTTTATTAGATTCATTTACATTAAATATAATACATTAAGAAAAGCATTTTGTCTCATTATTGGTCAAATAAACAAAAAGGTCTCTGTTTAATTAAGATTTTAGAAGTAAGGAGAGCTACCGAAGAATTTACAAGGAGCGACAGAAGTGTCAGGTGCGTTGCAAATACAAATTTGGTGGATACTACCTATCCCAATAGGAGACAGTAGTAATTATTTCTACAGCTCTTTGTTAGTCAGCAAAATAAGGAATACTCAAGGTTTTTATGAAGCTTTTAACGCAGCATCTGACCTACCTATCAGTAATCGACGATCGCCTTTTTACATGTTGCCAATAAAGCCTTCAAGACACGCAAAAACCACTTGTAGGTCTATTAAAATGTAAAATATTAATTTAATGTCTAGCAGCGTTGGATTACTTAAGAAAATTGCAACCAAACCCACTTGGCACTAATACATACATGTTGTTGAGTGACTAAACCGACCAGCTGGGAAAACGGAACCTGAGAACTACGATCAGCAGAACAGGGTCCGGTTCAAGAGTTTTGATGAAAAATACATTTTAGTTTAATGCGCATTGGAACTGGGGGGCGATTCCACTAACATAATATTATGTCTTGATATGGTAATGACCATATCAAAACCAAACGTCAAATTTGACGTTTAATCGTATTGTACTTAACACACCAACGATCGAACTGCGGTTGTGTTTCGGTAATGGTTCTCATTCGTTCGAAAGATTACGACAAACCCCTACCGATTTATGCGATAGAATAATGGAAAAAACTACAAAACATAAATTTAAATCTCACTATCTTACAGCTTAACATAGGGATCGGTGGTAACTATTGCAACATCCGATTCTTTTCGATACTAGTAGTAGTAGAGCTCTTAGTGCAGAGTTCGTCCGGGGAAGTACTACCACCTTACCCATTTCCGCCGTGAAGCAGTAGTACAATTGTATTACTGTGTTTCGGTTAGAAAGTTAAGGGGGCCGGTGAAATTACAGACACATGAGACTTAACAACTTCACGTCTCAGGGTCGACAACGCATTGGCGATGCTCCTAGTGTTGCAAATGTTCATAGGCGGCGGTGACCACTTACCATCAGGTGGACCGTCAGCTTGTTTGTCGGCCCAAGTGGCATAAAAAAAAAAAAAAAAAATACTAGTATCGATCTAACCTAACCTGGCTCCAAAAATAAAATAAAAGATAATGGTGAATTGCTTACTGTCATTCATTTGTTTTAATTAAAATTTACAATGTATAACCACAGGTATAAACTGCCTATTGTATACTAATGGTAAGTATTAAACAATCGTTTTACACAAGCACTACACTCACATCCCTTAGAGATTTTATGAAAATCACTACATCACTACATAGTATAAAACAAAGTCGCATTCTCTGTCCCTATATCCCTATGTATGCTTAAATCTTTACAACTACGCAACGGATTTTGATGCGGTTTTTTTAATAGATAGAGTGATTAAAGAGGAAGGTTTTTATGTATAATACATGTGACATCCCACGGGAATGCGGGTAAAACCGCGGGGGACAGCTAGTGATAAATAAATAAAAAAAACTGTTTTCATTCTACAAGAGCTAGGGTTTGAAGAACTCCTTTTACCAGACCTTAAGCCAACAGGCTTCTCCAATAAAGGGCTTATTTAATGCGCTTTGTTAATGCTTAGATCTATGTGATAAATTAATTGCTTCGAATATCGTAATACAGCTTGGCGGGAGACGCAGAGGTCCTGTATTCGATTCCCGGGTGGCCAAAGTAATTATAACAGTTCTTTATTTAGTAATGACCTAACCTTACCTGTAACGTAGCAAGAGAATTATCAGACGGACTGAAACCTCTGACTAGTTCATCGGATATAATGGGCGTGAAATTGTGTTAGGCCTATTTCAAGAATTCAAGATATTTTCATTTGCTTTTTTTTTTCATAAATAATATTGTACCTACTTACACATATTTACTGAGTATTCCGATGATTTACAACTAAAATTGGAAAGATCAATTTTCTGTTATTATTTTTAAACAAGGTATATAAAATGTATCTGCTAACGCTACATGACTTAATATCGGCAACACATATACGAGGTCGTTGTTAGACTATCACAATTAAGCACCATAAATCAGAGGTCCAAGCTTTGCAACCGAAAATAGATGTAGATTACATTTACAATGATTATATTTATGACGAAAATCAAAACTGGACTGAGCACACAAAAAACATACACGTGATTGAGAATCACCAACATTTGAAGTCGGTTAAACAGGGCACTACTATTGGCGGAGCTATTAGCGTGGATGTTTTTTATACCGCATAGACCGACAAACAAGCAGACGGTCAACCTGATGGTAAGTGGTCACAGCTGCCTATAGACATTTGCAATAGTAGGGACATTGCCAATGAGTTTTCGTCCCTGACAGGTGAATTTGTGTTTCATCTCTCATTGCTTAAATTGATGATATCTTTATTTATCCAAGGAATTTTAGAAGTAATCAATTTACTATTATGGCTTGATTGGGATTTAATGTAGGCGTTTCCAAATTTAGACTTTATAAAGTCATGTATTTTATGAGGACAATTCATGATGTTTGTTTGTGACCAGTCTACATTACATAATTCCGCCGCTAGTGTTTTACCGCCATATCCGTAACGTACCATCCGTTTTTTGGGAGCATTCTGCATCTTTAAAGCGTCCGTTGTGGCATCGCAAGCGATAGCTACTACGCGATGGTCCGCCAGAACTGTGTCGACCACCGCTGTGTATGGATTCGTTGTGGCAAGGCGCGTAAAGATGTAAAGTCATAAATTTGTATTATTAAGAAACATGTGAAAAAAACAATTCATATTTTTAATTAATTTCGACATCAATAGATACACAATATGTTGTGGGTACTTATGAGTACCCACATCTTTGTAGATCTATTTAAACTAATCAAGCCAATTCGATCACTTGTTTTTTATGCAATATTTAAAGTGATATCAATAAATTAAGTTAAAAGTCAAAGGTAAAATCCTATTGCTAAGGCTCTGCAGAAGTAATAAATTTAATTACTTACTCAAATTATTTGTAACAAGTTACCAATTAAAGTTTATATAAAAAGTTATAAAACCCATAATGCGGATGTTGATTTGTGTCGATATAGGTCGTTTCTATAAATAACTTATTTGAAATCAATATAAAAAATGTGTAACTACAACACCATATATAAAAACCACATATATAATACATGTTGTCCCCCGCGGTTTCACCCGCGTTTAGTTTGAAGTTGATCAGACCAAGAAACACTTTGTTTCATACAAATTTTGAGCCCCCGTTTTACCCCCCATTTGCAAAAATCCTTTCTTAGTGCACCCCTATGTTATAAAAAGAACCTCTGTGCAAAATTTCAAGTCTCTAACCTTTATAGTTTAGGCCCTACGTTGATAAGTAAGTCAGTCAGTCAGCTTTTAGTTCCATCAGTCCTTTTATATACGAGTATATAGAAGATTAGGTACCATTCCAATGTACGTTTATACCATATGTAGGTACATACTTATTAAAAAGATGTAAGTATGTACAATACATAGAACATACCGTTTTAATATATACTTATGTAGATATAATAAGGCCGTCAAGGAGAGGGCCATCATGCCACAATGCTAGCTGCTGGGATGATGGCCAGCACAAGGGGACTTCATTAACTGCTTAACATCAGGCAGCACGGAGTCAATTATTGCGGTAGCAATAAAAATCGAACTACAATTCAAATGTCAAATTGCTTAAATTTGAATGTTTGAAAGCCTTTAATTATAGATATTTGGAATTATCCAGGTTCTAAATATCCCTCACGACTTTCCTGGGATAAAAAGTATCCTATGTGTTAGAAAGGATTTTTATACTATCTGTGAGCCCAGTTTCATCCAAATCCGATAAATAACTTTTGCATGAAGGAGTAACAAACTTTCATATTTATAATATGATAGGGAAAGGATACTACTTCTAAAAAATAAAATAAATTACAAAATATATCCTTAATGCTTTTTACGTATTACAAAAATATCATTGCAATTTTTTTTTTTATGCAACTTGGGCCGACAAACAAGCAGACGGTCCACCTGATGGTACGTGGTCACCGCCGCCTATGGACATTATGGCATCGCCAATGCGTTGTCGACCCTGAGACGTGAAGTTATTAAGTCGCATGTGCCTGTAATTTCACCGGCCCCCTTACCTTTCTAACCGAGACACAGTAATACAAGTACTGCTTCACAGCAGAAATGGGTAAGGTGGTAGTACTTCCCCGAACTCTGCACTAAGAGCTCTACTACTCTATTTATGTCTAATCACAAAATAATAGATAACAAAGTATCAAAGAAAAAAAATCATCTTTCGAAACAATAATACCAACAAATAATGACTCTATTATAAGGAATGATAAGTTCATAATTCGTTGTTGCACAAGATAAATAATCTAGATTCTAGACGTATATTTAATGGACAGGTCTCCTTATGAGTTGCGATATAAAAGGATTATTCTTTGGCTGAAGCAAATGACCAACAATTAGATTGGTACAAGGCCAGTAGATAAACGAGATTAAAGAATGCAATTGTGAGATGAAATATCTATTCGATTGTTTCGATTTTTGTATCGATTCTTTTTCAATTCTTTTGGTTATCGATTCCTGGCCATTGGCAATACCTTTGAAGTAGTAAACCGCTTAGAAGTACCACCTTACCCATTTCTGTCGAATGAGTAGTGCACTTGTATGACTGTGTTTTGTTTATAAAGGTAAGTGGGCCGGTGAAATTAAAAGCACTTACAATTTTACGTCTCAGGGCGACATCGCTTCGGGATGGTCCTGATGTTGCAAATATCCATAGGCGGCGGTTAGTCTAACTATCAGGTCGGTCTACTTGCCATTAAAAAAAGGAGTTAGGTATGGAGAATTATGACAATCTAAATTTTTTTTTTCATTCGATCGACAGAATTCATTTTTAAGAAGAAAAGTACGGATACCCACAGTATACCTTTGCTTTTTAATTTGTTTCAAAAAGTTTTAAATAAGTAGAAATGCTCAGTATTTTAATTAAACCTCTTTTATGAACGGCTGGTTTGTGATTTGGACATAACACATAATACTGCATAATTTCTTAAAAGGATCAACCATACTTTATAGCTGAAGCATAAAATAAAGTCTTGATAGCTTTAGACCCTGATTACCATTTAGTGCATGAACATGTCTGTTTGTTGATGTATTAAAGTAGTACAAAAAATTATTTAGAGTAGTAGAGCTCATAGTGCAGAGTTCGTCCGGGGAAGTACTACCACCTTTCCCATTTCCGCCGTGAAGCAGTAGTGCGATTGTATTACGGTGTTTCAATATTTTATTTAAAGAAACGTATGTTTACTACATACAGGCAGTCCTTTGACAGGCCAGTTGGCTTGGTGGTTAGCGAGTCTGACTGCCAAACCGAAGGTCGCGGAAGCGATTCCCACCTAGGACAAAGATTTGTGAGCATGAACTGTTTGTTCTGTGTTTGGGTGTAAATATCTATATAAGTATGTATTTAGAAAAAAAACGTAATATATGTAGTATATCAGTTGTAAATAATGTCCCAGGATATTTAATATTTTTATACAGAAATTTTATTATGATTTTTAAACTGAACAGAACACTACAGCTTTACCAGTATAAGTCATACATCACAAACAGGGATATATACCAAATATATTCATCCTTCGATAAGTATTTTATTACGTTTACAAAGCTGAGAGAATATATAGTAGTATGACAGAGGTTACCACTTTCCAACCCATGTATTATGTATGGAAAATCGTTCCCGAAGGATCTCGCTATTAAATTTTCATTGACTTATCAGCCAGTTATGTATGAGCTTACTTAATTACGTAATTTTACTCCTGGTCTATGGTAATTGGTTTTGTTTATGGTCGCAATGATAGAGAATATTGGGTTTAGTGATATAGTGACGATATTAAAGCGTAAGCGAGGTCAATGTGGAAGAGGGAATCCCATGATCGTGTTTCTGGAAGAATTAGGGAGTGCGGGTCTATACTAAAGAGAAACTGATGTCCGACGAATAAAATTTTCGTAATAATTAATATATTATATTATTGTTCTATAATATTTATATAATTTATAATATAATTATAATTAAATTTTGCACTTGTGTACCTATGTTAGTTTGGCAGCAAATGGCGTTGTGAATGTTTCAAAATCTACAATTAGCTTGAAAGGTCGTATAACCATTGCAAATCCTATTTGTAGACTGTTACTGATTGGGGTATATCTATCCTGGGGCTCGATTCTGTAAGAAAAATGACACTAACTCGAGGATGTTTCGTCGCGGCCTCTATGCTCTGTCTCTGTCGCTTACTACGCTAATACTACTAATCACGTGAGAGCTAAGCTCTCCGAGGCCTCCGTGAAGCGTCTCGCCGACGAAGTTTGTATTAACTGAATTATTGGCTGGTATTCAGTTATAAAACCTTTTTTTATTACTATTGTAACCTAAAAAAAAGTTTCTTCTCAATTGCCAGTACCAACACTCTACATACAGACCTCGCAATAATTAGAACTGTAGTTAGTACTTTAATAGCTCTATTTGCAGTTTCAAATACAAGCAAACAATCTAATATACAATCTATTCTTATATTACAAAGCATTCAATTTAGGTCACACCTACGCACCAAATATGAACGTACAAGTATGTTTATGCTAACCAATGCTAATATTTTAAAACAGTTCATAGACAAGATTGCATGCCATAGAGTAGCGAAAAAGGTTCGCAGAGATTACATAAGAGATGACTTATATAGAATCGATATTTGAAATAGACAATATAGACTTGATGGCGCGGGCGTTGGTATTGAACAATTCAAGTTTGTTGAGTAGAGGCTGCAAAAATGTCTTCACGATAAATGAAGTATTTTCAGAGGCATCGCCAATGCATTGTCGACCCTAAGACATGTGGTCATTACGCCCCTTTCCCTTTTTCTAACCTATCATCATACTACTTGTAATTCCGTATAGAAGTCCTGTTAAACGGTTGTACTATGACTAGGTGACTGGTATATTACTCAGGCTCCGCTATCCGTCCACCCGTCCGTCAATCTGTCAGCGGGCTGTATCTCATGAACCATGTACATACCTATTATCTACCGGCTGTTGAAATGTTCATAGAGTGTGTATTACCATGGCTTCTAAATACAATTTTAAGATAAAAGTTAATAGTTAAAGACGGCCTCTATACAACGTGTTCCAACTTACACCGTAAAAATAGAATTAATTATCAAAGCCAACAACCCTAGTAAACTGTCATGTCAGGGAACCAGATTATATAACAGAAAGGCCTAAGTACCTATTTACCTAATAATTGTCTACTTTAATAGTTTTACTATTTTTCATTCATAATAATCAGTTTTATTTTTATTTTTTTGGGGTATGTTATACAGTGTTACTACGGTTCTTAAATATTGTGAATAGACTCTTTATAGAGCCCCATTTAACCTCCTTTCGGATTTACGGGTAGTTTTGTAACATCCTGTATAGACACATTCATATTTTTAGGCGTTTTGTTAAATATAGTACCGTGGTATGGAAACCTTCGTGTGCGAGAAAAACGAAGACTTGGCCACTTCTTTTTATAAACTTATATTGTTGGAAATTACTACCAGTTTCCCGGTCATAGCGACATAGTTATAGAGCTATTAATTGTTTTAGCTTTATATTCTTACTATTGGCAACATCATCTCTCAGTACATTGCGATTATTTGAAACCCTATCTCTTCAATCATTCACTTGTCTGCATTCGATTCCTTAGCAACGATGTACTCTATTACATCCATACCATGAGTAATGCCTTTTCTTTAAAACATTTGCAACCAACAAAGTAGCTCATTTCACATTTATGGGTGACATAATGAGTGACACTCATTAAAATCAGAGGTAAACTGCAGTTTAAGGTCGCGGAGTGGTTGAACAGCAACACGGTGATGCATCGCCATTTATTTGAGCTTCAGGGCGGAGTTGTTAAGCAGAAAATCATTATATTGTCCCAATGTATAAAAAGCCCGTGTAATTTTAAGAAATTGTCATTCATTCACCCAAATTTAAAGGCGACAAACGAATAATGTATCGCAACGTAAGTTTTAATGAATATTAAATTTAAAGATTGACATTTTGCGAAGTGATCTATATATGAAAGACCAGGTGTCCCGGCAGTCTCCGCCGTCTCCGTTCACCTGCATTCCCGAGGGATGTTCTATTTTCCCGAGATAAAAAGTATTCTATATATTAATCCAGGATATAAACTGCATATGTACCAAGTTTCATCTCAATGCATTTAGTAGCCTTTGCGTAAAAGAGTTATTTATAATATTAGTGAGATGAGCAATCAGTTGACTCATAAAGTTATCATGTTAATATTGATGTTTAACAATTACGCTGCTATTTTGAGCGGGATTTAAAACTTCCAGCTCAAAATCACTATCAAAACCTCATTCATTTTATTTTTTCAGGTAATTGTCATTATCAGCTGTTTGGCTTTAGCCACAGCAAGTGACATTGGACCAGCCTACTCTCCAGCAACATCAGTATCATACTCTTCATTTTCTTCGGGGCCAGTTACCAATACAATTTCTGCAGCTGATACAAGGTATACATCATTTCCTTATACGAAGTCCATTGAACCAGCACCAATATATGAAAACACTGCAGCATCCTCATACGGAACGCTGGATGGAAAACCACTGACTTACACCAAGTCTTTAGACTACTCTACCTTCAATAACTTTGGATCTGTTCCTATTCACAATGGTCACTTACTAACTCATTCTATTCCTGTGTATTCTTCTGGGATCCACGCTAATCCTATCGTCTACCACCCTGAAGCATCTTACGGCCTCTCTTCTCCTGTCTACCATACTATCTCATCTCCAGTAACCAAGTCTGTCGCTATTCCAGTAGCTTTTAAACATACTTCTCCTTTGACTACGACTTTTTCCTCACCTCAAACATCTTATTCTACTCCTGTAGTAACCAAAACTAAAATTGCTCCAGGCTTATCTACCTTTGCTTCACACTCGCCATTGATTGAATCTCAGGCTTTGAAAACTGTTACGTATTCTGATACACCTGTAGTGTCACATATGTCGTTTTCAGGATTAGGAGCTAGCTATGCTTGGTAAAAACGGGTAATTTAGTATAATGTGCGCGTCTGACTTTGTTTAAGTTTAACATGTTTTAGTTTAATAAATTTTATTTATTGCATTATTATTTGTTTTTTTCATATCCTACTTATTTTGTAAATGTGAAAGTGTAGACTCAATCACGGATACATGAGTGGATGGATTTAGACGAAATTTGGTACACAGAAAAATCACACTTGTAGGTTTAATGACTTTTGTATAATTTTTAAAAGTGTTTTGTCCGTGAATATATATCAATATCGCTAAATTTCTTATTGTATATGGTGGTACACATGATATATGATACGAATATAAACACATATGTAAAATAAAAATTTCTTTTGCAACCGTGTAAAACCGCACCGCTAGTACATAATACATAGTGTTGGTCTGCTTGATATTTTCTTAAGCTAATGATAAATACAGTACCAATTTATAAGTTACACGGTATATTTTGATACCCAATGATTTAGCAATGCATCAACTTCATATCACGTCATTTAGGCTCTGTGTACCGCATTAAGATTAGAAATGTCTAGACTGAATCAACATTCTATGATCCAATTACGCCGTGCCAAGATAACTACCACCTTTTATGTACAGAGAAAAGTACGGAGCGAAGGTTATTCTTTTACGTGGTGGTGTGTGGTGGTTTGATACTCTATATGATACCCCATATGTTGTAGGTTCAATTCCTACATAGGGAAAAATCGGCATGAATGGCTAAATATTGTGACTGAGTGGAAGTACAACAATAAATATTCAATGTTGAAACTAATTAAAGAATAAATTAGGTATGTATACGAATTCTATGGTTGTCGTTTGTAAATATATATCTCCCAGAATATATATGTGTCAATGGTACGTGGTAAGCAAGTACTACTATTCATACTTATCCTTAGAAGCAGCTAAAGTGTGCACCGATGACCAAATGCACTTTGCACCAAGTGGTCAACATGGATTCTCAAAGAGGATTGGCGTTAGGAATCGCCTGCCCGATCATCAAATATATGACAAATCTCATAAATTTAATTATTGAATTAAATGCATATAAGGCTAACCGAAATCCATTGGGAACAGAGCTGATAGAAAATGAAGTTTCTAAATATCAACCCTACAATGAGCATATTACTTAAGTTGTAGGTATTATGGTTTTCTTATATGTCAAGTTGGCCGACAAATAGGCACACTGTCCACTTGTTGGTAAGTGGATATTAGAAACACCAGCGGCATCGTCAATGTGTTGTCGACCCTGAGACGTAAAGTTGTTAAGTCTCATATGCCTGTAATTTAACCGGCTCTCTTACATTGTGATATAAGTGCACTATTGCTAGTAACTTCAGTAACTTTAAATTTGAACTTCATAAGTGCCTTCCGAGGGCCTAAACTGAATAAATGGTTTTGAATTTTGAATGAATTTTGAGTGGTAGTATCCCCCCCGACGAACTCTGCATTAAGAACACTATTACTTCTAAAATAGATTGCACTTTTTAGTATACAGCTGATCATCGAGCAATCTCAAGATGGTGGTTAGTGATTAACTGAGAGTTCTTGGCTATCTAAGATCACTTAACCACCAAGAGATTGTAATCAAACAGAACAGACACTTAACCATTATTAACTAGAATATTAGAAATTTTTCGATATGAGGGTCAATTCTGCTAAACAATCAAAAGTATACTCTCAGTATAGTCTCATTTAAGTCTATTTTTATTTGCGTATCAGCGACTAAATTCACGTTTTTAGGATTCCGCACCCGGAAGGCTGGCCACGGGACCCTAGTACTGAGGCTTCACTGTCTATCCGTCCCTATATCATACAATACTACGGCTTCACTGTCTACCCGTCCCTATATCATACAATACTAAGGCTTCACGGTCTATCCGTCCCCATATCATACAATACTAAGGCTTCACTGTCTATCCGTCCCCATATCATACAATACTACGGCTTCACTGTCTACCCGTCCCCATATCATACAATACTAAGGCTTCACGGTATATCCGTCCCCATATCATACAATACTAAGGCTTCACTGTCTATCCGTCCCCATATCATACAATACTAAGGCTTCACGGTCTATCCGTCCCCATATCATACAATACTAAGGCTTCACTGTCTATCCGTCCCTATATCATACAATACTAAGGCTTGACTTTCTATCCGTCCTCATATCATACAATACTACGGCTTCACGGTATATCCGTCCCCATATCATACAATACTAAGGCTTCACTGTCTATCCGTCCCCATATCATACAATACTAAGGCTTCACGGTCTATCCGTCCCCATATCATACAATACTAAGGCTTCACTGTCTATCCGTCCCTATATCATACAATACTAAGGCTTGACTTTCTATCCGTCCTCATATCATACAATACTACGGCTTCACTGTCTACCCGTCCCCATATCATACAATACTAAGGCTTCACTGTCTATCCGCCCCCATATCATACAATACTAAGGCTTCACTGTCTATCCATCCCCATATCATACAATACTAATAGGTATATTAGATATACGAAATAGTATATTGGATCCCCATACAAAAAAAGTGTTCAGGGCTTTGTTAAAATTAAATATTTTACTGTGACTTGGCCACTTTTTAAATATACATTTTAACAATATAGTTTCCTTAGTGCTCCAATTATGATATTGATCATAGCGATCATAACTAGATCGAGAATATAATTAAGCTATTTACTATTACTAATAATTAATTAAAAAGAACTGATTGATGGCGGTCCCCATTTTCCCCCCGTGTTTATTCGGTGTTTTGGTAAATATTTTACCTTACCCTTTTTTAATAGAAATTTCAAGAATTTATATCACTAGTTTTGCTTTTATAACGTTGATCATAGCGATTATAATTAGATTGAAACAATAATATTACAAGGAAATGAACTTCCGTAAAACCAGTAACAATTATGTTAAAGAAGTATTTCAATCAAAATAACTTAAAACAAACCATGTGCCATTCCGAAAACAATATAGATTTCCGTCAGATAATGAAAATAAATGGAATTCTCTATGGAAAAGTTGCCTAAACCAACATATTAATGTACAGCCTAAAAGTGGCACTATTACTTTAACTATATGGCTCCAAACCCTATGACATAAGAATTACCACACGCCACAGCTGTGTCCAATTGTTAAATAAGAGCAAAGGAGATAAAGATGTATAGCGAACATTGATGTACATAGAATAAAGATACGCTATGAGCTGAACCAAATTGTACGGGTTTACTATTGCGTTTGGATGTTGGATGCTTTTGACATGTAGAATATCTGTCATAATGAGTATCTTTTTCAGACTTTTCTAGAGTATAATGACATCCTACTAGTATCATAAATGTAAAAAAAAAGGTTTGAAATCAAACTTGACACATCGGTCAGATTGGATAACAAGACAGAACAACCTAGGATACTTTTTATATTCCATTGAAAGATAAGATCCCTTAGGAAAGCGACGAAGTGTAAGTTTGTATAATTTTTTACCCATACTAGCTATCCCCCGCGGTTTTACCCGCGTTCCCGAGGACTCCAGGATATGCTATATCTATGTGCGAAGTTTCATCCATATCCGTTTAGTAGTTTTTTTACTTACATACAAAACTTTCCTCTTTATAATATTAGTTTAGATATAGATAAGTATTTTCTTGATATCAAGGACAAGCTTTTACAAAGACATGTGCGTCAAATTATGTTTGCCAAGGCACCAAGGCATATCTATAACATGGATGGTCATAAAAATAACAAGTATGTTAAAGTTACGCACTCGGCCAGAGCCGCTAGCTTAGATCGTGGCAATATCCCCGCACGATTGACCTGTCCACGTAAGTTGCAAAACCTAAGGTATAAAGGGCAGGACACACGAGGGCATGGCAACAGCATGGCCGAATTCTTCCCATGAATGAGTACATGGCTTTACTTAATTGAGCATAAACTACGCATATTATGTAGGTTACTTGACTTCTTTGACTCTTATTCAAAAGAATGCGATATTAGCCCTGAGAAAATTCTCGTCACATAATTGCTGTGAAGTTACGAGTGATGTCATAGGTAGTTAAAATTGCTTAGATTTCTACTAACTTCATAATAAGAAATTTTGCACCTTCCTTTATAGTGACAATAGAAAAAAAGAAAGAAAGAAACACATTTATTTGTGACAAAGGGAAAATAACACATGGCAAAAGTCAACAAAATGAAACGAGGTACATAATTTCCACAAATCGGTCATCCAACTCAGCATGTGGTTGGCTGTACGTGCCAATGTAGGTACGTATAGCCAATGCTGATCTTCCGTTGGGGCCGGCAACTGAAAACACGGCAGGATCACTACAATACACACTATTGCATAACAAATAAACAGCAAAAAAACATAACAATTCCAAAATGAGAAAAACAAGTAGGAAAATAAAATTGAATACAAAAAATTAAAACAAAAATAACAATATTTTTCATGATGTTCGGTACAAAGAATAGATGAATAACTAAACTTTTTAATCCAGTAGGCTGACAAATAAGACGGTGCACCTGATGGTAAGTGATGACCGCCGCCTATATAATGCATTTTCAACCCTGAAACGTGAAGAAGTTAAGTCTTATTTGCCTTATCTTCCTAACTGAAACCATAATACAGATGCACTGCTTGACGGTGGAAATTAGTATGGCGATAGTACTTCCTCGGATGAACTTTACGCTAAGAGCTTTAATAAAGATGCCAATATCGAATAGGCCCGTTTCGACATGTTAGTGTTATAGAAAATATAACCTTAAGGCGTTATGACAAGGGTCATCAGTAACACCATACAATAGACCATTGGATCAATAGCTGAACTTAAAAAGCAATAAAGTCGATTTTGCTATCACACTTAGTTGTCAATTGGGCATTTTAGATCTCAATTATTATTGTAGGGCTATTTTTAAAACTGTAGCCCAAAAATAGGCTTTTTTACTGAAGGTCTGATTGATAATGCACATCATGTGAGCTGAAAACAACTAACTTTAAGTTAACATAAGCTGACCCATAGATGGTGTCTTAACCAAATTTGTTTTAATAAAAATTACATTGGCAAGACCCAAATTTAACTATTCTACGGGTAAGAATTAAAAATAAAATCAACTAGTCTATAGTCTATTACGAACAAGACCTTCATAAGTGCCCTCCGAAGGCCTAAACTGAATAAATGGTTTTGAATTTTTTTTTTGAACAAGAACAAAAAGAATTTGCGAAATTGGTCCAGCCGTTATAAAGTGACGCGCTTACCAATGAATGAACAGCATAACATATTTAATATTATATATTTATTTAGATATATTTTAGACAATAGCAATTTTATGGAGTATAAATGCACCATGTCAAAATGAAGGTTACCTACCACAAAACATCCACAAACACTATTTAACATAATAATCCACCATATAATGTATATTTCCTAAAAGCTATTGTCAAACGATTGTACGCTTTAAGATGCGTGATCTATTTGACAACAGTCCTATATTCTTCACCTTCGCGCATTTTTGTCACACATAAAGTTATTTGTCAAGTCCTTCAAATACGCGTGCCGACAGAGAATGAATGTTTATTTTTGTCATTTTTGTGGGTTCCATACCTCAAAAGGAAAAAGGAATATGGAACTTTTAGTAGTAGAGCTCTTAGTGCAGAGGTCCGGGGAAGTACTACCTTGCCCATTCCCGCTGTGAAGCAGTAGTCTACTTGTATTACTGTGTTTCAGTTAGAAAGGTAAGGAGGCTGGTGAAATTACAGATCGCCCCTGGTGTTGCAAATGTACATAGGTGGCGGTGACCCCATACGTTAGGTGTACCGACTGCTTGTAACATGTGGTATAAAAAAATGCTCACCAGGTTTCTGACAATCACGACTTATTTTCTTAAGAATGCTTGGAGGTATCAAGTAATACTTTCTACGATCTAGAAAAATCAAGCTTCTATGTCAGAGCAATCCAAAAATTACCGCCATTTATGCCACATACTTACACTCGCCAATAAATCAAAACCTATAGAACACTTCCCGCTGACCATGAATCATATCATGAAATTTTACAAGCTGCATGCAAAATCTGAAAGTTGTTATTATCATTTGCAGTTGGAGAAGGGATCGTGACGGATATCGATGTATGGGAGAACATTTTTTTGATTACAAAGTTATGTTTGTCCTTCAATCAGACTTATCTTTTGGATAGACGTTTTGCGGAGCTTTCATAATTACTTCATTCCCATGATGGTCGAAATATCTACAATCTACATACA
Organism: Habrosyne pyritoides; assembly: GCA_907165245.1. NCBI lineage: Eukaryota > Metazoa > Arthropoda > Insecta > Lepidoptera > Drepanidae > Habrosyne > Habrosyne pyritoides. The sequence goes on from OU015592.1 coordinate 2,768,502, forward strand.
GTTCCGAATCCTCGGTGTGCGAGTCACTCGTACTTATCCAGCTTTTACCTGGTTATGATATTCCCAAATTTGTAGCATGAGCATCCCCATTTAAGGGGGGGACTTAAAGCCACGTGAACGCGTTACTATTTGGCTTTTTTACTGCATAGTAACCTAATAAGTAATCTGTGATGTTCCTTTTCAGTCAATATTTTCACAAAAGTAGTATAGCTCTTAGTGCAGAATTCGTCCCGGGAAGTACCACCATACCCTTTTCCGGCGTGAAGGAGTAGTGCACTTGTACTTCTGTGTATTTCTTTACTGTAGACACATGAGACTTAACAACTTAACGTCTCAGAGTCAACAACGCATCGTTGATGCCTTGGAGTTGCAAATATTCATAGGCGGCGGTGACTACTAACCATCACTAACCATCAGGTGGACCGTTTGCCGGTTTGTTGACCTACTTGACACAAAAAAACAACGTTTATACCACTCACCGGTGTGCACTAGTCCTTATAATTTGCGACTATGTTGTCCTTAAACAAAAGCACATGGATTTACTTGCACAATTCCCGTAAGGCTTGGCTATGTCGAATGAAATTATGTGTATGTAATATGTAGGTACTTACGTACGAGTATCTACGTAAGTATGTGTAATGCAGTGATATCTATATTAATGCTATGCTTGTATGTCCTTTTACGTAAAAATTTTGAGACAAAATATGAGTAAGAGTAGTTTAAGAAATTATATTTCGGATATTATTCGATTTATAGGTTAGGTAGCATTATATCAAATAAGGTCACTATTTCTGGTTGTCTTGTCTTCACTTATACCTTAACGACTCCGTAATAGATCCTTATATATGGTTTTCACCATCATTTTGATGACATTATCCGCATAGTTTGCATCTATAGAACACTTATATTATTCCACTCAGAACACTTAGAACACTTATTTCTGATATAGCCGATTTTAAATGTATAGACACTAGTTAAGAAGTAATAATAGATACTTTTTTGGTGTTCTAAACGACATTTGGCTACCTGGAATTGTACAATTGATGCATCTCTCAGGAACATTATCAAAACCATTATATTAGTAATAATTGCTCGTTATTAGAGTAATTCACCACAGAAACGGTAGAGTATCGAAATTATAATAAGCCTAAGTTTTGAAGTAAGTATAGACATTCCAAAAAGCTTGCCAGAAGAGGAGGACAGCTAAACTGCTAAATTTAAAATAATGAATGCTATAAAAAACCCACATAAAAATATTTCAAGACTACCATAATTACCGTGTATTTAATGTGTTTTTACACATGACGGATATGAAATCTGAGACAATTTTTTTTTTTCATTCGAGCCATTTCGACTGCTGCCTTCAAGAGGCGGTAGGTTATAGGTCTAGGTGAATAAATCACGACGTTTTAAATTATTTATAAAAAGTATAAAATAAGGTCAGTATATCTGTTTGTCTGTTCAAAATTCAAAATTCAAAAAGTTTAGGCCCTCAGAAGGCCAAATTTAAAGTTACTGAAGCTACTACCGGTTCGGAAGTCAGCCTTCAACTGAGAAGAACCGGCAAGAAACTCAGCAAGGTTACATTCTTTTTTATTTTATTAAATTCTTTTTTATCTATTCTGACTTTTTGGCTATTTTATAATATCAATTTTACATATTTTTATATTTAACAATTACAAAATACTTAATAAAGCTAACATTCAAAAACAAAAAAAAAAGAAATAACAAGACTACAAAATGTTTGTGCGCTTAGTTCTTTTAAGCTACGTAATATATTACAATGCAGTTTTCACCATCATCTAGGAAATTTCTGCCGAAAGGTTTGTGTATGAGTATTCTTATTTTTCAGTAATAATATATATTTTTTTAAACATATAATAGGACATTCTTTACGCAACTTTATTTTTTATCTGATTCCAATTTAAACAGAGCATGTACTGCATGTACTATGGTAACCACATAACTATGTATGCGACATTTTCAAATACATACAATAGTCTGTCCAATATTAGAAGGCCCCTTTGACACATGTTATAGAAAAATGTACTCTTTGGCTTTAAGACAAGGTTCATATAAATCATCATTTAACCGTGGGGTCCATAGATGACCCTTATTTCTCAACGCATAAAGTTAATTTTTCAATGAGGGTCTTAAATGTCAAAAGGGACGTCTTATAGTAGACAGACTATAAAATAGATATTTACATCCAGACACATAACGAATCGAACTCACCTCAGTGTATCCCACTATCAAGCCGGCCCATCAAAGTATCAGAAATATCCTGGAACATTTCTCTACACTGATCTTCAACTAATCAGAATATATTAAGTCATTCAGACAATATTACCGACTAGAATCTATTATCCAGTAAGGAAATAATATTAAACCATCACAACTTACATATCCATTGTAGCTTCAGTAACTTTAAATTTGACCTTCATAAGTGCCCTCCGAGGGCCTAAACTGAATAAATGGTTTTGAATTTAGATTTTTTAATCCAGATATTGAAAACCATAATACAAGAAGTATACGGCTAGGGAATGCTAATTAAACCAAAAGTTAATAATTATTATGGAGAGAGAATGTCTGAATATCTAGTCCCTAAAATATATAGTGATATAGAACTATTAAGGAAATAACATAAATTAAGTAAAACTTTGTTAAAAACTAAACTTAAGGATGTAATGCTAGGCAAATGTGACACTGTAGTCAGTGAGGTTCATTCCTGAGATACACTGGGCACAAAATAGTCTTAGTATATATAAATAGAGTTATGTACCTACATTAAATATATAGTATTGTTAACAAGCGTATCTTGCCAACAAGCTTATATATAGCTGAGCAAGGAAAATTTTATGTGTAATTTGTTATTATTTACTTTGAAATAAATGACTTAAAAAAATATTTTAAAATTGTCACATAAATCGAATTGCAAAAAAATTGTAAAACTTTCTGAATTTCTTGCCTATTCTTCTCACATGAAGGAAGCCTTTGATCATCTTTAGCCATACCCCTCTATAGCCATACATTTTTATATTATTTCTGATTCATAATAATTACACAACTTTTTCTTCTGAGCGGACATCCCAACTACGTGTGGCGCTGCAATATAAATAACGAGCTGATATTTTACACAGGACACTATGAAATACATCTCTATATAGATTTTGCTGTGTCAGTCGAACCGTGGTTGACATAATATACGCTTGCCGATCAACATTATGTTAAACGTCACACAGCTTTATCAATGCACTACTAGATCAAATGCACCAAGTCGAGTGTAAATAATAAACTGGTTAGGTTCCTGAAACGATTATGAAACCGCTACTATAACTTATACTATAACTTTAACTAATAATCCCTACTAATATTACAAATGTGAATGTAAGTTTGTTTGTTACGCTTTCATCGAAAACTGCACCGATCATCATGAAACTTTGTTCATATATTATTGGAGGTATTAAAAGTGACATAGAATACTTTTTGTGCCGGGAAAATGTTACATCCCTCGGGAACGCGGGTGAAACGGCGGGGGACGGCTAGTAAACTATAAGGCTTCAAAAAATTTTACGGGTGTGTCGTAAAGACACCTGATAATAATAATAGTAATTAATAATAATAATTTATTTATTTCTCTCTTTACAAAGGTTCTTAATATCTTGGTAAGTAGTTAAAATTTACATTAGACAGTTTATCAACGCTACTCCTTTGTGAGAGATTGGTGCCTGTACTAGGATACCCTGTTTTACAGGTCACCAGGACGTTACGCCGCGCACATATGTAATGTTCATTAAATAGTTACTTGCAAACTACGAGTAAAACATAAATATGGCAAAAACAAAATGAAATGAAGTAAAATTAAATTTAGTTAAAGAAGTGAAACTTTTGTATTACAAGGAAACATTTTAATTATTCATCAATCACTTTTGAATAGCATAGATTGTGTGTATCATTAGGGTATTTTTCATCACTCAAAAAGGTTGCGGATCAGAATTTCAAGGCGGAGTGCCGAAGAAGTTTCAATTCACAAAACATTTTTAGAAATTGGTTTGTAAGTTTTCGCGTCTATAAAAATTATTGATCACACTATTAAATAAATATCCCGGGACATTCTTTTACACACGGCCATCTGGTCCGAAACTAAGCAGAGCTTGTACTATGGAAACCAGAAAGCTAATATACCACATAATACTACTTTCTTTTTTACATACTTATATAGATATTTATCAAACAGACATGTTCATGCACATAAATATTTGTCCTGGGTGGGACCGAACCCGCGACCTTTGGCTTGGGAGTCAGAGTTGCTAACCACCAAGCCAACTGGCCTGTCAATGATACTAAGAGTAAAAAATCTAATCAAAATCAAGACTAGTCAAAGCAAGTAATTGATTGCAATATCACATCTGTAAGTCGCAGTTTAATACCAAATAAGTTACCAGCGGAAAAAAAACCCATATTTTTTACCTTACATCTACATTTCTATTTAATTAAATGTTATAAATACGACTAATTAATTATGAATGAAATTAAAGGCAGAAGTGTTAATTCCGTACCTTTCGCAACTTCCTTAAACGTGTCATCGCATTTGACGTCACATCCGATTACGTAGCATAGACATCCTTGCAATTATTGCACATTCCTTGCCATAAAATAACTATTAAAAATAAATATTCTTACCAGCATAATAAATGTAATCCATATTATAAAAGTCTATTTACCGCTAACAAAATTCTGTTAGTTTTAAAATAAGCTCATGTTTTCGAAGCATAATGTCATATCGATCACTATATTTGTGACAGGGTCCTAACACGTTTGGAAGTACCGCACTTAGTACGACGCGGGCGCACCCACTCGCGGGGGTAACTGAAATAGTATAAAAGTACCACAGTACTGCTCACTGGTATCACTTGCCGTAGTGGATTTAATATACAATAATGGCAGCTAAGGTATTAAAAATAAAATATTTTTAAAAGTGGAATAATATCAGTGTGCGAAAATGAAAGTGGAGCGTTCTATATTTAAATTTTCACCTTTCTGGAAAGTTTGCAGCCGGAATGTTCGATTCGTTCCTTGGACTTCTATGGTTCATAAAGTTGTTTTTTCAACGGTTTTTATTTTTTATTTACAAGGTTTATGTGTTACAATTATGGATATTAACAGGATAAAAATAAAACAGATAAAATATCTGAACTTTTTTCCAGTGAAATAAAAGCAAACTTTTTTGTGAATTTATCAAAACCTTTTATGGATCGATCTCAATTCATAAAAATAACCTGTTATAAATAAATAACCTTTGATATAAAAATAGGCACACCATTTAGCGAGTATTTTAAAACCAGTAAACAGTCATACCATATAAGAAAATTTGCCGACAAAGAAATTGCGCAAAAGCAAACTAGTTACACTTCTGACCATAAAGGCTACCATTGTCAAACGATGTGACTCAAACTAATGTGATTTTGCGACATACACCTTCACATGTGACCCTTCTTGTTACAGTTGGTTATCTTCCTGTGCGCCGTGGCGGCCGCTCGCGCCGGCAACTTGCTCGGAGCGTCATATGCCGCACCTTACGCATCTTACGCTGCACCTTACGCCTCATATGCGTCATACGGTGCACCAGTTGCATCCTACGCCTCGGCTCCAGTCTACAAGAGCTACGCTGCGCCCGCGCTGTCGGCCTACGCTGCACCATCCGTAGCATACTCCTCTCCAGTATCTTACGGTGCTCATGGTCTGTCGGCGTACAGCGCCTACAGCGCACCCTCAGTCGCCTACAGCGCGCCCTCAGTCGCCTACAGCGCACCCTCAGTAGCTTACAGCGCACCTTCAGTAGCGTATTCCGCTCCCGTATCCTACTCCTCTCCTATTGTCAAAGCTGTAGCACCAGCAGTGTCATCAGTATCGTCTTACTCCACCCAGACCGCTCACGGTGCTCCTCTCATCGCGAAGGCATACGCCGCACCCGCATCTTTGGCTTACTCCGCTCCCATTACGACTTCTTACGCGTCATCACCTCTGTACGCTAAGTCTTACGCCCCAGTTGCCGCTTACTCTGCCGGTCCCGTGGCGACTTACGCCGCTCATGCCGCCCCCGTTGCGACTTACGCCGCCGGCCCCGTCCTCAAGTCAGCCCTGACTTACTCCGCTGCCCCAGCAGTGTCCCACGTGTCATACAGCGGCCTCTCCAACTACGGCTGGTGATCATTTTAATTAACGACTGTACAGATCTAGTTGTTTATATCTTTATGTATATTTATTTTTATACGATGCGAATAAAAAAAATTAAGTGAGTTTTCGATTTTTATTTTTACGTCTCCAAGATAGTATATACTCGTATAATAGATTATATTGGCATAGATGCTAAGCTATTTACATATTGTATAGTAATAACAATATTAACCTAACCTAACTATAAGAAACCCAAATTAATTACCCTTTATGTTCATAACTATTTACTTACTCAAAAAAATATAATTTTTACCATATTGGTACCGTGAAAGTATTTGGGGACATTTATAAGTAAAATAAACCAACCAGATTTGTGAAGCACATACCGGTAAGTATCTATCCTCAAGACTTTCTTGAGGTCGGTAATACATTTACAATTCCCAGAGAATGCGAATGTATATAGGCGACACCGATCACTTAGTATCTGACCGTCTGGCTAACATTAAAAAAACATGGAAGCAGTAGTACAGTCATAAGCATAAATATATAACCAGGGCCAGTTCGGAAATAACATCTGACACCCTTCACATAATTCAACAGCACTGTTACTTACAGCGACAGAGTTGTTGTAATAGTTGAGCCGTCTGCAAATTAATGAAAGAATCATAAAATCTGATATTATGCTCATGACTGTACTTTGAATTTCTTGCAAAATCTATAAAATGAACCACTTTTAAAAGACCACTGTGTATAGCTGTCTGACAGATTCTATTTACACATAACCTTAATTGGATCAGATCGTAAAGTATGAAAAACTATGAATTTGAATTCATAACGTACATTTGGAAGGCGTGACTGTATTTTATAATAAACTAGCTGGCCTCCGCGGTTTCGCCCGCATTCCCGAAGAATCTAACATTTTACCGGCACAAAAAGTTTCACAAAAAATCCAGGGTATTTTTTATATATGTGCCAAGTTTCATCCAAATTCCTTTGGTAGAATTCGTGTAAAAGAGTAACAAACATACAAACATTCGCATTTATAATATTAAGAGTACCTATTGATATTTAATAGTTATCCTAAGTATTTGCTATTCGGATCTCGTTCAATTAATCAATAAAGGTCAAGTCATTATAAAAATATAAAAAGCAATCTAATTTTCTAAGCTTACAAAGGATATCAATAGATCAAGTTCTAGACCCCGAATAATGTACTGAGGCCTTGATTTTAATTATAAACTAGTAGTTAACCGCGGTTTTATCCGCGTATTCGGATGCAACGTTTTCGTGGGATAAAAAGTATTCTATATGTGATTCTAGGGCATGCTCTATCTATGTGCCAAGTTTTATCCAAATTAGTTTTTACGAGAAAGAGTAACTCACATACTTTTGCATTTCTAATTTACATCTATATAGAGGATAGCATGAAGTCGGTTAAAATGTTCAGAATAGTAACATATTTCCAATTGGAAAATTTGTTTTTTTTTTGACGTAGTCTAAGCTCCTAACCACTAGCGGCGAAAATTAATATGCAATCCGATCGAAAATCCATGGATTGATTAACCTTTTGACAGTAATGTTAATACACGTAATGTCAAAATTCTACTTCGATCTTGCGATTACAGATCGGGATCGTATAATAATTTCGGTCGTATCTCAATAAAAAGAAATACAAACAAATTTAATGCTGTTTGTACTGTTTAGGTCTGAGTAGGACTTTTGTATGAAAGCTACTAAAGATATCACCGGTTTAAAAGTCAGTCTTCAACTGAGAAGAGTAACAAGAAAATTAGTAAGGATTCTATTATAATTTTTTTTATATTTGTTTCGAATATTTCGAAAGAGATTTCTATATTTAATAATAATGTAGGCAACATTTTAATACTTCATTTCTGTACGATGTTTTCTTGCACAACAAATCCATCTGTTTAAAAAGAAAAAAAAACTAAATCTACGCTACTCACCACCTTCGACCACATTAACACGTACCACAATACTAAATACTTACGAAAGACTATACCTAAAGGTAAAAAAAAAAAATAACAACATTATTAATCCAAATTAACCACGCAACACAATTTCAATCAACAACAACCACACACTCACAAACTTTCCATCAATCTCAATCAAATATTAAACCAAGTATGCAATTACCGCTTCAATAAAAAACACAAAATAAAACAATAATTACTAGGCGCTAATATAAAGACAATTATCATTCTAATCATCATCACGGTACACACGAGGCCGTGACATTGTTACGAAAGCTTGAGACAAGAACCTTGGTCGCCTCGCAGATGTGACAAATGACGACGGTACGTTAGCATTTCATTCATAACTCCATAGCAAGAGATCCATAACAACTAATTGACTCAGGCGTGGCCTTGCGAAAATCCATTGTAAGATTATACAAAAAACATATATCTAGTAACTAATTCCGCTGGATCTCCTTTTCTGTCAAGTCTGAAACAAGGAAATTAAACAGAAAATCGACACGTATTTCGCTTCTACACGAAGCAGCATCAGTTTGTCCTGTTTGGGATTTGATAGAGAAGGATATCCAGCGAAATTAATTAGTAGATATTTGTTTTTTGTATAATGATTCATAACAAAGAAATAGCAGGGTCAAACATCTATGATAAAGAATAAAAATAACCCAATAATAAATATAGACCTGTATATTTTTTATTGGGCCAACAAACACGCAGACGGTCCACCAGCCACCTTATTCAGCTAATACAAACTTCGGCGGCGAGCCGCTTCACGGAGGCCTCGGAGAGCTTATCTCTCACGTGATTAGTAGTATTCTCGAGTTAGTGCAATTTTTCTTACAGATCGAGCCCCTGACCGCCGGTTATGGACATTTGCAACACCAGGGCCAATCACCAATGCGTTGTCAACCCTGAGACCTGAAGTTGTTAAGTCTCATGTGCCTATAATTTCACCGGCCCTCTTACCTTTCAAACCGAAACAAAGTAATACAAGTGCACTACTGCTTCACGGCAGAAATGATTTATTAATTATTTCTCTGGTTATTTTTTTTTATAAATTTCAAGATTCAGCGAAAGTTTCCACTCGTAAATTGTCGAAATGCTCGTAAATATTATACTTCAGCGTAAGTATAAACCTTACATAATGTGATGTAAGAACAATAAAGTTCTTTAATTTAATTGTTCATAATCACCTTCAGTTAATCAGTTAAGATTGCTTGTTCTTTGATTTTTCCTTTCATCTGTTAGTTTTTTTGCTGTATTTATTTTTAACAATGCGACATTAATAAAATATCAAAAATATTTGTTTTTATTCAAATTATATTTATTATATACTAGCTCTCCTCCGCGTTTATCGATATCATAATATAGCCTATATCCATCTATATAAAATTCTGCGTCGAATGTTAGCAGTTCCATTCCGGTATGTTCAGTAGTTTTGAGGTGTTGGTGCGTCGAAGGAACCCCAATTTACTTATCTATACTTAATATTACAAAGAGGAAAGATTTGTATGTAAGTATGTATGTTACTCTTTCACGCAAAAACTACTAAGCGGATATGGATGAAACTTGGCACATAGATAGAGCATATCCTGGAATAACATATATGCTACTTTTTCTCCCGGGAAAATGTGATATCCCTCGGGAACGTGGGTGGAACCGCGGGGGACAGCTAGTATATCATTATCATCAGCCTATCTCCGTCCACTGCTGGACATAGGCCTCACCTATGGCACGCCACGGAGCTCGATCTTCAGCTCTTTGTTTCCAACCGCTGCCAGCCAGCTTGCGTATATCATCGCTCCATCTAGCGTAAGGGCTTAACTCAAAATTTTGCGATATGGAGTTACGATCATAGAGAGACTAAACAAAGTACGCTCTATCCGATGAATAGTAAAACATAGTCAATTTAATGATAGAATAAGCATACCGATACTTCAGCCTCTTTATCACCGGGACCCACCCTCCCCGCTCAGTGCGAAAGTGACCCAATCAGAGATGTGCCAAAAGTGATTTTTTGAGTTATGCCCCTATCGTTCTGAGGGTGCGATATGATATATAAAAAATCATAAAATTCGTTCTCCCATCTTTATAATATTAGTATTTAGGTAGACTCGATACCCAATATCCTCAGTGACATTTGACGTTTCTGTTTCCTGTCACAAAATACTTCAAATTCAAAACAAAATCTACAAATTTATTAAAATAGTTTCAAACCTGTTTAGAGAGAATCTTGGTATCCAAAATACAAGTTAAATCTTTCCTTGGATACCACTGTTTTAAACAAACACTTTTATGTAAAATTATTGTAATTTGCTAGTAAGTGCCTAGTTATTAGTATCGTGTTTTTGTCACAATTTTCTATCAATATCTAGTAACTAATTCCACTGGATCTTCTTCTCTGACGAGCCCCAAACAAAGCAAATCCAGAGGAAGGAGATCTTACAATAGATTTGCAAGGTCACGTCTGAGTCAATTACTGATCAGTAAATGTGTCAATTTTACTGAACTTTAACTAACTCAACTAACACGTTGTAAATATCGTGGCTCAATCTATGATCATGTTTAAAGATTTGTTTTACTTTTTGAATTAAATTATTTGCAATCACGTTATCCTGGGAAATTGGTACTTTGTTCGATTACTATTTAAATTGCATTTAGTAAATAATAAATATTTATTATTATTATTACTAAATCTAACATTTAATATCTTTCTCAACATACCTAATCTGTAAAACTCATAATAGTCCGTGGTGGAAGAGGCTGGTTATCCATAACACACTATTAGATGGAAAAAAGTAGTTATATGTAGTATATCAGTTATCTGGTTTCCATAGTACAAGCCCTGCTTAGCTTGGGATCAGATGGCCGTGTGTAATTTTTTTTTAGACCACTGGCTCTCTCTGAAAGATCGCATTCGAAATGAAGTCATCCGTCAGAGAACCAAAGTTATCTACATAGGTCAAAGGATTAGCAAGCTGAAGTGGCAGTGGGCTGATCACATCTGCCGTAGAACCGATAACCGTTGGGGTAGACGTGTTCTAGACTGGAAACCACGGCTCGGTAAACGTAGTGTAGGGCGCCCTCCAGCTAGATGGAGCGATGATATACGCAAGCTGGCTGGCAGCGGTTGGAAACAAAGAGCTGAAGGTCGAGCTCAGTGGCGTGGCATAGGTAAGGCCTATATCCAGCAGTGGACGAAAAAAAAGGCTGATGATGCTGATGACAGGCGAATGGCCTACTAACAAGCGAAGGTCCTCCCAATGGTAAGTGGTCACCGCCTTTGAACATTTGCAACACTAGACTGTTAAGTCTCATGTCCCCGTAATTTTCACGATATATATAAAAAATCAACAAAAAAAAATTACAAACAAAAGGGAAAATGGTACTTTAATATTTTGTCTTTACTTATTTATATAACAATAATTGTGCCACAATTATTACACATATATTCTTTGTTACCAACCTATTAAAATCTAAAGGCGATCTTGGTAACTGAACATAGATTCAAAGCCTCGAATCTCTACGGCCCCTAAGATCTGGTAGCTACAAGTAGCTTAGTGTTTTTTGGGCATAACATCACTAACAGTAGTGTAGTAGTAGATTGTGGTTTAACAAAAGCCCATTATACTAATAGATAAAATAACATACAGCTAAACCATTCTACCAAAAAGAATACAGGGTTTCTACTTATGCAATTCTACCAACATTTATATCCTGTGCCTAACCGTCCTTGTCAATTCCATCAGCCAATCAGTAAAAACAATCTTCACAAATTGGACATAATTTGATGAATGTATTAATTAAAAATCAAATAAATTGGTACCGACACAATCATTAGTCATAGTTTATTAATTACCACATTAATGACAGGCGTAGCCGCGGGGCAAGCTACACATGTTACAGTCACATTTCAACACGTTCGTAGTTTTTTTGTCGTGACTTGTATGTTGTGAACAAGCTTTTAGGTCAATGAACTTGTGCAACTCTGAACTCATGTAAAATTAATCGACGCGATATACTCGTATGTTTACTATTTTATTGTAATTAATATAAAAGAAAATAAAGTTGTAATTACTAAATCTATCTATACAAATAAATAAAATTTAAGTGTCTAAATAACTGCTTTTTAGTAAATGCATATGAAAGTAAGTATGTTAAAAAAGTTATAAAATTTTTGTCAGTCCGTCTGTCTGTCTATTTGTTCCAGCTTATCTCCGAAATAGCTGGACCGATTTTAACAGGACTTTAGCAGATAGCTGATGTTATGAGGAGTTATTTGCCTACTTTTTACCCTCGGGAACGCATGTGAATCCACGGGTGACAGCTAGTGTAGTTTTAAACAATACTGATTAAATAAAAATATATATTTCAATAGATGCTTAATTTATAACATTTTCATCACCGCATACAAAGTAGTATTTGCATCGCAACAAAACGTTCTTTGAAAATTGTGTGTTCCATTTATTTTTCTTTCAACACATTTTTAAGAAGCTATTTATGTTGACGACATCATCCGATCATAAAACTGCCATTTCCCTTGATTTTGTGCTAGAATTTTCCAAAGAGCTTACAAAAATTGTTATCTCTTTACTTTTCCTGGATAATCCAATCTGATTTTGTGAATGCACACTTTCCTCGTATTATGAAAATGGAAAACCTCTTCCGATTCCAAGCTCTACTTGAGAGATACACTTTTAATAAGCAGCTTAAATTATATTTTGGTACAGTAGCTTAAATTCGTTGCAAGATTTTTTACTGAAAATCGAGAGTGTTTATGCTTTGTTTTTGATTTCTAAACAAAGCATTTATAATACCTGTAGTCAAATTAGATGGTCAGTGATTCGATTCCTAGGTAGCGCAAGGTCTCGATAATTAATATTTTAGAAATAAATATCTATCTCTGTAAAAGCAACCTTCCGAACCGTTGTTAGAGTCTGACCATTCATAAGTGCCTGTGAAGGCCTATTTGAATAAATATTTCATTTCATTTCAGTATCATAGTCCATCTGATCCCAAACTAAGGAAACTCCTTATATAGATATATATCAGTGTCTCTGACCACCAAGCCAAAAGGGGCTCGATTCTGTAAGGAAAATTACACTAACTCGAGGATGTTTCATCGCGGCCTCCGTGCTCTGTCTCTTTCGCTAACTACGCTAATACTACTAATCACGTGAGAGATAAGCTCTCCGAGGCCTCCGTGAAGCGCCTGGCCGTCGAAGTTTGTATTAGCTGAATAAGGGGGCTGGGCCCTCAATGAATGACGTATATATATAATCATTCAATTTGTTAGAGTACCTATCTATGCAGCCCACTTATTCCCGACGCACAGAGAGCTTACCTCTCATGTGATTGCGTAGTTAGCGAAAGAGACAGAGCATAGAGACCACGACGATACATCTTCGTACTAGTGTCATATTCCATATACAGATACGAAGCTCAGAACAAAAATAGAAAAAGCTAGGTCATAAAAACAAAATTCCCCAGAAAATTGGGATTACCTAATTTTGAATGCAAAATTATAAATTTTCGATTAACCAAGAACTTCCTTATTTATTATTTGTTGAGTTCATATTACCTTCGGATAATGATAATTGGTGATTGAAGAAGACCTTTGGAATAACATTTGTTATATTATGCACAAATTTTGTTAAATCACCCAGAATCTTGACAATTACGAGGTCGATTTGTTTCCGAGATTTTGACTATATAAGTTGACACATTTTGGTTTTGAATCATTCAGCTCATCTGCTTTAATCAAACCAGCAATATTGATCACTTCACAATGATCGCTAAGGTAAGATAACTAACGGTTTATTTAAATCCAATTTTGAGCTTATTGTGAAAACATTAATGCATAAAATTCTGTGGTGTATTTGCAAAAATCACTATTACTTTCTTTGCGATTTTCAACTTTACTATTCATCTCAATTTGTTCACTTGCTTCTTCTTATTTTGCCGGGGTCCGCTTTCTGACTAAACTATCATTAGTTTTGAGACCTTATTTCTCTAAACCTTCGCTTACGATCCGATATCTTAAGAATAATAGGAGTCAGAATATTGGTGCTCTTAGTGCAGACTTCGTCCGGGGAAGTACTACCACCATATCCATTCCACTGAAGCAATAGTGCACTTGAATAACTGTGTTACGGTTAAAAAGGTAAAGGTGCCAGTGAAATTACAAGCACATGGGACTTACAGCTCCACCTCTCAAGGTCGATAACGCATTGGCAATTTCCCTGGTGTTATAATGGTCAATAGGCGACGACAAACACTTAACAATAGTCGGACCATCTGCCTATTTAACGGCCTGTATTAAAAAAAACGATTTTCTCAAAATTCAAACTCATTTTCTTTCTCTAAATAATTTATTTTGTGACCCATAGCGTATAAGCGGTTTCTATACTTGACCAGCTATATTTAGGTCATCATAAGCACTAATTAAAACAAGTTGCGCTTGTCACAGAGGCTACACTGACATTCTTCAATCGCAAGAGCATGTGTCATACATGTTGCTTAACAACTCAGCTGCACCTTTGGCTTATAAATTATAATAATCAATGATACTTTTTATTTTGGTACTGCTTCAAAATGTCAGTAAAAATTTACTGGGTTAAACCTAACTAACCAAATTTTTGTTGTTTTTTTATACATTTCTTCTATTATAAAGTAGCGGTTTCATCCGCGTTCCCTAGAGATATTAATTTTCACCGGGATATCCTATAAATCCATCTCTGTTTCAAGCTTTATCCGGATCCATCGAGCCATTCTGGCCCATCCAGCCAAACCTTCGCATTTATAATAGCATTTTGGTTTATACAATGACTCAATAGGTACAGAAATATATCACAACCTTAATGTAGAAAGCTTTTTTATCTACAAGTAACAAAGGCTGTGTTATAACCCCAAAAATAGATTAGATCCTTCGAGAATGCGAGTGAAACCGCGAGACGAAAGCTATTCGTGTGTAAACTCAATTATATTTCTTTATTACAGTTCCTCGCTATTATCTGCCTCTTCGGCATGGCTCAAGCTGGTTACCTTTACGGTGGACACGGAGGTGGCTATAGAGGCGGCTATGGGGGTGGCCATGGGTACGGCTATGGCGGCGGCCATGGGCACGGCTATGGGGGCGGCCATGGGCACAGCTATGGCGGCGGCCATGGGCACGGCTATGGGGGCCATGGTATTAGCTATGGCCATAAGCGCAGCTACGGATACAGCTCTCATGGTTACAGCGGATATAGCTCCCCTATCTACTCCTCGTACTCTCATTCCCCAGTAGTTTATTCATCATATAAACCAGTATCTTACGGATATGGCGGACACGGGGGCTGGAGCGGCGGATACGGCGGATACAGCAGCGGACGCAAAAGCTACGGTCACGGCTGGAGTGGCTCTAGCAGCAAGTGGTGGTGAATATAAAAAAGTATTGTTTTTTTTTAACCTTTATTTATGTGTTCCTTATTATAATGTGTATTGTTTTAAATCTATTTATGTCTTCAAATATATTTTGTTCATTTAACTACTTGTATTCGTTTAATAAAATATAACACTACATACTTCTGTTTCATTTTAAAAAATTGGTAGATTTCTGACAATGATATACCTAGATTTTCTTGCTGACCTTACCGATATTCACCTTCCTTGGATAAAAAGTACCCTATTTATATATTACCATACATCTACTTCAGATAATGTTGCCAACAAACATTTGACAACAACTACTTTTTTACAATAAAGACAAATATTATTCGAAAGAGACAACAAACATTCGTTATATAACTTTATTTCCGTACTAAATATTCATTAAAAGATGACTCACCTGCAACAAGGTTGTTAAAACTTGAAATATACGTAGAAACTGTATATTAAAGGTTTATGTTATATTAATAACGGAAGTCTAAACATTAACATACATGGAAAGAGCTAAGCTCGTATCAACACGTCTCTAAAAGGACTCAATCAGTTTTAATTTTTAAAAAGAATAAATTATTCACTTAGTATTTAAGAGCTGTGTATTTTGTTTCATCGATCAATTGTTTTAGGCGATGATGATGTCGAATGCCTTGACTAGAGTCTTGTGTTCGAATCCTAGAATATGCTTGAGTTTTCGTTGAAGATCTAAGCTACATCGTCAGCCTCGTCATTACTTTTTTTTTTATACCACTTGGGCCGACAAACAAGCAGACGGTCCACCTGGTGGTATGTGATCACCGCCGCCTATGGACATTTGCAACACTAGGGGCATAGCCAATGCGTTGTCGACCCTGAGACGTGAAGCTGTTAAGTCTCATGTGCCTGTAATTTCACCGGCCGCCTTACCTTTCTAACCGAAACACAGTAATACAAGTGCACTACTGCTTCACGGCAGAAATGGGTAAGGTGGTAGAACTTCCCCGGACGAACTCTGCACTAACAGCTCTACTACTCGAGCAATCTTCAGGATTCAGTCGAAGGCATAACGCAAGCACATTTTGAATAAAAAAAAAATTGTTGGCTTCCAACCACAAGATGAAAATCTGTCTCCAAACACGATAGGTCTGTTGATACTGGAAAGCCTAGAGAACCTTTGGCCACATCGTTTCTTACCCTGGAGAGATTGTAAAGTACAATAAAATAAATCCTTTATCAATTAGTTTCAGTACATTACTTGAATTACATTGTAAAATTATTAGGTACATTAAAAATCACACAATTCAACTATATAAACTTAATTTATTCTCAAATAGCTTACATTACTAGTTTTAAATGTCTAATTTTGACGATATATATTAGGTATACTAATACTATTTTAGGTCACCTTTGCTATTAAATAATCAAACTTGAAATCACATACTTTGCCAAGCGATTATAAACCCTATTAAAATAAATTAATGCTCTTACGCTTACCCGGTATAAAATGCGTGGGTTAAAGAGATATGTTACCTGAACATATGTTATATGTCCGCCAAATTGAATACAAAACTGTTCAGTCAATGCATGATTATGTCAGAAGCATCCCGATACACTTTTATAATATACTAGCTGTCCCCCGCGGTTTTACCCGCGTTCCCGTGGGACACATATATTTTACACAAAAACCTTCCTCTTCAATCACTCTATCCATTAAAAAAACCGCATCAAAATCCGTTGCGTAAATATAATAATTGCAAATATGAGCTGATTTCAATGAAATTTTGCGTAGTGATAAAAATGTTCTAGATTTACGGGGAAATATAAGTTCCCCCGGGAACGCGAGCGATACTTTAGGGCCAAAGATTGCGGGAAATAAATTGCTGATTACCAAATCCTAACACTGACCTAATAAAACATAAATCAGGGATAAACAATTCAGTAATCCTTTAGCGCCAAGTTAATTATGCAAATCACGCATCCAAATTATAGATAGCATCTTCATTTTGAATTTAATCCATTCCATTCTCATCTTTATTCTCAGAGCGCAACGTATGAAATAGCTTACATAATTCTGGCAGAAGTTAATTGTATTGCAACTAAGTATAATGTAATTAAACACCCGTCACGCTCCGTTTTCCCAAAATCTAATGAAACCTTGAAAAAAATTATGTTTGTTTCCTACGTTTTTTATATAAAAGCGTGAAACAATAGCCTAAGAGGCATTCAACTCATCACTCGAAGACATACAAACATGTTCACTAAGGTAAAAAAAAAGTGCATTGTTATTATTTTAATATGAATTTCACAGTAGTTAATTCTTAATGTGAATGTTTCAACACTCAATACAAATGTTAAAAACAGCTGATTGTGTTGTGTTCTACAGGTGTCATGCCAGTATTCTAATATTTAAAAATATCTCCTGATTATATTTTATAACCCCATGTCATATATTATACCTAAAAGGTAGACACAGGCAGACTGGAAAAATAAAACATATATCCAAGCCCATTATATCAGAAGAAGTAGGTAAGCTAAAGTCTCAGCGATTATCTCAGACAATTTCAGAAACGTTAATTTTGATCTCAGGATTTTCTGATTAAAACCCGAGCTATGTACCACTCCACCACCGAGGCAATAACTATACCAATTCTTTCATATAATTCCAGATCTCTGCAATCGTCGCCTGCCTATTTGGCTTGGCCAGCGCAGGAGCACTCCACAACGCAGCTCTTAGCACTGGTGGCTATGGAGCTTACGGCGGCTATGGAGCCAATGCTGGCTATGGTGGCTATGGAGCTAATTCTGGCTACGGTGGATACGCCGGCTATGGCGGTTATGCCGGCCATGGTGGATACGGGGGCTACGGCGGATATTCTGGTTACGGAGGACCAGCTACTTCATACACCACCGTTACTAAAGCTGTGTCTGGTTCCACTCCTTACGCCACTGGCGCTCTAGGCGCTTATGCTGGTCACGGTGGATACTCGGGAGCGCTCGGCGGATATTCGGGAGCACTCGGTGGCTACACCGGTTCTCTTGGAGCATACTCCGGAGCAGGTCACGCTGGCTACTCTGGGCTGGGCGGCTACTCTGGTGGACTCGGTGCCGGCTACCACGGTGCCCCTGCCATCTCTACAGTCTCCGTACACCGCGTTCACGCTTCTCCCCTTGACAAGTCTTACGGTCTCGGAGCTGGATCTTACGGAGCCGGTTATGGTGGACAAAGTGGCTACGGATATGGTGGCTATGGAAGCGGCTACGGATACAGTGGCTATGGAAACAAAGCCGCGTGGTAGACAAATGTAAAATATTATGTATAAATAAATGATTTCTGGTTCCTAATTGTAATTATTTTGTTTTAACTAATCATTAAAAATAATGAAGGGAGACAGAGACAGAAAGAGACATAATAAAATTTGATAAATTGATAGTTCCGAGAAGGATTTCCTTATGGTGTTTAAGGTATTGAAAACACGTCGGTGTACGGCAGATTACACAATTGATCGGGTGGGTACTTGCCTTGACATTGAAACCGAAAGTGCCCGCGGCTGATCCACACAGTTAACATACAATACCAGTTCGCAGACGACGATATAAAAGCGAAAGCAAGTGCTCCAAAAAATTATTACAAACAACAACAACGTACCATACAAACATGTACTCCAAGGTACGAAAGAGATTTAATAAATATTATCATCGGTAACCAATATCTTTAAAACCTTTGCCATAGGGTTTTAAACTAATTGAGTAATTGCGTAAAACTTTAATTGAACTAAAATTAGAACATTTTATGTGAATGTGACCGTGATAATTAAAGCTTTTATTATGCCTACTAAGAACAATATTTTCCCACAGGTCGTCATCTTCCTGTGCGCCGCGGGCATCGCCTCCGCTGGCAACCTCCTCCACGCCGCTCCGGTGGCATACAGCTCTGCTCCTGCCGTCTCCTCCGTCTCTTTCTCGTCGCACACCGCACACGCTCCCGTTGCAACCTACGCCGCACATGCCCCAGTTGCAACCTACGCTGCACATGCCCCAGTTGCCACCTACGCTGCACATGCCCCAGTTGCCACCTACGCCGCTCACGCCCCCGTCGCAACCTACGCCGCACATGGCCCAGTGTCCTACACCGCACATGCCCCAGTATCCTACGCCGCAGCCCCCGTTTTGACCAAGACCTTAGCTCCCGTAGCCACATACTCACACGCACCAGTCACCTACTCAGCTGGCCCTCTTGTCGCTAAGTCCGTCGGCCAAGCTGTATCTTACCAAACTATCTCAACTCACTCAGCCCCCGTAGTGGCCAAGACACTTTCCGCACCTGCATACGCATACTCCGCCTACTCTGCTCCTTCTTACCAGTCGATCTCCCACTCTGCTCCTGTAGCTTATGCCGCGGCCGCCCCGGTTTTGACCAAGACTGTGTCACCCGTAGCTACTTACGCTGCTCACTCTATTGCCCCGGTGTCTTACTCCACCGTTGCTGCTCACTCTGCCCCACTCTACGCTAAGACTTACGCTGCTCCCGCCGTAGCCACTTACTCTGCTGCCCCAGTTGTCAAGACCGCCCTTACATACTCCGCCGCCCCAGCTGTCTCTCATGTCACCTACTCCGGTCTCGGTGCCAACTACGGCTGGTAATTTAATTGTTAATTATTTATTTATAGTTAGTATTTGTAAATAAATGACTGTAAATAATGTAGATGAAAAAGTAACTCCCGAAAGATGAAATAAAAACTTTATTTATGATCAAATTATAACTACTTTTTTTCATACAACCCGACCCTTTAGAATTATATCATACAAACTTCTTCTTGAGAGTTCTAGAATACTTTACATAGAACGATTTATCAAGTAAAATGTCAAAGGACAACAATAAAACAATTAAGAAATACTATAAAACCCAAATACTTTATTATGATTGGAAGCCCAACAATGGATCTATTTATTATTTAATTTTTTCATTTACATAAAAAGAAAATCTAACGACATCTCAAATAACACTGGAAGGCAGTAATTATACTGACGGCCTTTACAAATATCTATATTAAAAAAACATGAATATTTTATTATATTGACCTACAAAATAGAGCTACATAAAACACTAGCTGTTCCTCGCGGTTTTACCTGCGTTCCTGATGTAACATTTTCCTGGGATAAATAGTATCCTAGATATTATTTCTGGCATGCCCCATGCAAATCCGTACGATAGTTTTTGCATGAAAGTAAGTAAAGTAACAAGCATCATACATCCATACATAGAACTATCGCATTTATAATATTAGTAGAAGTATTTTTAATGTAGGTCTATAATCCATGATAGATATAATTTGAGCCAACAGCGTGGTTGGTTGTAAGGAAATAAGATATTCAATAGATTAATTAGTACCTAAAGTAAAGACTCTCATCGGAAAATAGTTAATCTGCAAACTTAAATAAAAAAAATCTGAGAAAGCTATATTTGTCATTAACTGACGTTGTTGAAATTATGAAATTACAGGTACATGAGACTTAACAAGTTCACGTCTCAGGGTCGACAACGCTTTGGCGATATACTGTTGCAAATGTCCATAGACGGCGGTGACCACTCACCATCAGGTGAACCGTTTGCTTGTTAGTCTGCCCAAGTGGTATTAAAAAAGAAAAATTGTTATGGATTATGGTTTGGTCATCAATATTTGAATGAAATTACTTCTATGTCGGGTCAGTTGGCTTGGTGGTTAGAGATCCTGACTGCCACGACGCAGGTATTGGGCTCGATTCTCACCAAGCACACACATTTATGTGTATGAACATGTCTGTTTGTTGTGTGTCTTAGATGTCTCGTAAACAAAGGGGCTATATATTTAATACTGAGACATCTAAATATGTATGTATATATCTGTGCATGCGCCCCGGGTTCACCTGAAGATATCATATGATAAACATTCCAGTAGTTGTACAGGCCTTTCGAACCGGTAGCTTCAATAATTTTGACTTTCATAAGCGCCCATCGTAGGCCAAAATTTTAGAAAAAAAATACCAATAGATGAAAATATCAGCGCACAAATAGACAGATAGATATAGTGCCTTCGTTTTATACTATTTAGAGATTATGCAATGCTTTCATCAGACGATTAGCATTTTTCATTAGCGGCAGATTTATAAATAAATTATTGACGCTACACAATCCATCCTACTAATCAATATGCAAAACTCGTTTTATTCTACAGATGTTCTGAGAATCAAGCTCTTTTTTTAATGGTAATAATTTGTTAAGAATAATTTCATTATTAATAGGTATTATCAATTTATTTAAAGAGCTTTGCAATATATAAGTAGTTTATTTACAAATTATGGTCGATTTCTAGCTCAATTTCAATCGTTTTTTGCTAGGATTAATAAAATAAAGTGCACAAGTATTACCAGTTACGTTTTTTATGGTAGACTTTAATAATAAAACTAGAATTGATTTAATACTATCTAGTGTTGAAACCATTTTATATATTTAAAGGAAATGAGAAATCTACATATTTTTAGGTAAATATTTTTTTGAACAGAATTGTAAGTCAACATACACATTAACTTATATGACTATAGACTAGATGAGCATTATATATTACTGTAAACTTAAGTACATTACCAGAAATTAAGCTATAGTAAAGAGGATCTAAAAGTAATTAAACAAAATTCATAAAATAATTAGTATTTATCAAAAATACAAATAACAAAATTTCAAATGAGAATTAATAACGAAGTCTTTAAAATATTCAACAATTTAATATGCATAACTCCCTCCTTGACCATGGAAGCTCACACGGGATACAGCAGGAGCTGGAGAGTATGTAACAGGTGAAGAAGAGTACGCTACAGGAGTTTTAATGAATTGGTCGGATGTATGAGTTGAATATACAGGAGAAGAAGGTGCATAGGATACTGGATGTCCGGCAGGCTTGACAAATGACGATCTTGTGTCATATGACACAGGGGCAGATTGAGAAAAGACTGATGCATATGCTACGGGAGTACGTGGAGTAATGTAAGTTTCTCCAGGTGCATTAAAAGAATGAGACGGCCCAGGAGTATAGGAAACGACTGGTCGCTGGTAAGTTTTGACTACTAGGGGAGCAACAGAGTATTTTGCTGCAGATGGAGTTTCAGTGTGATAGGTGTTAATGTGTTGGTGGGATACAGCACCGAATGGCAGTTTGGTAGGAGCTGCAGAGAATGTTGCCAAAGTAGGAGCAACTGTGTAAGACTCTACAGATGGAGTGGCTGGATAGGCAGTTACTGGAGGAGCAACAGTGTAAGATGCAGCAGAGGGAGTCGTAGAGTAAGATGCCACAGAGGGAGAGGTAGAGTAAGATGCTACAGAGGGAGTGGGAGTATAAGGTGCTACAGAGGGAGTGGCAGTATAAGGTGTTACAGAGGGAAAAGCACTGTAAGCCGCAACAGAGGGAGCGGCAGTGTAAGACGCTGCAGATGGAGCAGCAGAGTAGGTCGCTACTGAGGGAGATGAGTAAGATACTGCGGCAGGATCAACATAGTATGTTGAAGTAGATGGGGCAGGGCTGTAATGTCCTATTGAAGGGGCACCAGAATAGGTTGCTACAGAGGGAGAAGCAGCGTATGACGCTACTGAGGGGTAAGCACTGTAAGTTGATATGGAAGGGTTAACATAAGATACTTCGGAAGGAGCGTTGTAATTGGGATACGCATATGCTCCAGAATATGAAACGGGCGTGCCGATTCTTTTAGTTAAAACCGGAGAAGTAATGTACCTGTTGTACGATTGGTGGGAGACTGCTTGAGGGATATACTTATTACCAACAGGGGTAGTAGAGTGAGAGGTTATAACTGGACCATATGCCTGTGTGTTATAGGTATGTCCTCCGTAGCTTGCGTAAGGAGATGCGGCATAACCAGAAGCAGCACCGTAGTAGCTAAGGCCGGGATTGGCACCATAAGTCGCATACGGGCCACCGGCGTAGTTACCATATATACCAGGAGCGGCGGAGTATGTTGCTTGTGGGTAGTATGACACTCCATGACCAGCGTGATCAGTATTTACTGCTACGAGGCCGGCCGGGTAAGCGCCATAACTTCCATCGTATGAAACCGGCGCAGCACCGTATGCTCCTGTTGGAACACCATGCGCTGTTGTAAACCTCACTGATGAGACGGCAGGCGCCTGGTTGAAACTAACCGGCCCGGTACTGCCTAAGTGACTGCCGGTAACGATGCTCGCAGCACACAGTAATAGAAAACACTGCAACAAGAATTCAAATCATCATTTTATTTTCCACATAATGTTTCACAAAATATCGCTAAACGTCACTAATTCCGTACCTTGCCGAACATGTTTGATCTTCGTTTATTAATGATAGAATATTTTCAAGAACACGTGCATTCACTTTTATACTGCTTTGGACAAACTGGTATCAAATCTTTTAAGCAATGCAAATCTGTCAACAAAATTAATGAAAACTGACCTTTTGATCATCAAAATAAGATATTTAATGGGATGCTTAAGCAAATCTAGTTTACCTATATGTATCACCACCCAACTAAAATAGTTCTAGATTAAAGCTCCATCTATTCCATATAATAAAGCTACCTTTTTATGTGCTTTATTTAATGTACAATTACATTTGAATAGAAATTAGATATTAGGGATACATTAATTCAAAACCAGTTAAGATTGAATTTGATATTCCGATAATAAGATCCGCTTCCAATAAGGTATATGAGCTATACAAGCTTGCAGCCTGAGAATGTAATAAACAGGAGAATAAATTAATTTCAAGATAAGTACATCTAATTCGCTTATCCAGGAATCATGGTTTAAGAACTCATGACAAATGGGTTATATTTGTTTTATAATGTATTGAAGATAAACTTTTGGCAAACAAGCTGGGTTTACCTGCTGATAAATGAAATAAATACTGAGATACTAAGAACAGATATATTGTACTTAATGTGAGTGAGTAAACGAATGTGAGTGAGTTAGCCAAGCTTGGATCGAAAAGAATTCAACACAATAATTCTCAAAATCAAAACTCGTTGACGAGTCTGCGCAACAAAATCGTGGAGAGAGACACCTCTGCTAGACTCCGATTCTGTAACTAAAATGACCTAGCTCAATGATGTTTCGTCACGTCGATGCTCTGTCTCTTTCGCTACCTACGCAATCACGTGAGAGAAGCTTTCTGAGGCCTCGTTGCACTGGTTCACCGACGAAGTTTGTAGTAGCTGAATAGAGGGCTGATTGCAAAGTTAATGAGTGAGACAGGGCATAGAGGCCGCTCTAATTCAACATAAAGTTATTGACATTTACCTTACGGTATCCCCACGACGTTCATAAATTAACAAGACCACATTAAATACAGAAAAGGACGATATCTAACTATAAAAAAAATGAAACTGTTCATTGGTAAGGGCATCACTTGCGAATGTCTGATATGGCTTCGAAATCTTAGTAGTCATTGTATAATCCGAAGTGATACATTATATTATATAATAAATGCCATCAACATGTTAATAGGTAATTGTGTGATTATACAGTTATCTGTATAAAGGTATATATGGCCTTATTATATAGGCCTTATTATAAAGGTATAGAGTTTATTTTAAAAAGCATACTTAAACCACAAAAAATTACCGGAAAGCGGTAGTTCAATTACAAGAGCACGAAAGATTTATTTATAAACGCCTACTGTATAAAAAATCTTTTTTTAATAGAATTTAAATTGAAATAAAAATATGAGTAGTAGGTAAATTAAGAATTATGCATTTTTTATATTTTTTGTACCACGTGGGCCGACATACCACGTTCCCTCTGATGGTAAGTGGTCACCGTCGCCTATGGACATTTGCAACACCAGTGGCATTGACAAAGACATGAAGTTGTAAAGTCTCATGTGCCTGTTTTCTTTTTAGTTTAAACTTATTGAAATGCTAAGCAGTGGTACCCTAGCCATATCTAAACTACACACACATGTCCAGCCATAAACGGCAAGATTTTTAAGCAACAAAGTAAAATTCTAATTGTAAAATAATATGCGATTCAATTCTAGTTGTCCTAGATTTTTAGACGCCTCATAAATGTTGATATGTGAAATATTTTACCACTATTTAAAGACTTAGGCCGGTTAAAGTGAGTATTATCTGCTATTTATTCATAGTCAGAGTTTACAAGCTGTCAATACTTCATTTTAGTTTGTAGACTAGTACAAACTACTTATTAAGGTGCTAACCATAAATATTTTAGAATCAAATCGTTGCTGTCAATACGACAGTTTGCTGTCATTGTCAGTGCAATTGAAGGCTTCTCTTTTATACATAAGCAGGATATACTTACTTCAATCTCAAAAGAAAAATGATTAGTTATTCCAAAAAAACCGTAGGCCTAATTTTTGGTGCAAAGCCGGAACAAGCCGATGAAATTCCACCGTATTATTTTTACGATATGAACGTTACAAGGTACCAGATTTATTTATTTCGATTATAATATACCTACACTTTTAATAGTAGCAAAGTTACTTTAGGCAACTTATTGCCAAATCGATATATTTAATCGGTAACTTGAGTAGTGCTTTATGTTGATATAAAATCTACAATGAAAAGGTTAATTTATCATAGATAATAAAACATAACAAGTATATGGCAAGTCGTTTTTATTTATACAGTTTTCTATTTACAAATAAGGTACATTTGATTCAGTTTACCAACCATAGTTGGCGCCGTGACCGCCGTATGCGATACCGACAGCGGGGCCAGCTGAGTATACGGCCGATTTAAGGATGGGGGCGCCAGCAGCGTAGGTGGAGTACGCGGGGGCTCCGTAGGACTTGGCGATCAGAGGAGCGGAGAACGCACCAGCGGAGTAAGTAGCTACAGCCGGGCCGTAGGTCTTAGCGAGGAGGGGAGCGGAGTAGACACCACCGTGGGCGGTTTGGGAGGAGTAAGACGACACGGAGGACACGGCGGGTGCGTAGGTCTTGGTCACGACTGGGGCCGCAGCGTAAGTTGCAACGGGAGCGGCAGCGTAGGTTGCTACTGGGGCGGCGTATGCACCACTGTAGGCCAGAGCGGGAGCAGCATAGCTCTTAGCTACGAGGGGAGCGGCGTAGGCACCACCGTGAGCGGTTTGAGTAGAGTAAGAAGAGATGGAGGAAACTGCTGGGGTGATGGTCTTGGTGTAGACTGGGGCAGCGGCGTAGGTAGCGACGGGGGCAGCAGAGTAGGCCAGAGCTGGAGCAGCGGCATATGCAGCCACGGGAGCGGCGGCGTAACTCTTAGCTACGAGGGGAGCGGCGTAGGCACCACCGTGAGCAGTTTGAGTAGAGTAAGAGGAGATGGAGGAAACAGCCGGGCTGATGGTCTTGGTGTAGACTGGGGCTGCGGCGTAGGTTGCTACGGGGGCAGCAGAGTAGGCCAGAGCGGGGGCAGCGTAGCTCTTAGCCACGAGGGGACCAGCTGCATAAGTGGAGATTGGGCCTCCGTGAGCGGTGTGGGTAGAGTAGGAAGAGACGGAGGAGACGGCTGGGCTGATGGTCTTGGTGACGATTGCTGGGGCAGCAATGGCGTGACCGCTGTAGGCCAAGGGGGCGGCGCCGTAGAGGCCGCTGCCACGGGCCAGACCCAAGGCGCACAGGGTGATGATGATCTGGAAAATTATAAATATTTTAAATAGTTGCAAAATTTAATCCAGGTATTTCCTCTTTAGATGGCATAGAGGCTTTGAAGCTAGAAAAGTTTATTTTTTTCTGTAAACACACCTTGGCGTACATGTTGATGCTGCTAAAGTTGGTAACTGAATAATATCTGTGAGGAGTGCCCCGGTTTTTATACTGAAGTGGCGTCCACAGCGTCCAATTCACTTTCATTGCCAAGGTAAGCGAGCGTACTGTTTAATACAGTTAATGTTACATAGGCAACGCCTCTGAGTCAGAGATAGCCTTTCAATTTCGTTTGTTCCGTTTGCACTTACACAGAAGCATAGGGCGGGTATGGAGCCTTGACGCAGACGCGCTCGCTACCTAATGCGTTCTCAATTTGTAAAGAATCAATGGACGAAAAACGAGTTTTGAGGATAAGGTATAACAATAAATATCGCCCATTAACCACGAAGAAGTAGGCCTCAGTACTGAATCCCGCATATTACCAAAGATGTTTAAGTCCTAATGTATTTTTGGCTTCTCTCAGCTATATTACTAATCCACTAGGATTCACTTCTAATAAATAATTTATACCTTGCATGATCCGAAGCGATTTAATAATTTTACATTTACAGAGAAACCATAAAGTTTTGGCTATTAGGGACAATTTAAAAGAAGTGCTAGTCGGACTGGCATACAAACCGTTCCGTACCACCGTAAAATATTTAACAAAACGCCGAGAAAAACACAATTTTCGTATGGTTTAAGGTTTTTATTTTTATTATTTGTTATTATAGAGGCCATGGTAGGTCAATAGTACCTACAAAATCTGTGAACAAGTAAAATGTTTACCTATAATGGTTCAATAAATACAGCTCTCTGATAAACAGACGGAAGGATAGACAACGGAGACATAGTAGTAGGGTCCCGTAGGTACCACTTGAATACAGAACACCTAAATTAGTGGCTCTGTATCCTCAGTGTGAATTACCTCATTCGCGGAAATAAAAAATAAAAGAAATTACGTATTTCCAATGCACGTAACAAAGTCATCAAGTAAATTTCTGACGTAAATAATTTTATAACGAGGTATTCTTTCATATTAAAGTGCAAAAATTTACGATGCGAGATTTTTTTAAAACCATTATAATCCAAATACCTCTGTCAATTGTAATAACAATTTCTTCATTAACATTCAGTAAATATGTTGAGGAACAACAAACTTCTATTATTTTCTGACTAGCCGTTGGCTTGCGTTGCAATGCGACTTTTTCTTAAGAAACCTTGCACATCTTCCCAATATAGAAGTAGACGACAAACAAACAATCATTTATATAGCTGTATTGACTAGCTGTTCCTGGTATTAGTTGCAGTGCGTATTTGTTTGTGCCAGGAGCCTTTGCAAACGTTGAACTACTTCCTCTGGCTTCATCTGAGGAAGGCATAGGAGACATATATATAAACATAACTTTTAGGGTTCCGGCTGGTTGACTTGATGGTCCACTGGCTGCCACGCCGCAGGTCGTGGGTTCGATTTCCACCCATGACAAATATTTGTGAGCTGTTTCTTGCCTGGACAGGAAATAAACCGACATGATAATGAACACAAATATTTGTCCTGGGTGGGTATCGAAACTATGACCTGCGGTGTTATAGGGTATCTAAGCACTGGGCTAACTGACTTGGCAACTATGATCCGGTTGGTTATGGTAGGTACCTAATCCATACAATATTGTTTATGGTCACTTTTTCATGAACAGGATAATGTAAATCAATATTCATAGCGAATTTAATTCAATTGGTCAAAACAAGTTGTCGGTACCAAGGGTATATGTTTTGTTGAAGTATATTGAAGCTTACTTCCTTAATCTGAATATAGGTATAATGTGGGCTGATTGTATGTAAGTAAAGTAAAAGGTTATTTACACTATGAAACTTGAGCGAAGTTACTTTGAGACGAATCACCTATTTCTCACAGTTGCAGGATACTTTGCAAATTTTAGAAGTAATAGAGCTCTTACTGCTGAGTTCGTCACGGGAAGTACTACCACCACACGCATGTTATAACTCTATATCTGACGAACAATAGTAGTCAAATCAGTGCTTAGTGCAGAGATCGTCCGGGGAAGTGCTACCACCTTATCCATTTCCGCCGTGATACAGTAGTGCAGTTGTATTACTGTTTCGGTTGGAAAGGTAAGGGGGCAGGGGAAATTAAAGGCACATGAGACTTAACTTTACATCTCTTGGTTTATAATCCAGTGGCAATACTCTTGTGTTGCAAATTTCCATATTCAATTATTTATGACTAGTTAACGTCGCGCGGTTTCACCCGCATTCCGAAGTGACCTAATATATCCCAAGGTTATAACATTGCCTATGTCACACGGAAGTAATGTAATTTCTATAAGTGTTTGATTCTTTAAATGGGCCCAATAGCTTCTAAAAAACATCCAAACTACCAAAAGTTAACCTGTTTATAATGCCTACTAATATTATAAATGTGAATGTAAGTTCGTATGTTACGCTTTCCCGAAAAAACTTCTTTAAACATCATCATGAAACTTTGTACACATATTCTAGAAAGTATTAGATGTAACAAAGGATACTTTTTGTGCCGGAAAAATGTTACATGCCTCGGGAACGCGGGTGAAACCGCAGGGGACAGCTAGCTATTAATATGACTAGTGTAGATGTTAATATGAAAGTAGTTATTCTCAATGTGAAATCACCTTATATCGACCTATAAGTGGACATTACACTTCCTGGCTCCGAAATATAAATACTGACAAGTGTCAGTTGTTAAATAACAATTATTATATTCTCATATATATCATGTCTGCGGGGGCACTAGCTTGCCCTAAAAAAACAAGATGGATTGACTACTGTATCTAATGTATCCCAGATTATCATAGCCTATTTACTCGGGAATTATACCTATCAGCAAGTAGCAACTTAATAACAGTACTGTGTTTCGGTTAGAAAGGTAAGGGGGCCGGTGAAATTACAGGCACATGAGACTTAACAACTTCACGTCTCAGGGTCGACAACGCATTGGCGATGCTCCTAGTGTTGCAAATGTTCATAGGCGGCGGTGACCACTTACCATCAGGTGGACCGTCTGCTTGTTTGTCGGCCCAAGTGGCATAAAAAAAAAAAAAAAAAAGCAACGAAAAACAATTTGACGTTGTTACGTTATTATTGACAATGACATCATTACTCATTCATTGACACTGACAGTTACGATTTGTGCGATGTTCCGGGGAGACCGTTATCAGCTAACTTCATCCGTGAGAATTTTGTGTTACACTAATGCGAGCGCATCTTAAAATTTCACTCTCATAATTTTTTCATAACGCGCTTAAAGAAGTATAACTTCAAAAATTGATTTTTTTTATATGTTGCTATGGGCCGGATATTACCCTCCATTTCTTTTTATACCACATGGGCCAATAAGCAATCAGATGGTCCATCTGATGGTAAGTGGTCACCGCTGTCTATGGACATTTGCAACATCAGGGCCAATGCGTTGTCGAACCTGAGACGTGAATTTCGTAAGTCTCATGTGCCTGAATTTCAACGGCTCCCTTACCTTTCTAACCGAAACAGTAATACAAGTT
This sequence comes from Habrosyne pyritoides, assembly GCA_907165245.1. Lineage (NCBI taxonomy): Eukaryota > Metazoa > Arthropoda > Insecta > Lepidoptera > Drepanidae > Habrosyne > Habrosyne pyritoides. The sequence goes on from OU015592.1 coordinate 2,799,330, forward strand.
AGTGCACTTTTGCTTGACGGTGGAAATGAGTAAGGTCTGCACTAAGAGCTCTACTACTCAAAAATATATCCATACAAACACACAATCTCACATAATTCGCACATTAGCTTCATAATATTAAGACTATTAAACTTAGCCCAATTTCTTACCCTGAAATGAGACTAGATACAATTTCAGGACAGAAAGCCTTAAAGCTTTTGTTGTGTCACAAGTTCGAGGCAACTTATAATTGTTGTACGTACAGGCAGCAACAAAAGTAGCTGAATAGATCCAAATGTTTATATACAAACAAATGTATATTTATACAATAAATTTTAACAGTATTACATAACTAGGGACCTTATGTATCCCAGTATTATAAGTCACTCAAGAATTGTGTAGTTTTCTATCAATGAGAGAGTTATTTACATCGGATGGGTAGTTTCCATGATCACCGGCTTCATAAACTTACAAATTTTAATACTGTATTATAAATAAATAAATATCCTGGGACATTCTCTTACACGGCCATCTGATCCCAAACTAAGCAAAGCTTGTACTATGGAAACCAGATAGCTGATATACTACATATACATTATTTTTCTAAATACATACTTATATAGATATTGACACCCAGACACAGAACAAACAAACATGTTCAAGCACACAAATGTTTGTCCTGGGTGGGAATCGAACCCGCGACCTTCGGCTTGGCAGTCAGAGTCGCTAACCACCAAGCCAACTGGCCATTATTATTTGTAGGTACGTACTTTTTGATTTAGCACAGCGTTGACAGAAGGCTTTTAACACGCTTTGTATGTATTTATGTAACGGAATCTTTAAACGTGATTTTCACCCCTTTCAAAACGACGAATTGATTTGATACTTTGCAAATTTATCAAGGACCGATGACAATGCAATAATTCGAATAGTTTGTCCTATTATCCTTACCAGAAACTTCAGGATTAGCGATTTAGAAATCTTAAAAAAAGACTAGAAATAAATTAAGGTTTAAAAAAAACAAAAAAAAATACGCTATAATAGAAAACCAAACTAAAAAGTTGAAAATATTTTTCTATAAATTTAAATTAACAACAAATAAACACACGCGTGGGGTGATTTTAAAGGCATTTTCAAAATGCTTTTACCAATCTGTCAATAAAATATTTATAACAATTGACGTCAAGCACCCTACGCTTTTTTACAACAATAATGACTAATACTAGTGTGAATTTTTTATAATAGATACTTAGATATCAACTAGAATATTCCTCTTTTAAATTTACCCCCCCGCCTCCCCTCTATCTAATCAAATAGTTTATCTCCTGTCCTAAAGCTTGGATTTGCATATCAAACGATGTTTACGAGATGACTGACATTTACGCAGTCCTACGGTGAAAGAAGCCGCCGCGTACGAGGCAAACCGGATCATAATAAGTTCCTAGTTGATACCTTAAAGTACTATTAAAAAATTAATCATGAAGGCCGTAATATTGACAGTGCGAGGAAATGACGTAAGCACTTGTAATTAAGTTAATACGAGATACTTCTAGACTTACACGATTTAGCAGTATAAGTCAGAGTCGGTGCGTCAACAGTGGTTGAGTTACAACATAGATAGACGTATCTATAATGCCTTCATAGGTACTTAATTAATGGTGCTATTGTTATCTGAGCCTGGGGATTTCCTTATCTGCCTTTGTAGCGACATCTATCACGATTCTTGAAGATCGCGCACCGATGGATAGGTGGCGCCAAGTTGGTAAAACGCCACTTGCATAGGTACAATCCTATCGCGCTATCCGAACATTCAAACGATCTGTGTATATTATGTAATACTAGCTATCCCTCGCATTGTTACTTGTGTCCCTATGTTACTTGTAATACCTCCAAGAATATCTTTACAAAGTATCATGATGATCGCTTAAGTAGTTTTCGTAAAACGTAACAAACAAACTTACATTCACATGTATAATATTAGTAGGGATTAGCGTTATACCCGATATTACAATTTTCCGGGATTCAAAGTGTACTTTATGTTATTCCAATGTACTTTCTATCTATGTGCTAAGTTTATCCAAATCCGTTCGGTTGATTTTCCTCTAAATTGTAACAAACGTCCATATATCCATACTCAAATACTTTTTAATTTATAATATTACATAGGATTGGATACAAGCTTCAAACCCTCTGCCTTCTGAGCAGGGTGTAATAGCTATCTGAGGCTAACACATTCTAGTAGATAAAAAAGGCAACAGCTGATGCGTTAAAACTCCCACAAAGCACCTACCGATTTGTTCCAGCAGTTCGAATAAGAGCAGGTTGCCTTCTTAGCTTGTTAGCCACTGTAATAAAATTTTTAAATATATATATATATATGGTACCCGATGTAGGCTACTATCCAACCCATCATGTGGGCCATATATGCCTTCTTAATAACCTTCAAACATAAAAAAAACCATTAAAAAATCTAGTTTAAAAAATTATTAAATTACACTCAACGCTATTGACCGTCACAGCTCTAATGAACTGCTCTAACATTATTCTTATCTTAATAATCACAATAGAAGATAGATAGCCGTCAAGAAATACCAAATGTTACATTGTCGATGATATTTAATTACCACGTATTTCATTATGCACTTTAAGGTTACAAGAATAAGATCTAATATTTGAAAGTCACCAGTGTTGCAGCGCAAGCTGTCATAGAAAAGATAGTGTGGCGAAGGTCATCCTTATATGGTTTCAGGGCATTAACTCCAACCTACCTTTGTTGAATAAACACTTAGTAATCTGTTGACAGAACATACGATCTATACTAATATGTATTATAAACTAGCTGTCTCCCGGGGTTTCACCCGCATTCCCGGGGGATGTTACCTATTCCCGACATAAAAAGAAGCCTATATAGCACATAGGCTATAATATCTCTGAGCCCTGGGAACTTCGGGATAAAAAGTCAAAGTCACTCATATGTAAACGGTCCAGATGGCTTGGTGGTTAGAGACTCTGACTGCCACGTCGCAGATCGTAGGTTCTAGTCCTACCCAAGACAAACATTTGTGTGCATGAACTTTTCGGTTTGTTCTGTGTCTGGATGTAAATATCGATATAAGCATGTATTTAAAAGTAGTATATCAGTTATCTGGTTTCCATAGTACAATCTCTGCTTAGTTTGGGATCAGATGGCCGTAGAGAATGTCCTGGAATATTAATTATAAAGAAATGCTATGTGCAATGTTTAGTCAATCCATCGATCCTTTTTCGAATTTTGCGGACACAAACATACGGAAGCATAATATTTTTAAATAGATATACTAGCTTCCGCCCGCGGTTTTAAATGAAACAAATATCTACTTCTTATCGAGATTCTTAGGAATTTATAATATTAGTAAGTACCTATGGATATTGTATATATTTTTTATTATTAAATATGCCAATATTTTACAAATTATGGTGTGGTAGCGGAGGGGTATTCTACCACCCCATGTGTATGCATTGCAAGTGATGTTGAATACCGTTGAGAGTTGTAGGCGCGACCCTACAATGACATTGAGCTTTCGGTGAAGGAAAACATCGTGAGGCACCCATATAATGGTCGAAGAGTACTTTGTAGTATCTACCTGGCTGATGGACCACTCCTAAGTTGAGCATCTGTCGCCAAGTACTTGGGCTCGATTCTGTAAGGAAAATGACACTAACTCGTATGTATAAGTACAGTCAGCAACCGAAACAGCTGAACGAAAATAAATGAACCAAACACCCGTACACTAAAACTAATTGTAAGTAAAGAAATGTAAAATATTTGTTTTTATTTTAATATGTTCACGCCCGATATCCGCGAATAAATAGTGGGAGGTCTCAAGAGACATTCCTAAAAGATATTTTAAGTTCTAATGGGACACGTGGTGAGCATTGTTGTAATCTCTCGGGCATATTACCAATACTAATACAGGTTATCACATCAAACTAACAAAGATAAACTGTCACTATCCCGACCCGGGAATCGAACCCTGTACCTCCGGCTTGTAAACTGAGCTATACAACTCGACATATATTTATGTACAAACATGTATTGATTGTAACCTAGTCTATGATTTCTTTGTCAAACACTACCTTCTATTACTATTACTATAACCTTGGCTATGAGTCAATAAACTATAATTATTATTAATTTGAATTTTGTATTATAAAAAAATTAACTAAGTAAATTTAGTTTATTCCATTATTCCTTAATTAATAATTTTAGTACAACTGTCGAACTACAGGTGTAGGTATTGTAAATTCAGATCAGTTCAGAAATTTACGTTACAGACTGTACTGTGCAAATGCACTGACAATTTGTTTTTTTCGTTGGTAGCTTATAAATAAATTAAATGTCTGAGTTGCATGTCTGGCCTCCACCTCCCTCCCCAAAGGTCGTTGACACGGGCAAGTTAAAGGCTCATTTTAGCCATAAACGCTTAGTTTTAATAATAAAAGCTTGCCACAGAAAAGAGAGATTGAGGCCTCGAGTACCTTATCTACCAAAGAATCTAGACATAGTGGATAGAACTGGCCAGCTATGAAGAAATTAAATCGTTCGATGACCTTTCAGAGCAGATAGCATCTCATTAGACACAATAGAACATTTGCTCTTTAACACTAAACATACCATAACCGGGTCAAATGACCCATTTTTTACTTTGCATTGAAAATGCACGTATCATCTTATTGCTTTTGCACATTTGACTTCATGACTTTTTCTTACTAATTATAATATACAGTTATACTATTTATTTTCCTTCCTAACAACCATATTTCATACATTCAAGCAGGAAACATAAAGTCACATTTGACCCGCTATGGTAGAAATAGGTACCTAGTAAGTGTTGGTATGATTAGTGTTAATGGCATGTACGGAACCCTAGTACCAGCTGCGGATATAAAAAAAAACATAAATTATAATTAAGTACATAGTAAGTAGTCAAATAAATTGGAATACCAATTAAACTTGCGAAAATCAAACACAAGGTCGAAATGTGCGAATCGCGACTCTTGGCTTTGAATCGGACCTCTAACTAGGTTGTACCATTTTATTGTGACTTGCATTTTATTGCGGCCTCGGACATTATATTTTTGTTCAAATAAAATACCTACGCAAACATACAATCTCTTAAGTTCATGCATTATTAGGTACTTAGATTCAGGATGTAGATTTTGAAATCATTCATGTGTAAAATATTTTAACAGCTCTTTTGTTTCCATTGTTTCCTTGATAATTATATTTGTTGTATGATATTAGTTTATTTAAAACATTGAATAATTCTACTAATATCTAAGTACAATAAAGCATTGCGTATGTTACTAAATTATCATGTAAAACCTAATAAATGTCCTGGTACATTTTTACACGCTGCCATGTGCCCTAAGCACAAACGTCTGTAGTGAATGGAATGAACATCGCGCAACGTCACGATATGCGCTATGATCAAAATTCTTAAGAAACCAACTTTTTGGCGCACTCGATACGATGATGATTCGTGCTTAAGCCTCAGGGGCTCGATTCTGTAAGGAAAATTACACTAGCTCGAGGATGTTTCGTTGCTGCCTCTGTGCTCTGTTTCTTTCGCTAACTAGGCAATCACGTGAGAGGTAAACTCCTAATCCCTAACAAGAAGCCTGTATTATGGAACCTAGATAACTGATATAGATACTCATTTTCTTCTAAAAAACATATTTCCACCCAGCCAAAGAACAAGCAACATGTTTATGTACACAAACGTTTGTCCTGGGCGGGAACTGAACCCACGAACTGTGGCGTGACAGTCGAGAGTTGCTAACCACAAACCAAGTGGCTCATAGATATTATAAGTAATTTTATAGCCTTGTTCAAAAATACCTTGTTTGTATGGAGAAAGGAAATAAACAATTATAAAAAAAAAGATAAAAAAATATAGAGAAACATTTTATTCTCCGAGAAGGGTCGAACAGAGAATAAAAAAGTCGGTTAAATAAAAGGCACAAGCCTACTAATACATTTATTTGTCTTTTAATTGACAGTCATTTGCAAAGTAATACATTGAATAAAGCTCTTATTATCTAACACATAAAGCCTAAGTTTTCTTAAAATGGCATTAAAACTTTGAAGAAAAATACATTCGTAGTTAACTTATAAAATAATTAAATAAAAATGATAACAACACAAAGTTTTTGGTAACCCGACAAGCGACTATCTTAGTGTTGCCCGAGATGTCAATTAATGAACATACTATCGTTTGGATGTACTACGATTAAGTATGAGATCAGGCAACACCAGCCCACATACAATCTTTACTAAGAATTCCAAAATATCATTAAGCACCATCTAATATCCCTTGTTCAAATTATCACAAAACTTGTTTTTCATCACATAGGCCTTAAAATCACTCGGACCCTTATTTTGATGCTTTTTACATTCGAATAATTTCGAATCCTATTAGTTATACTAATCGATTTATGTTTTAGGCGAACCTTATATTTATTTAGTACCATTTGCCAAAAAAGCCTCAAGTCTTACCGTTGCTTCTTTTAATTATATTACATGCCAATTGTTTAGTTAATTATCACGAGTACAGAGCACCGTTCGTGGAGAAAATGTTAATTTTAAATTTTCATGGTTACAGAAATTTTGAAAAATTTTGAATACACAATGTGCATTATAAGCACGGTTAGACTTTATCGTTCGATTTGAGTTTTAAATAGGATGTGTGACATCACTATTATTTGTAACTCTTTAGGGTTTTATGTTTTACATATTAATTTCTCAGTAGGCAATTTTATGGCAATCTTATATTAAAATACTTCTGTATCATTTAGTCTTTCCACCATTAACTTTCCTTGCATAACCTCAATAATAAATTAAACGAAATAAATTCAATAAATTATGAACAAAACGAAATTAACCATAATTATGTAAAGTAAATTCATTAAGCAATTTTAATTCGTGGAAATCAAGATACGCGCGTATGTGACTTATTGCGAGACGTATAATTCAGGAAAAAAGGCCGTGTCGATTGCAGCATGTTACGTTGATGGTTAAATACGCGACCACAAGTCACTGAGACAATTAAATCCTTCAGTGTACGTCTAAAAACAAATCACATACACACAAAAACCATTATCAAAATATTGCCGCGTGTATCGCAATACATCTTATCCTATATCTAATAGAACAACATCGAATATCTTACTCACTATAACCGACTGCAACACTGGAACTTGAAGTTACCATGAAAAATTGCAATCGGTACAAAATCTTATAAACATAGAAACATTTATTATATACCACCATAAAACTTTCAAGTGTTTTGTTAAAAGTTAGAATAATACAGGTCCAACCACTATAAATGGTGCATGTTTTAAGCGCTCTTTCTATCTTGTCAATGTGCTTACTGCTTATATGTGTTATGTGCGTAAAGTACATAAACTGTAATAAAATCCACTCAAAATAGTACACATCATACAACGTGAGCTGAAATATAATTTAAGTCTTTGGTATAGGGCATAAAATACTGACCATTCGATGAGATGTCTGATAATTTGTATGCTAGTCAATAAACCATTGATAAAGTCAAAATTCGTTCATGAATTCAATGTGTCAGCTTGACTTGTATTACAGTTCAACTGTTGTTTAATGTGAAGAGGAGTAGAACATGGTTTTCAATAATAAAGTGGACCAATAAAATCCATTTCCCAAAACATACGCCAAAATATTTCGGTTAAAAATTTTGGCCCTCCATTAAAACACACTTACACACTAATAAAATTACTGTGTTTTGGGCTTAACAGTGGCAGAGAAGAAGTGAGAAGGCATGTGATGTAACGAAAAAATTTGTAAATAACTTCGTTAATTGACTTCATAGTTTGTAGTATGCATACCCACTTTTTTCCCACTGTGCTTTAATGGTCCCAGAAACACTTACGTATAGAAAATAATGCTCTACGTTGTATTATAATAGTACGTATCAAATAATCGCACACAATATGCTAAATAGAAAAAATACATAGTGAAATATTTATGTTAGAAGGAAATAGGGAGATACGATTCCAATGGTAGATCAAGGACACCTATCTCGTTCGCACTGCAGTCTGAATACATCTTGCTATCTCAGCTGCGTGTCAACATATCGATTACCCGACGTAAAGTGCCATATTTCCCTATTTCATCTTTATCCAATGTGATATAAAATTCCCACGAAGGGTGACAAAAATCTTAATGTTTAATATCTTGAATATATATATTAGAAATCTTATATTACTCATCTTATTGACTAATAACTACGAAGTGCTAACATTGAAACACAACATCTAGATATCATTAATAAAATTATTAAATATTTATGCGATCGTATGCCATTAAACTGTTCATCTTCACCATCTCGTTCATGTGTCACATTCGTATAATCATATTTATATTAATTCTTATACCTAATACCACTCAAAGGTCATTTCCAAGATTATAATCGGCTATTCAAGAGCCTTATAGACACTAATAAGTTGAAAATCTTACTGTATAGTTAAAACATCAAGTCAAATACTACATCAAATCTACTAAATATTGATATCCCGTTTTATTTGGGAATGTGTGCGAAAGTGTTGTTTAACATGAAATATATTTAAATGCACATTTCCTTGTCACACTCTTTAATATCAAGATAGATGTAAATGGTGTTCATTATAAGTATTTTCAAGTGAATATAAGTCTAAAATACAATTTTACAAGGAACAGTACAATTCGTGTAAATAGTGTGGAGGACGCTATGAAAAATTTTAATAAGATAAATTTGTTTAAAAGAATAAAATTTTAGAAGGTACTTGATAGTTATAACTATATTGAATATATTGGACTCGAAAATAAGAAAAATCGGACAAAAATTTCAATTGTATATCCCTGTGGTCACTTATTGTAGGGGGTTAAAAACTAATTTCTTATAATAGGGAGAAATAGATTCTGAAAGTGTAAATATTATGTTAATTGTACTGTTTCTTCACCTAATGACATCGTCTTAAACCTAATTGATATTTAAATTCGATAGTCATAGAGAACGTAATAAAAAAATGTTGATATATAAATTAAATAAATTATAGAAGAAATGTGTCAAAAAACAGTTTTTTTTTTATTTGCGACTTATCTTCGTTTCTACTAAAGCTTCTTTGAGCGTATCAGCAAAAAATGTCCACTACCTTAACTACTACCAATACCGTCTTTGTTCGAACGGTGAAAAAAAGTGGTTATTACTAGTCTGGCTGAGAGAAAGCGTTCCTGACTGGTCTTGATCGAATGTACGATTTTTCTTCATAAATGGCGAAGAATTTACGATAAATAAATTTATATTACATAGTTTATTTATCTTAATAACGAATGATATCATTGAGCGCAAATGATTGAGAAAAAATGTTTAAGTTTGAGCTTTAATTTAATGAAAAATAAATATTAACATTTTTTTTTTTTTTTTTCTGCGAAAGTCGTTGAGAAAGGAAAGAAATTAAGGAACAAATTCACTCAACAACCGGAATTCTAATAAAATAAACCTACAAAACTACATACTTAATTACACTAATTAAAATCGCATCAAAATGGCCATGATTTTGGCCATAGTAGGTAAGAGTAAAAATCGTATACACACATTAAAAACATGCTGTTCAAAGAACGATTAATATTAAAATATAATCTAAACACACGGTGAGTAATAACTAGGTGCTTACAATTAAAATGTATCAAACCATCAGGTACTTATTCGTATGCGATAGAAAGTCCTGTGTTGATACAAGCGCAATTCGCCAAAGCTGTGGGTTACGAACCAAACGATTAATAACGCGCGCAAAACCGGGTACATGTAAAAGTACCGCGGCCCGAGCGATACTAGTATAACGAGCGATACACCGCGGCACCGACCGGGTAAGCGGTATCATTACACAATTTTTGTTATAAACTTTACGATTACCCCATACCCGCTCGGTATCGCTACCCACAGCGACAGCGAAAAACGTCACGCTTCACATTCTATATCCACCCACGAAACGGTGGATTTGTAATGTAGTACAAATTTCTAATAAAATTTGGTCCACAATGTATAGGATCAATTACAATAACTCTAAATTCTCCAACCGCTTGTTTAAATTTTGACACATACATTGAACAAATATTCATGGTGGGATAAAGGAGTGAAGTTTGTGAAAATATCGATTGTCCTGAATGATATGCAAATCTATTTATTATTCCGGATATTGGCGATATCTCGAGGAGATAAGAGAAAGGATTGCTCGGGTCCCAAAACGGTATCCTAGGACAAGCAATAAAGAGCTCAATAGAAACAGGTGTGCATACATACAGTACGTAGTACTTCCTTTCCCACGCGTGTATCGGATTCCGGGCGTATACAGGGCAACCTTGACCTAACAATGAAATATAACCTTGAAAAGGCAATCGTAGGGAGCCCTCACACAATCCCTAAGGAATGTCATTAGTAAATCTATCCTCCGCCGTCAATTTAGCGCTCAATAATCCCGGATTACGTTCCTGGAAGCTGAAAATAGAAAAATAAGATTTAAATAAATAACAATTATAATTACAAATAAAGATTATTAATTTTATCCGTAAAAAGCTATATATCTTTACGCCCATTATTACCGAAGGGGAAGGCAGAGGTTACAGTAATGCTATTTACATTAAGACATTTTTAAGTCCCAACGTGACATTTGGTGGGAATTGTCGCGGACATATTACCAACCGGGCGTAAGGTATTTCTAAACAAAGCAACGTTAATATTAACTTGCCCGTCCCGGAAGACCAAAGACCTCCGGATCATTCCATTCATTCATTCATTTACCTCTCACTCTTGATTACAACGGGTCAATTGTATATGTAAAAAATCACACTTACGTTAATCCCCTCTCGGTGAGTTGCTTCACTACAGCAGGCTTGATGCGAGGACCGCCAATGCTATGAAGCCCGCGACCTGTTATAATGTAGATGCTCCTGGACCGCTCCCGTTGGACGCTCCGGAGATTCTCGATATGTGCGTCGATGAACATATCGAGGGACTGCTTGGCTTCACTAACCCTCATGTAGTGAAGATCAATCGTCTCGCAGTCCTTAGAGCCGGCGGCGTGGTACTGAGGGCAGTCGAAAGCATATCAAATGTAGTTGACTAATAAAGACCAATTTTACATAACAAAATTATTGCAGTGCGGCTACATCGATTAAAGTCCTAAACAGGTGAAGACCGTAGCTCATCGGCGGCAATATATCTGTTAAAAGATGATACTTTTTTTTTATTCTAGCTGCCACTGTCTGCTAGAAAATATCTGTTAAAATATAGAACTGTTTCTTTAATTCCGGCTGTCTGTCGCTGCTTTAAAGATCACTGGCAACCTTTCTAAAAAAATGTGTTAAATTAATGTTTACTGCAGACTACCTAGTTACATCTAAATACTCTTCTTTGATTTTTTCAGTATTTTTTTCACTCTGCTGGTGAAGGAAAACACCCTGTGGAAACCATGGTATTGGGTATTTTTTTTTCTCGCAAGTCTGACGCCATACACCGTGGATTACAGCTGAAATTTAATAGTCGGTTCTCTACCCCAAAATAAAACTTACCTTTGTGAGATTGTAGTCAAAGATTCTGCTATACATAGTAAAGAAGAGTATGAAGTATAAGTAGTAAAATTAAAGAATAGTACAGAAGATATAGGTAATGAATGAATAAAGTCGGTTAAAAATGTTAAGTGTAAGTAATTAGATAATGGCTTTTCACGACTAACACGTCTTTAAATAGAGCTAACAGTTAAGTGGTCAAGCTATGATCATCTGGACCGAAAGTATCATGCTGTTTCAACTAGACTCGTGCGCGCTCGGTTCGTACGGAAAGAGACAAGGATAGTAAGACTCGTGCGCGCTCATCTCGTGCGAAAGAGTCAAGGGTTGTATGAGTCGGGGAAGTTTTGTTTTAGATTTCTTTTCAATTTGTCAGAATGATATTTCAATTTGATTTATCAGAACGAAACCGTTATGGCTCGAGGTTTGTTTTTATTAAGTATTGTTTGTTAAATTAATACAGAATTATATCTATCATATTTAATCTGTTTCTTTTGTGTGGTGGTAACTTCAACATAAAAGTTTCAATCTAAAATAGAACCTAGGGATAATAACCTACTAACGGAGGATTTAAATGATGAAACTAAGAGTTCCTTGTTCGCTTAACAAGTTCTTCTATCGTTCTATTCATTTAGTATTCAAAAGCAAACCTTACCTCCTAGGTCCAAAGTACTATTGGAACAAAATCACTTTGCATTGAAAGCCTAAGTTTTTATATAGCGATTTGGGGCTGACCCACTATGCTAATAATAGAATAAAATATACTTGGCATTGTGGCAGCACTGCTTCCATTTGAATATTTTTTTTCCACGGGATTTCTAAGACTGTTTAAACTGCCTAATGTTATAAAGAACAAAATATTTTGAAGTTCTTTTTCCAGCTTGGCAAGCTAAATCAATATCAAAGAACTTCTAAAATATTACACCTATATCTGTTTTGGTTACCAATATATGAACAATTGGTGTGAGCGTTCAGGATGTTATTAATTTGTACTTATTAGGACACAGGGTCTTCCTCGGAAGTACGTTCTTTGAAATCGGGCCGCAGGTGGTTTAATCTTCTTTTTAATGTTCTTTTTTTATTTGGTGAGGCTAGATACATCAAGGAATAGATCCTCCAATCAGGTAAATAAGATACAAATAAAAAAACACGTGAAATACAAAATTCAAATATAAAGACACTTTAAAATACAAGCTGTTTCCATAAGCTGTATTTTTAATTTTGCTATTCTGATTTTAATTCGAAGACAAACGGTACGAATACTGTTACTGACGACACAATATGTTACAATTGCGAGAATAATTAAATAAAAAGAAGTTTATATAGATTTAAATGCTTAAATAAAGACTGCTCTAGGCCTCTAGTCGATCTCTGGATGTCTGCGCAAACGCATGCCTTTTGGATAATGAAGAAATAACCGTAGATGTTCAGCATTTTCCACCGCATACTTCTAAAGTAACAGCCTCCCCTGTTACTTTACTTCCCACTTCTCTTAGACCCAAATCTCAGAATATATTGACCGAAAATTAAAAAAAAAGTTCAGAAAGCTTTACCTAACATTTGACGACCTTTCCGAAGACCCTAAAAGGTTGAAGGCACAGGTATATTTTATATATTTCATGACAAAATCGACTTCGTTACAAATTCCACCAATACTTACGGTTCCCCAGGCTTATGCAGATACGTGTACATAATAACGCTGTCAAAACATGCAAATAGATAAATATTACGAAAAAATCTTTAAAAGATTGGACCCCCGGCTTTTACTATTCGCACACGGAAGCTATTCTTGTCAGCGCAATGTAAACATACAAATACAATTTGGTCTATACGTACTCCTAACACTAAGATGCCCATAACCAACATCAATAACGATATCTTACATACTGATGCCCACACCCAAGATAATCTACCGAACGCACCCATCAAGGATGCCCACCACACACAACCGACGCATTTTTAGTTTATCATACGCACCCTCATTACGATAAGGGCTTAGCTCAACAAAGTACGCTCTATCCGATGAAGAGTAAAACATAGTCAAATTAATGATAGAATAAGGATACCGATACTTCAGCCTCTTTAACACCGGGATCCACCCTCCCAGCTCAGTGCAAAAGTCACCCAAAATCGATATGTGCCAAGTGATTTTTTGAGTTAAGCCCGTATCGTTCTGAGGGTGCGATATATTGGGCGCGGTTAACAATTTGAATCAGGGAAAACACAATGGGTCACGAAGATCGGCTCAAAATAGGCAGAGACAGGCTCTGCCTATTTTGGGCCGCGCTGTTAGCTCAAACTGCTAGTCACTTACCATGACTGTCTTGCTATTCCGTAAATATTGATGTATGTTAATTATTTGCTAAATGATAAAAAATAAATTAAATATTACTTTACTTGACTTTATCCAATAGAGCCAGTACTCTTTGAAAATGGTTATGAGAGACGGACATGGTAAAAAGGATTTTTTTTTGCTCTGTTGGCAATCGAACCTTTTAAACTTGAAATCCGCGTTGAAAATCTAAATTATAATTTTCTTTTAAACATAAAGATTAGCAGCCCAATTAATTAAACGCAAATAAGTTACAACACCCATTAAAACGTCACGCATCGATTATCGAACGCCTTTGTGTCAGTAAAACAATATGATGTTATCAACATGACCACTTTAACGGTTACTTTGTTATGATTTTTTTTATTACTGTTATTTTGTTATGTTTTATTTTCATGAGTTGAAAACGATGTAACTTACTTGCATTAGGGAAGCTGCGGCCAAATGATTTTCGTAATCAAAACGTTGCTTATGGAACGAAGCTATATCGGAATAATATGACGCAACTTGTGTCAAACCCCTGGATATGAACTCCTTAGCTTTGTTGAAGTACCTAAAAATATATTTTTACACTTAAAATTAATATGAGGTCTTTACGGATTTTTTTTCATTATCCTTTTTTGGATACGTTCTTTTCACACATAACAGAGTGGTCAAAATGATCCCAATTCTTTTTATAGTTCAATGCTCATATAGATCATATATCAGGAATGCAAATTACATCCTGAATTGAAATTGAGAAGCAATAACATTTTATTTATTTGCTGTCATCACAATATTTGATTGAAAAGTTTTTTTAAATCATCTTTAAATTTTTTATACTTACAGATTTCTGCGCAATAAATGTTTTTGAGCTTTTTCGCGATACGATTTCACTGTTTCCATATCAACGCGTTCCCCTTTGTTAGGTAAATATGGCCATTGGGCTTCGGAAAGAGCCTATGAATAAAATTTTATATTATTATATTTTTTTTTTCGTACCCCAATAACCGGCACCTATCTATGCTTTCTGTTGCCACCTTCACCGACACTAACAAAATAAATAACCTAAGAAAACTAAAATTAAAAAAAACCCATCAAAATTAAATGCGATTTTTTTTCGGTAATCGTTTTCATACAAGCAATAAAAGATGAATAAATGCGTCAATAGACTTTGTTACACATGCGATTTTTTTTAATGTCAGCAGTTTGGCTGTGGAAAAATAGACGTTTATGGCAAGATGCAGGGAAAGCCCCAATCTGTTGCCGATTAATACAAAGCCTGGAAGCGAATCAAATACCTCGCGCTCATCAGTCAATACTTTCGTTTTTCTTTCAATCTCCTTCTTCAAAATAAACCTGTTTACTCCATTTTTCTTGTCCTCCAGGATTTCTTCTCGCCCGGTGGAGACGAGCAATCCCTGTAAAAATTAATATACAGATATTGATAGAGCATTGAATACACCTTCTTTTCCATCGTCCATTTTTACAGTCCAAAATAAAATATGTTATTTTATAAATTTTGTATTTTTTTTCTTTGTTAAATACTTGTTAAATTGCAATAATTATAAAGTAATATAATCGGTCGAGGTTTTTTGAAGTCTTAAATTTATTAGTTTATTTTATTCAATAAGGTTTGTTTCTAGACCCCTTTTTTGCCCACTTCTAGAAACACCCAAATTCACCCAATATACATTCCCCTGCTGTAGGTCAGCAGGTCCAAGCTTCCCTTCAACTATTTCGTTAATTTAATGTGTTATCTGCTATATTATTAATATCCATAACCCAATGCATAAATAGATTAATCAAGCTAAGAAAATTAGGAGCTTAGGTATTCATGCTGTTTCAAATAGATACATTCGGGTGAAAGAGACAGAGTTACAACGTATCAGCGAAACTTTGATATAGTGTCCCTCTGTTTCATTCTAAATTTGCACTGATTGTCATATATTCGATTTTTATAAAACAGAACAAATAGCTTTATGCCTTTTATTCAGCTGATATTATTCTTCGCATGAATACAAATAGGCGTTTCTAGACTAATTCAGCTTATTCAGCGCGAGCGCAAATAATACGTAGCAGCAGCTTTAAGGCTTCTTTTAGTATATATAGAATAAATATTAGAATGCAGAATAAATGGAAGGCAAAAGAGAAATAAATGTAACAACTTCTCTCAAATCAATCTCAGGCCAAACTATTTATTCCTAAACAATGTTCTTAAAAAGAGTTGAGAGAAATTCTTACAATAGCAAAACTAGTAATTGGACTAGCTTCATTAATATATATTGAAAATTGGAAGCTAAAATTATAAATCGATGTGAACTTTATACTTATAACACCTCCACCTTAATGCGTCAGGAATAAATAATCAAGGCTTTCAGCTCTGTGACCTTGTAGGTCAAGGTGAAGGTAAAGGTACAAACACGAGCTATCGATAAAGAAAATAAAGTTAGTATAATAGAGCCCACGTCCTTGAGAGATGTATGAGATGAAACAAAGTAGTAGTAACCATTACACTGACCGTACGTGACTTAGTTTTTAAAACTGTATTTATTAGTCAGATTACATAACTAGTTATCGTCCGCGGCTTCACCCTCTATCATTAATTTATATATCGTGATTATAACAGTCTACGTCACATGGGAAAAGTGTTGATTCCTACCAGTGAAAGAATTATTCAAAATTAATTGACTTTTGGGAACATTATTATCATAGACATAGATATATGTTATAAAACCACGAATTATAAACAAGATGAATTTCATGTTCAAGTGAATTCCACAAACGAACCAGAGTGAAATAAAATTAATTTGAAATAAAAAAGGCAACTAAATACTAAGTCACTGAATTATCACGCTCGAGTTGAAAATCCATCGCAGGTACACATGAATATGCTGTCAATAAAACCGGTCCGGAAGGATGCTTTCTCTGAGAAGACCCGGCAGTAAGCTCAGTGATATCTGTTTTTATACAAGGTTTCGTTTGACTCAGTGATTAGATACCCATGACTGCCACCCAGGACAAGCATTTATGAACATGATAATGTCTGTTTGTTCTGTGGGTGTAAATATCTATTGAAGTATGTAGTTTGTGTAAGTCATGTAGTCCCTTTCTGTATTGATATTGCCGTCAAACGAATCCTATTTGGGTGACAAAAAATAGGCAAGCAGAAATAATGAAGTAAGTTATAAAGCGCATCAACACAATCAAGAGATTTACAAAGGTTAGTAGCATAAGTAAATATTTTTTAAGAAAATTAGATACAACAAATTTATTTACATGTCTTTAAAGGAAACCTGATACCATTTCTAAAACTTTTAAACTCTTAGTAAGTATATTAAAAATAACAAATAAAAAAAATTAATAATTATTCTCCAATGCTTTTATACATTAAGTATATTCTAGGAAAAAATATCTAAAACATCATAGAGCAAAATAAATTTATAAATCTAAAATAATTGTTAAGTTAAAAAGGATTGCTTGCTCTAGCTTCTAAATTTTTGACGTGCCCTAATGTACTGAACTGTGTATTTTATGCCTTACGCTCTAAAGTTATATTTAAAGGTTCACTATGCTATCATGCCTCTAACTATATCGGCATATAAAGCTCAATGGCATATAAAATCCACTGCTGACTCAAATCTATAGTTATTTGTGATGCAGTTACACAAGGCTTCAAATACCCACCTCAACAGTGTCATAGAAATTGTAACCGTGAGCCACAAGTAATTCGGCTAAGGTGTCTCGCGGCACCTCCGGAAATAAAAAGTATAGTTTGTCCCTGGTAAGCTTTGCAGCTAAGTCGGTCGGTTCTTGCTTTCGCCATTCAGCTACGTCTTTCTGATACAAAGCAACCGCCAGTTCCATATCCATGATTTCCTTGAAATCAGGGACCGGTGGTTCTATGCCTGCTTGAGCCATGGCTTCTTCTTTTGCTGCTAATTCCCTGATTTAGGAAAGGGTTGCAAAATACATTTTAGGTGTAAATGAAGTGAACTTCTCTACCAGTTGATTCACTACTCACTGAGGTCGTATATGCGGATGATTCTATTCATTATGAGATGTTTGTTGTCTATTTTGGTGAGATTTACTAATAGGTTCAACAATCTATCAATATTTGGAATATAGGGGCGGGTTCAACTGAATTACATGAAAGCAAATGACAGGCAGAATTGTTTTAAAACCACGACGTGAGGACAAGAAGCTAGCTAGCACAATAATAATGAATAGCCAAACAATTTACAATTCAAAACCAAATCTGTATATTTTTGACATTTGATATGAATATTTATTGACGTTTGATAAGTCTCCCAATATGAACAATTTGTAATTAAAACACATGAATTGATATTGGTTTTAGCATTCATTTCAAATAATCTATAGTTACAAGAACAACACAAAAAATAAATTACTGTTAATCTACCTATGAACTAGGAACGGGATATCTGTTAAGTCCAAAAAAAAGATATATTGTGAAATTACATCCCTCGTTTAATTCGGGATTTATAAAAGAGAAATAATGTGAGAAATCTCAACATAATGTTAGTAGCAGGCGTACTATTATATACCATTTTTTGCTTACCTAGCGAATTCTTCGTCCTGTTTGACCAATGACTCAGACTGCTTGGCCTCCTTTTCCAGCTGATTCATCACAGATTCTATCCACAGCGCATTAAGTTCGTTCAACATTGACATCGGAATACTTATTTTAGGAATTACTGCATCCGAATATTCAAAATCCCTCCTTCCAAATAAGCTATCCAACTGCTTTATAAAGTCTTGTCCCAAATAAACACTGACAATTTTCTCATCTTCTACATCATTGGAGCATTCTTCATCGTCACTTTCCTCGTCATATAATTGATCGACGAGAACACACGAGTCATTGGAGGTATCTTCTGTATAACGCGACGTACCGGGTTGTTCATAATTTTCAGTGTTTTCACCACGATACATCTGTCTTATTTTCAAGCAATGATTTGAATAATGGTCCTCAGCTATAACAACATTTTTCTCAATCTGACGTTTGATCTGTAAAGTGGTTTCAGATAACGTTAACTCCTTTTTAGCCTTTTTTTGTAACTGTGGTACAGCTTCAGCAGTTTCAGTTACAATTTTCTTATTAATGGTGGTTGTGTTAGTTGATGTATCAGGTATAATGTCGTATGCTGCCAAACATGCACACGGTTCAATGATTTCTTCTTCTTCCTCTGAAAGTTCGTCTGTTTCCAGAGTCGGTATCTTCTTACTGCCAATGCAATCAAATACAATATCAACAGCCCAATTGACATCTCCACAGCACTGATCAAATATATCTCTCAAAGATGCTTTAGAGATGTTTTTAAATAGTTTTCTAAAGGCAATAAAATGTTTCTCTTCATTTTTGCATCTCTGTGTCTCTGTTATCAACTGTTCATTTGTAGAGGTACCTTTGTCCAACATTTGCTTGTCGGGTATTTTTTTATTACCGGTCGATACATAGAACATATTGATATCCCTTGAAGCTGCAGAAATTACTTTGTGTGTGTTGGTATTGGAAATGGATGTATCACCAATCTCCATGCAAGTACTACTTGACACAGTTTCGACAGGGATTGGAGGTGCATTTGATGAGGTTGATGGTACAGATTCAGTCCATGCAGGCATAAACATAGAAATGCTACTCCAATCCTGACATGTATTTACAGTTTCCATCAAACTAATAGTATTTGTTAATCCTTCTGTATCTGCCGATTTATTCGGATTTGGAGACTCGTGCATATCTTTAGGCTGTTTCTGAATTTCACCGTCAGAATTGGTAATTGGATTTTCATTATCACATCCATTTTCTAATTCATTATCTGGTTCTTCGGTTATTCGAAAGGTTAACGATGTGTTTACTTCACTTTTTGGAAAAACCGCAGCGTTTTCATTAGGTATTTGTGAAGACTGTCCAAGATTTAAATTAGACATATATGGAATCAGATCATTTTTTGCCCTTGAATTTTCAATGGCAATTGTTCTGTCACCAATTTTCGACTGGGCTTTATTTGTGGTAAATTCCTTAGGGATATAATTAGGGAATGATTTAAAATCAAAACTGGAAAAATGTTTATTTTGCAACACCGGTGGTACATTCGAAGGAGAATAATGGATCCTAAGACACTTCATTATTTTGTCACCTGTTAGGCCACCATCGAAATTATCCAACATTCTCTGTATTTGCAGAAACGGCACATTATGAACGTTCCTTTCGTACAAATCAGTTGCCCTCTTAGCCCAACGTGTGTCTGGTTCCATTACTTCAATTATATAGCCACAATTTACAGCAAGCCGTACATAAGGTTCCATTTCCCACAGTTTGATATTAGTATTGTCTACAATAATGAGGGGTATACCTTTGTTGGCCGCCATTCTTACTCTTTGCTGGTTCCAGAGATGAGCATCAGACAGTCTCGCCTTGTGATGGATATATACCCCTTTATTATCAATAAAGTATTCATCGGTAGAAAATATTGCCGATTCATATTTCGCCATATTAAATCCAATCATGAGTTCGACGATTTGATTGGCTAAATATGATTTTCCGCTCCCTGGCACGCCCCTCATGATGACCATAACTTTACATTCTTGATCAAGGTATGAAAATACCCGCCCAACTTGTGGGTTCCAAAATGGCGGTCTATAATTTTTAAGTGTCGACCCAGACGCCTGTGAAGCATCCGCCTGGTCGGGTGGCAGTACAGCAGTATAAATTTGTTGAGAAGCACTTTCCTGCTTTACATCACTTTCATTCGTTTCTGATTTGCCAATTGCATCCTTTGGGCAATGGCTATTTTTAGGATTTGGTGACTGGGGGTTGTTCGAGAATTCCCCCGATGCATCTGGTACCTGAGATGTCGGAACATCACCAGCTATGTCCATGATTCCTTCTATCGATTGATTTACTAAAAAAGGAAAAAGTGAGTTAGCACTGTGCTTGCAAAATAACAAAAAAATGGAGCATACCATTTAAGACTTTTTAAGCACAAGTGTAGTTTTATATTATAGTGTTGAACAGAATAAATAGTTTTGATGACAGATACAAAATCTACAATGATGATCATACTAACAAACAAACATACACCTTTACATAACATTTGACCTCTAGTTTTGCAACCGTTTATATAATTCTACGTGAAATGTATTGTGCTAGTATCTGATCACCATATTCAATAAAGTAAAAGAGGCACTATGTCACTATTATCTTTGAAATAATGCTCAATATGTAGGTGTTTAAAAAATAATTAATAACATTGTGAAATAATTATATAATTAAAACAGCTATTCATAAAATTATACTACCAAAGTTTGTTTATTTAACAATAAAGTAAATACATATAATTAGTATCAGTATGTACATAACATGTATTAACCTATTAAGCTTATAGTCATTATTATTATCATTTAAGCCATATATACTAGAAATCAACAAAGAAAACACAGGGCGTGAATTTGTTCATTATATTATAAGAGAGAATTACCTAGAAAGCAGCAGTAATGCAAGCTAAACTTGTTTTTTACCGTTATACTTAATCACTAAGAGATTAGACTAGCTAAAGTAAACAAGTTCTTTCTTGCCTAATTGTGTTTGATTCTATAATAAAAAAAAACCGCTTTGAGTAACTAAAATGTATGATCATAAATTAAAAAATCATAATTAATGTTTTGAAAGAAAGAGCGTAATTCTATATTTTGAAGATAAGAATGTATGGAAATAGGTGCACAGTACATCTCTAATTTGTGTATTTAGGTTGTAATTATTGTCTGAATTATTATCTTCTTATTTATTTTTTATTATTACCTATATTATGTACTTTGTAAATGATAAATTTTTAACTTTTTTAAGTTTCTTGCCGGCTCTTCTCAGTTCAAGGCTAAATTCCAAACCGGTGGTAGCTTCATTAACTTTAAATTTGACCTTCATAAGTGCCCTCTGTGGGGCCTAAACTGAATAAATGGTTTTAAAATTAGAATTTTTTGACTTACATTTATTAAGTAGGTAACGGAAACGTAATATCGTAATACAAAATAAATTTCTAAAGACCCCGTTATCACGTCTAATTGTAAGTGAATCGCTTCTAATTAGGGATTTCCCCGTTTACTATGAACTACACACTATATAACATATAATCATAATGAAAAAATTACTGCGTATGCGCAGCTCACGTATGAAATTACAAGCTAATTAAAAAATCTGTCTACTTCAAGTCAAAAGATCAGAATTACTCTGCAGCTAAGGAAGTTGCAAAGGTAAGATTTCGTAATGATCTTAGAATAGTAGTTATGCAGTGAACAGGACATAGCAGTTGCAGAACTGACAAGCGAAGACAAGTTCCTAACAAGTAACAAAGTCAAAACAAATGATGGATAAGAGGAGTGAAAGAAAGAAAAAAGAATAATCGTATAATAAGATCGTAAAAGACTACCAAAGCCCCCACTCCACTCATCTAACCTGAATATAAAAAAGTATTCGAGAAAATTATACTCAAACTCAATCAAATTTATTATCATTTGACCCGCTGTGTTCGAATTATTGGATGCAGAGCTATCGTTATGTAATCACGTTACTAACACCTGTAAAACGGCATATGGGAAAATAGCTTTAAACTTCGCATGGATCATGGCTTCACAAATATGAAATCGAATATCGCTATAACGCTCAAGTAAAGATATCAATAATAATTTAATGAAATGCGGCCCCATTAAAATGTACCCTAATGCTGGAACAGATACAATAGTAATTAGAAACTTAAATCTGAGGCAATATAGTGTTTACCCATTATATTCATTGGTGTCCTTTGAAAACATTATTCATTTTGAAAACGCTTCGATACAACGAACTAAAATGGAGTTGTATCTTGAAGATACTGAGAGGAAATACTCAATTAATACTGATTTATTGAAGGGGACGAGTGTGCTCCAGATATGTACCTACAAGTCGCAGCGACGGCGCACCACAAATGCACCGGCGGTGTATGAACCATGTGTGTTATGTACTTACGCCAATAAACAGGCAGACGGTCCGCCTGATTATAAATAGCTAATGGACAATTGAACTGTCAGGGGCATAGCCAATGCGTTGTTGAAACTGAGACATGAAGTTTTTGATTCCCGCTTTGTGCCTGTAATTTCCCGCCCCTCTTAATTTTCTAACCGAAACAGTGATACAAGCGCACTTCTGCTTCACGGCTGAAATAGGTTGTACCGGCCCGGACAACTACGCAGTAAGAGCTCTACTACTTTATATACCTAATGCGATGCGCAGTCAATGCGCCCTATTCATGGCCTTTCCCTCCCTAGCTATGAACAATTCTATTGCAGTGTGAGTGAAATCACGAAAATAGCAGTACTAGTAGTTTTATGTAGAAACAATAAATAAGCATTAAGTTAACAAATAAATCATCATCATCAGCATCATCATCAGCCTATCTCCGTCCACTGCTGGACATAGGCCTCACCTATGGCACGCCACTGAGCTCGATCTTCAGCTCTTTGTTTCCAACCGCTGCCAGCCAGCTTGCGTATATCATCGCTCCATCTAGCTGGAGGGCGCCCTACACTACGTTTACCGAGCCGTGGTCTCCACTCTAGAACACGTCTACCCCAACGGTTATCGGTTCTACGGCAGATGTGACCAGCCCACTGCCACTTCAGCTTGCTAATCCTATGAGCTATGTCGATAAATAAATACAAGATATTAATTAGTAATGTGAATAAAGAAAAATAAACTAATCAGAGATACTTAGTCACTATTAAAATTCAATTTTATTAATTAGCACCATGACAGTATATTAGTAAAAATTATCTAGTTACCTACTTAGTTAATCTAATAAAATTACTCATTTTAATTTCCACACATTAGTAAAAACATTTTAAATTATCAATTGCAAAGTGGTTGTTATATTTCTAACATTCTTGTAGTTTAAATTAAAATCGCCCATTGTATGTTATGATTTAGCCAAAGGTGATAAGTGCACAAAACCTAAAAAAAAAATTTCAATGCTTGCATAGCCGCTGCCACAACCTTTACTAAGGTTTTCAACAATTAAGTAGCCAGCGGGTGGGGTACAATAAAAGACAGTAGCATCATATAGTAATGGAAAACATGATTAAAAAACATAGCATACTATGTAGATAATACACTAAGAATTAAAAAATCAAAATAAGTTATTGAAAAAAACAAAGAGCATTCAGAATCAGCAACTGCCATACTCCCAATGGTGTATTTAAGTAACTGCACTCAAGAGCCTCATAAAGCTTTGTGAACTTACCACATTCAGCCATATCAACACTTAGCACTCTAACATTTTAGGCAAATAACCATTATTAAACATTCGTTAAACAACTACATTATTTAAGGCAGATAAAACTGAGAATATTAAATAACTATTAACTAAACTATTAAAACATTGTAAATACATACATTGGAACATACAATATTCGCAAAAGCATTTCAGAATGTTACATATTCCAATAACTGCACTGACTGCACGAAGTCCGCGCGTCCGACTCGCTCCCCACCCCGTTACATGCAGATGCAATCAATAGCATAAAAGGGAGATGGTAAAATCAATAATATCAAGGTACCTACAAATATGAGGATTGACACGAAAGTGGAAGGGGGTTAAAGGGGTGCAGTCTACCTGTGTTGCTACCTCCCCTTCGCCCCCTCGCTGGACGCCAGTTACGCGCATGGCAATTTAGTGCTACAGAGGGTTGATTACTGTGAGTAGATGTAAATATAGATAGTAGCTATGATGAACAAAGGAAAATGCACTTCATAGATTTTTGACGCCCTGACTATAATTTTATTATTTTTACATTAAGTAGGCACATATTATGATCATACAGATTCAATAACAAAGTAATTTTGATATTAGTTTTGTAGTGCAAAATATATAATATTTCTTATTAAATTCTTGTATGTTTATAACATTAAAAAAAAGTATACAATAAAATATTTGCACATACTTAGCCTATTATACAAACAACTGACCTACCTCAATTCTTTATTATTAAAAGAAACTATTGTCTAATGATTACATAATGTATTCATTATTTCGTCACTTCTAAACTATTTATCACTAATATTATCAGATAGTTCTATCAAATTGCTAATTGGAATTCAATTTAGGGAAAAGTAAGGACAGTCCTATACACAAAGTACAATTTGTTCAGTTTAGACGAGAAGTTAACTGGACGAAGACTTATAAAATGTTGATGAAAATGAATCAGGAGTAAATTGTAACACACATCTAAGATTCCCTTAAATGAGATAATCTCCAGAATGTTCTACGGCAACCGTTCACCCCTTGGAATGTGAATGTCAATAATACGATTATGTTTGTATATTAAATATTAACAGACAAATGACTTACTTTTGAAAAGAACAAAACATCTCAGACAAAGGCAGATTTCCGAACCGGTGTCAATAGAATCATTAGTGAATTAATGATTAAGGTAATATAATAGTCATTCCATAATGATTTATTATAGAAAAATGGGCTGTTCACACATAACTTAACACAGTAGGATATAGTGAATCTGCAAAATTTAACGTCATACATCTCATATACCTAAATACAATTACGTCCAAGACTAACTGTATTATTCACGAAAATGCCTGCATTGATTTGAATTATATAAAATTGACTGTTGTTTAACTTTTAAATACAAAACATAATCATAATAAACCATAAATTTTAATGAGTGGCCGGAAATAACAATGTTTTAAAAGACTTACCACACACCGCGGAGACCAGACGCACAGTGAAGCGATGGGGACATGGGGTGCAATAAATCAATAAAATCTAGGGCTCGCGATAGGATACCTACGAGACCTTTCTATATCAACACAGCTTTGTATGTATGCATTTCGCGCATGAGCAAAATGGTTCTACTGAAGGGGAGGGAAATGAAATCCAATATCCTTGATGCAACTACGCAGTAGATAGATACAAAGAGATATACACTTACTATCTCCACCACAGCTTTCGACGACTGCAATTATCACATCATTGCTGAGAACGCTCCCGAACATACCAATTAACCTTTCAACCACATCATTGTCATTGATTTGTTCCATTTCATCTTTGGACTCCATTTTTATTACTATTTTCAACTTGTTTCAATTCGAATTGAACAATAATATAGGAGTGGTACTACTGTTTGATCTTCGTTCGACTTCCAGTTCCAAATAGATATTTATGGCTCCATCGTTTTATGAACTTCTAAAAATGATACAACAGATGAAAAAACGTCATTCAAATATAACTTTGCTGTAGTAAAATTTTGATGAATTACGTAACATACCTATAAAGTAAAATTGTTTAAAATTAGTGCATTCAAGATTTACCTAATATACGAAAAGACATAATTGAAATTGTAACGATATTTTTTCACCAAATTTTAAGTTTCGTTAAAAAGAAAACCATGATAATTCAATTTTTTTTTTTTTTAAAGACCAAGGTATGTCCTCAATATGATAAATAACAAAATAAAACAGGTTTATTACCCTGTTACGTCTCTCACTATGCTTTATTTATAAATCATTTTTTACAACGACCTCATAATATTCCAGTTAAAAAAAATGCACCTATAACATGTTTTCGGGATCAGATTTTCTTATATCGTGTGGTCCTTTCCCACTATTGGTACCTGGGTTATATGTAATAGTGATGGCGAAATATGAACGTACTACAAACTTTGAAACAAAATCCACTACGATGATTGCTTTTTTTTTTTCTTAATAACCCTTGTTTTTTTTAAGCAGAATATTTGCGTACCTCGGTTAAAATAGATACCCAGCTAAGTACATTAGAGAGGTCATATCAATAATCTAAAGTAAAAAACACCGATCTGTACGCACAATTTATATAAGATTTTTTTTAAAGCACTGCCTTGCTTACCTCAAAAACAATATTAAAAAAGAAACCAGAAATCCAAGCATTGTGCTGTCGGTTTTGTTACTTGGTTGGTTTTATAACGGAGCTGTAATAACAAAACCAAAGTAATAATAGTGGGCCTACCATGCATTTTAAATAAATCATTTTAAATGCAGTTTTTCGGTAGCAAATTAGTTTCATAAAACCTATATCTCTTTACACAATAAATATGTTGTAAGATCTGAGTACACATCACAAACCTAACATTAAATTTTTCACAGGTCGCATGTCACCACACACGGCAGAAAAATGTTAACTAACATTTTGTTTAAAATGTCGGCATTCGGCAATCTATAAAAGCTTCAGTGTTGCCAAATATATATCAATGAAGGGTAAAAACCACAATTTGAAAACCACAATTAAGGCCATATATAAGACTATTTTAACAATTTCAGCGCTAGATTTAGTGATATTTCAGAATAATCAACTCCAATACCTTCTGTTGACACGTGATAAAAATAGAACTGAACTTTTAATTAAGAAGAAGGACAGCAGAAAGTAGAAAAGAAAACATATAGTAGTAAAGTACAAAATCTTATATCATAGCTCGTTATTTACATTTCTTCCGATGATTCACATTTGAAGAAAGCAATGAATAGTTCGATTGGAAATTTAAATATGAATCCCAAAACTAATAGAATCTTCTTGTCTTTAGGTTGAAATTACTTACCTATCCAACCGATTTTAATTTTTGTTTCGAATTTAATTTACTCGTAAAGTAAATATTTTATAATTACTTCGTCAACTAAAAACAATCAAGGCATGTGTCCTCGCTAGAGAAGGTGCTTACATAATCAAAGACTACAATTCAATAATAATCTATATAGGTAGGCACTACAGGTTGAGTTATTAATAATAATTTATTCACGAGTGGCAAAAGTAAAGAGGTAGAGTCATTAATAATGTATTCCCGAGTGGAAAAAGTTAAGAAAGACATTATCTTTCTTTTTTACCAAAAATTGTATCTACTGGTAATATTTCTGGCAGCACTGATCTGTTTTTGTATTTATGTTTTTTAAGAAATTACCTACCTATAGGGACTATAAACATAAGTTGAATTTGGTTGGGTAAATTCTAGCCTTTAGGTTAGGACTGTTACGGTATTTTATCTAAATTTCTTCAGTCTTCACTCTTTGTTTGCAACTTTGTTGTTGATGTTGTGGCAAATTTTTGACCGTGTTATTAGCATTTTGTATTAAGTATTGCAAACTATTTTAGATTTGGGTGTGACGGTCGGGTACTGTATTGTTCAATCAGTTCTGGATACAGATTGTTATGTTGTCACTCCACTTCTATATTTTGGCATGAGCAACGAAAAAAACATTCAGTAAATTAAGCAACGCAGGAGCCAAGGTGTAAATAAACATGGGAGACAATTTTCAAAATAATAAAACCATGGCATCTGTTATGATGGACTATGATTTTAAAGTGAAGACTCAGAACGAGAGGTCCAAAGTTGAGGACCTGTTCGATTTTGAGGGTTGTAAGGTGGGACGTGGAACTTACGGGCATGTGTACAAAGCGAGGAGAAAGGACAATTCGGATACCAAAGACTATGCTTTGAAACAAATTGAAGGCACTGGACTGTCTATGTCCGCTTGCAGAGAAATAGCAGTAAGTTTTCTAATTAAAATAGTTATTCTGAACATGATTTTGATGAGATGAGCCAGTAATAAACTTAGATTGCCTACATACAATACATTTAGTCGTTCAGGCAAAATTTGTTTTGTAAAATGGTTGGAAGAGCCTCTTTACATTGTAATGACTATGGAGAGGCATATCATTAATTTGTTAACTGTGTTGTAAGGTTGTGTACTCCGTAATACTAAGAAAAGCTGTTGTCTTTCAGCTGCCAGCTGAGACTTGTCCGCCCTATGTAGTATGTAGGACTATAGTCCTTGTGAAGGCTTATTTGGATAAATATATTTCATTGAAATGAAATATTTATTCAAATAGGCCTTCACAGGCACTTATGAATGGTCAGACTCTAACACGGGTTCAGAAGGTTGCTTTTACTGAGAAGAGCCATTTCAGGTCATAGTGTTTTAATAGGATAAAATGCTGTTAAAAAAATTGCTCATATATTTTTGAATATTAATATATTGCCTTTGCTCATTAGAATTCCATTCTACAATTCTACTCATAATAAAGAATTTTCTTGTTATTTTCACTTATGATCAACATTTATTTAAAAATATGACTTATTTTGATAGATGCTTGGTTAGATTGTATGCTATTCTTAGGTATTCAATCTTTATGTTAACATATTCTTGTAAATAATTATTTCTTTATTTCACACAAACCCAGATAATATTCAAGCTTAATATTTGTCTGGATAAAGTTTAGATTGTAAACCAATTACAACCAGTATGTCTTGGCCTCCAAGGAGGTTTAATACAGTGTAAACTCTTTATAACGTTATCCTTTATAACGATAAACTCCCTATAACGTTGAAGTGAGCCCAAGTTGGTTGGTTTGTTCACTTTGTTTTGTTTTTTTTTGTTCACTCCATATAACGATAACACTCTATAACGACAAAAAATGCTCAGTCCCTTGAGTTTCGTTATAAAGAGTTTACACTGTATTTAACTTTTTTTTTTTTTTTTTTTATGCCATTTGGGCCGACAAACAAGCAGACGGTGCACCTGATGGTAAGTGGTCACCGCCGCCTATGGACATTTGCAACACTAAGAGCATCGCCAATGCGTTGTCGATCCTGAGACATGAAGTTGTTAAGTCTCATGTGCCTGTAATTTCACCGGCCCCCTTACCTTTCTAACCAAAACACAGTAATACAATTGCACTACTGCTTCACGGCGGAAATAGGTAAGGTGGTAGTATTTCCCCGGACGAACTCTGCACTAAGAGCTCTACTACTCTAAACTTCACTTTTATTGTTACTTTTAATAAATTTATTAATCCTACTTACAATTTACTTAAGAACATTTTATAAAATATTATTGTTTCATTTACAGTTACTACGAGAACTAAAACATCCAAATGTTATCAATCTAATAAGAGTATTCCTGTCACACACAGACCGTAAAGTGTGGCTGCTGTTTGATTATGCAGAACATGACCTGTGGCACATTATAAAGTTCCACAGAGCTGCTAAAGCTAATAAGAAGTCTGTGATGGTACCAAAGGGAATGGTGAAGAGTCTTCTCTATCAGATATTGGATGGGATACACTATTTACATTCCAATTGGGTATTACATAGAGATTTGGTAAGAATGTTTTGACATACCTATTATTTTATTATCACAGCTTTATTTTTCCACTTAACAATTCTTACAAGTAAAATACATATATTCAATTCTAATTATTTTCTTTGTTATGTGGCTCCCCTATGGGTAGAAGCCTCCTCCATTTTTTTCCCACCTTTCTCTGTCTTTGGTCTTATGCATTCAGCTTTTTCCAGCTGAATTTGTTATATTATCTGCCCATCTTTTATTCTGTTTTCTCACATTTCTTTTGCCTTTTGGGCCCTGGTATTTAGCGGTTTGGTAAGTCCATCTATAAACTTTGTATCTCGACAAATGCCCTGCCCAGTTCCACTTCTGTTTGAAATTAAAATTAAGAGCATCTGATAATTTAGTTTTCATGGGGATATCTGTATTCTTTGTTTTATGTATTTTCCTCAATTTCAGTATACTTCATTCAATTGCATGTTGACAAGATGAGATTAAGTTTTTTACTTTTTCAGTGACGGCCCATGTGTGGCTAGCATAGGTTAAGCTTGGGAGAATGCAAGAATCCATTATCGTCTTTTTTATATTAAGGCTATAATTCCCTTTTGAAATTTATTTTTAGGCCCAATATTTCTTCAAAGCTGTACATATTATTCTGTTTATTTCGTTCTCGTTATTATTTGCATCATAGGACACCAATTTATCTAGGTACGCATACTCATTTGCATATTCTATTGGTTTCTCCTCTACTTTGATTTTTTTCTTTTGGCTGTTTGACATAATTTGAGTTTTGGATGTGTAGGACGATTTTCCTGTTTTAATCTTTGTAGCATTGACTCTAAATCTGTTGCGGATTCACTAAAAATAACAATGTCATCTGCAAACTTTAGGTGTGTTAATTTATTATGAAATATCAATATGCCTTTCTTTTTCCGATTAATGTTTTTGAAAATGTCCTCGCTCCTTCAATTGTGACCCTTTTTCTCTATTACTGGCTAGTCTTGTCCATATACCACTTGTTACGCCTTTTATTTCACCATCATCTCGATATCATGCAGTTGCACATCATATGCACATGAGAGTTCATTTCTGAAATGTTATATGTGCCCTTACTACGGAAGTTTCGGAAAAGAGGAAATTAAAATCATCGACTAACTAAATCATAGACACTAGCTCCTCTGGCGACATAGTCGACAACTGAATGTTTGGATAGACAACGTTGCTGAACAAAAGCTCCATGTCGACGTCCAATATGTCGCGCAACATTTGCTAACTTTTATAATACCAGAAAGTAGGTTACTGTTAAAACTTAAAAAAAATGTATTTCACAAACATTTCTAGAAACCGGCGAATATTCTAGTAATGGGTGAAGGTCCGGAACGAGGACGGGTGAAGATAGCCGATATGGGTTTTGCCCGGCTGTTCAATGCTCCACTGAAGCCCCTAGCTGACTTAGACCCTGTCGTGGTCACATTCTGGTATAGAGCTCCAGAGTTGCTGCTTGGAGCTCGGCATTATACTAAGGCTATTGGTAATTATTTTAATGTCTTAGTTATATTTATTACACAAACAAATTCAAGGATTTGTATTTCTTCTTTTTGTGTTAAGTAGGGCTACAAACTGGCAGACGGTCTACCTGATGGTAAGTGGTCACCGCCGTCTATGGACATTTTCAACACCAGTGAAGTTGTTAAGTCTCATATGCCTATAATCTCACCGGCCCCCACCTTTTTAACGGAAACAGCGGAAAAGAATATTATAGTGCCTCGCCTTATTTGAAATCGAACATCAATAAACCTACCGGTCTTCCATGTAGACTATTGGTCAATAATTACTGTCGATGGGAATCGAAACTCGTTCGTTGATTATGTTAAATGCAGTCAATGTATTTATTTTTCTGAAGGTACATGTGTAAGTCTCGCAAACCTTCACTACGAAAAGACAAAGACAAGCTTTTGGATTTATAGTAGAAAATATCATTCCACTTCATTATAATTGCAGATATCTGGGCGATAGGGTGCATATTCGCCGAGCTGCTCACATCAGAGCCGATATTCCACTGCCGTCAGGAAGACATCAAGACAAGCAACCCGTACCACCACGACCAGCTGGACAGGATATTCAACGTGATGGGGTTCCCACAGGAGAAAGACTGGGAGGATATAAGGAAGATGCCAGAACATGCCACGTTGGTGAAGGATTTCAAGAGATCCAAGTGAGTGGTTTTTTTCCTGTTTTTAAAATAGTATGGCAATGTCAGCTTGTTGGTCGTGGAATCGAATCCAAAAATGTTATATAAAGAATACTTTACATTACCCATCTAACTGGTTACCACCCTAAAATTGAATATCTCGCTTCTCACTTGCAGACGAAGGGTTTCTTAACGCCGTATAGTATTAATAAAACGCCGAAAAAAACACGTTTCTTGTTTGGGATGGAGACTTCAATAATAAACTAAACTTTTATCACTTGTTGTATAACGGCCATAGTGCACAATGCAAGTTCAAGTGTTTACCTATAATGTTTCTAAAGATAATAAAGAAATAAATATCCTGGGACATTCTTTTACACACAGCCATCTGGTCCCAAACTAAGCAGAGCTTGTACAATGGAAACCAGATAACTGATATACTATATATACTACTTTTTTTTCTAAATACATACTTATATAGATATTTACACCCAGACACAGAACAAACAGACATGTTCATGCACACAAATGTTTGTCCTGGGTGGGAATCGAACCCGCGACCATTGGTTTGGCTGTCAGAGCGTTAACCGCCAAGCCAACTGGCCTGTCAAAGATACAATGTGATTGAAGGACACAACGGATTGGAGCCCTAAAAATAAGCGACGTTTATTATAATGTAAATTATATGTAAAATATGTGATATTCACAAGTCCTTACCGTCGAGTATCCTTTGTGTTAGACTTAAAGTTGTCGGATTGAATAAGACCTCTTTTGACGAAAAATATATGCATTGTATCAATAGACGAACCTTATCTCAAAAGCAAAGATTATTGGAACGAATTTCCTTATCGCGCGTTGTGAAAGGGGGCTAGACGGAAAAAAATCATACGAAAAGTTGTAACGACACTTTTTTTTCATATTGTTACGTTCGAAATTTAAATGATACGGTTTATTATTGGGTTTGTTTTTTTCATAATTTATTTAAAGGCTACATACAACATGTTTAAAATTCTGTTCCATTTATAAATTAGTAGTAATAGGGATGTGTCCTGACATGTCAAATCAGCAATTCTTTATGAAATGTCAAAACGATCGACTGTATGGAGTTTTGTATGAAATAGCACGTTGTGACGTCATAATTGTACAGCATCAGATACCATACTCTTTATGATTAAATCGGTACTTAAAAATCACATTAATGATTTAATTTTGATCATATTTGATGCTTTCGTATATTTTAAAATGTTCAATACACTGGTTAGTGTTTGATCATTTATCTTTAACACAGGATACATCCCAATTATAATAAGAAACAAGTTTTTCTCAACACTAGACCTAAACTCAGCGTTTTGGTCAATTCCAATGCGTATCTTCGTTCCATCCGGGTGTCCCTTGAGACCTCTCAATTTTTATTATTTATTTATTTATCCTCACTTACAACTACTTTTACAGGATACTTACCTAATACAGTAGTGTCGACAACTTATTTTCTATATTTTCAATATATTATATATTCCTAAAGCAAAATATTTTGGTAGCTATCCTTGTGAATTCACTCGAGAGTACAGTGGAATATGTCAGTCTCAATAGCAATTAGGTTGAGAGTGCGAAGTGCGCGAGTCAGCATTATGACTTTCATAGCTGTCAGTATGGGACTGTAATTAGATCAAGCAATTTTAAACCTTATATCTTTGTGCCGAATGTCATTCAAAACCTTTCAACCGTTCATAAGTTATGGAGTCGCAGACTTTCCCCTTTTTAGGGTTCTGTATCTAATGAGTAAAACAGGACCCTATTACTAAGACTCCGCTGTCTACCTATCCGTCTGTCACCAGGCTGTATCTCATGAACCGTGATTCTTAGACAGTTGAAATTAACTAAAATGTTCACAGATGATGTATTTCTGTTGCCGCTACAACAAGAAATACCAAAAAGAGAGAATGAAATAAATATTTAAAGGGGCTCCCATTAAACAGGCTTGATTTTTTGCCGTTTTTATAGATAATGATATGGAACCCTTCTTGCGCGAGTCCGACTCGCCCTTGGCCGGTTTTTATAAAGTCGTTTTCTAAAGAGATCTAAAAGGCCAATTTTGACAGCATGAATTGGCATTGGGATGAGGTTTATTTATTGCTTGAATGTTTCATTTTATGATAATACTGATGAACCTTATCAACACGGTTTAGAGTTCATTTTTCCATAACACTGAACTGAGTACTGTAAGAAAAATAATTGAATGGGACCTTTTATGTTTTGGATTGAATACTTTTATAAAAAATAAATATAGGGTGGGAAAATTTCAACTGGATACCAGTTACCAAGACCTATTTATGAATAATATACTATAATAATAAAAATCGTACTTCCTCCCACATAAAAAAATACAAGAATTTTTTGATGAACAGGTACAGTTGTAGGAGACACGAGCCCAAACTAGGTTTCCCTATACTATGATGATAATAATAGTTCTCTTGACTCCCCTCTTGTTAACATGTAAAAAGAAAATAAGACTCACCAACCCACGCGGTTTTACCCGCGTTCTCAAATTAGAAAGTTCCTCCTCTTCCGCCGGTTTTTGTGCAAACTTCCCTTCTTCCAATGGTGCCGAATCTGTTGAGTATCTTTAAACATATATACTCTTCTACTCTTTCTATTTTAATAAACTTGAATTCTGTTGACTCCTATCAAACGAGTCCTTACCATTGGTCATGTGCAAGGTGTATAGATTTGTTCAAACAGATGGGGCAAGAAATCCCCTTCACTCTTTACAACTGTAGGAAGAAAGAGAAATATACAGATTTATGTTAAGTTAATTTTAAAGCACAATAGAGTCGCTACCACAACAAAATCGTTTCAAAAAACGAGTGGAAACTTATTAAGCAGACTCACTTTCACATAATTTTGTCACTTTAAGTACTGAACCTTGAAAACTATGTTCAGTGATTATTCCAGCTACCAGAACTGCTCGCTCAGCAAGTACATGGACCGGCACAAGATCAAGCCGGACAGCAAGGCGTTCAGTCTCCTCCAGAGGCTGCTACTCATGGACCCCAACAGGAGGATCACGTCCGAACAAGCCATGCAGGACCCTTACTTCGCAGAAGACCCGCTTCCTACTCAAGTATGTAATTTGTATTAATATGCAATTTACCTCACCAGCTCCGCACATACACTAGACTGTCAATTTTGAAACCATTCATGTATGAATGTTTGTTTCTCTCAAAAATAATCAACAGGATTTGTATTAACCTTGGCACCAACCCACGGTGGTAATGCTTTTCTTGACCACTAGGTGCAAGGTGTACGAGCTCATCGGCATACATTTAATACCCTCTTACACCATAGTGATGAGTTGGGGAACACACTATTGTTGTCTCCCAGAGTGGCAATTCAATTCACGAACTGTAAAGATTAATTAATCCCAGCACAAGCCGCCCTAAGGGCGTCGCTAAGGGAGGACATCTAAAGATTCAACAATGCTCCCAAATACAGCGCATCTATAGTCCTAAGTCCACTTGCTTGCTTGACTGATCATTCCCGCACCTCGAAACTGAGTGAATTCACTAATTTAATTCCAAGTATTCCGTACATGCTACTATAGTCTGTGGAATTATCTATAATATAAAACAAATCTATACTAATATAAAAAACTGAAGAGTATGTCTATTTGTTTGGATGAACGCGCTAATCTCAGTTTTAAACTTATTCAGCTAATACAAATTTCGTCGGCTAACCGCTTCACGGAGGCCTCGGAGAGCCTATAGTCTGTTTTTTAATCTCGAAGACAAAATTGACACATGCAAATGTCAAATTTACAAATAATGCTGCCAGCTCTTTTGTGCAGTGTTGTACCTACGATACCGGTTTATTGAATCGTAACATTTTATCTTTATTAGACGAATTTCATTTTCATTCAAAGTTTTATTTTCCAAAGCGTATCGTTAAAATTCACGTACATACATGGCCGCACGACGTGCTACAAACTGCCAGGGAAATCGCTATGCGTATTCCGACCATGTTTCGATACCTTAAAATTAAACAAATAAATAATGATAGACGCCATCAGTGTTGTTCCCGTACGCGTTAAAACGGCAATCTTAACTCTTTTCTCTTACAAAACGGCAGTACTTAAAAATACGGCAATTATGGAACTTAACTCCATACAAACAACTGCAATTTTATCGACGGTAAGATCACTCTATATATTATCAAGATGAAACGTGGATTAATGAAGGTTGGTACTAACATTAGCATTAAATTTTATTTGTTTCTCGAGACTATCGTTTTTATTATATTAATAGATATTTATGTTTTTTATTGTTTTGTTAACACACATACTAATAATTATTTTAGGACATACTGAGAATAAGCACTGGATGGACACCAGTGTGAAATCATCACGTCAGGCTTTTCTAGAAGGGTTAACCACTGGGTTAAAAGGGCCTTCAGGCAAGGGGAGACGACTTGTAGTGTCCCATGTTGGTAGCGAAGAGGGTTTCGTGGAAGATGGTCAATTAATATTCGAAGCGAAAAAGGGGCTGGATGATTACCACACGGAGATGACTTCTGATATATACGAAAACTGGTTAAAAAATATTTCTCCGAAATTAAAAGAAAACCCAGTTAACTGTACTTGTAATAGATAATGCTCCATATTACACCAGGAAACTGGAATCGTTACCTACTTCTAGTTGGCGAAAAGGCCAAATACAAGATTGGCTAAAATCAAAAAATATTTCATACGATGAGACAATGTTAAAGCCCGAATTAAATGAAATTGCCCGAAATCACAAAAAGCCCATGAAAGGTATGTTGTCGACGAGATGGCTGCAGAACAGGGTGTCACTATTTTGCGACTGCCCCCTTACCACTGCGAGCTAAACCCGATTGAGTTGGTCTGAGCTCAAGTAAAGGGGCATGTCGTTCAAAATAATAAAACATTCAAAATGAATGAAGTACGAAGCATTTTAGAAGAAAGGCTTCGTCAAGTCACCCCGCGGTGGAAAGACTGTGTAGGCCATGTAATTAAAATTAAAGATGAAATGTGTCATCTGGGCCATATAACCGACGACATTACTAGATAGGTTTATCATAGAAGTAGGTGGCGATTCTGATGATTCAGAATATTCATCAGATATGGAGTCATTATCTGAATCAGATAAACGCGAATACCCGTTTAATTATGTAATTTAAAATATATGTTTTACATTATTCATTTTGTATTATTACGTTTTAAATAAGTACCTTCACATTATTTCAGGGTAGCTTATTATAAAAATAAAACGATACTTGATTTTATTTACGCTAAGTTTCGGTTTGGCCACATCACTATTTAAGAATTGCAATAAACTGACAACACTCGTAATGTCAGTTTAGTCTTCGAGAATAAACAACAGACCATAGTAGTATTACCGTAGTTAGCGAATGAGACAGAGCACGGAGGCCGCAACGAAACATCCTCGAGTTAGTGTCATTTTCCTTAGAGGATCGAGGCTCTGGTTTTTTGTATTTAAAATATTCCTTTTGAGAGTTTTCGTGTCCGCATCATGGCCAGATCAATTGATGCAATTGGTGATGGCGACACCCTTGACACCCGATCAATTATTCATCATATGTCGATATAATGTTTTATACTATTTGATAATCGATACCGTTTTGAGTAGCTAAGATTTCTAATTTATAATGACTCTTTAAATTTCAAAACATGTTAAGAATGTTCGCATTGCCAATGTCTGGAACAAGCTGCTCTCTGCACAAATACATTTTACATATCCTTGTAATTCTTGTTATTTCTTTTTTGTTTTAAATAAAAATAATTTTGTGAATGTTAAACATTAGGTAAAATTTCAAAAGCCAAAAAGTTAAATTAGATGAACATATATATTTTTTATTTTGCTGAATTTCTTATCGATTCTTCTCAGTTGAAGTCTGAATTCCGGACACATGGTAGCTTCAGTAACTCTGATCACAAGTGTTTTTTTTTTTACAATTGAATTTTAATAAATTGCAGGATGTGTTCGCTGGGTGTCCTATCCCCTACCCGAAGAGAGAGTTCTTGACCGATGACGACCAGGACGACAAGAGCGATTCCAAAGCGAGACAGAATCAGCAACAGCAACAACAACAGAACAATGTGAGTTTAAAATAAATATCTTTGGACACTTTTGATACCAATCTAAGCAGAGCTTGTACTATAGAAACAAGCTAACTGATATACTACATATACTACTCTTTTTCTTCTAAATAGAAATACATCATCATATAGATAATTACACAGATACAGAACAAACATGCTCATGCACGTAAATGTTTGTTCTGGGTGGAAATTGAACCTACGCCCTATGCCATGGCTGTCGGGTATCTAGCCCCCAAGCTGACTGACAGTTATTACTGACTATATATGTTCTATGATGACTCTGAACCATAATGTATGCTGATTGCCGAACCGCTAACTTCAGTAGCTTATAAAATTAAATAAATGGTACAAAAGGGGATGTTTTATTTTACAAAGTAGATCACTATTTCATGCCTTTTATGAAATATATTATAGTTATTATATATATATTAAGTTTATTTTAACCCAATTTTTTAATTAAGCGAATTATTATTCTAGGACATCCTTCTTTACACCCAGCCATCTGATTCCAAACTAAGCTTAGCTTGTACTATGGAAACCAGATAACTAATAAAACAACTAATTATTTTCTAAATATATATCACATATTTGCACTATTTGCATTATTGACCATAAGTACACTTTTAGGATCTAAACTGAATTGGCTTACTTTTTTAAATTTGTTTTTTTTTTTTTATTATGAGCCTTTATGCTATTTTCAGACACAGCAGAATCAACAGCAGGCAAATAATCACGATCATGCAGCTAACAACGCCAAAAGAATGAGAATGGCAGGTTGGTACCGTATTCTCCTGCTTTATTCTTCACCAGCAGTCTTCCACGGCTTTACTCGCAATTCTGTTAGGGTAAAAATTCGTTCTTCGGCCCATAAAATATGTCTGTGCAAAATTACGTCGAGTGCGTGCGTGTATGAAGAACATACTACTTACTAATCAAAGAAAATCACGCGAATTTAATATGTTGGTTGCAGATATTCAGGAATATTTTTTAAGCAATGCGCAAAAAAAATTCGGTGGTTCAGTATCAGTAACAGGACACATTTCCATTATTTGTTTAATTTTTTTTTGTATTTTTTTTTCGACTTTAAAATCAACAAACAATGGACACTATCTATTCATAATAATATAAAAGTGCGCGCGCGGCGGTAGTGCCAGCTATTGCCAAGGCCACGGCCGGGGTGGGCGACCGACAGACAGTCGTACAGTAGCCATAATATCAATTTTAAAGTCTATATCCTTCGTTAACGATAACTCATATATCGCAACATGTGTTGTAAATTTTTTCATGTGTTATTTTTCCCCTTGTCACAAATAAATTTGTTTCTTTCTTTCTTTCAACATGGGTTTCTCAATGGTAGATCAACCGTTAGTAATATAATTTTGCTAAATGACTTGATAACCGATTCAAGGGATAACGGGGTACAAGCTGACGTAGTTTACACCGATTATAGTAAATGTTTTGATAGGATCGACCATAACCACTT
This sequence comes from Habrosyne pyritoides, assembly GCA_907165245.1. NCBI lineage: Eukaryota > Metazoa > Arthropoda > Insecta > Lepidoptera > Drepanidae > Habrosyne > Habrosyne pyritoides. The sequence continues at coordinate 2,839,203 of OU015592.1, forward strand.
AAATTTAAAACTTAATAGCGCCGGTATCAGAGGTGACTTGCTACGGTGGCTCATCTCATACATCAATAATAGATCTCAGGCAGTAGTATTGGGCAATTATACATCTAAATGGATGTGTGTGCCGAAAAACTGCTATGCAGTTTGGCAGATTTCATGTATAATTTTAATGTTAACAAATATTGGATAAAAAAAAAAAAAAAAAGTGGAGTACCACAAGGATCAATCCTTGGACCACTTTTATTTTTAATTTTCATAGCAGACAGAGATTCATGCTTCCACAATTCCTCCCTACTCAGTTTCGCTGACGACATGAAAATATTTAAATCCATCGCTTGTCAAGCCGATGCCGTAGCACTACAGGAAGATCTAACCCGGTTAAATGATTATTGCATCATCAATAAACTAGACCTTAATGTATCTAAATGCATGGTTATGACATTTTCGAGAAAATTTAATTATATTACATTCAATTATTCATTAAAAAACGAAAGTTTAAAACGCGTTAATGAGATGAAGGATTTAGGAGTAATACATGATTCTTAATTAACTTTCCAGGAGCATATTTCCACTATCGTCTCAAATGCATCAAAATCACTAGGTTTTATCATGCGATCGGGCAAAGATTTCAAAAAAGTTAAAACGTTAAAAATTCTATACAGTACATACGTCAGGCGCCATTTGGAATATGGGTCACAGATATGGAACCCTGGTGTTGAAGCAATACAACGTAAATTCCTAAGGTTCTTTAATTATCGTACTAGTTATAAGCAAAAAGACTACTTCAAGCAGTGTGCTAAATATCATTTCCTCCCCAAGGGGAGGCAAGCAGCATCGACGTAACATATCTGATGTAGTGTTTCTGAAAAAAGTACTAACAGCCTCCATTGACTGTCCCGAGATCCTACATAAAATTAATTTGTACGTGCCCAACAGAACGTTCCGTATTAGTCCCTTAGGCCGGGCGCGCACTAGGCAGCCAGGCTGCGGCAGCCAGGCTGCGGCAGCCAGTAAAACATATGACGTTGTATAGGAGCCCGCGCACTAGGCAGCCACGAAATCTCGGCTGCAGCAGCCAATAAAACGCGCCTGTTTGCACGGCAGCCAGCTGGCTGCGCGCAGCCAGAACGTGTGTAGGCGAATGTATGTGGCTGCAGTCAGTCTCCGCGCACTAGTTGTAGCAGCCAGGCGTATTTTGCGTTCCGAACTTTGACAAGATGACTTTCGATACAGAGAAATTTATTCGGGAAATTGAAAGCCGTAAAGCAATTTGGGATATAACATCGGAAGAATACAGTGATCGGGATTTAAAGAAAAGAAGATGGGAAGAAATCACGAACGAAATGTGCTCGGAAAGTTTATCAGAAAATGAAAAACAAGAATTTGGTAAGCATGTATTTTTATTATCTGGATTATACAGTATAATACAGTATATTCTGCAACACCAATCAATATTTTTGTAAAGTATCGCAGAATAACTATGATTGTTCTTTTTTGGTACTAAACTAGGTATTTTCACTTCAAAGTTTTATTTAGATAAATAGGTAGGCACTACTCTAATGCATGTCTGTTTTGCCATTCTAACGGATTTACATTAATAAAATAATCCGCAAATAAATCCCTATAGGATGCTGATGATCGGCTTCCTCTATTTGTGGGTCCACTGGTTATTTCCAGTTCTGGTGGAACGTACAGTGTGTCTTGAAACCTATACCCGTCTCTTTCGCGCACGTAGTTATGTAAGACACAGCAAGTTTGTACTATGGCTATTGCAAGTTCCTGTCGGACATCTAGTGGGCGGTGAAAGATTCTCCATTTGTTGGCTAATATCCCAAACGTGCATTCTATGTACCGCCTGGCCCGAGACAGTCTATAGTTGAAGATTCTTTTCTCCGCTGTTAAACTCCTACCTCCATAAGGTCTCATTAAATTTTCACATAAGCCAAATGCCTCATCCCCCACTATGACGTATGGCATCGGTACTCCATTATTTGATATGGGGCGCTTCTCCGGAATTTGTATATCTTTGTTGACAAGTTTTTGATACAAAATGGATTTTTTATATATCGATGAGTCACTACATTTTCCAAAAGCCCCAACATCTATATATGTGAACTTGTATTCTGCATCGCATACAGCAAGTAAAACGATGGAAAAATAATTTTTATAATTATAGTACAGTGACCCTGAATCGCTGGGTTTTATCACTCTTATATGCTTGCCTGATAGTTTGCATTTTCATTGAAACCTTTTGCTATTTCAAGCCACCTCTCTTTATTTAATTCTGGAAACGATGACTGTCTCATATTCTCCCAAATCGCCATGCAAACTTCATGTATGATATCTCGGACAGTTGTATGTCCAATCCGATAATTATGACTCAATTCCATTAAAGAACATCCTGTAGCAAGATATCTGTAACAAAGAAAAAATATAATTTTCAGGTAAATCTCTACAGAGCAAGTGGAAGAACATCAGGACTAGTTACAGCAGGGAAGTAAAACGCAGAGCTGGTATTAAAAGTGGATCAGCAGCTTCGCGTAAGAGTCCATACGTATATTTCGAACAACTTCATTTTCTTCGGCCTACCGTGGTAATTAATGAAACTCAAAATAGCATGGAAGAAACACGCACTGCCGAAACCAACACTAACAGCGGTAGTACTCAAGGTGAACGATCTGTTTCCAAAAAGAAGAAGACAAGTGACGACGATAATTTGGTGCAGGTATTAAGGGAAAGTATTGTAATGAGAGAAGAGCGTGAAAGACAGCAAGAGTCTGATTCAGATAGACTGTTTATACTTTCACTTCTAGATGATTTTAAATACATCCCGAGACATCGAAAGCTTTCTACAAAAATGGAGTTAATTGAAGTTATAAAAAGAGCTCAAATGGAAACTCACGATTCAGAATTTAGTCCGTTTCGCCAACGTTATGTTGATTATGAACCAGGGACATCGGCCGCCAGATCATATAGACGACAAACATCGTTCAGTGGACAATATCGCCAAGGTCAAGGATACTCGACTGAATATGGACCGGAAACCACAAACAGTGGGCAGCATCGCTATGGATACTCGACACACTCGAATTATAGACCAGAAGCCTCGACCACTGAAGACCGCCGTGGGTATTCTACGGCTGTTCCAGACAGGCAAGACAATACTGTTTATACTGATGCGTTATCACCAACTGACACAAATGCAACAGATGTGTCTCAGGGTTCTGAATTACTAGAATTATTTACTACACAGGACAACTTGAACTAGGTAATTCATTACCATACATGTAAGAAATAAATAATAAATGTTAAGACTAATTAACAATATCTTTCATTTTCGTACTCACCTCAAAGTTACCACCAGTTTTTCTTCAGGTTTTATACAAGCTCGCATAGGAGTATCAATGCCCTTGATTGAATTTCGTATTTTTTCCAAAAGGTTATCAAACGATTGCACTGACATCCTCGTGTAGTTAAAAAACCGGTCTGGGAATGCGCGAATATCTTTGAAATAGGTTTGGAATAAGCCTTTTGAGTGTCTTTCTAGAAAAAGAGGATGAATCCAGTGTCTTTTCTTTGTTTTGCGTTTTTTACGAGATAGGTAAGCAATAATAACAAGTTCTTCCACGTCCATATTGCTCGACGGAAGGATCTAGACTAGTCGTTGATTGGCTGTTATAACTGGCTGCGCAAATATTCTGGCTGCCGCAGCCTGGCTGCGCAGCCAGGCTGCCTAGTGCGCGGGAGCCCTTACTATACGCCTCAAAAGTTAGAACGAATCATCGCCAGAATACATTTACTCAGCGTGCATGTAGACTATTTAACAAGATCGCTAGAGAGGGCAACGTTGACATTAACCTATTCCATAATAGTCTCGCAGTGGTGAAAAGGCTACTTGCCAAAAACTTCTTTGATAAATACCTGCCTACCTCTAAGAACAATAGATAATACTACCTAATAATAACTTGCGTTTCACAGTCCCGAATACTTTGCTCAATATAAACCATATTTACATTTTCACACGTCTACACTTGCATATTTACAGTACCTACTCGCTGTTATTTTCTTTTAATTACAGTGCTTCCCACTATCTTTTGTGATCATGATTTATTATTATTCCCGGTTTAGAATTATTTATAATAAGTATTATGCAACTAAATGTAATTTTGATTAGAAACCGAACACACCCACGTATATAACGCTGTGTAATACTGGTGTGCGAAAATAATGTTAAGTATTTCCTCTTTGTTTACTCACAATTTTTTTTTCTTTTCTCGTACTTGCTTACTACAAGTTTAAATTGTTTCTATAAGTGGAAATTTGTAATTGACTCTTTTGCTATTGACTCTGTTAACTATTGTAACATGTATTGTAGTCGATAATTTCCCTAAAATAAATAAATAAAATATTTTTTTTGTACTAAAACTTATCAAATTAGGTGTTTAATAAAACTCATTGAAGTTTAATTTGTCAAAGTTTGCGCACTGAATAAAAAATATTTCTCTATAATATTTAAAAAACTTCCCTGTCATACACACATTACATTACAATAAAGTAGCGGTTATTGATTGTTAAAGTTAACTGTCCCTCGCTTCTACTTATCACACATGTTGTGTAGCGGCTGCTTCGGTTGTGCTATGCAACAAGTTAGTTCAGTTAGGCGCGAATTTTTATTTGTTTTCCAAAAACTTGACCGTAAAATCTTAAACAACTCTTTGTGTTTTCGGGCCACTTTCGATTCCTCAATAACGTAAAATCTGTTTGACATACGCCATTGCCATTCTTCGAGTCTAGCTGTTGAGCAGCAAATAAGTTAACTAATGTTCTTTTCAAGAACTTAATAATTTAACGCGTTATATGCGATAGGAGTTATGATTTAAGGAACGTCGTATGAACTTGGGATCTAGTTAGATCTCACTTCTTTTATTAGCGATGCCGTTATCCAATTCCTTATTATGCAAGATTTTACCATCTTTAGCATTCATGTTTTGATGGAATGTCTCCAACGTGTAAGGCAGCGTTCGTAAGAAACATATTCGCTCGACCGATAGAATTTTTTGTTTCCAAGACTAATTTTGTCTTTTTAATACAGGTCCAAATCAGGGCAACAATCAAAGCGGTGGTCAACAAGAATTCCACCAGCAACAACAGATGATGTTCGGGGGACAACAGCAAGGGCAGGGATCTCAACAACAAGGGAACTTCCAACAGAGGTTTTAGTATGAAAATGTAGCTAGAATACGGTAAATTCCCTTTTTTTTTCGATCTCCGATATCGTCGGTCGACTTCATTACCGGAAGATTTCCGAAATCACATGTTGAGAGATAGGTATGCAGAATGGTAAAGAATCGTAAAAACTTAGCTACCATACAATAAAACGGTATTAAATCTGCATATTATTCAATGAAAGTAATAAAACATATTGATTCTTATAGAGGTAAATTAACATTTGAGATCTTAAACCATCAATGATTCGAGCAACATACGCACCCTCAGTACGATAAGGGCTTAACTCAAAATTTTGCGAAATGGAGTTACGATTATAGAGACTCTACCCGATGAATAGTAAAACATAGTCAATTTAATGATAGAATAAGCATACCGATACTTCAGCCTCTTTAACACTGGGACCCACTCTCCCCGCTCAATGCGAAAGTGACCCAATCAGAGATGTGTTAAAAGTGATTTTTTGAGTTAAGCCCCTATCGTTCTGAGGGCGCGATATAACTCGAAATGTTCCACTACTGTTTTTGACCAACGGTATAGAAACTTTTTTAACCGAAATTTTATGGTGTCATGTAAAGTATACGGTTATATGATTATTTTAAACAGGACAGTATTTTTTAGGTTCTGTCTTTTGAGTGATAAAATAAAATGGATTTTTTGTATGGAATTGTATCTGGCTATAAATAATTGCGACTGTTTTTAATCGTCATGTAAATATTAGATTGTAAGATAGTTAATTTATATTTCGTAAGGTAATAATGAAAATAAAATATATTTAAATTAATCAAAATCGTTTATTTTACAAAAATACTGTATATAAAAATATCTGTACATAAAATTATTACATAAATCTAAGGACGGATTTTCACATTTATGGACATATTTGGTTCTGATAAACTCAGGGCAAATTCGACTTAAAAGTTACATAGTTAGAGTATTTTTCTAATAGCATGAATTGGGTGACATGGTGTTTTTTAAGATTTCTCAATGATTTTGAATTGATGTTTATTTCGACATAATAAGGGGATACCGTAACAAAGCAAGGTTTCATGAAGCATTTAGTGTTGTATAACAGAGTAATTAAGTGCTATTTCACAAGATATGGGTAAAAAACCTTCAGCTGTCGCAACTCGTCCTATGTGCAAAAGATTAAATGGATAAAAGGATATTGATTAATATTTATAACTAATTATGTGATTATGTTTTTCTATCAGTCGTGAAATAGGCGGAAAATATCTTACTAGAATTCATTCATAGACTATATAGATATACTAGATATACGAGCTAGAATCTTGTAAATTTATAAGAATTCCGATCATAAAACTGAATGCATGAATAAAATCCATGCTTTTAGAAACATCGTTCGATATTAATTTTAATATTCAATTACAATATTCAACAGTCTTAAAGAATTTCATTGATTAAAACTATTTTAGTGTCATACCGCATCTCTATTACCGTGGAGAGAAGATACAACGGTATTTTAACACTATTCAGTACAGCTATAGTGATTTTGATACGGTAACGTTCTGGCTTCTCACTGGCGACTACTGTAAATCTCAATGATTATTAGGGATTTATAAGCGTTTATTTACTTCATGTTTGTGTGTGAATTTTATACACACATTTGGTTTTGGTGACTTCATATGTTTAGCTAAGTGACGTTATTCTAAATCCAATATGGCGGACGAGGCAAGGTGGCAATTTATTCATTTATAAACAACCTGTATGTCTTGGGTAATAAAAGGGTTTGTCAAGTAAAATACTAGGCGTTATGTTATAGCTTAAGAAGCTTGTTGTAAAAGGAAGTTTAAACTGATATGATCTACAGTCTACTGGAAGCACTGGACGAATCTTTATACGTTTTAGAGTGCGTTTTCGCTGACGCAGAGCTGGGAGGAGTAGCGAGGACCGTGAATTGGTCAATCACAGGCCAACACTTACTACTTTTCACTGCTCTTCTTCGATCCATGCCCCCCAGTAGCGCGACAGTGGAAACGCACCCTTAAGATGATGTTACCGGAGCAAACTCATGGTTCTGGTACAGTGTACCAAATAGGGTACACTAGACGCGTCATGTCTATGTACACGAGTCCTGTTGTACCTAAAGATATCCTAAACATAACCTATGACTATTATTCTTACTTATTGTAATCCTGAGAATTCTATAATAGTTTGTGGTCCAGACCCCACAACAGTATATTGGGCCTTATTGAGTTCGTCTCGGGTCAACTTGGTGTTTGTTCCTACGGCTTGAATGCGGGTGCGAAGCCTGCCGCAGCGGCCATCGGATAGCTTCTCGTACGCTGGAAAAATAAAACATCACGAGATGTGACTTGAGTAATCCATTATTGCACAACAATAGAAGTTTGCGTTCAAATAACTGAAATTTTGAATTTTAGTTTCAGGTATTGGTCGCTGTGATGTGTTTCTGAGTGTAAATATCTGTTTAATTATGTTTTTGAAATAAAGATATAAGTGATCTGGTGTCCATAGTACAAGTCTCAAATGTGGCCGTGTGTAAAGAATGTTTGGGGATATTAATGACATAAATAACCATACCGTTACATACTTATATAATTCTTCATATTTTATATTAATTAACAAATCCTACTAATATTGTAAATGTGAAAGTTTGTATGTATGGATGTTTGTTACTCTTTCACGAAAAACCTACTAAACGGATTTGGATGAAACTTGGCACATATATGGAAAGTGCCATGGAATAACACATATGATACTTTTTGTGTCGGGAAAATGTTACATCCCTCGGTTACACTCAGGCGAAACCGCAGAGGACTGTTAGTATTAAAGAAACAGTTTTAAATATTTTAAGTTAATTCTGTATTTTTCATTTAATTAATTCATACCATCGAGTTAATGTTACAATAGCCGATAAAGAAATGGATAGCAGAGTAATTACAGCTACATTAATGTTAATTTTCATATTGATTATGTATGATTCATTTAATTCATAGAATGAACAGAGAGAGTGCTCTGATTAGGTTTTGTAAGTTTGCTAATGCAGTTAAGGCTATAAAATAGAACCGGTAAAGTTTTCGTACATTTCACGCGCTGTTTACTGCAAGTATCAATTATTCATTGCATGTTCAAATCCCGTTATTTTGTTACCTCTAAGTAATGAACGCCGCCTGTCATTGTGTTTGTCAGTTTTTAATTTATGTGAAATTAATGTCTATAGCCTCGGATTGTTTAAATGTTATTTACAGATATTAAGCATATAATAGATAGTGGAAATAATGTCATAATAATGAACTATCACTAGTCGATTGTTGGCAGAAAATGAAACCGCGTTTGTTGAACCATTTTGGTCACGAATCTTTCTGATTTACTCTTGAAATCAAGTAATTACGATCCTGTAAGGTCCATGCGGCCTCTATATATTCGCAATAAGGATAGAAGTTCGCACTCCATGCATTCATCACCACGTTGCCGAGGCTTGTACTAGAGAATGCTGGAACTGCGACGTTGTGACGAACGCATGGAGTGTGAACTTCTACTACTTAGGGGCCGTTCAAGTATTACGTAAGCACTATTAGGGGGCGGGGAGGTTTTGCTTTACTTATTTTGGATGACATGGCAGGTAGGGGGCCTAGATGATGTGTACGTAGTTATTTAATTTTTTATAGGTATGGCAACCTACACATTGTCTATGCCTGAAAACGAAACGCATTTTCGGGGATTCCCATAAATAATGTACTCGCGTAGAATCGAGTAGGGGAATTACCGCGCGCTATTCACTTGTCAAAATTTTCTCTGTCAGTTTATTGTTTCGTGTGGATAATTTAACGAGGAGACGTATTATAAGCATAGCAAAGCAAGTTAAGATTTGTGTTACCGTTGTTTCAATTAGCCAAGTTTAATTAAGATGTCATTTCAAATAGACAAATCCAAATTATACCAAATATTGTTCGAAAGTTTTAAAAAATCTCATACAAATTCAAAAGTGCAAAATATACAGAAGTTAGTTAATTAAGTGTGGTGTAATTATAAATGACAAGCAAAGACCGACAAGGAACTTTATATAATTGTATCTAAGAGAATTGAAGAAAAATTACAAGCAGCGACTAAGAATAAATCCAATCCAATAAAAAAAGCATTTAGTCGCTGAGTACCTAAAATGCACTCTGCCAATTTCGCGTTATACCTAGACTTAAGAAGAAATTTGCATATTATAATTTAGACCTATTGCGAATTAATCAATATCAATCAATCAATAATTGTAATAAATCTGCTTACGTAATACTTAAACGGCCCCTTAGTACTACTAGTTACTTGTATCTATTCAAAGTACATAGTAGATATATAAATTATATTCTGGTAACCATAGTACAAGCTCAACTTTTGTAGCTTGGAATCAGATAACTGCGTGACCCCAGAAGGAGTTATGACGAGGCCGAGTATGTAGCACGCTTACCCAGAAAATGCCTATTCACTCTGACCTTGAATAAATCCAGGTTAAAGCTGTCGGGAAACATTGACCCCGGAAGAGAGTTCCACTCCTTTGCTGTTATATAACGAACGAAGATGCGAAACGTTGTGTTCGTAAAAGGAGAGGAGGTAACTTAATTTACGAATTATAATGATGATTGATAGTAAATTTTTTATAAATATACTCACGATCTTTCCTGTAGGAGTTGTGGCATGCCATATGGCAAATCGACGGAAAGCCCTTCAAAGTGTTCACGTCTATTGGTGTCGATGCCAGAGGTACGGCACATATTGGATCTCGACTTCCCCTGCATGCATCCACGCATCTTTCATAAGTATTCCTCCTCGGCCTTTTAGTCCTCTTAGTTCTAGTTGTCGTAGGCCTCTTCGTTGTTGTAGTTGTTGTGGGATTGATTTTGACATTTGTAATGGATCCCACCGGAGCTACCACGCGTATAGATAAAGGATAAATGCCGCGGAATGATTGTCTCGGTATTGGCGTAGTGGCCGGCAACCGTTGTGGCGGACAGTTTGTGTTACGAGTTGGTGTATTAGGTCTAATTGTTGGCAATGTTTGGATTGTTGGAGGTAACCGGCTTGATAAAGGAATTGAAGGTGTTTGAGTAGATACTGCTGGTATAGTTTGAGCTGTGGGTAGGGGGTTAGTTATTAGAATTGGTGAAGCAGGAGTCGATGGATTTGTTGCAATAATAACATTTGGAGTGTCTCTCAGTCCTGCAGGTGCAGAAGGGAAACCTTGAATATTTTGAGGCGCCTGCTGGTATATCAAGAAGTAATTAGATAGAGGTTCTCTCGGTGCTTGTGGTGTAACACCTGGTTGTAAGTCAATTTGGGTTGGAAATTGGCCCGGTTGATTTGGAGCTAAAGGCAAGACTTCAACTCGAATTTGTTGTGATTGAGTCTGTAGCAGTTGAGATTGCGTTGTCTGTTGGTCTAATAATGTCGATTGTGGTACTGGCAATGTTGTTTGTTGGTCTTGGATTTGAATAGGGCTCGGTGGTGGTTCTGTTGGCGTTGGTGATGTTGGGAAAGAAGACGATGGCAATAAAGTTTGAATTGAAGAAGGTAGTGAAGTTTGTGTTGAAAATGGTGGTTGTGTTGGCGTCGATGGAGTTGTTGGGGATGGCATTGGCGATGTTATTGGTGATGGTGGTTGCGTCGGGTTTGTTGGTGGTATAGTAGAAGGAGACAAAGGTGTCACAGACACTTTGGAAAAGCCATTCGGAGTAGAAATGGACGGTTCTCTCGTAGGAGGTCCCAATGTAGAAAGCAATAAGATTTCGTCTGGTACGGCAGATGACTTCGGCAGGACGATGATAGGATTCGTCGATGAGAAAGATGATTCGGTTGAGAATATTTCTGAGATCGATTTCGGCTGGAATCCATCGTTAATGACGTTCGCCGAATACCACTCTGGTAGTGCATCCGATATTTCGGCTCGGCATAGTTGTAACACTGAAAACAAAGGGAAAAACTTGATTAAAAAAATATGATCAAAAATGTTGGTACATGAAACTTAAGGGGCTTATTTCTTAGATTAATGTACGAAACCTAGATATATATTAATAGAATAGGTATCTAATTATTATGAACATAAAGCTCAAAGTCAATAATTGCTATGACCATAGTCCATTACGCATGTAAAACAATTAACTAGATTATTACTAAATAATGCTAGCCTTGTCACCCTAGTTACCTTTACATTCACACAAAGGTCAAAAATGGATGCATTATAATTTTTCCTGGTTGTCAATGGAATATTTTTGTATCGTAAGGCTATCAGCGAAGTAATTTTCTGTAATTCTACTAAGAACTGTCCTTTTTTTAATACTTTATAGGTATTTATTTATGCGAAAATATAGAGTTAACAGATTTACACTTTAGTTTTGTACGAGTACATAGCTTTAATGACAGGTCACTTGGCTTGATGGTTAGAGATCCTGACTCGAATCCTGACGCCGTTGGCAGTGCCGGATTAACCACGTAGCAAGAGTAGCAATTGCTACGGGCCCCGCGCAAAAGGGGGCCCCGCGCAAAAGGCGGCTCCCCGCAAAAGGGGGTCCCGCGTGTCTAAGGCCGCCCACCACCGATTGTTTTTTTTACTACTTTATACTTAAGAACCAGAAGCAGACCAAAAGGCCCTTCGACAGAATATGCAACGGGCCCCGCGCTTGCTTAATCCGGCACTGGCCGTAGGTCGTGGATTCGATCCCCACCCAAGATAAACATCTGTGTGTATGGAACATGTCTGTTTATTTATTGCCTGGATGTAAATATCTAGCGAAGTATGTATTTAAAAGTAGTATATCAGTTGTCTGGTTTCCATAGTACAAGCTCTGCTTAGTTTGGGATCGAATGGCCGTGTGTAAAGAATGTACCGGGATATTTATGAGACTGTCCACAGGTACATATTTTTAAATGGCATAGGAGTATTTGATTGTCTACTATATCAATAATAGGTGTAAGTTTTCCTATAAGACAATGAATAATATATCCCTTTGTTTCTTGATATAGATTTTATAAATATTATTATACAATAGACTTTTCTAAGCATGCTTTGTAACGATATTTTTTTTGTGTCAGGAGCCTTGTCTTACGTTGAACACTTTTTTCTTCGGTATCGGAAAAATTGTATACAAAGGTACAAATTCATTTTTGTATAGGATATTTACTTCTCATGAGTTCTTCTGAGTCTTAGGATAGATAACATAACCAACTCATTAACCCAACTCAACATCCCGTCAACTTCATTCTATATTCGGATACTTCTGCTAATGGAATACCAACCATGTTCTTTTTTCTATGGTTTATTATATGACAGGGGTTTGCCGCATTTAACAGACGATTTGACATACGTGCAGCCAGCACTAATTTAAAACAGGCATTCGTCTTTATTCTTTTTTATTTTACGCCCTCGCATTCGCCAGATTATGCTTGCACATACTTAAAGTATGATTTTGATTTTATATCATATCTTATCTATATCAGGCTTACGTATTTAGAGATCATAATATTATTATCGATTAGCTGTCACCCTCAGTTTCACCCTCATGGGTGGTACAGTGGGAGGGATGGTAAATTATCCCCGGATTAAAAGTTACCCCCGTAAATACTAGCTATCTGCTAATATAGTTTCGTCAAAATAGTTTCAGACTTTGATGATGTGATGACTGTGTCTGAGTATAAATTCAAAAAGTGATTTCATTTCATTTTATTTTAATTTGAACTTAAATATTATTATGAGTTTTTTAAAACATCGTGCAGGTAGGTATATCATTAACAGTTTTAATAGGTAGTCTAGATACTGACATCCTGGCTCGTACCATGCTTTTTACTCTTTACAAAATGTAAAAGACAACTCGGAACATGTCGACTTGAACATTAACTTATTTTTTGCATCATCACATCCCGCCGGCAATGTAACTGGTTTTCAAGGTCCGCTTTTTGCGATTCCTGTTCTCCAGAGGTCAAGTACCTTTGACGGGACCCCTCGCCGTTTCATTGACTAAATTTTATGCTCTATAAACTTATACAATGTGGTAATCGACCGCTACGTGCTGGTATGACTTTCACTATTTCAGCAGTTTTTTTAATAAAATTGTGCGTAGGTTACGTTTTTAAGGTTTCGTAGTCAACAAGGAACGGTATAGTAAAAATATTACATTTTGGGTAAATGTTATCTATGTCATTTAAGTTAATTTTGTGTGTAAATTTTATAACGACTCTGTAAGGAAAATGATACTAAATCGAGGATGTTTCTAACTACGCTAATACTACTAATCACGTGAGAGATAAGCTCTCCGAGGCCTCCGTGAAGAGGCTCGCCGACGAAGTTTGTATTAGCTGAATAAGGCTGCTGCACTACGCGTGGCCTGAGGTTGGTTTATCCTGTAAAATCCATGACTAAGTATACAATTATCAGACAATTTTCTAATTATCGTGTAATCTGCTTAATCTGGGATCAGGTAACCATGTGTAAAGAATGTCCTAGGATATTTATTATTGCCTTGTGTAGTTAGCAACTTATCCTGACATAATTTTTTTGGTATATTTTAACGTGCAATATGAATAAAAATAAAGTGGTAAAGGATTTTTCATTTATCTTTGGTTAATACTGTCGAAAAAGAAACCACCGAAATAGATAAAACATAATACCGGCATTTTTGCAATCCCGCCAAAATAAAAATTACTTCTCTTCTTATTACATCTCTTCATCTTCTTCTTATTACAAACGTCAGTTGCGAGTTACAACTGCTAACTGGCACTCAATAACCATTTTTTTTTAATATCCAGATATTTGTATATCTTGAACTACAGTAGAATCCCGATTATCCGAATTAAATAAAACCAGGGGTATTTCGTATAATCGAAAATCCGGATAATCGATTTCAAAGCAAATCAAACAAATCAAATAAATTTAAATTAAATATAATAAAGTTTTATTATGTATGAAGTTTTACAAGTGTAGTTTAGATAATACGATATATAAAAACCGAGCTATAACGATAAATAATGAATTATATAATACCTATGTTATTTAAAATTTTGTTTGGAAATAACTTGTTATTGATCTTTGACGTAATGAATCACATCGTTTCATTGCGGCCAAGTCCCTGATGCGTTTTAGTTGTAACAACTGTATGGGATCCGATACATCCTGTCTTTCAAACCACTTAAAAGCAATATCGAGAGCTTCAAAAGCTTCTGCGTGAGATGGTACTTGACATACATCCACAGTTTCAGTGTCTTCTTCATCTTCTCTCTCATTACTGTTCAAATCCTCAATGATTTCTTCATCAGTTAATATTTGGAATCCAGGGTCTTCATTATCACAGTTCAGCCATTCCTTGATATTCTCTTCATCGCACCCTTCACCAATGCTAAGAATTTTCATTGCTTCTGTTATTTTTTTAAAATCGTCGTGTGGTTCAATCGAGGAATTAGATAGAGTTAATTTTAATAATTTATTCCACGCCCTTTTTAATGTTTGCAATTCCACAGAGTTCCACGCTTCTACCAGCATATAACAACAATCTTTTAAATTTGTTTCCTTAAAATACTTTAACGTCGTTTCTATTTCACTGTCCTCTGTTGACAAAAGACGACGCAATAGTTGCTTTCTGTATAAACGTTTTAAAGTTTCAATGATACTTTGGTCCATTGGTTGCAATATCGATGTTACGTTAGGGGGTAAAAACTTAACTGTGAACTTCCCATTTTCTCGATTTAGTGTTTCAGCGGAAGGGTGCGTTGGCGCATTATCTAACAACAACAATACATCGCCCTCTTTCCCCATGTCCTTTTGAAATTTCTTCACCTCAGGAATAAACGTATTTTCATACCAAGTAAGAAAAATATCTGTGTTCATCCATGCTTTTTTTTGGTTAGCGTAAGTTAAGGGGATTTTAACATTTTTAAAACAGCGCGGATTTTTTGATTTACCAATAAGTAGCAGTGGCAATCGATGTGTTCCATTAGCGTTAGCGCAAACCATAACTGTGACTCTATCCTTACTCACTTTGTGCCCAGGTGCTGCATTTTCACGACGCGATGCTAACGATCTGCTTGGTAGAGCTTTCCAATTAAGACCTGTTTCATCTGCATTGTATACAAAATCTAAATCGTATTTTTTTTCATCTAGAAATTCTTTTAACTCGTCTACAAAAGAGTCGGCTGATGCAACGTTAGCAGAAAGCTTTTCTCCTTGAATCTCCAGTTCTCGAATGCCATGTCTAGATTTGAATCTTGCTAACCATCCACAGCTCGCTTTAAAAGAATTATCACCACCAAGTTTTTGATTAAAATCCAATGCTTTTTCACATAACAGAGGTCCAGATATGGGCTGGCCGCATGCTCTCTTTTGTAAAAACCAAGTAAAAACTGCATTTTCCAGAATTTCATTTTGAGGTTTTTTCATAACTTTACGTTGCGAACTTCCATCTTCTTTCTCAAGCGCGCATGTGAATTTCATTATAGAATCAGAATTTTTTTTAATGTCTGATATCGTAGAAATTCCTACACCATATATTTGTGCCAACTTACTGCCAGATTCACCATTTTTTATACTCTTAATTATTTTCACTTTGTCATTAAGAGACAACACTACTCTTTTTCGCTTGGACATTGTAAATTTCCGACGCAAAATGTAGACAAAAATAAAAGACAACCTTTCAGTTGAACGCTATCTAAGAAAATGAAACCATAACAAACACTATCCTGCAAACAAATGAGAGCGGGAGTACACGATCAGACGCGGGAATAAACTTGTCGTAACATGTATTGTTGCGCTATCAAAACTTTTTTAAATTGACAATTAGAGCCGACGCGAATGAGTCCGGATAATCGGATATTCGGATAATCGATGTTCGGATAATCGGAATTCTACTGTACATACTTAGTATGCCATTGGCGGAACTATGATGGCAACAGCCGCCATTAAATTAATAAAGAAGAAGTAATGGCTATAAATTTTATTTTTTCTGGACGATATTCAACCACAATGAGTAATATTTAATAAAAACTATGAAGCTTACAATTCAGAAAATTATGATTGAATACTTGAATCAAACCAATTTATTTTCCATAATTATACTATAACGTGCAGGTATTTAGTATGCATCATGATTCATGATTCTACGATGTGAATGAGAATTGAATTCTCTATGCAGGCCACGTTTTTCTGATAAACATACAAATTACGACCTCATTTCAATAAGCTAAAGCTCATTTTGGTTCGACACGTTCGAATACGCAGCTGCAAAGTGTAGGAAACAGTTAAGTAACAGCTGACATAGAACTCAACGTGTCATGTTAATCGATAAACAACTTTTATATCATTGTGACAAGGTACGTTTCAGGTTTTACAACGTTGGGAATTGCAGTACCTCGTGATGGTTTGATGTAACTACTTTGTAATGCTTCTGTGTGTAAGGACCTTGAGAGTAAAATATTGTTTTTAAAAGCTATTTTATAACAAATGATTTATGATCTATATTATTATAATATAGTAAGATAATTGTGTTATAAAACGTAGTAGGACCTATATCATAGTCTATTGTCATATACCTACTGATATTCTTCTGGCTGTTCGTTTGTTATGAATTTGTCAAAAAAAAGGTATCACAGACAAACAGTTTGACATTTATTAATAGTAATAAATTTCAATTTAGAACGATCTAAAAAGAGGTTATATATTAGGTATAGTTTTTCTCAGTTCTGTTTATAAACGAAAGTAAGAACGCCTTATAAACATAACCGAATTCTATGAAAGTATCGTTGATTGGAATCGAGTGTCAATCTGGCAACAACACCACATAAGTATTTTCTGCCTCCTATTCCTAATACAACTTCGTCGGGTCGCAGCGCGACGAGGCATTACGAGAGCTTACCTCTCATGTAATTGGGTAGTTAGTGAAAGAGACAGAGGATAGAGGCCGGGACGAAACCTCGTTGAGCTGTCATTTTCGTTACAGAATCGAAGCCCTGAACAAATTTATACAGAATTCTGGCTTAATAAAAACCGGTTCTCGAACCACGTCGATTGCTGTGCTGCCAAATAACTTAGTTCATCGCTTTTTGTGTGAATTACAAACGCAATTGCAATATGCACTACATTTTCGTTTTTATATCGGCTGTGTAAAGAATAATTTCGGCTCTATATATTAACTAGCCTTTCGTCCTGTGGTTTTACCCGCGATAGCAGGATAAAATGCGTATTTTCTTAACAACTTTCATTTCGCATTTACCTCCTTAGTGGCAGAATTTCCCAAAATTCTATAGCTGATTAATGATCCTTCAGATTCATGCGGTATGTAGTTTTCGAGATATCGTGTATAGTAAGTAATTGATATTTCGCTTTTATATATAAACTTGCTATCCCCCGCATTTATCGATAACAAATATAGCCTATAACCATCTAGGAAAAATTCCGCGTCGAATGGTAGCAGGCCCATCCCGATAAATTCAGTAGTTTTGAGGTGATGGTGCCATGGTGCGTCATAGGAATCATATTTTTCTTATACAATACATAGATAGATAGAAGATAGATAGTCGGGAAAGTTTCTAATGTAATTCTAAGGTAATGCAGTTCTATGTTAGAATTAACGGTTACCCAGAATCGGTTATGTTCCAGAGAGACAATGACCATGCTCTCTCACCACATGTGACGTCAAAATATGACTCATCGTCCGCTCAAACATCAGAGTTTGGTAAAAGTGGTGTTCGTTCTGTTTTATAAGCTTTGTGAGAAACCTTGAAAAGTCACACTCCAATACTATTAATAATATTATTTTTATTGGATAAAACTCCACCGAAATACAAATATCTTAATAAAAAAATAATAGCTTGTCAGACGAGAAATTCATTGCCAAGGGAATCTTCCAGATCCAAGACCACTATGTGAATCTGACTGTTTGTGCTTATAGTTCTACGCAAAAGATTTTGATGCATTTAAGGACATAATTTAAAGAATATTTTCCGAACGAATTATTTAAAAAATAATGCATTAATATTATCCTGCTCATTATTTAATAAAAGTAAAAGAAATACAAATTTTATTGAACTGCATGATTAAAAAAAAAGCCGTCAGTAGGTCAGTGTTGCGACCTGTTGGAGAGTGATTTCTTCACTCTTGAATTAAAAAATAAATACGTGGAATTGCTTTTTAAGGTCATTATCCCTGAACTAAGAGACATGGAGAATGTTCAACGTCTTTAAAAAGCATTTCTATAAACGATTGTATCGACACTTTTGACATCGTGTTCACGGTGTAAACAACTCCGAAAGATGATGAGAAAAATCTGTTTACAAAAGTCTTGTAGAAACAGTCTAATTTGGTTTGGAACCATTACCTTGTAGGTAAGTTTATTTCCTACTAATATTGTACATGCGAATGTTTGTTTGTATGTGTGTTTCTCTTTCATGCAAGAAGTATTGAACGCATTTGAATACAACAGATACTAACTGTTATTACAGGGCATGCTCTATCTATCTCTTTTTATTCCGAGAACATGTTTGATCCCTTTAAAATGCTAGTAAAACCACGGGGTGGAACTGCACATTTTTTTTTATTTCTCTTTATTCGGATGAAAGCTCATAATACGCGAACATCTTTTATTTTCATTGTAAACATTCAACTTTGGCCAACGACCTAGTCAGAGTTGCTGGGAGTCCCTTGAATTAGGCGACACTGTAGAAATCCACGAAAGAGCCCTATGTAGAGCATTGGACATCCCTAGGCTGATATGATGGTTATGAATATTTATGGGATAAAGATTTACAAGAATATCGTCCATTTCTACCCACACAGGGACATTAAGTTCACAATGGGTTCTCGCCTACTGTACTTATTGCTTTGTTTACATTCACACAGCACTTTCACCACAGTCACCTATTTACATCGCCATACAGAGTTCAAGCACTGAGGAAATGAACCTAAGTTATAAAAATGGCCATTTACAAGTTGAAAAATATTAAATGTACAAGATAATTAATTAATTTAATGACGACAATGCTTGGTTGTAGCGCTCGATCCAGCAGGACACATCTTCAAAAAAAACTTTGTATAGAGTAATTGCTGAGTTTATTGCCAGCGTTGTCAGTTACAGCAACCTTCCGAATCGGTATTAGAGTCGGACCATTCATAAGTGCCCGTGAAGAATTATTTGAATAAATATATTTTATTTAATTTCATTATTATTGTAGCAAATTTCGGACTCGCGATTTTTCCAATACCCGAAGATTCTAACGTTAAAAAAAATGGCAGTCATTGGGGATGCCGACAGAAGTGCAATTTAAAACATATACCCATGTTTCCCTGCTGGCCAATCGCGACAGATACTCATTGCTACATAGATATATTGTTAACATTAGCATGTCGCTAACCCTAAAAATTATCACGCCTAATCCTAGAATCCTATGTATTAATCCAGCAGAGTTTCATCTAAATTCGTTCTGTCTCTTCGTGATCGAGTCACAACAATCCGAACTTTCACATTTATTATTTTAGTAGCTGTTCCCGACATGCGTTGCTGAGCGACATTATTTTTGTGTGTCAGTAACCTTCGCAGCCGGATCTAATACAACGCACAAGTTTCATCGCTATCCGATAAATAGTTTAAGAAGGCGTAGGGTACAAATTTACAAACATTCATTTTTATTTATATTGATAGACTAGCTGACCCGACAGACGTTGTCCTGTCTTAACAATGAATATTGAATTCGAATCTTCCGATTGAGTCGACTATGAAATGTACACTAAGAAATTATAAATTATTTACTTTAAGTATCAATATAATTCCGTTCGCCACATCTATTTTTAACGATATTTGCAGCATGCATTCTGTCAATCGCGCCTACTGACAATAATGTCAAACAGGTTACATTATCAAAAGCGCTGATAAAATCGTGAAGTTTACTTAAATTTTCTAATTTTCCACGCAAGTTTCTTAATTTTTTCATTCATGAGAACCTTCTCCTGACATTACTGAACACAACAAAAAAAGAATTGACGAAATCGGTCCAGCCGTCCAAGGGAAATAGGGATTCATTTTTATATAGGTACTAGCTGCCCGGACAGACGTCGTTCTGTCGAAATAAGTCCATACAAAAATGCAGGAATTCGCTCGCAGCGCCACCTACCGGGTCCAATTGTGAATCTAAACCATCCAGGGCACCACCCAAACGCAAACAAAAAAAAACATTCCAATCGGTCCAGCCGTATTAAAAAAGAAGAAATAATTGAATTTCACGGTATTTCGTTTACTACAAAATAAATTTAATTTATACATTAGCCTCAATAACACGTGGTAATCATGATATTGAATTGTAGCTTATATGACACGTTCGTAGATTTACCATAGCAGCGCCATCTATTGATGACTTACTCAACCCAGTCGAAAGGTATCGACATCTCTTAGAATCATTTGGAGTTAACAGATAATTGTGACTGTCAAATAATAACAGACAAATAATTAGCAATAAATTAAAATTGCGACTATAATTTGAGATTTAAACTATCCTATCTCTCAAGTTGGATCGAACTGCACATGGTGTGCGAATTTTATTATAATCGGTTAAGTGGTTTAGGAGTCCATTGAGGACAAACATTGTGACACGAGATTTATATATATTAAGATATAAGATGGACAGGCATTTGTATATTTATCATTATAGTTAGTGTATGGTTTAAGGTGGTAAGCTCCCAGAACTTTTTTGTGCAGATACCGTAACACTGGTAGGTTGTAAATTAGTTTTCTCAATCACTACAAAGCATAAAACAAAGTCGCTTTCTCTGTCTCTATATCCCTATGCTTAAATCTTTAAAACTACGCAACGGATTTTGATGCGGTTTTTTTAATAGATAGAGTGATTGAAGAGGAATTTTATGTATAATACATGTGACATCCCACGGGAACGCGGGTAAAACCGCGGGGGACAGCTAGTCGATAATAAAATATTCTGTTCGAAAACTCAAGTTGTTGAGGAAATGACGCCTGTTTTGACATTTAAGAGTGTTAAAGAAAAACGAACCCAATGGCGTTGTTATAAGGTTCGACCTTATCTGTCATTTTCAGAGATTTTTCTGTCATATTCTGAGCTCCCAAAATGGGCCTTGTAGATCTCGACAACTTTAAGAAATCAATTAGATTTAGCTTACATTAAAAACAGATTTAAATAAATTTCAATTTTTTTTTTCTATTTAATTAAGGGCCATATCAGCGTTTTATCGATCCGTCCAATCGCAACAATTTTCGTGCCATTTATTTGCCAGCTTTACAATATTACCAAATAGCGTGTCTAAGTGATGTTGCGCATTGGTAACATAATGCTTGTAATGTACTCAGTAGTTTTTGCTATACTTATTGCAGTGATCACCGGAAACTACCGCTGTTTACTATTTGGATGATCTAAGACGCTAATATTTCGATTGTCTTATAGATAATGAATTTTGTTATCATAATAACATCTCTCTATACTTTTGTTATGTACGATTCTCTATCTATAGTATTTTTATTTCGTTTGGTAAAAAAACATGGAAGACTTTTTTGTAAATGACATTTGCTTCGATAAATTTCGTGCACTTGGATATTTTTGATTTCTCTTAAGCACACATAAGCAGCTCAACAGAATCTGTTTGAGACATAAATAGAATATAAATAAATAAATATGTTCCGGTTAACACATATTATAATAATGCACGATTTTTTCTAAAAAAAACATTAAGTTTTTCGATAGCAAAGGTAATGCGCGGGGTGTAAGTTTCACTTTTTCACATACGTAAAGCTTATTACTATCTATTTAAACTTTACCAAATCTTAATCTAAACTGATTGTATCTAGAGGGAGTGCGATTTTTGCATGTGAGAGGGGAAACAGCGGAATCGCACCATTAAAAATAAATCACTGATACAAAGCCGCACTATTCCGGAATAATATATTCTTGTTATAATCCCGGAATCACTAGCTATTAAATATAACAAAAATAAAATTTCAAACATAGACCCACCGAGATCTAATAAAACGTAAACACCTTAGTTTTATACAAACAAAACAAAGTATAAATTAAACAACCATTTAGCTCATAAAAGCGACCGTGGCCTTTGACACCAAATTAAATTTATTAGCGTAATAATAAAAATGTTGTACAGTCAAAGATCAGAGAAAAACGTGTCACTCACATGTTAGAACGAAGAGCGCACACGTTCGTAGGTTCACCATATCGGACGCACTGTGTCGGACTGTTGCGAACAATTTGACGCGAGAAAGTGGGGGCCAACATTCACTTCGGTCTGAATCCTGACTTAATAAGCGATGGCGTTGTAAGTGGGTTCGGTCATAGCAATATTGAAAACATATTGATGAGTATCATCAGCCGCTCGGACTCGCTCGTGGGACAAAGGATTTCAATACTCCGCGATAAAACCTAACAACTAAAAAAGCGAGTTTGCATAACACTTAAAAATATATTACAGTCTTAAAGTAAGACATAAGAAAGTGAGTAAAGTAACAAATACTAAACTTTCATGGAGGACCAATGTTGCTGAAATTTGGCATACCTTTGGTACGGATAGGAACATAGTAGGGATACTTTTATTCCGGGAACATGGGTAAAACCGTTTGGAACAGTTAGTGTATCCTGTGTTTTAAAATAAAATATTTTTTTATCTATGTACCAAATTAAATTTAAATCCGCCCGTTTCGAAGTCTATTGGAGACAAACTTCTGAGAGACATATTTTTTTTTCTAAACAGTAATTTGTGATTAGGCATCGAATAAGATATAGACAGACACTTCAATTTTATTTATGGGAATAGGTCTAGCCGATAGGATAGAGGTAATGCTAGGTTCTTTGCTGCAAATTTCTCAATAGTTTGATATTTAGATAATATAAATAGCTTCATTACAAGCTGTTAAATTTCATCTGTCCCAGAGTCTGGGCTAATCAAATATTGCAAATTAAATTTGACCTACTTCCCGGTTTCCGATTGTCCAGTGTCTTTACCATGGGTTTTTAACGTACGTACTCACTAGCGTCGGCGTAAAACATTTCTATGGCAAATGTGTACAGCGCCACTAGCGGTCACCTAAAGAACTAAAATCGATAGTACGAGTCGATAGGTAAAAAACCAATCAAAATGTAAACACTAGCGAGTAACGTTTTTTAACCTTTGCTATAGAAATTCGGTACCTTAAGTCACAAATTTGACAATTGCCATCGAGAAATACTGTATCGATAGTAGTTTACTCGCTAGTGACTAAAGTAAGTTTGGATAGCAACTCATGGTAGAGGCACTGAAATTTTGCACACACATTTGATTTTGATGATAACGGATGATGAGCTAAGTGACGTCATTCTCAATCAAATATGGCGGACGTAGCAGGATGGCAATTTATTAATCCAAATTAAAAACCATTTCTTTTAATAAGTATTTAATGAAAGCGTTTGCTAAGCAGAATACGTGACGCCAATTTTATTTGTTTCATGGTTTAAAAAAGCTTTTAAACAAGATTTTTTAATTGATTTACTAAGTCCCTAGTTAGTGTTTAGATTCCAAGCTAGGTAATGCCATCTTAAAATATTTTATCAAACCTATCTATACATTTTGATAAAGAACCTAAACTTATATATTATTTTCTAGTTACTAAATAAGCCACGTCAGTTTAAATTCTCATAATTAACTCACTACAAATACATCTAACAAAAATAAAACCAAAGGGCTACAAAATACATAGAGGAAGTATTAATGAAATGTAAATTTACATTTGTAGTTTACTCAAGTGAACAAATAAATGTAGGTGTTTGAAAACCTTACAGCTTTGCGACGAAGGCAACTTGTTAGTTATTATTTCTTCAGCTATTGTAAATAATATTTTTACGACAATTGTAGATTATATCTGGAGCTGAATTGTAAAATAGAGTAACTTACAAATATACAATTCTCGGATTCAATTGTTTTATTACTGTTGGAATATTTTGAAGTGTAAATATCTTTACGTTCGATACACGGCAGGGGCTAACTGAGCCTTCGAGAGACAGACCAGGGCTCAATTCTGTAAGGAAAATGACTCTAACTCGAGAATATTTCGTCGCGGCCTCTATGCTCTATTTCTGTTGCTTACTACGCTAATTCTACCAAACACGTGAGAGGTAAGCTCTCGGAGGCCTCCGTGAAACGGCTCGCCGACGAAGTTTGTATTAGCTGAATAAGGGGGCTATAAGCCCTGACACTTCAACGTATTAGATCCTGCGACAGAGCTTAGATATCACAGATACATGTTGACACATCAAATCTCGAGAGTAACTAGACACACACACCTTTTTTAATAAACAAGCCTGTATCTTTATTTTTCTTTTTTACCTATTTGAGTGCGAAATTCGCCCACCCTCTGTATCTCTTTGATATATCTTGATAAAGTATTTACCAAAGCTGGTAGCTAAATATGTTTGTAAGTATTTTAAACACCATTTGACGTCAGACCAGTTGGCTTGGTGGTTAACGCTCTGACTGCCAAACCGAAGGTCGCGGGTAAATATCTATATAAGTATGTATTTAGAAAAAAAAATTAGTATATGTAGTATATCAGTTATCTGGTTTCCATAGTACAAGCTCTGCTTAGTTTGGGTCCAGATGGCCGTGTGTAAAGAATGTCCCAGGATATTTATTTATTGGAGTCAATAAATAGAAGAGTTTAAAAATAAATAAATAAAATCCAGAGATATTTCTTCTCGGAAGGCTATTCGATCCCAAACTAAGCAGATCTTGTCATATGACAACCAAATAGTTTATTACTACAAATTCATTTTTTTAATACACACTAATCATTATATTTACACCCGGATACAGAACAGTCAAGCTCATGCACACAAATGTTTTTCATAGTAGAAAATCGAACCCACGGATGTGTGTGGTGTTTATGCCTTACGATTTTAGGGTATCATAATCACCACTCAAGAGATTAAATTATAAAAGAAATATATAACTCGATTTTGATAAAAAGTGACTTAGACCATTTTCAACGGAGCGCTCGATCTGAAAATTATCCTTTATAAGACGGAGAACTTAGTTTTGTTTGCAGTTTGTCCTTAATCTTTGCACTGATTTAAAAACTATAATATTCATACATTTTTAAACATTGTGGATAGTGATTTTTTTTTATTTTGCCTGTTCTATGGTGAAGTGAGTAATGTTTTTTTTTTTAATATTATTAGGCCTTTAGATCTTTTGGTTTTAAAAAGTTTTATGTTCTTACCATAAAATAACACGATAAGTCAAATTACTATCATCAACATTGAATTTTCTTTATACATCACTAGCTCCCCGCCCCGGCTTCGCCTGAGTGGGATGATGGGATAATACATGTTAACCTTTCGAAATATATTTTTTTGAATTTTTATTTAAATTTATGTACCAAAGAATACGTAGCATATGTAAGAAGCAACAGTTTTTTAACAGTAGATTGAATAATTTGATAATATTTAAGCATGTTGTATTTGCTTTAATATAACCGTACGTTTAATTTAGTGAAAGTACAGTGAATGCAGTATAATATAATATTCTTGTTGTTATGTACTCTTGCTAGCAAACTTTAATAATAATAAATAAATCGAACGATGATGAAAACCGTATCTAACTCTTGTTATTGCGTAATTTAGACGATATAAGCGGACAAACAAAAATAGTGATTGTTTTTATTTATATTATTTAGAGAAGAGAGGCTTATTCAGCTTTTTTTCGAAGGGGTACCGCCTTATGTATACCCACCGCTGAGGGCACAGCGGTGCGGAAATAAAATAATGAAAAACATATATATAATAACTCCAGATTACTGATCCAATATTTTTCTAGAAAATGGCACCAAATTCGGTGACAGGTGAAACAATTTTGCCAGAAGTTGAAGATCAATTCGAGAAACTGGTGGCACCTCAAGCTGGTCCTAGGAAATATCAAATAGTTTACCGTAATCTCCTGACGTTTGGATACTGGCACATAGCTGGCTTATATGGACTCTACCTTTGTTTTACATCGGCCAAATGGGCGACTATTATCTTCTGTAAGTATTAGTGTGATGCTATGATAAAAAAAAAATATATAAAAATAGCTGGTATTTGCATAAGCCTCCATGCGAATGTATTTAATTACTTTTTTGTCCAATTTACTTACATATACTTTATTTGTAATGCAACATAGACCGACATACAGTCGGTCCATCTGATGGCAAATGGTCACTGCCGCCTATGAACCTTTACAATATCATGTCAATGTATGTCGACCCTAAGATGTGAAGTTGTTATTTTCGTGCCTGTAATTTCACCGGCCCTCATACCTTACTAACCGAAACACAGTAATATAGCACTATTGTTTCACGGTAGAAATTAGTAAGGTGGTAGTACTTCCCCCGACGAATTTTGCACTAAGAGCTCTACTACTTCTATAACATAAAAATTACAAAGAGGCTTAAATATGTAAAAAAAAACCTACCTGTAAAATGTCTATTACTTTTTCTAACAGAGCAATCAATCAATTCTATCAAATTCAGATCAGAATTCGACTCTAGTCAGCAAAAATTTATAAAGTGTTTCATACCTCATTTCTACTTTTATTTTCCCAGGTAGCATCTTATACTTGGCAGCTGAAATTGGCATAACCGCAGGTTCGCACAGACTATGGGCTCATAAGACTTACAAAGCGAAACTTCCTCTACAAATCATACTCATGGTGTTTAATTCGATTGCCTTCCAAAACACCGCCATCGATTGGACAAGAGACCATAGACTCCATCACAAGTACAGCGACACTGATGCAGACCCCCATAACGCAACCAGAGGATTCTTCTATTCCCATGTCGGATGGCTGCTGGTCAGAAAGCACCCTGAAGTGAAAAAACGTGGGAAATTCATTGATATGTCAGATATTTATAGTAATCCTGTGCTACGGTTTCAGAAAAAGTAAGCAGAAGAAGAGTATTTGATTAATAATTAGGCAAGCTTAGAAGAGTGTCATCACTATCGTTCAAAGCACAAATGAAAGGGACGGCGCTGTTCAAAGCCCTGGTTAGCTAATTATCTTTTCCAAAGCTAGGAGTCACGAAACAATTTTTAATCTATAATAATAGGCGGTTATATTTCAGACTGGATTTTACGTTCGACCGATCATTTAATTTCAGCTTTTTTGTCTGTATTTCATGTCCTAATAAGAGTATTTCGTTTTAACAATCAAAAGCACCAATTGCTACCTACAATCATGATTATATTTGAAAGATTAGGCCACACTTAAACCTCATTAAGTCTACACCAGTTGTGCTATTCACAAAACATAACTATCACTCATGCGACCACGACAATTCTAACCTCTCATATGTTCGCGGAAATTGCGAGAGAGACGCAAGTCGAAAAATTGCCATTGCAGTATTCAGCATCGAGATTTAATACAGCAAAGCTGTTAAGGTTCATAAACTCCTCAAGGCATTTCTAAAGATGATGTCAGAGTATCATAAATATTTGTAACCTTAAGTAATTCTTCTTTCACAGATACGCAATCTTCATCATCACCATCGTTGCCTTTGTTCTTCCCGCTGCAATCCCAATGTATTTTTGGGGAGAGACCTTGAACAACGCCTGGCATATTGCTATGCTTAGATACGTTGCCAATCTGAACGCAACCTTCCTTGTCAACAGTGCTGCCCATATTTGGGGAAATAAGCCTTATGATTTGAATATACTGCCTGCACAAAACCCTCTCGTCTCCTTTGCTACCTTCGGCGAAGGCTTCCATAATTACCACCATGTCTTTCCATGGGACTACCGTACCGCAGAACTTGGAAATAACTGGTTAAATGTGACGACTTTGTTCATTGATTTCTTCGCGTGGGTTGGCTGGGCTTATGATCTGAAGACTGTATCAAATGACATGATCAGAACTAGGGCAAAGAGAACTGGTGACGGGACTGATTTGTGGGGTTATGGTGATAAACTGGCGGGTGAAAAGGAATAAAATGAAGACTTATTTAAAAATGTAATTTATGTAGTTTAGTAATAAGTATTTATTAGTTTAATTAAAATGTTTTATATACTTATAGTTTTAGCATGTAATAAAGAATACCATTTTCGATTGTGTTTTTTGTCTGATTGAAATTTTAGTAGGTAGGTACAACAGTTTGTTCGACTCTGTTCAGCAAGTCAAGTTGCGAGTATTTTGCTATTTTTTTCCTGTAGGTGTTGCTTGATTTAGGTATTAGTATTGGCTATAACATATAATATGTCTTAATTCGATCAATTTACGTATGAACTTATTTTAATGAAAGAATCAATTAGGTACCAAATAATAATGAAATACACAGTATTGTGTTTACATTTACAATGAGAACACAATAGCTACCACGCAGCCTTGTTTCCATAGCCACCATTTCCATAGCCGCTATATCCGCCATATCCGCTATAGCCACTGTATCCACCATAACCAGCTCCATACGTTCCGGCACCAAGACCGTAAGACTTGTCAATGGGAGAGGAATGGACGCGGTGTACGGAGACTGTAGAGATGGCAGGGGCACCTTGGTAGCTGGCACCGAAACCACCAGAGTAACCACCCAGACCGGAGTATCCAGCGTGACCAGCTCCGGAGTATGCTCCAAGAGAACCGGAGTAGCCACCGAGTGCTCCCGAATATCCGCCGAGCGCTCCCGAGTATCCACCGTGACCAGCATACGCGCCTAGAGCGCCAGTGGCGTATGGAGTAGAGCCTGATATTTCTTTTGTAACAGTGGTGTATGAAGTGGCTTGTCCGCCGTGGCCGGCATAGCCACCGTATCCGCCATTAGCACCATAGCCACCGTATCCGTAGCCGCCAGTCCCATAGCCCCCGAGTCCGTAGCCAGCATTAGCTCCATAGCCAGCATGAGCTCCATAGCCGGAGCTGAGAGCGGCGTTGTGGAGCGCTCCTGCACTGGCCAGGCCGAACAGGCAGGCAACGAAGGCGGAGATCTGGACATAAATTAAGGAAGATGGAGTCAGTTAGTCGTGTTTAGCTATAATATTATTTAATAAAATTCTTTGATGACATATGCTTTGTACCTACACGTAGCACCAACTTTAGTCTACTGAGCTTAGGGCTTTAACTATAAATAAATAAATATCTTGGGACAATTTTTTACATACAGCCATCTGGTTCCAAACTAAACACAGCTTGTACTATGAAAACCAGATAACTGATATACTACATATACAACTTTTTTTTCTAAATACATACTTATATAGCTATTTACACCCAGACACAGAACAAACAGACAAGTTCATGCGCACAAATGTTTGTCCTAGGTGGGAATCGAACCCGCGACCTTCAGTTTGGCAGTCAGAGTCGCTAACCACCAAGGCAACGTATAGTATTTATTATTGTAGCATTAACATATATTTTAAAAATCATTTTAAAGCCATGTGGTAAATTTTATAGATTAGCTTTTTACCTTCACAAAAATATATATAGTGCTTTTATATTGAAACAGGCATTTTCAAAAACATGCGATATAACACATAAAACTGAACTCACGTATGCTCCTTGGCAAACCTATGACATGGCTTATGAATTAATGAAATCTCTTCACGTCCGCCATATTGGATTTAATATGACGTCACTTAACTAATCGTGCAATGTCAACAAAAACAATTTAGTGCGCAATATTTTACTCATTTCGGATCTAGTCTAAATAAAAATTATTTTAAGCTTGAAAAAAGTTACATATTTTCTTTACCTTTGTGAACATGTTTGTATATCTTCAAGTGTGATGATTGAATGTTGTTTTAACTATGTTTACGTTCTTTTATATTAAAAAAACATAAGATAAAAACATTCTTTGTCAAGGTTTCATTAGATTTTTGGAATACGGAGCGTAACGGCTGCTTAATTACTTAGATGCAATACAATTACTTAGATTCTGCCATAATTTACGCACGCAATTTTACATGCTATTTCTTTTACATAAAGGTGAGAATTGCGTAAATATGTTGTACATTAGAAGCGTTATCTTACGCATTATATATCAAGGGTCGATTTGTTAAACAAAATGCTGATTATGTTTAATGTGTTGTTTTAGTGAGGTCAAAATTAGAGTTCTATGTTGCTTAACATAAAGATACAAATTCATGAGCCTTTTGGAATATATTTTGGAGAGAGAGATCTAACGAAAAGCCGAGTTCAAACAAGGTTATATCTGTCGCTCCATATTTTCCCGATTACGATTTTCATCAGTTTTGAAGTCAGTGGAAATACAAACTGCATTAAAAAGAAAAAAATATGTTAGACTTGTGTTCCCTGTCTACCCATTTAGATAAGTCATGTTTGTAATTAAAATCATCGCAATATAATAGGAACTTTTATTGATAGACAGCTTTGGATGACATAGAAAAAACACACTTATTCTTCAAGCAATAGTATACATTTTTCACTGCCAAATTGTGAAATAAATTTGTGTCAACTTTTGAAATGCATTAGTATTTCATCGAAGGCCTTAATTTTCTAACTGAAGTGCATCACTGCTTCACGGCGGGAATGGCTATTGTGGTAATACCTTCCAGCCCCCTTATTCTGCAAATATAAACTTCGTCAGCGAGCCGCTTCACGGAGGCCTCGGAGTGCTTATCTCTCACGTGATTAGTAGTATGAGCGTAGTTAGCGAAAGAGGCAGAGCACGGAGGCCGCAACGAAACATCCTCGAGTTAGTGTCATTTTCCTTACAGAATCGAGCCCCTGCACGAACTCTGCTTTAAAGAGCTGTACTTCTATTCTCTAGGGCTAATGTAAGTGCTATACTAATATTATAAATGAGTTAGTTGGCGAGCATGGAGGGATAGACGTTAGTTACTTTTTCACGTAAAAAATACACGTATTACCATCCATACCAACCAACCAAGCAAAGATTATACACACGGTTCTTCCAATGAGGTGACATATAAAGAGCCCCGACTTCATTCTATCTTTTTGCACTATAGCGCTCTATGTCAATAATTTCAATGTGTCAACTTATTACAAAGGTGGTGAAAATCATATCCAAATATGTGATTAAAAAATAATAATAATGATAAATATAAAAACCTGTGGACTGTAATCGACAATTTTTTTTTTGCGAGAACCAATTAATAGTTTAAAAGTGTTTCTTCGCAAGATAATTTGTTACTGTATCATTGTGTTGTACATTATTTGTTCTGTTACTGCACTTACGAATCTTACTCTGGAAAAAGTGAGTTAACTCAAGTTATGTTTTACTGTAATGCTGCACTTGCATATCCATTGACTGATGCTCTTGATATTGTACTATGTCTATCTTTTAGCTATTTATAAGCAAAATAGGGTTCCCTTGACGCACCATCACCTCAAAACTACTGAAGATATCGGGATGGGACTGCGACCATTCGACGCGGTGTTTTTCCTAGATGGTTATAGGCTATATATGATATCGATAAACGTGGGTGGATTATACAACAAGTTACAAATTACCCCGTAAAAATATAATTAATTATCAAAGCCAACAACCCTAGTAAGCTTTCATGTCAGGGAACCAGATTATTTAACACAAAAGGCCTACGTACCTATTTAACCCAATAATTGTCTACTTTAATAGTTTTTCTATTTTTGATTCATAAAAATCAGTTTTTTTTTATTTTTTTGAGGTATGTTGTACAGCATTACTACGGTTCTTAAATATTATGAATGGACTCGTTATAAGGCCCCATTTAACCTCCTTTCGGCTTTACGGGTAGTTTTGTAACACCATATTATAATTCAGCATGAATTTTACATTATTAATCCTCCCAATCGAAATAGCGACTTATTAGGTACGAATAAGGGAGAAAATCGTGACTTTATTTACAGCCTCGTCTGCAGAAAATTGCCCTGACCTCTAATCGCGAGCATGAAATCAAACTTGGGGAATTAAAGCATCATGTAAGTACATATTAAAATTTTCCGTTTGTTAATTACTAGGGACCCGCCCCGGCTTCGATTGAGTAAGTTAATATAAATTTATTATATATTATCATAGATATACATCTTCCGGAATAAGTTTACTTAACGATGATGAAAACTACATCAACATCTTTTGCGTAGTTTAGAAGATATAAACCGTCGAACAAATATACAAAAATAGCGGCTTTGTTTTATACTATTCGTTTTAAGTAAACCAGGCTGAGACTTTCATTTTGACTTGATAATAAGTGGTTAATGTACATAAATATAAGCAGTACCATGATTGCCAATGTGTTGCCGATTTCTACAAAGCCTAGATTTAGATTTTTAAATTTTAGTATCGCGGCTAGCCAGGTGAGTAACGTATCCATGCTCGCTACGGTTTCCCCACAATTTTTTTTATTTTATAAAAGCCAAGCTCATAGTAGTAGGTATTCGGAGTCAGAACTTTCTTTTTGTTTAGAAAGTTGCTTTTACTGAGGTAGTAATAAACTCAGCAATTACTCTTTTCAAAATAATATTTTGTTTATGTGTCCTGCAGGAGCGAGAGCTACCTAAGTAGTATCGTCATTAAAATTATCGTTTATATAAAATACATTCTGCACTAAAACAGTCTCTTAATTTTTACCTAAAATATTTTAGAAGTCAAATAAAAAATGTCAGCTAAGTCCATTATTATGTTATGTACAGGTACTTATATACAAATTGTATAACAAATGGAAACTTACTTACCGAGCGTTCTGCGCTGGAAGCATTATAACATTGGAGAGGGTCTTGACTTCTGCAAACTGCTTACTGACAAATAGAAAACGGTAAGAACTGTTCTAATATAGCATACATGTCTGTGGTCTGAGAGGCAAATAAAATGCTTCCCTTATGAATTTCCATAACAATCGGCTATAAGGCCTCCGCCCATGGAGTAAGTAACATTACTCCATGGCTGTTCTGATATTCTGCTCCATTTTGTTCGATGGATTACGTAAGGACGATAGAGGCGGTAAAAGATGGTCTCCAGATGGTTGAAAGTACTACTACTTAAAAGGCCTTTCGGAGAAATTTAAATGTGAACTGGGATGCGAATAACTGGACAAATGATTTCTGGTATCTACAGATAGTAATGAACTCAGAGCTTAATATCATTCTCTCACTTTAAGTGGTATTTGATTTTGCCTGCTTTGTTTATTCTTATGTTGCAATAATCTTCAGAACTCTTCTGAATTCCAAATTCACACCACATTCTCCTACGTTATACTAAACTTACATATTTCTGAGGCCATACCTTAGAAATTTTGAAAAAATTTTGGTTCTATTTCAGACATAGAACTAATTTCCGTCAAGTGAAAGTAGCCGGTGGCGTCCTGCACACATATACACAGCAGCCGATTAATGATGACGTACAGCAATGGCGGTCCATAGCTCATGTCTATTCCCAGAAATTCTATAGATATCCAGCTTATGATCTTGCAATTTTGGTAAGGCATTGCCCTTCATTTTAAGGGTATTGAAAAGTGTCTCGAAGTTCATTATAGTGATTAGAGTTGGGTAGCTCCTGAACGAGTGACATAAATGAACTAGCTCTTTTATTTCAATCTGGCTCACATTCGTTCAGTCGTTCAGTTGTTAGTTCAACGGCTCAATTGGCTCTTTGACTCATTACATGTCGGTGCAGCCAACGCAACGTCCGACTGTGCCCGATCTTCCCCGATTACCGCCGAACAGAAAAATAATTATTACGTACGCACACTCGTTCACTAAACGTGTACACGCTAAATTAAGTCTAATTAAATTAAATAAAACCTAAAGAAATAAAGTAGAAGATATCTTGGCAACCATAAATAGACACCCACACTTGTGTTAGTTGTTTTGAAGCAATTAGAGCTATGTATTTTGAAAGCGAGTATTTAAATTATATTACAAATTAATAACTTTTATTTTATATTCATATAATAATGAATTGCGATCCATATCTACTATATTTATGTTTTTTTTTATAAATAAATGGGATTTATTTATACACATTTTGAGATCCCCAATCAAATGTACATGCTCATGCATAACATACTTTTCACTTAGTGATCGTGTAGTTCAGTATTTAATCTATTCAAAAGAGTTAAAGAGCCGTAAACGAATTGAATGAAATGAAGCTAATTTAATACTAGTTCTGTTGATGAGCTAAAGAGACTAATGATATAAATGAACTAAAGAGCGATATGGCTCTTTTGATCAAAAGAACTATATCTCTCTTTTTCCTTTTTAGTGAGCCATTTTTCGCATCTTTAATAGTGATAGAATATTATCAACTTAAATATTACTTAGAATATTGCAGCTCGAGTAAAATCGGCATCGAGATTATCAACCCTCACGAGTTGCAATAAGCTGATAATCAATCCATCTTGAATTTAACTATGAACGATCATCAGTTTAAATTAATATTCAATCTCGATCAAATAAAGTTTTATTGCTGTAACTACTTTGCTATATAAATATAAAGGTGGTAATGTCGAGAAACTATTTAATCCAGCGACTTTGGATCGATAGTGATTATTTACCCTTTATCGTCTCCATTCCAGAAAATAGACAAGCCATGGATTTTCGGCCAGTTTGTAAATAAAATACCTTATGCCTCAGTAGACCAAGATTTCGATGGTGTATGTACTGCCACAGCAGTGAAGGCGACAAAGGTTAGTCGGATCCTTTAAATGGTCCCAAAGATTATTTGATGCACCGATTGATGGCGTAATTGCCACGCCAAATGTTTTGGTCCCACGATAGATAAACTAGAGTACCATAAACAAATTGCATTATATTGTATCTAAAATTGCTATGATATTTCAGAGCTGGTCAGCCAGCAAGTATGTGTTCACCGAAAGAAAGCATTTGCTGAACCGACGCAGTTGTGAGCACACCCTCCTCAGAAGCTGCCGTCTCTATATCTGCACTAGATACAATAAACATGAAATTTATGCATATTCTGTTAGTATAGTCACTCATAGCTACATTTAGGAAATAACTAGAGCCGCACTTATTTTAGGGTGTCCTGTTTCCACCCTACCACTACCTATTATTGCGATTTAACTTGACATGAACAGTTTTACTAAATAAGTACCCCATAGGGTTTATGGACGAAGCTCCAAAATACTACCAATAAAATAGTAGCTTTGCTGTGGAATTTGGATTGTCAGTGGTTTCTATATACCGCTATACAGTAGTATAGTAAAACAAAAATAAAAAATTGTCGGCATTAATACACTGAGGAATGGAAAGAAAATCAGTGAAAATATGCGTAGGCAGTATTTATAGATAGGTCTTCAAATTGTTGTTAACTGTAAGTTGCTACTCAAGAGATGGAACAGGTATGCTGTGCGTCTAATAAGCACTTAACATTAAAAAAAAACACTGATAAAGTAAATATACTGTTCACAAAGTTTGCGCGTTGCTTAATAACGTTGTTCCAAAACAACAAGCCAGTCAAATTGATGTCTAATTTCATTTCTCCTGTTAATAAAAGGGAAATAATATAGAATACACTGACAGTTTAACTCTCTAATTGCCAGGAAACAGAAGGTGGCGGTGTCATCTGTCATGGTACAGATGATCCAAATGAGGTAGACGAAATGGAAGGCATTCTAGTTGGTGTCACCACCCTCATTAATATTGGTCTACCAAGTTTGCACACCCGTGTGGGCCTGTTCCATAAATGGGTGACCGATGGTAGTTGTAAATTTACTAGTAGTGTCTTCTTGTTGTGTATCATTTGTTTGTTCAATAAATTGTTTTAAGATTTAAGTTCACAGGATTTTCATTCTCATTATATATTCAACAAATATAGAACAAAAAAACATTATACAAGTAAGTATAGTCTCGTGCATCGTTAATTTATTGGATGTAAATGTGTAATATCATCATGTCATGATAAGTTAGTTTAAAGGGGGTATACCAATAGCTGCAAATAATCCGATATTATGAAATCAAAATAAAGAGAACAATCCATATATTATTGTAATTAATAACACTGACAAAACCTTCGAAAAGAATTGAGCACTTTGACCATTTTTAGATAAACAACTGTCGATAAATTTTCTATAATCCGATACCCTCGTGAAGAATGATCCTTTGTTTCGCCGATGACCGCTTACTATTCCAACTAATACCCCTTTTCCTTTATCATTCGGGTCTCCTGTGTTACTGCACACCAGTGGACCGCCGGAGTCACCCTGAAAAATGTTGTTTATGAATATGATTGACAGAAGAACCTGGCTGAGAATGGATTATCTCGGTAATCGGGAAGTTCGGGCCAATTCCTAGTTTGGGCATGGTACACTTGACGTTTCTTTGCTACAATGATTATCTGGTATTAGTCATTTGGTCGAGAGGCAATAACGATGACCACAATGACATTGGGACTTGAAATATTTACATTTTAGTTACATGAAGATAATAATATTTACTTTTACTTAAAGAATTACTAATTGTGAGACATTATCATTCATTATAAGGTTTAATTTAACAAAAACTTACTTTGCCAACGTCAGATACTTTGTCGGTGGTACAAATAAATCTGTCCATGTTCCTACGATGAAGTTTACTGCACTGCCTTATTGGAATGATTTGCAGTTCAGCAGTTAGTAGATGATTTGATCTGAGTGGCTGAATAAAATTAATAGTAATCTATTAATTATTGCTCATGGAACGGATCTTTTTATTTTTTATGCCGCAGGGCCGACAAATATGCACACGGTCCACCTGATGGTAAATGGTCACCTGTGGACATTTGCAACACCAGGGCATCGCCAATGCGTTATTGACCCTGAGACGTGAAGTTGATAAGTCATGTCCCTGTAATTTCATTAGCCTTCTTACCTTTCTAACCGAAACATAGTAATACAAGTGCACAACTACTTCACGTCGGCTAAGGTGGTAGTAGCGGATTGTCTCGGCAACAGGTCGTGGATTCAATTTCCATCCATGACAATGATTTATGTTTAGGAACATGTTTGATCTTGAGTCGGGGTGTAAATATTAAAATATTGTAAGTTTACTAGAATCCAACATGCGATTTTACTTAGGCCAGTAATATTTGTGATTGAGACCAATATATAAACTTTTACATTTGTAATTTTAACAAGCTCAGCTCAGTTTGAGATCAAATAAACATAAGTGGACATTTTCAGAATATTACTTTATTTCTTTCCTTAAAATCTATTGACTTTTAACTAAGCGAACAGTCTATCAGTGCAATATGGTACGACGAAGATCCAGTTGAAATTCTAAAAACCCCTCAGGGTGACAACGACAACTCCCCAAAACGACAAATTCCGAAAACGACAATTTTCGAGAACGTGTATTCTAAACTCGGCAAATTCCTAAAATGAGAGATTCCAGAAATGACAAACTCCTGAAATGACAAATTCTGAAAATGACAAAAATGTCTAATTTATTCAACAAATGA
This sequence comes from Habrosyne pyritoides, assembly GCA_907165245.1. Lineage (NCBI taxonomy): Eukaryota > Metazoa > Arthropoda > Insecta > Lepidoptera > Drepanidae > Habrosyne > Habrosyne pyritoides. The sequence goes on from OU015592.1 coordinate 2,876,801, forward strand.
AAAAAACTCCAAATAAAACAAAACTTTGGACTTCTGTATCCATTTAACGGGCTTCTTCTTAGACATACTTTAAATATGCCAGTAAGACCAGAAAAGAGTTTAAGAACGCAATAGCACCTTTATCATAGAGTTTCAATGAGGCAATGAGGAAGTAGCGTTTCAAGAAAAGTAGAGATGCACTTTATTTGAGTATGAATTGTTTGTTAGTTTGTTGATATACTACATACTCATGAAGTGGTACAAATGACAAAAACCAATAAATGTATAGTCAGCGGCAAAGTCCTTTAAAAAAGGGTCGAGCATACACGTTGTCGTTTCAGGAAGATCTCAATTTTGGCGGTTGTCAATTTAGGTAGTTGATGATTTAGATGTTGTCGTTTTCGAAAGTTGACATTCTAGAAAGTTGTCGTTTTTGAAAGTTGTCGTTTTCGGAAGATGACATTCTAGAAAGATGTCGTTTTAGGAAGTTGTCGTTGTCACCTTGAGGGCTAAAACATTATAACTTACTGAATTCTTATTCTTATTGATTCGTCCGTAGCCAGTAACCAAACATGGTCCCCTATAATTTGTGAAAATTTTTGCGTACGGGATAGGTGCCACTTGATCGTTCAAGACAAATGCTGAAGTAGTGAACTGCAAGTAAGTTTTAAAAGTTACTTGTAGGTCTTATAATTTTCTACCTACATGCTTCGAAATTTGGAGCTGAATCATCAACCAAATTAAGCTAAATTTCACGTTACATTTGCCCGCTTATAAACCAGTTTTTTTCATGTTATCTATTGATATAAATAGCTTACAGAATTTTGCACTGATGTAAGCACCAACTCCTTTATTTTCTCTATATAACCCATTGCTGAGAAAAACCTTATCTTATCGCCTAAGGGTCATAAACACATAATTTTGCATCATTGCCTGCATTTTAGTTTATCACAATATCATCTGATCATTAGTCTGGGTGTTCCAACTCACGTTTTCTTACCTTTCTATTACCCATCATCATTCGGTTCGCCGACGATGTTTCATGGCACAGTGCCTTACTACATCGTATTTATACAATGTCACTTACTATTGTTGCTATATCACTTCTTGGAAATCTATATGATCTGGGACACACGATTCGCTTGACGCTCCTCCATTGGCCATTTTCAGCGCTATCCTCTATGCGGTATATTGCTTTATTCATCTGATTACCAGCTACTGCCAATATGTCCCTGAAACATAATTTTTGAAGTGAAAACTACTTTAGCGGCGTTGAGCACTTTTCTTGGGATGGGTATAAAATGCTAAACTCGCGTCAGGACACGTGATCTGATTCGTAAGACGGTAAAAATGCACAACATTAATGTTCAAGTTTGTATTATATATTACTATGTATCTTGCATTTGTATGTATTTTGCTATATCGCTATGTGGTTTTACCAGCGTGTCCAGGAGATCTTATTTTTTCTCGGGCATGCTATATGTTGTTCCAGGGAATGCAGTTTCTTCAGTGAGAGTGTGACAACATCAATTTCGTATTTCTAAAATTTATTCCTGCATCGCGTTACACCAGCGTTGAATAGCAATATGAGCTATATGTTCCTAATTTCAGCTAGACCGGGTCAACCATTAAGTCGTGAAAATATAACACCTGTCGCCAAACTTGTACTAATAAGTAAAATAGGTCTAGCGAATAGCTGATAAATATAGTAATTATTAATGATATTTGAAGGTAAGTAAATGTACCTATAGATAGTAAATAATTCCAGCCTGGTTTCTAGAGAATCTATATTTCTAACAATGCAGATGCAGTAGACATCAATTCCTTATTTTACACAAAAATTTATGCTTCATATCTGAACTGATAAATAATATGCATGCAGCTGATCTGAGTGGTGATTGTCTGAGAGCAAACTGTGTTGAAGGTATAACCTTCATTTAACTATACTGAGACACTTCTGAGCAATGGCCTGAGTTAATAGTTTATGGACTATTTTTAAGTCGCCTCCGCCACCCCTTATAGCGACCCCTTTCCTCTCATGTCCATCTGAGTTAACCTGAGTGATAGCTGTCTGAGTAATATAACTGGCTAAGTATCGAGCATGATCCAACGATCATCTCCTTACCAATGTCTGTCTGAGACTTAGTAGCATGAATAGCTGAGCATCGGAGCATAATCCAGCGATCATCTCCTTACCAATGTCTGTCTGAGTCTGTATAACATGAATAGCTGAGCATCAGAGCATAATCCAACGATCATCTCCTTACCAATGTCTGTCTGAGACTTAGCAACATGAATAGCTGAGCATCGGAGCATAATCCAACGATCATCTCCTTACCAATGTCTGTCTGAGTCTGTATAACATGAATAGCTAAGCATCGGAGCATAATCCAACGATCATCTCCTTACCAATGTCTGTCTGAGACTTAGCAACATGAATAGCTGAGCATCGGAGCATAATCCAACGATCATCTCCTTACCAATGTCTGTCTGAGTCCACCCAAATGATATGTCTGTCTGTGCAATATGAATAGCTGAGTCTCTGGGCATCATCCAACGATCACGTCCCTACTAATATCCATCCGAGACTAGCAGGCACATAGCTTCACACTTTATGAATTGATGAAACGTGGAGATTATAAGTTTCGTGGGTAGCAGTCGCGAGAAAATGTTCCAATGCCGGTGACAGAGCTTCTTGGGTTGCCAGTCTTTAATATTAACAAAGATTGACGTTTTAGTTATTTACAATTTATGGTACATTTCGCGACGTAGTTCGCGACAACACCCAGATATCGACATTTTGAAAATAGAAAAAAAAAACTGAAATATGTACCGTTTCTTTGTTCTTAGGAAGCAATGCGCGGCGGAAAGAAGTCTATCTGGAGTTATGACGACGGCTCCGCAGAATGTGCTGTAGATATTTGTTCGCTTAATGAATAGCCTTTTCATTGCTACCTGAAACATATATATTTTTCTATTTTTAAAGGGATCCAAATCGCACAGAGTTTGCTGTCATTTTGTCGCTGTATCTTTTAAGCCGTAACAGGAAGCTGATTGGAAAAATAATTTTATAGAATATGTAATTTTTATAGTTGTGTAAATGGTCAAGTATTTTAAGTCACATCGTGCCATTATGTGAGCATTGTTGCACTCTTTCGTGCACATTATAAATTCCAGATCATGGGTAATCATAGCTATCATGGAAACAACTACTAAGTGCAGGCCCTCCAGCTAGATGGAGCGATGATGTACGCAAGGTGGCTGGCAGCGGTTGAAAACAAAGAGCTGAAGATCGAGCTCAGTGGCATGCCATAGGTGAGGCCTGTGTCCAGCAGTGGACGGAGATAGGCTGATGATAATGATGAAGGAAACAACTACTGTACCTTTCGCGCCCTGGAAATCTAACCCATGACCTTCTGTGTTTATGCCGAGTTTTAAACTACTTGACCACCGAGGCGAGTGAGTAATATTTGTAACTAGCTGTCCCCCGCGGCTAAGCCCACGTTACCGAGCGATATCACAAGTTGCCACTCTGTTCGTAGTCTTAAAAAAAAATCAAAGCAAAATACGGTATTATAACTCAATACCTGGTAAGGTACATCCGCGATTCTGGCAGGTAAGCCATTGACAACTCTTGGCACATAGAGCGTATCTTCATTCAGAGCTGCATAAACGAGGGAATTTATTAATACGGCCAGGAAGGTATTTATTATACAACGCATATTGTGGTGTCATTTTGTGACTGACAATATGACATTCTATGTAAAGGACAAACAACTGTGTAATAAGCTGTCAATCAAAGACGCTTTATTATTCGATATAAAACCTCTTTTGTTTTTATTGATTAGACAAGGTATCGTAGTTGCCAGACTAACGAGAGGTGGGAGGAGCGGAGCCTGCCCGCGGTCAATTATATTGTAATCAATTTGTTCTGTATATCAACTATAGGAAAAATCCTATTTTCTTTTTTTTTTATAAGCCGCCATATGGCCCGGCCCGCGAGCCACCTCTGACGTTTGTGAAAGCCTTTTATTATCTGTTTATATTCATATCATATATCAAAGTTTTTATTTTCTACCAGTTTATCTAGACGACATAATATCATTTCTTATAACTGAGCACGATATTTAATTTTAATATTCCTATTGAAAATAAAGTATTCTCTCTCTTTAACAGAAAATGACATGAGATAGAGATGACTTTTTTCACAATGAAATGACTGCTTTTTGCCCAAATGAATTCACAGCGCTTAACGTAAAAAAAAATATTACGTTTGGTCAAAACCTTGTCGAAACGCCTGCTTTGGATCCCAATTCACCTTAAAGTATCATTGTCTGCCAGTCCTGGTCACAATAATTGAATGCTTATAATATTTAACCCCATATACATATAGCAAAGTAATTGACATTGGTATATTAAATACTAGCTTCCACCTCGTGGTTTCTCTCACGTTAAAATTTATACAAAGTAGCTTATACTTCTCTACATACCATGAGCTACAGCTACGTGTGTGCCAAATTTTAGCAAGATCGGTTCAGTCATTTAGCCATAAAAGTGTAACAAACAAGCTAACTTTCGCATTTATAATATCTATTAATTAGGATTTATTAGTAATGATTTATTAAAAGATATGTCATATTTTCCGGCTGGCCAATCCTGTCTGATACCAACCTCATTAGAATTGCTTTTTTTGGATCTCTTGGTTGGTTTAAAAGCGCATAGTCGCGTAGTCATCAGTCTACCAGATGACTAAGGAGTCGTATGCGTAAGCTGCAACATTTGTAAATAAAACCAAATCAAAATAATGGAATTGTATTGTATATTAAAAGTAAGCATATTGTGTTTATTGTCAGGTTGACATTGTTGTTGTTTCCGCTATTCCTCTCGATAAATCTTTTGTACGTCGACACCCTGGTGAAGAAAGACCCGACTCTGGTTCGGTGACCGCTCACTATTCCAACTAGTAGTGATTTGCCTCCGCCTTGTGAAGGACAAACAAGTGGGCCACCAGAATCACCCTGAAATAATAATATTAATCTATATATACTAATATAATAATATACTCGTATACTAATATATGAAGCTGAAAGATTGACATTGTTTTCTAGATCCAGTTTTGCCTAGGATTATTACCGTGCTTGAGAGGTACTAACAATGCTATTCACATATTACATTAGGACATAGGATCTTAGTAACAAGGCCTCTTCCTACCTCTATTCTGAGACATTTTTATATACGTTCTTCTGATTTCATACTAAGTAGAGCTTGTACTAGAAACCAAATAAACGACATAATCTTTTGCTCAAAATATATACATATAGAAATTTACACCCAGACAGAACCAGCACACAGATGTTTGTACTGGTTACGAATCGAAGCAACGTCCTGTGGCAGTCAGAGTCTTATTAAGTCAACTGTCCTATCAAATCCTTTCTAATCAGAACTAGTTTTTAGTATATATGTCAGAGAACCAATGTTATCGACATAGCTCAAAGGATTAGCAAGCTGAAGTGGCAGTGGGCTGGTCACATTTGCCGTAGAACCGATAACCGTTGAGGTAGAAGTGTTCGAGAGTGGAGACCACGGCTCGGTAAACGTAGTGTAGGGCGCCCTCCAGCAAGATGGAGCGATGATATACGCAAGCTGGCTGGCAGCGGTTGGCAACAAAGAGCTGAAGATCGAGCTCAGTGGCGTGCCATAAGTGAGGCCTATGCCCAGCAGTGGACGGAGATAGGCTGATGATGGTGATGATGCTATATATTTAGACTTTTGCGTTTGGGTATATGGGAATAGTGTATATGGGATAAATAGGTAAGTATGTCCCGTATCCATTTCTCCTGACGGTTATTGTAAATCACAAAGTTACATATTTGACTCGCTACGGAAAAACCGTGTTTTGTCTAGAGAGACAGTGAGAACTAGTTTTAACTGATATTCACTTTTGGAGCATTAGTTTATTCTAGTTTTAACAAAGGCATAAAGTAAAAACTAGTTCTTACTAAGAAAAACGCGTTCTATCTAAAAACTGGTTTTAACTGTCACATATACACGTATCTACTTACCATACCAATATCAGTTATTCTATATGAGGTGCAGATGAAATTTTTCATGTTCTTACGAAACATCCTGTTGCAAACCGACCATGGTATAATTTCTAGTGCTGCTGTGAGCAGAACCGCGGACGGTTTCTGAAGAATTAATTAAAAGATTATTAAGATAGAGTAGTAGAGTTGTTCCGGGGAAGTACTATCACCTTACACATTTCCGTCGTGAAGCTGTAGTACACTTGTATTACTGTGTTTCGGTTAGAAAGGTAAGGGGGCCGGTGAAATTACAGGCACATGAGACCTAAGAACTTCAGGACTCAGGGTCGACAATGCATTGGCGCTGCCCCTGGTGTTGCAAATGTCCATAGGTGGCGACGATCACTTACCATCTGTCATGACTTATATCTTATTAACTGTGCTTAGATTTCTGTGCTGTTTCTACCATTGTTTTGAGGATTTTATTCGAAAGGCTTAAATATAATTTATTATAATTTTGAAAATTCAGAAAATTATGTATATTACAGACTCAGGGTCTCTTATCACCATGCCAACTCACAGTGTCAACTGGTTGCATTAGTAAAAGATGCCTACATGGTTTTCCAGACCTATCTCTGGGCAATATTTTACCCAGATCCGTTCAGCCGTCCTGGGGTGATTGAGTAAGATACAGTTTTCTTCCAAATTTTCCTATTTATAATAATACTAAGATTTTTTAACTAAATTTATTTATATTATATCTACTAACAGCTGCTGCATGTTTGCCAGTTCGTCCAAAACCCGACACAACGCATGTGCCTCTGTGGTCAACAAATGACCTGGCGTAAGCTATAGATGCAACGTTGGCATTGAAAATAAATGGTGTCGCTGGGATCTGAAATGAATAAAGCTCAAGAAAATAGTAAAATCTTAAAATTACCTCAACTGACTTCTCAGTATTATGGGGCTAGATTTATTGTATAGTTGAATAGTATAAAAGTTGAACTTTCTTTAAGAACGTCTAAAAATTTTCGATTTTTTCGAATCTCGATGATCCATCCGGATAATTTTAAAACATTAATAGTCATTCTACGGTCCAATACGACGGGAATTGTTTTATTACTTCTCTAAACAACAACAAGATTTTTTAAAATAAAATTAGAGTATTTTTACTAGGAGTTAGCAATTGTTCATTTTGGCGTCGTTCACGGCACCATAGGAAGTGTGTTTCTACCTTCACACGCGTTCCCGATTATTATTTTTTATTTATTATTCTTTATTTATCAGGCAACTCTCAACTTATAAATGCCTATATCCTGATGTTCTCTACTAGTCCCTCTCTTTGAGGTGCTTCTCAAGTTGGTTTTTGAATTGATTAACATTTTGGGCTGTTACATCGACTTCTGGGACACACTTTGTTGCTCAGGAAGAAGAGTCGGAGAATACTTGTGAGGGTTGTTGTTTAATTTTTTTTTCTTTTTTAATTCAAAACCATTTATTCAGTTTAGGCTCACGGAAGGCACTTATGAAGGTCAAATTTAAAATAACTGAAGCTATTACCTGTTCGGAAGTTAACCTTCAACTAAGAAGAACCGGCAAGATACTCAGCAAGGTTAATTTTTTATTTTTATAATTTATGTGTTTTTTTGGCAATTTTATTATCTGAATTTTTTATGTTTTTATATTTAACATTAACAAAATACTTTAATAATTATTTACAACCTAAACAGGCAAATGAGAGGTGCGCTGTGCACAGAGTGGCTATTTCTATATTTCCTTTATCTTCAATATAATGAACTACCTTGTAATACGCCCTTTCTTTCAAAACATTTATAATATAATTTTTGAATTTATGTTTGAGAAACTAGTGCTCAATAATGAATATTTAAACTTAAGTCACTTACAGCAACTGCTATATCCTTTTTTGGAAATTTATAGCCTTTGGGAAATCGGACACCGCGAACTCTCCTCCACTGTCCACGGTCTATGCTGTCCACGCCGGAGTACCTCGCTCGATTGTTCAAACAACCCGCTACTGCAAACGTTTCTTCTTTTTTTACATGACTAAAAGTTGAAACATAAGGCGATGATAATTCAGTTGGTGACGTCGAATGCCGTGAGTTTTTAACCGACGAAAAAACCGAACCACCGTGTTATTTTATGTTTATTAGTTATTAATACTTTGGTAAAATAAAAAAAATAAAAAAAGGAAAAAAAAGGGAGGAGATACTCAACTCGACGCGTATAAATTCTTTTATGTATGACTACGCATAACTTTTTACAGGATAATTCTTTTTTATCTATAGGTACTACCGTTTAGAATTTTTAATCGTTTTTTTTTATATCTACAGGTTGTTTGTTAAAGAAATCTATACCTAAATAACTAATTCATTCCCACTGCCAAATCTCAGGTGATATGATGCACCAAAAAGACAGGAAGCCTAAATATTTTACAACCTTAAACGCAAGAACAGGACAGGTCAATGATGATGATAATGAGATACCCTTCTATATAAACATAGTAGTTACACTAAATATAACTAGCTGTCCCCGCGGTTTTACCCGCGTTCCGAGGGATGTAACATTTTCCCGGGACAAAAAGTAGCCTTTGTATTATTCCAGGAAATGCTCTATCTATATGCCAACTTACACCCAAATCTGTATGGTAGTTTTTGCGTGAAAGAGTAACAAACATCTATACATACAAACATTCACATTTATAATATTAGTAGGATAAACCTGATGTAGAGGCAAAGGGTTGGAACAAAAACTTTTCAGGTCCAAATTGGACTCAATAATAAGAAAACTCTGGCCAAAAGCTTATATTTATTTAAAATAGAATATAAAATAAAATACGTACCCAGGTAATGAGCACAATTTACAATTACTTTTAGTGCTAACATAGCAATGTGCAGCGGTGAGAATTTTCGATGGACCAATAATGACTGCTCCACAAAATGTGCGGTACATGCGAGACGATCGCGCCGACATTGTCTTTAACGCTAACTGAAAATAACAACAAAGGGGTGACAAGTCAGTATTTTAATGCCGTGGTAAAAGTTTTGGGTGGGAATCCTACAATGAGAATAAGCTTGAAGGAAAACACCATAAGGAAAACTTAGTACCCATGTTAAAAACACCCCTTGTAATAGGGTTAATGCACTTAAGATCCAGTATGGGGCAGGAGAGTATGGAGGGGTCCACAAAGATCCAGGGATCGGTAACGGAGAGACGGCGACAACATACAAGTAACGAACGGACTTAAAATATCGTTGATGGAATATAATAATAACTTTTTAATGCCAGAAACATTTATTAAAATAACCCAAGAGATAGTAGAGCTCAAGATATCTTTACAACTAAAACGGTTTGACAGCGAGTTCCAAGCTAAGCAGAGCTTGTATTTTGAGGCTCAGGTATATCGAATATCGGTTCCCATACCTCAGCATTCCTCTCCGGCGATAATTGAGAGGAAGATATACATTGTGGATTCTAAGAGAAATAGTACTTACTATACCTGGTAAGGAAAATCTCCAAGTTTAGCTGGTGTGCCTCCAACAACCCTGGGCGTCATAATACTAGGGTCAAAGTTCACTGGTTTAACGAATACTTGCGAGTAACACGAATGTAATGTGATTGTCGAGATGAGAAGGATGATGTAAGGTATTTGAAACATGATCTATGTATAATGTTTATATCTTTAAAAAATGCTCGTAAAATGACAAAGTCAAAAATTCTAAGACTATAGAGTAATGTTGCTTTTACGTCATCAATACCATAGATATGAGCCATAGTATCAGGTTACCTTAGAGGTTGGACCTCTCACCTAATTGTGTAGTTCATGAAAGAAACAGAACATATGTAGACTAGACGGCGCACCGTAAACATAGTTGATCTCCTTGTCTCTTTCTTCAGACCCCAAGCGAAGCGGGGTACTTCTAAGAAATCAAGTAAATAGGGAAGTTGTATACCTACCTACTGTCTGTTTAATATGATATAAATATATATAAAAATAAATATATATAAAAATAAATATATATAATATATATATTAAAGTTTCTTTTTATCTGGCCGTATATGAAGCTTATATGAAAGCCCAGGATATTTAATTATTATTTTTTTACTATACCCAGGATGTAAAAGATGCAAAACAAAATAAAAAAGAAACAATAATCTGATTGCATAAAGAACTGAATTAATTATGCAGAAAATATTCCTCATTTTTTTTGTTCTTTGACCTTTCCAAAGAAAAGAAAAGCCTTATCGGTATAAATAGGTACATTGGAAAAAAGTGGAATGGTCCGCACCCAATCCGAAATTGCTTATTATTTACACTATATGTATTAGCTCCTTGAATTCGACTAAAATACCAAAAAACCAGGTAACCTAAGATAGATAGAACCGTAACGCGGGCTATTAAAAAATAAAACCAAATCAAAATACTAAAATTCCAAAATATATTACAAGTAAATATGTCCAAAATGTTGAAGACTTCTGTGCGCATTGATTAGTACGTTCCACATATCGATGGTAAGACGATACCCGTGTAAAGAAGGAACCTCTTCTTGGATAGCTGCCGCTTACAATTCCAATGAGTAGTTTTTCTGTGCCATTACCTTCATTTATATTGCATACAAGTGGGCCACCTGAATCACCCTGAAATAAAAAAGTAATTGCAATATAATTTTTTACACAACCTTTTTCGTAACTTAGCTGTAACCCTTAAGGAGTTGCCTTGTCAGAAGACAACCTTGGGCTTAACACCCAGGGAATGGTTTAATTTTAAGCGGGAAATCAACATTCCACATATTTCCACAATTTCGTGTCTATGGTGTTGGCCCATGAGTAGTTCCTTCATCTGAAGCCAATCCTGGTAGAATCCGGCGATGCTTACCATAATCATTTTCATTGGAACTGAACCAACTTGATCAATTTCAATTCAGTGGGATAAATGGAAGTGATTTAAATTCAGCTTGCAAGATTTGACTTAATGAGACTAACATACATTACAAGTAAAAAAAAACCTTGTAAAAGAGGAAACAGGCCAGTTGGCTTAGTGGTTAGAGACTCTGACTGCCAAGTCGAAGCTCGCGGGTTCGATTCTCACCCAGGACAAACATTTGTGTGCATGAACATGTCTGTTTGTTCTGTGTTTGGTTGTAAATATGTATATAAGTATGTATTTAGAAAAAAAAGCTCTGCCTTGTTTGGAATCAGATGGCCGTTTGTAAAGAACGTCCCGGGATATTTATTTATTATTTATTTAAAGGGCCTCTTGCACTTATATCTTGGCAGCAGAAAAGTGACATAATACCCTCAGAATTATGGAGCCGCCGCAACGCCTGAGGAGATCCTAGCTCCACAATCTAATCAATCAAACTAGGAGTATTTATGGCAAGAGTGATTAAGCATTACTTGAGTCCGCGTATACCATCCTCGACTGCATCGTCACTTTCCATCAGGTGAGATCCAGTCAAATACGCTCAAGGTTATATAAAAAAAAAGTGGCTCAAAGCTGTTGCAAAAATATTAACCTTTCTTGAGAGCCCTTAGCGCTCGCTGAATTGTCCGTGGAAGGGTGTAAAAGCAATCAGAGCCTTACACTTTCTAGACCATTTCTTAGTCATAACTACTTCACTACATAGTATAAAACAAAGTCGCTTTCTTTGTCCCTATATCCCTATGTATGCTTAAATCTTTAAAACTACGCAACGGATTTTGATGCGGTTTTAATAGATAGAGTGATTGAAGAGGAAGGTTTTTATGTATAATACATGTGACATCCCACGGTATCGCGGGTAAAACCGCGGGGGACAGCTAGTATCTCATAAATTAATTTTAATGCAACATTAGTAGCCACTTCCGCTATGGGGGCTGCTGCCTAGAATACAGGCTTGTCCTTGTTTAGGTAGTAGTTTGTACTAAATAGTGATATCAATGTTATTTGTATGTACCTCTAACTATGTTTGTAACTCAATTGTGTTTTAATACAAATAAAAATAAATTATAATTATTAAAAAAATATATATTCGTCAATCTTCATAGACTTATTAATGGATTAGTGAAATAATTTCATCAGCACATTAGTTTTTTTAACGTACCCTCACGAATACCTACTAACAGGACCAGCTGTTTTCAAGCCATGAAACAGCTTGTTCGTGAGGGTAGACGCCCCGTTAAGAAAACTAATATGCTCCAAGGGGAAATATACAAGCACTACTAATAGTATAAATGCCAAAAGTTTTTAGAAGATTTGCATGAAACATGGCACATCCTGGGAAAATGTAACATCCCTTGGGAACGCGGGTGTACCACGGGAGAAACACTAGTATCAATATAGAGATATAAGAAACAAAAATAAACATACATTACCAACGTCTGTAATTTTAGTTGAGGTGCATACAAACGCTCGCATATTCCGACCCAGTATTCGATTACATAGCACCCATGGTATAATGTTAAGTTCAGCTTTGAGAAGTACACTTGATCCTTTCTGTTAAAATAAGAAACATATCACAAAGCAAGAGTATGTTATTTGATGCACAAATATTTGTGAATCAAGCATGCAAAAACTGTTAAACGTCAAAAGTACAGATGATGAAGTTGGCTGTAGACACAAACGTTTCTTTTCATCAGAGCTTCTTTTGTCTATGATTTTTTTTTAATGCCACTTGAGCCGACAAACAAGCAAACGGTCCACCTGATGGTAAGTGGTCACCGCCGCCTATGGACATTTGCAACACTAGGAGCATCGCCAATGCGTTGTCGACCCTGAAACGTGAAGTTGTTAAGTCTCATGTGCCTGTAACTTCACCGGCCCCCTTACCTTTCTAACCGAAACACAGTAATACAAGTGCACTATTGCTTCAAGGCGGAAATGGGTAAGGTGGTAATACTTCCCCGGACGAACTCTGCACTAAGAGCTCTGCTACTCTAAAACTGTAACTGATTTGAATGAAATGTCGCACTCCGGTAGAATAAATTCTAGATTAACACATAGTATACTTATGAATTAAATTTATAACACTATATGATAATGGTAATAAGTATTAGAAATAAGAAGAACAAACATATATGGCTTCAGAGAGGCTCTAACAACGAGACATGAGAGAATGAATATGTTTGTCAGGGTATAAATATCTATTATGCATTTAGAAAAGAAAGTTGTATATATATATTGCTTTACTATCAGTTATCTGGTTTCCGTAGTACAAGCTCTGCTCAGTTTGGGATGAAACGACCGTGTGTAAATAATGTCCCGGGATATTTATTTTTATTTAATGAATCGTTCCAGGAATTGACCCAAAGCCATCTCAATAGAATCATCTATGCTCACATCCAAGTCGGTTACGCAGATGCCACTGTAAAGGCATCATAAATAATCATAAAATTCTAATTCTCTACATGAAACCTAACCTCGCTGAATATTCTAGCTGGAAACTATCTATCTTAATTATTGATGAAATGATGATAATAACTTACGGAATAAGATCTTGGTCCAATAAGCCCATAGCCTGAGACCAGACACTTGCCTGTATAGTCAATAAACTTCCGAGCGTATTTTATAGGACTCACATTGGCATTGAACATAAATGGGTATGTTGGAAACTGTGGAAAAGATTCGGAATCTCAGAAATACTAGACGTAAGGGAGTTTAGAAGTAGTAGAACTCATTAGTGCAGAGTTCATCCAGGGAATTATCCAATTCCGCCGTGAAGCAGTAGTGCTTCTGTATAATCGTGTTTCAGACTTAAAAACTTCGAGTCTTAGGGTCGACAACGCATTGGAAATGCCCCTGGTGCTGTGAGAACGGATGTACAGTTGAATGGATCTTTGATTTTTATAATTTTTTTATTTTTATTTATTACTATTATAAACATCTTACAATCGTTACAATCTAAAAAAAAACTACGGTGGTTTGTCTTATACAGGCTCGCAACAATAATAAGACTACCCTCGGAGAAAATACTGTACGGATTTGGATAAAACTTGGCACATTGATTGTTTATAATTTGGATTAACACATAATATATTTTTATCTTGGGAAAATCTAGTTAGTAATCTATAATATCTCATTGCTTGTTCCAGAATTCATCTAATATGTTCATTCATTCCTTATTTTATCCATTCTAGTCTCCCTATACATCGATCTCAACATTAACATTTTCATATACTCATTGGATATTTAACTTAAGCTATTAATTTGTTTTCTTTCTTTCGTAACTTACAGCAACTGCTATATCGTGTTTGGGAAATTTATAGCCTTTTGGGAATTTCACTGATTTCACTCTCCTCCACTGCCCACGTTCCATGCTGTCCATGCTGGAGTACCTGGATTGTGTGAGTAGGCATCCTGCTACGGCAAATGTTTGTTTTTTCATTACATTACTAAAATTAAAAGTAAAAACTGGTTATAATACATTGAGCAAGTTGCAAGAGCTCACGAACCATTTGAAATTTCTGAAGAGTCCAAAAAGGTAACTCCGCCATCAAAAATGGACCTTAAACTAGTGGGTAAAGATGTAAAATGAATTTGAATTCAAAATTACCATTATACTACTACTGGAATAAGACAATAGGCTCAAAGATCAGGCACAACTATGGAGATATGTTTCCGGTAAAGTCTGACTATAAAACCTTTACAAAGTATAAAATATAATAACTATATTTATGAATATTACCCGAGCAAAGATGTATCAAATTCGATAATCAAAGTGCCTGGCAGTTGGAGGTCACTTAGTTAAGTTCAGAGTGCCAAAACGCACCTTCGGTATATATCGCAAGGATTGCGTTTGGCCGGGCAGAGGTCACATATATCATGTATATCTTTGCTCGGAGCTAGTAACGTTTACACATACCCAGGTAATACACATTTATTACAATCACTTTTATTTTTGACGTAGCAATGGGCTGCCGTCAGAATTTTCGCCGGAGCTATAATGACTGCTCCACAAAACGTGTCGTAAATTCTTCTTGAGCGAGATACCAATATCTTTAGTGCTAACTGGAAACAGACATTGTAGTCTTAGATTGAAAGTTACTTATGGCTTGTTAGTGCCGTTAGAAAACCACCTTGCCGTTTGTCACCAAATAGAAATTTCATCTGATGCTCTCAGACTTGAGATTGCTAACAATGCCCCAGGTAAGTGATAATGACGCAAATTAGTCGAGGGTTAGCGCACAAAAGCTTGATGGAACTGGATGTCAATTATATCTGCTAGCAAGTGGTTGATGACAGATTTTTTACTAGAAGGTGGTAGACAACCAGGCGGGTACTACAAAGGGTAACCACGGGACTATTGTTTCCATACGGTGTGTTTCTTCACCTAAAGCGAAACCTCATTGCAGGGTTAGAGTCAAAGACTATTGAAATTGCATCGCGCCTATACCAACTGAACTATATCGCCTCTAAATAATTTTCTCAATGGAAGATATTATGTAGTTTCTTTTGAATCGCAGGTGTAGCCACTAGTCGAAGCGACACTTTTAGTTAAATTAGGATTTTGTAAAAATACAATTCATAAAGTGCCAAGTACTCCAATTCTTAGATCTTCAAATACCTGATATGGGAATTCCCCCAGTTTTGCGGGTGTACCCCCTACGACTCTTGGTACATACATTTTCAAATCTATTAGACCTGGCTTTATTAAAACTTGTGGGTAGCAGATACGAAATGTTGCAAGTAAAGTGAACAGGAAAAATATCCGAAACATTATATTTCATTAAATAATAAACCACGTAGTAAAATGACATGAATGACCATTTCTAAGAACGTCAAAAGTACAGATGATGAAGTTGGCTGTAGACACAAACGTTTCTTTTCATCAGAGCTTCTTTTGTCTATGATTTTTTTTTTATGCCACTTGAGCCGACAAACAAGCAAACGGTCCACCTGATGGTAAGTGGTCACCGCCGCCTATGGACATTTGCAACACTAGGAGCATCGCCAATGCGTTGTCGACCCTGAGACGTGAAGTTGTTATGTGACGTATAATCTCCTTACTAACTGGCTGATAGTACTTCATAATGTAATACCAGTTGTCATCTTTGATTACTGTTGTCAATCTATTGTAATATATATTATTTCTATGGCTTTTGAAAATAGCTAATTAAAGCCAAGTTTCTATTGGTTTATCTTTCATTACGTATGTATCAATTTAATTAGCTATTTTAATTTAATATGTCGAAGAAAAATGCAGAAGGTGAAGAAGAGCTAGGAAAAAAAAGCTATCTAGCCAGATACCTTCGCCCGGAAAAATTTGACGTCGAGACTAATGCTTCCGGAGCTGGTGAAAAATGGCGACACTGGTTTCATACCTTTACTAATTTTCTAACAGAAGAAATTCCGCACGGAACTAACAATGTAATAAAGCTTAAGTTACTAGCAAACCACCTCACTGCTAATATCTTTACTCATATACGAGACTGCGAGTCTTACGATGATGCCGTATCTATTTTAAACAAAACCTACATTACGCCACAAAATGAGATTTTAGCCCGTCACATTCTTGCTACACGAAAACAGAAAAGTGATGAGACGATTTCGGAGTACTGCCGTACTTTAAAACTACTAGCACAAGACTGCAACTTCCAATTGGTCTCGGCACTAGAACATAGAAATCAAGCGATACGTTGCGCCTTTATAGCAGGTATTCTATCACCTAAAATTAAAGAACGTTTATTAGAAAATACCTCTATACCCTTGGATGAAGTTCTTAAGCAGGCCGTAACCATTGAAACAGCTGAGAAAGATTCCGCCACAATGAGCGTTAGTATCCCTAATACATTAAACGCTCTGTCGACGCCTGCTTTACTTAAAGAAATCTCACAACCGCAAGTCACACCAAGTTCTAGTGCTGCAGTATCAGTTCCTCTGACAAGACATCAATCAACAAAGCGCTGTTTCTTTTGTGGTGGGAATCTTCATCAGAGGTTTAAGTGTCCTGCTTTCCATGTTTCTTGTCAGATATGTTCCAAAAAAGGACACTTTGCGTCAGTTTGTCGGTCACAGAGCTCCACCACTAGCAATGCCATATCCACTCCTATAAACCCTACTGTACCACAACCAAAGTCTATCAGCACTGTATTTTCAGCTGCATCGCCGTCTACTTTAAAACAAGCAACAGTTGCCATTACAGTAAATGATATCATCGTAGACGCTCTCATAGATACAGGAAGTTCTGTGAGTTTCATCGAGAAAAATATAGCTCATATGATGAAATTGAAAGAAAGACCATATAAACAAACCATTAATCTGGCATCGCTTAGCCACACATCATATGTCGATGGAATATGTTTTGCTACTCTTATTATTAGCAAACATAAATATGTAAACCGTCCCCTTTTAATAGTGGACAACTTATGCGCAGATGTTATAATTGGACATGATATTTTGAAAGATCATTCTAAGCTTGAATTCCAATTTGGAGGTACTAGAGAGGCTCTCCAAATCTGTGTAATGGAAGCTTCTGTACCACCAGCCACCATTTTTACACACCTGTCTGAAGACTTAGCTCCTGTCGCTATTAAATCTAGACGCCATAGCGAAGAAGATCAAGAATTTATTAAGATAGAAATAGCAAAACTCTTAAAAGATGGTATAATAGAACCAAGTATATCTCCATGGCGCGCTCAGGTCCTGGTTACTGGTGGTGGAGGACATCGCAAGCGCATGGTCGTCGATTACTCCAGAACTATCAATAGGTTTACATGCCTGGACGCGTACCCACTTCCTAACATAGAATTGATTGTTTCAAAGGTAGCTAAGTTTAATTACTTTAGCCAGATCGACTTGAAGAGCGCATATCATCAGGTACCGATATTAGAAAGAGAAAGAAATTTTACTGCGTTCGAGGCTTGTGGAAAACTTTATCAATTCACGAGAATACCATTTGGAGTTACCAATGGTGTAGCCGCCTTTCAACGAACTCTTGAATATATTATCGATAAGGAAAAGCTACAAGGAATCTTCGCTTATCTCGATGACGTTACTGTTTGTGGCAAAAACAAGGAGGAACACGATAGAAATTTGCGACAATTTATGGCCGTAGTGAAGAAATACAGACTAACGTTAAATGAGCAAAAATGTAACTTTAGCAAAAGCACGATAAGCCTTTTGGGTTACACGATTACAAATAATACGATTGAGCCTGATAAAGATCGACTTGTTCCTCTTATAAATTTGCCGCTACCATCTAATGCCGCTGAACTCAAAAGAGCACAAGGGCTGTTTGCTCACTACGCCAAATGGGTCAACAAATTTTCCGAGAAGATCCAACCGTTAATTAATGCAACCCACTTTCCTCTTAATGAGACTGTGCAGAACAGCTTTCAGCAACTAAAAGCAGACATACAGAAGGCAGCATTGGTTGCTATTGATGAAATGGAAATATTAACAGTTGAAACAGATGCTTCCGAGTTTGCTTTAGCCGCGACGCTTTCCCAAAAAGGTCGCCCCGTTGCATTCTTTTCAAGAACGCTATCAGACAGTGAACGCAAGCATGCTTCTGTAGAAAAAGAAGCTTGTGCCATCGTTGAAAGTCTCAGAAAATGGCGGCATTATCTACTGAATAGACATTTTATTCTTATCACAGATCAGAAATCCGTGAGCCACATCTTTAGCCAAAGTCATACAAGCAAAATAAAGAACGACAAATTTGAAAGATGGAGGCTAGAACTATCATGCTACAAGTATGACATCATTTATAGACCAGGTAACGAAAATGTTGCAGCTGATGCCCTCTCGAGAGTTTGCGCATCCATAAGTAACAACAAGTTATATGAACTACATGATGCCCTTTCTCATCCAGGAATAACTAGAATGTACCACTGGATTAGGCAGAAAAATATGCCCTACTCTATCAATGATATTAAGCAAATGACTGCCTCATGTCCAATATGCGCAGAAATTAAGCCACGATTCGCAAAATCCAAAGGAATACTTATTAAAGCTACATCAGCTTTTGAGCGACTGAATATTGATTTTAAGGGTCCTTTGCCATCAAATACTAAGAACAAGTATATACTCACGATAATAGATGAATTTTCACGGTATCCGTTTGCCTATCCTTGCGCGGACATGACCTCTGTGACTGTCATAAACTGTCTCAGAAATATATTTTTTGAATTTGGTCAACCCCTATATATACATAGTGACCGAGGTGCTTCCTTCATGTCAGAAGATCTGCAGACCTTCTTACGAAATTGTAACATCGCATCTTCTCGCACAACGCCGTATAATCCGCAAGGAAACGGCCAGGTAGAAAGATTGAATGGAACTCTTTGGAGAACAATACAACTTTACTTACGTTCAAAAAATCTACCCATTGAAAATTGGGAGCAAGCTTTAAAACCGTCACTACACTGCGTACGCTCACTTTTGTGCACATCGATAAATGCCACTCCACACGAGAGACTATTTAACTTTCCTCGAAGAACACCTGTTGGAGAATCCCTTCCATCGTGGCTCGTTCCAGGTCCAGTATTGTTAAAAAAATATGTACGAGGTTCAAAGACTGATCCCTATGTGGAGGAAGTTGAGCTCCTGCATAGTAACCCAAGTTACTCGTACGTGAGACGCAGCAATGGCCAGGAATCGACGGTGTCTAACAGGCATTTGGCGCCGTTTCCTGTTACGTTGGTGGATGAAGCTGAGATAAGATGTCGAAATACGGAAAACAGAAACGATCATTCAAACGATGATGAAAATAATGAAGAAGAAATTATTAGAACTCCTGAAGCCGATAACAACGGTGCCGAACTACCTCAGGCCGTTCGTAGATCAGCAAGGTTAAGGAGACTCCCAATTCGTCTAAATGATTACCTCCTCGATCAAGAAAACATAGAGGGGGTGAATGACGTATAATCTCCTTACTAACTGGCTGATAGTACTTCATAATGTAATACCAGTTGTCATCTTTGATTACTGTTGTCAATCTATTGTAATATATATTATTTCTATGGCTTTTGAAAATAGCTAATTAAAGCCAAGTTTCTATTGGTTTATCTTTCATTACGTATGTATCATTATGTATGTTGTTAAATATTGCATAAGTACTGGTTTAAACCAAGACTAAAATGTCTAGGATTTTTACTATAGGATTAAAATGTGTACCGTTTATAAAACTAAGACTATTCGAGGATCAGATAGTACCAAAGAGGTTCATGGTTTGAATAATATCCACAGATAAGAAACAAAAATGGCATTATTTCATTCGTTCATACAGGCTTTATTTGGAGCAATGTTCTGTTTTTTTAAATATTAATATTACAATAACACTTGGAATGCTTGAATAATTTATCTATCAATACAAATATATGTCATAAATAGGTCTTTGTTTATGTTACAATGTATAGAACAAGCACAACATGTACTTTTGCGCGCTTTTTACGATCAACTCGTCCTGTTGTTTAACACCTCTAGCGTGAAGTGGAGCGACTTAAATTTATGGCGGCGGCGCGGGTAATTTGAGGGGAATGTTTATGTTGAAGAAGAGAGTAATTTTTAGTTACTTATAAGTCACCGAAATTGAATCGCTGGAACTGTCGGAAAAAGTAATTTCATTTATTTTTGATCCGGAAAATGGTGACGGGGTCAAAAAGAGGTGTGATTCGAAACAGCAGACTCTTTGCTAAAAACGATAAATCATTTCATTATGTCTCTTTGAATCATTCTGACAAATCAAATTACTAGTGCAATGAACATTAATCTTTATAAAATCAAATTTAAATTAATATTCTTCCACCTTCTTTGCATTTGTGAGGTCTCTAGAGGTCAGGCTACATATGGAAATGTTACAGCGTTTGTATATGACGGTAAACCGGTCCAACCTGGAGAAATACCATATCAGGTAAATCTAGATGAAATCCCAAAGAATTTTTCAATTTATGAGTACACAAGCTATCCCTCGCGGTCCACTCGCGTTCCCGTACGGTGTTACGTTTTCCGGGACAAAAAACCTATGTGCTATTCCAGATTATAATTTATATCTGTGCCAAATTTCACCCAGATCCGTTCAGCCGATCCAAACTTTCGCTTTTATAATAGTAGTAAGGATTTTTAGATAATTATTATCGAATTTAAAAATACAAAATTATTTACATTAAAATTACAGGCACATGAGACTTAACAACTTCACGTCTCAGGATCGACAACGCATTGGCGACGCTCCTAGTGTTGCAAATGTCATAGGCGGCGGTGACCACTTACCATCAGGTGGATCGTCTGCTTGTATGTCGGCCCAAGTGGCATAAAAAAAAAAATGTTTGATTCACAAAAAGTCTTACTTTTCCAGGTCTTTAAAAAAACGAATCATGGATGGTCTAAACCAGTGGTGGGCAAACTTTTTTAATGGGGGGCCACAAAGTTTAAGAAATTCTAGAGAAGGGTCAGAATTATTACGATTTGTATTACGCAACACATGAACTACGCAGCTAGTTTAGCTTCACTTTTACGTTGAATCTACTTTATACTTCTGAACCGTCTAAACGTAGTTATAGCGGGCCAGAGTTGGCCCCCGGGCCGTACTTTGCCTATCACTGGTCTAAACCTTAATTCACGGGATCATTATCTACCCGGACTAGCACATCACATTTCGGGGTTCGATTCGATTAGGACAATCATTTATGAACGAATATGTCTGCTTGTCTGGTTGAAATAGCTATATACGTAATATATTTAGAAAAAGAGGAGTAAATGAGTATATCAGTTATCTTGTTTCCATAACAAAACTCTGCTTAGTTTGGGATCAGATGGTCGCGAGTAAAGAATGTCGGAATACATATTTTTTTTAATGATTATTTATTTTAGGTGGCTATAAAAACTACAGATCCTGATGATACAACGAGGTATTACACGTTTTGTGGAGGCACCATCATTGGTCCCAGTAAGATACTGAGTGCAGCTCATTGCTTCACAGTACCTTTGACTGATTTGTTCAGTCTTATCTCAGGGTAAGGTTGTTTTTAAGGTCATAAACTCTTATTTACTCTAAGAAGTGCATCTATCCAGTGCCGGATTAAGCAAGCGCGTAGCAAATTGTCGGAGGGCCTTTGGTCTGCTATGGGTTCTTAAGTATAAAGTGGTAAAAAAAACAACCGGTGGTGGGAGCCTTAGACACGCGGGGCCCCCTTTTGCCCGGGGCCCGTAGCAATTACTACTCATGCTTCGTGGTTAATCCGGCACTGCATCTATCTAAAAATATGAAAATAAATGTGTTGTTATTGAAAACTGAGTCTCAAACTTTATCCAGCGAAATCCTTCTTGCTTACACAATCTAAACCGTAAGTTACTAAATAAATACATCTCTTGACAAGTTATATTAGAAGTTTGCGAACAATTTTTTGAATTAATTCAAATGGATGATAAACATATTTTACTGGAAAGGGGAGTAATTAACTCTCCCTTTGTATAAAAAAACAAATATCTGCTTTTAAGAAATGTGTCAATAAATTGTTTATTGTATCAGTTGACAATATAAGGAATCCAACGGTACCCTATTACTAGGCTCCTTTGTGTATCCATACTTCCGCCTGTCACAGGGTTGTACCTTTTGAACCTTGAAAATTCCACAGAGTATTTACTTCAACGACCGCTATGTTAATTAAAATCGCCCAGGCGAAAGTTCAGGTTATCACACACGAATTGAGAACCTCCTCCTTTTTTGAAGTCGGTTAAAAAATATAAAAATTCAACTATGTTAAAAACTTTATGGAATCCATACAGGATTTTTTTTTCATTGTTAAATATTGCACGGTGGCACAACCCAGTGTCCAAGTCCGACTCGCACTTAGCCACTTTTTTATTTAGATATATGTAGTACAATCCTACTAATATTATAAATGCGAATGAATACAATCTACAGGACAGATTTAGATGAAGCTTGGCACCTAAATAAAGCATATCTTGGATTCCTGAAATAACACACATACCACAACACAAAACACACACACACACACACAAACATACATACAGACACACACACACACATACACACGCACACACACATACCTTTCCCTATATACCACACGTATATTCTTGTTTTATATAATGTTGTATGATATAATTAAGTACTGAACACAGTATGGATGTGACTGTTACACCCCTCGGGAAAGTGGGTAAAACCGCGGGTGACAGCTAGTAAATATATTAATATCCCTTTCAGACGTTACTCCACTCTGTCCATCGATAATGTTTACGCTGTAGCGGGCACTGTACGTAACTTGGCATACTTCAGGTCAGAAAGTGAGCAATGGAGAATGCTAGAGAAGGTTATCCACCCACAAGAATATAGATTCCCCGAGAGAGATATCGCTATAGTGGTAACATAGTTTTAAAACTTTAAAGTTGAATAATAAATGTCCGTTTTGACAGTTAATAGTGGTATTGAAAAGTTAACCTTATGGAGTTGTGATAAAGTTCATTAGCATTTATCATACAATTAACCATTGGATCGATAGTTGAACCTTATTTTTAATCCAATACAGGTGATTTTTCCATGACAATTTTTACTGTGTATACGGACTTTTTAGATATTGACAACATTAATAGATTTTATGGAACTCCAACAGTTTCTTGAGACTAATGAATGTGTTATCAGTGAAAAAAAAGTGTTTCTTAGAGATGTAACATAAGAATCACATCTTCTTTTTTTGTAATGTAATAAACACTGGCCGACAAGCAGGCAGACAATCCACCTGATGGTAAGTGGTCACCGCCGCCTAAGGACATTTGCAACACCAGGGGGATCGCAAATTCGTTGTCGACTTTGAGATGTGAAGTTGTTAAGTCTCATGTGCCTGTAATTTCACCGACCCCCTTACCTTTCTAACTGAAACACAGCAATACAAGTGCACTACTGTTTCACGGCGGACATGGTTATGGTGGTAGTACTTCACCGGAGAGGTGTAATGTAAATATGTATCTATGAAAACCTTCCTCATATTTCTGGCCGTACATTGAGGCTGAGAAAAATGTATAGCATTACGTATTAATCGTTTAGAGGGTTCCTTTAGGGTTCCAAGCTAAAGAACATTTATTTATAAATCAGAATAAAAATACTTGAATTATTATTTTTGGTACAAATAGTGTTAGGCTCTTGATAACGTAAGATAACATTTATTTCAGTTTGTGTATAGACCCTTTGATTTCAATGACTACGTAAAACCAATTAATTATGCAACTAGAACTGTTGACTATAAGGACTATATTTGCTTGGTGTCAGGATACGGAAGAATTTCAAACATGGTAATATTTTTTCGTTTCAAGCACTACCATTTTCTGTAGCATTAGAAAACAATGCAAAGTATTTATCACTCTAAATAACCCATATACACTGATATTATAAAGAGGTAAAATTTTTAAGTTGCTTAGATTTAATATAGGAGATAATCTCTGAAACTGTTCATCAGTAACAAAAATTATTTCATTTAGAGAAAGCTACATTATTCAAAATTCAAAAAGAAAGTCGAAATTCAAAACTTTTTATTCAGTTTAGGGCCGCGGAGGGCACTTATGAGGTAAAATTTAAAGTTACACGAACACACAGAAGTTACCCGAGTTACATCATCAGCCTATCGTCGTCCACTACTGGACATAGGCCTCACCTACGGCACGCCACTGAGCTCGATCTTCAGCTCTTTGTTTCCAACCGCTGCCAGCCTGCTTGCGTATATCATCGCTCCATCTAGCTAGAGGGCACCCTACATTACGTTTTGTATTCTTTTCTAGTTTTGTTTTTTTGTATACATATGTTTTGAGTTACAACCCAGCTCTAAATGTTGGTTGTAATTTGAATTGTGTATCCTGAATAAATAAATAAAAAAAAAATAAGTTTACCGAGCCGTGGTCTCCACTCTAAAACACGCCTACCCCAACGGTTATCAGTTCTACGGCAGATGTTACCAGCCCACTGCCACTTCAGCTCCCTCGGGGATGCGAGTGAAATTCGGGTAGAAATTTAGTGTAATGTAAACTATCTAAACCTAACTGCAAACATTACAAAACACACAAAAACGACCCAACCGGGTCGAATAATAATAATTCCTTAATACCTAAATGCATTTATCAAAGTTTGTACTTTCAGTTAACTTCAGACAGCCTTCGTAAGGCATCTCTACAATTATTATCACGGTATTACTGCAGCTACTCACACAGGAAGAATATGGACGATTTCATTTGCTCTTCCGCTACGTTATCTGATGTCGGAAAGGTAGGTTTCCTTATCTTCATGAAAACTACAGTGCAATGGTAGTGATTATCAAAAACATTTCAGATGTGATTCTTTTCATTTATTAATTTTATTGTTTCTTTTTTTATGCTAAAAAGGTCGACAAACTGACAGACGGTCCACCTGATGGTATGTTGGCCACCGCTGCAAGGCGTTGTCGACCCTGAGACATGAAGTTGTTATGTCTCATGTGCTAGTTATTTCTAGGAATCTAAAAATCTGCCCCAATCGCCGATGTCTTTTTTTTAAGTATTTTAAATATTCTAAAGGTGGCCGTTACTATTCGGGCATTTTTGTTTAAGTAAATCGGGGATTTCTTCTTAACTAATTCTATTAGTCAAGACATATCTAGCTCACCATACCGATGTATCGACGGGCTAGTTGGTTTAGTGGTTAGAGACCGTGACTGCCAGGCTGGTTTTGATTGGTCGTGGGTTTGATTCCCACCCATGACAAACATTTGTGTGCATGAACATGTCTGTAGGTTCTGTGTCTGGATGTAAATATTTAAAAAAGTAGTATTTCGGGCATTTCAGTCATCTGGTTTCCATAGTAAAAGCTCTGCTTAGTTTTTGGTCAGATGGCCGTGTGTAAAGAGTAGTTCGAGTAGTAGAGCTCTTAGTGCAGAGTTCGTCCGGGGAAGTACTACCACCTTACCCATTTCTGCCGTGAAGCAGTAGTGCACTTGTGTTACTGTGTTTCGGTTAGAAAGGTAAGGGGGCCGGTGAAATTACAGGCACATGAGACTTAACAACTTCACGTCTCAGGGTCGACAACGCATTGGCGATGCCCCTAGTGTTGCAAATGTCCATAGGCGGCGGTGACCACTTAACATCAGGTGGACCGTTCGCTTGTTTGTCGGCCCATGTGGTATAAAAAAAAAAAAAAAAATGTCCTTATTTATTTACTATTAGAGCATTTTATTTCATTGTGTTCTGGATTCGGTCTTGCTTACGTTGCAAAGAGCCTTATATTTTGTTTTAATAGGACATCAAGAGACCTACTCTGTCACTACGTTACAATTCCTCTGATTTTGTATGCAGCCTGTAAATTGCTCAGCATTTTTTTTATTCATTAAGGCCTTCACAGGCTCTTTTAATGATATACAAAAATAATAATTAAAAAAAAAAATACTTAAATGGATTACTCCAAATAGCTTGTCAGGCGAGAAGTTCATTTCCAAAGATTATTATCATCAATATTATTGAAAACTAGTATTAGTTTATAAATAAGCTAGACCTAAACTAATGAAATATAAAATTATAGACAGAACGATGTTACAATGTTACTCGAATTTATTTTTATATAGAAGAAGCAGTAGATAGAGTAAGCAACATCTATATCGACCATAGAGAAATAACATATACCGTGTGTTTATATTTCAACATAAATAATCAGATACTATAAAATACATGTTACAGGGTGATTCAGGAGGGCCTCTCGTATGTATTGGAAATGGAAACCCTGTGGTAACTAACGGTACAATGGAACTTGTTGGTATAGCTAGTGGAAAGACAGTAGGTGTCAACTCTTTCTTCACCCGAGTCTCCTCTTACAAAGGCTTCATAGAACGAAACAACTGTGGTTCCGTAACAGATAGTATTGTTTGTATTCTTTTGTGTTCGCTAATACATTTCGTACAACACTTCTTTGGCTTTTTATTATTTTTAAGACAAGTAATTGACTCAGGCGTAACCTTGCGGTAATCGATTGTAAGATTATACAAAAACAAATATCTAGTAACCAATTCCGCTGGATCTCCCTCTCTGTCATGTCCCAAACAAGGAAACTCAAAAGGAAATTGGTGTTTCGTTTCTACACGAAGCATCTTCAGGACTTTCTGCCCGGCGGTAGGCGAGGTAACACGTATGTGGTGCTCGTGCATCGAGTCAGTGATAGCGGGTTTAATACGCCTTGAAGATGCTTCGTGTAGAAATGTAACATGTGTCGCTTTCCTGTTGAGTTTCCTTGTTGGGAACTTGACAGGGAAGGAGATATAGCGGAATTAGTTACTAGATATTGGTTTTTGTATAATCTTATCATTAAGACTTTGAACAGGCCAGTTGGCTCGTTGGTCAGAGACCCTGACTGCCAAGCCGCAGGTCGTGGCTTCGATTCTCACCTAGGATAAACGTTTGCGTGCACGAACATGTCTGTTTAAATCCCTACAAATATTATAAATGTGAATGTAAGTTTGTTTGTTACGCTTTCACGCGAAAACTACTCAACCGATCGTCATGAAACTTTGTACATATACTCTTGGAGGTATTAGACGTATCATCGGATACTTTTTGTGCCGGGAAAATGTTACATCCCTCGGGAACGCGGATGAAACCACAGGGGACAGCTAGTATCCATATAAGTATGTATTTAAAAGTAATATATAATAATAAATATACTGGGACATTCTTTACACACGGCCATCTGGTCCCAAACTAAGCAGAGCTTGTACTATGGAAACCAGATAACTGATATACTACATATACTACTTTTTTGTTTTTCTAAATACATACTTATATGGATATTTACACCCAGACACAGAACAAACAGACATGTTCATGCACACAAATGTTTGTCCTGGGTGGGAATCGAACCCGCAACCTTCGGTTTGGCAGTCAGAGCGTTAGCCACCAAGCCAACTGGCCTGTCATATATATGTAGTATATAGTACCTATGTAGTACATCAGTCACCTGGTACACACAAGTACACTCTGGTTAATTTGGGATCAGGTAACCAGATAACATGTGTGAAAATGTACTGGGGATATTTTAGTATGGACAAAAGCTACAATGCTAAGTAGGGGCTACTTAGTGTTATTGTAGCGGTAGTAATAGAGAATAACAAAATCATAAGTTCCTAGCCGTCTGAGCATCAATCAAACGTTTTCCATTAATAAATTAAATCAAATATTAAAATATAAGGTCAGTAGATGTAGGGAGAGAGTCATTGAACGTCGCGGCGTCGCACTATGGAAAATAATGGTCTGTTTCTGATTAAAAATCAATAACTATTTTATTTCTGAATATTATATTCTAAAATTTTGCACAAATATAGAATAGTATATATGGCTTCAAATGGAATGTAATTTATTATGATTGAGTTTAAACACATATGTTGTAACACAATGAGTTTTTATACATTAAAAAATAAAACAAATTCAAAATTATCAAAAATAGCCAATATTTTTATTTACCAATGAATACTATAATTTTTATGTTTACAAAAACCAAAAAACATATAGTACATCACAATACAAATCAATTTAAATAATAAAAACATTTTTTGTTGAAAAAAAGAATTGTTATTAAAATCGAAAACAGGTTAATTAATTAATTGTAATGTTTACTAAATGTTATGTTATTTCTACTTGAAGAATTTCGGGATCTAAAATTAATTCGTTCACTTTCACAGGATCTAGGGTCTTCATTAAGTTCCTTCACATTTTTAGTATATGGTTTTCTAATGCTGGCTCCCCCTTGGTTGGAGGTTGGAGGTGAAACCTCGAACGGTCTTGAGCCGCCTACATCCAGCGGCTTCCAACTGACCATGTTGTCGGTCTACCTGGTAGGAGGTCGTCCCACTCGGCGTTTTCCAGTACGTGTTCGCCACTCGAGAAAGAGAAGAATTAAACAATGCGTAGCGTTAATAATAATTTCAACTTGTGCTTCTAATGCCAACAATCTCAGCAATTACACTTTTCAAACTAATATTTTGTATACGATATAAGAGATTGTATGGAAGCTTCGTGGATACGCAGAGTGATAACGAGCAATCGACATCTTTAATATATTAAAACTTGTGAAATCAAATATACAATGGTATGGGGTAATTACTAAAAGTAGACATAATTTTAAATTTTAGTCGTGTTTGTGCTCTTCTTGCTCATACGTCACGTTAAAATTTTCAATTAATAATAATCATAAAAATTTGTTTATATGCAACAAAAAAAAATTGAAGTTTTTACATTAAGATAAACGTAGGTACATAGGTTCCATGTTAAGACTAAGCAATAAACATCTTAATATAAGTATTAGAAATGAGTCCTAACCCCTCAAATCGCAATCTCTTAATTTTTGCTGAGTGGCTAAAGATGTGTGAGGTCTAGCGTTATCACGATGAAAAACCACACCCCTTCTGTTGATTAATTCCGGCCGCTTTCTCTCAACTTCTTACTTTAATCTCATCAGTTGTTCGCAGTAGAGTTCAGAATCGATGGTATTTCCTGGTGGTAACAGCTCATAATGAATAATGCCCCTCCAATCCCACCACACACACAGCATCACCTTGTTGCGAGTTAACCCGGGTTTCGCCACAGTCTGTGAAGCCTGACCGGCCTTTGACCACGACCTTTTCGCACGTTCTTGTAGTACGTGATCCACTTTTCATCACCAGTTATCAGCTTCTTCAAAAATGGTTCGGTTTCATGACGTCGTAATAAAGAATCACGAATGAGTACACGGTTCATTAGGTTTCTTTCAGCGAGCTCGCCAGGTACACAAATATCTAGCTTTTTTGTGTATCCAGTTTTTTTCAAATGCGCCAAAACTGTTTTGTGGTCAATTCCCAGTTCTTCAGCTACGTCGTAACTACCTATATGCCGATCTTGCTCCACTTTTTCAAAAATGGCATCCATTTTATGCGTAATGGGGCGACCAGAGTGACGTGCATCTTTGACATCAAAATTTCCAGATTTTGTGCTACTCTCACAGACACTGCACTAGGTCCATAAACATCGCAATTTTTTTTCGCGGCTTGCGTTGCATTTTTACCTTTTTTGTAGTAAAACTTTAAAATGAATCGAATTTCTTCATTAGATTCACTCATCTTGGCGGTACGAAATCAAATGCAAATCACACATTTTCCTAATTTGAA
Source organism: Habrosyne pyritoides (assembly GCA_907165245.1). NCBI lineage: Eukaryota > Metazoa > Arthropoda > Insecta > Lepidoptera > Drepanidae > Habrosyne > Habrosyne pyritoides. The sequence continues at coordinate 2,906,902 of OU015592.1, forward strand.
TTTAGAATTATGTTCTTTAAAATTTAAACTTTCAATGATACCAAAACCAGCCAGATACAAATAGTATAGCCAAAGAGATTTCTAATATAATTTTTATTTTCATCTTTGCTATATTTGCATATTAAACTAGTAGGTAATACTATAATTTGACTATTATTCGGTAATAGGTATGACAGTATCACACCATATTATTGCTTAAGCGATATATTTGATAATAGGAATACGAAAAGATTACGAAAAATCTAGAGTAATTTATTAAAATAAATACACACACAGTAACAGGTATGTGTGGATCATAAATTATGATATTTCAATATTTTTAGTTCTCAGTAGGGCTGTTGATAAAATATCGATATATCGAAATATCGATATTATTATTTTGGAATATCGATATTTATTACTAATATTTTTTAGACTATATATCGATAGTTCGATATTGAAATGTCGATATCGGTGGTCGATATTTTTTTACATACATTTTTTTTTGTAATTCATTAAATCTATAATATCATTGTAAACTTAATCTACCGATTTTATTTATGAAAATTAAGTTAGCCGACACTCAACAATTGCTGATTTTTTTTATTAATTATGAAATTAGAACTAAAAAAGTCCACGTATAATGTTGAGTTTCGGTACAATACCTGCTGAATTAAAGCAGTATTTAGATCAGCCAAATATTTCAAGGTCTTGAAATGCACTGAAATTTTGGATTGATAGTAGGCATTTTACTCCCGTGCTATCAGAAATAGCTGTTAAGTATTTGATTTCTTCTGCTACATCTGTAGCATCTGAACGAGTTGCTTCTAAAATCAATCTTTTAGTGCCTAATAATCGTAGTAGCCAAATCTATCTATATTTTTTTTCGATATATTGAACTCCGATATTCATATATTTAAAAATATCGATATATCGAAAACCCAATATTTTTAAAAATATCAACAGCCCTAGTTCTCAGAAACCATGTGATTATGGTTTCAAAGAACTGTTTAACTAATTTCTAGATTAACAGGATCATCTCTAAATATGCCCTGATTCAAAAAAATTCAACATACAACGGGCGGAGGATAGAGTGAAGCTGCGATACGAACAGAGGATTTTTTTTTTTTGGAAGGGACGAAGGTGTTAGCCTCAGATGGCTCTTACACCCTTACGCGGACAATTCCGGCGAGCGCTAGGGGCTCTCAGCCAAAAGTAGATTTAGATTTAAGCAACAAGCACACTGAGGGTGCCCCCTGTGGGGCTCGGACCTTGGGCCCAGGGCGTTGCGTGGGGGGGTCAATAGACTTTACATTATCTGATTTACTTATTAGTGGTTCTTTATTTCAAAACAAAAATCAACAACAATGAATTATTAGAGGGAGCACGGCTAACGTCCACACCGGCGAGGACGGTATCTTGGCTGATGGCCTTGTGGGTGTGTAGTATCGCGAGCTGAAGATTCGGCTGCAGCTGTCTGAGCTTTGGTGATTTCGTCGTCAGACTCGGCGAGGGCGTGCCTCGGTCTGCGAACGCGACTGATACGGGGCGGAGTGTAGGACGCGGCCTTTATTATTAGGGGATTAATGTGGTTTATTGCAGAATCGAAATGGCGGGAACGAACAGAGGATCAAAGTTCCAGGGTGGTCATTAAATAGAGGAGACTCTTAACATCGCGAGGTAGAAAATGTAGGTAAACATACTAACGCCGTCTATTGAAAGTTTGCGGTATATTATTTAATATGTGACCTTTGCAGTTTTTGGGATTTTATGCAAAATTATATGTGTCAATTTAATCTACATCTACACTAATATTATAAAGAGGATTGTATTTTTGTATGTAACGAATAAACTGAAAAACTACTGGATCGATTAAAAAAATATTTTGCCGTTAGCAAGCTACATTATCACTCAGTAGCATAGGCTACATTATATAAAAAAAAAATTGGCATCCTTACTAAAACTCTAATATTGTAACCCAAGGTGTAAAAATTCCTTATATGGCGTGCGCTGCGAAAACTATGATAAAAATATATATAATAATGATAGAAAGAACAAAATAATGCAACATCCCTCAAGAACGCTAGTGAAACCGCGGGAGACAGCTATATTTAATTCATATTTGACTTCACAACTCTGATTGTAACAGCGCCATCTATTGTCATTGTTCTGAATTGTTTTAGAAGTAGGTATCTTCACTACTGATATGGAACCTGCAATGGGAGTGTAATAATAAGCTAATGGGTGAAAAGAATTCAATAAACTGGTTAATGCCGACAAATCTAAGACAGATAGCGCTGATAGTGGCACTCACATTTACATAGATTCAGACCTCTATTTTAATTCTAGGTACTTACAGTGAGTTTTTGGCATGCTATTAATGTGACCATTAATTAAAAGCTGGGTAATTATGTTTTGTCACTTTTTAGTTTTGAAGTCGGTTTTATATTTGTTAAAATGTTTTATTTATGTATATTTTAGCGTAGGATTCCACCAGATACTCAAAGTCGTCTACGCCATACTTTTGAAACTTAAAAAAGAATTACTTATCCAAACTTGATAAAATTGATATGGGACCACCTCTGCAGTACAACCGACCAAACGAAAAAAAACTCATAAGAATCAATACACATTTAGCGGAGTAATCGCATAACAAACATACAAAAAAAAAAAACAAAACCAATATACAGTCGAATTGAAAACCTCCTCATTTTTTTGAAGTCGGTTCAAGAGTAGCCAATATCCTTTGTCAAAAATGGGCTATCTAACGGTGCAGTCGGTGAAATGAAAGTGAAATCGGACCAGTAGTCCCTGAGATTAGCACGTTCAATCAAACAAACAAACAAACCCTTCAGCTTTATATATTAGTATAGATTACTTGGAAATAAAATCTGATGATGTAGCTTGCAGTATTCAATTTAGCCGAATCTTGAACTGACGCATCTGTCTGGTGATTTTTACATCTTTTATCATAACTTGTTTGAATAGTACAGATACCTGAAATATTTGCTAAAAATCCAATCAGACAGGCCAGTTGGCTTGGTGGTTAACGCTCTGACTGCCAAACCGAAGGTCGCGGGTTCGATTCCCACCCAGGACAAACATTTGTGTGCATGAACATGTCTGTTTGTTCTGTGTCTGGGTGTAAATATCTAGTAGTATGTATTTAGAAAAAAAAAGTAGTATATGTAGTATATCAGTTATCTGGTTTCCATAGTACAAGCTCTGCTTAGTTTGGGACCAGATGGCCGTGTGTAAAGAATGTCCCAGGATATTTATGTATTTAGAGGTATCCTGGTGCACATCCAACAAAGATACTGACGATACCGATCCAATCGTCGGATTGATGTACTTTTTGACAGACATACCTACTTCAATTTGACAGGCCAATTGGCTTGGTGGTTAACGCTCTGACTGCCAAACCGAAGGTCGCGGGTTCGATTCCCACCCAGGACAAACATTTGTGTGCATGAACATGTCTGTTTGTTCTGTGTCTGGGTGTAAATATATATATAAGTATGTATTTAGAAAAATAAAAAAAAACGTAGTATATGTAGTATATCAGTTATCTGGTTCCCATAGTACAAGCTCTCCTTAGTTTGGGACCAGGTGGCCGTGTGTCAAGAATGTCCCGAGATATATAAATCTATATATATATATAAATATATAAATGCAGAAAAGGTTATCTACAGAATGATGACTACTTAAGATGTTACCTCGGAGTCGTATACTGATTTTGTCCGTAAAGAAGAACGATCCTAAGACATGGACGCGGATAATCAATAACTAAAACTGTTTCAAGAACATGTTATTTACAAAACGTAGTTTCTTATAAATAATAAGAAACTACATTTAGAATTTGCTTGCGTCTGCCCATCGACAGACACCAGAAAGAGTTACGACGAAACCGGGGCTGTGAAATGAAATGAAAATATCTTAATTCAAATAGGCCTTTACAAGCACTTATGAATAGTCTGACTCTAACACCGATTCAGATGGTTGTTTTTTTACTGAGAAGAGCCGGCAATAAACTTTGCAATTACTCTTTCTAAAAAATAACTTAGATTTATTACATAAAATTTATTTAGATGCTTACTTATTTTACTGACAATACGCCTTTACAAGCACTTATGAATAGTCTGACTCTAACACCGGTTCAGATGGTTGTTTTTTTACTGAGAATAGCCGGCAATAAACTTTGCAATTACTCTTTCTAAAAACGAACTTAGATTTATTACATAAAATTTATTTAGATGCTTACTTATTTTACTGACAATACGCCTTTACAAGCACTTATGAATAGTCGGACTCTAATACCGGTTAAGATGGTTGTTTTTTACTGTGAAGAGCCGGCAATAAACTTAGCAATTACTCTTTCTAAAAACGACCATGATGTAGCACGCTTACCCAGAGACGTGAGGTTCCTGGTCCCTGAAATTTCACCAGCCCCAATTCTAAGTGTAACACAGTAATACAAATGGACACTTGACGGTGATCAAAGGTATGTTAGTAGTATTCCCCGTCCGAACTCTGCACTAGCTTCTTCTAAAATAAGTTGAATTTTGTTAGAAAACAAACTATTCAATTAAATTTCTCTGTGATAGTTTCTCGTGTAGTTTTAAGATGTTCAGACGTTTTGAATTAAATATCAGGTGTAACATTACCGTCTCGGCTCAAGTCACCCTCTGACGGAAGGTCGTGAGGATCGAGGCCGGAACTAGCTTCATAAATTATAACTTCCGCTAGTTCAGACTCGGATGGATGCGGTGTTTGTGTATACGGGGTGATTTCCATTTCGTTTAGATATTTATTTGATTGTATTGCTGCGATTGATTATTATTTGAAAACTTGCAAACATTTTGGGATATCGATAAGCTCAATGCATATTTGTCATTCGCGTTAATAAGGTAACTACGTAACCAACAATGAGGTGTCAATTCTTCTACACTAGTAATAATCCCTACTAATATCATAAATGTGAATGTAAGTTTGTTTGTTACGCTTTCACGCGAAAACTACTTAAGCGATCGTCATGAAACTTTGTACACTCTTGGATGTTTTAGACGTATCATCGGATACTTTTGTTACATCCCTCGGGAACGCGGATGAAACCACGGGGGACAGCTAGTATCTATTTAAAAGTAATATATGTAGTATATCAATCACCTGTGCCTTTACCATGAGTTTTTAACGTACGTACTCACTAGCTAAAACATTTCTATGGCAACTGTGTACAGCGCCACTAGCGGTCACCTAAAGAACTAAAATCGGTAGTATGAGTCGATCGGGTTTGATGGTCGTTTACTCGCCAGTGACTTAAGTAAGTTTCGATAGCAACTCATGGTAGAGGTACTGGTAGCCATAGTACACGCAAGTACACTCTGGTTAATTTGGGATCAGGTAACCAGATAACATGTGTGAAAATGTACTGGGGATATTTTAATATGGAAAAAAGGTACAATGCTAAGTAGGAGCTATTTAGTGTTATTGTAGCGGTAGTAATAGAGAATAACAAAATCATAAGTACCTAGCCGTCTGAGCATCAATCAAACGTTTTCCATTAATAAATTAAATCAAATATTTAACAATAAGGTCAGTAGATGTGGAGAGAGAGTCATTGAACGTCGCGGCGTCGTTACCTTCAAAATGTTCAATGAAACTTCATCATATCAGCTAAGGGATGTTCACTGCTGAACATAGGCCTTCCCCTTGGATTTCCACCTCGAACATACTTGAGCCGCCTACAACCAGCGGCTTCCAACGACTCTGACCATGTCGTCGGTCTACCTGGCGGGAGGTCGTCCCACTCGGCGTTTTCCAGTACGTGTTCTCAAGTGGTATAAAAAAAAATAAAAAAATATTTAATAACATAATAATAATAATTTTAATTTTCATGTTTGCTATATTTGCATATTAAACTAGTTGGTAATACTATAATTTGACTATTATTCGGTAATAGGTATGACAGTATCACACCCTATTATTGCTTAAGCGATATATTTGATAATAGGAATACGAAAAGATTACGAAATATCTAGATTAATAAATTAAAATAAGTACACACACAGTAAAAGGTATGTGTGGATCATAAATTATGATAATTAAATATTTTTAGTTCTCAGAAACCTTGTGATTATGGTTTCAAAGAACTGTGTAACTAATTTTTAGATTAACAGTAGAGTTGGGTAGCTCCTGAATGAGAGGTATAAATGAACTTGCTCTTTTATTTCAATCTGGCTCACATTCGTTCAGTCGCTCAGTTGTTAGTTCAACGGCTCAATTGGCTCTTTGGCTCATTACATGTCGGTGCAGCCGACGCAACGTCCGACTGGGCCCGATCTTCCCCGATCACCGCCGAACAGAAAAATAATTATTACGTACGCACACTCGTTCACTAAACTTGTACACGCTAAATTAAGTCTAATAACTAATTGAAATAAAGTAGAAGATACCTTGGCGCATTTACTCTTGTGGCGAATAATATTGTTTTGTTTGTGTTTGTTGTTTTGAAGCAATTAGAGCTATTTTGCGATTATTTAATATATATTACAAATTAATAACTTTTGTATTATTTTCATATAATAATGAATTGCGATCCATATCTACTATATGTATCTATCTGTACTATATATATATTTATCTTTTTTTTATAAATAAATATACCTTTTATCATATTTTGAGATCCCCAATTAATGTACATGCTCATGCATAACATACTTTTCACTTTGTGATCGCGTAGTTCAGACTTTAATCTATTCAAAAGAGTTAAAGAGCCGTAAACGAGTTAAATGAAATGAAGAAGCTAATTCAATACTAGTTCTGCTGATGAGCTAATGAGATTAATGATATAAATGAACTAATGAGCCAAAAGAGTGATATGGCTCATTTGATCCAAAGAGCTATATCTCTCTTTTCTTTTAGTAAATTCTTTTTCGCATCTTTAATTAACAGGTTCACCTATAAAGATGACCCCGATCCAAAATTTCTTTAACCCTCCACGGGCGGACTTAAAGGTAGTTAGGATAAAAGTTCGAGGATGGTCATTAAATCGAGGAGACTCTTAATATCGCGAGGTAGAAAATGTAGGTAAACATACTAACGCCGTCTATTGAAAGTTTGCGGTATATTATTTAATATGTGACCTTCGCAGTTTTGGGCATATATATGCAAAATTATATGTATCAATTAAATCTACATCTACACTAATATTATAAAGAGGATTGTATTTTTGTATGTAACGAATAAACTTAAAAACTACTGGATCGATTAAATAAATATTTTTCCGTTAGGAAGCTACATTATCACTGAGTAGCATAGGCTATATTATATTTAAAAAAAAATAGGGATCCTTACTAAAACTCTAATATTGTTACCCAAGGTGTAAAAATTCCTTATCAGCGCCATCTATCGTCATTGTTCTGAACTGTTTTAGAAATAGCTATCTTCACTACTGTGCCTTTACCATGAGTTTTTAACGTACCTACTCGCTAGCGACGGTGTAAAACATTTCTATGGCAACTACGTACAGTCGATCGGGTTCGATGGTCGTTTACTCGCCAGTGACTAAAGTAAGTTTCAATAGCAACTCATGGTAGAGGTACTGATATGGATATCTCTCACGTGATTAGTAGTATTAGCGTAGTTAGCAAAAGAGACAGAGCACGGAGGCCGCGACGAAACATCCTCGAGATAGTGTCATTTTCCTAACAGAATCGAGCCCCACGGGTTCAATGGGCCAATAGGGGGCACTTACTACCTTATTATCTCTGAAACTTCTCATTAGATTTCAAAATTTCTTTCACTGGAGAAAGCGATACTATTCCTAATTAATCCCGCTGTAGTTTGTATTTCCTAATATCAAACTATCAGAACCTTTGCTATTTTTAGAGGTGTTTTTTAATTACATCATAGATATAGGTTGGTTTGGGAATAGGTTCAATAATGTTATATGAGGCTTCACGAACTTTTGCAAAATATTATAAACTCTGCTTATCTTTAAATATATTCTCTTACTTATTTTCACCCCGTATAGCGGCGCATTCGCCAGAAATCTCTGCAGTACAGTGTATTGTCTTGAGATTTGTATTTAATTAGCGGAACCTCAAGTTGATGCCAACTACCTGCCTAGACCGGATATTAACCTGTTTATATCTTATACACTAGTAACATATATCTTTGTTTAAAGAGGTTTATCAGTGGCTAAAAACTTGTTTTAATAACTCAATATCACTTTATAAAACAGTACAGTTATATAAAGTAATATTGCTAAGTAGCTGACCCGACAGACGTGGTCCTGTCTTAACAATGAATATTGAATTCGAATCTTCCGATTGAATGGACTGTAAAATGTGCGATAAGAAATAATAAATTAATAATTATTTTATCAATATAATGCCGACCCATGCCTCTATTTTAAACGATATTTGCAGCGTGCATTCTGTCAATCGCGCCAACTGTCAAATGACTGACAATAATGTCAAACAGGTTACATTAAAAAAGTTTATATTGTCAAACGCGCTAGTAAAGTGGTTAAGTTTTCTTAAATTTTCACCGCAATTTTCTATTTCTTTTTATTAAGAACCTTCTACTGACAATAACAAATACATCAAAAAAAGAATTAGCGAAATCGGTCCAGCCGTTTCCGCGTACCAGGGGCATACCAAGGGGAATAGGGATTCATTTTTATATACATTTTATTATAGAATATATATAGATATACAAATTGAGTTTTTAAAACAAGTTTTTAGCCATTAAACTGACATTGCGTATACGGTAAACCCTTTCATTAGATACACATGATATGGAGGTGGCTTATGAATTAATAAATGACCATCTTATCACGTCCGCCATATTGAATTTAGAATGACGTCACTTTTTTAATCGTGCAATGTCAACAATGACAGGCCAGTTGGCTTGGTGGTTAGGTGACTGCCGAGCCGAAGGTCGCGGGTTCGATATCCACCCAGGACAAACATTTGTGTGCATGACATGTCTGTTTGTTCTGTGCCTGGGTGTTAATATCTATATAAGCATGTATTTAGAAAACATTGTTGTATATGTAACATTTCCCGGCACAAAAAGTATCGTATGTTACTTCTAATACCTTCAAAAATATGTGTACAATAAATAAATAAATATCCTGGGACATTCTTTTACACACGGCCATCTGGTCCCAAACTAAGCAGAGCTTGTACTATGGAAACCAGATAACTGATAATTACATATACTACTTTTTTTTTTCTAAATACATACTTATATAGATATTTACACCCAGACACAGAACAAACAAACATGTTCATGCATACAAATGTTTGTCCTGGGTGGGAATCGAACCCGCGACCTTTGGTTTGGCAGTCAGAGCGTTAACCACCAAGCCAACTGGCCTGTCAAAATGTTTCATGATGATCGGTTAAGTAGTTTTGCGTGAAAGCGTAACAAACAAACTTACATTCACATTTATAATATTAGTAGGGAAGTACGGATTATTAGTTTAGATGTCAGAAGGATGATAAACAGGCAAGTTGACTTGATGCTAAAAGGTACCTTCACCTCAGAAATTATCAATACTAGATTATTTCAATGACGACAATGCTTGGGTGTAGCGCTCGCTCCAGCAGGACACATCTTTATGTACAGAATCTTATTTGGAAAAGAGTAATTGCTGAGTTTATTGCCGGCTCTTCTCAGTAAAAGCAACCTTCCGAACCGGTGTTAGAGTCTGACCATTCATAAGTGTCTGTAAAGGCCTATTTGAATAAATATTTGGGGTTAAAGAACATTTATTTCACACAAGAATTACAAATAAATTCACTTACGTGAGATATTACAATACACTATTTGTGTTAGTAATCAGATAATCTGATGAGCGTACAAAAACAGTAAATAAAAGAAAACAGTAAACTTTAAACAGTTAAATTAGAATATTTCATTTAATTTCACAAGAACTATAACATTACTTCCATTGAATGTAATAAAAAAACTATTCCAACTTAAATATGTCCTTGATCTCCATTCTACACTCCATGTTACTCCACATATAGGTAGTGGTGTAACTTGCATCCCGCAACAAGGCGCTACTAATTAGGTCTGCTAAGTTTAACAAGTTAGGAACATCACTAGCGCAATACAAATTAAGTGATACGAGTCTTCCGCTAAGTTCGGTTAAGTTGCTACTAAGTTCTATTGTCAGTGTTCACTTGGGATATGGTTGTTGCGACTTGCAGTGTTTATTTTTTATTTATTTATCGGTGTTAATTAAACATTTACGTTCGCCAGTCCAGACATTTTTCCCGAAGTGACAAAGATAACCTTTAATTTCCTTCGGCGTCGTCTTCACTTACCATCGGGTGAGATAGGCCAATCGCAATCCCATCGGAAATTAAAAAAAAATATCTTCTTCCATCATAATACTTTGGAAAACAAATTTTCCCAAATTAATACACGTCTGATGTTTCCGAAACTGTTTAAATATTATGTTTAGGAATACTTTATTTGCATCTGATATATTATAGGGTTTAATTAACGATTGGAATGTAAACATTTTTATTCTGAAGTAATCTCAAAAATCTTAATATAAGCTAAAATAAGTCATGTAGAACAACATTGGAATATAGGACGTACGATGTTTTTCACTATAAGTCAATAGGCTTTAACAGATCTTATCATAAATGTAGATGTTATGAACGTCTGACTTAACTTCAAGACCAAAAAGTCAATAGATTTTTGTGCAAGCTTGTTCCATCCTTAGCATGAATATGTTACGATTCCCCAAATGCAGAAAAAGAAGCTGCAACATAATTATTTGTAGTAGACACACCAAAAAATGTTTTCGTCACTTGGATATAATGAATTTTAAAATTTATAAATTTGTTAATAAAACATAATTTTTTCAAATTCATAAAATATGTTAAATTTTTCACGAATACGCAAAACATGTTGTGTATGGTTTCCTTTTATAGAAATGGCAACATAGCATGCATAATAAACTATAAAAAGTTTGTATAAGCAATCAATGTCAAAGAACACAAAAAGCCACTACAGTATAGTCGAACAGATGCGCCACAATACTTCGTTCCGAGTACATTCGCCCCGCAAAATATCACAACGCATGTCAAGTAATAGGGCACATATGTGTAGTTTTTAATGCGATAATCATGTGGACGTGGCAAAGAGCATTGAGGCTATAAAAAATAAATCATCTTCAACTTTTTGTCCCTACTGTTCAGTTTTCTACAGTAATGTTTTATTTATCATATTTACTGACTGTTTACTTACCTTATTTTTAATTATAATTTTGAGTTAGGACTTGATTTAATAAAATAAATATTTTTAAATTAGTAATTGCCCGATTATATCAGTAAAAGCTAGCTCATTTAAATATAAATGTTTTTATTTAATTCCATTGTACTTTAACTGCTGAGACAAACTCCTTCATTACAATTTGTGTTAAATAGGTTTTATTTATATTAATTGGAAAAATATTTCCTCTATTGTTTAAACGAAAAAACCTGGACAAAGCCGACTAACTTGTAGACGGTAAAGCTAAGAGAGTAATAATTTAATTAACCTTATGTGATGAAAAAAAAGTTATTATAGCTAAAAATCTTTTATATAAAACTTTTTAATAATTACAAAACCAATGGATTTAATTCTGCACGAAACAAGCTATCAGCATCGCTTTTTGTTTACCTTACAATAACATTATTAACCTGTGACTCAATGATACGTATAATCAGAATTGATTTCCATAAATCATTTATTTGCCATCAATAAACGATAGCATCAAACTGACCATGCAACGGCCACTCATGGACTAATGGCCAAAAAACTAATAAAGAGTGGGCCCAATCGACACATTACAGTGCACAAGCGACTGTGCTTATTAAAAATGTGGCCTGAATATCAAATTGCTATCTCCTATTGTGTACTACCCTAAATCATTCGCTGCACCGGTCACCCTCGCATTACTGAACAAGTTTTTACAGAGTAGTTATTTGTTAGAGAAAGCGTGTGGAAGAGGGGGGAAAATACAGCTTTGAGTTGAATACAAAAAAACATTTTAGTTTATTTATGATAAATTTAAAAGTTACTAGTAACTAGATTTATTATTCTTCTTCTTCTTTGATTTAAATGGCGACTGTTGCTTGTAAGCATGCATTGAAGCTGTAGCATAAGTCTGTCAATGTCGTTTTAATTGAAAATAAAAGAAGGGGATCTGAATAAAAAAAATGCTTATCGACTGCTAGACAACTTAAAATAATTATATGCATTGAAAAATCACATAAAAAATGCTAACAACCAATGAAAGAAAAAGACTGAAGATAAGTAAGTACATTTGTTGCTTTTGATTCATCATCACTAATATTTCGTACTTTCATCGCAATTTAGCACAAGAATAAAAATATTACAATGAGAAAATGTCTATTATTTTTAACCAGGAAAACCAAAAAGTATCGTCTGGAATATGCAAAAGTAAGTTCATCTTCAACATTCCATAAACACACGAAAACACTTTTGCATGCATTCTCTATCACTCAATTACTCTGTATCCTACTGTACAAGCAAAATAGTTATCAAGGGGCACTATACGGGCCTTAAAGCATCGCTATTGTTTGCTTTTTTATATAAATACATAAATAAATTCAGTTGTCACATCGTCAAATGATAAATGGTCCGACTGACATACTGATCATATGGCGAATTTGGATGCACTTGTTTCGCTCGTTTTGTTATTTTGTCAAGGGCTGGTGTTTGAAATATGGGTGCGGGGATCTTTTTTGTGAGTGGCAATTAAATATCTACCCCCTTATTCAGCTAGTACTAACTTCTTCGGCGAGCCGCTTCACGGAGGCCTTGGAGAGCTTATCTCTCACGTGATTAGTAGTATTAGCGTAGTTAGCGAAAGAGACAGAGCACGGAAGCCGCGACATAACATCCTCGAATTAGTGTCATTTTCCTTACAGAATCGAGCCCCTGTTTATATTGTACGTGAGAGATAGAATAATTTTCTCATTTTATATTTTTTATGGCGTATAGGATTTTATGTTTGAATGAAATTATAATATGACTGAGTGTTGTAGAATTGAAAATTAACTTGATTTTGAGGGTTGACTTCTGAACTTGTGATTTATTACTTCTTTGGGCCTTACTGTTAGTTTCTAGTATCTTCAGTAACTTTAAAGACCTCCACAAGTGCCTTCCGAGGGCCAAAACTGAATAAATGGTTTTGAAATTTGACTTTTTGAATTTTGTTAGCTTTGACTTTGGCACGGGTATATCCGGCGGCGCTTTGTTGAAAACGCCGGTGGAGCTACAAAGCGAAATATTATTTACACTAATATTAAAGAGATCAGATTTGTATTTTTGTTTATAATTCTTTCACAATTAGAAAGCTCCATTATTCAGAAGTAACACAGCTATGTTATAATCCCGAAAGATATTAAGTCCCGCGGGAATGTGGGTGAAACCGCGGTAAGAAAGCTAGTCGAATACAAAAGAAAGGAGGAATATACTGTAACATAACCTTTGCGATAACTCGTTGCAACGGCGAAAAGCCAGTCTTTCCTTCAGAAAAAATTAACCCATGCTAAGTTAGAAGATAACATTTCGAGTAGTTAAATAAATAATCAGCTTTCAAATCCATTTGCTTCGGTTTTCGTATTTTTTTGCCTCCATTACAGTACGGTGTGCAGCCAATTTGAAAATATTGAATAAATAAAGCTGCCCGAAATGTGAACGCAGAGATTATAAAGCAAAGTGAAACAGAATTGGCACTTCTTTCAGGTACAGATTTATTTTTTATAAATAAACTAAATTGTTTTATAATAAAATGTTTATGAAAGGAGAAAAAAAAGTTAAAATTACAAGAATTATCAAATTAAATTTGTGTAATCGGTTGAGTCAATACCCAAAGTGCTAATGTGATAATCTGCTTTTTCGAATGATCATTTGCAATCATTGTAATAATTCTGCATTCTTTAACTTATTATTTTAATGTCAATAACTTAATTTGAATTGTTTACATGTTTTTATTTAGCTTTCAATGTATGTTAGTAACTATATATGTATGTTTGTTCGGGTGGAATCATGCAAGTTCAAATTGACCCACTTCCCGGTTTCCAATCGAGCTGAAATTTTGCACGTATATATGTGAATATCTCGTGACAATGCAATATTAATCATGAAGATTAATAGAGCTCTTAGTGCAGAGTTCGTCCGGGGAAGTACTACCACCTTACCCATTTCTGCCGTGAAGCAGTAGTGCACTTGTGTTACTGTGTTTCGGTTAGAAAGGTAAGGGGGCCGGTGAAATTACAGGCACATGAGACTTAACAACTTCACGTCTTAGGGTCGACAACGCATTGGCGATGCCCCTAGTGTTGCAAATGTCCATAGGCGGCGGTGACCACTTACCATCAGGTGGACCGTCCGCTTGTTTGTCGGCCCATGTGGTATAAAAAAAGAAAAAAAAAAGAAAAAAAAAAGAAGAAATTTGGTTTCATTTGCCAATTACATAATTAATAATCTTTATTTTCGTCATAGCTATCAGCTACTTTCAATATTTCTTCAATATTCAAGTATTACATCTTACTGTTATAATATTATAACAACGAAAGTGTTACTATATTTGCTTGTAACATTTGCACGACTAAAAGACTGAACCTCTTGCTGAATTTTGGCACACACATAGGCTATGCCTTAGCAACCTATGTCCATATCCTTAAAATGGACATAGGTTGCTTTTTATTCTAAAACGCGTGTGTATCCCAAACCCTTTACATAATACCTCGTGACCTCTCTGACTATCTCTTTCGTGCTTATTCTTTGCAATAGCAGCCCAGGAGCAAATGCTAAACACATTATGACGAGTTACCCGGTGTTTTATCATGCCGACGTACCTCAAATATGATAACACAGAGCGTGTGGGAAAAATACTCTGAAAATATAGCATTTCCAGCTATAAGGTGATGGAGAATGTTCTGTTGACTTTAAGCTTTTTTTTTAAACGGAAATGGAAGAGTGCAACCTTTTTCATTTCTCTTCCCAGCCTGACGTGTTTCATAGTTCACGTTAGTGCATTTTTTTTTGCTTTATTATGACGTAAAAGTGTGAGTATTTTTAAAAACTGTCTGGGCGTCCCTTTTAAGTGTTTTTTAGTCAGACAGGACGGTATTTTTGCTTTGGAAAACTATTTTAGAGTACCAAGTTTAGTCTAGGTTTTTTTCTCACTGGTATTATTAAAGAAACTTTTTTATTGTCATGGCCGTTTTTTATCTAAACTAATAATAGAAAGAAGAAACATTAGATTTTTTGTTTGTTTGTTACGATTTAACTCATAAAATACTGGACCGTCAGTTAAGTCTCATGTGCCTGTAATTTCACCGGCCCCCTTACCTTTCTAATCGTGACACATAGTGCATTTATATTGACTCAGGCAAAGCCGGGCGGGTCGCTTGTCAAGAATAAAGAATAAATTTATACGTAGGCAAACTGTTCCTCTTTAACATCCCATCGCCTTTCAAACTGAAACAGCATGATGTTCAAATACAGTTTCGAGTAACATTTTGCAACAAAACAGTAGTTTGAATAAACAAACGGTTAACCCTGCTTCTGCGGACAGTGGGACATTTGAGCGATTCTTTTGTTTTGTTTAAAGACGTCAAAAGATATGTTCATAGCTGCCAATAGGTCTTTTGTGTCATAATGTTTGCGGTATTTGTCGTCGCAGCGTGGAGTCTCTTTTATTATTTGGTAGATAAGTGAGATATTTTTTTTTTGTTTTTTTTTTTTGCATTTGTATACTGAACGTATGCATTTTTGTGTTATGTTTACCGATAATTTGAATAACTTGATTCTATGTACTCGTATTTTGATTGTATTTTATTTTAATATTTTACAGATGCTTATTTAGATTTTAAATAGTTTTAGATTTTTTATCAGATAACGTCTAGAATTGGGACCTTAATTCTAAAGTAGGAAATAATCACTCATTGTAGCAGAGTTTATAGTTTTATTACAATACTCTATTAATTTACAGTGACTAAAAGTGTGTCTGAACTCAGTAGACCACCATTTTTAGGGTTCCCCGCCTAAAGGCTAAAATTGGACCCTATTACTAAGACTCAGCTGTCCGTCTGTCTGACACCAGGTTGTATCTCATGAACCGTGATAGTTAGACAGTTGAAATTTCATATATGATGATTTTCTGTTGCCGCTATAACAAGAAATAAACAGAATACAATAAATATTTAAAGGGGCTTCCGTACAAAAGACACGATTTTGCCATTTATATTAATAACGGAACCCTTCGTGCGCGAGTCCGACTCACACTTGGCCGGTAATTTTTTACACTCTTCCCTTGACACTAGAGACAACGTGTCTATAAGCTTTGCACATTTCTTATAACTCCAGATGGCAATAACGTAACCGCGTGTTTACTAAATGGCCACTTACAAAGTGTAAATTAAAAAAAAAACAACTCACTTAACTAGCCACTACACAGTTTTATCAATTCCGTATCAACATCCGCTGAACACATCTGTCCATTCGTTTTTGTCGCGACTATTTCCTACTGTCCCTTCATAGAAAAGCAATCGGGTAGTCGTAAACGTTAAGGGTCTAAAAGTACCCCCTGGGGTGCATCTAAAGGCAGGACGATGTTTCTTGACACTGGTAGAAAAAGTACCCGTGGCTGTAGTTGGCAGCCCTTAATCTGGGGCAAGCGTCAGGGGTGTTATAAGAGAGGCAAAAAGTGTAATTTAAAGCTGACTTAAGGTTTCGAATTAAAATGAAGGAGCCTTCTGGGGTCTTGTTTATTTGATGGGTAGTGCCTGTTTATCCCTGATCGATGGATGTACCTTTATATGTTATTCTGATTTGGGTTCTACTAGAATGAATTAAGGAGTATTTTTTTTAAAATTATGTACCTAAATATAATCTATACTAATATTGTACAGATAAAAGCTTGTAAGTCGATTTGTAGGAATAAATCACCTGATTAAAAAAAATCTTTCACAGATTTTTTTTTAAATTTATTCCCAAGTGATATAGGCTATGTCATAATACCGGGATAAATTAGACCTGTCGGGAACGCGGCTGAAACAGCAGGACGAAAACTAGTGCAATATTGTCAGTACATTGTCATCTATACTAATACTAGCTGCCCGGACAGACGTCGTCATGTCGAAATAAGTCCATACAAAAATGCAGGAATTCGCTCGCAGCGCCACCTACCGGGTCCAATTGGAAATCTAAACCATCCAGGGCACCACCCAAACGCATACAAAAAAAACATTCCAATCGGTCCAGCAGTATTAAAAAAGTAGAAATAATTGAATTTCACGGTATTTCGTTTACTACAAAATAAATTTAATTTATACTTTAGCCTCAATAACACGTGGTAATCATGATATTGAACTGTAGCTTATAAGACACGTTTGTCGGTTTACCATAGCAGTGCCATATATTGATTACTTACTCAATCCAGTCGAAAAGTATCGACATCTGTTAGAATCTTTTGGAGTTAACAGATAATTGTGACTGTCAATTAATTATAGACCAATAATTTGCAATAAAATAAAATTGTGACTATAATTAAAGATCTAAGCTATCCTATCTCTTAAGTTGGACCAGACTGCTCACGGTGTGCCAATTTAATTTAAAATCTGTTAAGTAGTTTAGGAGTCCATCGCGGACAAACATCGTGACAGGAGATTTATATATATTAACATTAATATTATAAAGAGGAAAGATTTGTATGTAAGTATGTTTGTTACTCTTAGACGCAAAAAGCTACTAAAAGGATATGGATGAAACTTATAGATATGATAGAGCATATCCTGGAATAACATATAGGCTACTTTTTACCCCGGGAAAATGTGATATGCCTCGGGAACGCGGGTAAAACGAGTAAAAAGAGTTTTATTATTTATAGAAGTTTACACCCAGTTACAAGACAAACAGACTGTTCTTGCAAAGTAATATATATCCTATGTTGAAATCGAATCTAAAACTTGTTGCGTGGCAGTGAGGGTCTCTAACCACCAAGACAACTGGTCCATTTACTTCCTATTATAATATATGTACCTACATAATAAATGAAAATACAAATTTCTAGAAAAACACCCATGCATATATTCCACATACGTATATTACATACATACATTAGTAGTATTAGCGTAGTTAGCAAAAGAGACAGAGCACAGAGGCCGCGAAGAAACATCTTCGAGTTAGTGTCATTTTCCTTACAGAATCGAACCCCAGGATTTCTCTGTGTAAGATAATATAAATGGATAATATACATAAACCTACTTGAAAAATGATGATACTAAATGATGTTGAAAACCGCATTAAAATCAATACAGTAGTTTAAAAGCTATAAACGGTTAGATAAACATACATTACTTACTATTTACAGAAGAGAGGTTTGAGTGAACACTAGTATAGTATGAAAATTGGCAATGCATTACGCAAATTATTTTCAATCACACAGTTTTTAAACGTGGTGTAATTTTCAATATAGACACGCGATAATATCAATTTATTATTCATCCGATCAACTGACCGATGCAAATGCAGATTTCCCAACTGACCACGATCTAGTTTGCATCGATACACAATAGTAACCTAATTGTGATGCCTGGATCTAGATTCTATTGTTCCGCTTAAGGTTATTCAGGAAATGGAAAATCTATGCTAATGTGAAGCATCATTAGAAATTATTTGTGGTGGTTAATAAAGTAATTCTGTTGTTTTAGTTCATTATACCCCCTTGGATTTCCACCTCGAACGGTCCTGAGCCGCCTGCATCCAGCGGCTTCCAGCGAGTTGTCGGTCCACCTGGTGGGAGGTCGTCCCACTCGGCGTTTTCCTGTACGTGGTCGCCACTCGCGAACCTTTCTTCCCCATCGGTTATCAGTTCTTCGAGCGTTGTTGTAGTTATTTGAAGTAATTATTAGTTTGGGATCAGATGGACGTGTTAAAGAAATGTCACACGATATATTAATAATTTTAAGAAATGAAGGTTCTACAAAATTTCTCTGCAAATATAGTATGGAATCGACATGATGTTTAGCATACCTAGCCCCGGTTTCACTGGGGGATTTTATGTTTCCCCGGGGCGAGTACTCTATGTGTTAATGTTCCTGAACATGTTCCTAATTTCATTCAAACCCCATCAACTGTTTCGAAACAACACAAACGTACGCATTTATAAAATCAGTAACATAAGATGCTAGAGCAAATAGTTTTAGTAGTATTCTAGGCAAGTGTGCTTCCTCCACATCTATCCTTTTGTGTAGTACATTTTTATATTCATACTTACCTTTGATTTACCTGCATTTTTATATTATGGTACTTTTGTAGTGTTAGGTGCTTATTCTATTAAATAAGAGCGCGCCCGAAGTGTTAACTACCTACCTACTAACCTACAAATGTTTAAATATCAACATATATCGCTTCGTGGGTCAGTTGCTAAGAAAATCCCGTGTTTCACTCTATCGTATCGTATCATCTATAACACACATACTCGTACATAAGGTACGAGCTTAAATCCCTCAGTTTCACTCACGTTCCTGAGGGATTTAATGTATCTAGGGAATATTAAATAGCCTATGTTACTGCAGAAGAGTGTAGCTTTTTACCAGTGTAAGAATTTTTGAAATTGATTGAGTAGTTTCGAAGATTACCTCCTAGGTCTAAAACTAACTTTATTTCTTTATAATATTGTTTAAGATAATGTATAATATAGCTTATAATATTTCACGAACAATTGTTTAATAAATTAAATGAAAAAGCAAATAAAACGAAATTATTCTTTTTTATTACAGTGTTTTAGGGCATAGTTGTAATAGGTACAAAAGGTACCTATTAAATAATCTGAAGAAAAAAAATGTATGTAACGAATTTACATGACTGGCTTCTAGTCAGTAGGCGTGGCTCACCGAGAGGCGTGGCCTCTCCGGGGCGGTCCCTCTGTGGCCTCCCAGAGCACTCAGAGGCCCGAGAGATTTCAACAACTTGTTTGTTGCTTGCTAAACTTGTACAGTTATTAGCCATTTGGCTATGTTATATTTATTTAGGTAATTGAACGTAATGTAATATGAAATATTATATATGTAGTAGCTGTCCCCCGCGGTTTCACCCGTGTTCCCGAGGGATATAAACGCGCGAACGGTTTTTTAATTTTTTATTATTTCAAACACTATGCATCTAAATTGTTTGATGTTAACTGCAAATATTATCTTCATACAATTACCTTGGTGATAGCATTATTTTTGCAAGGAATCTTCCCCAGGATATATAATCTATCTTTTTGTCAAATTTCATTACGATCCGATCAAACAAACAAAGTTACTTTCACATTGATAATACATAATAGTATAGATGCTATATTAGAGAATATTTTTTCTTATAAGACTAAGGAGACAAACAAACTGAAGGCTTACCTGATGGTAAACGATCAACCCAGTTTATTGTTGATTGCGACACAATATCAAACCTGCGCAAAACAAACCCCGTCAGAATTAGTACCCATCACGGCTCTATTACTCTACCTACGCCATTCATCTAACACATGGCTGAATCATTTTTAACGTAAGAACTCATGAAAATTTTTCATAGAATACGTTATACTTGTATAGCTTTTGCATAATCTTGAATTATTTTGACGGGCCAGTTGGCTAGGTGGCTAGAGGCCCCGAGTGTCACGCCATAAGCTAGGTGCAATTCCCATACAGGACAAAAAATGGTAACAAATGCGAAAGACGAATTGTATATATACCAATGCCCACAATTCCTGTATCATACATCTATGAATATGTATGGATGTTTGTTACTTTTTCACGCAAAAACAACCTGACGGATATTGATGAGGCTTGGCAGATAGATAATTTATAACTTGGATTAATTATTGGTAGCTTCAGTAACATTAAATTTGACCTTCATAAGTGCCCTCCGAGGGCCTAAACTGAATAAATGGCTTTGAATTTTGAATTTTTGAATGTAGTACTAATACTTTTTATCCCTCTCATAATTTTTAAAAAAATTACGAGAAAGGGGATGAAACGGGGGACAGCTAATGTCAAAGAAATTAATTGTTAATGAAAATAAATGTTATTAAAATCTAAAATAATCGTAAGATTTTTTTTGTAGGACGGTCCGATGCTTTGCAACATCACTAATGCCTTGTCGACCCTGAGACATAAATATGTTAAGTCTCATTTGCCGGTTCACGAGTTCCTTTACCCTTCTAACCGAAACACAGTAATACAAGTGCATTGCGTCCCGGCGAAAAGACCCTGCACTAAGAGCTCTACTGCTTCTAAAATATCATCTCCAATCATCTGACTTAACTTATGCAACATAGCAGACATTTACTTTAATGTTTTATGTAGTGATAAAGAAATACAATGAAAAAAATACATCTAATTGATTTGTTCCAAAATATTGCCGAGTTTACATCTCTTGTTTATGATTTTCATAATATGAGCAATCATAGTAACCAAATAACTAGCATTACTAGAAACACATGACTTAGCACAAAACGTGGAGCTGAATCTGTCAAAAAACACAACAACATTTCACGATCCTATATATAGTCATATCCCTTCAAAGTATAACAGACTAAGGTCTGATTTAAAAGGCATGTAACAACGTGTCTAGCTAATAAATTGAATTTAGAACAGTTTCTGTTCTAATTCCGAATAAACTGTCGCAAATGACTAAGAATCTACAATTTTGTCAAGATCTGTTATACAATGATTAAATTGAAAAACAGAATTTAAAATACAATGCTCGTACAAAGCCTAGAAAGTAAAATGTCTCTCAATTGCAACGGTTGGAACTTATATATAGGTGGCATAGATTTTAGATCGACGTGGTAACCTCAAAGTAGCTTCAGTAACTTTAAATTTGACCTTCATAAGTGCCCTCCGAGGGCCTAAACTGAATAAATGGTTTTGAATTTTTTGAATTTTACCCTTCAACCGTACAACGTTTCGTCATAAGGTTTTCTTTTAAGTTCAAGCTCATTTTAGGATTTGAATGTAGGCTCTTTGTCATGGCATTTGACGTGACTGCTTCTGTTTGCCGTCTTTATTAAACATTCATACATCTTGATATCATTATCAGCTTCCTGATGCCAACCTTGTTTGGAAATACTTTCATTGACAACTGGTTTTAAAGTATCATCAACGCGGTCATCAGTATATTTTTTAGTCGTTGCCACACCCTAGAGATATGTTGCTGTGGTAGTATTTGTCACAGCGACTGCAAATTACACGGCGTAAAACTAAATACAGTAATACCCAATGCTATGAAAAATTATGATAAAATACACAAAAAAATAAAAAAAAATATTTTCATCAGTCAATCCATAAACAAAAGGATTATATTCAGACTATTCAATTATGATATATTGGCGAGAACTATATTGGCAGACTCAAGTCTGGCACTAGTACACCTATATGTGTTAAGCCGGGTTGAAATTAAAAACTTAAGTGAAGTACTCGTATGCAACGTTTACATGAAATATCCCAAAATTGGTAAGATTTCTAATAAATTATATAAATTCTTAACAATGTACATTGAGGGTCATTTTATAGTTCAAATATGCCAACGTATATGAACATGAACTGCGTCTAATACACAAAATTGTTACGTAAAAAATTGTAAAGAATAAAGTGACCGAAACAGTGAGGGTAAAAACCATGGTAACATTTTATATAATTACGACATGAAGAAAAACCATTGTGATTTTAATATCAATGAATACTGACTACTCATACAAATTATTCAGGGATTTTTAAGCTGCTATGTGGAAGACGTGCTGATAAATAGCTACGCAACATACGATCCCACGCTATACACAGCCACATAGGTATCTATTTAAGTATAGATATAGAAGAAGAAAAAAGTAGCTTATGTAGTGTAACAATTATCTGGATTACATAGTACAAGCTTTGCTTAGTATGGAATCTGATTGCCGAATGTAAAAAACATTCTGCTATCAGATTCTCTGGCTGTTCATTATTTACAGGACTTTATTTTGATTTACAGTAAGTGGAAAGCTTCATTAGTAAGATACCTCCACGATGTTTATAACCTAATTAAATTTCCATGTTCATTATTGTAAGAATCATCAATTTTGTGGAAATCGTCTTAATTTTAACGACAAAATAAAGCAGAAGTGATTTGTTCACGCTCAACTCACACGACACACTTAACATATAATTAATGAGCCGACAAAACCTCATCTCGCGAACAGTTAAAGTCAATTCCCACTGAAATTTCATCATCGTCAATCTAACTTGGGTTTAATAAGTAATACTTGCGCTGGGGCGTCCCTCAGCTCAGGCCATGGTCCAGAGAGATGTGCTCCGTCTCGCCTATCCGTCTATCTCTTACCCTCACACTCATTCAGCGGTCTCTGAGGGAAACTCCGCAACCCGTACGCATTACCATAACCCACGGCAGTAACTACGCACTGGAGCTCCGCTTTTGAATGTTTAAAAATCGAATTTTATTATTGTTCATCGTTTTTAAATAATAAATGGCCAGTTTTTTGTTTAAAATTGGAATGGAATGGCTAGCAAGTGGCGCCACCTACGGCAGTCGGGTTGTCCCGCTCGCGAGGGGAGGGCGTGTCCCCAGGGCGCCTCCCACAGTCCGCGGGGACGGACGGGGGCGCCGCGTTGCCCGAGCACTCGGCGGCGCTCTCCCGCGACGCTTGTTAGTGTTCCGCAAATCCGCAGCGGGATCGCCCGCACAACCGGGATTCGATCCCCAGAACGCACATACGATAACACAGAGCCGCCTATCGGATAGTTATAGCTAACTGACTACGAATAATATTCTGCAAAGGCTTTTTCAACAATATTTTTGCAAAACTACTTTGTGTTTAATTTCCAGTGATTTTTTAACTTTGGTTTTTAAAGAAGTATTGTGCGCGCGTAAAATTTTTAACTTTCGAACGTGAAACTTCGTGATTGTCCGCGGCAGTTCGTGCGCTCTCGGGCGCTTGATTAGGGGTGCGCGTCGTGATTCGAGATTCGGTCGGACGAGTTAAACGCGGCGGCGGGGTACACGGGCTCGCCGTGGCCGCCGCTCGACCTGGACCCAGTGGGATGGGGACGGAAGCTGTACCCGTCGGGAGCACCCAGGTCTTCAGGTATGTGGACTTATAGATACAGGAAATTAAGACTACTTTTTTGGGAAAATATTGAAAGGCACTAAAGTTTAAGTTAAGTTACGTGGAACCAAATTTTGTTTGAATAAAATATTTTTTATGTCGATTTTTTCACATAAAATACAATTTTTCACCAAATGTTGGCATCAGGCGACAATGATTGTCCGAAAATGTCCGAAAAACAGGGTTGTTCAATTATTCTTCTAAGCAATAAAAAAAGCAATAAAATAAAATATACACTAAAATCTTCCAATAAAATCGTAGAAACAATAATGACGAAGTCGGTCGACGCTACGTCGTAGACGTCTACGTCGTAGCATTACAAATGGACGGTGCGCCGCGTATACAATAATTCATAGAAAATTAATTTCTCGTCTACGTGTACATTTTCAGAGCACTTTAAATATTAGACCATAGTTTTCATAGGAATATTTACTTTAAACTTTTTTTAGATATCTAGAAGTGCCAGATAAAATTTATCAAAAATATAAAATAAGTAAAATATAAAATCTTACCACAGAATTTCACAATTATTTGTATCTTTGTTAGGATAATAAAAAAATATTTCTTTTATTAGTATCGTATAAGCAATCATTCTCAATATTGTTTTATTAGGACATAAGACTTTTTTATTTATGAATGTTTACTTAGTAAGATAAAAAATATATCAACGTAATTTTTTTTAGTAAGGTAAAATGTATATTTTAATTTTGTTATACAACAAGGTAACGAAGTGTGTAGGGATCCGTTTTTAAGTGGATGGAAAAATGGACACAGGCACATAATAGTTAAAATTTTTAAGGTAGGTTTTTTCTTATGAATCGCTGTACATAAAATAAAATTTTGTAAACAGAATTTTAGGTGATTCATGTAACTGATGTATGAAAAAAACAGTGCATACAAGCGTGTGGGGTATCTTTAGATAAGTCTTTTTAAATAAATATAAGTTTTTAATTAACTTTTTATTTATAGTTTGTGAAGTAACCACTTCTTAGTCTCAAGCCTTCCAATATAAGTTACTAGTAATAAAAAACAAACCTCACAATTAAAGTTTGTTTTAAAAAGATAGAAAAGTTCTTTCAGATCGTAATAACCACTAATCATAACTTTGTATTCAATTAAAAATCATTGAAAAGTTTTATGTGATACGAACAATTTTTTTAAATTAGTTAAAATAAAAATTGTTACTTGCTACTTAGGACATAACCCTATCAACTGTGGTCTGACTTGGCCAGATATATTTAGTTTAAATCTTTACCATTTGATTATCAGATCGGAACTATTTGCTAATGGAAATATCTTGGTATCTCTAATGGGTTTCTTCCACAAATTGCTTCAGGCTTACCAGATGGCGTATATATTCTATATGCCTTCAATAAATCGTAGCCGTGTAAGTTGATACATTCCTGGGACTTTCTTTACAGACGATTAACTCATTTTAAATAATATGTACCTGGATACAAATAGAACTAGATAACTGATATAATACTTTATAAATACTTGCTTTTTAGACTTGTAATCGAACCCACGATCCGCATCGTCAGTGTAACTAACTACCTCGCCAATGGGTCCGTCAACGCACTTTTATACTTTTGATATTTATAAATGATGCAAGCCACTTTTCCATGAGATTTTTATTTCCAGGTGGCCTAATGTTCGGCCTCCACCACCAGGAGGCCGCGGGAGGCCTGCACGCGCAGCCACGAGGGCCGATCACCTCACTCAAGGAGGAACCTCTCACCCGGGCCTGGATGACTCCCACTTCCTTAGTTGACAATACCAGGTAAGTTTTCAAATGTTTGGGATATATTTGTTAAAAAAAGGGTGATATGTGTGTAGAGAAAAATACATATTGTGATATTAAAATAACCAAAGTCAAATGTGAATAAGTCAGATTACATTATATTTTTAAAAAAATCCACGTCAGAAAATGTTTTAGGTTCCGTCCCGCCCAGAACAGCTTTCTGATTTGTTTTATAACACCATGTTGAAATTAAAAATCTTGTCTTCCATGTTTGTGAGCTCTAATTCGGCTATTCAAACTTTAGTCAAATTTGACTCACAATTAAAAAATTATCTAGATTAAAATCGAATATTCATCATTTTTTTAAACTCTCCTTGAGAACACGGGAGAACCGCGGATCTGAAGCTAGTCAATAACACATAGTAATAATAAATTCTTGCTAGTTCTTTGTTGCAACCGAAATGCAACATCATTATTTCGCTCTCCATCACGACTAATACCAAAAACAAAATTGAAAAAAATAATTAAGGGTCCACGAACAAACAGCCCTTATTTACACGGTTTTGATAAACCTGTTACGGACCGAAAAGAGCAGCGCACTAAACTTATTAGTGGGCCCAAAATTGTATTAGTGGTCCCACAGACTGGGCAAACTACGCAGCAAATGTCTACTCTATTTGACATCAATGACTGAAAGGGCATTAAGTTGGTACACGAGGGGTCAATTTGATCCTCATCAATGAAATTTGCTGATCAATTTCACAATGGAAAATTTAATATTTAGGTATGAACTTTTGTATAGAAGTTGGCCTCTGAAATTCGATTTTATAGCTTACATACAATATAGTAATCCATTTCTTTATATTATCTGTAAATATTGGTATTTTCCGTTATTAAAATAATGGTTAATTAACGTATGGATATTTTGGAATTATTAGAAAATACTAGTACGTGTTTTAACCCCGGTTAAAATTATGAACTATCTATGCCTGGTACATCCAAATTTGTTTGGTAATTATTCCGTTATAGAGTAAAAATATCAATCTAACCACCCAGCAATTTATCCAATTTTTTTTGCATTTATAATATTAGTAAGATCTAGAATAGGAAATGCATATTAATTAAATAAGAAATACATTCATTATGAAATGCCAGGAAAAAATCTATCTACTGTACAACTATTACAGCTGGAAACCTAAATAAGTAACTTGTAAAGGAGTAACGCAACAAACCATTTTTAACGTAAAATTAGCGTATTTTTTTAATTAGATACAAAAATATTTTAAGGCAACATTTAAAATCCAGTCTCAAGGTCTGTCCAGTACTAAAAAAACCGATTTAAAACATATGAAAGCCACCTGCATCGCCAATAATGCGTCACCGGCACAATGACTCCATTATCATGCCAGTGTCCAATCAGGGGCGCGCAAATTCCGCACACCCGATAATGAACACCGTAACAAGTGTGTATTCATAAACGTAAAGGGCGATATAAATCATAGAGAGGGTGATTTTGGTGCGCCATCCGATACAGTTTTGCTTGTGACTGTACTTCGTTATTAGGGTTGTCAAGAACTAAAGTTGGATTAAATATTTTGTTATTTTTTTTGGTATAAGTAGTGTCTAGGCTCTCACATTGTAAGTAGTAATCAGCGTAATTTCTCTCAATTTCTTTTTGTTAATCAAATTTAATATTTGAAGGCATTATGAGTGATTCACTGCTTATGATATTCAGATTTTGGTAAAGAAAACTATTTATAGTTACTAATATATTGATAGAGTATTTTGTAGTTCCTAAAAATTGATGTCGTCGCACCATAATTTACGACTGTGCGATTGTATATTTGATACCCCAGAGCCCTATTTTTACAACCAAGTTAAAATAAAAAGAAAAAAAAATGCTTTTAATTTTTTTATATTCCAGTGTTAAATCTAATAAAAAAAGAAAAAAAAAAGTAAACGTATATATAATCTTATTAAACATTAATATATCAAATGTAAAATGTAACAAGCTTGGAATTAAAAGTCTTTTTATTTTTTTATTATACTGTATCAAATTTGAAGTCGATTTCTAATAGCTCGATAAATCATTCAGACAGACAAGACAGACACTGAAGTCCACAAGACTTTCCTTTTTACAACTCTGGTATGGAATCCCAATTTTTTTACAAATAAAGCTTGCTGGTATCAACGAAATATAACAAATATCTTAAAATTTTATAATCACCGTCAAAAATTACAACGAGTAATATTTATATTTGCATAATACATAACATTTACGCAACAAAACGCAAGCATTTGGTACGCGGTATAATATGAAGTATTGATGTGCGTACCCGAATTAGTGCGTATTGTGTTTGTGGGATGAACCCCTCCCTACATCTGTCGGGCTTGTCTCATTCTTAAAATGTTGACTATGATAATAATGTGTTTATTTGTTAATATGGTGTTTACTTTTCTTTTGACAGTGTTTTTTTTACTTGGAGTATTTTTATTTTACGATTAAACGTTAATGTACGCTCGAAAGAAGTTATACTTCTTTGGCGTATGTAATAAAATAATTGTTTTATGCATTAATATAGATTTTAATTAACCAAACGACCTACTAGGTGGTATACATATAAAAAAAGAATTATTAGAATAAAAATAAATTATGTGTTTTTTTACACATCGTTGCGGGCAAATTCATCTCACATTAAACATACGCTCGATCCTGTTTTACTAAACTTCAAAATATAAAATAAGGCATAAATAAACCGAGCATAAAATAAAAAATAAAATGTGGCAAAAAGGAAGAATCGGGCAATATTAACAATTAAATATAATTAAATAGTTACACCTTTGAAATAAGGAACCCAAAATAATGATTTTTATACAACCTCCGATTTTCACGTAATTTCCCCGTCAATTTAATTATTAAAGGATCATTAAAGTCTAGATGACAAATGTTGACAGATAGCCCTGTCAGCGATGATGTAGTCATTTATAAACTCCGATGACAGGCTCATTTATAAACTCTCTAAATCATTAACTCCGCACCCCGGCGATTAGTCGCAGTGTTTTTAATAAATTAAATTTTAGGAACATCACTAATGATATACGTACTCGCCATGTAATTGTTTTGAGTGTTATTAACTTGATGTATGAAATTAAAACGTGCAATTTTGTGAATATACTTTTGAAATATTACATGGTATTTATGAATAACTGAAACATTTTTGTAACGTACCAGTGTCGATCATAATGTCGAATTAATCAAAATTAGTTCAGCTATTACGTTGTGATGAAGTAACAAATATTAACTCGAGCACCTTAGTAGGATAATGCATGAGTTGGGTACTTAATCATAACGTTCTGTGATATCAAAATGGCTAGTGTTGTTCCAGCATACATAAGATGTTAGAAATGTTTTGCGGAATTTTTAACGCCAAAATTTAGATATTATTAATAGTAGATTTATTCTCTTTATTTATTTTTTTTGTGAAATAAAATCATTATTTTAAAGTGACACTTCTTATGGGCCTTGAAATTCTGATCCGCTCGCATTTTGTGTGACGATAAATAAATTAATGATAAACACAATCTATATTAAAAAAAAATATTGATAAATAAAAAAAATCTGTAATAAAAAAGTTTCACTACACAGTACTCAGTTTTTTTTTACTTACTTAGCAAAACAATACCTTAACTTATTACAAACAAATTTATGTCGATTTTATTTTATGGAACCTATCAAAATAGTCAAGATACATTTGAACAAAATATCTTCAAAGATTGATAAAAGGTCCTAAATAAGTTAGCGAAAAAAATCGCTACGCTTCGACCTAATCGCGAACGCGCTTCGCAAACTGGTGGCGATAAATAAAACAATGGAGTGTCGCGTGCGAGAGTATAAAATGGCAATCGCAAAACCAATTTGTTTACGCAAATTCTGCAGCGCGGAGAGATGAATGGGCGACCATAGCGTAATACGGTCCTGGCGGGTAATGTTGTGCTGTAGGGAGGCGCGTGTATCGATATCGATACTGTTCACATTTTGTCAGTGTGTGTACGCTGTGGAACTGTAGATTTTTCTAGTATTCATAATATGACGAACGCTTCTATAGCTTATATAGCTAGTCTTTATTCTTAGCTTAAATAACCTCTATAGAAAAATTCAATATAAATAAAGTACCAGAAGTTTCTGAGAGAATTTTGGAATACTACAGAAATATATGTGGCTTGAAATTTAATGAATTTGTTCGGGTTATTTATTTTGTAGATTTATTATTTACGAGAATAGTTCAGTCATTTAATATTCAATAATGTTTAATAAGTCACAATATAAAATTATAATCAGTTTATTTGAGTTCCTGGATAATAACGATAAAACGTCAGTACCTACGACAAATAACCAGCACATCCCTAGCAAGCAACACATTCGGAACAACAGTGAGAAATGAGACCGAAGATTTGATGAACTGCGCGCGTTTGAAATGTTGCTACATCGATGTATTTATTGCACTCATTGACATACATTCTCTGCCGTTAATATGTTTGAAATCCACCTCTATGCCTATGGAATAAGGGTTATAAAGTTGGCAAATCAATGTTAGTGACTAGAATTACCAAAACCAAATCGCCACGTGTGTCGATATCGAGTTGTGTGGCGCCATTCGTGTATCGTCACTTCATTTATGTTATCGATATTTTAGAATAGCTTTCAGATTTATAATCTTACGATGTTGCAGAGTTTAGTTCGATATTTTCAAATTTAGAATTTTATTTGACAGAAAGATACGTGCATTTAAGTTTATCAAACAAATATATTATTTTATTGAGAATGTTTCTTCTGAATCATTTATTAGCGGCCAGGAACTTGTTGAAACGTTAACTTGTAAAATCGCTCTTTTTGTTTTTCAATAATACGGAATAATAAAGCAATAACTGTTTCTTTTGTAAATGGTACCTGGTGGACAGTATGCACGGGTTAAAAAAAAAGTTTGCAAAAAGTTGCAACTAACGGTATGTCATAAATCAAAATATTTAAAAGGATTTAATCTATTCTATTGTTTCTTGTTTCTTGTGGTTAAGAAAAAAAATGGGTTGACGTTGTAGTGGCAGTATGTTCAGCATTGACAAATTATTTGGTTCGAAATAAAGTAGGCGTGAATGATATTTTAATTTATGAGCAGTTTTTGTGGGTTCCGGATTTTTGCTAAAGTTTTTGTGTCGCTGAACATTTGTTTAGCTGCAATGATTGAAATAATTGTGGAACTAATTGATTTATTTTACTTCAACGATTGATGGTTTGTATTTTAAAAATAAGTCATGAAATTCCATAGAGGGTTGGCGTCAGACAATCAGTCAGCTGTTAACATTCTGCCGATTGTAAAATGTATTATTGCACCGATCCTACATTGTTAACAGGGCAGGCAGATGATGATAATTAGGGTATGATGGGGTAATCTGTTACATTATAATAATAATAAATAAAAAACTGTTTATTTGCAACGAAAAAAATAAAAGCTTTTACATTGAGTTACACGCAGATACATAAGAAATAGATATAGAATCTATAGAGCATGAGCTTTCGGTGAAGGAAAACATCGTGAGGATACCATAGCACGGTACAAGGGTACTTTGTAGTACCCGTCTACCTACCTCCTTCATGTTGAGAAATCAGTCAGTTGGTCTAGTCTGGCAGCTCCACTTGGGCGGCAGTTCACTTCTAGATTTGCGTATTTACCACATTTGGCCACATCATCACATACCATAATGAAATTGTAGTCAAACAGAAGCCTCAATTTCAAATGTCAATGTCAAAATTTGACAGGCCAGTTGGCTTGGTGGTTAACGCTCTGACTGCCAAACCGAAGGTCGCGGGTTCGATTCCCACCCAGGACAAACATTTGTGTGCATGAACATGTCTGTTTGTTCTGTGTCTGGGTGTAAATATCTATATAAGTATGTATTTAGAAAAAAAAAGTAGTATATGTAGTAAATCAGTTATCTGGTTTTCATAGTACAAGCTCTGCTTAGTTTGGGACCAGATGGCCGTGTGTAAAGAATGTCCCAGGATATTTATAGTCCCAGGATATTTATAATTTTGGCCATGTATTTTTTAATAATATATTTTTATACAAAAACTGATGGAATTGAATGTGCTTAGTCCGTTCCTTACTGCGGATATGACGAAGATAAAGATATTGACCGTCTCTTTCCCCCAAGCAGCGTAGGCGTTGGCGTCGGGCGAGCTCACTTCGAGAAGCAACCGCCCAGCAATCTGCGCAAGAGCAACTTCTTCCACTTCGTAGTGGCGCTGTATGACCGCGCTGGACAACCGGTTGAGATCGAACGCACCGCCTTCATTGGGTTCATTGAGAAAGATCAGGTGAGCTTGGAAATATATACAACATTTTACAAAATACCCCGTAAAAATATACCTAATTAATTATATTAAAGCCAACAGCCCTAGAAAGCTGTCATGTCAGGGAATCAGATTATTTAACAGAAAGGTACCTATTTTACTTAATAATTGTCTACTTAAATAGTTTTTCTATTTTTCATTCATAAACGTTAGCTTATTGTTATTTTTTTGGTGTATGTTATACAGCGTTTACTACGATTCTTAAATATTATGAATGGACTCGTTATAAGGCCCCATTTAACCTCCTTTCGACTTTACGGGTAGTTTTGAAACACTCTGTATATAAAAAAAAAAATTAAGACTTATAAGCAGGGTTGTTACGGATGCAAAAATTTAGACATCCGCGGATGCAGATGCGGATGCGGATTATTAGAAGTTCACATCCGCGGATGCGGATTCGAAGCGGATGCGGATGCGATGCAGATGCGGATTTTGGGATTTTAAAAGGATAATTATTTAAATTTTAAGTGTATAAATAACTGAACATCAATTTAATTTTGACTTTTTATTTAATTAATCATATTTTTTACACAAGTTTTTCTTCTAGTTTCATAATGAAAAATCTTTGTTTAATAATTAAACTTAAAAATGGGTGAATTATATTTAATAAATAGTAATATTGCAGCCTTCTCAGCTTCCAACCTGTTTCTTAGTGGGTTATATATTAACCCAGCTCCACTAAATAGTTGTTCACTGGGAACACTGGCTGGTGGAGGTGATAAATATCTGCATGCTAATTTGGAGAGAATTTTAAATTCACAGTGGTTAACTTTCCACCAATTAAGTGGATTTATTGACAATGAGAAAAAACACAACAAACAAACCTGTAGGATCTTGTTACCAATGTGCGCCTTTGTATTCGACAGTTACTGAATGAAGTTAGTAATTACCAAAACAAACGCGAAGCACGTGCCACTCTGGCTCCGCCCACTTTCTTTACATGTAGTTACTTGTTGATGTGAATCTGCATCCGTAAAAACTCCGCATTGATTGATGCGGATGTGAATGCGGATGCAGATGTCTGAATTAATGCGAATGTTCCGCATTTGCGGATGCGGATGCGAATATTCGCAACAACCCTGCTTATAAGCTTTGGCCCCTATAAATTAAAGCAGAAGTTACCAGTTTTGTTTACTGATTTTACAGAACTGTCCACTCAAATGGGTAAAGGGAAGCTTGGTTTCAAGGGTTAGTAGTGCGTTTGTTATTTATTAGTGTTTGCTTTATTGATACAGAAATGACCACTCATATTGGTTAGGTTCAAGGGTTGGTAAACGATTATCTGAGGTTTTTATTATTTTATATAAATATTGTTATTCTTATGTCGTACTTTTTCAAAGTTGTTCGCTAATTAAAATAAACGCACCTAACCCAAAATCCTTATAAATCAACAATCTGTCTGCAATACTTTGGACTTATAGTTGTAATTGTTAAAAAAATGTCTATTATCCTTCAAAGATTTCACGGAAGATATTTTATAGCCCAACTTCTGCAATGATGAGGATTGTCGCCGTCCTCGTTCACATCCACGACCTGGAAATCCAGAACCTTAGCTTAGCTGGTAGCTTGAGTAACTTTAAATTTGAACTTGAGAAAAGGGTCTAAACTGAATAAATGGAGTTGAATTTTAGTTTTTAAAAATTCGAGAATATTTTTTTTACATCATTTTTAACGGTAGTATAGGTACGTAATATTAAATCATGTTTTTTATCTCAGTAACGCTCCTTTCAATAACTGTTATTATAGTTAGTTTATCAAATAAATCCTTCATTCAAGATACTTATCGTGAATCGGATTCTGATGTTGCTTCATCAATCAGGATCGATTGGACATGATTTCTATTGTGTGCACAATGCTTATTTACATAATGCGCAAGTGCGTTGGTGGCATATGTTAAACTGTGGAATATAAAAAAAAGAAATTTAAAATGTGCACAGTCAGATATGGCTGTGAAATAAATAGACTGAGATATTGGGATCACTGGGACACACACGGCCGCCTGATCTCGAACTGTTGTGTGTACTTAATTGAAATTATATAATATCGTATATTACCAGTTTTCTGGTTTTACTACTTCGCTTCTTCTAAAAACATCATTAATTATGTATAGATTAACACTTAGACACCACCATATTGTAACATAGAATACGATAACATTCAAAATTAGAATAATAAAACGTAAATGTAATGCAATTTTTAAAAAGCTGCTTGTAATTATAAAACAAAAATGTTTTATATTCCTTTTTTAAATGGATATTCTTAGTCGTAATTTTATGCAACCTTCGCCCGAGTAATAAAATTGAAATGTTGTATACCTATGCCTCTAGTCTGTATCTGTCTAGTGGATTAGACTACAGCATGATTATTTATTCCCTATAGTAGACTACGATTTTTTTTTATATAAAAACTTGAGCGCATTTAACTAGATCTCACCTGATGGAAAGTGACGATGTGGTCGAGGATGGTACACGCGAACTCAAGTTAGTTAACGAATGTTTATTTGAAGCCCAAATTTTTAAATATGTCACTAAAATATAAATTAAATAGAGTTCTTAGTACAGGAAAAGTATTAATTAGAAAGGTAGTCCGGTGAAATTACAGGTACATGATACTTAATAACTTCACATTTCAAGGTCTATAATGCATTGGCGAATGCCCCTAGTATGCACATGTCTATAGGTCACCTACCATCAGTTAAACCACCTCCCTGCATCGACAAACTTGACATAAAAAAACTAAAGGTATCCGAAAAAGGTTCACATTATTACAAAGCAAGTGAAATAATAAAATATCACAAATGTAGGTTACGGCCGGTGACGCCAGAGGGCTCTGCGCGTTCACACGTCTTGTTTGTTGGCGCCAAGTTAATTATTCACATGGTAAACATTCGTGTCCGTGTTTTTACGGTACGCGTGTGGTGGCCATTATATTTTCCTTGCTTTGGACCTTATTGTGTTTATTTTAAAATATAATATACAACGACGATCATGATTGAAATCTATGACGTATAATTATAAATATAAAGCACGCTCAAGTAGTTAAACAGATCCAAATTTACAAAGTAACTGTTCATTAAAACTGATCTATAATATAGTAATAATAAGTTAGGCTTTTAAGGCTCATATTATCAAAATTCATGTAAAACTTATCATCCCATATTATTAAGTTATTAGTAAGTTTTAGTGTTGATATAGAGGTTTTGTCAAGAATCTTTACCTGTTTGAGCCTGTCCTGACCCTGTTCATACCTCAAAGTCGAATTCAAAACCATTTATTCAGTTTAGGCCCGCGAAGGGCACTTATGAAGATTCAAAAATTCAAAAAATTCAAAACCATTTATTCAGTTTAGGCCTTCGGAGGGCACTTATGAAGGTCAAATTTAAAGTTACTGAAGCTGTCTGTATTTTACTTACTTACCTATTTTATGCGAGTGTCATAACATAACTCGAAGCTGAATCTTATTTATTGAAATTTTACTGAAACTAAGCAAATTATTTCAGTATATTAGTCACAATTTTTGACGTTTTTCATTAATATTTTTTTTCTTTTCAGGAAGCCGAAGGTCAAAAAACTAACAATGGGATTCAATATAGACTTCAACTTCTTTATGCCAATGGTAAGTAATCAATTATAATAGAACATTTTATTTCAATACTATAAAGTGCTTTTAAAACGACACGGACTTACCAGTAAAAATGACGAAAAAAATGGAATTGAAATACTTCTTAAAAAATTACACTTTACGGACTTACCAGTAATAAAAAAAGAGAAAAAAAATTAAACTACAATACTTCTTATAAAAAAACTAGCTGTCCCCCGCGGTTTCACCCGCGTTCCTGAGGGATTTACATTTTCCCTGGATAAAAAGGAGCCTATGTTACTCAGTGATAATGTAGCTTTCTAATGAAAAAAGAATTATTAAAATCGGTCCAGTACTTTTGAGTTTATTCGTTACATACAAAAATACAAATCTTTCCTCATTATAATATTAGTGTAGATATACACTTTACGGACTGATCTGTTACACATACCTATATTAATATATCAAGTTAATGAATTTCATCATAATAAAATTGTATTTTTTCAAAGACTGAAAATATAAGATTATAAGAAGCCACGCAAGGGAAATACAAAAAAAAAAAATATAAAGAAAAAGTAAGTTCTAAAGCATCTTTCTAACAATAGCAAATATCAGGAGATTAAAATTTAAATTACATGGATATCTATCCTTAAAGCCAAGTAAAGCTTGTAATATACAAAACAAATCACTGATAATATGCATTTTTATTATAAAATCTATTCTCACAATATTAAAAAAATATTTAAAAATAAACATTGTAACTTCACTTATTAGTATCGCTCAAAGAAAGCACAAACTCCTCAAATAAACTGCATACAATCTCAAGTGAATCTACGATAACATAGAAGCATAGATTGACATGCACTAGGACGACAGCATCTCAATTCAGCAGTTAAGCAAATATTGCCTCGACTCGGCTCGATATTGTACGCTTTGCATGCCATTATCATCAATAGGTATTGTCGACTTGAGTACCTAATGCCGTCTCAAGATCCTTTGACAATCACAGAGGAATCTTATAAAAGGTAAATGTAAAGTGATTTGATTTGGTAATTTCAACCTTAATACGAATAGCATTAAGTTGTAGGTTACTTTGATTTGTACTCATGTAAAAGTACGTATTCAATAAAAATTATAGTGATTTGAGTTGGGAATTTCGACCTTAATACGAATAGCATTAAGTTGTAGGTTACTTTGATTTGTACTCATGTAAAAGTACGTATTCAATAAAAATTATAGTGATTTGAGTTGGGAATTTCGACCTTAATACGAATAGCGTTAAGTTGTAGGTTACTTTGATTTGTACTCATGTAAAAGTACGTATTCAATAAAAATTATAGTGATTTGAGTTGGGAATTTCGACCTTAATACGAATAGCATTAAGTTGTAGGTTACTTTGATTTGTACTCATGTAAAAGTACGTATTTAAAAAAATATAAATTAAATCAGTTATCTGGTTTCTATAGTAGAAGCCCTACTTAGTTAGGGATCAGATGGCCGTAGATAAAGAATGTCCCAGGATATTTTTTAATTAAATAATGTTATGTAGGTATGCAAAAATGGATGATCGGTCTTGGATCAAATTAGAGACACAGATAGATTTTTTAACACTTTAAATACTTCGATAATGTGAATAAATTTCTACTTATTACTCTTTTCGGCTTTACGGGTAGTTTTGTAACAACCTGTATAATGTATGTCTTATAATTTTTTTCCTAAAACCCATAGAATCCGAAGAATATTTTAATTTTGATCAATAGTTTCCTATTTGTTACACTTACCATACATTGCATTCAATTATGATCTTTACCACCTCGATATAAGGCACAAATCAAACGAGACTAATCTTGTATTCAATAGACGTCGACGACAAGGCAGACTATACAGGGTCGTGCGATTGTAAATATTTGTAGTCTTGGACGTTAGAGATGGGATAATTGATACATAAATTGGTACAGAGGATACTAGCTCCTGGACTATGAATGATGGTTGTGTGTTAACATCACATAAAGTAGTCGTTATCTTATATAATAATATGAACTTTATTGGCGTTTTAATTAGGTCCACAATTAGCTTCACTCATTTCGTATCGTATTTGGACTCAATAGTAATATTAATAAATGAAAAGATGGCCGATTTCTGGCGACTATAAATAATTGGGAACAGGGCAGGTAGATCAGAATACCTTACAAGTACAGTGCTACTATTAAATGAGATTGTGTTAGCAAAATCTCTTCGATAACAAGTATTAATTTAAATTCGCTACAGGTTTAATTTTCATTCCCTGACATGTTTTATTATTAGCTTCTGCTTAGTTTGGAATTAAAGTATTAGAAAATAAAAAATAACAAAAATTGTTACTTAAATAAAAAAAACATTGAATTTACATTAACTGTTTGAGGCAAAACAACACTCTAATTAAATATATTCTTAAATAATAAATAAATAAAAAATATGTAAAATTATAATAAAATAGATATGCCTATTGTTTATTTTATTTATGCAGCGTAATATGGTTTGTAGTTTGTCTTTGCTGAGATCAACGAGATCTTGAATTACATAAATTTTGTTCGTTAGTAAGCGACATCACTTGAGAATAGCTGGGGCTATTTGGTTTTTTATGGAAACAATGATTTTACTATTGGTAGAATGATTTGAAAAGACGGAAATCATTTAAAGTGGTTTTTGAAATGAAATTACGACCATAACTCTCGGTTCGGAGACAGTCAAGTTAGAGTACTATAAAGTTCAAACACTAATTAGCCTATAGTAATAGATAGAATGCATATTTAGCCTATTTCATGAATCTTTTTTCATTATCCTATAGAGTCGTTTTTATCGACAAAACACTACAAAAGGAATGAGCGTAAAGCAGTAAGAGCGCCAACTTAATTAGCCGAATTAGTATTGAACTAATTTGCACTATTATTTTAATTCTAATGCGAAAAGAAACAGAAAGATACAAGTAAAGGCAATTTCAGGAGGTTAACAAATTGTGCAATGTCCGCCTCTACGACCGTAGCCCGTAGCCGTAGCTCGTAGCCAGCTACGAAGTTTATTGCCACTGGTAAAATGTAACTGTTTTATAGAAGTGGGAATTAGAACGATCTTAAAGTAAACATACTGGGTTTATGTTTGGTATGTTATGTTTATTCTATTGTTTAT
Organism: Habrosyne pyritoides; assembly: GCA_907165245.1. Taxonomy (NCBI): domain Eukaryota; kingdom Metazoa; phylum Arthropoda; class Insecta; order Lepidoptera; family Drepanidae; genus Habrosyne; species Habrosyne pyritoides. The sequence continues at coordinate 2,945,962 of OU015592.1, forward strand.
TTAATTTAATATTGTGTTTCTCAGGTATAAGGCAAGAACAAGACATATTCGTCCGGCTTATCGACTCGGTGACGAAACAGGTATGTTTATGGTCTAGTTATTATTTTTTAAATCTTTTTTTACATAATTTTAGGCGATGAGAGATTAGGGTCATGGAATAAGCGAGAGTTTTTAATAAAAGAAAAAAATAGTGATAAAACCATAGCACGGTGATTTAATATGTAAGGTACGTACATACAACTACCAGCCGAAATCTTAGTATGGTAGGTTATAATGAAGCCTCAGGTGGTAAGCACACAAAACCTAGAAGGACGATAGTTGATCCCATGTTTGGCTGTCCTATTCTCAAGTTAAAACACTACAACCTAAAAAAGTGCTTTAGTTGAGCACCAGTTTCGTCCTAGGTTTTGATAAATTTTGGTGTAGCAAATTTGACAAATTACATCAAAAAGGTTAAACCTATCACTACGTAACATGAGTCCTAAAACAATAATTTCCATGATCCAACTACCAACTAACAGATGTACTACAAGCGTTCACCGTTCACATCGTCCACGTGATGTTCACGTGACGGCCACGTGTCGGCCACGCGGCAGATTGTCATCGCCGCCGCCCGATTAGGGTCTAATCCACACGCCCCCTGGTCAACGTAAATTGCATTGCGTTTGCGAACAATCATTACTGATATCTCGTGTTACAATTTTATTTTACGATAGTTTAGAATTTGACGCCGGTGTGAACAGACGCTAAGCTTCTATGGAGGTGTCGAGGAGATTTTGAGTGACAGTTTTGAAAAGGGGTTATTTGGAATGACGTTCTTGATGGTAAATCGTATTAATACAAACGAGTGTCTTTTCTATTTAACTAAATATGTTCCAAAATATATAAATCGAACTTTTTAAGGTTAGGCTTTCAAGGATAATTTAGCTGCTGATAGTGAATGCTGTGAGAACTAGATTTGAATTCTACAATTAACTTGAGTTTTTGGTGATGGAAATCATTATCAACCAAAAATCAGTCAACTCACTTCTTAGCTTTGTTTAACCAACTTCAGCCACATTATTACTAATGTGGTGAGGTTGTGCAAAAAAACCAATATATGGCTAAAAATCTATCTTTTTTTGATTCTGAGTCGATTCTTGTCTATGTCAGAAATGGAAGGTATGAAACGAGTTCAATGCACCTTAATAGGCCACATTGTTTGTGCCAAATATTTAAAGCGACATCGATACAGCGAGAATTAGGCCTTAGCACGCATACTTAGTTCAGATTGGAGAACTAACGACTCCACTATATATATAAGAACATTGTCTCTTGATATTTCCATTGAAATCATAGAAATTATTATATGCCTTACTGCGAAAGTCTGGATGGATGTTTTTAACCCAATCACGCCAGAACGCCTGAAAGGATCTGTATGAAATTTGGCACCGAGATAGACTATATTCTGGTGCTTATTCTCAAGAAAATGTAACATCGGAAATGCGAGTAAAACCGCGTGGTATAGGTAGTATATAAAATTCATGGGTCAATTTTGACGATTGTATTTAAACTCTATAATAAACGTGAACACCATGAAACTTCAGCACCTCACATATATAATTTCAACACGTCCCAAGCTCTTAGTGTTGTGAAACAAGAGGCCAATTACGAAAGATTTATGCCATGAACATAATTAACTTAGGCCGAACGTTGTTAACTAAGAATTACGGAATTGTGTGTGTCAGTGTGTGTGGGTGCGTGGGTGCGATTTTATTTGCGCGCTGCAGCGGCATTTGGTAGGTGAAGTTCTTTGGTGTCTGGTTCTATGTTGGAAATGATTTGTTTTGGTGATTGTAAAGAATTTTCATTCTTCATTCACTTTAAATAAGGCTCATATATTTCAACCAAAATATTAAATGACTAGCTGTTCCCCGCGGCTTTTCCCGCTACCCCTCGGGATACTAAGTACTCTTTATATAATCCAAAGCAAGTTCTATCTATGTGCATAGTATCATCTAAATCCGTTTGGTAGTTTCTACGTGAAAGAGTAACAAACAATTAAACATCTATCCAGCTTCCCAAACTTTCGCTTTAATATGTAGGATCTATTAAGTGTATTATGTAGTATCTAATAGAGTAACGAATTAAGAATGATTTTTTTATTTTAACTTCTTAATTAAGCATCCAATGTAAGTACAGATCTAGGTAATTAATAAGCAAGAAGGGTGATCCACAGAATGATGCCAATCATCCACTCTGTAACAGAGTGACACGCAAAACAGTCGTTCACTAAAAATGGCGATGCTAAAGATGGCGCTTGGATAATAGTGAGCTGCGGTCGATTTAATTGTATTAAAACGTTAGGCTGAGCACACGAGCAATCAGCTAATGTTGTACGGTGCATGCGAACGAGGCACGCAACTATTGTTGAGGAGTGACAGAAAACAATTTTTGTGGTAAACTTTTTGTGACACAAACTTTTTGCAATCAGACTTTTTGATTAATTGAAAAAGATTGTAGTTTTGTAAGAAGCTATAATATAAAAAAAAAACATTTGTCACAAGGGAAATCTGTTTTTTTTTAGATAATTACTGTCACAACAAATGAATTTACCAGAATGGCAGAGTAAAATGTTTTTTTAATGACTCTTACCGAATGACGATTACCATTAGTTACAAAAATAAATAATTCATTTTAATGAAACAAATACATCCAACGGCTTCAAAACTTTCAAACCGGATTATTTGTGTTCCCATACTAAATCACTATCATATCAATATCTAAAACATCAATCTGCTCACCCTCTGTTTGAACATAGTCTTAAGATACTGAATCATGGTCCACCGAATGAGATTCGGCCAAATCCCATAGAGTTGTATAGAATAACCCTTGGTGCGAATGGTGAGGCGTGCGTGGTACACGTGTCTGTATGATTATGTTTGCTTAACAATGTTCAAACAACATATTAATTTGCTGGGTTTTTGTTGGGAAAATGACTTTCGGAAGGTACTTTTGTTAATTATATTGATTTGGAATTGTTCTGTATAAGGCGATTTTCTGCGTCTGTATGATATTGACAGACTAAAATTTGGTGTAAACCAAAAAAATTAGGTTTGTTTAATTATAGCCACAGCCAAAAAAGGTTTACGTTTATTTGGAATAGACTGTAATTTTTTTAATTTAATTTTTAAAGTTGTTTTCTTTGAAAATTAAATATTATCGTATTTTCTAGCCCAAATGGTACTTACTCGATATTGAAAGTATGTACATGTATGTACCATTTATTACATAAAAAACTTTTTAAAACTAATTTTTTAGAGTAGTAGAGCTCTTAGTGCAGAGTTCGTCCGGGGAAGTACTACCACCTTACCCGTTTCCGCCGTGAAGCAGTAGTGCAATTGTATTACTGTGTTTCGGTTAGAAAGGTAAGGGGGCCGGTGAAATTGCAGGCACATGAGACTTAACAACTTCACGTCTCAGGGTCGACAACGCATTGGCGATGCTCCTAGTGTTGCAAATGTCCATAGGCGGCGGTGACCACTTACCATCAGGTGGACCGTCTGCTTGTTTGTTCGCCCAAGTGGCATAAAAAAAAAAAAAATAAAAATAAGACCATGCACAAGTCCAATAATTATTATAATTTATTTTAAATTACAAATCAAAATTTGTTTAAAGAAAAAATATTAAATATCTCTAATCACAAATTTTGTTGGAGTTCATTCAACGAACGATGGACTAAATTAAATGAGTAAGAAGATACCAAAAGCTATAACAGCAAACATTAAAATTTTAAGTCCCTTTTTATGTAAATATATTATGAAATACAAAACGAAATGCAGTAAGTGCAACGGCAATAATAATAAAAATATCTCAGTAAACGGTCTTGGCAAACGTGGCATGGCGTCGTAGTGAATGTAAATAAATCACACTTGTTCCTCTTGTGTATTTTTATTTTGTTTATTTTATTATTTTGCATTCTTATTGGACATTTTTCTTGAAGAATACAGTCAAGAAGAATTCTCTTGATTTATAGTCTTTACTAATAATAATAATAAATAATAAATGCCCTGGGACATTCTTTACACACGGCCATCTGGTCCCAAACTAAGCAGAGCTTGTACTATGGAAACCAGATAACTGATATACTACATATACTACTTTTTTTTTTCTTAATACATACTTATATAGATATTTACACCCAGACACAGAACAAACAGACATGTTCATGCACACAAATGTTTGTCCTGGTTGGGATACGATCCCGATCTAAAATCGCAACATTGAAGTAGAATTTTGACATTACGTGTATAAAAATAACTGTCAAAAGGTTCATCAATCATCATGGATTTTCGATTGGGATTGTATATTAATTTTCGCCGTTAGTAAGTAGTAAAAGTAGCAAAGGCTATGTTAGGCCCGGTTTGCATTAGATCCGTCAGAAACGCAGGTGAAGCCGCGGGTAAGTAGCTAGTCATAGATAAAGTTAAACTGTGGTCAGGTGTCATTTACGAATGAACATCACATTCTGTTGTGATCAAAATTATTATAATAAAAAATAATATTATAGTTTAAAAAACTAAATAACACACTTTTATAGAAATTCAACTAAAAAATTGACAATAAATTTGAATTAAGAATATATAATTTCAAATTTATTTTATATTTTTTTAGTTGGATTTTCTATAAAAGCGTGATTTTTAGTTTTTTTTAAACTACTATTTTTTTTTTGTTAAATCGCTAATCTTAATTATCCTAGTAAGGATAACGGGTCTAACTGTTTAAAACATTGGATTGTCATTGGTTCTTGATAAATCTACAAAGTTTGAATGAAATCTGACCATTTAAAGTGGGTCAAAATCGCGCCGAAAGGAGTCGGTTAGATACAAACATAAAAAAAAACATACCGGGGAAACTAATTAAAGCGTGTTAAAAAGAGGATGTTAAAATTTACGGTGTAGATTGCAATATTATCCTAGTTCCCATAACTGTAGAGCATAAAAATGTATGTCACAAGCGTGTATATAAACAAATTTCAGTCCAGTCAGTTTGTCTTTCAAGTAAATCACGAGGCAAAGTTGTTTGCAACGAGCAACAACTGCATGTTTCTTGTCTTGCAAGACAACTTCTTGTTCTTGTTTGGTTATTTTAAAATAATGGCGCTGGTAGGATTGATAGAATGAAGTTTACTAACGATTAGTTTTTAGTTTAAATAGCTGGTTATATTGTTGTTTTTTGTACGACAATACTTTTCATCATTAATCTATACTAATATTATAAAGAGGAAAGATTTGTATGTAAGTATGTTTGTTACTCTTTCACGCAAAAACTACTTAACGTATATAAACTTGGCACATAGATAGAGCATATCCTGGAATACGATATAGGCTACCTTTTATCCCGGGAAAATGTGTAATCCCTCGGGAACGCGGGTAAAACCGCAGGAGACAGCTTGTAATATTATAAAGAGGTTGGTAAAGTTTATGAGGCTGTAGGGGGTAATCTCTGGATCTACAGAACCGATTTAAAAAATTCTTTTACCATTAAAAAGCTACATCTTAACCAAGTAACATAAGCTATATTATATCCCTGTATTCTCATGGGAACGGAAAGTACGCTGGAAACCGCGGGGCGCAGCTATGTTTAATAAGTTGAAAAACATTTTTTTTTTAGTTACTCAGATTTCAATTACGTAGACAACAATCGTTTTTAATTGTAGATAATAACACAAACTTTTTAAGTATCTGTTACTAACACGTGGGTCTTTGTTGTGTATTTGTGTTGGCATCTAATAGGCCCGTTTTGACAGGTAAGAGTGTTGAAAAATGAGCTCTATGGCACTACAATAAGGCATCATCATGCAATAAACCATTGGAACTATAGATGAGCCTTATATCGAAAGCGATAAAGGTTTTTCAATAACATTCTTAGCTGTCAAAAGGGTCCTTTAATCTCCCCATAAAATAGTTTTAAAATATTTTTTTTTAATTAATCTATTATACTTCAGCCATAACAAATTAATCTCATTAACAATTTAATTACAACTATTAATTAGTGTCCACAGCCACCTCATGAACCGTTTTTTTTAAATCCCCCACAAATTCCCCAGAGATTGAATCCCAAGCGACGGGGAATGCCCTGGGCACTGACTCGCCCCGTCCATCCTATGGGACCATCTTAGCTCTGGGAGCGAACTTTAAAAATACAAACCACTAGGCACTTAGGTTTCAATGCTAGCTTTTTGGGGAGTAACTTTTTTGTTGTAGGACAACGATTTTTTGTCTTTATAGTATTGGTAATTTTTTATTATGTCTCAAGAAACTGTTCTGTCTTTGGGATCCTTACAAAATGATATAACTAGGTGAAGAGAAAACGGGTGCTGGTTATAAATTAACTTTCTATATTAGCTTATTTCTGGATTAATGGCCTCACTATGCTAGTGATAAATATGTACGTTAAATAAATATCCAGGCAACTTTACGCCTCTCACAACCAAACAAAAAATCCTATACACTTGAAACTTGGTACAGATGTTCGGGAAGAGTGTACCAACATAACAAAATAAAAAAATCGATAATCGAAAGTACGTTGCCCGCGAAATTTGAAAAGTCACCCTACTTTTTGAACACACCTCGTAAACAATACATATACTAGCTGCCCTCGCAGTTTTACTCGCGTATATCCATATCATATTGTACATATACTATACTCTACGTAAAATTCCACGTCGTATGGTAGCAATCCCATCCCGATATTTAGTAGTTTTGAGTTGATGTTGCAGCAAAGGAAACCTATTTTCCTTATATTTTATATAGCTGTCCTCCGCCGTTTTTCCCGCGTTCCCGAGGGATATCACATTTTCCCGGGATAAAAAATAGCCTATATGTTATTCCAGGATATGCTCTATTTATGTGCCAAGTTTCATCCATAACCGTCTAGTAGTTTTTGCGTGAAAGAGTAACAAACATACATACTTACATACAAATCTTTCCATTTTATAATATTTGTATAGATAGATAGTAAGAACATATATTAACGCATAAACAAAGAGTAAGCAGACGTGTTATGTATAAAAATATTAGCTCTTAGTGGGAATCGAAGCCACAACCATTAGTAAAGGCAAAGCCGGGGCATATCGCTAGTATCACATTATTTCATAACGAGTACAAATGTTTTACCCAATACTTACGAGTAAATCCTCTATAATTAAAATATTATATCAGTTACAATCACACCTGATACCCTAAGACCCCCAATAATGGTACCTCAACCCCAAGTTATTTTGTTGTCCTTGAACCACGCTTAAATACATTCCTATCACCCTTAAATAACTAACAAAACTCCCTTCACATATGAAATCCTTACAAATCCTTTCGTACAAAAGACGTTAATGCCAACCTATTACATATTCAATTAAATATTTTGTTAGCAATGAAAAAAATGGATTTTGGATTTGGGGAGCTTGAGTAACACAGCTTATGTTGTATTAATGTGTTAAAGGAAGGGAGAACAGCTCCTATTTTACCAATATTATGGTATTTTTATTTTGTAAACTTTTACAATTACGTAATTAAGGTTAAAGCAAGCGTTAATTGTACCTTGCCCGAAATAGGTATCGAACCTAGAAACTCCGACATATGTGCCGCTTGAGCGGTTTACGTCCAGAACATATTTTTATTCTCTGTGTGCTGAATGTCATCGAAATCGTACAGTTAACTTGTGTTGGAGTCAGAAACACATAATTTTTTTGATTTTGTATATCTGGGTTATAGTTATGTTTTTATTAGTTTGTTTTAAATAAATATTGAATATTCAATCACAAAAAAAATCTAAATAAAAATTTTACAATTCTAATACTCATTATTAAAATTCTGTCGTTTCTGCGGAACCTATAATTTGAATTTGGTTTCAGTAAGAAAGTACATAAGTTCCTAAAAGTCACAATTCCATTTTTTTATTAATGTGTAGCTACCCTTCTCATGCTTTTCTAATTAATGCTTATACGTAATCAGGGTGTATGCACATTCCAAGTGCATCAGGATTATGTTGCCCCAATATTTATCCCTCCCTTAAGTTGAGGGCTACCAGTAATTACATATTAATAGATAAACGACCCAAGCACGTGTGTGTAGATGTTATTTTGGTATATTACAAAAAGGGAGGAAAACTGAAGAAAAATTAGAACAAGGTCTTACCGTTCATTTTAACAGCAAAAAAATCATGTTTGGTGCACACACCGTTAATGCCAATAATTCAATATTAAATAGATTAAAAGATTTGCGATAATACAATTTAAAATCAATCAATAGTTCAAAACATTTTTTTAAAATATTTTTTTTCTATTGATCTATATAAAAATATTGTCTGTTTTCGTAAAAAGTCAAAAACAGAAAAACAAACCTAATTTTGTTACGTATAGGGCATATAGTATTAACAAGCAACGAACACTATAACCCTTGTTGATATGTATGATTGTCACAGAAAAATATACTCTACTACTTCACAATAAGGTTCATTTGCATCATGATATAAGGAACCATTGGATCAATAAATGTACTTTAATTCAATACCGATAGAGTTCATTATTCTATGAAGTGCTTAAACGTCTAAAAGTAATTTTTTAGGGAACGATTGTTTTCTGAATTATTCTAACAGAGGTCAACGTCGAATCTATGCAAATGTATTTTTTTTTTATTTTAGATTATAATACTCAATTATGCAAGGAACGGGGTGCATATATTAGCAAAAAGTAAAAACATGACGAATTTTGGAGGTCCTATCTTATCTTTGCGCCGATTTTAATTAGGAACGCTAATTAATTGGATGCGATAGTAATGTAATTTTTGGAGTTAGTCATAAATTATTATTTTAATGTTTAATGATATTTTTTGTTTCAGCCAATCGTCTATGAGGGGCAGGACAAGAATCCAGAAATGTGCAGGGTTTTACTTACTCATGAAGTTATGTGCAGGTAATACTAGTAAATAAGTACTTAAGGTACCAAAGAGTCCCCTTTTAGAACCAGGTCCCACATCAGATGAGTGCTGAAATTTTGCACTTTATTATTTTTGTTGACATTCCACGATTAGCTAAGTGACGTCATTGTAAATCCAATATGGCGGACGTTATTAGATAGGCGTTTATACATTCATAAGCCATCTCCTTGCATGAACATCTAATGAAAAGGTTTGCCAACAGCAATCAAAGCAAATTAGATTTTTAACTGAATATTATTAATGACTGAAAATGGTTTCTTCGTGACCTCACATGAATGGCTTACGACCAATATCTACGCAAACTTTTACATACTTCTTGTCATAATTAGCGCATAGTAACTATTCTTCGAAAATTGTGCTCCTATATTTTGAGATCTACAAACATTTCAATTTTTAACACAGTGGTTACCGTTTCGTGGAAATGTCACTATTGTCATTTGTCATAAATATTTGTGCTTCCAAAATGTTATTGCAAGTCATCATTCCTATAAAGGCCACTGTGTGCGAGTCCTGCCTGTATTATCAAAATCGATGAATGATTGCTCGTCTGGTGTAGTTTTGTTGAATTTTAGATTCTATTATTACGATTTCTAACAATCTTGTGAGAAGATTTTTAAGAACAATCTTTTGTAAAAAAATAAATTTAAAAGTAAATTAGGAGTTCATGTGACCATCGGACTTCATCATCAGACTCTGGGTATCACACACCCTGATAAGACAACTTTTGACTGTCTTTTGTTAAGACAAATCAAACGAGCCCAAACACGATGGGTTTATCATGTAAAGTTAGGAGTTCCTTATACTTATTCAGATATATTTAGACTTCATTATAAGAATTAAGAACAATTCGATGATACCATAACATTGTACTGTGACCGAACTTTCATAAATATGCCAAATTGCAGCTCAATCAGATGCCAGAAAGTGGTAAAAATATTTGGCTTTGAAAAAAATATAATTGCAAGTAAAATAAAAGTGTGTGAAAAGAGTGAATAGGATGTTATATGCAGTACTTTTTAAGAAAAATACATTAGTGAGATGTAGATTTAAATTTCCAACGCCATCTTTGATTATTCACGCGAACTAGGTTTAGTACGGTAGCACTATCATTGTTTACCGATAAACTTAACTTATCTCATTAATAAAACAGACCTAGAGAGTGGTATGTCCTTATTAATTTAACCGTTTGTTTGGGGTGGTTTTTCCGCTCGTAAATGTACCGGAGCGTCTCGCCACTCTATCAATGTGTTCGTGTTTAACAACACTGCCGCGTCTGTGTGAGCAATTAAAATTTTATTCCACCTTAGACGCAGTAGTTTCATCTTTCTTTATGCGATATGTCCGTCCCGTTTCCACGTCTTCAGGGGAGGAGTCTCTAGGGAGTCTGTCCTTTCAATGTCTTTGCCCTTTGCGCCAAGAAGCCCCGGTAGGGCGCGTGCAACGCATTCTATGTTTGTTTTGTGTGGATGCGGCTTGTATTTATTATTTATGGGAGAATTTATGGAACTGGGCAAGTGAAGATTAAAACTTAACTGTAGGTTACCACTGAGGTACATATTTTTATGATATTCAAATTTAATCTAGAACCTGAAGAGCTGGAGTAAAAATTCAGCATAAAAGTAAAAGCAATGTAAAAAATGTATTTATCTAAACATGATTTTAATAAGAGGGCCAAAAACTCAACCTGTTGAATCTGTTGTCCCATGGTACATTTATTTCTAATAAAAGCTCCACTATGCCTTGACCTGGGAATCGTATCCAGGATCTTTGGTATCTAACCCGAGCTTTATACAGCTCGATCAGTGAGGCGATATGCAATCTAATATGGAGTAATCAGCAAAACAAAAAATCACCCTTAATAACAGAATCAAAATATCCTGGGTTATTCTTTACTCACTCATCTAATCCCAAACGAAGCAGAACTTGTACTATGGAAACCAGATAACTCATATACTATAAATATTACTTCACATACTTATTTTCACCTAGACGCAGAAAAAGCCGACATGTTCATGCACACAAATGCTTACCCTAAATGGGTATCGAACATAAGACGTCAAGGTCTCCAGCCACTAAGCCAACGGGCCTGTCAGTTAATTTAATATATCCTAAATAACATTTTCTCTTTCAGTCGGTGTTGTGATAAGAAAAGTTGTGGAAACAGAAATGAAACCCCATCAGACCCTGTCATCATAGATCGGTAAGTGATTTTACAATTCAACTTTGAAAAGTAGTTCTTAGTGCAGTTTTCAGAGAAGTCCTACCACCATACTGATTTCTGAGAAGCAGTAGTGCACTTTTATTACTGTTTGGCTAGAAAGCCGGTGAAATTACAGGCACATGAGACTTAACAACGTCACGTCTCGGGGTCGACAACGAATTGCCAATGCTCTTGGTGTAGCAAACATCTATAGGCGGTGGTGACAACTTACCATAAGGTACCCTCTGCCTTCGTCGGCTTATGTGGCATAAACAATAAAAAAAATAACGATTCAAATTACGAATAAAACTTGAAATTAATTTCTGTTTAAATTTCGATTTAGAATGAAAAAAAGGAAACAATAGATTATTGAACATAGAATATTGAAATAACAGAGACGATACATCTTTTGTGTTAAATTTCACTAGCACGTTTCCGCCGATTCATCAACCCGGCAATGACGGCAATCTGAAAAGTTTGCCGAGCCAAATGCATTTTCACGATACAGACACAGAAAACTTTTGAGGGTTTCCGCGTTTTGCATTGTATATTTTTATTGTGAGCGTCTACGTTCGATAGGGTTGCTACATATAAGTATTTTTTTTGAGTTAAATAATTTGTTAGCTCAATGAAGAATAAAATCACTAAGTAACAAATTATGTTAGATCATAAAATCGCAATTTTGTCATAATTACTACATATATTTTTTTTTATAATATGTAGGTATTTTCGGGTTTACGAATATTTATTATTTCTCACAAGAATTACAAACAATTCACTTATGTCAGATTACATGCATACCAACTATTCGATATTTGTTTATTGGACTGGTGAGTGAACGAAATTACCAATAAATAAAAAAAATATAGGTAGTTTTGACCTTGACATTATGACATTTTTTAAAATTTAAGCTATAGTTAAGAAGGGAAAATTATTTTTTATAATTTTTTTTAATCTCTATTACCATTGTATAATAGTGAACATAGTGTAGTATTTTAACAGAAAATGGTTTTCGATTTCTCCATTTGAATTTCGAATTATTGGGCAAAAATCATTCGAACGCAAACAACACATATCAGTTTTATTTAAAAATAGAAACAAAAGCCGCCAACAAAAATCCCTATATTGGGCTCACGCTGAGTTATTCAGACTCAAACAATTTAGGCGGGAGGTTCGCTAGCTAATCAGGCTGACAAATATCGAAATTTCAATGGAGCACTATTCTGGCACTATTCATGCGAGGGTGAGGCCCGCTCTCTGATGCTTTTTATTTTTCGTCCTTTTTCGGGAATTCAATAGATAGGCGTCTCCCGTTTGGTTTGTTTGTACGTTGTTCGATATTTGAAATGTAGGGTTGGCCATGTTGGTTTGTGGTTTTTTTTTTTTGTTACAAGGTATTTAATATTTAAGTTAGTTAGTAATCAATATGGCTGTGAATGCGTTAAATAAGAAGGCTTATCTGTAATTATCGGAAAATTTATTACATTAGGCGGCAAGACATTTTTCATACAAAAATATCCTTCCTGGAATATAAACTAATTTCGATATGAATAAATAAAAGTAGCAAGGAAAAAAACAGTGACAACCCTGTCGATGGATCGTTTTGCGTTGGTTTTGTAATTCGCTCGATTCAAATTTTTTCTACCTTGGAAACAAAAAAATCACCAACGCCCTTTGTGAGAGTTTCCTTTGCTTTCAGCGGGGCATGAAGTGATGCTGAAATTTTTCCAAACCACGAATAATCTTGTGATTTTTTTTTCAACGTTTGATGTAAATTAAGCTCCGCTCATGTGCGTGCTTCATTATTAGATGTAGAGAGGTAAAAGGTTTGTGTTCAATATTCATCATTTTTCATTAGTTTTAGGGGTTAAATTTGAAAGTAATTGTCTTTTTTGTAAGTTCAATAAGTGTTCAAAAAGCGGTCAAGTGCGAGTCGGACATACACACATAGGGCTTTATACCACCGTATAATGTTATGAATATAGCTAACAGACAGACAGACAGACAGACAGACGGACGAACGGACAGACAGCGGAGCCTTAGAAAAGAGTCAGAGCGCGGCCTTTATTAATTAGAAGATAGCTGTTTCTGTTTTCCAAAATTTCCCGATTATACTAAGAACTCTTAAACATTTTCTTTCCATATAAACCTTACTCCAACTTTACCTAAGATTACGAATATGGCGGTTACCAACGATCAGATTTATATTAATTGTTGCAAGGCCATAAGCAGAATGTTGCTACTTCGTTCCCAATCGAGGCATAACTCCGAGGTTTTTTAAAAGATTTATAGCAAGACGTTGTTTATTAATTAATCTAAAAAAAATTAAGCAAACCCCAAAAAAAAAAAACAGAATAGGATAGTTATCAATGGAATTCAGGTAAATAATTAACAAAGTCGTTTCGAAGTAAACTTGATTGTATCAAGTCAAGTACTATCACTGTCACATGTTAATAACGTACGTTGCAACTATCCGTCAGGCAATACGACCGCGCCTCGCCCAGCCGGGTACACTCGCGAGCTAATGTGATAATTGAAATTGTGCAATTGCGTGCGAAACTGGCAACACCGAATTCATTACCACTGTGTTTTTCGCAATTTGTTTTTTTTTACATTCCCTTTTTGTCGCTGGAACGGTACCGTTTTCAATTGTTTAATCATTTTATGTTTTGCACGATATCAATTAACTAATATTTTATGTAGAATGTAAGTAATGTTTTATTTCTTTTTATTTGGCTATTGTTGTCTTTAAATTGATTTAATTTGCATATAAATTGTTTTCTACTTGCTGGAATATAGCGTTCTGGTATTAGTAGTCGTATCTTCATACTAAACGTTAGTTTGTTGGCACACCACTGTTAACATGACTAAGAATTCAAATAAATTTAAAAGAAAATTAATAAAGAGATTCATAGCAAAATTATTTATACCCCTTCATTGATCTATATTTAAAAAATAATTGTATTTGACTGGCTTTCATTTAACTGAACGTAAAAAGACAAAATCCAAATCTATCAGAGTTAACTCGTTATTCATGAGGTGTATAATCACATTATCGAATTAACCGGTACAATCAGAGACACAAATGGTAACAACTCGCAAAATCGTTTTGAGTATCGATAACACGGCGAATAATTGACGTAACGGTAAAAGCAGGCAACAATCCAGAACCCTTCGAATCAGCAGCAATTTGTTAAGTGGATTTTTGCCCGAGACACGAACGCGGCTCGTTGCGCTCCTGTACACAATTTCATTATCTCTGCCCGCCTGCCCGCGGCCGACTACTATTAACTTATACGATGCTGCGTTCAGCTATGGAAATTTCACGAATTTATTTTTCACTTTTATCCGCGTTCAAATATTTTTAAAGTTATTGTTTTCGCGAAAAATCCATTTGTGATTCTATTATTTTATTTCTGATATCGTTTGATTTGAGCGCAATTATTTTGGGTAAATATTTTTTATTGCTGGTCACACCGCCACCGAAAGTGAATTAAATTAGACGTTATGACTGCTCAAAACGCGCCCCTCGATATTGTTGCCACATAACCTTTAAAGCATTTATACGGCAGGTACTTTAGGAGATGGACTTTCCAAATCAATTCAAGCCCACGCATTCGGTCCCCTACGCAATCACTTAAGAATTTTATGAACCGTAATGATTAAGATGTTTTGTCGTGTTCGAAATTTAAACGTTGTAGATAGAGGGGTCGTATGCGCTTGCGACTTGATTGTCATGTTAACCATATTGTGCCTGGAATAACTATTAAAGGATTAACCATCGGCTTTTTAAAAGCTGTTAGTTTATTGGATTGGGGACCGGAATTAATTGACTGGGAACTTGATCATAAAATTAGTACAATACCAAAAAGAGCGATTCTAAAAATAGTTGTAGAGAGGCACAAAGTTCGTCCTTTAGCGACATATGGCAGACATCTATATTACAATGGGATCTTTACACCCCATTTCGGGTGCGACAAAATCGATTCCCAATTCGATGTGACCCTCCTGTGCAAGCTATTCGATAACATATTTTGGCCTTGTACAGTTCCGAGCATAAATATATAACCTTGGACAGTTTAGGAATAATATCTGACACCTTTCGTATAATTCAAACAGCACGGTTACTTACATCGACAGAGTTGTTGTAATAGCTTAGCCTTATATTAGATTATATATTTATGCTTATGACTGTACTCACAAATAAATTTATCTTTATTTAGAGTTTAGACCGTCTAAAGCTCAAAGCGACCGATTTGAAAGTCTTTGAAACAAATTTTGTAAGTCATCTGATACGAAAGCTATTTTATTTGAGATACTGAGTAATAGTATCTTTATTGGACCCTAGCTTCCATTCAACGGTTTGATCCGTATTCCTGAAGAATATTCTTACTATGTATCTTCTATGTGTTATTCAATAAAATATTTTATAAGTGTGACAAATTTTAAATCTAAACATTCGTAACGCCGCCATCGAGACATACTTACAGATAGATAAACAGAAAAATATTAGTAATTGTATAAATAGCATCTTCCATTTTAAAATTTTTAATTAATTTTTATTCACTGATAGAACCTCAAATTGTTTTTATTACTATTGATATATATCTAATAATGTAAGCAACGTTAATGACAATCAAAAGTTAACAGTAGAAAATAAATAGATTGCAGAGGTATTATAGAGCGTTGAAATTTCAATTTAAAATTGAGAGCGTGTTAGATTCTAAAAGCGTAGCTCCATCGACTGCAGTTTTCCGGTGATTTTCGGTCCTGTGAACGGTTGTAAGAGAGAATCTCGGCTATTATATTATCTCATTAGACACGCCGCGCTGCGCGAGAGAATTTCTTTTCGGCAAATTAATTCCTTTTCGCTTCCATTACTAACTTGTTAGCTATATCTAAACACTTTTTATTGCCGTTAAATATTTCATCGTTCTCATTGCATTATATTGTAAATGTATAAGTAATGCTTGTTAGCGGAATGTTTATTAGGTGCAGAAAACAAGCTTTAACGCTAAACCATAAATTTATTTTACAAATAGTTTCCAACGGCGAGTTTGTTGAAGCGCGACCTCGGAGCGTTTCGGTTAGCAGTTACACCGTGAAAGTTTCTATAACTTCATAAGTATCTTTATTAATAGCTTTCCGTTTACCTTTGTATGCTAGAAATGCGGCAATTGTGAAACCGTGCATGTTTCAACACGCCTTAAATAAAGCTGAGGAGATATTCTTGTAAAGCGGCGCAAACATAAGTAAAATACAATACAAATCACGCAAATCTGTACAAAAAGCGGGGGCGCACAAAAGAATTCGGCACACTTACAGTGTAATGTAAACCAAAAAAGAAAACTGGTCCCAAAAGCATACCCCGGGGAATACTCGCGCGCTTCGCCCGCCTCGATACAGACACGACGACTGGTGATTAGGCTGCTTATCCAACAGATAGCGACAGAAACTGTGCAAGACTTAACAACTAGAACCGTTTTCTTATTCCCTCCGACCAAGCATTTTCTTGGCCGGCGACTTATCTAATGCCAGCTTAAAATTCCTATGTAATATTAGCGGCTAAGTTTCGGAGCTTATGAATTTTATCGTACGTTTTAAATATCTTCACTATTAAAATGATAATTTTCGTTCGTATATTTTCTTTTGTAAGTCGATACTCTTGGAGGGCCGAGTCGAAAATAAATATATCAGATGTAAGTACCTCGGTACACTCGGTAATGAGACGTCTTATTTCTGATTTATATCAGCGTGCTCGTTGCCCCCACGATTTTTCTACTCGATAAGTCCGGGTGATGATCGTAAATTGAAATATGATAAAGTCGCAGTAATAAGCTCCGGTAGTCGCATCGACCCTTCGCTTGCACACTCGGGTGACGAAGTGAAAGGCCATGATAATTTAATGGTTCTTTCATTTCCTATTAGCGTTAGCTCTGACATTATCGGCGATCTCATCCGATTCCAAGTGTTAACTTCCTCAGTTCAGTATTATCGTGGAAGCCACTTTTATCCGACCATGTACCGGTCTTCTATCTCAATTCCGACCTCATTCCCGATTCCAATACGTGATTCGTCGGTTCGCAAATTATTCGGTGAAAATTCACCATCTCGTTAGAATGTGCGATCCGGTCGGGCGCGGCGAGCCAACCGCTTGATAAATTGTCTGGAATAATAATGATGAATTGCAACTAGACCGATCCCAATGTTGGACCTAATCTATGGCGGGAATTTACTGTAGATATTATTATTAGAATGTTTTATATTTTCAGCGCATACGAGTCAGTTGTACGTAGGTACCTATGACTGTTGTAACTCGATTTAGAATTTTAATTCAATTCCAACGTTCGATATTACGTAGAGCTCCGCAAAATTACTTCAAATTAGCGACAAATCTATTAAGAACGGGACGTCTCTGGCCCATTTAATTAGTGACGGGGTTTTATCATCCGCTCTCTTTGCTACCGTTCGTTGAGAATTTCAACAGTAATACCGCCGTATTGGCAAGGCTTAAATAATATTGGGCGTACCTAATAAAAGGATCTTTTCTAATTTGGTTTATTAAAAGTGTATTCTTTCGGTATTCGTTTCCCGGGATGTTTTCTAAAATTTACTGCAGATGTCTGTTTTTATTTGAATGCGTTCGTTAAAGCGGGTCATAAAAGTGGTAATGTAAAAGCGTCATTAAATTTGAATACGAATTCAAGCGTGACATCTCCTTTGAAGACAAACACACCTAGTACTTGGTAGTAAAACAAACTAACGTTAATTGTTGCTTTTATGATGGCATCGCGTGAGTTGGGGTCAGATAGCAAGCAAATTGTTACAGTGGCACTTCGCTTCTGTTTTATATTTGGATGTGGTATTTATTTTCTATCATAGCGTATATCAAAATTGTTAATCAGAAATATTCTACTGACAATTCCAAATTATGGAATATTGTACGGTTTCACCTGCGATCCCGAGAGATGTTAAAATTTTTCAGGTTACAAAACTATTTTTGTGGCAAGTTTCATCCAAATCCGTTCGGAAGTTTATGGGTGAAAGAATAACAGACATCCTCACAAACTTTCATATTTATAATATTGGTAGGATAACTATTGCTAATTTTAAACGTACCCGCATTATAGATTTATAACATTTAATTTTAATTGTACTTTTGCAACTCTGGACTTAATTTATATTCAGTTTGTAACGTTTGTTTCTCGTTTAAGTGATTTATGTAATCTTTGAGAAATAAGTAAATTTTGAACCGTAATCCCTCATGACACAGTTCATTCCACGATACAGATTTTTCCTATAAAGAGATCCCTATGAAAAACACGGTACTGTATATGGAAATTTAAACGACAAATGAGCATATTTATCAAAATCATTGGGACATTCTTTACACACGGCCATCTGATCTCAAACTAAGCGGAGCAGTGGTAACCAGATAACTAATAATTTAACTCTTTACTTCTGAACATTACTAGTATAGATATTTACATCCAGACACAGAACAAACAGACATGTTCATGCACACAAATGTTTGTGACGACCTGTGGCATGACCTTCAGTCTCACGCCAACAAGCCAACAGTCCCGTCAAAAATGACTAACGTATCCATTATTTAAGATCGTAACAATCTCCATAATCACGAAACAGTTGATCAAAAAAGCAAAACTCCACTTAAATTCAATTTATACGAGTGGCTCATTCATTTAGTTATCTTGATTTGAATGTAATCATTACCTATTACTTGATTGATGGTCTCTTCAATATTTTTCAATTTTACGTTTAACTAATTGTGGCTTACGAATCAAATGTGTTTTAACTATTGTTTTATTTCCATTAACTTGATGATGGTTGCTGTCATTAATGTTTGGATGAAATGATTGAAGTTTATCATTACTTGATTAGTTTTCATCATTATTAATTATTTTTATTTTATTATTTCTTTTTATATTTCCTGGTCTTAGTTAGTCTTAGTCCGTACTCTTTAAACATTCTATGATAATTATCTAAATCTATACTTCTATACTAATATTATAAAGAGGAAAGATTTGTATGTAAGTATGTTTGTTACACTTTCACGCAAAAACTACTAAACAGATATGGATGAAAATTGGCACATAGATAGAGCAACTCCTGAAATAACATATAGGCTACTTTTTATCCCGGGAAAATGTGATATCAGTCGAGAACGCGGGTAAAACCGAGGGGGACAGCTAGTTCTAAGATAAATTGTATTGCATTTATAGATTAACGCTTTTCTGCGCTTGCTCAGCTCGACGTTTTGATCATTATCGATTTCTGGGACATTCTTTTTACACGCGGCCATCTGATCCCAAATTAAGCAGAGCTTGTACTATGGAAACCAGATACCTGATATACTACATATACTCCTTTTTATTTCTCTAAATAAATACATATATATAGATATTTACACCCAGACACAGTCCTGTCCAATTCAATAAGCTTATGAATGTTGGCAATTCAGAATGGTCTTATGGAAGTACTTTTTGATATAGATTCAGGAGATACTAGCTTAGTAAGTGATGACGTTGGAAGCCGTGATGAGAGTCGTGGGTTCGAGTCTAATGAGCTTGAGCTTTCTGTGTAGAAAAATATTATGAGGATACCATAATATTGTGTTTGAGACTCTCTTGTGAAAATCTGTCGCCAAAAACCTGCTGTTATGCTCTGACTGCTGCCCTTGAGATACTGAACCCTTCTAGACTTTATGTGCTTCCCACTTGAGGTCTTATCATCTCGTACCATTGGATTGTGGCCTATACGTAGTAAAGAAGATAATGATGTACAGAGATCAGAAAGCGCTGTGGGCCAATTCAAACAATGTACGTATGTCCTTGTCATACATCAGTTTGATGTGTAAAAGCTACGGTGCAAAACTATTTAGTAGAGAGTTTTGGATTAAAAAAACGTTGCCCATTAAATGAAATGCAATCTGTAAATAAAACTATTAATGAATTTGAAAGTATATCCAACATTATTTATTATAGATTATTCAAATTTGCAAATTCAAAACAAGCAAGCACATCGCTTATATGGAACATATGCATAGGAGCAGTTAGTACCCCCCTCTGGGGCTCAGGCAAGACGTCAGCGCGTTAAAGCGCCAATTAATTATTAAGGCACTCTGAGCTCCTTCCTTTGGCTCTTTGACGGCAACTGTACAACGATGTGGCTACCTCTCGTGATTGGCTGCTTTGTAAATTGCATTACGGCGGTTTGTTTGTACGCGTGTGATATATGTCATTTAATGTCCCACAGATCTATCGATTTTTTATACCCTTGGCCTAATAATTTTCTCTTCGATTGTACCAATTGATTTTCCTAGTTAGAAATGTAACATAAAAATACAAAATTGTGTTTATCGCATATTATACTTCATGTGTTGGACATAAAGATCAAAATAGCACTAACACTTCCGCTACGAGTGTACAATCGCCCACGTCTATACTATAAGAATAGAAAGTGCTTTTAAAGTGTATTTCTACAAACATGCCGCTAGGGTTGCCTTTGATGGAAGCGTCTTCCCTAAATTGTCAGCTGTAAATCCAATTTCCACTCTATATTGCTAGTTTCGCATGTCGTGGGGTGCACTATAATAAATGTACCTCTTTATGGATTATTGATACTGTTTCGTGTCATTTTTGTAAAAGGTACACACTGTATGTTATACAGAGTTCACCAAGACCATGGAGTTATTATTTTGATGATTAACGCAGTACTCAGAAAATGCCTAGTTTTGCTTAAGCTTGCTTATTTTATGAGAATGAAATCATTAAAAAGCTTTACGCTTTAAAATATCTAATTGTATTTGACAACCTACAATAAAAAAAAAGAATTTTCCAAATCGAGTAGGTAATCTGGAAACATACATAAAAATTCCAAATTAACTGAGAACCTCCTTTTTTTTCAATCCGTTATTTATGACATCACTTTCGTTATTTGTATTATTCTGAATAGGCAGATTTTCCCAAAATAGTAAATCAAAGTCACTATTCACTATTCTGTCTCCGAACTATTCGATCTCCATTTAGAGAATTTCTTCTGGAATGTATATGTGTATAATACATTTGTAACATATACATATCCCCAGGACGTTCTTCACACATCCTTCCTGATCCCAAATTAAGCAGAGTGTACTGCTTGTACTATGGCTACCAGGTAACTGATATACTACTATTGGACTCATACTGTTGAACTCACGACCTGTAACCTGCAACCACTAAGCCAACTGGCTCGTCATAATATCCGAATCCGTCAGTAAGTTTGATTGTTACGCTTTCACGCGAAAACTACTAAACCGATCATCATAAAACTTTGTACACATATTCTTGGAGGTATTAGCAGTAACATACGATACTTTTTGTGCCGGAAAAATGTTAAATCCCTCGGGAACGCGAGTGAAACCAAGGGGGATAGCTAGTATATTATAACTCGGGTTGGTCGCTAGTATTTTAAATACGTATATATATTCTCAAATCCTTTTCTGGAGTCTGTATCGCACTTTTTTCTCTGTACTAGCGTATCTGTTAGAAATAAATTCGGTTACACTCCAACAGGGGTAGATTAAATTGCATTGAGCTACCCATTAACGCCTTGTCAGGGCGGATTTCGATTTATATTATTTGATAAATTGAATATTATTATAGTAGATACATACGATATTGTTATAGTATGGTAATAGGTATTTAAGCATTTTTGTTAACTTGTAATTTAACGGTTTAACGGAATTCTCGTTTTATACTAGATTTTTATTGATGGGCCAGTTGGTGGATAGACACCCTGACTGCCAAGCCGCAGATCGTGGGTTCGATTCCCAACTAGGACAAAAAATTGTGTGCATGAACTAGTCTGTTTGATCTGTGGCTGGGTGTAAATATCAATTTAATAATGTATTTAAAAGTAGTATATGTAGTATATCAGTTACCTGGTTGCCATAGTACAAGCAGTACAATACAGGCAAGAATGAAAAAAAGATGTGTAAAGAATGTCCTGGTATTATATTTAAATATTTGGGAATACTAATAATATTATGATAATTCAAACCTGAATTTTTGATCACGTGGGTTCGTTTCTCACTTTGGACAAATAGCTGTGAGCGTGAACTCGCGTGTGTGTATAAGCTAGTTCGATAATGTTGTTTATGTCGTATATCTGTTATCGAGTTACCATAGAACAAGCTCTACTTAGTTTGGGTTCAGATAACTAAGAGTCAATTATCTCCCAGGATATTTATTTATTTATTATAAGATCAATTTAGTAATGTAATGGCAATTTTTCATGAATAAATAAATATCTTGGGACATTCTCTATACACGGCCGAACCAAGCAAAGCTCGTACTATGGAAACCAAATGTCTAATCTACCTTATTTATAGAATACATTTTTTTCTATTAAAAAGTACTCTCTTATATATATTTTCACATCTAGTTATTATGTAAATAAATGTTATACTACTTATTATGAATAAATTAAAGTTTATTTTTGTATAATTTTCAACAAACTACTTTTATCTACTACCATTACAATTCATACTCTAATACTGTAGTATTAGAGTCTGTCTTAGTAAGTACAGGGTAGTATAATACTAGTTACTTACTAGGGTAGTATTTGAAGAATTGCTAGCAATATAAATCCGTCAAGGTCGAGGGAAGGTTGGTAGTAGTAAGTAAGGTAGTAGCTTCAGTAACTTTAAATTTGACCTTCATAAGTACCTTCTGCGGGCCTAACCTGAATTTTGAATTGAGTTATTTTAAATTTAAAATAACAAGAAATTTATTGAATTCTTTTTTTAAATACATTTAGATATATGCCAGATATATTATATATTATTATATACTATATACGATCCCGATCTAAAATCGCAAGATTGAAGTAGAATTTTGACATTACGTGTATTAAAATTACTGTCAAAAGGTTCATCAATCCATGGATTTTCGAACGGGATCGTATATAGAACCCGCCTATAGAGTAAAACACAGGAGTAAAATAAAGTTTCAAGGATGGAGGTTTTATTCAATCCAGCAATCCAAACATTAAAATTACAATATTATGTATTACTTAATCAATAATGATACAATGTAGCTAGTACATAAACTTTTTCTATAAAAAAAAACTAATACTTACGCAACCTTTTTTCTAACAAACAACTCTATATACATACATATCTACTCGATCACACATTTGTTTTCGTTTAGCTTACATTTTTCCCGTCGTTGTCACGGGAGTTAATGAAAGAATTAGCTTTCATTACAACTGATACGAGCCCTTAAAGGGATTCCCGAATTAAGACGAAGTGCCTTCGTAACCTTTCCGATGGCTAAAGATCAATGTGGGGGGTCGGGGCGTGCTTATCTGTGATTAGTTTTTTAGGACATATAAAATGCTGTTAGAAAGGTCACTTTGTTCGTTTTATACCTTCTTAGATTGATGTTTAATGCTTGAGTAGGTTGGTTGTTTTCTTTTTTAGATATAATGTTGTTTTTACTTCGAATAAGCTTCTTACATATATAATTACATAAGTAAAACTCATTCAATTAGGTATATCTATTGCATAAATTAAACAAAATAGTTGAAGCCAGACTTTCGACTGAAACGTAATAATTAAACCGCCCTCGATCCCCGAAAATCGTATAAAAACTCGCTCCGTCTAAATTAGTGCAGAATTCATTTTCTTTTTAATTCGTCTTCCAAATTCCGAATAAGATTTCTTTTTTTTTATTACGCCGCGTCGCATAAAAGGGTAGACCGGGATTCGTAGCTCCGCCGTTCGCTTCCAAACGCTAATTCCTCGCCCGTTCCGAGATACTGATTGGACGATATATTTAACAATGCTACCGACACGCTCCGAGAAAAAATACATCTTACGTACTACCTTTTTTTCTCGCTGGGATTCTTTATTTTCAGGCGTCACCAAAGGTTGCAAGCCGCTGCGGTCGGTACACGCGCTAATGACACTAATAGCAATTAGTGGAAGGTTGCGTTTGGCTTGCACGTTTTTGGTGTTTAGTTATTCGTTCCTCTTGCTGTATAAGCATATTACGAGGCACCCGGTTCATGGAGGGTCTTAACGGGAGGTCGTTTGCTGCGCTGCCAGCCTCCCAAGATTAATGACATTACGCCAAGACAGTTTGTAAGAGACAAACGTGACAAAAAACTTAGTCGTAATTAAGTAGATCCAATAGATTTAATGGTGGTTTTACGTGGTGATACGAGTCTTTAAGACTTGAAAAATTAAACATAGTGAACTGAAAATGTTGTAATTTTATAATATAAGATAACCTATCGTGCATAACTATATAAATATTCTGGGACATGCTTCTCACACGGCCATGTGATCTCAAACAAAACAGAGCTTTTACTATGAAAACCAGATAGACACAATAACAACAAACAAGCCGTCCTGTGTGGAGAACCGAACCCACGAGCTGTAGCGTATTTAACCATCTAGCTAAAGTATTGAAATTATTTAAGCTCAGACGAAAACAGCATTATTTGGCAATTCATATGATTGCCCATTAGAAATTGAAATGAAGGGTAGTGGTGGGTGCTTAAATACAAGGTCGTATAAGAACTTGTGTAGCCTGTAAACCTTACATCGGCACTGGACATCATAAAATATTTAACACTCATATCTCGCGAGCCGTCCTAATATTATCGACTCGCCTATAAAATGGAAAACTCCCGTTAGAAAGAATAGCACATATTACTTGAGAACGGTAAGAGAGGGACGGCAATACGGTTATTGTACGATCTTTGGAAATTCGTGGGAAACGTTTGGTTTCTTTTCCATCGGTTTTATCGCGGTCGTTATATTTTGATAGAGCAGTTTGGTAGGATCGCCGATATAACGTTTATGTTTTGGTT
Source organism: Habrosyne pyritoides (assembly GCA_907165245.1). Taxonomy (NCBI): domain Eukaryota; kingdom Metazoa; phylum Arthropoda; class Insecta; order Lepidoptera; family Drepanidae; genus Habrosyne; species Habrosyne pyritoides. The sequence continues at coordinate 2,971,018 of OU015592.1, forward strand.
TCCGACGGTACATACCTTCAGTTCGGGCTTTGGACTTGTTTATTGTTCTGTTTTCGTGTTGATTGGCAAGGAATGAAAAGCCTAAAATTCGCCGATATTTCCGCCTTTACCCTATAGATAGGCAACAGTTGCTAGAGAAATTAATGAATTGACTCTCTATGTTACAATTGTTTCATTTATTTGAGTAGTAGAGCTTTTAGTGTAGAGTTGGTCCAAGAAAATACTACCACCTTACCCACTTCCGCCGTGAAGCAGGAGTGCACTTGTATTACTGTGTTTCGGTTAGAAAGGTAAGGGGGCCGGTGAAATTACAGACACATGAGGCACAACTTCTGCAAATGCAACTGCGATGTGAACGCGGTGTTCACGTCGGCGGTGACCATTCACCATGAGGTGGATCGTCTGCTTGCTTGTCGGCCAATTTGGTATAGAAAATAACATATCTCTACGCACATTCTCCCCGAAGAGGTAAGCAGTGGTCTCGGTGCTAAAATCCACATTTTAACGAAGGTTTTAAGGCCCAACGTAAGGCCTAAACAATGCCGCCGTCTCTCTGGCACATTACTAAGCCTTTTCTTATTTACTCATAACTTGTTGAAGGAACCAAGAGGACTAAAGGTCGTGAAACCAATACGCAATAGCCTCGCTATAGCCATATGAAAGAGTTGTTGATATTGATCATCGGAATCTGTTCTCTATCTTTTGTGGTCGAAGACATATAATTGATGCTTCACCATCCGGCAGAAACAAAAAAATTGGCAGTTTGGCTGTCTGACGCCTACTCTCCATGTCACTCGGTGAAAAGTGCACGTAGTCCTCGGTATACTCTTTGGTCACCTTTTATGCCACCTTATCTTCTTCTTCTATCTATATGTTACTCTAATAAAACTATAGAACCGTCGTGTCTGTAAATTGAATATATTTTCCAGAAACTGTATCACGAATGAAAATTTGTTCACGAAAAAAATAATACGTACCTTTGTGATTATGTAGGCATAGATAACATATATTAAAATAATTGATCATATAAAAGCTCTCCAAAATAAATTAGACATACAATTTTTAGTACCTACATTGAAATTAATTAAATATACAATTATATTTAAGTACAGGACTGCAATAGTAAATGTCCCATCCAAATATAATTTAGAGGATCACATTTTATCAACCAACTTGTAGAAGAACGTAAATATGCTTACCTTAAAAGTTTCCAGTGATAAATACTCTGTAGGGCTCGCGAATATAAAGCATCTGGTACAGTCGCATTGGAAAACATACAAGTTTTTATTTATTTATCTAAATTACATCACTTTCCAGCTTAAAAAGGTCTAATCTACTTTCTCTCGGAGGAACTACTTGATTTTGAATTATTTAAAATAAAAAAGTTTTCTCAGTATGATTTTTCGTAGTCGCTTATAAAAAATGGCAAAGTGCGAGTAGAACTCGACCACGAATGGTTCCGTACCAGCGTAGAATATTTAACAAAACACCGAAAAACACATTTCTTGTTGTTGTAGGTATGTAAATTTTTTTTTTATTTGAGTCCATATTTTTTTGTTAAATCGGCTATACAAACTTTGTCGAACTTTCAAGGATCGCCCTATTACGGTTCAAAAGTTACAGCCCTATGACAGACCGACCAACTGACGTATTGATAGCGGAACCTTAGTAATAGGGCCCTGTTGACGCCTTTTAGATAGGGAACCCTAAAAAATAATGAATGTGTATGGATTCATTTTAACCTCTTATTCCACCACTTTCTCAGTTTAATTTTGTAACTGAAGTATTATTTAGTGCAAAATGAAAAACACACAAGTGTACGTGTGTCTCATTTACCAATAAAGTAGCCATAAAAATATTAATATAAGATTTTTTTGTCATAAAATATTTTTGGTGCGCAGTGTACAAACGCTACAATAACTCAGCGAGACCCTCCTGTGGATATGATACAGTGCGCTGCAGCCACGTAGACTTCATGGGCATTCCAACCTTACAGTTGCCGTCCAATCTATATCTCATACGAGTATTTATGTGACAAAATACTTTATATTTTCTCTATATTATATTCTTAGGTTTTTAAATAGGAACTTTTTTTTTATTTGGGTCTATAATAGCAAAGGAGGTTTGTTTTTAAGTGTGTTTTATAGTACTCGTAATACAATTATGCTGCCTTTAAATAAAAAAAAACAATTACGCGACTACGGCAAAGTCAGGAGGACGAGTTATGATTTTAGCCGTCTATGTACGTTTGTTTGTTTGTTATTGTTCAACTAAGCACTGAAAAAATAAACTAGCTGTACCCAACATGCGAAGCAATGCATTTTTTTACCTAACATTTTTTTTTATTACTATTTATTTTATTTTATTACTTATTTGTCTATGACCGCATACGAGATTACAAAAATTCACATTTCAATATTAGAATATATATTACATAGTTTCCGATTAAGCAAGAATCGGTACAACCACAATGTTGCCAGCCATGTGTTAATACCGATAAAGCACATCACCATAAATATCCATGCTGTTAAGTTTGCCAATTTATCTACAACAATATACATAATAAAATGATCCGCAGTGCCGCCTATGAAAATACGCACCCGCGAATTTCCGAATAATAAATTATACTTGTCCGCTTACCTCGGGTTAACCGGCTTTTATAAACTACCCGGGTAATTTATAACTATTACCCGGCGGAAAACGATCACGTGATATCACTTTATAGCGTATTCACCCGGTAAATATGAGGGAAGCATGTTATATGTTGCTTGTTCGTACATAAACATAAGTGGCCATTCCGAATATTAAAAACATGCCACGATTTTTTCATTCGAAAGGCTTTTATGAGGTTGGCTAACTTTATTAAAAAATATATTGAATTTATACCTTTAAATTGTTTGATTTGTTTTCAAACTAAAGTTAATAACTAAAGAGGTTCTTACCCCTAAGGTTTTGTTTTACATTTTTATTTTATATTTAGTAGTAAATTTATCGAATACAAGATTCCTACAACATTAGAAAACCAAATAGTTGTACTTTTAGTTTTATTTTGCATTATTGCCTCAGACTATTAAATAATTGAAAATATATGCCTTCAGTACTGCGCCAGACACTCGAAAGTAGACCTAAGCGACACAGAAACCAGTTAGGTCTTCAAAGAACTTTGCCACTTCACATCCAATACAAAACCAACAAACAGAGTGAAAATAGTCCAAAACCTATCTTTACCTCTAACACAACTAGACCCTTAATGTAATCGCGTACAATATCCTTTGTTCACTTTCAGACTCATTAAAAAGGCGATGCAATTTAATGAGTTGATAGTGTGCGTTAACCCTCGCTACGTTTGCAAATACTGCCTGTTCCCAACAATGGATATTCGATCTTAATACTTAAGGAATAGATGTGAGATTACCTTGTGGTCGTTGAAACCCTATTGGTATGTTGGGGTCGAAGATTAGTGGCACACGCCTATCCGGCGGAGCGCTGAGCGCCTGATGGTGCCCAAGAGTGTAGTTACAATTAGACCTGTGCCCACAATGAAGTGATGCCCGCGTAATGTCTTTGTATGTTGATTGTACTCGAAAGAGGTCCGTTATGAACCGACGTTTTGGAAGCCAGTGTACGCATGCCTTAAGTTTACGGCCAATGAATATTTTAGGGATGATACTGCTTGGTTGTTAGTGTCGATTAGTGATGTGTGAGGATGGAAATTATATCTTATTTTGTGCTAGATGTTCCCCGCGGTTGTGTGCGGAGATGTAACATTTTCCCGGGAAAAATGTAGCCTAACTTACTACTTATAACATCAGGTATCTACTGAAGGAAGTCGGTCAATATCGGTCAGCTGTTTTGGAGGTTAGCCGGGACAAATAGACCTACAGACGACAATTTAAAAAATGTCTTTTTTGCTGTTATATGTGCCGTGCCTACATATGGTAAAAACCTGTTTTTTTATGTAAAAAACATGTACCACAATTTTATTAAATTGCACATAAGAGGCAGTTTTCTACGTATTGCTCACCACTTTCGACCACATCGACAGTTACCAGGGTGAGATTGTGGTCAAACACTAGCCTATACACAATCAAATATAAAGAAGTGAAGATAATGATCGTAGTTTCATTGTCGAATGAAATTCTAAACTTGAAACACTTTGTAAATTTACTACAACCAACACACCTTTTCAGACTGAAATCTAGGGCTTCAGCATTAATATTTCAGACTAGCAAATCTTAGTACATCTTAAATGAAGCTTATTTCAAAAATAATAGCACAAAGATAAGCTCACGTTTCAACTAACTAGCACAGTTAGTAAAGATTAGAGAAAACCACATTTCTAAATATACTTAGTTATTTTTAACTAAATTCTGTTAGGCACGGCTGAAAAGGGGGTAGGTGGGGTAAAGGCGCTTACAAGCCGCGAGCGATTGCCCCGTCTCAACCAGTAGTAGGTATATTGTCAATTGGAAACTACTCGGGACCGAGAGCACAGGCGCTTTTAGATTTGAAAGAGTACCTATTGCAGTATATGGTAAGAGAACACATAAAATAGTCTTTTTTAAGAACAAAGGTTGACAGCGTATTGGGAACTCCTTTGGTGTTGCATATGTCCCTAGGTGGCAGTAATGACTATCTTTATAGGCTGTTTGAAAATAAAATAATAACTATATTAAATATTTTTGATTGTATTTGATGATAATAATAAATTGTTTATTTGTAACAAGGAAATTTATGCTATTACATTAAAATATACGCAGATATATAGGATATTACGAAAATACCCGTAAAGCCGAACGGAGGTTATATGGGTACGTATAACGAGTCCATTCACAGTATTTAAGAACCGTAGTAACTCTGTATAACATGTCACAAAAAAAAATCTAATTTTTATAAATGAAAAATAGACAAACTACTAAAGTAGACAAATACTAGGTAAAATAGGTAGGCTTTTCTGATAAATAATCTGTTTCCCTGACATGGCAGCTTACTAGGGTTATTGGATTTGATAATTAATTATATTTTTACGGGGTATTTTGTAACACGTTGTATAGGTTTCACATTATATGCATTTATAATATAAGTAATAGAAGAGAGTCTTAACCTCGAAAACTATGATTACTTGATGTAAGATTTTACTGACGTATCTACTAACTGTTAATTAACCGTACCGTTATTTTTATTCTTAATTAGTTTCCTTAAAATGTATTCAACGCATAAAGTGTTCATCACTACATAGTATAAAACAAAGTCGCTTTCTCTGTCCCTATATCCCTATGTATGCTTAAATTTTTAAAACTACGCAACGGATTTTGATGCCGTTTTTTAAATATATAGAGTGATTGATGAGGAAGGTTTATTTGTATTAGTATCTACATTGCACCTAAGCGAAGCCGGGGCGGGTCGCTAGTTTAGTAAATTTTTATAGTTTTAAAGTCTATCTATCCGAGTAGTGCATTCGTTATAGCTCTCAATTCATTGAGTGAATAGTCTGTAACCACAACGTTTACTATACGGAGGGCTATGAAAAGGCGAGGTTTTATCGCGTTGCCATGACGACGGCGGGATGCTGCGTCGCCCGCGATACCCTCCTCTCGACACATTGGAAAAACTACTACAGTACTTTATATTTACTGCCACTCGGTATGTATACTTGTGTCCTGACCTGCCGACGCTTCAAGAACTTCGCTGTGGTGTTACAGGATTGTTCTTTAATAAGCGAGTGTAGACATTGTTTGAATTGTAGTATTGTGTAGTATTTCTCTCATAAGTTAGGCGTTGTTAGAAGAGAACGGAAGATGGTATAATTGTCAATTTTAGATTTTATTGTGTATCTAATAACTGTTTTATGTTAGTAAGGATATGTTATAATGTCGTATTTATTTTTGGAAGTCTAGTTGTCTCCCTCGATTATGCTCGCGTTTCCGGGGGATGCTACATTTTCTTGGAAGATAAAGTATACTATGTATTAAACCAGGCTATATACTATACTAGCTGTCCCCCGCGGTTTTAGCCGCGTTCCCGGGGTATGTCACATGTATTATACATAAAAACTTTCCCCTTCAATGACTCTATCCTATAAAAAAACCGCATCAAAATCCGTTGCGCAGTTTTAAAGATTTAAACATACATAGGGATATAGGGACAGAGAAAGCGACTTTGTTTTATACTATGCAGTGATACGTGCCAAGTTTCATTCACATTAGTTTCTTAATTTTTGAGTACAATAATAACAAATATCCATACAAAATCTAGCATTAATAATATTAGTAATCAAATATAATTTTTTATATATTTTTTAATTCATCACTGATTTTGAGAATAAGGTACCTTTACATTATGTATGCTTATAGCAAAATTTAAACAGTATATAATCAATATGAAACACATTCGCCCTCAAATCACAATAGGCATAGCTCAATTGTTCTCTATTTACGCGAGCCTGACGAGAACCAGGGAGCAGTTAACCCTTGAATTTGCTACACACTGAAATATTAACGCCTGCTATGGAACGCGGAAAAACAAAGTCTAAAACTGGGCCCGTTATGGGCCGGTCGCATGTTGTTCAAAGATCAAGTGCTGGATGTCATGTGTTATGTAGACAGGACGTTGTGGAATCGGCGCCAAGTTTGTGCCTATAGGATTATTTTAGATTTAATTTTATTGACATTTAGGATGAAGGGTTATTAGGTGCGTCGTCCACTGATTTCTATTATCTTTTTTATTTATGCCAGTTACAGGAAAAAAAAATTGATACTTTGATTAAATTGCATTGATTTATTTTATTACCTAAATGTTTTTTTGTATGGTATTGTACATTTTCTTATTAAAAAACTTTTTATTGAAAACTCAAGACAAACACTATATGAGAAAAGATTTAAAATAATGTGAGAAAATTTAAACACAACAAAATATTGGAATTTGAAATCCTTCGGTTTCTAATAAAAAAAAATGTCCAGTCTTCTCACCTGCGTAATCTTTGTCGTCCGCATGGCGTGTCGGTATTGAGTGGTGGCAGGGGAGGGGCGATACGTCGGGGAGTCCTCGCCGGCCCTGGGGACCGCCTCCCGAGGGAGCTGCGACGCGCTGGGGGCGTTGGGGGTGAACTGAGGGGGGGACGAACGAAAGGTTAAAAGGGAAAAGTTATAAGAGACCGCTTGTTGTCGGATCGCGTTCTTTCGTTTCGTAGTTCGATTTTCGAATGTGATATTGCAACTTTTTTACTGGTGCTGGCTGGTTGGATAGGTATTGTGTTGGTATGGAGATCGTAGTATGATTGTGTTTTATGGTATAGGCTCAATGCTTGGAAATAATAATGCGAAGGGACGTCATATAGAGAAATATATCTTTTTATTTGATAAATATTGTCCGGGGTTCAACGAACATTTTGATTTTTTTTATTACAATATCATTAACTATGATGATATGGACAAGAAAGTAGTGATACTTTATTCATAATAATTTATTTGAAAATATCAGAAACACTGGCCGCAACAAAAAAGTTTTAAATTTCTTCTAAATTCAAATATGATTCTACTTTTTAAATTATCTTTTGAAACACTGGTTGTAGGTAAAAATATATTTTTTCAACCATTTATTGAACGAATATCCGATGCAAATAAACATAGACTATGCGGCATAGTAGAATGGGGAGGGAGGCAGTCAAGTGTTCTGACTTGAAAGAGGGCAACCTACTCAGGCTCGTCTCTATACCGCGACTTAATGCTGTACTAGTTTTTTCCTTCGAATATGTACACGTTCTTACTATGTAAACGAACTGTTTTCTTACAACAGATGAATGATAAATTGCGTAAAATAGAAAAGGCAATAGGTAATATAGATAGTACCTTAGTACTAAAAATGTAAAAAACATCTTCATGCCCATTATCCTCGAAGAGTTTAGCAGAGGTCAGGGTACTGAGGCCCACATCAATTAAATTATGATAAGCTTCACCGTACAATTAACTACTGCATCAAAATAATAATCTTATTTTAAACGCAATAAAGTTAATTTTTATACGACATTCTTATGTCCACCATAATTTTATCACAATAGTTCTTTTACCAATAATAAAAATAATCTTGAGATATTTTGGCTTGTAAATTAAATTTTAATTAAAAATTACTTTCATAAGTCTTTCACTCATAATATTTTTTTATGAATTAATATTTCTGACTGTACCCAGATTTATAGAGGATTACTTGATTGAACAGCAGTATAGTCTACAGTTAAGTCTGGGTGAAGGATTTAGTTTTTTACGCTTTTACTTATTAATAAGCTGTCTTCCGCGATTTACCCTGCGTACTTGCCTCGATTCTGTAAGGAAAATGACACTAACTCGAGAATGTTTCGTCGCGGCCTCAATGCTCTGTCTCTGTCGCTAACTACGCTAATACTACTAATCACGTGAGAGATAAGCTCTCCGAGGCCTTCGTGAAGTGGCTCGCCGACGAAATTTGTATTAGCTGAATAAGGTGGCTGAGGTATGTTACGTTTCCTAGGATCAAAAATAGAGTGTTAATCCAGATTATAAATTATCTATGCCAAGATTTATCCAAATCCATTTGTAGTTTTTTGTGGGTGAAGTATCAAACATCCATAGGTACTTGCAAACTTTCGCGTTTATAATATTAGAAAGATAAAATAGGATGTTAATCTAGTTCGAATCCACGACCTGTGGTATGGCAGGGTCTCTAACCACCAAGCCTACAGTGTCATCTTGATGTCGTAATATTATATGTTAGTTATTTTTGTTTTTATGAAAATGTTTGATAAGCAAGTCTACGGTCCACCTGATTAAAAGGTCACAGTCCCCTAATAATCATTAGCAATACTCCACGCAATTAGTAGGGGGTCGATTCTGTAAGGAAAATGACGCTAACTCGAGGATGTGACATGACTCTATGCTCTGTCTCTGTCGCTTGCTTCGCTAATACTATTAATCACGTGAGAGGTAAGCTCTCCGAAGCCTCCATGAAGCGGCTCGCCGACGAAGTTTGTATTAGCTGAATAAGGGGGCAGGTCGTGAATATTTTTGTAATTAACTAGCTTCCTTCCAGCGGTTTCATCCGCGTTCTCAATCCCGCGATTATATCAAAGCCTAATGTCTCTCGGAAATATTGAAGCTTTCTATAATTGAAAATATTATTGAATTCAATTTTATTATTCAGTTTAGGCTCGCGAAAGGCAACTATGAATGTCAAAGTTAATGAAGTCTACATATTTATATTATTAGTCAGGGGCGTAGCTATCGCCGTAGTTACCGTATCAACTATACAGGGCGTAAGCAAAAAGTTGTAAATCAATATCCATAATCACCAAAAAAGTAGCCATAATCCTGTAAATCTTTTATTTGGGCCCCCCATCAAAAATACAGGGCCCGTGTAAGGCAAGCTACGCCACTGTTATTAGTAGATGTAGAAAAACAAAACTTGTTTCAACAAGTAATGTTTTGACGGGCAAGTTGGCTTGGTGGTTTGAGACCCTGACTTCCAAACCGAAGATCGCGGGTTCGATTCCCACCCATGACAAACATTTGTTTGCATGGACATGTCTGTTTGATCTGTGTCTGGGTGTAAATATCTATATAAGTATGTGTTTAAAAAGTGGTATATGTAGTATATCAGTGACCTGGTAGCCATACTACAAGCAGTACACTCTGCTTAATTTGGGATCAGATAACAATGTGTGAAGAATGTCTTGGAATATTTATTTTTATCCAGAATCGAACAGCGAAACACGCAGCAACTTTCTTAGAAGTACTTACCCCCAAAGATGTCAGAATATTAGGTGCAACAAATCTTAATAATTTAAACTTTCATCGTTATGGTTACAACTCAGCAATTGTAAAGGGGTGCACAGACGCTCGTAAATCGTGACGTGCCCTAGATAAATTAACGCCTGTCGACTCGCTTTGATTTTGGGCGTGTGTATAACTAGCTTAAATTATTGTTTTGATGAAAACTGTAATTGAAGATATACTATACCTGTCCTCTTATTCAGCTAATACATTCGTCGGCGAGCCGCTTCACGGAGACCTCGGAGAGCTTATCTCTCACGTGATTAGTGGTATTAGTGTAGTTAGCGAAAGAGACAGGGCACGGAGTCCGCGACGAAACATCTTCGAGTTAGTGTCATTTTCCTTACAGAATCGAGCACCTGCTTACCACCCAACGAATTTACCAGTACAATAAATAAATTAAATATTTAGTCGAGTTATAGTTTCGATTAGCCAGGTCACATATGTTATTGACAGCAGATAAATGTATAATAAGTACAAATTTCAAATAACTTCGGCCAGGTGACCAGGTGGTATCTATTACCAACAAAAAAATACACAAGTAGACGTCTCCGTGTATCCGTTTAATTATTTTAAACTAATATGTAAAACAATTAAGCAACGAAATTTTATAAAACCCATGGAAATTCGAACACTGTAAATATGGAGGCAATATGTCAAAAAAAATATACAGGGGCATTCAATATACACGACCATTTCATTAAAAAAAAACAGAGCTGAAAACCAGATCCCAGATACTACATAACATGTAAAACTTATTTCTAAATACATACTTATTTTGATATTTACTCCCAGACACAGAACAAACAGGCATGATCATACAAAAAAAAATGCTCCTAAGTGATTGAACCTATGACTTGTGTTGCAGTCAGGATCTCCAACCCCAAAGCCCTAATAATCAAACTACAACCATCCATAAAAATATCCTTCAGTCCAAGAGCACTGTAAGCAACTGCGCTTTCAATCTATAAGCCACACAACCCCAGTACCCTTATAATCATTTCCCATCCCATTTATTCTATTTACAGATTGGCCATAATTTCTGGGCTTACTGGTCACCTCGCGAGAGCTATGCTGGAGGATATAGCAGCTGACAGGTGCCCGTGATATTAATGGTCGGAGATTTGGTCAGGGGTTAGTTTTACGATACCTTGTTGAAGTTTGTGAAATAATGTAGGTTTTATGTGGAATGAAATGTCGTTATTTTGATATTTGTTGGGGTTTAAGATCTCTTAAACCCATCTTGGGTATCTACCTTAGACAAACATTTTTGGACAAGAATGAACCAGATTGGTCAAAATCTCTTTAAGCTCCATATCCTCGGTAGAATGTGGGTATTAGTGAGATCTCTGCCTGCCTCTTCAGGCATAATGGCATTGAAGATATGTTATGTTTTCTACACTTATATTATAAAGAGATAAAGTTTGTAGGTTTGGATGTAGGAGGAAAATCTTAGAAATAAAAATTCGATTTAAAAACTGACTGAAAAAGTCACTGAAAGAAAGCTACAATATTCCTTCGCAAAAATTTTACCTCTCTTGGTGAAGTGAGTGAAACCGTGGAACGGAAGCTGATGTTAATATTCTATTTATAAATAATAACTCCCTTATCAATTTTATGATCTGTTACTGATTCCGGTTCCAAAGATGTTAAAGCCTATTAAACCATTAAAAAAAAAGAAGTTACTATCAGCGTAACCACGCCGACTGCCTGTAGATGACAGGCAGTACACGAGCATTGCATTCAAATCTTTATACTTGCATTGGAGTCTTGAGTAAATAAAACCCACACTTCAACGTACTTACCCTACGCTTACCACGTAACCTCACCCTTAACAGCAACTTAAAACACCATCAATCTCGTAGTCTCAAAATAAAACCTCAGTTCACGTTGTTTGACAGTAGCGCGGCTCCTTCGCGGCACAATGGCGTAAACTCCTAACTCGCAATATTGTGACATAAGGTGTTTAACATAAATAATGCGGGAACAGATGTGTTGCGCCGCGGGCTCCACAAATACGTTCGCGCACCACCAACACCGTTCCATATCTCGTTGCTTTTTAGATATATATAGAGATGATAATGTCTGTTGAAAGTTTTGTATGTATGTATTACTTTATATACTGTGAAACTATGACTACGATAAATTAAGTTAATTTAGGAAATTATATACAAACTCTTTTTTGGGTGCTTTCATAGGGGTACAAATGAAACGTAATCTACCATTTTTTTTTGTTAAATCTTGTCAATAAGCCTTCTCACTACGTTCCGTTTTACTTTTATTCTTCAAGAAGTTTAAAAAAAACCAATGGCTCAAAATATTTCGTATCATCCATAATTGATTCGGTAACTCCGAAACAAAAAATTTCACTCGTTAAAAACTTTTTCTCAAAGGGGTTTATATCAGCTCAACTGGTTCCATATCTGTTGGCACAGCAATATTCGGCGTGGCGGCATCGCCGATGCCTGAGGCCATGTAAAATATTTCTGCTAAAGCATTCATCGTGATCGCCCGCCTGATCGTACGCTCAACATTACACTGTACCCAACTTATCGACACACTCCGCGTGAACCTTCCCCCGTTGTAATAAAACTGATAATAAGAGCCAAAAAGTGCAAAGTTAAAATTGTAAAGTTGGACTATTGTGTGTAATCCGATATGACGATAGTTGGCCCGATAGACTTTTCGTTGGAAATTGTTTGATTTCGTTTCGAGTTTCGTTTTGACATGCAATAAAGATGATATTCTTTTGTGTATTGCGATATCTACTTAACATTTTTTGTTGCGTTTATTTTATATAGGTATGTATAAGATTTCATTATTATGGAGTTCTATTGTTAGAGTTCAATTTTGATTGAAACTTTTTTTGTAAATCTATGCATTCGCTGTAATAGAATCCATCAATATCAACCTTAAGTGCCCTAAAATTTTAAATTTCACACATTTGCGACCAATGCCACAGCTGGAGAAAAAAAAATCCAGCTACAACGGAAGAGCGGAAAGAACAAATTTGTGAACACGAGAAACAAATTAATTTGTTAGGATGAGCTTTGGTGTTCAAGTGGAAACACCTGGCGACAAACTTCGTTTAAGAAATAAAATGCAATACGTGCATAATACCACATTCCAAATTTAAAATAACATATATTTAAAAAGTATGTTATTTATATGTAAAAGCATTTCATTGCTATTTGTAGCATTTTAGAAATGTCCTTTATGATAATACTAGCTGTCCCTAGCGTTCCCAAGGCATGTTACTTTTTCCGAGATAAAAAGTATCCTATATGTCAGTCCAGGTTATAAACTATCTATGAGCCAAGTTTCATCAAAATCCGTTTAGTAGTTTTTGCGTGAAAGAGTAACAAACATTCATCCATTGATTCGTCCATCTTCACCAACTTTTGCTTTTTAATTTTAAGCTGTTTGGATGTATGTATATGTAAAGAAGGAAATTTGATTATACGATAGATAGTTTGGTATCATTATCAGCCTGACATTCAGCTAATACAAACTTGGCAAGCCGGCACAACGAATCTTCGGAGAGCGGATCTCTCGCGTGATTGCGTAGTTAACGAGAGAGACAGAGCATGGAGGCCGTTAAGAACATTGTCGAACTAGTATCGTTTGCCTTAGACTTTTTCATTTACAGCTCGGAGCATTTCATGGAGCTTTTATACGGTTTAACCGCCTGCATGATACTTTTATTTGCCATTTAGGCAAAAAAAATATTTTTTTTATTTAAATAAAAAAAATACTTAGTGATGAGACGTTTTTTTTATAGTTGATATTAGTAAACGAAAGCAAGTATTAACATTGTCTCAGGGTTGTCAACTCCGTAAATGTTGCATATAAAAAAAAACTGTTTTTGTTTAAATATGGAACACTTCTTGTCGATAATTCGAATGGCGTCGTGATTTATGTGTCCGCATCATTTGCATCCCATTATCAGTTCACACGCCGATGTTCAATATTTTATGGGCCCACTTGATATTTGTGACAGTTTTCGATACTTAACGCTGGTGTTCCGTAGATTGTTACGACTACCGAAATTAACAAAATACATCCGGTGTTCTTGGAATTTTTTTATTTATTTTATACCTAAGCTGTATAAACTTATATTACAATATTGTTATAAAATGTAAAAATATTTTTTTAAATGAAACTATTCTAAAGTGATAAAGGAAAATTAAAATGTTTCCCTGTAATACAAATGTTTTAATTTTATTATTTCTTTATGACACGCTCTATTTTTTTATTACTGGAAGTTTACTGTTTAACAGTATTTATTTGTTGCAGGTTTTTCCTTAAATTCTTTCTGAAGTGCAATCAGAATTGCCTGAAAAATGCTGGAAATCCTCGCGACATGAGAAGATTTCAAGTAAGTATTATTTTTTAAATAAAAATTAATACCTTCGATACAATACGGTAAAAACTATTTTAAATGTGAGCTTTATTTTAATCATCAGTAAATAGATGTTAGTTTGTTTTATACAAGTTGAAAAATTGCTGGGTGCTAAACATGAGTTTGTCTCTATTACTCGCTATGTTTGGGCCAAATTAGAAGAGAAAGAGAGTGTATTTTAAAAACGTTAATGTATTTATAAGTATTCTATCTATACAATTCATTATGGTCTCTTAGATCAAATGTACGTTAAAGTTATGTTAAATCAAAAACATTGAATTTTTAAAACAATGGAATTTAAAATTAAAAAAAAAGTTTTCTAAAAGGATATTTTATTTTTGGTTTTGCAACTCTGTACTTATGTTGAACAGTATAGCATCACTTAAAGTTTCACAGTTTTTCTTTTAATACCAATAAGTTATGTTGGTATATTGCAAGATTTAAAAAAAAAAAATAAAAAACTTCATTCATGGATTCATTAAAAAATATAAAGATTTATTTTTTACTTGTACCACAGCACCCGTTGTATTGCCCTTTACTGAAGGAAGGGTTGCGTTCACGACTCTTGAATATTTGAAGCGCCTCCAATTTAGGGGAGGAATGAAATTAAATTTATTTATACGAGTTTATTTATTTACTTTTCAACCGATCCGTGCTTGCTCTTTACTTATTTTTTTATTACTTATTATTACTTATTTTTAATTTGTGTGCTGTTTTTTTATTAATTATCAAAAGAGTTCGTCAAACAAATATGGCTTTAATATGGCTTTTATTTATAGTAGGTGGAATACTGTATGCTTAAAAAAAAGTTTCTGTAAGTATTTACAGTGAAATTTTCAGTTGCGCGTAAGCTAATTTATAAAAATTAATTTATTCATAAATTTAAATAATTTTTAGCTGTTAGTAGAAATACAACAATAACTTACAATTAAAACTTTAACACAAACTCAAAAACTTATTAATATCAACTAATTACTGCCACCCCTAACTAACCATAAAGGTGCATTCACACAGTATACTTATGAGTACAAATTTGCTTCAACAGTTAGCCAAGACATATTTGTCTTACGTGTCTTATTACTATGTGTAATAGCGTACGTTTCTATATACTCTAGATATTCCGACCGATGTTTAAGCTAGTGTGCGCAGTTATGTCTATATTTGGGCTTTCTGTGTGTCATTGAATAATTCAGTGGTCGTACCCCAACGTTTCAAGGGTAAGATATAATATATTGTATATATATGTTTATTGGTGGGTGTCGGAATTGAAATAATGCAGTCGTTTTATCGGCATGAATATTTTAGGTACTTCAGGCGACATCTATAGTGTATGAATAAATCGCCATATGTCAGATATGGCGATTTATTCTCAATGAATTCAGTTTTGTTTTACAATACCAATTTGTTATCAGCCAATTATCTAATGTAATTTTATTAAGTTAAGACTATAGGGACTATGCTATTGTAATATGTGTTCTATATATATTGTTTAACGTTTCAAAGTCTATTGTAGGTAGTAATTGAGGTTTGATTAAATATTTGAATTAAGAATTTATCTGATTCGAAAAATGTTATGTGGCAAAGAACATGCTAGCAAACTTTTACTATCGTAAAAAGTACAGTCGTGTAAAAAACCGTATCGATTGAACATCCGTAACTCTGTATACCGTCTATCAAACGACCACCCACACTACAAACCTTGCCATATATAAACGTGCACAATGCACTTCCTTGCATATCTATTGGAAGAGTTTCGTCCATTTTGAGACATTGGCCCCACCTCCCAAGGGACTCTCCCTTTCGGCATCGGTTTGGTTTGCGTGTGTGCGTGTGTTGATGGTACGCTATTTTGTTTCGGTGTGTGAAAACCGCGAGCGTAGTTCTATATTTAATTTTGTTTGGTTTTATTTTTACACACGACAGTACATTTGGACTTGAACTATTGTCTAATTCTATTATTATTTGAGAACAAAACATACAGGTTCAGTCATATTCAGAGGAAACCTTTTGGGTACTTTAGCTATTATAATTTAAGCCCCTAAGGACATTCGTATGTCAGTTTAGGAAAATGACGGCCAACTTCTTCTTTGTTTTTTCAAATGTCGACTTTAAGCTTTTGGGACAAGATGTAAGTTACAGTAATTTGTTTTTTATAGAGTTCAATGTAATTTTTTTTCCCGCAGGTAGTAATATCAACGCAAGTAATGGTGGACGGGCCGCTCCTAGCAATATCGGACAACATGTTCGTCCACAACAACAGCAAACACGGTCGTAGAGCGAAAAGGCTTGACCCAACTGAAGGTATTGATGCCGCGGCAGAGCCTAATTGTACGTTTTTGTTTTATTTTTTTTTATTTCTTCAAAATTCCATTTCCAAATCGATTCGAAATTATGTGAAAAATCTCTTCTCGAATTTGAAAAAGGAACATTGTTTTTTTTTTGTGGCCAGGATTTTTATTTTTTGTTATTTGAAAATGACAAGGTTCAGGTATTATATGTTTTAAACCCAAAACTACGTGTTAGATGGCAGTTAACTGTGCAAGAGTCATAATACGAGTACAGCGATTTAAGATGTCGTTTGTATTCAAGGAATCACTGTAGACATTTCACAAAGAACTTCAAGCTTGGGCGTTGTAGGGAGGGGTAGGGTGTTGAAACAAGCATGAAGTGAATCGGGATAATTTACGGAGGAATTATGCCCGTAGAAATGTAGGAACATGCGTTTTGAGCTCATATTTTTTAAAATCTTACGTGGTTTAGTTTAGTACTGGGTTCTTATATTTTATGATTGCACTGTTGCATAGAACTAGTAGCTTTTATTTTTTTATCGTGATAATCGGTGTTAGTTACTCAGTTAGTCACTGAGTATAACCTATATTTTTTCTCAAGGGCTTTCTCTACTAATGACTATTCTATACGGGCAAATATTTAAAACTAGTTGTGCCTATCCTATGTTTTAATCCAGTTTATAAACTATAAATGTGCCAAGTTTTAACGAAATCTGTTAAGTAGTTTTTTCGTGAAACAGTGTCAAATATCTATCCTATCTATAACTAGAGTAGTAGAGCTCTTAGTGCAGAGTTCGTCCGGGGAAGTACTACTACCTTACCCATTTCTGCCGTGAAGCAGTAGTGCACTTGTGTTACTGTGTTTCGGTTAGAAAGGTAAGGGGTCCGATGAAATTACAGGCACATGAGACTTAACAACGTCTCAGGGTCGACAACGCATTGGCGAGGCTTCTAGTGTTGCAAATGTCCATAGGCGGCGGTGACCACTTACCATCAGGTGGACCGTCTGCTTGTTTGTCGGCCCAAGTGGCATAAAAAAAAAAAACCATCGTCACAAACTTTCGCATTTATAATATTAGTAGGGAACTAAATAGAATATCATGTGGTTTATCAGTAATCTAGTTGCCATAGTAAAAAACGGTTAATTTTGGATCAGATGACGGTGTACGAAGATCGTCCCAGGAATATATCTGTTTAAAATTATGAAAAGCTAAAACCGGTTCCATTATAATGAACGCCAGGAAAGTTTGTCGGAGGCCAGACGGCGTGAAAACCAACTCGTACGGATTACACCGTGCGAATGGTTAAATTAAGCCAAGTAACTTTGCGTTATCTCATCTGTAACAACGCAATTTACTATTTTAGTATCCCGTATTTAAAGGGTTTCAGTATGCCTATAGGATATTATTAGTATCCAATTATTTGCTTGGAATAATAGTGCTCTTGTATGTGTTTTGGTTAGATAGGTAAGGTCGGTGAAATTACAGGCATATTAGACTTGACAGCTTGACAACGCAGTGGCGATGTCCCTAGTATTGCAAATAGCCACGGTGCGATGACCACTTACTATCAGGTGGACCGTCTGCCTGTTTGTCGACCTACTTTATATAAAATTGCCTATCGGTTAAACAAATTTAGATGATATTTAGTACACAGATAGATTTTGCTCTGGATGCTTTTCAGCATGCCTTAAATATTAGATTAATCTTGAAGGCATGCAAACCGCGGGATTATTTTGTAAAATAACTAACCAAACTATAAACAATATTCAGATGTTATTAAAATTTAACAGTGAAATTAAAAAAAAAATTTTTTTTTTTTATGTTGATATTGTAAAAAAATATCTTATAATTTAGGAATACTGGTGAAATTTACACTACCAATGTACCATTGAAAATAAATGGAATCTCAACCTGAAAAATGATTTCGAAATGAAAAAATCACGAAATAAGAGGGAACGAGATT
Source organism: Habrosyne pyritoides (assembly GCA_907165245.1). NCBI lineage: Eukaryota > Metazoa > Arthropoda > Insecta > Lepidoptera > Drepanidae > Habrosyne > Habrosyne pyritoides. Next base: position 2,989,473 of record OU015592.1, read on the forward strand.
TTAATATTAGTCAAATTAAAAATAGGAACCACCGACATAATCTCCTTTCGGCCCCTTAAATTCACTTTCTCGTCTTTATTACAGCGTCGTTTGTTCGCGAGATTTCTGATTCCCCCTGCTGTCTTCCGACGCGTGTCCCCCTTGCATCACCGTCAACAATCCGACAACGTCATAACACCCCCGAGCCATAACCAACTTTATGACCCGCACTTAAAATTCATTTTCAATTATCATAACACACCTTTGCTCCTTACAACCCGAGTCTCACCACCGTGACTTTTACGGCGATTGTCCTTTTTCTAAGACGTTCGAAGATAAACGTTCAAGTGGGATAGAACGAGTTTCGATGGTTTGGCGTTTATTCAACTTTTAAGTTGTTGGTGCTATTCAGCCCTTAGTTTTGCTACACTAAAGTTTTCGGGAATGGTGACTTTTATGGGTTTCGATGCTATTTATATGAAATTTCACGAAGTATTTTTGGGGCATTATTGCTTGAAAGAATTTTTATATTATGCAATCACATAATATTTAAAAATAATTTTCTTTTGAAAAAACCTGAAAGATTTGTAATGAGAAATGCCCAAAGGAACGACGAGAAATATTTTTTTTATCTGTACATCATAATGTTAAAAATACATACAATAAAAAGTATGAAGTCTGACATGTTTTTATATTACTATTTACCTATAATTATTTACTTTCTGCCTAGTTTATCCTTTTTTTCTCCATCTACTATTTGCAACCCCTAAACTTACTTACTTTTTCGTTTAGCGGGGCTGTATCCACCGTTGCCAGTAGCAACGCCGTGCATCAAGGCGATATCGCCGAGCGAAGGTTGGACTTCAGGGGGATCAACGGTTATCATAGTAGGGGATAACTTTTTCGATGGACTACAAGTTGTTTTTGGGACAATGTTGGTTTGGAGTGAGGTATGTTCTTTTATATATGTTTACCAATATTATTTTCTATTATTCTTTACCATTTTGGCGGGCCAGTTGGCTTGGTGGTTTGCGATTGACTCCGTCGCCACACCTGTGGCAAACATTCGTGTTCAAGAACATGTCTGTTTGTTCTGTGTCTGAGGTGTAAACATATCTATGTATGTATTTAGAAAAAAAGTTGTTGGTAAATTTAGTATATCAGTTATCTGGTTTCCATAAGTTTGTAGCTCTCTAAGTAAGTTCTGTTTAGCTTGGGATCAAATGGCCGCGTATGGAGAATTTCCCAGGAAATTTAATTTTCTTTTTTGTGTTGTTTTTTAGCTATTCAATTATCAAAGAAAGATCTACTTACTTCAAATTATTTGAAGGTATTCTTCGCCTTTGCTCTGATTCAAGTCTAGTCAACCAAAAACCACAGCCTCGATTTTTTTTAATAAAATCATTTGTCAACAGTTAATAACTTCGCACGCAATACGAGTCCAGACACCTCCAAGACACATACCTGGTGTTGTGGAAGTGACCCTGTCATATAAAAGCAAACAGTTCTGCAAAGGGGCGCCAGGAAGATTCGTTTATGTTTGTGAGTGTTACTTATTTATGTGTTCTCTGTATAACTTTTGTGGGATCCATTCAGTGTTTCCTGGTCTAGAGCAATGTTCAAGAGCTGATGCTCGTGAGTTTCATGCTTTTTAGATTTTAATCCATTTATTAATTACCTTCTACATGCTCGTTGAGGTTGTTATTTATTATTTCTTAAATATTTTTTGTTGACATTTATTTTTATTTTTTTAATAAATAAGTATTTTGTATATGTTTAATTTATGTTGTTTATCTTTTTGATGAAATAATGTAAGACAGGTTATATCAATTTAAAAAATCTTGTGTTAGGTACTTGCCGGTTCTTCTCAATTGAAGGGTGACTTCCAAACCGGTTGTAGCTAGAACGTAAACTAAATAAATGTTTTAGAATTTTGAATAAAACAAAATATTCTTAATAACATGCCATTATTGGTTGGTAACATTTTTTCTTGGACAAACTAAGCTCTAATTAGGGGACCCGACGCAATCTCCCGTTCGATCCATCAATTAGGCTTTCATTTGTTAGTGGGCAAACTAATGATTGATTTTGTTTTTTCCTTTTGTTTCGCATAGCAGCACTCAACGAGCCTACGATAGATTACGGCTTCCAGAGACTACAGAAACTTATACCGAGACATCCTGGGGATCCGGAGAAATTGCCGAAGGTAAATAGACTTGTTACTTTCTTGCCTTCCATATATTTTTCTTTATATTAAGGAATAGGGTGGTTATGTAGAAATTTTTTCTTTAATTTGAGACCCATATATTATTATGAAAAAAATGCTTCAGTTTCATTTAATGAATAATTTTAGCCTCGAAGTTTCGAAGATTCTGATTATCGAAAGAGCATACATCTTCGTAAATGTTATGCTATATGTTATTATGTCTTTTTAAATTCTATCTATACCTATGCCTACTTTAATTCATATCAATATAGTATCTTTTCGTGGACGTGTAAAATACATTCGTTAAGATTTTGAATTTAGTTCTCAAGAATGCCGATTTTGACCAATCAGTAAGAGATGCCTAACGCTTTGGACTCCTGACGCATGTCAAAATTACAATAATATATGCAAATGTTTTTTTTTTACTTCCAAGGTGACAAACATGCTGACGACTTGTCTGGTAGTAAACGGTCACCACTTTGACATGTACTAGGAGTCCTCTAAGTTAGACGAAATAGCGTAAATCTTTTATTGTCTCTAATTGCCAAAATTACTTTAAGACATGTCTCTTTCTACAGCTCTCTTTTAACCAATGCTCTTCTAAACCAGGAAATAATTCTCAAACGAGCAGCAGACCTCGCAGAAGCCTTATATTCGATGCCAAGGAACAACCAGCTGGGTCTTGGAGCGCCCAGATCTCCTCCTGGTGCCAGCATGCCTTTCAACTCTTACACTGGGCAGTTAGCCGTCAGCGTTCAGGACACGGCTGCGTCGCAGTGGACTGAAGGTGGGTTATTATATTCTGTATTAGTTGTGCTCGTGACTTCATACGTGACAACTTTAAATTGAGGGTTTTTTTTTCGTGAGCTGATTTTGATAAATTAAAGCCTATATGTTACTACCTAAGTTCTAGTTTCCTGTGAGATTCTCGTTTAATATTTTTCTAAGATTAAAATCAGACGAACAGCCAGACAAAGTTTCTAGTAATGCTCGTAATGTATTCTGTTACACTTCTTATATCAACCGCAATCAGTTCTTAGAAAATATTTTCTTTTCTAAAGACTCTTAGTCTATACTCTTTAAAGATTATTAGATAAATTGTATTGCATTTTTATAAATTAACATCTTTCCTTACATATTTTTTTTTCAATTATTAAATAAAAACCTTAAAAGTTTATTTAATATTGTTACAATCATATTAATCTAAATTTATACATTATTATATAATATTATATATTACTTTAAAACATTACGGCGTCGGATAGTTTTGCTCCCAAAAGACTCAATGACAACTCCATCTCGATGTTTAGTTAGTGATTAATGTCTTAAAGTTTAAATCTGAAAATGAACTTTCATCGCTGAGTCTATAAATAGTACTGTGATTCTATTTTTATTTTTTATTTGTGATTATGTGATTATTTTCATAACCTGTAAAATGACTACAGTTTTATTATACTCTAGGTTCAATGGCAGTTTCTAACTTACATCTAAACTAGGGACGCGCTATGATGATCGTTTTGACGAACAAAATTGAACCCTAATTGCTTTTTTAAAAGGTTTATTTACATGTTCATACAGTTAGCAATCTATGAGTAAAAGTTGTGAGTTCGATTCCCACCCAGTAAAAACAATTTGTGTGCATGAATATGTCTGTTTGTTCTGCCTCCGAATTTAAATATATATTTATATTAGAAGAAAAAAAAGTATTTTATTAATTATCTACAAGCTCTACGTAGTTTGCGATCAAAAATCAATAAACTCACTTATTCAATGCAATTCTTGTCAAAACGATCACAGCGCGCAAAACTCAAAATCGTATTCCATTATCAAAATGTTTCCATAGTGAATAAAGAAAGCCTAACGGTATTTTGGTGTTGACCCCAGGCTTTTTCTTTTAGAGGAGTACGCGCGTAGCGGCGGGTCGGTGTCCCCGCGGTACTGCTCCGCCGCCAGCACGCCGCACGCGGCCGGCGCCGGCGCGTACCCGCACCCGCACCCGCAGCACTACCCTGCTCCGCCTACATCGCTCTTCAACACTACCTCGCGTGAGTCAAAAATTTCAAAACCATTTATTCAGTTTAGGCCTGGAGGCCACTTATGAAGGTCAAATTTAAAGTTATTAAAACTACCTAAGCTACACCTGTTTTTGAAGTGTAACCTTCTTGTGCCGTTGTAATTTGAAATTCGATGAAACGTAAGATCTATATCTATAGGACTTAGCCTAGAACAGAATGAGGCAGACATAGTTTTCTGGAGGTTCCGCTTTTACCGCTGGTGAAATGCACACATTTTTCTTTTTATTAGTTGACTGGCTGCATTCACGATTTCATGGTTTTTTTTGCGCGGTACCTACTTACCTTTTTAATTATTTTTTTAAAATAAAATCATAATTTAATCCTTATAACATCAGCTATCTGCCAGTGGAAATCCCGTCAAAATCAATCCAGTCATTTCGGATATTAGCCGGAAGAAACAAACAGATAGACCGACAAATAATTTCACAATTGTTTTATTTTCATATGCATTTGGTAAAAAGCTGTTATTTTGAAATTACAAACTAGCACTGCAATTTATTTATAAGTATAGATTCACTAGCTATCCCCGCGGCTTTACCCGCATTCCCAAGATATGTTACATTTCTCCAGGATAAAAAAATGTCAATTCGGCTCTTCTCAGTAAAAGCAACCTTCTGAACAGGTGCTAGAGTTCGACTATTTATTATTTATGAAGGCCTATTCCAATAAATATATGTATTACTCTTTCATTACATCTATATGTGGATGCGGTTAAAACCGTGGGGTAGGCTAGTAAAAATGTTCATATGTTAAGTTTTAATATTACTTATATTTGTAACTAAAAAAAATCGGAATATAAAAAATATAATTATATCTACATAATCTTGAACTAAGGATACTAACATCTGAGCAAAACCGCCTGATGAAAATTAGGTACATTTCCCCCTCGTCTAGACTCGCCCTATCGGTCCCTCCTTTCCCATATCTACTCATCCTTAGACAGCAACGCAGACATTCGAGGAAATATTTTGAATTATATTCAAACGTGGAATTTGAAATCATGAAAATTGGTATCCACTTTACTTTAAGTTCAGTCCATTAAAATTATTTTAAAACTCTAAAGTTAATTGTCCATCACTAACACTATAAAACATCCTATTCTCCTACGACACTCACTACTTCACACAATAATAATAACATCCTCACAAACACAAACACAAACAAAGTTCACAATTTTCCGTAGCTCTCGTCGCAGTTTGTTTATGTCGCTTTGTGTTAACTCCTGGTTTCTCCCGTCCAGTGTCGCTAGGACCGTATCACCCTGCAAACATGAATGGCCACCCAACTGAACACTGTTACGGGTATAACACGAAAGATAGCGGGCATTACAGTGAAAGAAACGGGATTTCAAAAAGCGCGGGCGACTGTCCAGCAAACACTCATACAAAATGCAACTACGACGTGAAAGAGTCGCTGGATAAAGAGACCAAGTTGAGAAGCGCTTTTGCCGTTGTAAGGCATAGTCCGCCCCGCTCACATGTACGCCATCAGAATTGGCAGCATCTCGCCGTTCAATGTTAGTGGTGTTTTTTTTTTTTTTTTGGTTTTTACGCTTTTCTGTTTTTCGCTGTGTTTGAGCTTTTCTTTTGTGCATGCGTTAATATCATAAAAACACACAAATTACTAAAAATATTCATTTTCTTTTACGCCTGGATGTTTAACTCTAAATACGAAAAATATAGGATATTTTTTGTGACACAATGTTTTTTTTTTTTAGTTTACAAACTTTCCGTGTGTGTTTTCTCGAACCGTATTTTTTTGAGTGTCGACTTTGCCTTACTCACATACAACATAGGTACTCATCACAAAAACATAGCTTTCTTAATAAGATTGGTAGTGATTAGAAAAAACAAGTGAACACAACATTCAAATCAAAAGTCTCGGCGTTTACTGTCAAAAAATACGTCAATCCAAAGATTTGGGATCGTGATCGAATAGGAACTTTGACCGACATGGTCATGACCGGTTATAGTTTTCAAAATAAGTCCTTATTCCACAGCAGTTTAAATTTAATATTTGTCCGCAGGAATGGGTGGATTAGTCTCATCGCCGTTCAGCGTGAATCCATTTTCATTGCCAACTTGCAGCGCTCAACAGTACGCACAGACGGCACCACTGACGTCCAAGTAGCATGCGTGGTATCAATCGTCTTTGGCTGTCAACGGTTAGTTGAACAAGTGGGTATCATTTCCCCACTTTCAAATGAATTCTAGCTGAAGTTACCTGCATAATTTAAAGTTAAAGCTATTTGGAAAATATATAAAGAAGCTGTGTCTTGTATAATGAAGGCTTAATGAGCGCTGATATTGCGAATTTATAAATATGTCCAACCTTGAAATTATAAATGCCAAAGAATGTTTTCTTAATTTTTTACCAAATACTTGTAATTAACAATAAACGTTATATTGGGGCATGTATTATTAACTACATTTCTATTATAATAAACTCACATGTAATTACATTTTCTAAGCGGGCGTGTGCTATTGTAAATAATATTGTATTTTCTGTAAATAAAATAGTTTAAAAGTAAATTAAAAATAAACATTCAATAGTGAAGTTGCCAGGTACTTGTAGATTTTTATAAACACAAAAGTATCTGATGATTCATTAAAAAAAAAACAACTGCTCAGTGCGTAATTCTAGAATATCGTGTAAAAAGTAACTGGTAACATTCATTTTTATTCTGATCGTATGTGTGTTTCGTTCTTGTAAAAATCTGTGATATATTTATTGTAAGTACTTAATGATGTAAATTTTAATGTAATCGATTGTAAATGTATTTTCGAACCTTCAATTTGAATTAGATATAATTAAATATAATTATTTCTTTAATTCACGCTTAGGTTACAACACGACATCGAATGTAAATTTAATTAAAATATCATATCTCGAAACAAAACATATCTTAAAGACAAAAGTTGTGTGTAAGGAAAACAACGAATCGAGTCTCGATATAAATGTATACGAAAAAAAATATATCGAAAAAAATAAATTGTCTCCGATCATTTTACTCGGATTCCTTTTCAGAAACGAACCGAGGGATCCCCGCTCTGAATATGAAATGTGTAGTTACGTATTATTGTTTAACGCAATTGTATATCAAATAAGACATGTAAATTGTAATCGTTCATGAAACAAATTATCACAAATAACGAGAATAAATAACATAAATATATATTTTGGAGTTTTTTTTTCATAGTTTATATATGTATTTTTTTTTCAAGTACATTTTTTATAATAACAAATACCTTGAGAGATTCTTTACACTCGGCCATCTGATACTAAAGTAAGCAGAGCTTGTACGAAACCAGATAACTGATATACTATATATAATGATATACAATTTTGTTTTACTTTCTAACATGGTTATATTATTTGACATTTTATGTGATATTTTTTTATCATAATCTTCTAGTTCTACTAACAGACTGGACCGAACCCATCTATCATTTTCGAATCCCATATGACTCAAACATCACATCTTAAAAATAAATATCTTGGGACATTATTTAAACTCGGCCTTCTGATCCCAAACTACACAGAGTTTCTGAGTTATATATTACATAGACAATTTTTTTTTTCTTGAAATACTTATTACATCATATTTTTTATCATAAATCTAATTTTCTACTAACGGACTGGACTGAACCCATCTATCATTTTCGAATCGCATATGACTCAAACATCACATTTTAATCCATTGTGATTTCACACATGCTACCATTTTGGACCCCACTTGAAATATTATACTAACAATTTTTACAACACAAGGGTAATATTTTCCATTGTGAAGTGTGACTAGATAATGCATGGGTTTATCGCTGCTTCTAATTGTGCTACTATAGAAATGAGATCGTGTTACTTAGGAATTACCATTACAATGGGGAATGGCCGTCTTTCGTTAGAACACTTTTTGTAAACATAAATTAATTATGGACCTGTTTGGGGTGCATTAAATAAATGTGTAGTTAATAACTTTGGGATTGAATGGTCGGTCCACTCGTTTTATAACTTACGTGTAACTTTCCTTTATATTCAACAACAAAAATACAATAGAAATATAAAAATTCTAAATTCAAAACCTTTTATTCAGTTTAGGCCCGCGAAGGGCACTTTTGAAGGTCAAATTTAAAGTTTCTCAAGCTACTTAGAAATACCCTTGGTTAGAAGTAATAACAGAATTATGAAAACTATTTCGAGTATTTTTTATAGTTTCTTGTTACAATCACAATTATAACCAAAATAAAAAATGTACTAAATTCGATTAAAATAATTGTAACTTACATAATACAGAAAAAAAATATTCTACGTAATTGCAATCCAACCTCGCCTAAGGGCGCGAGCACACTGTACAAATTTGTCTAACTCGATTACGCTACAATAATCCAAATGAGCGTTTAGTCGGCCTCGTTTGTCGTCGTGTGCGGTGCACGTGCGTTGCGCGTTTCGCACGCGTCTGTCCGGATGTCACGCCCGCGGTCGAAGCCAACTGGATTTATTTGGAGCACTTTGTATAAGGTTTGTATGACTTCAAATAGATTAGATGTAGCTTTTTCTGATTATTATTAATTAAGTTAGGTTGATCAAGATTTTTTCTACCTCTACGTGCGTTGGAACTTTTAAAGATTAATTACCTATTTTACTGACTTTTCGCTAACTGGATTAATCGATAGTTAAGTTTAGCAGAAACAAGCTGTACCCTCCGGTTTTACCCGCATACGTTTTTCCGGGATTAAAAGTATACTATCCTTCAACGATCAATGTAACAAATTTCATCGAAATCCGTTCAGAAGTTTTTGCGTGAAAGACTAACAAACATCCAAGCTTCCATTGACCCATCCTTATAAACTTTCGCATTTATAATATGACATAGTAGAATGTCTTATCCGTACTTCGTCCAATTAACGAAATAGATAAAACTTCATTTGTTTGGATATGTAACCTTATTGCTAATGCAATTTTTTTGAAGAATTTAATTCGAATTATGTGTCAAATTACAATAGGGCTGGAGTGACATTTTCGTTCTTCCACACGTGTATTTGTCTGTCCTTTATTATAAACAAGCTAAGTGAACAAATCGGCTTGTACCGTCAATCTGTCGCGTGGCGGTCGCGTCACGTGACCGTCGCGTGTCAGTGTCGCGCATTACCAAATTAGCGTCCGGTGTGTACCTACCCTTAAATCATATTAAGTGCGGGGTAATTCCATCGGAGTCTTTTGGTGACATTTAAAATTATTGAATAGTTTTGATTCGCTCTCCTTGCTTAAGAGCTTTGTTCCTCATTTAAGAGTAAGTGACGAACCTAAGTAAGAGTATGCTATGCTTGTGAATTCAAACTTTTGGTGTGCGTTTCTAAATTATTGTTGTGTTGACAAAATATAATAAAATTTTGACAGCAAAATGAGTTGGGAAAGTAACCGTAGTACGTAATCTTGTAATATGTCAAATTAAATATTGTTTGTGTCCTTCTATTCGTCCGATTTTAACAAATCTTTGAGTGCGAGCGCCAATAATCTATCTGGTTTTTTTTATTGTAATTAATACCACAAACCGATAGTTAAATCATTTAAAATACAAACGTACACCTCGATGACGTCACCAAAGCTTTTTGCCTTGAGAACGCAAAGCAAATTTCCATTGAGTGTTTCCAGCGAAGTCCAGCTTACAATCCAAACATCAAAGTCTACACGCAAAAATAAAACGTAAAACGCATAAGAAAGCCGTTCAGAAGGGATGGAATGGGGATGGGGTGAGGTGGCCGACAATAGGTATACAGATAACTTTCCTTCCATAGAGTCAATACCGACCCTAGGGAGTTTTACCCTCGAGGCTCGGTCGCTTGGGAAAACTAGACCCAACAATATAGAAAGGGACGGCTGTATAGGTAATGTGTGGGTGCGAGCGGTGCATCAGACTCTACTTATGTATTAATAATATATAGAGGAAAAATGCCGAGGACGTGTGTAGAGTGATATGTTGCGACCGTTAGAGGGGGATGGATGACATCAGTTTGTCGTGTCGTGATAGGGTTTTTATTTTGTTTTCTACCTGTTTTTTTAGTCTATTTTTATGTACATTCGAGGGTTTTAAAAATGAAAGTTTCCTCAATTTAGGTTTGATAGAAAATCAAACTTATTCAAACACATTTAGGTGTATTATGAAGTACGAAGATTAAACTTTAATTAAAAGTACGAATTTGTAATATAAAATAAGTAGCTACAGAGTACTGCAATAATATCGGATCTCACGAATCATTCATTTATTTCCCTTCTTTCATTTTATTTGTAGACGACTCAGCTATTACATCTCTGCCGGTGTAAGTAGTAACAGTGCTGTTAAATTGCGTGAAGGGTGTCACATATTATTTCCGAACTCTACATCGTTGTATATTTAAGCTCGTGAATGTACAGTCAACAACAACAACTTTATAAACCTGTAAACTAAAACTTTCCATAAAATGCTTGAATCAAGTAGATATGAGTCTTCAGTGACTTACACTTTCATTTTTCCTCATTTAGGACAATTTTAAGTTGAGGTGTGTTGTGAAGAAGTTTTTTGCCGACTGTACCAAAAGAAAGTAAGACTCGAGCCCCCTTATTCAGCTAATACAAACTTCATCGGCGAGCCGCTTCACGGAGGCCTCGGAGAGCTTACCTCTCACGTGATTAGTTGTATTAGCGTAGTAAGCGACAGAGACAGAGCACGGAGGCCGCGACGAAACATCCTAGAGTTAGTGTCACTTTCTTTACAGAATCGAGCCCCAGGACTAGTAACAAATAGGATAAATAAATAATAGATAGATAGAATAAATAAATAAAGACTAATAGAAATATTATAAACACGAAAGTTTGTGAGGGCGGATGGATGTTCGTTGCTCTTTCACGAAAAAACTTCTCAGCGAATTTGGTTGAAACTTGGCACATATATAGTTGATTACTTGGATTAACATATAGCATACTTAATATCCTGCGAAAATGGAACATTTCTCAGGAACGCGGGCAAAACCGCGGCGTTAACTAGTTGATTATTGTAGAGCCTGATATAATTAACAGATTTAGGATGTACGAAAGCTTTTCAATGAATTCACGTGCAAATGCAAAAAACACGTACGTGTGGGTCCACTATCAGACAAAGACCTGTGTGTGAGTAACTATATATAGAGATATAGCGTATATAATCTTACCTTAAAAGTATGTAGGTTATTTTTTTTCTACTATTATTTATGCATGTCGTTTTTGAAAATAATTGTTTGAAATTTAATTAAATTTTTTAACAGGCAAGAATTATTTGACTATAGGTTTAACTTGAAGTCGAAGTTTGTTAACTTTCCAATTAATTATGAGAACATACAGCTAAATAATTATAAAATATTTATTTTATTCTGTTTTTTACTAATCATTGTTACAGCGGCAACTACTACTATCACGGTTCAGATACAGCCTGGTGACAGACGGACAGTTAGACAGACGGACAGCGGAGTCTTAGTAATAGGGTACCGTTTTACCCTGTGGGTATGGAACCCAAAAAAACAAACGTTAACACTGATGACGTCACCAAAACCTTTTTCCTTTAGAAAGCATGAACCGAAATTCCATTCTACATATCCACTCATTATTAGTTGGTAGCAATTGCAAAGAACCAAGAAGAAATACGTGTATATAGGCTTTTTAACTGATAGTTGAAGTTTCACAACTTAAACCGTAGTAAAACAGTTATAAAGCGATATAACCGCGGCTCCCAGCCGTGTCAACGAGCACGGGCGTTAAGCGAAATTGAGTGAAAGTCGAGTTAAAGTATTAAAAGTTTTCAGCTAGCGATCTTTGTGAACAGCGTGGTACACTGCCGCAAGCGTAGTGGTGTCCGCTTGTCGATGAAGCGTGTGTGCTTTTGTCGATAAAGTTTTATATTTTGTTAATGGTATGTGTAACTCTGAACTTTAGAAGTACCTATTTTAGGGCTTTCTAGTGAATAAATAGTTTTGAAATTTGTAAAGGATGTAAGAAATATCATTTATTTATTTTCATACATCATACAATGATGGTATCTTCAGTTTATTTTATTAATAGTAAAGAAGGTAAATCATTTTAAGTGAATGGGGCTTTGTGTATTAAGAATTTGTGCGCGACTTTATAATATTATAGCTGTTTTACCACTTTCCACAGAGATATCCACAATGACACGTATAATTCATATCTGGATTATAGTCACAACAAGTTGAGGCTGATCGGCGTTGTGACTTCGGCAGCTCGCCGATGGGTCTCATTTTTGATCTCCATTCCTGCTTTAAATCAGACAGGGTGGAGTCAACTCCGCTACGCTCAAATAAAAAAAAATCATTTACTTAAATACTGGATCCTAGTTAAAATAGTAGTAGAGCTTAAGAGCTTTAGTGCAGAGTTCGTCCGGGGAAGTACTACCCATTTCCGCCGTGAAGCAGTAGTGCAATTTTATTACTGTGATTCGGTTAGAAAGGTAAGGGGGCCGGTGAAATTACAGGCACATGAGACTTAACAACTTCACGTCTCAGGGTCGACAACGCATTGGCGATGCTCCTAGTGTTGCAAATGTCCATAGGCAGCGGTGACCACTTACCATCAGGTGGACCGTCTGCTTGTTTGTCGGCCCAAGTGGAATAAAAAAAATAAAAAAAATAATGTAAATATACTGTTTGTTGGAAAATAAACGTTATAACACTTAGTCTAAAAATTGTATTTACATTAATTGATGAAGGCAATATAAAGTAAAATATTATCTACTAATTACGGTCCGTCTCAAGTGATTTTACTCGCTAATGGATTATTCTGAATATATATGTCTTCAACTATTATACAATAGTTCCAATAAACTCTCAAAGGTTTGTACCTCTAGTGTTATTTTATTTCAAACACGTTTTTCTAGATTTCATAGTTACCATTAGGCATAACAATAATTATTTTCATCACAATCTAATATACCATACAAATGGACCCTACCACTTCAAGATTAGGTTCATCCTTATTAATACTTAATCATCATCATAATAAACGATTAATAGATGGAACTTATTTCAAAAGCAATAAAGCATTTTTTTGCAACAACATACTCAGTAAAAACTAGTATATAATGTCGATGTTTTATCCATCAATCACCCAATCCTATAAGGAAAATCACATGCCTCTTACTTCATCGACATCTATCGATAACCACATCCCTCCTTCCTTAACACGGTGTAAGTTAATAATGTAATAGAATTACGAGGGAAAAACTGTTGAACTCCGCCGGAGCGGGTCGCGACTTAATTGTAGCACTTTGTTTTGCCCGTCTGAATGTCAGACATTACTTGTATTACAAATATACGACTGTGTACGCGTTGAATCTGTTTGTATTTACGCTGTGTGATGGTTGACGTACTGTTTTAACTTACACTGTGGTAACTGAAGTTTTTCGCCACAAGTTTGCCGTTGACAAGCAATTATATGAAAATAATTATTTAATAAGTAATAATAAGGTTATAGTACCTACTGAATAGGGAACTTGTACTATGGTAAACAGGTAAGTGACTTTTCTTTATATTTTTTTTTTCATATGTTACAAAACTACCCGTAAAACCGAAAGGAGGTTAAAGAGTCCATTGACAATATTTGAGAACCGTAGTAACGCTTTATAACATACCCCAAAAATAAAAATAAAAACTGATTTTTATGAATGAAAAACTATTAAAGTAGACAAATATTAGGTAAAATAGGTACGTAGGCCTTTCTTTTAAATAATCTGGTTCCCTGACATGACAGCTTACTAGGGTTGTTGGTTTTGATAATAATTAATTATATTTTCTCGGGTTATTCTGTTACACGTTGTATACAATATATATATAGACACAAAGGTACCCTGAAATAAAAAGTAAAGACAAGTTTTATTAGGCTGTTTTTTGTTTGACAAGGCTGTTAGATACTCTAACTGCCACTCCACAGCTTGGGTGGCATCGGTTCGATTCCCACCTAGTACAAAAAATTTACATAAAATTCTAACATCTATTTTAGGTGGAAATTGAACCCACTAGGAATATTTTGATTTCGACCATTTATGTTTGAGAGAAATAAACCTCTTCTCGGCTATTTTTGGTTATCACATCATCACTACATAGTATAAAACAAAGTCGCTTTCTCTGTCCCTATTTCCCTATGTATGCTTAAATCTTTAAAACTACGCAATGGATTTTGGTGCGGTTTTTTTTTATAGATAGAGTGATTAGTAGTAACTTGATATATCGGTAGTAGCTTCAGTAACTTTAAATTTGACCTTCATAAGAGCCTTCTGAGGGCCTAAACTGAATAAATGGTTTTGAATTTTGAATTTTTGATTGAAGAGGAAGGTTTTTATGTATAATACATGTGACATCCCACGGGAACGCGGGTAAAACCGCGGGGGACAGCTGGTAATTACATATATGAAGAATGAACATGATGAGACCATTTTGATCTAAAATGCGAACGGCACAAAGCAGTACCATATATTTAAATCGCAAATAATTTGGACATTCCTATTGCAAATCAGCCAACAAAAAGAAACTACTTGAATATGCATGGACATTAATAAACCTCCACTCAAATGTACACGAGACATAGTTTTCAGGAGTTACTCCGAACACAAACTATCATGCGAAAGTTTGTTGGAAAAATCATGCACAATGTGATGGTAGTTGGCGAAAATTAGAAGTTTAGACGTGTACTGTCCAAATTTTTCGTAAAATTGCACCTGGAAATTGTGAGTCTGTGGAAATAAATGGGCAATGATAACTCTAGCTTTTAGTTATGCTATTTCTCATTTTAATGCATCTTTACGCCCATTATCCCCCAAGTGGTAATCACAGTAACAAAGATATTTCAAGTCTCAACGTGAAAAGTAGTAAGCATTGTTGCCGTCTTTCTTGCTCATTAACAATCTCGGTATACATACAAGTATTTCTAAACAAAAAATCATTAATATTACCTTACCCTATCCGAAATCGAACCCAGCACCATTGTGTCTCTTGCCTATCTTTATACCACTCGACCACCAGGGCGACTCTAAATCAAATATGAAAAATATCCTCAAAATTAAAATAAGTTTTTAAGTCCCTAAGGAAAAGTAATTAAATTAAAAAAAAATTCAAAACCATTTATTCAGTTTAGGCCCTCGGAGGGCACTTATGAAGGTCAAATTTAAAGTTACTGAAGCAACAACCGGTTCGGAAGTCAGCCTTCAACTGAGAAGAACCGGCAAGAAACTCAGCAAGGTTACATAATTTTTATATAAATTTTATCTATTCTGACTTTTTGGCTATTTTATAATTTCAATTTAACATAATTTATATTTAACAATTACAAAATACTTATTATAGGTAACATTCAAAAATAAAATTCTTAGTAATTGCATTGCACATATTTAAAAAATCTCTCACTTCATCAAGTCATTCAAAGCTAACAGAAATTGGCTTTGTCTAGACATGGAGTAGTTATTTATTTAATTAAAGTATACATACTCGTATACATATTGAAAAGGTTCCATAGACAACGCCTGGCTGTAATGTGTAAGTGCCAATAAAATACTACTGTAACGAAAAAACTATGCTTTTATAATAGGTTTTTATTTTCTTTTTTATATACCACATGAGCCGACAAACAAGTACACAGTCCACCAAATGGTAAGTGTTCACCACTCCCTATGGACATTTGCTACACCAGGGCATCGCCAATGCGTTGTCGATCCTGAGACGTGAAGTTGTTAAGTCTCATGTGCATGTAATTTCATCGGATCCCTTACCTTTCTAACCGAAACAGTAATACAAGTGCACTACTGCTTTACGGCGGAAATGGGTATTGTGGTAGTACTTTCCCGGACAAACTCTGTACTATGAGCTCTACTACTCATATTTACCTATGAAATTGCAAACTGTAGATAAATTACATTTGATACACCTACTACTGCGGCAACTTCATAGGTCTGTTATATAACGTGTTACAAAATACCCCGTAAAAATATAATTACTTCTCAAAGCCAACAACCCTAGTAAGCTGTCATGCCAGGGAACCAGATTATTTAACAGAAAGGCAAAAAGAAAAATAATTATCTACTTAAAAGTTTTTCTATTTTTCATTCAAAAAAAACATTTATTTTTTATTTTTTGGGTTATACAGCGTTACTACGGTTCTTAAATATTGTGAATGGACTCGTTATAAGGCCCCATTTAACCTCCTTTCGGCTTGATGGGTAGTTTTGTAACATTCTGTATAAACCCCCCTGTAGTCAGATTTTCATATATGTTATGAAAGCTGCGAAACATTCCATTCATGGGGAAACAACTTTTTCATTTATCAAGATAAAATATACAAGTATGTAATCTCGTCTCACGTTTCATCCACGTTTCCAAGTTTTTTTGCCCTTTAGTGGACGTATTTAAAAAAAATCTTTAAACTGATACCTATTTACTCCCTTTGAGGGAATTTCCTGCCAAATTTCAAGCTTCCAAAACACCAGTGTACATATTTTTATTATCTACTAAAGTAGAATAATAATTATAAATATCCTGGGACATTCTTTACACTCGGCCATCAAATCCCAAACTAAGAAGAGCTTGTACTATGCCAACCAGAAAACTGATATATTACCTTTTAAAATGATAGTTCCAGACACACAAACAGATCTGTTCATGCACACAAATGTTTTTCCTCGGTGGAACACATGACCTGCGGCATAGCAGTCAAGATCTCTAAGAGCTTGTACTATGGAAACCTTTAACTGATATTCTATATATGTTTTTTTCTAAATGGATACCTATCTTTCAAAATTCGAAACCATTTATTCGGTTTAGGCCCACGGAAGGCACATATGAAGGTCAAATTTAAAGTTACTGAAGCTACTACCAGTTCGGAAGTCAATCTGTCAGAGCTCATCAAATAAACCGAGAATAATATAACACCTTCATTAAAATTTGAACGGACGCACCAGTAGCATCATAAATTCTAAACAAAACGTAACATACCATAGAAGATAAGCGTGCTATCGATTTCGCGCATCCCTTATCAAGATCGCACGAGTTTTATGGGCCTAATCGCAGCGGCCACAAATAGGGCCCGCGTGGCTCATTTCCTAACCTGACCGATTATGGGATTACAGCTAATTAGCTATTACCAATATATTGTGACTTACAACGCAATTTTGTACGGTTACGTAATGCTACTGTGGCTGCTGTTACATTATTTTATGTGTCCTTGAAAGGTTGTTATTATGTGGTTTTTGTAATCTTTTGGAATAAGTTGAATTTCAAATTCGAACCACTCAGTTAACGTTTTAGAAGGACACTTAAGTCAAAGTTTTTGAACTACAACCGGTTCGGAAGTCTGTCTTTAACTGAGAAGAACTGGCAAGAACTAAAGCAAGGTTACAACTTTTAGCTTTAAGCAGGAATCCTTATATCGTTTGGGATCAGACGATGGTTGAAGAATGTCTCAGGGTGTATAATGCATTAATTCCTTTGCGTCAAAATAATAGCGATTTTGTATGAATTTATTTTTCGTTTTTTTTTTATGCCACTTGGACCGACCAACAAGCAGACGGTCCACCTGATGGTAAGTGGTCACCGCCGCCTATGAACATTTGCAACACTAGGGGCATCGCCAATGCGTTGTCGACCCTGAGACGTGAAGTTTTATAAGTCTCAAGTGCCTGTAATTCCACCGGCCCCCTTACCTTTCTAACCGAAACACAGTAATACAAGTGCACTACTGCTTCATGGCAGAAATGGGTAAGGTGGTAGTACTTCCCCGGACGAACTCTGCACTAAGAGCTCTACTACCCATGTTAAGTATTGGTTAGAAAATAAAGCATTAGTTTAGTCTAGACAGGGCTTAAATATTAAAGGTAAATTATGAATGATGAAGCCCGAAAAAGTACCCAATCTTCTTAAAAAAATGCAGTGTAAATCTATGCTATTAATATAAAAAGGCATAGTTTATAAGTTTGGATGTTGGAGGTAATTTTCGAAACTAGTCAAACGATTTTGATTATTGTTTCATTGATAGTAAGCTACAATATTGCTAACTGACATAGGCTATCCTATAAATGTGAATGTAAGTTTCTTTGTCACGCTTTCACGCGAAAACTACTTTAGCGATCATCATGAAACTTTGTACACATATTCATGGAGGTATTAGAAGTAACATAGGATACTTTTTGTGCCGGGAAAATGTTACATCCCTCGGGAACGCGGGTGAAACCGCAGGGGACAGCTAGTATGTAATAATTAACATATATATGAATATTAAAATAAATAAACAAACGCATTCATAATATATTGTTAACAAAAAATAACTTCCACTTCGGCGTCTTTTAATCGTTTAATTAAAACCAGCATAATTTCATATTTTAATCTGTGATTGAAAACTCAATCTTAGGCATTGGAAGATAAGCACTAAGTTCATTTTACGTTGTAGTGCTAAGCCCTTAGAAATGTAATAAGCTTCTTATAGAAGATCGATTTCGTGAGCTCCCGTTTTGTGACCGCTGCTTTATTTATTTGATGAAAAATGAAAATGCTACTTCAATTGAAAAAGAAGAGATTATTGGATTTTTGAGTAAATATAGGGATGAAATAATTATTAGAGCTTTGTTTTTCAGATTAAGGTAAGAAGTGAAAAATATTAAGTATAAAGTTAACTTCAAATTGGTAAAAGAAAAAAAAAAATGTCAAATTCTGATTGATAAACAGGTAGACTATCCACTTGATAGTAAGTGGCCACCTATTGACAGTTGCAACACCAGAGCATAGCCAATCCATTGTCGACCCTATCGTGAAGCCGTTAAGTCTCATGTGCCTGTTATTTCACCGGCTCTCTTACCTTTCTAACCGAAACACAGTAATACAAGTGCACTACTACTTCACGGCAGAAACATATAATTTCACATGGATACTCTATTTTAATTTATTATCTTTATGAATGAAGTTACGTTCAATGTCTCTTGTACCTCTAAGTTTGGCTATATTTAACACACTACTGAGTAAGAAACCTGAATGCGATCTGTTTGCGGACGGATAGCAGACGATAGTTGTGGAATGCATGAGGTATTGTGAGACGCTAAAGTGACAGGTTTATTTTTGTAAAATTATTGTTATCCTTTTTTTTTTAGTAGATATTGATTAGATGTTAAAATAAATAAATATATGATTTTTTTTATGTTTTCCCCTACACCTTCCTATACTGTTTATCCAATCGCGATTTCACTAGTGAGATGTTTTATGTACGTCAAGATATCTAGTAAAGGTAAAGATTTCTGAATAAAGACAGCTAGTTGTAAAAAAAATTATATGACTATTTGTTTGTTTGTCGTCTTCTATGCGTTCCTAAAACGTTCATTCGATTGCGATGAAATTTTGGATAGGGGGTCACTGGATCCAAGAAGGTTTGCAAAAAAAAAAGAAAACACATTCTATATCCAGCTTTTTTAATGTTTTGAATGAAGTTTAATTCACTTTGACGGGCCAGTTGGCTTGGTGGTTACAGACCCTGACTGCCACGCCGCGGGTCGTGGGTTCGCTTTCCACCCAGGACAAACCGTGTTTGTTCTGTGTCTGTTTGTAAATATCCATATAAGTATGTAATTAAAAAGTAGTACCTATATGTAGTATATCAGTTGTCTGGATTTCATATTACAAGCTCTGCCTAGTTTGGGATCAGAAGGCCGTGTGTAAAAGAATGTCCCAGGATATTTATTATATTAAGTAACTTGATATTATAGGTAGAACACAATAATATAAAAATTAAACAGACCACTTGGCGTGATTGCTAAACATCCTACTACTTTACAGGTCACGAATTTGATTCCCAGACGAACATTTGTGTAAGTACATGAACATTCAACATAACTCTCTGGTCTGTGTCTGGGTGGTAATTTATTTAACTATGCATTTAAAAAGTACAAGTTCTGAGTAAATTACGATCGACGTAAAAAAAAGTCCCAAAAACATTGAGAATGACAATACCGATGTCTTTTATAATAAGCAAACAGATATTTAAACCATATTCAATGACTTACTATTATTTTTGAAGGTAATAAATTTTGAGAAAACTTTCCACTAACTCGATTAGCGGAGGCTTCCGAGGGTACAGTTGGCGCCATCTTGTTTCATCTCAGTCATCGTAGTACGCCCACTTTCCACTAGATGGCGTTGTTAAGCCTCCCGGGACTCAGATACGAACCCATTTTCAGTAAGCACCGTCCTGAAACTTAAGAAAGGGAGAGAGGAAATTCTCAAGGCTCTGTGTTTAGGGACACCGCTGGATATACCGAAACGTTCCTTTTTGTAATAGCAGTGGGTGTGTTCTTACGTGACCAATGGGAGGCGTTCCACTTTACCCGACCACTCCCACCCAGTTTTTGATGCCTACTGGGATTTGAAATAAAAAAAATGATGGAAATAGGTAATTTTGTATGACATTCGCTGGTGACGTAATTGCGGATTTATGTTTGTTGGTGTATTTTGAGTAGGCCATTCGTCTATTCGATGAAAATTTGTATGCAGTTTATAGCTGTTGCTTAATTTGTAGAACCAAGCTAAGCTCAGGTTTCAACGTAGGTAAATTGTACTTTAACGATAGGTTTTATTATAAAGCCACGTGCTTTTTAGGGGTGGTATAGGTTTTAGTATAAGGTGGTGAAGTCTTGTATTTTATTTGGACCGTAAAAGCCTTTTCTATTATATCCGTATTGTCAAATCAGTATTATTAAATTACAGATGACACAACTTCACATCTCAGGGTCACGTCGCGTTAGCAATGCGTAGGTGTCGTAAATGTGGATTGGCGTCGGTGATTACTTATAATCAGGTGGACCGTCTGCTTGTTTGTCGGCTCATGTGGAATAAAAAGTTACCCTACTATATTCATAATTTTTCAACCTCAATACAGTAACGTTACAATTGCTCACCGTGTAACAGGTTTATTTTTAAATTACATTATCAACACTATTCTGCGGAGAAGCACGGGTCTTCTAGTATCCTTATTAACATAATTAGTATTGATTTAAACAGAAATTTTACAATATTTTATTAAGAGACTATCATTTTACTTTTGAGCGAAAGCATTTTGAGTAACATGAAACATTGAAAATTATTATTCGTGAAAAGATAATTTTCTACACTTTACTCTCCATTTTTAGAACGCGGGCACATAACTCTCCTATATTGTAGGTTATGTTTCTATAAATAAATAGGTAAAGACAAAATAGTTAAGTACCATTTTCTTCTCTGTATGTGAATCGTCGCTATTTGAGAGCTACTGCAGCAGTTTAGCCAATAAAAAAAGGAACCAGTTTTATTTTAGTTTTGAATAATGTTTTTAGTTAAATTTCAAACCGTGTGCGCTCACAAGCCTATATAAACTCACCTCTCAACCAACCAACACGTAAAACTATAAGCTAAGCGTACACTGATGTTATGCAAAAGATATATTGATGGATAAGCGTCCTGTCTTGGGGAATACGGTGGTCTCAACACGGCTTAGCACTTTTAAGGGAACGAAACACGAGTTCCGTGAGTTTAGAGCCGCTGAGTGCCTTTTTAGTGGCAGTTTTGAAATAGTGCTGTATTTTGGAGTTAGAGAGTTTTATGGATGGGAGTTTCGGTTGATGTTTTGATGGCAGTTGGAAATTAAGGAGTTTTAAGTAAACGAAACTTTGGTTTTACTGCGTGGGTGTGGTAGTTTTCTTGATTTAAAATATTGTGTTAAAGTCGTAAAGAAATATTAATATCAATGCAATGTTAATTTGAGTGAACTTTTCATTCAGCTCATTTAATTTAGGTTTTTTGTAGTATAATACTGCAGATTAACTATCAGACGGTTAATTTATTCTTAACGGTCGCGATTTGTGTATAGAAGCAGTTATATTTAGCTATATTTTATTAGTAATTAGCTGTCCCCCGCGGTTTTACCCGCGTTTCCGTGGGATGTCACATGTATTATACATAAAAATCTTCCTCTTCAATCACTCTATCTATTAAAAAACGGCATCAAAATCCGTTGCGTAGTTTTAAAGATTTAAGCATACAAGATTAAGCGTACATAGGGATATAGGGACAGAGAAAGCGACATGGTTTTATACTATGTAGTGAATATCAAAACACTGTTTAAAAGTAAACCTAGTTAATTCTTGAATATACAGTAACGAGGCACACAAATCATTTATAATATTTCTCCGCCTCACCCCTTTCGTCACCACAGTTGCAATACCATGTGTTAGAACAATTACAGGCAATGGCCACATTGTAGCAACAATAATAGTGAAAAATTGACAAGCAATAAATTCAATTTCTACGTCTGCCATTGTGTTGTTATTGTTGTTTAATGTACGGTGAAATAAATATGTTAACCAGTTAGGGGATAACTGTTGTTCGTAATGATGTTTAAATCTTTATTTTATATAATTTTGTATAATTCGAGTAGTAGAGCTCTTAGTACAGAGTTCGTCCGGAGAAACTTAACAACTTCACGTCTCAGGGTCGACAACGCATTGGCGATGCCCCTAGTGTAGCAATAGGCGGCGGTGACCACTTATTATCAGGTGGACCGTCCGCTAGCTTGTCGGCCCATGTGGTATAAAAAAAAAAAATAATGATGTTGAAATTAGCCTTACCTTGTGTTTAGATCTTGAGGATTAAGATTGTATTATGATTGGATTTGTATATAAGATGATTTTTTTTTGATTTTTTTTTATTCCACATGAACCACAAACAAGAATCTGATGGTAAATGATCACCGCCGCCTTTGGATATTTGGAATATCAGCGGCATCGCATCGTTGAAGATCATGCGACGCGAAGATGTTAAGTCTCATGTGCCTGTAATTTCATTTCACCGGTCCCCTTACCTTTCTAACCAAAACACAGTAACACAAGTGCACTACTGCTTCACAGTAGAATTGCGTATGGTGGTAGTACTTCTCCGGACGAATTGCACTGAGAGCTCTAATAGTACTAAAATTATTATTAAAGGTTATTTCTAATCAATCTTTGTCTGTGTTTGTAGAAAGATATTCTACGTACAAGGGTATATTACCGGGGTACGATGATGAAGTCAAAAGGTGATCTTCAAGGGAACTACTTATTAACATTTAACTATAGTTAGTTGCTTTTGATAAAGAATTGTTTTATTTCTTTTTTTTTCATAATTATTATTCTCAGATAAATCGGAAAAATCGGATAGTATTATACTCGTATTATAAGATCTATATATTTTTCAATGTCTCCGTATTTCTGTAGTCATCTTTATTTGTAGTTATAATAAAAAAAATATATACTAGCTGTCTCTTGCCGTTTCACCCGCGTTCGATGGATTACATATTCCGGGGATAAATCTATCTCTGTGCCAAATGTCATCCAGATTCATTCAGCCGTTCTGGCGTGATTGAGTAGGTAACAAACATCCATTCAATGCTTCGCATTTATAAAGTAATTGTAAGATTGGAAACTGAATGAAAGTTAAAAGATAAGTATTCGCCTTATTTTTAAAAATGTCTATAAAATAATCCCAAATTCGTTCCATTCCATAAATTAAGTGATAAAAGATGAAAACAAGCTTCAACACGCCGCGGGAATCTCGTCGCTAGCAATAACGGGCATCTCGCGAAATCCCGTGGAAATCCCGTGAAAATCATTAATATCCCGTTGCGTGTAACGACACGTGACAGGTGAGCGTCGAGTTAAAATTGAAATTCTTTCAGATAAACTGATTCACTTATCAGGTTTATTCTCCTGCTTCGAAATTTTCATCGGTTAACGTCAAAAGATTTTGCGTCAGATTAATGGTTTGAATGTCGCGAGGTTCCTAATCTATTGGATATGCTGAAAAGTCAATTACATTACTTTAGGTACCTAAAAGGAATCACTACATAGTATAAAACAAAGTCACTTTCTCTGTCCCTATATCCCTATGTATGCTTAAATCTTTAAAACTACGCAATGGATTTTGATGCGGTTTTTTTTAATAGATAGAGTGATTGAAGAAGATGGTTTGTATGTGACATCCCACGGGAACGCGGGTAAAACCGCAGGAGACAGCTAGTATAATAAGAAAGCATAAAAATATTTAAAAAATCCCAGTAAAAGAGTTCAACGATACACAACGGAAAATATATTTACATTATAATCACTTTGAATTGTACCTTGTTTATAAATGATAGTTGTCCCCCGCGGTTTTACCCGCGTCCCCGAGGTATATCACATTTTCCTGGAATAAAAAGTAGCCTACATGTTATTCCAGGATACGCTCTATCCATGTGCTAAGTTTCATCCATATCCATTAAGTAGTTTTTGCGTGAAAGAGTAACAAACATACTTACATACAAATTCTCTTTATACTATTAGCATAGATGACTAATATAAATAGCTCCGGAGATTGAGCGGTATTAGCCTTGGATGAGAAACCAGAGGTACGGAATTCAATTTCTTGGTTGGACAGGATGAAATGACGCTTTTTTGTAAGAAATGATTACGCATGTAGCCCTTGATTGGTAATGTGACTAAAATCCGCGGAACAATGGTCACCACATGTTATGTTGGGGCTCAAAATATCTGCGTTGCAATGTAGGTCTCAGTTCGTTCACAGATAGTTATGGCTCGGTTACGTAAGATGTTAAAGCTATCAGAGGCGAACACAATACCATGGAATTAAAAAAACAATGTAGGTTCCTTTGGGTCTACTTAGCTTAACGTGAAGATATATATTTATTTTCATTTATACCACTTGGGCCGTCAAACAAGCAGATGGTCCACCTGATGGTAAGTGGTCACCGCCGCCTATGGACATCTGCAACACTTGGGGTATCGCTAATGCGTTTTCGACCCTGAGACGTGAAGTTGTTAAGTCTCATGTGCCTGTAATTTCACCGGCCCCCTTACCTTTACCTTTACCAAGTGCACTATTGCTTCACGGCAGAAATGGGTAAGGTGATAGTACTTCCCCGGACGAACTCTGCACTAAGAGCTCTACTACTCGAAAAACATCTATCAATGTTATCTATCAAAATTACAATAACTACTTACATTTCTAAAAAAGCTAGCGAACACTTACTTTACCTAATTCTGCAAAGACGCTCGTTCGCAAAGAAATGTTGTTTACGCTTTAAAGAAACAACGCGGATTTGTTACACGCCTTGTTGTGAATTTAATTTATTACGTTTGCAAATGAGATGAGACAACCGAGTTGCGTGTGGGGGGAGTAAGGAAGCCGAGGAAGTAAGTTAAAATGGTATTCTTATTTTTACATAATCCTCGTACATGTCTTTGCCGTTCTTTAAATTTTATCGTGGATTGGATAAGCTCAACAGTTATTTATGCTGGTATTTTCAAAGTCAATTGAATGTTCTTTAATTTCACAATGACTATGCAGTTTGGCAGATTTCATGTATAATTTTAGTGTTTAACAAATTTTGAAGAAATAAAAAAAAAAAAAAACATTTTTTTTTTTAACATTCTTGCAATTGAGTTATGCATTTTTTCGCTCTACAGATCACAGTTTCCTGAACTCTATATTAAGGTTTAACCAAAGGAATAGATTTTAAGACAGACAATATTTTAGATAGAACAAAACTTAAGTGTATTTCTTTTATGCTAATACATCTACTTTTGTATCCCCAAAATGGTTAGATGTTAGATGCTGCAAAAAACAGTCAAATCTGTTACTATATTTTAATGCGCCGGGTGGTACACTTATCCCTACCAAGCTATCCCTAGTAGTAGGGATAAGTGCACGCTTACATGAACATAAGACCAATAAACATTCTATATACTTTCAATTAATTTATTAGTAACAAAAAAAAAGATTTTCTTAATAAAATAAAAATATTTTTTTTTCTTAATTACCTATATGTATTTGCTAAAAAATAACTAAAATAGTATTATTGATATTTTTTTCCCTACCAACAGGTATAGTTCGGTAGGGATAAGTGTACCACTCGGTAATGCGCAGTGATGACCTTAGGCGACAAGGCAGACAAATCATAACACTACGACGGCAATAGTAATAATAACTTAGATGCATGTGAGAAAAGTAACTGTAATGGTATTATATGATAATGTTAAGTGTGTATTTAGTTGGTAAGTTAATAATTAAATGAATAAATAAAATATAGCTACACTAGCTATCTTCCATGGTTTTACCAAAATTCTCAAGGGATGTTACAATTTCCTATGATAAAAGGAATCCTATATATTAATTTAGATAATAAACTATGTATACGCCGAGTTTAATCCAAATCCGTAGTAGTTTTTGTGTAAAAGAGCAATAAACATCCGCCTATCTTCAGAAACTTTCGCTTTAATAATATTAGAAAGAAATGCAATTAAAAACAAACCCAAAAGACTAACATACAGATGCGTTAATTAATCAACAAAATCATACCTCATCTGTTATATTTTAAAAATGTTAGCAATTAAATGTTACCTATATATATTAAGTATTTTGTAAATGTTAAATATAAAATTGAGATGAAAAAAAAAACAGAATAGAAATAAATAAATATCCTGGGACATACTTTACACACGTCCACCTGGTCCCAAATTAAGCAGAGCTTGTACTATGGAAACCAGATAGCTGACATACTATTTTTTTAATCTAAATGCTTACTTATATAGATACAGAAAAAAAAGAAAAATGAAACCTTGCTGTGTTTCTTCCCGGTTCTGTTCAGTTGAGGACTGACTTCCGAACCGGTAATAGCTTCAGTAACTTTAAATTTGACCTTCATAATTCTGATCTATATAAATGGTTTTTATTTATAGATTATTGGACTTTTGCTTTATTTAATAGTTAATTTGAAGTGTCTTTATTCTATTCCTTTATATATATGTATTATCATAAAATATAACATTCTGGTTAATATGTGTAATAAATAAATTAATATATTTAAATGCTCAATTGTTGTTCAACATTTAAACGCATCCAATTCACTAGCAACACGCTTCATTGCCTTCGAATACCTTCAAATGGCTGTACAATAAACACAATCTTATTGTACAATTATAAATTGCAATCGTATCTTTACACCATACATCAGTATGTCAAACAGGGCAGTAGCAGATGTATTACATTACAAGTTCATTTTATACGAATCGTTATCGAATGGGGAACGTAATGGGTGTTTGGTGTTGGAATTTGGGGGATACGATCGGGGATTTTAATATTTTTCACGATTGTAGGGTACTGCTTTAGTTTGTCTTTTGATTTTTATTAGAATTTCAAAATTAATATTTTTTCTAAATTCGCTTTTTTTTCTTGAAAATAATAATAAATATCCTAGGACATTCTTTACACACGGCCAACTAATACCAAACTAAGCAGAGCTTATACTATGGAAATCAGATAACTGATATACTACATTATAATACTTTTTCTAAATACATACATATATAGATATTTACACCCAGACTCAGATAAACAGATGCTCATGCACTCAAATTTGTCCGGGGTGGGGACCTTTGAGCATAGCAGTTAGAGTCACTAACCACCATGCCAGCTAGGTCCCCCCTACCCTGTACCCTAGCGATTAGGTAGCTGATACCCTGTCAGTAGAACTGACAACACACAGGTATTGTCAATGAGACTAAATAAAAAAATTGTAATAAATGTAAGTGAGTTTTTTTAAAAAGAGTGATTTCTGAGTTTATTGCCGGCTCTGCTCAGTAAAATACAACCTTCCGAACCTGTATTAGAGTCAGACTCTTCATAAGTGCTCGTAAAAGGCCTATTTGAATAAAAATATTTTCATTTGATTTCATTACTTTGTGGAACCCTCCTTTGGTTACTCTCTAGTTGAAAGCGGAACACATCTTGTGTTCCGCTAGTTGCTTTCTAAACATTTGTTAGCTAAGAAATGTATTACGAATCAAAACCTATGTTATTATTAATAAACAATTAATTGGTGTCGCAAATGTCCATAGGCGACGGTAACAACTTACCACCAGGTGGACCGTACGCATGTTTATCGACACAAGTGGAATAAAAAAATAAAAATGGACTTTATATATAATAGCTGTCCCCCGCGGTTTCACCCGCGTTTCCCAGGGATTTAACATTTTCCCGGCACAAAAATAATTCTATGTTACTCAGTGATGTAGCTTTCTAATGTAAAAAGAATTATTAAAATCGGTCCAGTACTTTTTGAGTTTATTCGTTACATACAAAAATACAAAATCACAAACCTTTCCTCTTTATAATATTAGTGTAGATTTTACAACACAGACATGTTAATTGCATAGACATCCGCAAAATCAACCTCGCAATCTAAATCGATATCTATACACATATATTTTTTTTATTTCATATGTGTCATATCCACACAACAGCTTTCGTCACCCCTCAATCGGTCTAAGCGTACGCGCACCCTGCCCCGGAATTGTGTAAAGTACGAAATAATTTCACGCATCACGTGTCCCGCTCCCGGGATAATGACCCGGGAATCCCGGGCGATGTCCGGGACACGACCAAAACAAATACGTTAGCTTCTAATAAGGGCATCCCGAAATTTCCCCGAAGAAACGTTTTCTGGAAAAGAAATTAGGTGCCGTCAAGATGGTTTGATCAAAGAATTCTTATGTAGAATAATTGTTTGTTGGTTATTTAATATGTTGAATTGTAAGCCTTATCTTAAAGGCTATAAGAACATTTTTATAAAATATGTTTATTTCATGCAATATGTTAAAGATTCATAGAGTTTGTCACTTTTTATGTGTAAACTGTGTTGTGATTATGTTTATTATTGACTAGATGACCCCGTTGTTTCACTCGCGTTTGAAAAGGATGTAACATTTTCTAGCAATATAAAGTAATCTATGTGTTAATCCAGGTTATAAACTATCATTGTGCCGAGTTTCATCTAAGTCCGTTTTGTATATTTTGCGTGAAAGAGTTACTAAGATCTCTCCATCCATCCTTTCTTGAAAAAATGTATGCGAATTTAAATAAATATGTAAAATGTATGCTGAGAGTAATGATAACAGTTTGCATCCAACTTAGTCTATGCCTTTTCTATTATTACTTCTCATTTTATCAAAATAGGATTTCACCTGGTAATTTCTTTTAGGGAAACAAAATCCATTTCTTCTTAAAGAACAACCTTATATTTTTAACCCCTTATTTAAAAGCCCACATAATATCTTCAATTCTCTATAGTAAACATTAATCTACGAAAAACCAATAACTCTATACCACACATATTGAAAGAGATCAAACAATCGAAAACCCTTCGGAGTCACACCGCGTTAGCTCCATGGATTGTGTTGACAAAACCAATGAACATTCTTAATTATTTGCCTGGTTTGGGTAAACAATGACCCGGGACCAAAAACCAACATAGCTCGACCTATAAAACTCCATTCATTTACCCTTAAAAGTAGAGCTAAAGAGACGGTGGAAAGACCATGTTAAAATGGTATATTGAAACTATTGTATGACGACAAACGCCGGGTCTGTCTCAATTAAAAATATGGAACATGGCAAACAGTTGTCGCTTCTGGTTTTTAATTGGCTATTTGGATAGAGATATTGATCTTTGTTGATTAATTGAATGGTGACATTTGCTTGTTATAAGTGTCTGTGGTTGCACTTTGAAGGGCGATTGCTATCATGCAATCTGGCTAGAAACAGTGTACCTACCTTATTACTATGGCAATTAAAAAGCAATATTACTTGGAAAATAGTTGTTACTTATTAGGAATAAAGTTCTATTTTAGTAACTACATGTTCTGTGTAGTAGCAGTAGTAATCTTTTAGGAGTTGTCACCTATCAACCTAAAACCACGTGCAGCCCCCTCATTCAGCTAATACAAACTTCGTCGGCGAGCCGCTTCACGGAGGCCTCGGAAAGCTTATCTCTCACGTGATTAGTAGTATTAGCGTAGTTAGCAAAAGAGACAGACCACGGAGGCCGCGACGAAACATCCTCGAGTTAGTGTAATTTTCCTTACAGAATCGAGCCCCAGATTACACCTTGCACCGAGTGGTCAAGAAAAGCATTCTTATAAAATGTAAAGCACCGAATATAAATGTATCATTCACTAATAATCACGGAGATTTATCAGGTATATATCACAAAGCGCTGACCGTAAAGTATTGGGGACAGTGCAGGGATATGTTGAAATAACCGCTTGCAAAGCTCCAGAGACTAAACAGTGGCTTCAGTCTATCAGTCTAGGGTCCCGCTGGTTGCCAAAACCATTTCCTAATCAAAAATAAAGCTAATAAAAAGCGGGTAATATAGCTACTCAACCAGAATGATATCAGCTGTTCCCTAAGTATTTCATCTATAGGTAACGGTGACCACTTACCATCAGGTGGTCCGTGCAGTACAGCCATATAAAGTTAAAAAAAAAAACAATTGAACATTTAAAAGTAACTCCCAATTTGCGCGAGGAGCTTTGGTGGCCATACGCCACTCGGCCACATGCTTTGAAAAGGGCTGGTTATAGGGAAGGCCGGAGATGTAGGTTTTTAAATTGTATCGATAAGAAGATAAGCATTCCATCAACTGATGGAAATCATTTTAAATGTAAGAAAATGTATATATAAAAAATTATACCTATACGAGAGTTTAAGTGATGTATCTAAAAATTAAAACCTCGTTTAAAAAGAGTACTAATCTGATGTCTAAATATTGTTATGCGTAATAATAATAAAAGTTTTTCTATGACTTAAAAAAAGGTTGAATCACTTCAAGTATATCAATAAAAATGTTAATGTTTTTGTTCATATGTATATTGATCATGCACAAGCGGAAAAATGAAATAAAATACAATCTATGCAGATATAATATGTACTGGAAAATGACATTAAATCCCAGGCAGTAGTGCGTAGTAGTAATACAAATTAAATTATTACCAAGTAATGTTTTTTTGAATCTTATTTGATACAATTACGTTAACAATCACCTGACAAAATACGTTGTGTAAAATATCGATAAGAAATGGCGCAACACTATTAAATCTCCCCTTATTTTTGACCCAATGTGACATTTAAATATTTGGAAAGCTCTTTTGTCATAATTAAGATGATTTATTAATCTAGTTTTTGAAGTAGTGTTTACTTTGATTTTTAATGATATAAATATTTTTCTATGCAACACTGTGAGGGTTTGGCTGATAGTATTCTTAAGTAACATAATATGGATATAAATTGTGGTAAATATAGCAAGTATGAGTTTGAGTTAGCAATAAAAAATCGTTACTTTCTATTTAATGAACTAAAATTGAAAATAGTAATATCTATAAATTTTTCAACCCATTGTGAGTTGAAAATTATTATTTAAATTAAAACTAACCTAAAAATTTAACTTCGCGCAACGTCACTGTATGCGCAATGTTTAATGTTCAATACAAACCAGCTTTTTGGCGCTCTCGATACGATGACGCTACGCTTACGATAGATATTCATGCTTAGGCCTCTGATCTTAAACTTTCAAAGTATATCCTCTGTTTGGTTTCCGACTAGATAACTAATTCAATATTTAAATAACTACTCACATAGATATTACCATTAATGAGCATACATTTTATTCGTGTATTGGTGTAAGTTTTATTATAAAATAACATAACAAAATATCTTTTCGTCCATTATTTCTTATTAGGACTAGATTAGAGACTAATTCTCCAGCGACTTAAACCTTATTAGATATTTGCAAGTCACAAAATCTTGGCACACGAGAAATTATATTAAATAAGAATAAATTTTAAATCAAAACAATTCGAAATTCGAAGTAAATGAAAATCCCGAAGGGTTGTACGCAGGGAACGCAACATTTGGCCTTTACTGCTTTATCAACACAGTTGCAGGGCATTTAAGTGTTATCTGTGGTCGCCATCATTAGGGCTGTGAATCGGTCAGTGGAAGTCTTTCGGGGCAGCCTTGTGTCAAGATGAAAAGCTCATTTTATGAGAAGGGTCGCCTGTTAATGATTTTAGTGGATTTTCGTTCATGTTAATTTTGTTTATAGTTCAAGTCTATTTGGTATAGATTGTTTGGGGGTTATATTGATGGTATGTAGGTACAGTTATCGAACGAATAGAAGTATAGACTAATTATCAATTTATCAAACTGTGTCTATCTGATATTTCATAATAAATAACAAAATTCAAATGACAACATTTTTAGAATATTGTCAGCCTCTCAATCTGTCTGTTTGAAAGCGTATCTTGAATTAGCTCCAAAACGCCTCAATGCATTTCAATAACTTTTTTCGAGATTAGAGTAGGAATCTAAATTTATGTACGACTGTTTATTGTAAGTGTTTAAAAAAGAATTGTCTTCTGTATATTGCCTTTTTACTATGATGTTGTTATTTATACAAATGTTATATGTACCACACATATAATAAAAAATCAAAATCAGCTGTGTTTGATAATTTATAGAAGTGACATGATGCTTTTTATTCGATTACTATGGTAACCTGACTACCATGGCAACTATGTACTTCATCACCTTGGAGACCATAGTTCACTGACGTTTTGGCTTTGCCGTGTGCGTGTCAAGTGAAATCTTATTTTAATTTTAATTTTAAGTTATTTTTGTCTCAATATTTTATGATTTTTGGCCCTCTTTTATTGTGTATAGTATCAAAAATATTATGTCAAATGTCGTCAACCCGCCCACATTGCTTGAGTGTCCCATCTGTGACAACAAAAAGCTTTTCAAGGGGCAACGAGGATTGCAAATACATTGCAGTCGTCACCATGTTCCCCGTACAGGTCTTTCATGCTCATCAGCGGTCCTAAATGATCCCAATTTGACACGTCCGGGTGGGACTCCAAGTATTGATAATTTCCCTGCAAAATTGGCCTTTCTAAAGAATAATTGCAAAATTTTTAAACGAGTACCTAAGGGAGCCCGTGCAACAGCAGCCCGTAGTTTCAGTGCATGTGTGGCCAAGGTGGTCTCCCAAAATTCATCTCAGGCCTGGAAAGACCTTCTAACATTCACATATCGATCGTTTCACATAGTCGGTAACTATAACAACCGCTCCTTCTCATCTGTCATTAAACATAATCTGTCACAATCCATTTCTTCATTGCCCGCTGTTGACTCAAGGAGCAGTCACCATTTCAATAAGATTAAACTCATTGAGAATAAAATTTCAGATGGAAATATTAAAGGAGCCGCCAAGCTCCTGTTTTCTTCAGACACAATTGCACCAAATTCATTAGATACCATATCAAGCCTCCGTGATAAACACCCCTCTTCACCCACAGCCCACATCCCTATCATCCCTTCTCACTCCTCAGACCGGATCCTAACTGTTGATGCTGATACTGTTTTGAATGCCATTCGGTCATTTCCCAATGGCTCAGCTGGTAGCCTGGATGGAATCACCCCACAGCATCTTAAAGATCTAACCGACCCCTTTTTAGGGGACCCTGGAAAAAATGTACTTAAAGACCTTACAGATCTAGTTAACCTAATTATCTCAGGTTCAGTCCCCACCGACATTACTCCCAATCTCTTTGGAGCAAATTTAGTTGCACTAAAGAAGAAAGATGGAGGTATCCGCCCAGTCGCCGTTGGAAATACAATAAGGCGACTGGTCTCAAAAGTATGCTGCCGGGAGTTCCACTCCAGATTGATTTCCCTTTTTCAGCCAAAACAGTTAGGCTTCGGAGCCAGAGGTGGCTGCAAAGCAGCTGTTCACGCAGCCCGCACATTTCTTCAATCTTCTGGTTTTGATGTTTTAGTTAAAATTGACGTGCAAAATGCATTTAATTCAGTTGACAGAGCTTCTTTTTTAATAGAGGTAGAAAGAGAACTTCCAGAAATCTCCAAATACCTTTTCCAAGCATATGGGGCCCCTTCCAAATTATTTTTTCGAGACAACGAAATTGAGTCTTGTGTTGGCTGCCAGCAAGGAGATCCCCTTGGACCAGTAATCTTCAGTTTGGCTATCAATCCTATCATTCAAAATTTAACCTCCAAATTTAACCTTTGGTACCTTGATGATGGAACACTGGCAGGAGACGCGTCATCAGTACTCCGAGACCTGAAAACGATTACGAGCAGCTTCGACAGCATTGGTCTCAAGCTAAATTTTAACAAATGCGAAATATATTTTTCAGAACACATTTGCGATGCTAAAAAATTAGAGCTCATGAGTGAGTTTCATAATTTAATACCAAACATTTGTGTATCTGACAAGCACAGCCTCTCTCTCCTTGGTGCACCTATTTACAACGATGCGTTTCCAAGCCATATAAATTCTAAAATAGAAAAATTCCATCTGTCTTCTGACCTATTATACAAAATAAAACCACACATGGCGCTCTTCATTCTAAGACTGTGCCTTTTCACACCAAAATTCCTGTACCTCCTACGTAGCTGTACCATCTGGCATTTACGAACTTTAATTGAACCCATTGACAATGTTTTAAAAAAATCACTAACCAAAATTCTAAATTTACAGTTTGACGATCGTTCATCCCTTCCTTGCACAAGCAACGCTTCCTATTAGGTTAGGTGGCCTCGGTATTCGCACTGCATCTAGCGTAGCACTTCCAGTATTTCTTTCATCCACCTACAGCACTCTGACACTCATCAGCAAGATCCTAATTTTATCCATAGCTGATGTTCGTGTCAGTGGTCAAGCGGATGCAGTGGCTCACTGGATTTCTTCATATCCGGGGGAAAACCTTCCAGTAAACCGAATGTCACAGAGAGGGTGGGATTTGCCTCAGCTAAAATTAACGTTTGCTTGTCTTCTTGAGCATTCTAATGACGTGGATAAAGCCAGACTACTTGCAGTTTCGGAAAAGGAATCAGGTCACTGGTTGCACTCGCTTCCGTCACTCAACATAGGTACCCTTTTAGACGCGACGGTGCTCCGTATCGCCATATGTCTTCGCTTAGGCACTAAAATTTGCGAGCGCCACACCTGCCGCGGTTGTGGATACCATGTCGATGAGCTAGGGCGCCATGGTCTATCTTGTGCAAAAAGTGCAGGCCGCTATGCCACACTTAACGATATAATCCGCCGGGCTCTTGTCACCGCCGCTGTTCCAGCAAAACTGGAGCCTTGTGGCCTCTCCAGCGACGATGGCAAGAGACCGGATGGTATGACATTAGTGCCGTGGCGACTAGGTCGTGCCCTGGTGTGGGACGTTACTTGTGTAGATACACTGGCACCCTCCCACATCTCAAGCACGCGTCACGGGGCAGGAGCAGCTGCGGAAAATGCACAGATCCTCAAGCGTCGCAAATACTCATGTCTATCGGACGACTATGAATTTGCGGCTCTTGCGATGGAAACCATGGGCCCATGGTCATCTGACACAAAATGTGCCTTTGAGGATATAAGCAAAGCGTTTGGTCTTAGCCTCTGGGGACTTGAGAGCCAGGGACTTTTTTGCCCAGAGACTAAGCTTAACCATCCAACGGGGCAACGCCGCTAGTATCATGGGTACCATGGAGCATTTAGAGGACCTTTTATTTTAGCAAAATTTTCGATTTTGTTTTATTAGTGTACATAATATAGTAACTAATGTAATTTTAAGTGCTTTTGTATTTTTCTATGTATATTACCCCTTAATAAAATGTACGACTGTGTTCCTTTCCGATATTTTAGGTTTAGAAGCCGGCGGACTGATCACGATACCATTCTGACGGGCACAACTACAGTGTAAATTAAATTGTCCTCATTGGCTCTTCTGACTCAGAACATAAAAAAAATACAGACAGAAAATATAAAAATGTCTATATTCTGTATCATATTGTTTTTCACCCCGCCGCGCGTCAACTGTGACGCGAATGCATAATCAATCAGTAATTCACAGCGTCGCGTTCGTTTCGACTTCACTGTGACGTGCAAATCGCTTGGGATTACAGTATATAGAATTCGAACAAAGATTCGAATCTTTATTTTTCTTTATGGCTTTTTACAAGCCGCCTGTTTATGCTGCCAGTGTTAAATCGAGAAAAGAATCGATATTTTAAAATCAAATCGAATGCAAACTAATTTCTTGGTATTGTAAAATTATCTGTAGTATAAAGTGCCAGTATCCTTCCAGGTGTTGTGTACTTACCAGCTTTAGCCACGTCATTCACTGGCCATGGTGGCTATGGCCCAACGCAATACCACAATACCTAATAAACAAAAAAAGTTTACCTAGTCAGTCACAATATCAAAGTCTTTTTCATAATTGATCCTCAATGATTAAAGATCAATTTGATTGAAGTAATTAATACTTTTAATAAAAGAAATTATTTTATCCGGAAAAATTATTACCAAAATGCTTTTTGATCGATTTAAATAAATCCAAAAAGTGATTACATCCCTACTGCATATTTCAAACGGATTCGTCTGCGGTTACTTTAAAGGGAAATGACAAAGAAATACACAGAATGAATGGACCGTAATTTTAAAAGCTTTTACGGCTGCTTTTCGGGTTTTACCTTCATTCCTTGGGGATTTATTGAATGTTTTGACAACTTATGATTAATATTGTTAATGGACGATCACTGTTATGATTATCAGGTTGATAAAATTGCTGTTTTTTTTGTAAGTAATTGTGGGGTTATTGTTTGTTTTGGAATAATCCGTTGTATGAAAAAATATACGTTTTACAAATATTATTATTTATGAAATATACCGGTTCCCCGCAGTTTCACCCGCGTTCCTGCCTAATGTCCTTCTCCATCCTATAGGCTATGTGTGTGGCAAATTGCAGCAAGATCGGTTTAGTCGTTTAGCAGTGGTACCGTAATTTTTAAAACTAATCGACTCTTATTCATTAACTTGTAATGAAATTAAATTAAAAATTTATTCAAATAGGCCTTCACAATCACTTATGAATGGTCAGACTCTAATACCGGTTCGGAAGGTTGCTTTTACTGAGAAGAGCCGGCAATAAACTCAGCAATAACGTTGAGCTTACTTAGCTGTGATAGTTCCCCTTTTATCTTTGTTATACATTTCTAAAAGTAACGGTTTAGCTTGAAGGTGTGTCCGCCACACGACACCATCAATAGAAGCTTCCCCCAGGACATAAGCTCCCGTGGCTGACGTGGAAGTCCCTCAACAGACTCCGAACCCAAGTCGGCCGTTGCAGGGACAATTCGTGCCGATGGGGTTACAGCACAAGCAACCAGTGCACTTGCGGCGCCTTCCCTCAGACAATGGCACATCTATTGTCGTGCCCTGCGTGCCCCTCATCTTGCACGCCAGAAGACCTGAATGACGACACAGCACACCTGGCAGAATTCTGGTCTAAACAAATTTAGCTAAAACGATCGACACGCAAAAAAATAATAATAACTTATTTAAATTTTATTATAATATTTCATAAAATAATCCCTGGACTTAAAAATTATTCACCCCATGCCTAAGTATTTTGAAAAGCCTATGCACTGACACTTACGCAATGGATCCTTGTCGACTACGGAACCCTGAAAATCTAAAAGAGATAGCAGCGCAAAAAATATACAGAACGCTTAAAATATCTCAAACAAAATTGCACTGTAAACATCTCGAATGAATAGGATCTTCAATTAAAAAACAAACATCAAATAAGAAATATTTATCAGTGGCCTTTTTAGATCCCCTGTGCATTTACCATGAGTTTTTAACGTATGCACTCGCTAGCGAGTGCGAATGCGCTCGCGGCGACGGCGTAAAATATTTCTATGGCAAATGTGTACAGCGCCACTAGCGGTCACCTAAAGAACTAAAATCGATAGTACGAGTCAAGGTTTTTTACCTATCGAAATGTAAACACTAGCGACTAACGTTTTTTAGCCTTTGCTATAGAAATTCGGTACCATGAGTCATAAATTTGACAGTTGCTATCGAGAATACTGTATCGATAGTAGTTTACTCGCTAGTGACTAAATAAGTTTCGATATAACTCATGGTAGAGGTACTGATCATTTCACACCAGTAAAGTGAGCATATTGGCTTACATACATATTCTTACAGTCTATTCATTTAAAAACACATCTTATGCCATAGATAATAAGGATCATGACAATATTAAGAATTGTCTTACAAGAGTAAGTTCACGTCATAACCTCTGAGCGAAATTGGGGAAAGCGTGCGAGATAAATCGTGTTACAGATGTCCTTGTTTATATTAAGGTACTGGTTTTGATATTAAATTTATGAGTGCTTTTACAACAGAATTTATACCATATTATATAACGTAGTAAAACTGAAATAGCTTGTAAGTGCATTACCTATCCAATTATTAGCATTTTAAATCCGACTAGAATTGATTCCATTAATTATTAAATAACTAGAAGGAAATGATTCTTATTATTTATAACTTTCCCACTAATATAACAAATGCCAAAGCAACTGTGTATCTCTATCTTTTTGTTTCCTTAAAACGGGTGAACCGATCTTGTCAAAAGTCTATTTAGAATTATTTTAAACATGGAATAGGACTTAGGGTACGTTTCATCCCATGAAAGAGACAAAATAATATTACTAGCTCACTTTACAATGAGATGCAAGTTAAATATTTGTGACGTACGGACTTCGATCCTGTAAAGAAAATTACTAGCTCATTTTTTTTTTTTTTTTTTTTATACTACTTGGGCCGACAAACAAGCAGATGGTCCACCTGATGGTAAGTGGTCACCGCCGCCTATGGACATTTGCAACACTAGGGGCATCGCCAATGCGTTGTCGACCCTGAGAACTGTTGTTAAGTCTCATGTGCCTGTAATTTCACCGGCCCCCTTTCTATCTAACCGAAACACAGTAATACAAGTGCACTCACGGTAGAAATGGGTAAGGTGGTGGTACTTCCCCGGACGAACTCTGCACTAAGAGCTCTACTACTCTAAATGAAGTTTCATCGCAGCCTCTATGCTGTCTCTTTCGCTAACAAAGCAAAAATGTAAAAGGTAAGCTCTCAGAGGCCTCGTCGCGCCGGCTCGCCGAAGTTTGAATTACCTGAATTTGAAGGCAGATGCCGTGACGTTGTTTAGGTAATCGCTCCTCACAGATTATTATTTTCAAAAAGTATTTAAGAAATCAACCTCCTTTATTGGCCATAGATATTACCCGGTCTCCATGTATGGTCAGTTACACAGCAATGAGCAATTCCGCTCGCCGTGATTGGTGGGATTTCCCAGGAGGATAGTGTTGCGACTTAACTCTTAATTTTTTCGCTGCTACACTCTGTTACCGCTTGCAAAAGTCTTATAGAAGAATTTAGCTGAGTATGATGCTTTCTTGGTGGTGTATCAAAGGTTTTTAAGATTAGAATATAGAAAATAAATTTCTGGTGAGAGTGTTCAAAGTGACATGGTGTTTTCGTTTATATTTGAAATTGTCTTATATGTTAAAAGTCTTTGTTTAATGGCTAGAAGACAGGCTCTTGTGCGATCGGTGACTTATTTGACTTTTGAGAAAGGGTTTCATTACGTAACTAACCAAGTCTTATCATTACTCGAAACTGGAAAAAATTGTCCTAACATTTTTTTACGAAACGATATACCTATCACCGAAAATCTTATGCCGTCTTAATCGAACGTTTTTTTTTTCTACATTCAAATAAAAAAAATCTCACATACTCGGATTGACACACAAGATTTTTTTTTATTTGAATATTTTTTTTATTTTTATTTTTCTTTATTTGGGACAGCAACAGTCTTAAACTATAAAAAATTACATGGTTTGAACTTATAATTATGAGACCAATTACAGCTATCCACGTACTAAAATGGAATTCTTACCAATATCTTACATAACATTAGTTTGAAGCAAACAACAAATATAAGTATGAGTATTATACAATAAGAAAGAAAAAATTACAATAATAACAGCAATATGCTTTATATTTATTTATGTGAGTGAGTGTGTGTGTGAGGGTGTGTGTGTGTATGCAGGGGTGTGAGGGTTTATGTATGCGAGAGTGTGTGTGTAAGTGATGTAAATTTTGTATATTGTAAGTAAATTTAAAATCCAGATCCTTTCTTCGAACACTTTGTTGTAACAATGTATTAATACATAATTTTACATTTTAGATTTGACATTCCTCTTAAACGAATGTTTATTCATGTTAAAAATATCAATGTCGAAGAATTGTGTATTATAAGTTTTGACCAATCTTGTAAAGACAGCATTTTGACCGTAATTAGTCGAATGAAATGGAATTGTGAAAAGAGATGTATTCCTGGTACGGCGTTTAGGAACGTTAAATGTAATGTGTTGTACCATCTCAGGGGAATCAATCCTTCCACTCAATATATCATGAAGCAAGGCCATGTCTGCCAATACTCGGCGGTTCTCTAATGTAAGTAGACTGTGCCTACGACAGGTTTCATTGTGACTAGATGGTGAATTACGAAATTTAAAATTAAGGTGTCTAAGAAATTTATTTTGAATCCTCTCAATAGCCGTTTTGTATTTTCCATAAGCCGGGCTCCATATGGGACTTGCGTATTCGAGAACACTGCGTACGTAAGCACAATAAACTATAATTAGACTAAGAGGGTTTTTAAATGGCTGACACGTACGGAGTACAAACCCAAGATTACGATATGCTTTACTAGTAATTATGTCAACGTGGTTAGACAGTAGCATTTTTTCGTCTAGATGGACCCCAAGATCCCGAACGACGTTTACTCTTTCAATTTCCGTGTTATTGAAGTGATATGTATATTTGAACGGTTTCTTTTTACGCGTAAAACTAATGCATTGACATTTACTTATGCTAATTGTGATCCTGTTACGTTCATAGTATGAGCAGAGAGCATTGATATCTTGTTGTAAGAGTTCACAATCAGCATAAGCCTTTATACGAGTAAAGATTTTTTTATCATCCGCATACAAAAGGTGATTAGAATTAATGATAGCATGACTTATATCATAGATGTACGCGTTATAGAATAAGGGGCCCAGGTGTGAACCCTGCGGCACCCCTGATGGAATGGATATGAAGTCAGATTTGTATCCGCCTATGACAACAGCTTGAGAACGATTAGTAAGATATGAGCGCACCCACCTGAGCAAGTCACCATGAATTCCAAGTTTTTGGAGTTTAGTAATCAGTATGTCGTGATCTACACGGTCGAAGGCTTTTTCGAAGTCCGTGTAGATAACGTCCACTTGTCCGCCATTTTCCATGTTTTCAATTACATAATCAGTAAATAAGGTAAGGTTAGAAATAGTCGAACGTCCTTTCATAAAACCATGCTGTGAGTGTGGGATGCCTTTAGATAGTAATGGAAAAATACTATTAAATACCAATTCTTCAAACATTTTGCTAATACAATTTAATATAGAAATGGGCCGATAATTATGAATATCGTTTTTGGAACCTTTTTTGTGAACCGGAATGATTTGGGCCTTTTTCCAAATTGTGGGGAATGCGCACTCTGTTAAAGATCTGCGATACAGCATAGAAATTGGTAGTGCCAAACTATCCGCGCAGGAGGACAAAAATATAGGTGGCAGTCCGTCTGAACCTGAACCTTTATTAGTATCTATGGAGCGTAACAATTTGTGCACTATATCCTTAGTAACTTCGACGTATGTTAAAATCTCGCCACTCGTGTGATTATTATTATCTTGATAAGATTCAGAATCAATGGGCGATTGTGAAGGCTTAATAAAAACACTTTCAAAAAAACTATTGAATGCTTTGCTAATATTGTACCCGTCATTATATTCCTTATCATTTAAGGTGAATTTATTAGGATAATGAGTCATTTCTTTTTTAGATTTTACATATTTCCAGAAGTATTTGGGATGATGACGAATATTTTTTTCAGCATCATAAGTGAAACGAGAGAAACATTCAGCCTGAACCAGTTTTTCTCTTGCTCTGAGTAGCGAGAATTCATCACCGTCTCGAGGATTGCCATATTTCCTCCATTTCTTGTACATTTTGAATTTTTCTCGAATAATTTTAATTAGACATGGGCTATACCAAATCGGATAAGAATTGTTTATATTCGGTGCATAAACAGGAACATACAAAGCTATACATTCGTTAATTTTAGTGTAAAACAATTCGACGGCTTCATCCATAGTCTTTGCAATCAATAAATCACTCCAATTTATATTTTTTAGGTGGGCATTAATCTTGATATAATCGCATCTACGGAAGTTGAATCGAGGTATTATACGTTCAATAAAACGAAAAATATGTAATTCCGACAAAGTAATTATAAGTGAC
Organism: Habrosyne pyritoides; assembly: GCA_907165245.1. NCBI lineage: Eukaryota > Metazoa > Arthropoda > Insecta > Lepidoptera > Drepanidae > Habrosyne > Habrosyne pyritoides. The sequence goes on from OU015592.1 coordinate 3,031,899, forward strand.
GTGTGTGCAGGGTCCTGTTTTACCAAAGAATGAGAAGCCTCGTCCAACTTTAAGTGCATGTTACTAAAACAAAGATCAAGAGTATTTTCTTTCGCGTTGGTAAAGTAATTAAATTGTTTTAGTCCGGCGTACGATAAATCATTCATTAAAGATACTGCAGTGGTATATAAAACTTCCGAAGAGGCAGACAAAACGTTGAAATTACCATTCCTCCATTTAATGAATGGTAAATTAAAGTCTCCAATTAATAAATAATTATCGTGTGGCTTTACTTCTAGAATACGCAGCAGGTTGTGTTTAACGCAGTCCAAACGCCTAGGTAGATCGGAATAATCGGGTGGTATATACACAATGGCTATATGCAGGTCAACAGATGAACCAAGCGCGTGCGCAGGTATAGTTATACACAGTGATTCTGTACCCGCATACGGCCAGTCACTCCTGACGTACGCGTTGACTTCGCGTCGAACACAAATCATAACACCTCCTCCTGTCCCTTTTTTTGTTAATTGTAAATTACGATCACACCGAAAAATTTCATATCTCGCATCGCACAATTCTGCACTAAGTACATCCCGCTGTAACCATGTCTCCGTTATAAGAAGAATGTCATAATCATATAATAAAATATTGTAAAATAAATCCAAACATTTTGTACGTAGGCCACGGACGTTTTGGTAGTACAGACTTAGGTTTTTATTTTTTAAAGTAGAATTAGCCATTTATAAGTAACTAAATAACAGAAGTGTTTCAAAAGTAATTTTAATATAATAGTGGGTAGTTAAACGTCCCGAACGTATCATCCTGGCCAAGAGAAAGTAATGCAGTATGTTTATATGCTGTGTACATTTGAAAAAGTATATCAGATAAGAGTATATGAATGTAAAATAATTAAATATAATTGGCCGGTATGCCAACAATATATATGAAATAAAGTCAAAATAATCAATAATTTTGTGGTTCAATAAATCACTTAATAGAATATAAGTGTGGCATATATATGTTGTGTAAGTGTAGTGTAGGTGTAAAGTGTAATTAATAAATAGGCAAAAATTTACAGCTGCATATGTAGGCAAGGGCATTACAAACTGATCAGTAACAGTTAAATATGTTATGGTGTGATTAAGCCTGAACAATTTATTGGATACAAGCAGTCACTTGATTTTCTGAAGGTCCACCGTATCTTTAATAATAAAGGATGGCGAAGTGTTGTCTTTCCTCACGTATATTTTACAGTTACGAATCCAAACGTAGGCATATCCTGCCTTAATTGCGGCTGCCTTAACCTCTTTCTGTAACATTTTGTAGTAAGGTATCAGATGTTCAATATAGAATATAGTGTAGCTTCAGTAACTTTAAATTTGACCTTTATAAGTGCCCTCCGAAGGCCTAAACTGAATAAATGGTTTTGAATTTTGAATTTTTTGAATAGAAAAAAAACGTTTATCTGAGGCCCACTATAATATATACCATGCAGCGTGATAAACTTAAATACTTAGTCAACTTAAATCTGCATCCATTAAATTTAAAACCTCTATATCTGCAGTAAGAACAGAATATGAAACGAGGATGCATATCACTCTTTATGCAAACACATGATACCAACAATACCGCACTCAAATCTACCGCAACACAACGTCACCGAAGCGGAAGAGTGCACACACGCTTTATAAGTATTAGTAATGAATATTAAGTGCACACGCACCCAACAAGTTGAATGCCATCTTGCGATGTAGACACTTCATTCTCCTTTAGAACTCCCATGACATTTTAAGCTATTATTTAAAGGGGTACTTTGTGGGATTTGTAAATTATGAGGGTCTTTCCTAGGTATAAATATAATATATAAAATCTGGTTGAACTTACATTTTTCCGGGTGGTAGTGGGTAGTGCATAGGTGGAAATAAGTCGCCAAAAAGTGCACTCATCCCTACCAGTAGGGATAGCTCGGTAGGGATAAGTGTACCACCCGGATTTTTCACTGAACACTAATGAAGATGCTTCGTGTAGAAGTGAAACATGTGTCGATTTCCTGTTGAGTTTCCTTGTTTGGGACTTGACAGATAAAGAGATCCAGAGAAATTAGTTACTAGATATTTGTTTTTTGTATGATCTTACAATGGATTTCCACAAGGCCACGCCTGAGTTAATTAGTTAACACTAATGACAATTAAAAACCTTTAATTTTATTTTGTAGGAGTAATAAAAATAGTCTATTTTTTGTTATTGAAATTTACATATATTTATATTTATTAGGGTTATCAAAATATTCAAGAACTATATGTAAGTATTTAGTAAGCAACACCAGTCATATTATTATTTGTTTCCTATTAACCTAGGTTGCCTGGAAGAAATTGCTTCATCAATAAGGCCGCCTAAATTGTTTGCACTTATAATGTTTGTAAAACACTTTTTATTTAATTTTCTCTTTATGTGGTGTGAACAATGAAGCATATTTGTATTGTATTGTATTGTATATTAAACTACTTCTAGATACGTACTATTTGTTGTTTAATAAAAGGGCATGAATAATATTAAAACTGTGTAAATTGGTTCCAAAATAAGACTATGAATATTTTTTTTGTTTAATAAAGCTTGTCTACCTAAGAAATATCGAATAAAAGTAGCATAAAATGTTCACTAACTACAAAGTACTTTTTGTGTTCGTATTCAGAGAGACTGCATTATTACGGTAGCGTTGTGGATGATGATGGATTGTTAGCACCGAATCACATGAGATTTGAGCTTACCCTTACTACGAGGCACACAAATTGTGGCATACAAATGAGGCAGTTATCCCTTTAGCAATTATGTAATTGTTTATTTTTTTGTATATTTTTATAGAAAACAATCGGTTTTCCGCTTACATTGCAATACTACTTTTATTTTTCTTGGTGCATTGCCTGCTATTTTTTTTAATGCCAGTTAGCTGACATATAGGCTGATGGTCCACCTGATGGTAAGTGGTCACCACCGCTTATGGATATTTGCTACACCAGGGGCATCGGCAAGTTGCCTCATGTGCCTGTAATTTCACCGACCCCCTTACCTTTCTAACCGAAATACAGTAATAGTAAAGTGCACTACTGCTTCACGGCGGAAGCTAAGTTTATTTTTACGTTCAATTGTCGCCAAGTCTTTTGAGCCCCGCAACACACGGTAGCGTACATTAACATCGGCAACATTCGGTCGGCAAACCTCGGTGTAAATATTTGACAACCCCGTGACGACTCGCCCGCGCCGGCTCGCCCGGCCTTCTTATGCCTAATTTATTTTGACAAATCATCTTTACTTTGTTCCCATTCGTGAAGGTGTGTTTGTTGAGGAGTTGGGGTATTTTTTGCATTTTTTTTATTTCTGGAGGGTGAATTATTATAAGACGTTGTTTTTTTAAATATGCCTTTATGTTTGGACTTAAAGTTATTAAAATCTTATAGGCCCGTTTGACAGCTAAATGTGTTATAGAAAAATTAACCCTAATACGTTTTGATAAGATTCATCAGCATCATCAAACCATTACCCAGTGTCTGATTTCCATCGTCAGAAAAATTCTAAATACACATTTTATCTAGTCTCTATATAAATTAGTTTCGCCGTGCGGTTTCATCTGCGCTCTTAATAAATCTTATGTTTCGTCGAAATTAAAAGTATCTTATATGATGAAAATGTTTGCCAAATTTTATTCAAAACCAGATTAGCTGTTACAAAGCTGAAAGGTAACAAACATTCACACACAAATACACACGCACGAACTAATGTCCTCACAAATATCATTCTCGAAAACCAAACCGCAATTTCGTCAATTTCTATGTTTATATATTAACGAAAATTTCGATTACCCCGGGACAGGTCTTATAAATTATTAAGCAGAATTGACCCTCAGCTATTTCCTATGCAGACAGTCAATAACTAACATAGTTAAGGTTGCACGGACCACATATGCAAATATTGAAGCCAGGGATAGTTCAACTTGAAGTTAAATAAGAAGCCGCGAGCGAATCCCTTAAGGTCGCGACATCCGACATTCGGCGAGCCTTTATTTTACCTCGGATCTAACCACCCTCTTTATACAGGCTGATTTTAAATTCTAGCGTAAAATATTTTAAAAACGTGTTTAGTGGGCCTTAATAAATTGTACATGTTTTTAAGTGTTTTTTTTATTAGAAGTTAATATGTAACTATCGTGGGATATCTATACATTTACTTTCTTTTCATTTTGGTATTATCAGTATTTTCTTTCAATGAAAAAGTCTTCAAAAAATATGGGGAATTAATATTATAAATAAAAAAAGTTACCTGATATTCCATTGTTATGATGACTTTAAAAAAATTGCGGGACATGAATCGATTAAAAGCCAAACAGAAGTGATAGATAAAGAAAGGATTTATGACAGAAAAAGTTTAATTATTAAGTATCAGCTTTTAAAAATAGAAGAAGAAATATAAAATTATTCTTAAATAAAAAAAATACAATTGGATATTTATTTCAACAGCCTGTATCTGCAACGTGGTTATACATTTGACACAAGTTCATAATATATGAGACGAGTTAACAAGCACGTAGTTACCCACTGGCTACCTCGGATGACGGCACATCCCGCGGGACAACGATAGTATGGAAATAACTTTACCTTTAAACAGCTCTTTAAGTTTGATGGACCATTATTTTAGGTATTTGGTGTAGAAGAAAGACATCTTAGATGAGAGTGCTTGTTTATTAGTAATTAGCTTTCGGTCACAGTTATCAATAATAACAAACGCCTGAAACTTTTTTGTTCCTTGGAATGTACCTATGTATATGTTGTTGCGAAATTCAACAGGCACATAAGTGAAAAAAAAGGTTACAACATTCTTAATAATATTTGCATTGTTGATCTGTACATCATAAAATTCAACAGGTAAGTACAAGATATTATTTGTGCTAATCCAAAATACGTTCTACGTGTGTGCCAGGTTTCATCTAAATCCGTTTAGCCTATTTTATTTTAATCGGATTGAACTTTACATTAAGATATTTCTTTAATTTTAATAATGTACTAATTATCAAGGCTATTGTGAAGTTTTCTTTTTTATATTATTTGTATTTCACAAAAAAATATCTTAGACGTACTTTCCAACAATAAAGTTCCAGACATTATGGAGTCAACCAACAGAAATTTTCACAAATACCAGAAAAACCAAATCAAAACACGATTCCAAAATAAAACTCCAATCACTAAATAAAATAACATCCCATTCCACATCCAATCGAATATACACTTTATAAAATCCATACAAACAGCCAATTTCACATTCGCATCGTGAAGTCCTCAGAGGACCGTCTTTAATGTTTAAGGCGACATTATCCACTATCGGACTGTACTGTAATTACGTTGGGACCAAACGGGATTTCCAACCAAATGTTTGGTTCTGTCACTTATTTAATATTTCAGAAGGGTTACATTTAGTTTTAAGCGGGGTCGTTGAGGTATGGGTAGTTTTCGGGTGAACAAAGTTAGGTATGCTAAGATTTTTGTAGGTATAGTGGTTTTTTAATGAGTAAAATTGACAACATTTTAGTATATACTGTTAGTATAGTAGTGTAACACAAAAGTGTTGATAAAAGGTATATTTTCCGCCTGGCAATAAAACAAATATATCTAAGTGTGACCAATTAATTACATTATAAAAAAAAGTATTATTGTTCCGAGTTTGTTTGTAGAATGTTGCTATTTGCAATCGAGACACATTTCCGTGGTTTTTTTTTATATTGTAGCGATTTATGTTCTATTATTATTATTGTAAAAGTTATTTTAGAATAAGGTGCTCGGTTCTATTTAAACTTTTCCAGTAAAGTGTCAAATATGTATCTACTAATATATACAAGTGATACATTGATTTATAATATACTAGCTTCCGTCTCGTGGTTTTACCCGTTGTACCCTTAGATGTTATGTATATCTGTATTATAACAGCCTATGTTACTTCTGAAAAAAGTTGCTTTCTAATAGTGAAAATATTATTAAAGTCGGTCGAGAAGTTTTTGAGTTGATTTGTTACAAACAAAAATATGTTAATTTTCTCTTTATAATATATTGACAGGCCAATTGGCTTAGTTAGCCACCCTGACTGCCCAGTCGAAGGTCGCGGGTTCGATTCCCACCCAGGACAAACATTTGTGTGCATGAACATGTCTGTTTGTTCTGTGTCTGGGTGTAAATATCTATATAAGTATGTATTTAGGAAAAATTAAAAGTAGTATATATAGTATATCAGTTATCTGGTTTCCATAGTAAGCTCTGCTTAGTTTGGGATCAGATGGCCGTGTGTAAAGAATGTCCCGGGATATTAATATTTATTATTTATCTGTACATATATAATGAACTCAATGCATAAACTAAGTTTAACTTCATAACTAAGGAAGTAACAAACCAAATTAACAGCAATCAAAGTGGTCAGGTAATATGATGGCAAGTTGTCAAGTGAAGACCATTTCTACGAGCAACTAATCTATCCCTCTAATTACGTTAGCGACAACTTTGATCCCCCGGCTTCCCTCAGGATATGATCCGAAGGAATTTCATTAGGATATAGTTGGCTTCCCTAATAAAGGGCAAAAAGTTTTCCATCGATATATACGTAGTTGGTTATGAAATTCTTGTGATATTTATGGTTGCTTCTGGATTATTTTTGGTGGTGTTTTTATAAGCGATTTTTGAGCTATGTAACTAATGTAATGAGTAAATGTAAGTTTTATGTTGGTATATAGCGATTTGGCAATTTTTATATTCAAGTAAGTATGATTAGGTTTAAATGTAAAGCAAAAAATTCAAAGTAACTCGGAAAATTGGGAAATTTTGGATATACATAATGTGATTTTTTTGTGAGATATTAGTATTAAACCATAACTCAAGATGAAGTGCAAAGCTTGCTGGGAACAGCTCTAGAAATAATTGTTTTTAGAGCCAAATAATTTTAACTAAAAGTTTTTTCAATGTTGTCTGATTGGTTACACTTATTAACCGTACATTAAAAAAACATATCTACTCATTAGTTAAGTTAAAATATTTAATAAAAAAAAACAGCGAACAAAATCGTGCCCTATGTTTAAATAATCCGTACGTACCGCGTTCTCGCGACAGTTTATAAAACGCGAAAAATTATGCATGAACCAATGTTATTCAATGAGGTGTACAAAATTCCACTACGGCCATGTACACCCCACTCTCTGAATATTTAAAAAGCCCGATGTCTCGCCAGCCTGAAATTCATTACTACACCGCGTAAAAACGCCACCCCCGCTTTGTTTAAACACAAAATCACAATAAACTTGCTCGTGTAATGGCCTATGCATTTTGAGGAGGTAAAGTAAAATATAGAATGCCACTGTTTATTTTTTTTAATCTACGCAAGTGTGTTCCCCTTGTATCTTAGCAATTTGTATGTTAAAATTAATTCGGTTTGGATTTTGGTTATAAATTATTGGTTCTTAATATTTTTCTTATCTTCGGGTTAGTGGGAGTGAAGATATTTTAAAATAGTCGAGATAAAAATTTGCTTTATATTTAATGGTCATTGAGTGTGTTAATAATAAGTGCAGTACTTAACGTTTTCTAGATAACTAAATGAGTCAAAACTAAAAATACTAAGATAAAAAATTTAATCGTATATCAATATGGTAATCCATTGTTTTTTTAATCACCGAAACCATATATACATCAACATATTTGAAATAAAAATAAACATATACACGAAATAATAGGTACTGCGTAGTTTTTTCTCTTCGTCTTGGATACCTTTTTACTCATCCAAGACTTGATTAGTAAAGTCTTCCCTCCATAAAATATCTTTATGCTCATTGTCCCCGAAGAGGTGGGCAGAGACATGGTACCACGGTGGTGTAATGTGGGTGACATTACACCGCAGATTTTCAAGTCCCAACGTAACAATTGACTATTTTCGCTCTCTTATTACCAATCCCTCCGGTTATCACTTCTAACAGATACATGTTAATATAACTTTTCCCAATCTAGCATTTCAATATCTTATACTACGCTAGATATATAACGATATAACAGCAATTCCATTCGACCACACAACCTCAAAATCAATGCTAAACGGATTAAGGAAGTCTGCAGATTGCATCGTATTTCCATACCGTACCCAAAGCTTTTGACGGAGCTGGCCATTCCCAGAAGGCATCGCCGCGTCGTTGAAACATTCGAATGTCTCTTACCATGGAATAAGTCATTATTTCTACTAAGATAGGTACATACGATGGTGGATATTTAATGAGGTATTATAGTTTGGTGTTGTAGTAAGGTTAAATAAAAAAAAAACGCTTTATTGGTGTTGAAATTGGGTTTTTATGTAAGTTACATTATATCTATTTATAAAAAAATGGTTGTCTGTCTGTCCTTTATTGAAATGCAGTTTTCAGCAATAGATAGAGTAATTCAAGAGGAAGGTTTATAACCAGGATTGAAAGCGGGAAAAACCGCTGCGCGCAGCTAGTTTTCTGTAAAAAGCAGAGCTTGTTTTATACAAGCCAGATAATTGATATACTAAAATTCCAGACTTTTAATTATTTTTACTTAAACATTATTTTACACACCACACCCAGATACAGAGCAATTGCCTACATGCACATAAATATTTGTCATAAGTGGGAATTGATCCCAATGCCTGCGGTTTCATAGTTATGATATCGAACTAATAGGCCACCTTTTAATTTAAATACAAAATAGAAAAATAAGTAAGCTGCCATATTTCCTGATACCAAACAATGCAGAGTTTGTATCATGTGTTGTACTATATACCTACAGACTATACCTATTCAATGTATAGTTACAAACAGGAAATTCATGCAAAGTTATTTGCCCGGTTTTATTTTCAATTTTAACCCGAGTGAAACCGCTGGGCAGGTTCTTAAAAAAATCAGATAATAATACGTTATCCAAGAACGATTTTCTATTCATATTAGAAATTCCGTAGACTGTACAACTTCAACACAATTGTTGTGGGTCCGTTTTTAATGAACCGTATAACATTTCAATTTGCCGCATTTATTGGCAAATCAAGCGGGACTTGCCAATTTTGAGCCATTATTGGCCAAATTTGGAACATGGACGTACCTGCGGATAGTTTAACTGATCCATTCCCCGGGGAATATTACGTGCTATATCGGATATTAATGAAACAAAGCTTCAGTTCGGTTCATTAAGTATTTGGTATAATATTTTCATCATTTGACGTTATATTTATCTGTGCAATACCTAAATTAATTGCTTATAATCTACTTTTATTATAAAACTGCAGAAAGTGATATATTGATAGTAAATAGTATATTTTTGATGAAAGTAAGGACATTAAAAACATACCCGTGTAGAAACTTTTCGTAAGGAACTATTATATAACTAAAACCACGTGGTTACGATGTAGGTTTGCAAGACAGAGAATCTGTGTGCTATTTTTATCGTAGAGTAACCTTCTTAACTTAATGGTACTATACTTGCTTTCGATAATATTCGTGGTTGATAATAATTGTGATGTTAAAACTATTTTATGTTAATTTTGTTTTTCATTATAAACATTAAATACGACTTATTCATAAGCAAACTTTGATATAGAAAAACGAGTATCGAAATTTATTATATACTTTTTTTTTATTTATTAATTTTTAAATTTTCTACGGACTCCTAGTCCATACTCTTTGAAGATTCTACGATAAATTATTTTAAGATTAATTGTATTGTGTTTGTAAAAATTAACATCTTTCCGCGCGTGTTCAGCTCGTTGTTTTGAACTGAGGCTTGTGGTTCCTTATTAATAGTGTTACATTGAATTTTTTTTTATTGCCGATACATGGATTATAAATAAATAACTTAGCATTTACTTAAATTTAGTTTTACTTATTCATCAAAATTTATAATTCTAAATATTAAATTTTAAGCTATTCCGGCCTCGGATGGTTTCGCTCCCAAAAGACTCTCCATGACAACTGCATCTCGATGTTTATTTATGTACTTAAAAGAAGATCTCTATGTATAAAAAATACATATTCTTTTGTATTTGTATTTGTATGATTTTAAAAACTTACCTCTAAGCTAATAGCCGATAATATGTACCGAGAGATAACCGACACACACCAGGCGTCAATAAAAGGAATAAAACCCGCAATTATCCGATAATGAGACAATAAATAAGCGTGATAAAGTTACACTTCCCCGCTTATTATTTACGCGCCCAATTGCGACAAATGGAACGCATTGTCGCGATTCGCGGGTATTTGTTCGCAATATTTATTACTGTATTAACATTCATGTATGAAAAGTAATATTTTGTTTAAATTATGGTTTTAAAAACAAGCTTTAAGCGCTTCATTAGATACCCACGGAGGTGGGTTATAAATTAATAAATTACCATATTATTTTGTCCGCCATATTGGATTTAGAATGACGTCATTTAGCTAATCGTGTCATGTCAACCAAAATAATTGAATGTACATTTAATTTTGATCGAGTGAGGGACCTCATAAATTCAGTTGCAAGATTTGACCCATTCATACTCACAAGTGAAGTTATATATAACATACTATACATTATATTTTTATGCGAAGGTATTCTGTTTATAAATGAAAAATTATTATTTTATTCAGAGAACAAAAGGTCCATTTTTTAAAACTACCAGGACAAATAAGAGTTATAAAATAAGTAAAATTAATACATACACAAAATTATTAGTTTATATAAAAAAAATGCTGGGCATGGGGGTTTATCAAGGTTGATACCCAATGCTTCTGCAGAACACTATCACATCTGCCAGCCAGAGCTTTCAGCACCTTGTTAGAGCTACCCAGCACTCTCAGTTTAATAAATGCCACCTTTTTTTGTATTATGGCGATTATGAATAAGGATTTAAATTTACATAAATTTTTAAAGTTGCCGTACAATAATAAAATAAATTTTAAATTATAGGTCTATTATAATGTTTTACAAAAGAATATATAATTAACGCGATCAACTTTTAAACCTTTTTTTGCAAGCATTACATTTAAGTATTTTAATGTGAATAGGTACTCGCAATCCCGTCTGATATAAAAAAAAAAAAAAAAAAATGTACTACTGTATAATTACTACTAAGTATATTATTCTGAGTTTATTGCCGGCTCTTCTCAGTAAAAGCAACCTTCCGAACCGGTGTTAGAGTCTGACCATTCATAGATGCCTGTGAAGGCCTATTTGAATAAAATATTTAATTTAATTTAATTAAATTATATACAATGAAATGAATAAATGAAATATAAATACTACTGTCATGGCACATTCAAAAAGCTGTATTAATGAGTAAGTTGCCACATCCACTGAACCTTTAGTTATTGTCAGTATCTTTGTGACTCTTTGTAAACAGTCAATGTTGCATACAATTTATGCGTGGGTAATTAAACGTATCATGTTAATTGCTACTCTACAATATCTCTATCAATACGAGGTGTATATATTTGTGTACCAAACAGAATTATTTGATATTTATATATCTTGAATTTATACTAATGAAATAAAATATATTTATTCAAATAGGCCTTCACAGGCACATATGAATGGTCAGACTTTAAGACAAGTTCGGAAGGTTGGTTTCACTGAGAAGAGCTGGCAATAGGTATCTATCCTGTATTCAAGATAAATCATTAAACACTAACTAGTGTATTGAACATACAAAAATACATCGTTACATCAAATGTGATCTAAATTTGATTTGAAATCCACAAAGAGTAGCTCTTTTGATGCAGTACAATTATGACGTCCCAACTTCCAATTCTATACAAAACTTTCCATACAAACGATCGTTTTGACATTTAATAAAAAGTTGCTGATTTGACATATCAGTCAACATCCATATTACTCTTTTCAAAATAAGATTTTGTATATAAAGATATGTCTTGCTGGAGCGAGAGTTACACCCTAGCATTGTAGTCATTAAAATAATCGTTTATACTCTGTATTATGACTACTACTGAGGAACCTGGGTGTAAATATCTATGAAAAGTATGTATTTAGAAAAATAAATAGTTTATGTAGTATATCAGATATATGGTTTTTAAAGTACAGGCTCTGCTTAATTTAGGATCAGCTGGTCGTGTAGAAGAATATTCCAGGACATTTATTTATTCATTATTATCAATTAACATTTTTTTTTCCAGATTTTATTCCCAATTAGATTAAGATGTTTGTGACCTACAATAATATAGAATTTGATCCTTACCTTGGTAGGTAAAAAGAGAAGTTTGAAGTTACATATTATATCCATGATATTATTTAAGTTTACGGTAAGTATTTATTGTTATAAGTTGCTTTTTTTACATTTTAGTCTGGTTTTCTATTTAAGCGTGGTGTTTATGATTTTACTAAAACCTGACTTCACATTGACTAGAAATAAGACTTAGAAAATGACGTGCCAGTTGGCTTGGTAGTTCTGACTGTCACACCACAGGTCGTGGATTCCCACCGAGGCCAAACATTTCAGTATATATCATTTTCATTTATATATTACTGTATATATTTCAACGAAAGACAGTATTATCTATATCTATACTAATATTATAAAGAGGAAAGATTTGTATGTAAGTATGTTTGTTTTTCACGCAAAAACTACTAAACGGATATGGATGAAACTTGGCACATAGATAGAGTATATCCTGGAATAACATATAGGCTACTTTTTATTCCGGGAAATTGGGATATCCCTCGGGAACGCGGGTAAAGCGCGGGGGACAGCTAGTATGTAATATATCAGTTTTCTAATTACCATAGTAAAGTTCTGCTTTGTAAGGAATCAGATAGCCGTCCTAGGATATTTATGCGAAAAACAACATTAGTAACATACAACATCACCCTTCACCCAAACTATAACGACACAAACTTCTGGACCCTTTACAAAATGCAACAAGAACGGCAATTCATCTGAAAAAGTTGAGACAGGGGTCGTAAATCGGTGAATTCAAATGTTTTTCGGTAAAACAAATGTGGGCATAAATTAGCTTGAAGACTGACATGGGTACACTGACACGTGGACACAGGCCTTAAGGTATTAAGTACCTGCACACGTGGCTATCCGTGACAAAGGGGCATTATATTTATTGTTTTTTTGTCAGTTTACAGGTATAATGTAGGTGAGATTTTGAGAAAATTTAATAGTTGTTTCAAAATACTATACTTAGCTACTTTAACACTAAACATACCATAACCGGGTCAAATGACCCATTTTGAACTTTGCATTGAAAATCCACGTACCATCTTATTGCTTTTGCACATTTGATTTCATGACTCTTTCTTACTAATTAATATACAGTTATACTATTTACTTCCCTTCCTAACAACCATATTTCATACATTCAAGCAGGAAACATGAAGTCACATTTGACCCGCTATGGTAGAAAAAGGTACCTAGTAAGTGCTGGTTATATTAGGGTTAAATAATTGGGGTGCAAGTGAGAGGCCTCCCCGTGGCGCACCCTGGGCAACGACAGCTCCAAGTGCCCACCAGCTTTTGGTGGACACTTGGCGCTGGCGGCTGACTCTCACATTCTTCCCTTCGGTCCTCTTCCCATCCTTCCACTCCCATCCTTTTAAGGGAAAACCCTTATCCTTCCCCCCTTCCCCCTTCCTCCCCCCCCCTTTCCGGGCGGGCCTGGCGGCAGGTAACACTGTCGTCGGGAATAACCGCCCAAAACAGAGTGAGGCACGCCGCTCCTCTGCGACCCGTAGCCCGGGCATCCTGCAACGACCTCCACCACAACGGCGTTGTGGAGTAGTGGGAGCCCGGAGCGGAGGGCTTGCCTTGATTGGCCGGCCCGCGAGAAAGGAAAACTCTTTAAAAACCCGTCAGGACAAGACGTAAAAACCCTGTACATACCGGGCGACCTGTACAGTAGCCCTCACGGGCACTAGCCTTGCCCCCGGAACGGCGTCACCCGGGGGTCGACCACCTTTTCGTCCATACTCGTGGGAACAACAATGAAAAATGCAAGCCAAAATGATAAGATGACAGAGAGCAGTGAGGACAGGAGGAAGGAAGAGGGAGTGCCTGGAGGCACGAAGGAGCTGCGAGTGACGTCGATTTTCTTCGGCTGGGCTGAGTCGTCCAAGCCCGAGAACTCGGACTTGGAGGGCGGAGTCCGGCCGGGAACTCCGGCGACCTCTCTGCCCCGGAAAAGAGGACACGAGGAAGGTGAGGATGACCCGAGGCCCGACAACACCCCCAAGGTGAACACCTCCCGAAGGGGTGGGGCCAAAGGGAGACTTGCGAGTTTCGCAAGACTGGCGGCGGCAAGAGCGAGGCCCCGCGCAGCGGAGGGCGCAGACTCGGACGACTGCGCTACCTCCGATGCGGGGAGCCTCCTCGATGAAAGCTCCGCTTCGTGCCGGGAGGATCCCCCCGTTCCCCGTCCGGAATCGGTAATTGGGGGGGGAAAGAAGAAAACGGTGCAGGAGCCCGTGGTCGACCCGGTCGGGGAGACACGTAGGGCGGCTGCCCAAATCATAGAGGGTGCCCGCAAGTCGGGGAACCTGAATGGGGCTGTGCGGGGCCAAATCAACAGGGCCTGCCACAGAATCCTGGCCTCCATGGACGTAATGGAGGCCAAGAAGTCGGTGAGCGACGAGGTCCGCGCTCTCCAAGCTGAAAATTGGAGGCTGCGGGAGCGGGCGCTCCTCCGCGATGAGGAGCTGAGGAGGCTCCACGCCGCCTCCACGAAGCGCGGACCTTCAGAAGGCGGGACCCGGGCCCCACCGTCCTCGCAGTTTAGCGCTGCGGACCTGGCGGAGGCCCTGATGGAGATCAGGCGGGACCTGTTCGCCTCCTTGGAGGGTATGATCAATACCCGTCTCGGGGAGGCAAACAAGCGCCCGCCCGCCGAGCCCATCGTCCGCCCCCCGTTGGAGGCCGACGAAACGAAGACTGCGGGACTGACCACGTCGATCCCAGCCGCAAGCGAGCCCGAAAGGGCGAGGCTGGGCGACGGCCGGCCCCGGAGGCCTAAGGCCGCCAAGGCCGCCGCCAGGGCCGCCGCTAAGGCCGCCAAGAAGCCCACCCCGGCAGCCCCTGTTGCCCCGCCGGCCCCGGAGGAGGGACCGGGCCCCTCGGGCCAGCGACCCGAGGAGGTGAGCTGGGCAACAGTGGCCAAGAAGGGCAAAGGCAAGGGGAAGGGCAAGGGCGCCCCCCCAACCCAAGTGCCCCCACCCAAGAAGGCAGCGCCCAAGAAGAAGGAGAAGGGACCGAAGGTCCCGAACACGGCGGCGGTGGTGATTACCTTGAAAAAGGACCTCGCCACCGCCACCACGCTGCACGCCACTATGGCGAAAGCCATCAAGGGCTGCAGCCTCGCGGAGGTCGGTTTACAACACGTGAGGGTGCGGGCCTCGATGACCGGGGGCAGGGTCATCGAGGTCCCCGGGGCGGACAAGGAGCGGGCGGCGGATGCGCTTGCAGCGAAGCTGCAGGCCATCGTGGGCGACGTAGCCCACGTAAGCCGCCCGCAGAAAATGTCCGCCATCCAAGCGGTCGGCCTGGACGAGTCAGCGAACGCAGAGTCGCTGACGGCAGCCGTCGCTGCTGCGGGGGAGTGCGAGGCGGCTCACGTGAGGGTGGGGGGCATCCGCTCCCGCTACGATGGCACCGGGTCAGCTCTGATCCGGTGCCCGGCGGGGGCGGCAAGGGCCCTCCTCGGGCGTGGTCGGATCCTGGTGGGCTGGTCGTCCATCAGGATCATTCCGGTTGGGCCGACACCCATGCACTGTTTCAAATGCATGGGTGTGGGCCACACTAGGGAGCTCTGCCCCTCTGATATCGACCGGAGCCATATGTGCTTCCGGTGCGGTAAGGAGGGGCACCTGTCGAAGGAATGCCGGGAAGAGAAGGCGCGGTGTGCAGTATGCCACCACGCCCAACTCCCGGCCGGCCACGTCATGGGGGGGCCCAAATGCTCCCCGCCCGCGGTGAGAGGCAAAGTGGCGCGGACAAAGCCCGCCCGCCCATCGCGCCCCACCCCCGAGGCAGCGGCCGCCAGCCGGCCGGAAGAGGAAGACACCCGCATGGACGTCTAAATGCCTACATTATGGTATTTCTACGTCCTGCGGGTGGGTGACTTTACCGGCACGAACGGCAAGGCCCCCCCCCCCCGGGGGACTCTTAGTGGCTGCAGGCGGAGGATGGGAGTCCTCCGTCTGCCACATCAAGCCACTTGGCGGACGGGAGAGGAAGATCCCGGCATTAGCCGGGGCGAGACCGGTGGACATCGTGGGTTGTGCTTAAAAGCGGTACCACGGTGTCCAACCAACCGGGCAGCGGTAGCACGCCAAGGTGGTTTTTAGTGGGTAAACCTCATCTTCCCCTTCTCACTAGGAGAAGGGGAGGTGTAGGGAAGCCCACATATCCCCCCGTCTCTCCCAGGGCGGGGGTCGAACTCTTAATGAGTTTTCCACCTTGCAAAAAAAAAAAAAAAAAAAAGGGTTAAATAATTATAAATGTTAAATTATAAATTAAAAGCAAAATAATAAAATTGCTATAACTTTTAAAATATTTACCTTGCTGAGTTTCTGGCCGGGTCTTCTCTATTGAAGGCTTTCTTTCAAATCGGTGGCAGCCGCTGTAACTTTAGCCTACTTAAGTGATTTTAATATATAGGAAATAGTTTTGATTTTTGATATAAATTGATTTTAGAGTAGTAGAGCTCTTAGTGCAGAGTTCGTCCGGGGAAGTACTACCACCTTACCCATTTCCGCCGTGAAGCAGTAGTGCAATTGTATTACTGTGTTTCGGTTAGAAAGGTAAGGGGGCCGGTGAAATTACAGGCACATGAGACTTAACAACTTCACGTCTCAGGGTCGACAACGCATTGGCGATGCTCCTAGTGTTGCAAATGTCCATAGGCAGCGGTGACCACTTACCATCAGGTGGACCGTCTGCTTGTTTGTCGGCCCAAGTGGCATAAAAAAAAAAAAAAAAAAAATTTACTCATGAGAATTTTCGCAGGTAATGTTAAAGTTCATCGGGGAAAACTAAGCACTGGATATTCGTTACCCACAGCGGTATCGAATATAGCTTACATCTGAACCAGCCTAAGACCTAAGCCATATGCTTGTTTACTTCACGATATTACAGAGCAATGCATCTACAGCATATGGGTACTTATAGACTAGCTATGTACATATAGATATAATATACATCGGTCTATCTCCCAGTGGGACTTTAACATGCCTCAATACTGTCCAATCGTGATTTATTGTAATACGTATAATGTAGATAGTAAGTGTATTTCTTACTACATAACTTCTATAAATTGGGTATGTGGTATTAGTTAAAAATCCTTATAATATAGAAGTGTAAAAAAATTACGTAAATAATAAAGTTCCGTAGAGTACTACAAAACTTGTAGCTTTCGTAGCGCTATCGTAGAGGTACTACGAAAAGAATATCAGTTTTGTGTCATTTACTAGAGAATATATATTTTTTAAATACTTTAAAAGAAAAACTACTTATATTTGGTAAATCTATACTAATATAATATTATAAAGCTGAAGAGTTTGTTTGTTTGGTTGAACGCATTAAGCTCAGGCACTATTTGACCCATTTCAAAAATTATGGTTGCACTGTATAGCCTATTTATTGGAAAAGGTAAATAGACTTTATACCATCTCGCTACGACACAATAAACATAAATGCGGTTGAAACCGCGGGCACAGCTACTGTTTTATATAATGAAAACTTTTATTACATGTAAAACCCAAAATACAGGTCAAGGAAGGTATTCACTCAGAAATTCAATAAAATAATCGGTTGGTTCAATAAGCATCAAATAAAATTACTTAAATATACGTCATAATTACAATAAAGTTACGTCATACGTCTAAAATTAACAAATATGATTGATAATACCACAATTCCATTGATTGTCCGGCGTACAAAGCTGTACCTAATCTAATTACAGCGAACATGCCCTGTGTACGTCAGTACATTATGACATGGGGTCATGTCATGTCACGGGACAAACTACTGTGAATAGTAAACTGTGGACTGGCCATGGATTTATTAACTTTTTTTTTTCTCATACAATAAGATAGGAAAAAAAATGACTGTGAAAGCTGAGTTAGACTTGCGTAGATATTTAAACTTTGTAAGAGTAATTTAATTTTGAAGCGTATAAAACATGTAACATTGTTTAAATATATTTTTAAAGTATGTATCAATATATATATTTTTAATAATAGTATTTTTTTACATAGTCTATTACAAATAATAAAAAATAAATAATAATAAATAATAATAAAAAATAAATACAATCGGACCAATAAACGTGAATAAAATGGCATATTAAAAAAAAAAAAAATTTTATATTCTTTTAGACAGACAGATGGTTTACATTTAGTGACATAGCCCCTAAAAATTTAAAGATGTCGTTATGTTCTAAAATAACTATGGATCTCTAAAAACCTGCCTTTATTTTATTTTTTATTTTTATTTTTATTTTTATTTTATTATAATAAATAAATGAAGCAATTGTCATTTTGTACAAACTCTAAGTAATACCACAGATTATTTAATAGTTACTTCATGTAATCTATATATTTAAAAATGAATCCTTATTTACCTTGGTTCTGGCATCACGCATAGACGGCTGTAACGTTTCGCTAATTATTTTTTTGTTGTATTTGTTATTGTCAGGAGAAGGTTCTTATGAAAGAAAAAAATAGAAAAGTTGCGCGGAAAATTAGAAAATTTAAGAAAACTTAACGACTTTACTAGCGCTTATGACAATTTAAACTTTTTTAATATAACCTGTTTGAGATTATTGTCAGTCATTTGACAGTTGGCGCGATTGAAAGAATGCGCGCTGAAACACATCGTTTAATATATACATGCGTCTATTTTCAACGATCCTATTTCCGGGTCGGAATTATATTGATAAAATAATGAATTTATAATTTCTGTGTGCACATTTCACAGACAGGACAACGTCTGTCAGGTCAGCTAGTAATCCATAAATACAATATTTAATCTGCCTCCTAAATTTACTATGTATAGTTTAAAATAGCTACCTCCAATGCACGTTATACCAAATCGATCGTTAATAATTTACGTGTTTGTCGATAGATAATCTTAATCTAGACTTAACCAATCCACAGTTTAATGGTTTAGGTACCAACTATCGAAGCAGTATATAACTCGCGTCGATCGGCGACATTGACGTTCTACCGGACAAATGCTGTCCCAAACATTTATTAACGAACCGCGAAAACCGTGGAGGCGAAGTTGTGTGAATAAATAAATGTTTTTGACTATTTTGGATTTAAGCTGATAAAAATATACTTAATGGTGGATTTATTAATAGACAATAATTCAAAAGATACAGTTTAAATTTGCAAAAGCTTACATTGATATTAATTCAAGTAGTACTTTCAGTAACTTTTAATTTGACCTTCATAAGTGCCTTCCGCGAGCCTAAACTGAATTGGTTTTGAATTGCGTTGTAATAATTTAAATCAAATGTAAAAAAATGCAAAATAAATCAAAAATATTTATTTATTTTCTCGTTTATTAACTTAACTAACACATAATTCATAGCAATAAATACATTTTAACTCTAGTTACTTCTCAATATCCATTTCGCTTTCCAAGATAACACTAAGCGTTTTTAAATTAAAAATGTCAAAAGTTTTTTCTTACAAGAAACATACATACAGCAGATAATAAATTACAAAAGACAAAGTATTGTGCTTATAATTTGTGCCGTCTTATAGAAATAAGAGGAAAATACAAAAATATTAATAAAATAAAAATAGAAGTGCTAAGGCCTACTCCACTACTCGCAGCGCCCTGTCAGGCCATGCATACATCACGGCGCGTGGACCATTATTCTAATTGGTCACGAATTATGCCTGATCGGGTTAGCATTTAGCTTAGTTTAGCTTTAGGGGGGCCGAGTGGGGGGCGGGGACGCAACGCACCGTGCCCACCACTAATTCAGTAGTGGAGTCGGTTGAATTTTGTATTCGATAGCCGGACTAATTTAGTCTTTAAAATTTAATCAACGATTCAAGTTATGTATTTTGTATGTGTTGAGGAAGTGCTTTACCATTTCCAGTTGTAGCTAACTATTTCTACTATTATTTGAGATTACTTATATATTTTGTCAAATAACCTTATCTATCTCGTATATATAGGGAAAATGGGGTTCCTCTGACGCATCATCACCTCGAAACTTCTGAATATCGGGACGGAACTGCTACTTAGTAGTAGTAGAGCTCTTAGTGCAGAGTTCGTCCGGGGAAGTACTACCACCTTACCCATTTCCGCCGTGAAGCAGTAATACAATTGTATTACTGTGTTTCGGTTAGAAAGGTAAGGGGGCCGGTGAAATTACAGGCACATGAGACTTAACAACTTCACGTCTCAGGGTCGACAACGCATTGGCCATGCTCCTAGTGTTGCAAATGTTCATAGGCGGCGGTGACCACTTACCATCAGGTGGACTGTCTGCTTGTTTGTCGGCCCAAGTGGCATAAAAAAAAAAAACCATTCGACCCGGAATTTTTCGTAGATGGATACAAGTTACAAATGATATCGATAAACGTGAGTGAAGCCGCGGGGGATAACTAGTAATATTATAAACCTCCTTTCTTATTGTACCTTCATTCTACCCATATACTCGTATATCATTAATAACGCAAAATAAACAAAACGTAAACCTTAATTTACACGATGTCCTAAAATTGCATGTGGTGTTTACCTGTAAAGATTGTGCAGTAAGATTTATTATAATATTCCTTCTGTATAAATTATGTATGTAAGACTGTAACAATAGTTGGTAAACCTAATAAATAAATAAAAAAATAATAATAAATTCGAAATTTTTTGATGTATGCATGTTGGTTACTGTTACACGTAAAATTTACCACGGATTGGGATGAAACTGCACATAGATGGTAAATGCCCTGTAATACATATAGGAAACCCCTCATCCCGGAAATAGGTAACATTCCTCACAAGTGAGGATGAAACCGCGGGGTCAGCTAATCTGTGAAATGTTGGATATCTTGAAGAATTAGGGCATAAATAATACTAACTGTCCCCCGCGATTTCACCCGCGTTTAGTTTGAAGGTGCTCAGACCATGAAAACAAGTTGTTCCACAAACTTTGCACCACCGTTTTAGCCTTAGGGGGTAAATTTTCAAAAATTATTTATTAGTGCTCCTCTTCGATATAAAAGGAACTACTGTGCTAAATTGAAAGTTTCTAGCCCTTATAGGCCTGCGTTGATATGTTAGTCAGTCAACTTCTCCTTTTATATATTAGATAAATATCCGAAAGCCCAAGTAGACACATCGGTAATAATTTAATAACAATGGATCTTTGATATAGCTTAAATAATGAGTAAAATAATCTATGACATTTTAAAAACATAAAATAAACTTTAAAATTGCCTTAATGCACCCCAAAGCATCCCTTCCTAATCACCGCCTTACAATACATTTCTTTATTTCAAGCAAACAATACATATTTAGTCGCAAACAATACGTGTAATTCCGCATTAACATAACACGGAAATCCCATAAACATATGACATTTGTTTTACCACCCTTTTTGGGTTTGACAACGGATTGTCAGCCCCTATTTTAGAATAAAATTAACCGTGCAATATTTTTCATATAAAATATAACTGTTTTTTTCACATTTTCTTAGTCTAGTCTTTTAAAGATTCAATGATAATTTTTTTTAAGATAAATTGTGTTGGGTTTTTATAAATTAACATCTTTCTGCGCTTGCTCAGCTCGTTCTTTTCAGCTGAGGCTTGACATTCCTTAATATATAGTACTAGCTGTCACCCGCGTTCCCGTGGGATATCTTATACATAAAAACCTTCCTCTTCAATCACTCTATCTATTAAAAAAAACCGCATCAAGATCCATTGCATATTTTTAAAGATTTAAGCATACATAGGGATATAGGGACAGAGAAAGCGACTTTGTTTTATACTATGTAGTGATTACATTTCTTTTTTTTTATTTTAAAATTTACTTAAATTTAGTTACAGTTAGTTTATATTCATCTAAATTTATACATTATTAATATAATATTTGTTCAAGACATTTCGGCCTCGGATGATTTTGCTCCCAAAAGACTCTCCATAACAACTGCATCTCGATGTTGACATAGAGAAAATATACCTTAAATTAAAGAAAGAGATATGCATTTTCAAGGTTTTTTTTACCACATAGGCCGACAAACAAGCGGATGGTGCACCTGATGGTAAGTGGTCACCGCTGCCTATGGACATTTGCAACACTAGGGGCATCGCCAATGCGTTGTCGACCCTGAGACGGGAAGTTGTTAAGTCTCATGTGTCTGTAATTTCACCGGCCCCTTTACCTTTCTAACCGAAACATAGTAATACAAGTGCACTGCTGCTTCACGGCAGTAATGGGTAAGGTGGTAGTACTTCCCCGGATGAACTCTGCACTAAGAGCTCTACTACACTAAAAGTAATGTTCATAATAATATTTGTATGTACATATATCCTGAGATATTCTTCACACACAGCAGATCCCAAATTAAGCAGAGGTTGTACTGCTTGTACTATGGCAACTAGATAACTGATATAACTACATACTTTTGAAATGCATACATATGTATTTGCAGCCAGAGACAGATATAACAGACATGTTCATGCGCACGAATGTTTTTCTTGGGCGGGAAGGGATCCCACGACATGGCAGTCAGGGTCTTTAACCACCAAGTCAACTGAACAGTCTAGCTTTTGTGTAAAGTACATAATATGAACAACAACCACTAATTATTTGGCTATATTAAAATTTAAGCCTGCACTAATGATTCTGCTGGGTATATCAGTTATCTGGTCTCCACTAGGCTCTTAGTTCGTCAGGTTCATCATATTTATTATCATTTACTCTAGTAATGAAGATAATAAAGTCGAAAATATAATGAAGAAAGTTTTAAAAATTTACTTTTAAAAATAAAAAGTGTTTTAAAAATGGCCAGTTACCTAATGACGTCACCCAAACACACGCTAACATTGCATAATTAATGGGCGAAGCGAAAATAAATGGATTGTTTTAATTAAAATTAATTCAAGTAGATCCTTGTCTGTCTCGATTACAACCGTATCTACTTAACCCTTTCATTGTAAATATTCTACTGTCAACGATATTTATAGGTACATATAGTTTGAGGTGGGTATGGTTAGCAAAAAATATATTCCCTTACTCATAAAGCCTTAATTAATTAAAACACTTTCGTATGGTCACGCAAATAAAGTTCTTTTTGACAGTGACAAAAAGTGATCGATAGATAGGTGACGCTTTCACAGTTTATTTGTAACTAATATACCTGTCATTCTAAAATGCACATAATTTTTAAATAAATGTAATATAAGGAAATTAATGTGTCATCATTTTCTATACATTCCATTCATAAAATCGCAATGAAAACTTCTGAAGAAAAACTAAAGATGCATCACAACGCATACTGAGAATAGCTCCTAGTAATTCAAATATACGTAACTTTCTCTTACAGTCGAGACTTTTATAGGATTGGATAGTAACATTATTGTTTTTTTTTTTATGACGGGATTGCGATTGACCTCAATCTCACCTATAGATATATATAGTATCAAAATGCCAGTTGCATAAGAACCTACTAGAAAAAAGACATAGTGGCAGGAAATCGTCCACAATTTACCCTACACTAATAACCATATTTAGTCATATGACACTAAAGTTTCTGTCACAACAAAATTTACTTCCTCACCCATTATGAATTATTATTTATTAGCATACATATTAATATTATTTTACAGTGGCAAGTATCTTGTTATGTAAAAAAAAAAAATTAATTTTTTTAAATTTATGTTGTAATGCAATAGATTCCAACAAGGACTGATGAAAGCAGACAATCCATAGAGCGTTATATACGAAGTCTTTTTGGTATATCTTTCCTTTACTTAGGATCTGCTGTATTCCCCACATCCCTATATAATTTCCATATTTTATCTAATATTAACCCAGTAATTATTTTATGTCAAAAAGTAGTCGAGCTTTTAGATCGGTCACCTAATGGTAGGTGGTCACATGGCATATCGTCGACGCGACTGCAATACCGCGTAAGAGCAATTTGCAATACCGCGTAAGAGCAATTTGCAATACCGCGTATTTACAAAAATCGCAAAAAATCCTTATTGCGCCATCGACTTTCTATTGACCAAGATAATCAATTATTTCTTCCTCCTGTAAAATTGATAAAATACTGATACGCGGTATTGCAAATTGCTCTTACACGCTATTGCAGTCGCGTCGACGATATGTTATATCACGGAAGGTCATTTAGAAAATCAAAAATATACATAAAAAAATTGCCTTATTGCTATGAAAATAACGTTCAGCTGTCGATCCAATGGTTAATTTTATCATCAATCACAAAAGTTTGTCTATAGTTATTAAATAAGAAAAACATTCACAAATAGAAGAGATTAATCCTTAACTATTTCGTCTTTACCATTTATATATAGTGCACCCGCGTTTATCGATATCATATATAGTATATAGCCATTTATAAAAAAATCCGCGTCGAATGGTAACAATCCCATCCCGATATGTTCTGTAGTTTTCATGGTGCGTCAAAAGGAGCCTATTTTCCTTATATATATAAATATAGATTATTTATTTATTTGTAGCCTAGGAAGTATATAGCAAATTGCTATCGATTCTCAATAACCATCACATATTTTTAATTCAGACAAAACTTGCCATGATTTTCCTTACTTTTTCGATTACTATTTATATTAACGTTATTGTAAGCAGCAGGATTAAAAAAAAACACAT
The DNA here is from genome assembly GCA_907165245.1 of Habrosyne pyritoides. Taxonomy (NCBI): domain Eukaryota; kingdom Metazoa; phylum Arthropoda; class Insecta; order Lepidoptera; family Drepanidae; genus Habrosyne; species Habrosyne pyritoides. The sequence goes on from OU015592.1 coordinate 3,056,769, forward strand.
GGTTCTCAACCCGCGAGGCCGGGACGAACCCCAGTGATGTTTTATTCAAATTTACTTACATTTATACTAACGGGAACGACCTTTGCTATCCAGAATTGTATTCCCTCGCCACACAATATATCTTCTTCACAGCGCGCGCTCTCTCCGTACTACTTATTTATTTCAGGAACGTAGATGTGAATAAGGGAGGGATGTGCCTACGATTGTGTAGTTATTATACCTTGTTTTGAGATTTTATCTATAGAGGTGTGTTTTGAAAGTGTGGTCTAATAATGATAATATCTATGAAATAATGGTATATGTCTTGAAAATAACGAAAGAAAATAAATTTATAATATTTGTTGTTCTAGAAATAGAAATATAACTAATATGAATATTGTTATTTTGAAGTAAAACTTCTTATGGGGGGCTTTGAAATTGTGATCCGCAACCTTTTTGTGTGGCGAAAAATAATTGAATGATGAACACAATAGTTTTACTGTAATACAAAAGTTTCGCTTCCATCTTTACGACACAACCTGTTTTTGAAATAATACAATAAATATGAAATAATTTTACATTGAAAATAAGTAGTTAAATAAATAGATTGACAGATGAGCAATTCATTGCCGGGGTTATTATCCTCCAAATAATCCGATATATGACAGGCCAGTTGGCTTGGTGGTTAGCGCTCTGACTGCTAAACCGATGGTCGCGGGTTCGATTCCCACCCAGGACAAACATTTGTGTGCATGAACATGACTGTTTGTTCTGTGTCTGGGTGTAAATATCTATATAAGTATGTATTTAGAAAAAAAAAAAAGTAGTATATGTAGTATATCAGTTATCTGGTTTCCATAGTACAAGCTCTGCTTAGTTTGGGACCAGATGGCCGTGTGTAAAGAATGTCTCAGGATATTCAAGATATATATTATAAAAATCCTTTCGATATAAAGTTTTCTTTACAACCGTTTGATAATGTACGGGTAATTTTTGAATGATATGATTTTTTTGTAGAAATCCTTTGTTAGTAATTATTTTTAAGAGAAGTAGAGCTCCTAGGGAAGTGGAGGACGAGGAACCTTACCCATTTCTGCCGTGAAGCAGTAGTGCACTTGTATCACTGTGTTTCGGTTAGAAAGGTAAGGGGGCCGGTGAAATTACAGGCACATGAGACTTAACAACTTCACGTCTCAGGGTTGACAACGCATTGGCATCATACCAGACACCAATGCATTGACACCAGGAGTGTTGCAAATGCCCTTAGGTGGCGGTGGCCACTTACCATCAAAATTCAAAAATTCAAAATTCAAAACCATTTATTCAGTTTAGGCCTTCGGAGGGCACTTATGAAGGTCAAATTTAAAGTTACTGAAGCTACAACCGGTTCGGAAGTCAGCCTTCAACTGAGAAGAATCGGCAAGAAACTCAGCAAGGTTACATTCTTTTGTATTTGTTATATAAATTTTTATCTATTCTGACTTTTTGGCTATTTTATAATTTCAATGTTACATAATTTTATATTTAACAATTACAAAATACTTATTATAGGTAACATTAAAAAACATCAGGGGGACCGTCTGCCTGTATGGCAGCCCATTTGACATAAAAAAATATATATTATATATTTCTTTTATACCACATGATCCGACAAACAAGCACACGATCCACCTGATGATTAGTGGTCACCGCCGCCTATGGATATTTGCCACACCAGAGCATCGCCAATGAGTTATCGACCCTAACACATGAAGTTGTTAAGTCTCATGTGCCTGTAATTTCACCGGCTCCCTTACCTTTCTAACCGAACCACATACCGAAATACATGTGCACTGCTTACCGGCAGAAATAGGTAGTACTTCCGGACGAACTCTACACTAAGAGCTCTACTACTAAAAAAAATTTATTTCAGAAAAGGAAATATGGTGGTTAGTTATTAATACACTCACATGCATGAAAATAACTTCATCTACAGAATAATTCCGTTAATAATGAACAAAAATAACGTACGCGATAAATAATGCTTGTCTTATAAATTATGATCGTGTTAGCTTACTGCTCATTTGTTGACGAAGTTCAAACCCCATGGGGCGCGAACCAATCACGGCGCGAGCGAAGTTATTATGGGAAAAAGTGTGGATTCTGTGTACTGGCAACACTGGACTGTGTTATGGAGTGTATGGAATCGATGTATGTATAAATTAGTAGTGTTTCATGAAGCAAAATGTTTTTACTTGTAAGAGAAGTGACGAAAAATCATCTCGAATTTCTCTCCATTATTTTCTTCCAAAATTGAAAATACCTCTATTTTTTTTTTTACTTTTTGGCATTTCTTACAGGCCACCCCAGTTTTATTGAAATGAAATCTAATAATCAAAACCACAGTAAGTAGGTAACCTATAAATAACCTACGTATAAAACTCACTTTAAGTGCCCTCATTTTTGTATCATGTGTTTTTACAAAACCACGCGATTGTCCGCCTAAAAAAAACAACTCAGACAAAAAACCATTTTCTAAAATAAAAAATTAATATAAAATATAACAAACCGACGGCCCCGATGCATCATCGGGTTATTACGGAGGAGTTGCCGACGCGGCTGATGGTGACAATTTTTCACGACGAAGTGGGAACGGAACAATCCCTGATTAATCCGAACGGTGAGACTGCCTATTGAAGTGGCAGTAGTAATTTAGGAGGGTTCAGAGATATTGATGCTTTTAATGTTATTTAAATTTTTCATTTTACCAACGAAATGTGCAGAACTTTATAATATATATGTACTATCATTATTATTACATAAGTAATGCTGATAATAACATAATTATCAACAATCTATTAAAAATAGAAAAGCAATAATAAGATATTATGAGCAGAAACATAACAGTAAAATTCAATAGATGGATTACAATCCAAAAAATTGCTGAATTGTAAAAAAAAAGTCTAACACACCAGCTTAAACACGACTTACTTGAAAACTTAAAGCTGGGTTAAGTATGACTTTCTAATCAATGGCTAATGCTTGGCTAAGTCCAAGGTGCTAAGAGATATATAAAAGTATCAAAACTTCACACGCCAACTATAATTTACCATCAATACTAAGAACTGATGCATTAATATTTTGGTTGAGTTTTTCACCGCCGTCAATTCCCGGGAGCTAAGTCCCGGACAAAGTGGGAGGAAGTTATTAGAGGGGGGAGGGTATCATACTCCGTCTCAATAAATTATCAGAGATGAGAGGGAACATTAACTAATTACCGATACCGATACCTGAGCGGTATTGGCGAGGTATTTTCCGTAAAGAAACTTTTGCATGGAATTAAAATTGGTAAAATAAAAATAGGTTATTGATGAAAGGAGTTTTTGTTTCAGATAAATTAATTATTTTTATAGTGGTTAAATGATACAGGATTTAGAATATAATATAAATATTGTACAATAATATAGACTTTCACAGGCTCTTATAAATCGTCTTTACATGGATTTTAATAAATATTACAAGCATTCAAAAAAATTATGTTGATTAGAATTTTGATGGACAATTCGTCGTGTATTTTTTTATCATTAATTCAGCAAGGAATCATATCGGTATATATCTATCATATTTGAGTTTCCAATTTGACATGTGCTTTGTCACCATCTCTCGCACATTACCAATCTTGGACTACAGGTAATAATTAATACATTAAAATTACCATGGCCGTACCGGGAATCGAACCCAGGACCTCCAAGTCTCTACCCAAGCTTCATAACACTCAACCACATGCGAATACAATAAAACAATCAGCATTTTAATTTCATCAACTCTCAAAAAGTTTACATTGAAATAAAATTCAAAACCGGCAAAAGCAATTCGAAGCGAGTTGCAACATTTTTTACACCAACTTAAATAACGAACAGACTCCAATACAAACAACTGCTCATTGTTGCAAACAAAATGCAAATCCAGACGCTTCACCCTTTCCCCGGTCTATATTTAATTCAGGCGAAGACTAGCAGGTAACAATCGCGAAACACCAGTTACCGTTGTAAACGAATACGAACAGGTAAGTACGGAAAAATTTCCGCGCGGAGAAAAAAAAAACAACAAAGTGAAACTCAGCCTTCCTTATTTCCCCTGGCGATTCCCCGACGTTGCCGGTTTTACCCGGAAATGGAAAATATTGCGATAAGGCGCATTATAGATTAAACACGTCTCGTGACTTTAATGCTTTTTATGGTGATCAAGTGTTGCCAGATAACGTGTGTGTGCCCTTAAAAGTTGGTAATGATGTTCAATATGTAAATAATGGTTGATAACGTTTTTTGTTATGCAAACTGCCGCTCATTGTGCTTCGATGGAAGGAGTCTTTGACATATTTAAGAGTGAAGTTTTCTTAAATAATGATTGTATTATTTGGGAGATAGGGACTTTAAATGAATAAATCAAAGCTAGAGCCCAATCTTATTAATAGTAAAGTGAGACGCAAAGTTGGTTTTGCATACACGTAAAAATATTTTTTTACTATAAACTCTGTGGATAATTTTTTTTTGTAATTATGTATTATGAAAATTCAATATACCAGTTAGTGAACTATGGCCCTCAAACATGTTTGATTAATGTTGGCTCAATAAAAGATATCACAAAGATACCTGATAATTTTATTTTATATTTAGAAATAAATCAGTTTCATTCGATTGTGAATAAAGGCATTATAATAAAATGTTCACTCCCATATTCCTCAATACATACGTCAGAGAATTATGAGAATATTTTTCTGTAATATAGTAAATTTTATTTAAAAATAAATATTCATTTAAAATTATAAATTTAGTCACACGTGATATTCTAACACAAACAAAAAAATATATCAAAAGAGGTCTATTCTCAAACTAAGGCTAACCAATTCGCAGATACCAACCACAAATCTATATTTTTCCCGTGTAAGTAGGCATGTATGTAACTAAATGAGACATGGTGCGTGCTGGTAATCGGTATTAGATCAGAATTTAAAGCCGCACGCACATGTTCCATGCTCGGATTACGTTAGAGTTGTGTGTGCGTTAAATAAGCAGGTCTACTTTGAATTAAAAAAAATATGGTTAAGTTGTAGGGTGAGTGTTGTAAAAATACATAAATATTGTTTTTAATACCAATATCAATACTCTACGCATTTCTTTTAAATATTACAGTACATACAGATTATTGAAATTACTGTTAAAATTTACGATTTAGTTTGCTTAAAAGTTAACAGGGTGGTATAAATAACCCCATGAGCCGTTTGTAGACAAAATTGTATTAAAATTAAATAAATATCAGTCGCACGCTATTTAAAAAAGAAGGTATCTAAAAATACATTTTTTCAGCAATAGGTTTTTTGTTAGTGGTTTTTAGTTTTTATTTTATAAGTAATAAATATTGTTTATATTTTACTCCAAATCTGAAAATAAAATAAATTATTTTGCAGGTCTTGCTCGTATAACGCACACAATAAAATGAGCAGTCGAGGCCCAAGTGTAACTCAAGTAGGAGCGCATATGGCAAGACTAATTCTACTGGCCCCTACATGTTGGGGTTGAAATAAAATAAAAACCAAATTAGGGGAAGATGACGCAACACACCCCTTCGATTTTTGATAAATTCCATTATACGCTTATATCGATGCATTAGCTACTTACTCTCGTTGTTGGTTGTTGCTCTTTAGTTATTCATGAGCTGAGTATGTATTTTTAATGCATTTTTTTAAGCATTGCAAATTGTTTTTAAAAATCATCGTTATTATAACCTTTACCTATAGAATTACCTAAAGTTAATTCATTTGAAGAGCCAATTATCATTTTAAAAATTAAAATAAGATTTTTTGACTATACAGCGTATATTTAGTTTGGGCCCAATAAGAATACTCATTAAGGTCAAAGCTCATGAAGCTATCACTAGTTCAGAAGCCAGATTTCAACTGAGAAAAATCGACAAGAAACACAGAAGGATATTTTGTATTTTACTTAAAAGGCTATTAAATGTTTTATACACTAACAATATATAAAATTTTATCTAAATACTTAAAAATACCCTTCCTTATATTATAGGCCACATAGCATTATTTAATTAAACGTTGTAATAATTTTGTTTCATGAATTAATACCAAAAAATATTTATTCCAAAAACCTCTTCGCAATTTCATAAAGCTATCGATTACACAAACAGTACCGGCCCACATGTTAACCAATTTGTACTGAGCAAGTGCAGAATCACCCGCTGTGTCAAATAAATTATTCTTTGCAAACGCCCCTTCGCTATCAAAATCATTTCTATAACAAAGGATTGATTATGTTAGTTATTATAACTGACTGTACGGTATATTTTTATTTATGGCTAATACGTTGATATTTTATGATAATTGGAAGCGCAAGTGGCGATTTGTTGTTTGAGCTATAATTTTTGTTCATTAGCGTTTTGCACTAATGTAGGCCAGTGTAACTTTGGGTAACGCAGGGTTTGTCGTAAAGTCACTCGAAGTGAATCTTTTGTTTTACAAGGAATCATTTTAATTATTTATCAATCACTTTAAAATAACAGAGACACAGTGTTTACCCCCACTACTTTTCGTCACACAAAAAAGTTGCGGATCAACATTTTAAAGCCTTAAGAAGTTTCACTTTAAAAAGTTTTTTAAGCCATCAAACAAATAAAATTAACGTAATGTATCTTGCTTGGCTAAACCTTTCATTAACCCATGACATGGTGGTTTATAGATTAAATAAATAAATAATTAAATAAATATCCCAAGACATTCTTCACACATGGTTACCTGATCCCAAGTTAAGCAGAATGTATTGATTGTAGTATGGCTACCAGGTAACTGATATACTACATATACTACTTTTTAAATATATACTTATATAGATATTTACACCCAGACCCAGAACAAACAGACAGACTCGTATTCGTGCACACAAATGTTTGTCCTGGGTGGGAATCGAACCTGCGTCCTTCGGTTTGGTAGTCAGGGTCACCACCGAACCAACTGGCCTGTCAAATTATTAATAATAATTAAAAGATTATTGAAATACATTCTAGGTCCGTCCGCCATATTAGATTGAGAATGACGTCACTTAGCTCATCATGCATTGTCGCCAAAAACAAATGTGTATGCAAAGTTTCAGCTCAATTGGAAACCGGGAAGTTGGTCATATTTTCCTTGCAAAATTTAATTTTAAACAGACGGACACCGGGACAGGTGAAACTAAAAATAAGGATTTAATAAAATGTTTCACTGATGAGTTTTAGAGGATAAATTACATTTATTATAATAGATATAAGCTGGCTTGAGATTAGCGCCGCGGATCGGAAGGAGTGAAAGCTGTAGTTGAGGCCCAATGCTCCTAGAGGAGTTAAAGGATCCAAGAAAAAGAAGAACATTTAAACTTCTCTTTATAGTCACAATGAATAATTAGCTAGCTTACTATTATAAATTAATGTTTTCTTGTTATAAATTATTGTGAATGATGTGCATGCCTGTAAGAGATCTATTAACACTGAATAATTTTTAAGAACCCTTTTATATATATTGAATTGTAAATAAGTTGTTGGTGTGCCTTATGAATAAATAAAAAAATAAAAAAAAAATAAAAATAATTAATGAAACAATTTCATCATCATCATATCAGGCTGAGTCCATCCACTCTTTTCAAATGTATGCCAGTCCCATTGACAATTTTACCTTCTTCTGATTGGAAGTCTCTCGGAAGCCATGCTTTGGTCCATCTTTCGCCTCCCAAGATATCAAGCTAACTTCTACTCTAACCTTATGATCCGCTTCAACATCATCGACCTTTGTTTTTCGGCACATTTTTAAGTTCAGCATGTAAGGAGTCTTATGCCCAGTATAGACTCCACGACATACTCTGCTTCTTTGACTTATTGACGTATTATACGTATCTTCGTGGGCCGCAACAAAGGTAATATTTTTTAGGTTTCCATGTTGTACGGTATTCTATACTCGAAGACTAACAATTTATTTCATTTGATGAAGAATAAATAAATAAATATCCTAGGACATTCTATACACGCGGCCATCTGGTCCCAAACTAAGCAGAGATTTTTTTTTTGTAAATACATACTTATATAGATATTTACACCCAGACACAGAACAAACAGACATGTTCAAGTACACAAATGTTTGTCCTGGGTGGGAATCAAACCCGCGACCTTTAGTTTGGCAGTCAGAGTCGCTAACCACCAAGCCAACTGGCCTGTCAAAAATCTATCAAGAAATCCATCCTTCTCTTCCTGATCGACAAGAGAATAGAAATATAGAGGAATATCAAGACGAATGTTCATCTGGTTTTTTAAAGAACCCTAATTTGTAGTGCTGCTTGAAAACTACAATGGGTACAATTATAATACAGGCAACAACAAAACGTTCACTTGGACAAGCTGGAAAAAATTTGAATTTCATTTTTATGCATTTTTCAATAGTAATTTATGTTTTCGCTCAAATTTTAGGCATTATATCAAGATAGCATTGTTAAAAAGCTATAATTATAAATTTAAAATATTTTTGCTGGGTTTAGGTACCTATATCACTCCATTAAATAGGCGGGTAGATATTGTACAATGTACATGCCTAAACGGAGTTAACCACCATTGAATTATTGGCATACCTACATACGATCCAAACATCCAGCAGTATTCGCGGCAATCAGTCCCGCCGTTCCGGGATAATGAATCCCGGAGGATTGATCCCGGACTCTGCTACAATCGTGACTTAACTCTTGATCAATTCCCAATACGTCGTGGAACCGTAACGGTGTGATTTATTGTATAACCTCCAGACATTTGTTAAGGAATAGATGCTAGTATGTACGAGACTCACAAAGCTGACTTCCGCTCCGGTAACTGTAGTAGATTTGAGCTTCATATGTGCTTTAAGGCCCTAGCCTTAGCGAAAAAGTGATAATTTCAGAATGAACAGATACAAAAATACTACAATAGAATATAATATTTACTTACTATAGATGTGGTTTTACAAATAATTACAGGTTAAGCCTAATCTTTTCATGCTAATAAAAATTATTACAACAAAAAATAACAAAACTAGGCTAAAAAACAGGGACTCATATAATCTACCTTCATGTTAAATATAGAAAGTCATAGTAAAATCGTCTTTATTGCCCTTGGGATAAGATTCATCTATTGCTCCAATGATTAATTGTCTGATGAAACTTTATCATAACGCCTTAAGGTTTATTTATCATTAAGCAGTAAAAAGCAAAAATTTTCTCAGCCGTAGATTGTACTCGTATGTAGGTACGAAACAAAAACGGTGAGGTATTTAAATACGTCATTGGTATTAGGTTTCGGTACAAACGACATGCTTTAAATTTGTGATCATGAACGAACATGTCTGTCGGTTCTTAATCACAGTTTATATCTATTTAAAAATAGTTGATGATCAGTTATATATCTACTTACCAAAGTACAAGCTCTTTTTAATTTAGGATCAGATCGCCCATTACATATATGTAATATACTTCTTCCGCATTCTGTTAAGACATATTTATTAACAACCTATCGAGCAAACTTTCGAACCGGGCGTTAGAACCTTCTCATAAATGCATGTGAAAGGTTATTTGAATGAATATATTAATTTTATTTCATTTACCTGGTAAATTAAACAAAAGACTCAATTCCTAAAACATCCTAGAATAATCACCTCGAATTTTCTCTCACTTTCCTGTAATTAATAAAAAAACTGGTCCATTAACGGCAGTATCGATCTGCATTTTCTGTAACAAGTTGATCCAAACAACCCCCTGGTGTATTAAGCCAATAATGCAAAAAAGAGGGTCCTAAATGAGGATTCTCGTGTTTCTTGTGAATATTTATGAGTGGCTATTTGAAGATAACTTTGTTTTAAACAATGTCTGGATTAAGTATCCTAATTTAATTCGAATTTGATTACATTTTAAAGAGTTCACACTTCGATAGCTTTTAAATTTAACCACATATTTTAAAATAAATTTCGATACGGTGAAACAATGCCTATGGGTTCCTTACTGATTACGGGACCCTAAAGATATAAGTAAGTTTACTTTTGAATCATTTATTATTTATTGTCTCCATATAACCATTATCATTTAGTTTTTGTTATTTCGTTATGTCTGAGCGTATTCCTAATTTTTGTTAATCTCTTTTTGTTAAGTGCATTAATCATTTTATTATATTCTAAATTATTTTATAGTAGGTTGTGTTATTGCTATAACTGGTTATGAAGTTTCTAAAATTTAAAAATAATTCAAACTCCTTTAAAGTTGAAATGCTTATTTTTATTTTTGCTTTTGTTTAAGTTTAGTGGCCCTGGTGTAGTGCGTATGGTATTTTGCAATGGATTTTTGATTTAAATTTAAATATTTTCATTATTATTTTTTTTAATTATTTCATTTTAATTTCATTTCAATAAAATTTCATTATATAAGGCGTCCAATGAAAATAAGTTATTTAAATATCTAGTCGTTTAAAATATCTTAAGGTGAGAGAAAATTAAAAAAATACCGTATAAAATAAATAAAATTTATATATTTAAGGCGTCCAAAGAATGAAAAGTATGTAGTTATTTTATTTGTTTTTTTTATAAATATCTTAAAGTTAGGTAATATTAAACAAATACTATATAAAAATAAATAAAATAAACACCAACTGATTCCAAACTAATCAGAGCTTGTGTGTTCTATGGTAACCATATAATCTTCTTACCAAGAGGGGGAGCCAGGAAGTTCATAGCACAGGGTAACCTAGTTTGGGCTCCTGTCTCCCACAACTAAATGTACCTACCTGTTTAAGACAAAAAAAAAAAATGTTGTATTTTTTTTTTTTATGTGTGGGAGAAAAATAAACATATTTCATTTATTATTTATTATAACTGATAGGCATAGGCATACCCACACTCAGAACAAAACATGTTCGTGCATAAAAATACTTGTTCTGGATTGAAATTCAACCAGCGACCACCGCCACCGCAGTATTTAACTGGTAATACTGGTTACTAATATAATAACAACAATATTTTCTGTAATAGATAAACATATTTTAGGTTTATAAATGAAAATGTGTTTATTGCAGCAAAAATACAAAGTTACATTATTACTTAATAATGGTTTGAGGATGTTGGTGGGGCTGTCTCGTTACTGTAGCGCAGGGATGTTTGCTGAGGCCAACACTAGTTGTTTTAGAGCAATCATAAAGAACAGAGGGGCCTCTCTGATGCGTCGCGTGCGGGACAAGCCTCCTCAAAACTATATTGTGGAGATGCGACTACCCAGTTGTGAGGCACTGGAACGCCATACACATGGCGTCCAGGGTCGCACTAATTGATGTCAGATAGTCGTTTTGTTTTTGAATTTATTTTTCTGTCAACTGACACCCCTAGTCTATAAGTACCTACTAACTAAATATGGATGCTTTGTCTGAATTAAATTATTTATTACTATTATTATATTATTATTACAAGTATAAAAATACAATTGTACCTATATTGCCGGAAGTTTATCAATAAGGAATTGTGGCCTCCACACTAGGCAAAAGACTGTTACGCAAAGACCAAGGGCTCGATTCTGTAAGGAAAATGACAAGAGCTCGAGGATGTTTCGTCGCGGCCTTTTTGCTCTGACTTCGCTGATACTTCTACTCGTGAGAGATAAGCTCTCCGAGGCCTCCGTGAAGCGGCTCGCCAATGATGTTTGTATTAGCTGAATAACAATGATAAGTATGTATTTAAAACCGATTTCTAATTTGTAAAGTTACTCTATGAGAGCGAAACTATAGACAGAACAGAAAGAGCCTAAACTAAGCAGTCAAAGTTCCACGCGCCATCTAAAATAATACATTGCAATATTGCCCCAAAACTTGTTCACAATTCGCATCAAAATTAGCATATGCCCCACCAGTATTCGTAATGTGGAGGTGCGATGTGAACTCGAAGCACAATAAAGCAATTATTACTGTCATATTTCACCCATGCTCACTCTATTTACATTTATATTGGAAGGAGCCAGCGATCTGGGGACGGCCAATGCGCATTCAGATTGAGTTTCAAATTTTAGGGACTTTAAAGTTTTGGAAAATTTTGGGAGGGCTCGGTAGGATTATGAGCAACTGTTGGTAGAATGGTAATTCGTTTGTCGTTAGCTATTGGGATCTGCTGATATAGATAATGGGTTGTAGAAATAATTTAAAACATAGACACAAAAACAAAAGGTTTTTTAAATCTGACGTTAATAAAGTTAACCCACGTGAATATGATCCTACTAATTTTCGTACTAATTTAAATTACAGTCACATGAGACTTACTAACTTCACGTCTCAGTGTCGACAACGTATTGGCGATGCCCCTGGTGTTGCAAATGTCTATAGGCTGCGGTGACCACTTCCCATGAGGTGGACCGGCTGCTTGTTTGTCGGCCAATGTGGTTTAAAAAAAAATTATAAATGCGTTTGTGAGGATGTATGGATGTTTGTTACTCTTTTAGGCAAAAACTAATTTACGGGTCGAGATGAAACTTGTCACGTAGATAGTTTAGAACCCGGATTAATATATATAAACCTTTTTATCCTGGGAAAAGGTAATATTTCTCGGGAATGTGGGTGAAAACACGAGGGACAGCCAGTATACCTATAATTGTGTTACTAAAATTGTTTGATTGTTAAACTTAAGCGACTGAACCAATCGTGCTGAAATTTGGTTCACACGTAGCCTATATTGGAGAGGGACAGGATTTAGCCCGGGAACGCGTATGAAACCGCGAGGGACAGCTAGTATACTATAATGTAAATGCATCATTTGAAACATTTATATTCTCTGACTAATGAGAATAAATCTGATAACTTACTTTAAAAAAGGAGGTCCTATGTCTTCTTTATATTTCTGTTCTTTATATTACTATGTTCACTGATATCTTTGTCAATTGTTAACCAATTTCTATAAATATTTTTTTGTAAAAGGTTATGAAATAAAAACATTAATATTAAGTCACATGATTATTTTTCCATTCTATATCCTCTACTCCACAAACATTGTTTATTAAGGGACTACGTATTTTATCAATATAGGAAACGTTACGGAACACTACACATATTTCCAGCGACAGGATGGAATAAAGTCGACGACATATGCGTACTTGCGATTCGGTCCACGGTCGAGGCTGCACTTTTCCTGATTCCATTTGGGAATTACTCTGTCGCCGCAAACTCACAAATCAGTACTTTCACCATGTTTCTATATCTATATCCGACTACTCACATATTTAATTTCTTGGTGTTTTTGGGTAAACAAAGGATTTTTTTTTATGTAAAGGTACAAAAGAGGTTATAGGCTTTTTAGCTAAGATATGCTTAAATCCATTTTTTAGTTTAGGCCGTAGAAGGACATTTATGACAGTGTAAACGACTGAACTTTCTATTGAAAAGAAATTCAGTGTCATTTAACATTTAAAACAGAACATTTAAAACTTCTTATTCTTCCAATTAATCTAAATACATACGTGCATCGCTCCAAGCAATTTTTTAAATATAACATTAACAATATGAAATAAGGTTAAAAACGTGTTTTTAATCTATTCGAAATATGTATGTTTTCATATTGAAATTTTATCATTAAATTCTTCCATTCTTAATTGACTAAATAACATTTTATGCTCTAAATAAGGTAAAAATCTCAGAATTACGTCATTTACACATTTAACATGAATCCAAAATTAACAATAAATAAAATAACCAAGAGCGGAAAAATTCAAGAACAGTTTTTTATTAAATAAATCGAAGACTCATGTAAAAATATTTCTTGATAAAACTTTTGGAGGAAGCATTTCATCATCCCCGCTCCCACCAATAAAACTTGAAATCCCATGACGAATTAAAAATTCCAACCACGCTACGTCCAAATAAATAACATTGACAGCGCCATAATAGCTTTTGCTCTGGTCAAACGCGGGGCACGTTTTTTATCCCATTATTGTTTCTGAGAAATTGTTACAGTTTTGACGAGTGACCTGGCCGTTTTTCTTTCCGCCACTAGTCGACCGGAATGAAAAATTTTCAAGTCGGTCCCCTCCGTGTCCCTCGGGTGCCGTAAAACTCTGTCCGGAGCTGGACAGTCCGCGGTCTGCCCACGCTGGACAATTTGTCATATTCATATGTTAACGTGCCGTCTTTTCTTGCAAAAAGTGGATAACTTAATTCCGGGACGCCGCTGCCAGGTTATTCGATTTGCGGACATTCAAATTTCACGTCTTGTTATGGTAATACAGGTGTTGTCTCGCCTGGAGCGGATTGTGTATGTTTGGGGTGATTTTTTCTTTTGCTAACAATGTTGTTTTGAAGCTATGCGTAAATTGCACATGTTTTTATGCAGTATTATGCAGCTTATTGACTTGGCTTTAATATGGTTTTGGTTTGCAATAACGACTTTAAAATATTGTAGCTTTATTTATTACTAGCTGATTATGATCGTAATCGTGACTTCTGACAAAAATAACATAGAAAAGAGCACTTTCTATAATACAAGAAATTTAATAAAGTTCAAGCCGTATTTTCGTTCGTTTGTCCCCAAAAACCTTGTTTGGACCATATTACAGGCATTTTCAAAAAGGTTTAGACAAATCGCTCCACCAGTTCTAAAGTGATGCGTTTAATTTTTACTTAAATAGAATATATCACCAACAAGAAGTATCGTTTGCCTATATTCAATAAATTCAGATACCAGCGAAACATTATTTCGAAACATATTCCCTGTCATGAAAAATATCATTACCAACCAACAAAACTGTCCTTTATCATTCCACGTACCACATGTTGCATAAAACTGACCACACAGCGCATCGGCACGCAGGGGCCAATATCAATAACGTGTAGCAATTGATGACTTGTCCGATTTGTTCCGACCACTCGTTTCTCAAACGCTTTACGACAGACGTGTCCCGTTTTGACATTACTATTTGGATACTCTAGCTACGTAAATGTTCTTGAATAGGTACATTAAATTAGGTGCATTAGATATAAAGGTTTTTGTTAGGTTCATATTTGCGAATCTTTAAGTTAGCTACTACACTAAACATACCATAACCGGGTCAAATGACCCATTTTGAAATTTGCATTGAAAATGCACGTATCATCTTATTGCTTTTGCACATTTGAGTTATATTATACAGTTATACTATTTATTTCCCTTCCTAACAACCATATTTCATACATACAAGCAGGATATATGAAGTCACATTTGACCCGCTATGGTAGAAATTGGTACCTAGTAAGTGTTGGTATGATTAGTGTTAAGTGAGTAATCAAATCGATATAAAGCTTTAATCGTAACCATACCATTGCCGAATCAAACGTGCTACTCGAACGTTGCATTTAGTGGAATTGGGCCCCAGTAAATCATACTTATTGATATCACGTGGAAATCCCTACTAATATTATAAATATGAATGTAAGTTTGTTTGTTGCAAAAACTACTTAAACGATCATCATGAAACTTTGTACACATTTTCTTGGAGGAATTAGAAGTAACATAGAATACTTTTTATGTTGGGAAAATGTTATATTGCTCGGGAACGCGGGTGAAACCGCGGGGGCAGCTTGTAATGTATAAAGTTAAAAACTTTTTGGTAAAAAGAAAGTCGAAAGCCTTTAACTATAAAAGAATTAAAACTATTTGTAAACCCAGCATGATCCACTCTAAAACAAAAACATGACTTAATTAATTACAATACAATTAATTATCATTACCATATTTATCATTACCGTCGCTTATTACTTAAAACAGATACTGCAGTGTCATTTAAACGCCATGGGCAAAGTAAACAGAATTTTTGTCACCATGCCCAATGAAATTAACAGAGGTGGGTAGATGAGTCTAAATTATGACGACGAGACACGCAACGCGTCGGTAATGACAGAATTATAAATTATGTTGTAATAACTTATTATAATGTGCTTAGGGTATATGATAGGCCGTCAAATGGGAGTGGGTAAGTGGTACGTTAGTTTTTTACTAAATTAAACGTAATTTTTGGGTTGGTTACGGTAAAGGGTTGGTTTGGTGACTGTGTTTGTTTGATTAGATTAAAATATTCGCTAATAATTTTATATGGTAAATTAATTGTATGAAGTTGATTATTTTGTATGTGTAATTAAATTTAAAAAAAAATCAAAATTAAAAACCATTTATTCAGTTTAGGCCTTCGGAGGGCACTTATGAAGGTCAAATTTAAAGTTACTGAAGCTACAATGTTGTTACTCATCATTGAATTATGGTTTATTATGATACTAGCTGTCGCCCGCGGTTTCAATTCATTCATTCATTAATCTCAAAATTAATTCACAAATGAGTTCGCTATATAAAAGATAATTTTCTAAATTTTCATAATTAATTTAGGCTTACTAATATAGCTTTTGAATGATATAAAAAAGAAGCTTATCAAAAAGAAACTTAATTTCATTACTTATCACAATAAACCATGATGTAACAGCGTTATAAATTCTACTAGTTTATTTAGTTTAGTAAACAAATGCAGACCGTATCAGCCTACTTACTATGCACCCTCAGGGAGGCTCAAATAGTTAATTTTTAATTACAATTTTATTACTTACTCGCGTCCTATCCAATTAGCGATAAAATATTATATTACATCTAAATACAAATTGATATTAAGTGACATTTTAAAATGAGGCTTTTAGTTAGCTTACTTTGTAATTTCAAATAGGCTTTCAGTTTTAATAAGCCTTCTTATCAAAAGCCGTCGCCGAAGTAAAATAGACCTAGGTTTTAAAATTGGAAAATTTCTATTATTTCTTGGATTTTTTTTTATACTTCTAAAGTAGCAAACAAGCTGTTGGCCCGTCTGATGGTAAACGGTCACCGCAACCTATGGACGCTTGCAACACCGCGGGTATCATTTGCGCTTTGCCGACCCTGCAAAAATCTCTGGATATAATTTTGACCATTTTTGGGTTTGGTTTTCTATTCTAGAAATTGCGATGACGGGCTTACTCACCACACCAGGGAAACTAATATTTTCCCGGAATAAACAGCATCTTTGTGTCAGTTGAGATTAAATTCTATCAGTATGCCAAAAGTATCCTCGATTGATTCACAAACATAAAAAAGAAACATTTCGAATTCCTCATAAAAAAGCTCTTTACTTACTATCGCCTGCCAACTACTTTCACATCAACCAAAATTCGCGAAGCAACTCGTATCGCGTTACATATAAAAAAAACCCTTTGAAATTCGAGTCGCGAACATACCGCAGGATGGAAATCTGTATTCCCCATGCTTTTACTCGATACGACTACTATGTGTTATCTACTAATGCCACTTGGGACAGTGCTTTGTGTTCAAAGGCACCTGTTTTTTTTTTAATAAATAAAATCTATTTACACTGTTTTCTTTAGTCATGTACATGTTCAATACATTTATTTATTACTAGCTGTTCTCGGTATGTGTTGCTATGAGATTTTTTTGGATTATGTACCTTTTGCAGGCGTTCTTAAAATGACTCACTGAAGTTTCATCCCAATCAAAATAAAAAAAAAAACAAATAAATAATATAAGTAGGTAAACAGTACCTATATATAAACATAGATTAGATATATATATATATATGTATTTTATATAGAACTAGCTGCGCCCTGCGGCTTTGCCCGCTTTCCTAGTTATAAACCTTCCTCTTGAATTACTCTATTTCTGAAAACTGCATTAAAATCCGTTGCATAGTTTACGATTCTATAAAGGACATACAGACAAACATTTATTGTTCCTGTGTTCTTTGTACTGTATGCGGCATTTTTTTTAAATTTAGTTTTCTTACGCGGGCGTATGCAGAATAACTCAACAGTTTCATCATAATCGAATAAATAGCTTAGGAGTACATACAGGATAAATATATTTCAATTGATCTTTATATTTATACAACGTGTACTTTGCAAGTACACCGTAAAAATATAATTAATTATCAAAGCCAACAACCCTAGTAAGCTGTCAAGGAACCAGATTATTTAACAGAAAGGCCTACGTACCTATTTTTTCTAATAATTGTCTACTTTAATAGTTATTCTAATTTCCATTCGTAAAAATCCGTTTTATTATTTCTTTGGGGTATTCAGTGCTATACAGCGTTACTATGGTTCTTTAATATTGTGAATAGACTCGTTATAAGCTTCCTTTCGGCTATACGGGTAATTTTGTAACATTCTGTATAATATAGACTTGCTTAACACCCGGCGATACTTGACTGTGGCTCAGTCACATAAATGATTACCCTTTACCGTCGGAACTTTGGGATCAAAAGGAAATATTGAACACTCTCCTAAATAAATGCAATGTTGTTTAAGAATTGTATTCTAATTGCTTGATTTATATATTATTATTCACTACTGCCAATAAAATAAAATAATCTACGCCTTACACTTATATTATAACAAAACATTATCAGTTAAAACATTATTTAAATGCTCAGACAAATAACGAGACATTTTGTGAAAATTACAGTAATATGGTCGATAAATTCGTGAACAAAGCCTTTAATTCTTAAAGGGACTTATCAGTTTTATCTAAACGTAATCAAAACTGACGTTTAACCTTATTTATCCCTTCTTTAAATATTATTAAACAATTTTACTCTTTCCATCTGTCCATTAATGCATTTTTTTTAATATGTACTTTTGTTTTATACCGCATAGTCCGACAAACAAGCGGACGGTCCACCGACAAGTGGTTACCGCCGCCTATGGACATTTGCAACACTAGGGGCATCGCCAATGCGTTGTCGACCCTGAGACGTGAAGTTGTTAAGTCTCATGTGCCTGTAATTTCACCGGCCCCCTTACCTTTCTAACCGAAAGTGCAACAAGTGCACTACTGCTTCACGGCAGAAATGGGTAAGGTGGTAGTACTTCTCCAGACGAACTCTGCACTAAGAGCTCTACTACACTAAAACTTGTATTAATTTATTAACACTGATTAGAGAATTGCATCTTACATCTTTATGTACATAAAACATTAATATATTCCATCTCAGGCGAAGTCAGTATAGATCACTAGTTAACCAAAAATGGGAATCGTATTAAAAACTCCCTTTCATCCGCCTTAAAATACAAATAATCCATTGAAACACATTATAACTGAGTTAGATACAACACACAAATGCACTCGTCGCTCCGTTACATTTATCAGTCAATAAATAAAAATAAATATGATAAAAAGTATTATTGGGGCGAAAATGTTACCGTCGGGACGCTTCGGCCGCGTTATTGTTTCATTTTTACCCTTTATACGTAAAGTAACTGACTGCTTCATTGAAATACTGTTTGGTATAAAGATTTATTGGGGTGGGATGAATACGTATGCATCACTTTTTTTTTTGTTTACACCTTTTGATGAAAATAACACTTCGATCAGGTTTTTTTAAATATTAGGTACAAATTTTAAAGGTTTGCCCTGAAAAAAAATGTACGACTACATTTTCTACTAGCTCTGTTCTGCGGTTTCACCCATGATCCCGATGGATGTTATATTCTCCGATTTAAAATGTGTTGTCTCCCGTAGTTATGTGTTAATTTATTACTTTCTTATATATTTCATTTAAATCTGATCAGCCGTAGACAAAATTTTAGAATATCAGACAAAAATTCTTATATACTTCGCATAAATAGCTGTTTTCACATAAATTTTGCCATGGACTTAGAAATCTTAACAGACATAATCTTGATTTATTTACATTCAAAATTCATCTTTAAATATACTGACAATTAGGATTCATATATTAAGGCACAATGAAACTAAATTACTTAGTAAATAATTAGGCCTAAGATTTAACTAACTTTGAATCCCCTTGACAGACAAACAGACCTTTGCCAGTTAATTAAATTGACATGGGTCAGACGTATCCGTCGCTTACTTATTACTTAAGCTGAGTATATCTTATCATATACTAGCTGTCCCCCGCGGTTTTGCCCGCGGTCCCGTGGGATGTCACATGTATTATACATAAAAACCTTCCTCTTCAATCACTCGATCTATTTTTTAAAAAACCGAATCAAAATCCGTTGCGTACTTTTAAAGATTTAAGCATACATAAAGATTTAAGCATACATCCCTATGTATGCGTTTACAAAAAATCTTTTTTTTATGCCACTTAGGCCGACAAACAAGCAGACGGTCCACCTGATGGTAAGTGGTCACCGCCGCCTATGGACATTTGCAACACTAGGAGCATCGCCAATGCGTTGTCGACCCTGAGACGTGAAGTTGTTAAGTCTCATGTGCTGTAATTTCACCGGCCCCCTTACCTTTCTAACCGAAACACAGTAATACAATTGCACTACTGCTTCACGGCGGAAATGGGTAAGGTGGTAGTACTTCCCCGGACGAACTCTGCACTAAGAGCTCTACTACTCTAAATAACTACTAAATATGTCTTCTTTTTTTAATTTAGGCTTAAGTCTCGAGTCTACAGACATCATTACACTATATTAAACATCAGCGACTTTGTTTTTTACTATGTAGTGAAGTTGTTTATTTTACTTCACGTCTTAAAGTTAGTTTTTAAAATAAAATTTAGCTTAGTCTTAATGATGCGTCATAGAAACCTCTCTGATGTTTAATGTAGTATAATGATGTCTGTAGACTCGAGACTTAAGCCTAAATTAAAAAAAGAAGACATATTTAGTAGATTATTTTTTTAAACGCTTTTCTTGCTTCAATGGCTTATATATCTTTATATATATAATTCTTCTGTACGTGTGTTGTCAGTGAACTCCTCCTAAACGGCTGGACCGATTTGAATGAATTTTTTTGTGTGTGTGTTCAAGTGGATCCGGTAGGTGGCGCTGCGATCGAATTCCTGTATTTTTGTATGGTCTTATTTCGAAAGGACAACGTCTGGCGGGACAGCTAGCATTACTATATAAATCTATAGAATCTGTCTGTACGTTTAATTTATTGTCAATGTTTGTGATAAGTATTCATTTGATGTCTCACTGATACCAATTCTACCATTTAAAAAGATTCTGACGTTCTTTTATAACTAAAAAACGCTTTGGCCGATATTGACGAAAATTGGTATATAGACAGAAAATTTGATTGCGTGACAGATATCAACAAAGCGAGTGAAACCTCGTGGGACAGCTAGTATATAATAAAAAATATATTTTTGTTAGACATCTAAGAAAACTGTTTAGGAGATTTATCTAGCGATTGAGAGCGTCCTACGAAATCATCCCTCAGCCAATACCACACCCTTACAATAAGTTAAAAGATTAATGATACCTCCCCAATAAGACTGACAATATTTTTTATGTAAACACTATAAACCGAAATTGTCACCAATATTAAGGCAATAACAGGGTAAATGTCCCCATAGCCGGCACGTCCTTATTTACTTATTGTAAACTCACATGACAGGTGCCTTAATGGGCGGAATAACATGGCAGGTGCGGCTCTGGTAGTCCTGGTCAAAGAGTGTTAAATTGTGAACAGAGCAGTATAGTATGATATAATTTTAAAACCGTATACTGTAGCTAGTTTAATCCAAAAAAAAACCGTTATTCCTATAACGGAGTGTGTTCTCATTAGAAAATTACGAACTCGAAATTTAAATGTACGGATTGTTTTTGTTTTATTTTATTTTGACTTCTTAGACACGCTAATTGCATCGTCTATAGATAGTGATTCATAGACAGACATACATGTGTCCATCTTATCTTACCACCATTAATTATGATAAACTTAATCTATCTATAGCAAGTGTGGCCGACTTTTGTGCACATAAGATCTACTTTTTATTTTAAAATTGAGTCTCGATCGACCTATTTTGAGAAGCGCAGGTAATGAACAATATGCGCACGGGACATCCAACGGCTGCGAATGTCTCCCTACTCGAACCATGAGCTGCGTACATGTTCATTCCTGTATCAAGTACTAGAAACATTTGGCATTGAATGCGTCCCCTCATGGAACTGGCGAGTGATCGACCAAAATTGGTCGACTTGTTGGCCACTCCTGATCTATAGCATACGCCATATCCATAAATAAATAGGCAAATCAGTTAAGAACCATTGACTTGTGATTGTGAATCGATTTAAAAATTGTTTTTTGCTCAATGACTGTTAAAGAGCTTTATTGTCAATAAAAAGAATTGCAACAGTATTTTAATTTTCCATGCAAATTCATACATACATGTTTCATGATTATTGTCGAATTATGGTCAGTTGGCGAAAAATGCATCATTTATTTCATACCATTAAAGTACACATATTAAAATATCAAATGAATAGTGAAACATCTGCACTTTATTCTATGAGGCAACGTTGAACGTAGACCTCATGGGAAATCGACTGTTGCTCGCTAGTTACGGTAGGTGCTGCGCCGTGGCCGGGCGCGGCTCCTCCACCTCACATGTGCCTGTAATTAATTAACTATCGATTTTCATAACTATTTCGTGAACTTTATGATTAAATTGTAGAGATTATTTGATGAAATTATTGAGTACTATTTATTATGTTGGTCTAAAAATATCTATAAACTTATTGTGTACCTACTTACCAATGACTCCCTAAAGTAGGTAGAAATTGTCGAATTACTGTAGAGCACATTATTTTCACGTAAACAATACAAAATAATGTATATGTATTTAAGAAAAATTGAAAAGAACTGAATTCAATTGACAATATGCAACATTTTCACGATTAACGGCTGAACGGACCTGATGAAATTTAGTAAGTAGATAGAGAGTATCTTGGGAAAGGACATCATCTACCTTTTATCCCAAAAATAAAATGTTACCTTCATAAAGTGGGTGAAACGGAAGTTAGTCAAATAATTACTAATATACTATAATAAGTAAGTTTATTATTGGTTTTATAGATAAAAAGTTTAATTTTCGGAACAAGACATTTAAAGTGAGATTTTATTCATAGGTATAGCATAAATTCTTTATATTAAAAACCAAGACTTCACCAACCAAATAACAAAACAATAAAATATTAACGCTTCAATTTCAACAAACAAAATAAACGTAGATATTCCGCTCACAGATAGCCAGCTCTTAGTTGGAACCTAAAACGTGTGACACAAGTAGAATCCGCAGCGCTAAGTGCCAACAACGGCGTCGGTTACCCTATCTCCAGACCGATAATGGACCGTGAACTCATGTCTGTCCGTCTGTGGATGTCTCCTTGCTATATGCAGTTAAACATATGGTACACTATTTACTAATGTGCATTCCAGTTTGTATTTACTTCGTTTATTTTGCAGTGATTTTATAAGTTTTAGAATATTTTTGTTTTCAACTAAAAATTTTATTAGTATGCAATGATCCTACTTATATAAAAAATGTTTGTAACTCGTTCATACAATAACGACTGATCGTATTAAAATGAAATGAAAAATGAAATTAAATGAAAATATTTTTATTCAAATAGGCCTTTACAAGCACTTATGTATAGTCTGACTCTAATACCGGTTTGGAAGGTTGTTTTTTACTGAGAAGAGCCGGCAATAAACATAGCAATTACTCTTTTAAAAAACGAACTTAGATTTATTACATAAAATTTATTTAGTCTCACTGACAATACCTGTGTGTTATGGCAAAAATGCAGAATGAAGAATGAAACTAGGTAGATAGATAGATTATAACATAGATTAACACAGAGAATATTTTTTATCCGGGAAAATATAACATCCCTCGGGAACGCGTTCGCGGATGTGATGAAACTGCAGGGCTTGTTAACACCTAGTTATAAATAATGGATAGTTGTTTGTTACTCTTTCACGCAAAAAGTATAAATCCGATTTAGATGAAACATGGCAAATAGATAGATTATAACCTAAATTAACATAAATAATACTTTTTATCCCGGGAAAATTAAATATCCCGTGGGAACTCAAATGAAGCTGCGGGGCTTGTTAACACAAATAGGAACAATAAAGCATCATATAGATTGATAGCTGTCCCCCGCGGTTTTACCCGCGTTCCCGTGGAATGTCCCATGTATTATACATAAAAACCTTCCTCTTTAATCACTCTATCTATTAAAAAAAACCGCATCAAAATCCGTTGCGTGGTTTTAAGGATTTACGGATACATAGGGACAGAGAAAGCGACTTTGTTTTATACTATATAGTGATAGTGATTATGGGATGCCTAACTGCAATGCTTTGAAAATTCTCCCTTCAAAAAATCAAAGATCAATTCCGCATATACAAATTCAAATTCCCAACATTAAGCCATGTTCCGTGTGGTCAAGCCATAAAAGAGGTAGCAAAAGCAAGCAATATAAACATTGGCCACGTAACGATGGGCCGAATGTGTCCGTCAGGACATAACCAGGGGAGTCGCGGCCAAATTGTAAATAGTGCCGGCTCCCGTTTAGTTTGCAATATTTGTGCGGTTCCGTGTAAATGGAAAAAGGAGAGGCGCAGAGTAGTTATAGATACAGAGAAGTTTCTTAATCTACTATCTTCCCCGCGTTCTCAATGAATGTTACATCATAACAGGGTAAAAGTATCCTATGTTTTAATCCAGATTACAACATTACCAAAACTATAAAAAAACACTATCGTTTTTTGTTCGATTTGACAGTGGGCCATAGTGCCACCTTCAAAAAAATATTAATAATATTATTAGGCCCTGGGCCCGCGGGCCCGATAAAACGGGCCATTGGACCTAAGCACCCAACTATCTATATGCCAAGTTTAATTCAAATGCGATCAGAAGTTTTTGCAGGAAAGAGAAACAATCATACCTTGCAACTCGATGAAATAAAAAAGCGACACTAAAAAGTACCAAACATATACATCTACACGATTTAGTCTGCGAGAGAGTGTGATAGGTAGTTTTCTGAAAGTTTCACTTCTACCACACGTGAAATGCAGACATTTTTTTTTTTTTCAATTTTTTTTTTGTTTACAATCTGTAAGGCAATGATAAATCCAACTGAGTTAAATGTATGAAGGGATGTCGAGAGACGTTGGTTTATCTAACAACTAGCTGTCCCCCGCGTTCCCGAGGGATATCACATTTTCCCGGAATAAAAAGTAGCCTATATGTTATTTCAGGATATGCTCTATCTATGTGCTAAGTTTCATCCATATCCGTTTAGTAGTTTTTGCGTGAAAGAGTAACAAACATCCATACATACAAACTTTCACATTTATAATATTATATTAGTATAGATATAGATAAGCTTGAGCTTTCTGCGAATGAAAATATCATGAGCCAACCAAAACACTGTGGTAGGGTACTTTGTAGTATTCTACTAGCCAGTTCTGCCCCCTTATTCAGCTAATACAAACTTCGTCGGCGAGCCGCTTCACGGAGGCCTGGGAGAGCTTACCTCTCACGTGATTAGTAGTATTATCGTAGTATGCGAAAGAGACAGAGCATAGAGGCCGCGACGAAACATCCTCGAGTTAATGTCATTTTCCTTACAGAATCGAGCCCCTGTTCTAAGCTTTGTGTGGTCACCTCTTTCAGTCGCACTAACTATAGTGAGATTTTGGTCAAATGCAAGCCTTAGTATAATATATTTTAGGCAATCATTGTCTATCATTTTATTAATGCTTCCCTGGTGCCTTGATCTAGATTCTTTATTAGCTATCCCATGTTACATATTCCCGGTATTGAAATTAGCCTGACTAGGCTAGAACTAGGTGTGAATTCACACCTCACCCATACCACACTCATACCTCACTCACACCCATACCTCAAACATACCTCGCACACACTTTCACAATCATAATTTTTTTAAAGTTCTTTTTTTTTACTAATAAGTCCATTAATGTAACTAATCATAGGAAGAGCGTGTCTCCCACAACACAGGGTAACCTAATGTGGGAGCGCAGCCAAATAATTAACGTTGTCTTATTTCTTGGAATAAACATATTTTAATTTAATTTTCACTGTTAACTTTATAAAATATTATGCAACCTCTGTTTAACACATTACTCTGTAAACAAAGGGGGTACAACACGATATCGGAAACGCTGATGTGTGTAAGTCGACGGGAATTAGACGTTACGACGGCGGGGAATTGCCACAGACCCCGCACAGCCGTTACAAGCGTACGCCACGCCATTGTAGACCGGTGCGAAATGCGCTGGATTACGTTGTGGTATTTTACAATTGGCTTTCGATTATATATACATATCTTCACGCCCAATATCAGGCAAGAGGCAGAAAATAAAACGAAAACAACATTAACTTTCTAACGGTTTTAATTAAATTAAAACCAATAGCAGGTATAAACTGTTGGTTCAATGATATATTTTTGACCTTTCTCTCAAACGCGTACGCGGAGTTGTTTAAATGTACTATATTTTTTGAGTTTATTAGACAAGGTTTTTCATGAAAATCAGTTAAAAATTACAAAGGCAAAACACTTAACCATTTAATAATAAGTAAATATGTGATAAGATTAACTATTTCAAAACATTAAGTAAGCCGGCACAAAAATCAGTAAAAAATTACCTGATACTGATTCAAATTATAAATCAGTACACATTTGTGACAAATCACATAGATGTAACATGCGTTAACAGTGATCACGTCAGCGCAAATTACGCACCAACGTATGTCCAATTAAACACGTCAAATGTGAATCAGTGGCGCGTGACACGATTAGGAGAGCGTGACGATTGGGCGGGCGGCTAACCGGCTACCGGGTACCCGCTACTGGCTATCAGCTGTGGGCGGGGACGGGACTAGATCTAGCTCTTTAGTTAAATTAAACTTTAGATAGGTAATACTAGCTTTAGTAAATCGATTCGTAATCTATATTTTTTGTAAAAAATATTTTACTGGTAGAAAGCTATAGAATTCCCGCACACTTTAGGTCATTAAGTTATTACTATTTCTATCTTATTATTTTTATTAAAATTAAATGCCGCAAACTGATATTATCTTCTAAAAATAAAAAATTATATTTTATATTTTTATAATTACTTTTGAATTAAATGAGTTGTAAAACAACGATAAAAAATAAGTTTATATAATTTTGATTTATTTAGTAAAGACTAAGTTCACCAAAATCACAGAATAGTCACTGTTTTGAAACCCTGCAACCACGTCATTAAATACAAACGTCACGTATTTACCCGTAGCCCATTACCCGACCCGTGACGTCACGCACAACTAATTCGCACATTTACACCTTCACACGTGATTGTACCTGAAAGTGGCCGAAAGCTACGAGATAAGTGAGCAGAGTTGTTGTGTGATAATGCTTTATTACTCTTCCTATTTTGTGCAGGTAATGACCGAAACAGCCGTGTCCGGTCATCACCTGCACAAGCCTGTACGTCGTAGCGCCGGCTGCCCTCTGACACCATTCGTCCATCACTGGGAGGATCGCCCCCACGGTGCGAACTCCGTAAGGGGCGTCCTCCAGGACGGACTTCCACCTGTCTCGCAGCCGGCGCTCCGTCATCCGCCGGGAGGCCTCTACCTCCTCAGGGTCCGGGCGTTCACCTCTCGCCCGGACCCTGGACCTCACTAGGTAGGTCTCAGCCTGCACCCCCGCGTCTAAATCCCACGGGGGGGTGCAGGCGAGGAGGCAGGCCGCTGCGTGGGCCACAGTAAGAACCCACGACCTGTAGCAAGGCAGTCAGGGTCTCTAACCACCGACCCAGTTGGCCCGCCCGACCAGTTCTATTTGAACAGTGCAGCTTGTGTGGGCTGGTCTGCTTTTATATTTTTTCAAGTCACTATAGTTTATATTATTATATTTTTCGCTTTTATATGCAAATATTCAGAAACAATATTATATTCATTACATTATGACAAGAAGGATCAAAAAAAAAAGATTTTGCCGGTTCTTCTAAGTAAAAGCTACCATCCAAACCGGAGTGATAGAATTATAGGAGTTTGTGGAGGCTTATTTAAATAAGCATATTTTCATTTAATTCCAAATAATACTTCTAATTAGGTACTTCTAGTTGGAAGACACTAATTAGACGCATTTAAAAAAAACGATATATTGAGTAACTTCGGGCTTGGTCTTTGTTTTTTTAATAGCCCTAAGGTATTTGACCTCCGATGGCCCAAATGTCGTATCTATAATTGGGATCTGTCTTGTTTTAAAGATAAATGATCAAACACTAACCAGTGTATTAAACATCTAAAAATGTACGAAAACATAATTATGATCAAAATTAAATCATTAATGTGATTTTTCAGTACCGATCTAAAATAATAAAGTGTATGTTATTTAATGTTGTACAATTATGACGTCACAATTTGCTATTTCATATACATTCGATCGTTTTGACACTTAAAATACATTAAAATTAAAATAAAGAATTGCTGATTTGACATGTCAGGACACATCCCTATTCTCATATATAAAACAAGCTGTCAGAAGGGTCAGCGAAGCGGTCTTGGCAATTGTCATCCATCGTAGGCGTGTTGTGCCAGGAACGTTAAAATAATACCACGTATGCAATTAATAACAATCACTTATTTTATTCCAATACACTTACACACAAAATATAGCGTAAAACACAAGATGCTGGATTATGAGCCAATAGGTTAGCACGCGTGCACCTCTTCCGCTGTCTGTCTAACGATCGACCGCCGTCATCGCGTAAGCGCAGACTTGCTACGTTGAAATTAGCTAAATAGGGGGCTGATTTCCAAAAGGAGCAGTGTAGGTTAATGTGATTATTTTCAAAATAAATAGACGTAGACTATCAGCTTTATTAGGCTACTTACGGGATAGTAAGCCCCTGTTATATTATTACAAAGATTCCGTTTGCCACTACTACTTACTTCTTCTATTTTTTTACATTTAAATTGCAAATTAAGTTTTTTTTTTGCATTATAAAAACTTGATTTTAGCATGTAGAACGCTGACACGGTAGGACAATTTATATTTGGAATGTGTGTAAATCTTATCGGTGGTTTTAAAATTTGTACTGGCATTCATTTATTTATGATATAATAGAGGTTTACTTAACTATGATATTAAAATAAAACGTTGTTCAATTTGGTAGTATTTATAGCTTTACAATTTTGTCTAAAATGCCGGAAAAATCACACAGAAAATCTCTAAAATAAAGACTATTTATTTTTATTTTACTGTATTTTTTTGATTATCTTACATAATTCTTTTCGGCTTTAATCTCAGGTTTTAATATTAATATCACTTTTTTACCACTATCCTCTCTGAGGCAACCTTTACAAAGGTACAAATGTCCCCTTGTCACCCCTCTGTCTTCAACTCTTTCTCCCCATCTAAATCACAAGGGTACAGTAAACCAGGCGAGTGTAATTAACAAGATGGCGAATAATTCATGGACCGACAAAACGAGAATTTTAATACGCAAATGAAATAATTCCTCAGATTGATGACTCGGATTTTTCGCACCATTTTTTGCGTCCGCCCGTTTTTTTTTCTGCCGAATTGAATTTTTAATTATGTTTTACGGCGCGCGAATCGCAATTTACAGAATTAACTGCTATTAGAATGTTCAGTAGAATCGTGTAAAACTGCAATTGCTGTTTGCTTTTTGATAGATTGCTTTTATATTTAAATTTAGAGGAGGCAATTTTTTTTTAGTATTTCAAAAAAAAAAATTTTATATTTCCTGATAACCACCTATGGACATTTGCAAAACCAGTGACATTGCCGATGCGTTGTCGTCCCTGAGACGCGAAGTTGTGAAGTCTCATGTGCCTGTAATTTCGCCGGCCCCCTTACATTTCTAGCCACTGTTCTAGTACAGTATTGCAAGTGCACTACTTCTTCACGGCTGCAATGGGTAAGATGGTACTACTACCTGGACGAACTAGTACTCTAAATTACATTTATTCTATTATCTACATAGTGAAGTTTCTTGTCCTGATTACTTTCATCATAACTACTGCCTAGAAAATTCTTAAGTACAGGAATAGTTCCTTAGTACAGGCCAATTGGTTTGGTGGTTAACGCTCTGACTGCCAAACCGAAGATCGCGGGTTCGATTCCCACCCAGGACAAACATTTGTGTGCATGAACATGTCTGTTTGTTCTGTGTCTAGGTGTAAATATCTATAAAAGTATGTATTTAGAAGAAAGAAATAGTAGTATATCAGTTATCTGGTTTCCATAGTACAAGCTCTGCTTAGTTTGGGATCAGATGGCCGTGTGTAAAGAATGTCCCAGGATGTTTATTTATTTAGTATTTATATATAAATAGGCAAAGACAATATAGTTCATTATCCTCTTCTGTTTGACGATTTTTTAACTTAGTTTTGAGCATACTTGTCTTGATTTTTGCAGGTCGGCAACCCGCGACTATCCACGGTTTTTTCAAGGATTAAACGAGGCGGCAGTGACCGTGTACCATCAGGCAGGCTATCAGCTGCAATTAGTAACAGATCTTTTAAAGTTTATTTCATATATATTTCATGGTTAAATTACGGACAGAGGACGAACACCCGTACCTACATAAAATAATTAATCTGAATATCACAGTCTTGTCTTTTTTGCAAAACTTTTCCATTCAACTACTCTTCCCAAACTGGAAGAAAATGTTGTCTTAATATGGATAATATGAAGTTATACCGACTAAATACTTCAGTGGAACGACTCCCTTGGTAAACACTTTGTTTTCAGACTTATATGTACAGTACATACTAAGTTTCTCAGACTACATTAGTCAAAGTTTGCAGAAGGTACACTATATTTTAGCTACATATATAATAATTCGGTCCAATGACCTTTCGCTAATGTGACCCCGCCGTTAATTAAAGCGGGGTACACACTCAAAAGTTGCCCGACTACAGTCCCAACCAGTAACGTATTTGGGCATTATTATAATGGTTCTAACTTCATTCGCCGAGTGACATCACGCGGCCGAAATGCACGTACATTTCACGCGCAAAAAACATACGTAAACGACCACAGCTTAATAAAACACGAACGAATTTTCACAGTTAAAATCAGTAGGTCAATTTCTGGTGAGATCGCGATGCTACACTATGGTAGGGGTGTTGGTGAAGGGTATCGTACAGTGTAGAATAATTTAAAATGATATGCGTTTCATTTATAAACAGAGAGACGAGCTCGACCCGCCAAACAACCTCCCACAGGAGCAAAACTTTTCGTCCACCTAGCGACAATATTTGAAAGTTATTTCAGCGCTCGCAACCCTCATAGGCGCCGTTAAAATTTTCCCTGCCACCTTATTCATAATACGCATGTTACTGTCTCCCTTCCGCCTTAATTTAAAATAACGAGTGCGACAGAGTTGCAAATATTTACAAACTGACATCTCAAAATTAACGGTGGTCGGCTCATGATAATTTACATATTTAGGCGAATTAACCTCGCTACGTTAAATTGCATTATGAATATTAATAGGTGTGCGTGTGCGAATAATGTATTATATTATATGGTAGTGGAGACACGTCTTTATGGTACTGATTTTTGTTTGAATTTAGAGCGGTCTTAATTATTCGGTTTATTTTTTTATTCGATTTGAAATCGATTTTATAGCGATATTTTTGTGCTTCTTTCTCAATCGGAAATCAAAATAATAAAAACACTTTTTGTTTATTTTTTTTAATAATAAGGGTGCCAACACCTAATAAAATTAAGTAAATATATCTGTTTACCGTTAGTTCTTAAGTCGATAATTTTTTTTTCCATTACATATTTTTATTCTGTACAGTTTTTAATTTTTTTTTGAGAAATGTATAGTTCGATATTGATATTCATGGGGAAGCCTATATCCAGAAGTGGACATCCCTGGGCTCATGTGATGATGATGATGATAATGATAATTATTATTATTAAGGACGACCTCTTCAAAAACATTTCCAACGAACCTAAACATAAGACTTTCAAAACCCCCTTTAAGCAAAAATTGTGAATATACTCGAGGTTTATTTGGTTATCTAATAAAATATTACGAGTTTTGACAAGTGCCTCGGAGCTGCCCCCTTGTGGCTACCTTCTTACCTTTTCAGTTATGGCCCCGTAAGCAAGGAATTTTTGCTTTTATGCACGAAACAAAGTAAATATCTCTTAAGGAAATGGTGGGTTCGAAGTTTTTACTTTCCTTTTCATGATGGAGGACGAATAGGTTTAGTAAAAAGTATTAAAGTTTTTTTATACTTTTTTTTTTAAACATTTATAATTATTACTTGTCTACTCAACTAGGCTAGATTAAAAAAGCGTACTATATTTCAAAGCATCTGCTGCCAAATTAGGAACTAATTTCGTAGAAAAGCAGTTTCACCTGATGGTAAGTGGTACTGCCAAGGTTCTGCAAACTATCACAAAACCTAGATAACTGTCATGTGCAACTGCTGGAACACAGATGTGTGCTTGGTGATAGATCATTAACTTGCGGGGTAGTCAGCCAAATAGTATCTTATATAAAATATTATAGAAAACCCAAACTAAGGATAGCTTGTATTATAATATAGAAATCAAATAGCTGATATACCTACATATACTACTTTTTTTATGAGTACAAACTTATTGACAAAATGATTGTCGTGGGTGGGAATCAAACTGACCCTTCAAAGATTAACATTTTTCATACAACATACTTGAGATTCAATGTCAATTACTTAAGACTTTACTTATATAATAAATAATATTTATGACCCACAAGTAGGTGGGTAATGGAATAAAGACGGGGTCACTATGACCCCCGATGAAATTAAACAATACACAGAAAAAGTCCTTACGGCCGCCAGGCTGGCAATAATTTGGAGGGCGGGAAAAAATGTTAGGGGATTTAAATTTAATTTTCGAACCGGAACGACGTGAAATATCCCCAGCGGCAGAGTTCCAAGTTGGAGCGTAGAACAACATCTTGTAAAAGTCGCCGTTAAAAAAAGAAGAAAAATTAAAATTAAAATAGGAACGCTAAAGCGACGCAATCACGAGTATTTTTTTCTCCAGCCAGTGTATTGTCGCGGGAATACTTGACTTCTTTATTTTAATTTGTGATACGAGTTCTTAGAAAAAATCCTGATACATGTAATCTCTCATACGAAAGCTATCGAAAAAATAAAAGCTTTTAAAATTTATATGTACACTGGTAATTTATTTTAGTATTTTATAATTACCAGCATACTTATGTCAAAATTAAAGATCCTTAAATACTAAAGATAAAGTTATACACCTATTTATTAACTTTAATCTGACGTGTCCAAAGTAGTAATTATCTGGTTTCCATGCTCCAATTTATATATATCCACCATAGCTTTGGGATCAGTTGGCCGCTAAAAGAAATGTACCAGTATTTTTTTTTTAGTTGAACTGAAACTTCTGATGAAGTTCTGCCCCCTTATTCAGGCTAATACAAACTTCGTCGGTGAGCCGCTTCACGGAGGCCTCGAAGAGGTTATCTCTCACGTGATTAGTAGTATTAGCGTAGTTAGCGAAAGAGATAGAGCACGGAGGCCGCGACGAAACATCCTCAAGTTAGTGTCATATTCATTACAGAATCGAGCCCCTGATCAGTAACCTTTTTGTGTCACGACAAGAAAATTTATGATAAACATAATCTATGCTATTCAAAAGTGATTGATAAATAACAAAAATGATTTCCTCTTATACAAAAGTTCACTTCTATCGTGAGTATTTACGACACACCTTGTTTTTTATTCCTCGGTTTTCATAACATTTCTCAGAACCACAGGATTTTCCGCAAGGCGAAAGATAACTTAATGATCGATTATAAAATATAATATAGTAAATATTTTAATATAAACAAAACATTAAAAGGTGTCCCCCGGGCGGCAGGCGACTTGTACTTGGTAATTAACAGGCTCTCCTCAGGGAAGGCCACGGGTCCGGCTCGCGCAATATATTATATTCCAGATGAC
Source organism: Habrosyne pyritoides (assembly GCA_907165245.1). Taxonomy (NCBI): domain Eukaryota; kingdom Metazoa; phylum Arthropoda; class Insecta; order Lepidoptera; family Drepanidae; genus Habrosyne; species Habrosyne pyritoides. Next base: position 3,090,605 of record OU015592.1, read on the forward strand.
ATTCGCGACGCACCGAAGGGTCGGACGTTTTGAAGGATCATAATCTGTACTCGGAAAGGGAAGAGGACATGTTTTGTTTCGAGCATGAATAAACATGCATACATACTTGTGCATTTATAATATTACCTAGTTGGTTTGACTGCCAAACCAAAGGTCGCGAGTTCGATTCCCACCCATGACAAACATTTGTGTGCATGAACATGTCTGTTCTGTGTCTGGGGGTAAATATCTATGTAAGTATGAATTTAAAAAAAAAGTAGTATATGTAGTATATCAGTTACCTGGTAGCCATACTACAAGCAGTTCACTCTGCTTAACTTGGGATCAGGTAACCATGTGCGAAGAATGTCTTGGGATATTATAAAAAAAAGAGAAGAGAAAAAAAAAGAATGGCAATGGGACAACAGACTGCAACGACGACACCGAGAGCATTTAACGATCGCTCTGCAAAATAGCATCTAGAAAATAGGTTAGTTTGTACAGAACCATAACCGGACAATGAACTTTTTATGCGAAATTTAAAGCACCAATACAATCTGTGCTTAATATAATTTTCATAGTTTACTGCGTGTTTTTACGATGAACGATACTGCCGCTATAAGTCTGCCGTTATGTTCCGTCTACGATTAATTTATTAATCTTTGATGAGATGAGTCGTTAAAGCATGGAGGTTAGACAGGAGTTTGTAGAGCCTTTCAATAAATACCGACATATATAAAAGATAAACCCCTTTGTGTTATGTGGCTACATGTACGTTTTAGTGCTTTGTACAGTATTTTAAATAAATAAACAAAAAAAAATAATTTTTTTTCTTCGTTATTTAAAATAATAAAAATAAATATTAAACCCATCGCAAAAGGAACATAAACTTGGATTTTTTAATAAACATACATAAAAACATATTGAACTGTAAGAGTGCCACTTTCTTCGTCCATTTATAATATAATAAAACCTCTTTTCAGCTGACCAAAAACAAATGTTCCAAGTAACATTGTAAAAAATAACAAAAGGAATTAATATATCGCTATATCCAATACACATGGGTACGTAAATCTTGGGCCGACATTTTTATAAAAGCTACTTCACCCCTATTGCGTACCTCGAATTAGGAGTGATTGTACCGTCAGAAAACCAAACACATCTTTATAGTATTACTAGCTTCTGTAGCGTGATTTAACGTAATTTATTCAGTTTGGGCCCTATACGGGCACTAATTAACGCCAACTGAAAATACCGCTGAGAAGAACTGGTAAGATATTAGGCAAGGTTAAGTTGTTTATATATTTTGAATATCTGATAATTTGGCTATTTAATTATTCAGATTTTTAGATTTCAACCCCCTTATTCTAATACTTCGTCGGCGAGCCGGCGTAACGAAGCGTCCCACTCACATGACTGCGTAGTTATCAAAAGAGATACAGCAAAAAGACATCATCAAGTTGACCGATCTGGGGCAAGATTCTGTAAGGAAAATGACACTAACTCGAGGATGTTTCGTCGCGGCCTCCGTGCTCTGTCTCTTTCGCTAACTACGCTAATACTACTAATCACATGAGAGGTAAGCTCTCCAAGGCCTCCGTGAAGCGGCTCGCCGACGAAGTTTGAATTAACTGAATAAGGGGACTGATACTTGTTGTCGACATCGGCATCGCCATTTTCTTTCTAGTATGATCCAGAGAGGGCTCTGAAAACTCCCTGGTAATACCATGGTTTTTGTATGACACCTGCTAACCGTACCTTCTCATCCCTTCCCACACGAGTGTAAGGGTAAGTAGTGTTTTTCACACAAGTTTTATGTGCTATTATTTGCAACGAGATATAAAACCGTGTCCAGGTTTACGGCCCGCGCTGGCCAGACTAATCTTGACAGCGTAAAGGCAGTGTTGCCAGCCCCTTTATGTTCTGTTCGACACTAAAATCTTAGTTATGTGTTGTTTTATTTACATTAAATTTGTAACTGCCAGTTGCATTTGTATCATGTTTTTTTTTTACTGTGCGTAAAGGATATTGACATTGATTATTTTGACCCACCATTTGGTGGTGGTGAGATACCCTGGCTATCAGGATGCAGGTCGTCGGTTGCAACCGTGGCAAACCTTGTGGGTCCTGTTTATGGTTTTTTTTATTTTTTTGTGCTATGCATAGTTTAAGATCTCATTACCTTAAGCTATAGTCACAATATTTTTACTTGATTAAGTTTGACTATGTTTTTCTAAGCGCTGATGTGTAATTGTGCATTTATAATAGGTTTATAAAAAATATATAAAAATGGCATTATTAAAACTTCAATTTTACCATTTTTTTTTTATTCATAACGACTTATTACCTTATAGCTATATGTTTTATTATTAATTTTAATAATCTAATTCTTATTAAGTACCAAACTAAACCTAGCAAGCAGAAAATTATCCAATTAAATCCCACCTACGTATAAAAAAAATAAACCACACGTATTCTGGAATAGGCTCCTCGTAACAATCGACTTAACGCGCCACCAAGTGATTTCAATTCGCCCATGAAACTCGCACGACGAGCGAGACGACCGTGATTGCGTGAAATTTTCATCGCGCGGTGAACGTAAACGTGCAAGTTAACGTTTATCGACGAACTTGTCGCCGAAATTAGTTCAGAATTTGAAAGGGGATCGGTAAATTTGCAATAGGAATTGGGGGTAATTTTGTCGGTTAACCCTCTATGGAATTGTGTCAATGGTAAAGAAAATTGGGTTTGAAATTAGATATTAATTAAATTATGTTCATATGAGAAAGAATAAAGAAATTTTTAATTTTACTGTTTTTTTTATATGAAATTCCTTAATATTTCAGTCAGGTGTACCTCATACCTGCATACCTCGAGCGGTAGAAAGGCCAGTTCTGAGCCTAGAGTGTCTTCGATTGCTAGGTCAACTTAGGCAAGTGAAGTTGACGATTATCAGAAATATTATCTATTGGTCCACGTTACCAACGTACCAACGTACACCAAAAATTCTAAATATCCAAGATTTCCAAATATTCCAATGAGGGTCTCAGTATGGTCTCTCTCTTCGAGGACGTCAATAAATTACTTTATAAATTTATTATTTTTTTAACATTGTTTTAAAACCTATAACCACAAACAGCTAACAAAAAATACATGAAAGTGTATTACCACTTATATAAGTATTGAATTATTTGTAACCGATTTCAAAAAAGGAGGAGGTTCTCAATTAGATTGAATTGACGGTTTATTTCAAAAGCAATCCCTGTATGTTTATCTTTACACAGTTATAGAAACAGGTAGAAAAACATTGTATCGTAAACAATTTAACCATGCCATACCCGTACCATATACTCGCGGCAATCCAAAAGCCATTTTCTAACATAAATAAAACAGGTCTCCCGCGCCCCATACCTTTCAATTTCTACCTAGTGTAGTACCAACAAAATTCCCACTCCTATACTAAACAACTGTCATTTTATTTTATCACCCGGCTTTCGCGTAAACTCGCTCGCTAGTGATAAATTTTAATGTTCAAGGCGAAATATTGTCGCGTGGTAGGGGTTAATACTTTACGCAGTTCTGAAGGAATTGAATGTCTTATGATATATTATTTATAACAGGAATTGTTTTGGTCAACAGTTTTGAAGGTAATTATTTTTTTTTATATCACGAGAGCCGAAAACAAGCACACGGTCCACCTGATGATAAGTGGTCACCGCCGCCTATGGACATTTGCCACACCAGACGATCGCCAATGCGTTATTGACCCTGAGACATGAAGTTGTTAAGTCTCATTTAACTGTAATTTCACCGGCTTCCTTACCTTTCTAACCGAAACACAGTAATACATGTGTGATACCGTTTCACGGCGGAAATGGGTAAGTTAGTAATACTTCTCCGGACGAACTCTGCACTAAGAGCTCTACTACTCAATTCAAATTACAAAGAGAACGTTCTTTCAACAATTTAACAATATTTTTCTTAGATATTATTATTCATAACTTATCCAATCCACTACTGAATAGGAAAGGCTTCTGAAAAGTTAAATAGGCGGACAAACAGACAGACGGTCCACCTGGTGGTAAATACAGCCAATATCAGAGGTTTCGCCAATGCATTGTCGACCCTAAGACATAAAGGGGTGAACTGCCATGTGCCTGTAATTTCACCTGCTTCCTTACCTGTCTAACCGAACAACAATAATATATGTACAAGTCCACACCTTCACGGTGGTAGTACTCTGCACTGAGGAAGTTTGTTTCAGTTATGAAGGAGATGCTAAAGAAGGAGCTATTATTCATTTACATATTATCAATGTATAAACGTTCTCCAGGTACTAAATAAAAATAAATTACTGAATGAATAAATTCTACATTTGTTATTGTACACCGTTCAATAATTGGGAACCTACAGTGCAACCAGGTCTTTACAGGCACTTATAAATTGTCTGACACTAACCCCGATTCGGCATTCTGTTTGTACTGAGAAGAGAATAAACTCAGCAAAATATATTTAGAAAGATTCATAACAAGATTGAATACATTAAGATTTGTCTTGCATTGTCAATCGTTGATGTGGTAGAAAGTCTCAAGTAAAAAAAAACATACTAATTTAGTCCTTTTTAGTGCAGACTCTGGTGTGGAGGATCTCGAAACTGTGTACCCCAAATCAAGCAAGGTCTTCTGCCAAGCATTTATAATTCACAAAATAAATTCAAAGCACAAAATACATAAGGGAACTGTAATATTATTCAGCATCCCCCTCAAGTTAACGCAACCCATTGTAAAAGTGTCTTTTTAACAATCTCTATGAACTTTTAAACTCCGTCGCATTTCAAATCGCGTATCGGTCTCGGGAGATTCTCTGTAAAAAATTAAGGCACAAAAGAGTCCGAAAAATAAAGTTGGAATGACCCCCTCTTTCGGAAGAGTAAACATTTTACGTTCGCTTAGGAATTTGTGGTCGTGAATTAAAAAAGCCCTTTGTTGGCATAAGGTTGACGGTGATTGTACGCACTAGGAGATTCCGTTAGCTTTTTTTTATTTTCAAAATCATCTGGCCTGTATCCAATCATTTTGAATCTGCACATTACGTACTACAAAGGTTTTAGCCAACTGTCTTTGGGAATACTCTTGTTAGGCGCTTGGTGCAAGGTGTAAAGTGGTATCTATTGGTATACCCTTTAGGCGCCTCTTACACTATTAGTTCCTCTGGAGACTTCCAGCGACGAGTTGAGGTGGTAGTTGAGTATTCCTCGCCATTACCATATCGTAAAGTGTTGATAGAATTATGACCACAATTTCATTTCAATTTAAAACCAAAGTATTAATACCACTCCTATCGCCGACATCTAAAACTTAGAAGGAATTGGAATGTCTCTTGTACCATACACATTACAAATAAAATTATGCCGAGTACATTTTTTTAAATTTATTTATTGCAAATTATAACACCATTACAGTCTATGGTATTTATTCGATACTGTAACTAAACTACATAGACATTATACATTTTTAACAAAATATATAAAACATAAAATTTAAAAAAAAATGTACATTACCAAACAAATACCTACGAGTGTCTTAATGACACATAATTTTCAACCCATTTATACTATATATTCGATTGAATTCCGACTGGTCGCACTAACCTTCTCTTATATCGTCTTAATGCGTATATTATCATCAAATGAATATTAAATTTATAATAATATTTTTATAATTATGCGATTTATTTCTATTTAATTAGATACCGCAAATGTGAACGTTTCTGAACGAACGGTTACGCAAGTCGCAGGTCGCAGGCCTCGCGGTTAAGAACAGAATTCATTAAGTTTAAAGGTGCCTTAACTAGGTGTCTTGATAATTTAATCCTTGCAGGATTTCCCAATTAAAATGTTGCCAACGACTTTTTAAATATTCACCACGGTAGGGTTAAAACAGGCCTAAAACGAGGTAAAATTTATCACTCAGGGGAGAATTTGGTGGGAAAATAATGACATTTTAGGTGTCGATTAGGAAAAGTTTTGACGTAAAACTTTCAGTCGAGAAGGCTTCACGCTGTCAGATGGGGTTAACGGTGTGGAAATGTTTTAAAAATGTATTAAACGATGTCGATACATAACAGCTTTCATCTCTTAGGTATTTATTTATTTGATGATATAGATTGGGATTTAACGTTTATTACTATTCGATCAATTTACTCACAACCAAGAAAATGGTTTTTAGTGAACATCATAGCTTTTAAGATTTTCCAAAATAATATCTAAATTAAATATTAACCATAAAAACAACACTCATTCACACAAAAACCACCCAACGGAATTGAAAGAAACTAATATATGCACATACATATGCCAACATACCCTGGGATAAAAAGTCCTTTGAGAAAGCAGGCGATACCACGGGCATAGCTAGTTGATAATAAAATTGTTCAGATAGTGTAAGTAACAATGCGGATTTCGATGCCAATACGCTATAGAATAAAAAAATCCCTCAAGAAAGCGGGAGAAACCGCGGAGATAGCTAGATGATAATAAAATTGTTCTGATAGTGTAAGTAACAATGCGGATTTCGATGCCAATACGCTATAGAATAAAAAAATCCCTCAAGAAAGCGGGAGAAACCGCGGAGATAGCTAGATGATAATAAAATTGTTCAGATAGTGTAAGTAACAATGCGGATTTCGATGCCAATACGCTATAGAATAAAAAAAAACCCTCAAGAAAGCGGGAGAAACCGCGGAGATAGCTAGATGATTATAAAATTGTTCTGATGGTGTAAACATGACTCGTGTAAGTACGATAGGATGTCGATAAGTTGCTCTTATACCAGCCTTAAACAAGGCCTCCGAGATCGAACCTCTCATAGATAGCGTAGTTAGAGATAAAGACAGAGAATGGAGGCCACGACCAAACATCCTCGAGCTAATGTAATTTACCTTACAGCACTACATCTCCTGGGCTTCAATTCTGTATGGAATGACACTAGCTCGAGGATGTGTCGTCGCGGCCTCCATGCTCTGTCTCTTTCGCTAACCAAGCAGTCACGTGAGAGATAAGCTCTTCGAGGCCTCTTTGCGCCATGACCCTACGAAGTTGGTATTAGCTGATTAGGTCAGGTCGAAATCACAAATATATACGTTAAAAGTTTTTACTCTCCATGAAGCTTCATACCGCTTATTCTGAAGGACTTGATGATCATTTTAAATAACTTTATATTTAATTATCTAGACAATATCAGTATGGATCCAGTAGATTTAACTGTTACTACGAAGATAACTCTGTTTTAACTATATTATGGACTACTGAAAATAATCTCAACGCAATGTAGAACAGAGAAAGCTATGGATGATATAAAATTGTTTTATTTGAAACTAGCTGTTTCTCGCGGTTTTACCCAGGTTCCCAAAGGATGCCTTCTGCCGAACGACAAATTGTCTATGAAAAGCTTTATTTTAAGTTAAATAAATATTTTTTTTAAATATCCCAAGACATTCTTCACACATGGTTACCTGATCCCAAGATAAGCAGAGTGTACTGCTTGTAGTATGGCTACCAGGTAACTGATATACTACATATACTACTTTTTAAATAACTTTTGTATTTTACTTTTAAACATTTGTTATTTATTTAAAAATACTCAATAGTTATAGCTTAGATGCAACATATCGATAACACGATAGCATTATAAAAAAGCTCAATTTTTCTCTGTTTTTACATAATAATTTTTATATGGTATGAGCCGCTCCACAGTCTCGTACGTCGGATTGTTCTGAAATAGCCAAGGGACATCGGACGTGGACGGACTGGACGGTAGATTGTAATATTTTCATTAGATTGCCAATCCCGACGGCCTGCCATCCGCCAGACGGTTCCAGTTTCGGAACCACTGACTTCTGTTATGTAACGTACCTATATACTTGTGTATTTAAGTGTAATAGTAGGTATATAAGTATTTTTTTAAATTGTTAAACTTTTTGCTTTATCACTTACCCAACAAGTGAAGATGTGGTAATGTGGTAACCACACAAAACTTAGATAGGAACTAGCTCTTAACTTAGGGGTGGTAATTAGGCCGGTACTACAAAGTACCCCTCACGTTATTGTAGGATTCATACCCACAACTATAGTCACAAGGTACCATATGCCTTTACATACCTAAGTAACTTATAGAATAAGGTTTTGCATAGAATTTGCCGATACCATCAATAACTGTCTCTCACGGGCAGCTCCTGAAACAAAGTGTTCGCAAATAGATTATCAATTTGAGTTAGTAAGGCTTGCAAAACTGACACTCCGAGAGTACCGACAGAACTGAAAATTGACATGAATATATATCTATGTTGTACGTATATACACAACATATGTTAATGTTATATATATAGTTATATTATTAACTAGCTGTACCCTGGCACGCTTCGCTGTGGCACATTGTGATTGAATGGTTGAGAAATGAGAAACAAAACAAAGACGGTCGCGGATATGTGACTGATGCAAAAAATGCGGATTATATATCATGCTAAAATTTCAGCTCGATCGGTGTAGAACTTTTTGAGTTTTATTTTTTGTTTGAAGCGTACACAAACCATTTTTATATATATTAGATGTATTTCAATCCAAACTCAACTCTCGTGTAAACGGGGCAAATATATGTAGACACTTATATACAGAGGTGTCCGTAACAGTGTCGCGAGATCAATTGTTTTTTTTCGATATCAAAAGTGGCCACACGCTTCAAGAAGTTTTTACTTCAAAAATAACCTACCTATGTTTAAAGTTAAACCTACCATCTTACTCCTGTAGTTGCTTATACATTCAAACTAAGTATCATATATTATGTAAGTAAGTTACTTATATGAAGCAGTTAGTATCCTAAGAAAAAAAAAACAGAAATAGTTGAAACTATATGAATGATAATTAAAACTCGTATATGCAACTAAGTTATTAACAACTTCGCGTCTCAGGGTCGACAATGTTTTGCTAATTTACTTGGTGTTGTAAATGTACATAGGCTGCGGTGACCATCAGGCGCGGTCGCAGCCGACATTTTGGAGGGAGTCACTAATAATAATACAATATGTTTTTTTTTATTTTGTAAATTTTGTGAAAAAATTTCAATTTTACATGTACTATTTTGGGGGGGGGGGGGGTCATGTCCCCTGTGACCCTCCCATACGGACCGCGCCTGGTGACCACTTACCATTAGGGGAACAATCGGCCTATTCGCCATAAAAAAAAATAGGAAAAAAATACAAGGAATGATTTTACATGATCAAAGCATAAATTACTTTTCAAACATAATCTTATGTAAGTAATTATGCATTCATAAGAAACATTTCCTCAATCTAAAAAAACTGAGTTTTTCTCGCTATAAATATAATCATACTCATAAAACTGATACTATACCATAATTTCATTCCTGTTATGCAAGCCTCGGTAGCGCAGTAGGCAGCGCGTAAGTCTCATAATCTTAAGGTCGTGAGTTCGATCCTCACCCGGGGCATAGTTTTGTTACTCCGATAAAAATATTGTGAATTTTCTTTTTATCAATTTTTGTCCCGGGAAAATCGGTAGGCTGTAAAAATTGTGTATAAAAATATATATATTAAATATTTTATAATTTTTGACCAAGAAGCCTACCGTACACAAACAACATAATTATAGTAATTCTCCGTCTCCTCTGGGCCTTAGAATATTCTTACTACTTATAAATATATGTTTAACTAAATTAAATTATTTTAGTTTCTGTTAACACAAGTTATGTTGTTACGGCCAAAATTGAAAATAATAAAACTAGTAGTGACATCTACGATATAAGAGCAAACTATTTCGGCAAGGATTTGGCCGTTTATACATTTAGTTTCAAACATTAACGAAATAGATGGCGCTTTAAATATTGTTTACAGCGCCATCTATATTTCTTACAATGTACTTTATTGTTTTATCACATCTTATTAAATAGCTTAACATTAGTTAGTCATATCAGCGCTAGATGGCGCTAAACTAAATAAATAAAATATACCGAAAATGTTTTTAAAACATATTTTATCTAAAATTTTAATACATTAACAATGCTAAAAATAAAATAGGGCTCATTACGAATTCCAAAATATATTTTGGACACCTACACGGGTCATTGGTGTTAAGTTACCGGAGAACTAATAAAAAAGGCAATTTATTAGTTTCCCAATCGATAATTATTTACGTCGACTATTAAGAAAAACAATAAAATGAATTACTATGAAGCAAGGTCGACCACTGGCGCCAGTTAGTGTTTTAAATTCTTACGTGATGACCACATTGCGGTCAAATAACTCAAATAACACGGGATTTACCTCTTTTATAATGTAAAAAAAATAGTAATAACGCGCAAAATTGTTTGTTTTTTAACATTTAATATTTATATTTCGAGTTTTTTGAGGTATTAAAGATCTAATGTTAGGAAGGTTAGCTATAACCACAATGTGGGTATTTTTATTTACACCTATTTGAACAGTAATAATTTAATTTTAATATTACCTACTTAATAAGTAAGTCAATGAAAAATTATATCTTTTAAAAGTTGTCTATTAATCAATTAAACAAAATAAATTATATTAATTGACTGATTTTAATTCCATAACTGACTATTTTTAGAGATTTAAACTTTGCTATTAGGGAAAAAAACATTTAAAATAATATTTTATTTATTAGTAGGTAATTTTAATTATAATTTAAACGAATTAATAATTTTAAAGACACCTACGTTAATTCTGGTATTAGTCCCCAAGACGTATTTCTACAGAAAAAAATACTAAAAATTAAATTTAATTAATTAACAAGTAATTTTGAATATTAAAGTAACATACGTTGATTTTAGTTTTAGGGTCTGAGGGGGGAAAGTGCCCCACTTTGCCCCAACGGGCGTACGCCCAAGTTGAACTCATTTGACAGTTAGAAGAACAAAACCACCCGTCATGGCCATGCCCGTTTGATAGGGTATTGTTTGGAATTCCATCACGCACCGGCCAGCGACCAGTCCGTACGTTGCGACTGAGGTCTACACAGATTTTCATACATACTTTATCATAACGTATTGTAAAGATCTCCATAGTAAAGGAAGATAAAAACTATATGTTTGTCCTCTGTCTTTTTATACCATTTATCCGATAGGGATGAAACTTTCATATAATACTAGCTGACCCGACAGTCGTTGTCCTGTTTTAACTATGAACATTGAATTCGAAATGGAATGATTAATAAAAAAGAACCCAAGTACTTATTTATTAATCTAATGCTTTAAGATACACAGCAATTGAACTTTTAATATTAGGCTCTGAACTAACTGTGATAAACGCACACTTCTCAAAAACGAAGTGTACAAATTTTCATAAATATTCCGATTGAATTGACTGTGCACTAAGTAAGTATAAATTATTTATTCTATCAATAAAATTCCGTAAGTTTTAAACAATGTTTTAAAACGACTGATTTATATCAAAAACCAAGAGGTTACATTATAAGAGTTTATTTTGTCAAAAGCGGTAAGGTTACATTAGAAAAGATAATATGGTCATTAAGATTTCTTCAATTTCCTAATTTTCCGCCCAACTTTCTTATTTTTTTCTTTCATAAGAAAGTCAGAAGCTGACAATAACAAACACAACAAAAAAAGAAAAAGAATTAGCGAAATCGCTCCAGCCGTTTTTTTTTTTTTTTTTTTTTATGCCGCTTTGGCCGACAAACAAGCAGACGGTCCACCTGATGGTAAGTGGTCACCGCCGCCTATGGACATTTGCAACACTAGGAGCATCGCCAATGCATTGTCGACCCTGAGACGTGAAGTTGTTAAGTCTCATGTGCCTGTAATTTCACCGGCCCCCTTACCTTTCTAACCGAAACACAGTAATACAATTGCACTACTTCACGGCGGAAATGGGTAAGGTGGTAGTACTTCCCCGGACGAACTCTGCACTAAGAGCTCTACTACTCAAAAAATTGCCGTCCATGCGTGATGCCGTGACCAAGGGAAATAGGGATTCATTTTTATATACAGAATGTTATGATAGGTAAAATAGGTACGTAGACCTTTCTGTTAAATAATCTGGTTCCCTGACATGACAGCTTACTAGGGTTGTTGGTTTTTTTTTTTTTTTTTTTTTTTTTTTCGTGGGACATTCTTTACACACGGCCATCTGGTCCCAAACTAAGCAGAGCTTGTGCTATGGAAACCAGATAACTGATATACTACATATACTACTTTTTTTTTCTAAATACATACTTATATAGATATTTACACCCAGACACAGAACAAACAGACATGTACATGCACACAAATGTTTGTCCTGGGTGGGAATCGAACCCGCGACCTTAGGTTTGGCAGTCAGAGTCGCTGACCACCAAGCCAACTGGCCTGTCATTTGATAATTAATTATATTTTTAGGGGGTATTTTGTAACACGTTGTATGTATATAGATTGTATATAAATTACATAAATAAAAACCAGTTCCCATAACAACGGATGCAGTGTACAGCTAGTAAATGAATAAATTTCAAAATTCAATTTCATTATAGGTACTTAAATAGGCAAAAGATTGAGGAATCGGTACTTATGAATCTAGACAATTAACAATATATAAACCTGGAGTCCAATTAGAACTGTACACAGCTCCTCATAAGCACACTATGCGCAGGTTCGGTGCATAATATGTTAGTGGAATTGCCCCCCTGATCCCAAAACCAGCAGGTACTATGGGATTCAGGCAACTGATATAAGTACGAATCATGCTGATTTTTAAATATAATAACACTTAATAAATAATTATTCTGGGTAGAAATCGAACCCGCGACCATTCATTGTTCCCGTGGAATGTCACTTGTATTATACACAAAAACGTTCCTCTTCAATTACTCTACCTATTAAAATAACCGCATCAAAATCCGTTGCGTAGTTTTAAAGATTTAAGCATACATAGGGATATAGGGACAGAGAAAGCGACTGTTTTATACTATGTAGTGATGATACTCTTTCACAATAAATCCACAAAATCGATTTGGATGAAATCACATAGCTGAGCCGACCCTAGAATAATATACAGGGTACTTTTTATCCCGGGAAAGTCTATGATCCCTCCGGAACACGAGTGTAACCGCGGGGCAGAAACTAGTCTTAAATATTCGCCTGTAAACAACAAGGCTATTAATTATGCATGATATATGAGTATTTTTTTTAATATGATCCTATTGTTTGGTCCAGTTAATCGGCTACCCTTAAGGGACAAAGGGCGGTCTGTTACAAAATAAATCACAACATTAAAGATGCCTTATTCCTTAGCACCGGGCACTTAAAAGTTTGTTAAGGGGACGTTGTTTTATTGTCCGAATAATTACTATTATTAATGTACTATTTATAACTCCTGCGGATACACCCGTGTTCCCGAGGGAAGTAACATTTTTCCGTGATAGAAAGTATTTAGTGTGTTAATCCAGGTTATAAACGAACTATTTGGCAAGTTCCATCCAAATCCGTTTAATAGATATTCCATACGATACATCCATTCCATCTATGTAGCGTAAATGTAATGTTATGGCGTGCTTCGTAATATGTCGTAACGCGGGTGACACCGCGGGGGACAGCTTGTATATTTATATTTATAGTAAGATAAATAAAAATTGATCTCATGTTTTTAAGACAGACACAAAAAACCTTCAAGAAAAGAGCATACTCCTTTTTAAAAGGCCGTCAACGCACTTGTGGCTCCTCTGGTGTTGCGGGTGTCCATGGGCGGCGGTAATCGCTTACCATCAGGCGATACGTCTGCTCGTTTGCCTACCAACACATACAAAAAAAATCCTCAATTTTTCTTCATTTCTTTTCGTCTTCAAAAATCACTTCACACACTTCTGCTTAACGCCACCACGGTGACGGTGCACCCTTAAAATCACCCAATTATACCCCTTTTAAAGGGCGCCGCCCTAATATGCTATTAACTATTGAACTACTGATTTATCTTCAGTCATTAAGCTCGTTTTTGATTAGCAAAGGTTGATGATCAAAAAACAACTTTAAATATTTCGATGTAGGATCTGTTTACGGTAGTAAAGATATGAGGAAGATCCAAACGACCTTCCTTTCGTTTTTTTTAACATACCATAACATATCTTCACGCCTATTGTCCCCGCTGAGGTTGGCGAAGGTCTCTGTACTGCGTCCCACGTTCCACTAAAGATATTATTAGGCCCAATGTGACATGTAAGCTTTATCAATCTCGAGGTACAGACAATCATTTCTAAACCAACATTAAGATTGCCAGACCCGTGAATCGAATCCAGGACTTCCAGGTCTGACCCAGCTTTATGCCAGTCAACCACGAAGGCGATTAAAAATATATGACAGTTAAAAAAGTAGGACATTCCTGCCACAGATCTTTAGCTATCTGATATTTATAGGCCTTTTGAATTTACCAGTGTTTCCAAGGGATATAAGGTTTTCCCGGAATTAATTTATAATATATAAATTATAGTATGTCGTAATCCAGACCAATTTGTATCTGTATTCCAAGTTCCATCTAAATCCTATAGCGTACCAGGGTCTAATCACCAATCCAACTGGCCCATCGCTTTCTCTAGAATGGCAAAAATAAGTATTTTATTTTACGTGCAAATTAAGGAAGCTTTATAACTTTATAAGGAATTAATTTAAAAAGTAAAAAGCCATTATAATACCGTCCTAATACTCGCATCGATATTATTAACTACTATTATTATTCGGTGCGCATCTTTTCTCAAACGATGCCGCCGATATTTCATACAGGAACAAAGAAAACTATGGATACGATATTCACTATCACAAAAATCTGCTATTTTGTTTATCTTAATGTTTTTTTTACAAAGCCGCATGGGATGTTGAACAAGCAGACGGTCCACCTGATGAGTGGTCACCGTCACCTATGGACATTTGCATCCCCAATGCGTTGTCGAAGTCTCATATGCCTGTAATTTCACCATTTCACCGACCCCCCTATCTATCGAACCAAAACTCAGTAATACGAGTGCTATTGCTTCACGGTGGAAATGACTAAGGTGGCTAGCTATCCGCGGTTTCACAACAATTAAGTTATTTAAGCATGGTGGTCAGGCAAGACAACATATGGATAAAATCCTCCTGCGATATTACGCGAGCATCAAGTACTTCTACATTGATTAAAAAAAGATTATAATATTTTTGACTCCACCGCCGCCTGTGTCCAATCACATCGTTCTAAATTGAGTTATCAACTTTCGTGAAATTCATTGTTTTTACACTTTTATGTTGTTTTGTGCCGATACGTTTAATAGTCAATTAATGAAGCTACCTGAGCCCTTAGGCCCTTTATCTCAAATCGTTCGGATCTTTCGCCGAAAGGGCGATACTGTACAGTCATCCTTTGGCTTAAGAATCTTATGTGCGTGCCATAGCTTTAGGGTAACTTGGCTTTAAATTATTTCGATCAAAGACAAAATTGGAATTACTATGTAAGTGGTCCTTTTTATTGGCTGTGAATGTACGCGATGCTTAAAATCGAATGCTTTCGTGATTTTTAAAGCCCAATATATTTATACATACTGTACCTAAGTATTTAAAAAATAAGTATATCATCAGTTGTCTGGTTTCCATAGTACAAGCTCTGCTTAGTTTGGGAGCAGCCCCCTTATTCAGCTAATACAAACTTCATCGAGCCGCTTCACGGAGGCCTCGGAGAGCTTACCTCTCACGTGATTAGAAGTATTAGCGTAGTAAGCGAAAGAGACAGATCATAGAGGACGCGATTAAACATCCTCGAGATAGTGTAATTTTCCTTACAGAATCCAGCCCCAGATGGCCGTGAGTAAAGAATGTCCCGGGATATTTATTTATTATTATTATCATGGCAATAGGCTCATGATTGATCCGATGAAATCTATGGTTACTATAATATGAGAGGGATATAATTGACGCATTCAGTAGAACCTTTTTCCATGAACGCCCTGTTACACTCACGTTAATGTACGAGTATTTGTATTTGTGGCTTACGAAGTTTTTGATTTACTAACTACCGCTGGTAGCCAGCGTAAGTGATGGATGTAGCCAAATCGAGATTACGAGCTATTGATTTATTTTATTGCTTCTGGCTTTTCTGTCTCCTAAAAAAATATTATACTTGATATGGCGGTACAACCTGAGAATTGAACAAAAATCAAAGATAACATTCTGTTTGGAGCCCTAGAGAGCATTTATGTAGATCTAAGTTACCGAAGCTACCACTGGTTTGGAACTCAGGCTTCTACTAAGAAGGACCGGCAAGCAACTCAGCATGGTTACTTCCATTTTTTATAATTTTTATTCATATTTATCTAATCTGACTTTTGGGCTATTTTCATTGATAAAATATTATAAAAATTTTAAACGAAACAAAGATAAGATGAAAAAAATTGCTTCATTGCATAATTTTTTGATGAAATCTTTGAGTAGATCCCGATAGGTGGCGCTGTAGTTAATTTACTTTTATGTCACCGGGTGCCGACCCTGCAGATGTTGTTCTACTCAGGAGCTATACTAGTTGTAAAATCAATATTAAATATGCCCACACATTTTTGTTTAGGTACACAAATAAAGTATTGAACCCCATAACATTAACTGGAATAGGCAGTAGTCCTATAAAGGTGGCATAGCAGTGCTGGGTGGCAACGTTTATAGCACCTCTTGGGTGTTCCAGCTTTTGCCTGTTTTTTATTCGCCACTTAGAGTTGAAATTACTACATCAATTTGGAGGATTCCAGTGGGAATGGCCAGTCAATTGAGATCGCCCTAGATTTTAAATGCGATTTCATTTGAACGGTTTGTTTTGTTTCGAAGTTAATAATATTTTAATTTGAATGGTGTGATTTCTTTGCAATTGATTTACTTTTTTAATACGCTTTTATTAGCTTCAGACGTATGTTAGTATGTAACGGAATCTTTGAACATGATTTTGACCCCCTTCAAAACGTCGAATTAACTCGAAATTCGGCATACTTATTAAGAACCGATGACAATTCAATATTTTAAACATTTTGACCCGTTACCCTTACTAGGACAATCAAGATCAGCGATTTTTGTTTTCCTGAGACCCGGAAGGTCTGCGTCAAGACCAATAAAGGAGTCTACCAGGCGCGCCGATCACCTATTGCTCGGATATGTTACCGACTGTGCTTATGATAAAATTTTCGGAGAGGGAACCTGAGAACCGCCTATCTCATCCAAGGAAGGCACCAGGCACTCATTTACTCACTTATCGGATAAGTTACCGACTGTGCTTAAAATAAAATTTTCGGAGAGGGAACCTGAGAACCGCCTATCTCATCTAAGGAAGGCACCAGGCACTCGATTTACTTATTTATCGGATGATTACAGACTTAAAATAAATAATAGTTTAAAAAAACTAAAAAATACGCTTTTATAAAAAAATCGACCAAAAAATGAAAAATAAATAATAGTTTAAAAAAAAACTAAAAAAATACGCTTTTTACAGAAAATCCAACTAAAAAGTAAAAAAAAAAATTTTAAAAATTCGAATTAAGAATAGTGTAAATAAGAAAAAAATATTTTTTATTGTAAAAAAAGCGTGGGGTGTTTTTTAAGATATTATCAAAATGATAATCCTTCTACTCATATCTGTCAATAAAATATTTATAACTATTGACACCATGCACCCCACGCTTTTTTTACAATAAAAAATATTTTTTTCTTATTTACACTATTCTTAATTCAAATTTTTAAAAAAATATTTTTTATTTTTTTGTTGGATTTTCTGTAAAAAGCGTATTTTTTTAGTTTTTTTTTACCTTTGAATAAATAACGATTTTTATTTTTTTTATGAAATAAAAAGCAGTGAACTTATATTGACCATATTTTGCTATATTTCATAGAAAATGTATCATGCCATAATAATAATAAATATTAAGGGAATGTTTTTTTTAACAGTCAATTAAAAATAATTTGAGCCTAATTTATAATTTCAACATCATTGCGACGGTCGAAATAGCTCAATTGAAATATGCGTTAAACTTAATGTCTAGGAGGTTTTTTATGCATTGTTAATATCACCTTACCATTATTTACCTACTTATTTAATTTGTTACTGTTTTTGTTATAGGACTATCTATGCCGATGGGGTTACAGCACAAGCAACCAGTGTACTTGAGGCACCTCCTCAGACAATGGCACATCTATTGTCGTGCCCTGCGTGCCCCTCATCTTGCACGCCAGAAGACCTGTATAATGCTACAGACGACACAGTAGGTCTGGTAGAATTCTGGTGTAAACAAATTTACCCAAAACCATCGACACGCAAATAATAATGTAATTATAATATGTGTTAATACTTACTTATTTTTTTGTGGAGTAAAACATAATATGTATTTAAGAGGAACTGTGTTGTAACTGAGTAAGTACTTATTACACTTATTTTATTTCTTTTAACTGGATATCTATAACTTGCTAAGTTTATTGCCGGCTCTTCTCAGTAAAAGCAACCTTTCGAACCTGCGTTAGAGTCTAGCCACTCACAAGTGCCTGTAAAGGCCTATTTCAATTGATATATTTATAATCAGATTTTATTTAATTACAAAATCAATCAGCAACACTCTAACTTACCAAAAATAAAACATAAAAAAATGATCAAAATTAAATTCTCGCGCTCGCACGTACAGTCATCAACAAAAGTGATAACCAACTTTTAAGAAAAACATTATAAATACCCGCTCACACGCATGGCACACCGTACAACACCCTCCCAGTACTTAAACGCAATGAATCAAACAGTTAAATACATCGCAATTACGCGTTCCCAGCCATTCATTGAAAGGGATATCAATTTGACCACTCGTAAAGAGCCAGCCTTGTAATAATTCGCAATTTATTTTCTCACTATGTATCACCTTTGGATTTGCACGCATGCAATAAAATGTAATTGTTATGTTAATATGTTTAACGATACTAACGATACTATATAAAGGGTTACTTAAACTATAATGTAGAAAAAACTCAGCAATCGCATAATAAAAACAAAAAAAAAAATTAAAAATGCCGAAAAATCTAGATAATTCTTCCTACTAATTCTATAAATGCGAAAGTTTGTATGTATTGATGTTTGCTACTCTTTCACGCACAAACTATCAAACGGGTTTGGATGAAAATTGACACATATAATACATAGAAAATACCCTGGTATAACAAATAGGACTCTTTACGCCTGGAAAATGTTACATTTCAAGGGAAAACGGGTGAAGCCACGGGGGACAGCTAGAGTTATGTGTGGAATTATATATTTTAAAATGCCTTAGTCCTACTTGTATGTTAACTACAAGTTCTGTAAGTATATACATAGCTGTGATTCTTAAAAAATATAATTTAGAATAGTTTAAAAAATAAAGTGTATTTTTACATCCCTACTAACGTTATAAATGTGAAGCTTGAGTTTTGATGTGAGATTAATGTTAAATGCAAAGTTATTTATCTATCTATCCCTTCTAATATTATAAATGTCAATGTAAGTTTGTCTGTTACGCTTTCGCGCGAAAACTACTTAACTACATGAAACTTTGTATACATATTCGTGGAGGTATTAGAAGTAACATAGGATACTTGTGCCGGGAAAATGTTACATCCTTTGGGAACGCGGGTGAAACCGCGGGGGACAGCTAGTAATAAATAAAATTCAGACAAACCGACAATCCGACATCTAATGTTACTATGGCTAAAGGATAAGTCTAAGTGAAGATTGGATAAATGGGAGGAGATTTAATAGATAATGGTACGATTACGTCTAATAACAGGGGACCCGTGTGGAATCCATAACCTCGCCACTTTGTAGTTTTTAACTCGACTGTACAGTGTGAGCATAGATACAAAATCGACTAAAGTTGGTACTTATATTGTTTAAAATGATTTTTTAAATTATTATTTATGTTATATGTAGAAGATTTTTAACATTTTAACTAAATTCCATATTATAAATAGCTCTAATGAACACCTCAAAGGTTTGAGTGTCTAGTGCTTTTGTTAGTCTAAAATTATTAGCTAAGCTTAATAATTATTAATTTATTTGTTATTAATTATTATTTATTTCTTATATATAAAATTCTCGTGTCACAGTGTTAGTTACCATACTCCTCCGAAACGACTTGGACCGATTTTTATGAAATTTTATATGCAAATTCAGTAGGTCTGAGAATCGGCTACTATCGACTTTTCGTAGCCCTAAGTGATAAGGGTTGACCACCGCTAAAATGTTAATAATTCTTTTTAATTTCATTTGAATTAAAAAAAAATGTGTATTAATGTATTTAAACAATAGAACAGATGCTTTAAGATAATTATCAAAATTTCTCAACTTTTAAAAGTCAATGCAAACTATTTTTTTGTAATAAATTGTATTCAAGTAAGTATCATCGTATGATATAAACTGTTTTGCTAACAAAAAACATTCGAATATGAAAAAGAAAAAAAAATCTTTGCCGAAACCCGGGATTGAACCGGGGACCTTTAGATCTTCAGTCTAACGCTCTCCCAACTGAGCTATTTCGGCTGATATTATAATGACAAAGTGAAGGAAATCTTATAAGTAGCCAGTAAGGTTTAATATTGCATGTTCTTATCTCGTATCAACCACTACACATTACTAATTCGCATGATTATGCACTTTGTTTACGTGAATGGATTACATAATATTATCGAAAGGATGTAGGTTCAAATACTTAATTTATTTATATGGGAAAGGTATCAAACTTCATTAATACCTACTTTATTAATATGTATACAAAATAAGGTACATATTACACCTTAGGTTATGAAAAATAGTAATAATTATTAATAGAAATAATAAAAAGTAGTAAGGACACACAATTTCCTTCAAAAAACCTGAAAAGGCTGATAATAGTTGCCTAATGCTGTTTCTTTCTTGCCACATTGATCGACAAACATGTACACGGTCCACCTGATGGTAAGTCACCGTCGCTTTTGGACATTTTCTACACCAGAGGCATTGCAATACGTTAGGACATAAAATTGTTAATAAACATGTGCCTGTAATTTCACCGGCTGCCTTAACTTTGTAACCGAAACAAAGTGATACAAGTGCACTACTGCTTCACGGTGGAAATGGTTATAGTGGCAGTACTTCTCTGAACGAACTCTTATCTACACTTCTACTACTTCTTGTTTAGGTAAGGTTTCTTGCCGATTCTTCTCAGACAAAAGTACATTTACAAACCGGCAGCAGCAGTAGCTTGGGCCTACATAAGTGCTCAGTGTGTCAAAACTGAATAGATATAGAGATGTGAAATTACAGACTCATGAGACTTAACAGCTTCACGTCTCAGGGTCGACGCATTGGCGATACCCCTAGTATTACAAATGCCTATAGGCGGGGGTGACCACTTACCATCAGGTGGAATGTCTGCAATTGTCGGGCCACGTGGTAAAAAACACTACTCTGTTAAAAGTTATGTTTGAGAATCTCCTCCGTTTTTACGTCGCAGCGTCGGTTAAAAAATTATGGCACCCGTTGCTTCTGGTCTGATCACAAGCAAACCAGTTGTAGTTGTCAACGACTTGGAAAAAATGCATTGTAACCTAAATTATGATTGTTGATCATGTCATAACGGTTCCTGTACACACTGCTTAAGTGGTCGAGCTCTAATTTGTCCGTTTTGACAGTTAAGTCTGTTATACAAATATGTACTATATAGCATTATAATAAGGTTTAATGTTATCATCGTGCAATTACCAATAGCATCAATAGATGAACTTTATAGCTAAAGGAATAAAGATGATTTTTCAATGACATTGTTAACTGTCAAAACGACCCTGTAAGGTCTTGACAACTTTAGTTGTTATCAAACCGGTAGACATATAAAAGGCATTTTAGACAAAGCTATTACTAAAACCAGTCGCGGTACTCTAGAAGCGGCTTCCAAATTATTTTTTGTAATAATTACAATTCGAAATCGTGTGAAATTAACATACAATATAACATGGCGGACCCGTGGCGCCGCCCCGCCCACGCGTCGTTTTGTAACTAAAAATACGCCATGTCGAAGTTATCTCGCAACTATATTCGGCTTAATCCTTTGGAAAAATACTTGCTACTTATTATGATAAGGTTCTAAGTGCATTGTTTTGTTTTAAATTAATCACTATTTTTTTATTTATCATTAACTAGTTGTATAGCGGGGTTTAACGCCGTATTAAGGAATCACAAGCCTCAGTTCAAAAGAAAGAGCTGAGCAAGCGCGGAAAGATGTTAGTTTATAAAAACACAATATAATTAATCTTAAAATAATTTATCATAGAATCTTCCAAGAGTACGTACTAAGAGTCCGTAGATGATGTGCAGAAAATAAAAAAGGTGCCTTTTTGTTTTCAATTAATCACAATTTTATCATTAACTAGTTGTCTCGCGCGGTTTCACCCGTTTGCGATGGATGTAACATTTTCTCGGTATCATAAGTTGTTAATATATGAAAATACTAGCTGTCCCCCGCGGTTTTTCCCGTGTTCCAGAAGAATGTCACATTTTCCCGGGATAAAAGTAGCCAATATTTTATTTAATTTAATTTATTTTTAAAAATTCGGATAACAGAAATCCATAGTGTTAGTAACTAACCTTACATCTAGTGTTAGTTCGTACATCGGTCATCCTCTCCACAAAATGCCTCAGAAAAGGGGAAAACACACTCTCCGCCACTGTTTTTAGAATGCCAGGATTTTATTCCAGGATGTACTCTATCTATGTGTCTAGATTCATCCAAATATGTCCGGTAGATTTTGCGTGAAAGAGTAGCAAACATCCATACCTACATACAAATTGTAAACATTCGCATTTATAGAACTAGTAGTATGTACATACATTTATAGAACTAGTAGTATGTACATACATTTAATTTCATTTCGTTCAATATCTACTGCTTTATAATAATTGTAATCTATGTACCTATTAGCTAAATCAATATTTAAATATTTTTTTTTAGTACTTTGACGGTACAGTCACGTGCAAAAGCTTCACTAAATATAACAGCGCTAACAAAAAATAATTTTAAAATACTTTCTTCTCACGCGGTACCTTCACAAATCTTCTTAACACCATAATTGGCTACCACAAGTAGGTAAATTTATTATTATGTTTAAGCCGCCTCAATTACACACCGCAAGTAACAATTAATTGGGGGGTATTACGTCACGCTCGTAATTTACGTCGTTTAATGGTCGATGATCGTGCGTAATTATTTTCGTGCTCGTAAATGTATTGATGTTCTTGAGCTTTGAAATTTTCTCAGGGTTTTCTAGATGACATTTAATAAGTTTCTTAGAAGCTTTCACTTTTATTAATTATATGCTTATTCGCTTAAATGCTGTTAATAAATAAAATAATAAAAATAAAAATAAAATAAAAATAAAAATGCTGTTAAGGGATATTAATAAACTAAAATAGTCACGTGACTATTTCGATATCACATATTTTAGTTAATTTTTTTATTTAATACGTAGTAATGCCTCATTGAGACTTACAGAAAGGTCTATAAATACGTGACTACTATTACGAAATAAAAATAAAAAAATAAAAATTTGGTCACGTATATTGTCTTATTTTTGATAATTTGGTAGATAAATATGTGACGACAGCGTATAGGATCCGTTTTTCTTTTTAAAAATAAAATTGCTCATGGAAAATGGATCTTTTTACATACAAAACTGTATTGGTTGTATTATTTAGAGAATCCCCCATGTGCGAGACAAATTTTTACTTTACCAGTGTTTTATAAATTTTGTTACTAGGTGTGTTGTCGACCTTTGCAAGCGTACGTAGAATAACTCACAAAAGTTTCATAGCTATCGGATGAATAGTTTAAGAGGTCATAGGATACAAACATACGAACATTCATTTAAATTGTAATTATTATATTTATACGCATATATAGATAAGTAAATAGATTTGAATAGAATAGAATAGAATGGCTGAACCTTATTCAATCTATAGATAATACTGATGCAAAAAGATTTCTGCCGAAACCCGGGATTGAACCGGGGACCTTTAGATCTTCAGTCTAACGCTCTCCCAACTGAGCTATTTCGGCTGATGGTGTAATGACGAAATTGGACAAAAGTTACCAAAGGAAGATGTAACTTACTTACTCAAAGAAAGATGTTACTTTCATGCTGAATTAACTTTATTATTAAAGCTAAAATAAAAGTCAAGTGTGTTTCGATACGCGCAATGTATGGTTCTGTAATTAGTACGAACTAATTGGATTTTTCTTCATACAAAGGATGTGTACAAAAAATCGCTTTAATAGCATTGTATCAATGGTTATTTATTTACGAACAAAAGAACATCTTTAAAAAAATTGTAGGTAAAATAATACTTACAATATTTAAGAAAGATTGCTATGAAGGCTGGCGGACATATCGTAATTTAGACGGTTTCCTTTTTTGTTTGAGTACGGAACTCTAAAAAATGCATTCATTCTTATCTCGGCTTAACCTTAAACATTGAAGGTGACAAGTAATCACTTAAATCAAAGGTTAATTTTGATAACCAATTACCTAATAACTTTCTATCACCGGAATATTGAATAGTTTTTGGATAGTCATTCCACTCTATCCGGTTAACACTTCATTGTATCAAAATAAAAATGACTAATAGACCGATAAGCGAGCTGACGGTCCACCTGATGGTAAGCGGTCACCGCTGCCTATGGATATAACAGGAGCGACATGTCGACCCTGAGACGGGAAGTTAAGTCTCATGTGCCTGTTTTGTGCAACCTTGCTTACTGAATTTATTTTTTATTTTCATTCTTCTGTTTTAAGCCTTCATAACAAGACATTCTTGACACATGGCCATCTGATTCCAAACCGAGCAGAGTTTGTACTATGGAAACCAGATAACTGATTTACTACATAATTAAACAACTTTTCTTTTCTTAATATTTTATAGATATTTACACCCAGACACAGGACAAGCAGACATGTTCATGCACACAAATGTTTGTCCTGGGTGGGACTCGAACCCGCGACCTTCGGCTTGGCAGTTAAAATCGCTAACCACCTAGCCAACTGGCCTGTCAATTGTTTAATTCGATTTGTTAATAGGTACCCAACTAGCTTCTGTCCCGCTGTTTTAACCGCGTTCCCATAGGATTTAATGTATTGCAGGGTTATTACGTAAACCGTGTCCATCAGGATTCAAGTCAAACGCCATACACGGACGTACACTTACGGTGCATCATTAACAGAAAACCATAAGAGATTCGACGATCTAGCCCCTCCAGCTGACTACTGTCCATAAATAATTAACCAGAGTAGTAAAGAGGAGGTTTCCGGCGACTGGGACCGCAATATACTGGACCCGCGGTCCCAGTTTTATTTGAATATTTTTCTTCCGGCGACTGGGACCACCCAAAAATTTATAGTACAATCTATTATTCAAGCCAAATCAGTACAATCAAATTTTGAATCAAAAAGTCTTTCTTCCTTTATTTCTTACCAAACATTTTTTCGTTTGACTGTACGGTTTTTGGCTTGAACATTAGATTTTTTTCATTCATTTATGGGTGGTCCCAGTAACCGACAGAATGAATAAATGTATTTAGAAAAGAAAATATGTTTAATTATGTAGTAAATCAGTTGTCTGGTTTCCATAGTACAAACTCTGCTCGGTTTGGGATCAGATGGCCATGGGTCAAGAATGTCCCAAAATATTTATTATTTATTTATTTTATGAAGGCTTAAAACAGAAGAATGAAAATAAAAAATAAATTCAGTAAGCAAGGTTGCACAAATTACAGGCACATGAGACGTAACTTCCCGTCTCAGGGTCGACAACGCATCGACGATGTCTCTCCTGTTATAAATGTCCATAGGCAGCGGTGACCACTTACCATCAGGTGGACCGTCTGCTCGCTTATCGGCCTATTAGTCATTTTTATTTTGATAAAGTGAAGTGTTAACCGGATAGAGTGGAATGACTATCCAAAAACTATTCAATATTCTGGTGACAGAAAGTTATTAGATAATTGGTTATCAAAATTAACCTTTGATTTAAGTGATTACTTGTCACCTTCAATGTTTAAGGTTAAGCCGAGATAAGAATGAATGCATTTTTTAGAGTTCCGTACTCGAACAAAAAAGGAAACCGTCTAAATTACGATATGTCCACCAGCCTTCATAGCAATCTTTCTTAAATATTGTAAGTATTATTTTACCTACAATTTTTTTAAAGTAGTACAAAAGATGTTCTTTTGTTCGTAAATAAATAACCATTGATACAATGCTATTAAAGCGACTTTTTGTACACATCCTTTGTATGAAGAAAAATCCAATTAGTTCGTACTAATTGCAGAACCATACATTACGCGTATCGAAACACACTTGACTTTTATTTTAGATATAATAATTAAAATAATTAAGCACGAAAGTTACATCTTCTATTAATGTGTAAGTCTTGTCCAATTTCGTCGTTATACTATCAGCCGAAATAGCTCAGTTGGGAGAGCGTTAGACTGAAGATCTAAAGGTCCCCGGTTCAATCCCGGGTTTCGGCAAAAGCCACTTTTTGCATCACCATATACTATATCAATAGAAATCTCTACACCCATTTTCAAGGCACACTAAGGAGCAGTATTTCATTTTTAATATATTTTTTTTCGATTTCGCAATATATTTTAAAATACGCAATATTTCAAATTAAACTGTCGGTCCGCGGGTCCAGTATATTGCGGTCCCAGTCGCCGGAAGCCTCGTAAAGAGAGTAGGCCAGTTGGATGGTGGTTAGCGACCCTGACTGCCAAGCCAAAGGTCGCTGGTTCGATACCACCCAGGACAAACATTTGTGTGCATGAACATGTCTGTTTGTTCTGTGTCTGGGTGTAAATATCAATAAAAGTATGTATTATATGTAGTATAGTTATCTAGTTTTCATTGTACAAGCCCTGCTTAGTCTGGTCCAGTATATTATTATTACTAGCCCCGCGGTTTTATCCGCGTTCCCGAGAGATATCACATTTTTCCGGGATAAAAAGTAGCCTATATGCTATTCCAGGATATGCTCTATCTATGAGCCAAGTTTCATCCATATCCGTTTAGTAGTTTTTGCGTGAAAGAGTAACAAACATACTTACATACAAATCTGTCCTCATTATAATATTAGTATAGATATAGATTATTTGAAGATACAAAAAACTCCGAGCGAGCATAGGGCACTGAACAGCGATTTCGATTGCTTTGTTTCTCTATTACATGATTTGCCAAAGTCCACTAATGATGACATGAAATAGTCTAAAATTACATTTTAATCGATAGAAATGATTGTAGTCGAATATTGATTGTGTTTAATTTATAGATAAATTTTAATTACTTTAGAAATAGAGGAATTATGTCTAAAAATAATAATAGGTAAATTAACTTATTTTCAACCGACTTCTTTTAGGATGACAAGGTAAATTCTAAGTCCAAATGAGTAATCGATTAGCTTTCAAGTTATATTTAAATTAACTTGTTTTAAATGACACAAGATCAAATTAGGTAGGTAGGTACCTACTGAAAATTTTATTAATTCCCTAGTAGGTAAGTTCTAATACTACCAAAAATCGCCCTCACCCTTTCCAACTTTATGAAAGGAAATACAGTTTTACGGCGGAAATTTTCACCTCTAATTTTCTTGTTTAAGTTGTAAGTACCTAATTATTGATATTTTCTATTTTGTTGTCTTGTTATTTCTTTTTTTATTTTGTTTTGTTTTTTAATGTTACCTATAATAAGTATTTTGTAATTGTTAAATATAAAATTATGTAAAATTGAAATTATAAAATAGCCAAAAAGTCAGAATAGATAAAATTTATATAAAAAATTATTTAACAAAAAATAAAAAATAATGTAACCTTGCTGAGTTTCTTGCCGGTTCTTCTCAGTTGAAGGCTAACTTCCGAACCTGTTGTAGCTTCAGTAACTTTAAATTTGACTTTCATAAGTGCCCTCCGAGGGCCTAAACTGAATATGAATACTGAATGGTTTTGAATTTTGATATTTTTTTACTAGTAGTAGTACTCCCCCAGACGAACTCTGCACTGAGAGCTATGCTTTTAAGATCTACTGTCAAACGGTGAACCGACAAACAAACACAATGTAATAATACATATATTGTTACTTTATTCTATAGAATATTATGTAGGTAGTATAGTAGGTATATATTTTCAAATTATTCTAATTTTTTAAATAATCATTTCAAAAATAGGGTTCCCTTGACTCATCATCACCTCAAAAGTACTGAGCATATCGGGATGGGACTGCTACCATTCGATGCGGATTTTTTCCTAGATGGTTATAGGCTTTAAAAAATATCAATAAACGCGGGTGAAACCGCGGGAGACAGCCATAAAACTATTCAAACGAAATGAAACTATTCAACAGCTGACTTGAACTGAAAATAGCAAAATAGGGTAGTAGGTCTAGGTACAATATTTAGAATGAGCTCAGGCTATATCTGGCACTGACTGATTCATTTCAAGCTATGAAATAACAATTTGACGTGTACGTATGTCATTGGAAAATTAACTCTATTGCTTTTACAATGAGGTGCATCAATTGAACCAATATTTATCTGGACCTATTTTATTGAAAATGAACCTTGTCACAAAAGCCTAGGGTAGTTTTTGCTTTGACATTTTAAATCAGTCTAAGTTATTTGTTCCTACCTCCATAATATCCTAAAGGCGACTTGCTCCAGCCTTCTGTTAAAAGAACCAAGCGTACAAACCGACAGACTGAAATTTTGATGTTGTTTAATACTATGTAGGAAAACATTGTATAAGTTATCACATATTTATTGACCACTCAATGAAGGTAAATAAAATAAAAGATTATTTAATTACTAGCCACCGTTTCGCGGATTTGCTCGCGTTTCCGAAAGATCTTATGTATAATAATAATAAAAAGCCTTTATTCGCTGACCTTTTTAACTTACACACTATTCTTATAAAACAGAAGTATTCTTAAATCTAATTGACAAACCAAAAAAATATAAAGTTTTTAGCAACCACTTTTGTTAGGTTGTCTCTCGACATAGGCCTCCCCCAATTGTTTCCAGGTCGCTCTATCCTTGGCAGACCCTCTCCATCCTTTAGGTAACGACGATACGACAACGGTAAGGACGATTTACCAAAAGGATGGAGAGGGATCATATGTATACTGGAATTCTAATATAGCCTATGTAACTTCTGAATTATGTAGCTTGCCCGTGGTGAAGGAATTATTGAAATCAGCCCACGGGCTCGATTCTGTAAGGAAAATGACACTAACTCGAGGATGTCATCGCCTCTTCTCTCTGTCTCTGTCGCTTACCACGCTACTACAAATCACGCGAGAGGTAAGCTCTCCGAGGCCTCCGTGAAGCGGCTCGTCGACGAAGTTTGTATTAGCTGAATAAAGTGGCAGTAGTTTGTGAGTTTATTAATTCCATACAAAAAAAATATTAAATCTTTGATAATATTAGTGTAGATACTCTTATCTTCATAGTATCGTACATAGTAGTCAGAACGTCTGCAAAAATACATATAATCAGCATTTTAAATCAAATCTAAATCAATCATTAAAAATAATATTGTTATTTCTGCATAAATCTTAATAAATAAAATCAAACATTCTATTTCCTGTCAGATAATATCACTTAAATATTTTCGCCGAATCGTTTCTACGAATAAAACTATTTAATTACTATTGTTTCTGATAAAATGATTAAATCCTATTTTGATTGAAATCTATTGCTACCAATAAAAAATTGCTACCTAGTTGGGTGTGATTCTGTAAGATAAATGACAGCTCGATATACTGCTAAATAAAATAAATGCTGGCATACTGAGAACAGTAATATTGAACTCTCGCTGAAAGTGAGTGAGTTAGCCAAGCTTGGATTGGAAAGACCTCAACACAATAATTCTCAAAATTAAAACTCGTTGACGAGTCTGCGCAACTTAATTGTGGAGAGACGTCTAGGCATCGATTCTGTAACAAAAATGACCTAGCTCAATGATGTTTTGTCGCGGCCGCTATACTGTGTCTCTTTCTCTAGCTACGTAATTACGTGAGAGGTCTGCTTACTGAGGCCTCATTCTGCCGGGACCCGAGAAAGTTTGTATTAGCTGTTCAAGAAGGCTTAATTTCCGCTAGATGTCTGTTTGATAAAGAAATAGGTGTGATAGTATACTTAAAAGCCATACTAATTTAATAATAAAATGTCTGTGGACCAGTTGGGGTTATGGTTAGATAGGTTACAGGGCGTGAGTTCGATTCCCATCTAAGACAAACATGTGTGCTTGTGTGCTATATACCTAAATATGTAGGTACCTAATTTATTAGCAGTAGGTATATCAGATATCTGGTAATCTACATGATTAACAGATAAATTTTATTTTATCTTATTTATTTACATAATGGAATGTGCGATGTGGTTGTGCAGTGTGGTAGCGGCGATGATTACCACCACCCCAACTCATCTCTAGGGGCATATATGTATATCGTATAAGGCGACCACGTGCTCTTTCATCTTGCATCAAGTGGTCAACAAAAACATTCGCAAAGAGGGTTGGCTTATCTCATATAATACTTAATCCACCGTTTAGGCAGATTACTATTGGGAATAGCGCAGGCAGATGATGATGATGATAATAAATCATCATTTATACAGATAATTATAAGATCAAAATGGGGTTCCTTTAACGCACCATCACCTCAAAATTACTGAACATATCGGGACGTGACTGCTACCATTTGACGCGGAATTTTTCGTAGATGCTTATAAGCTTTATATGATATCGATAAACGCGGGTGAAACCGCGGGGGACAGCTAGTTTATCTAATATATAAAATTCTCGTGTCAAAGTGTTAGACATCGTACTCCTCCGAAACGGCTTGACCGATTCTCATGAAATTTTGTGTGCATTTTGGTAGGTCTGAGAATTTAAAATTTAATTTAAATTTTTTATCCCCCTAAATGTAAAGGGTAGTCCACCCCAATATCTTTTTTTTAAATTTGTAGATATTTTTTTATTTTTTTATGATACAATACAGCATAGAAAAATAAATACAACCCTGAATTTTCAACTCTCTACAATCAACCCCTATTTATTATTAGTAAATTATAAATCTGAATTTTTTTGGCAAGGCTTTCATGAGACTTGGAATAAAAAAAATATATTACTCTTAATTTTCCACCTCTCTACGATCAACCCCTATTTTACCATCGCGATTTAAACTTTGATTTTATTTTTAATAATTACCTATAATTATGATTTTTTTCTCAATTCAATTTAATTTTCCGCCTTCGCCGGTCGATAACTGATCGATTGATAGTTGACCGTTGTCACCTCTCATCCAGCAAACAGCACTACTATCTGACTGACGGACTGACCGACTGCCGGACTGACTGATTGGCGGACTGATGGACTGACGGACTGACGGACTGACGGACTGACGGACTGACGGACTGACGGACTGACGGACTGACGGACTGACGGACTGACGGACTGACGGACTGACGGACTGACGGACTGACGGACTGACGGACTGACGGACTGACGGACTGACGGACTGACGGACTGACGGACTGACGGACTGACGGACTGACGGACTGACGGACTGACTTCTTCAAATTCAACTTCAAATTTTCACCCTTCCTATATCAACCTCTGTTTTTTATTCGCGATTTTTATATTATTCTGTTCCATCCACAGATTCGCAATAGTGCTAGATGGCAATCGAATATAACAATTGTAGTACGATAAATTTTCATGTATAGTTTATAATAAAGTAAATGTGGCAAAACAACGTTTGCCGGGTCCGCTAGTATTATATATAAAATTATTCTGTTTACATACACTTATTATGACATTATTGAATTATATGAAATTCTGTAGATAAATAAAAAAAAGCATTACTTAAAATAATAATATTATAGGTATACTTAGCCGTTGATCACGTTAGGTGTGAAGAATGTCCCAGGATATTTTATTCATTTTATAGTAGCTGTTCCCAGCGGGTTGGTATTCGACTTTTTGTCAGGTACCTTCATTGGCGGACGTAGAACAACTCACCAAAGTGTCATCATATAGTTTAGGAGTGCCTAGAGGACAATCATACATACATTAATTTATTAAAATACAGTGTAAACTCTTTATAACGAAACTCAAGGGACTGAGCATTTTTTGTCGTTATAGAGAGTTATCGTTATATGGAGTGAACAAAAAAAACCAAATTAACAAGAATTTTTAATATGTATGTCTTAGATAATAAATGCTTGTATAAATTATTGTTTACACATATAGTCTGATAACTTTGTCTGACGTTTTTTGCTATGCCAGTACTTGTTTTGTATTATTTTATGTATTCTATTCATATCTAGATATGTGGTGGAATCGTCTTGATAAAACAACAAAAATTTTTCTACCAACTTAGCGGCATCTAGGGCTTGTTGAATTGTTGGTGGTGATTCGGCTTTGTCTACTTGATCGTCTTCTTCATCTTGATTATCGGGTGTTTCCTGACTTTTTGACACTAAATCAACAATTTGTTCATCTGTAAGTGTACCAGTTACGGCTACATCCTCATCTATATTTTCGTACGATTGTAGATCTTCGTTAAAATTGTTTGGTATGTTGAACTGGCTTATCCATTCACTCAGTGGTAGATTGTCTTCACTGTCAAATTGGTTCGTTTCTTGGCTACTACATAATCCAGCATGTCGAAAAGAATGTTGGATAGTGGCCGCTGTTTTTTTTTCAGCACAAACTTTTTCGTCAACACTAATCGCTTTCCGTTTACTGGCCATGTTAACAGTTTCAAAGTAGGTTTACGACTGATAATACGATAGGTACCCAGTATGCTTGGTCGAAGACCATCACTTCCGAGAAAACAATGTGTCATACTGCACGTGTTCAAGGCAATTAACGATAACAAAAGCTAGACCGACCTCGGATGTTTCGGAGCTTCAAAGTCTTTTGTTACCTGATAACATAACATAAACAATAATACCGATAATAAATATTTACTGTCTAAAAATATGAACACATTTCTTCGTAATTCTTCGTAATAGAGAATGGCGTATCGCTATAAAGAGTGTTTCAATATGTGGGTTTTAACGCAAACCAACCAACTTGGGCTCACTTCAACGTTATAGGGAGTTTATCGTTATAAAGGATAACGTTATAAAGAGTTTACACTGTATATTATATAGGTTACTAAACTACCCGTAAAGCCGAAAGGAGGTTAAATGGGGTCTTATCACGAGTCCATTCACAATATAAGAACAAATAAAAAATCCGATTTTTATGAATGAAAAATAGAAAAACTATTAAAGTAGACAATTATTAGGTAAAATAAGTACATAGGCCTTTCTGTTAAATAATCTGGTTCCCTGGCATGACAGCTTACTAGGGTTGTTGGCTTTGATGAATTTTGTAATACGTTGTACATGCCAAAAAATACATAAACAGATTTTTAAGAATAAAAAATAGAAAATCTATTAAAGTAGACAATTATTAGGTAAAATAGGGACGTAGGCCTTTCTGTTAAATAATCTGGTTCCCCGAAATAACAGCTTACTTGGGTGGTTGGCTTTGATATTTAATAATATTTTACGGGGTATTTTGTAACACGTTGTATGGATTGACACCCCAATTACGGTTGTCGTCAGTAAATAGACTGGGCTGAAATTAATAGCTTAATTTCACAAATATTGTATTCAAATTCAATCGAAAGTCGAAAAATCAAGCCTTGATAAAATTACTCTGTTATATGAATAATTTATAACATTGTGCATTATTGACTCAGGCACAAAATAAGGACAAGGTTAATCTTTGAGTAGGTATTTTAGGGATCCGCTTTCATTTAGAAACCCTTTAAGGACAAGAAAACTTTGATATATTATGATGCTGAATACACGAAATATAGTTTTTAAACTCAGGTGCAACTATAATAATAAGTTTTCAAAACCATTTTTTTTTATTTATAAAATTTACAATTGAAATAATTAGAAAAAAATGTTTTGTAGAGATGAAATATAATATCAATATTATTAACTGCAAAGAAAGAAACAAATGAAAAGTATATTAACAGTCAATTATGTGTTACAATTTGAACCTATAAACGTCTCATAAAGTTAATAATTTTGTACGGAACCCATGCTCCTAATTATTGAACCCGCTCCCACTTACCCGCTAGTTTATTTTAAAATCCATAGACACGATGTCGGCGTCGCTCAGAGGCGGCAAATTGAACGATTACATCTTTTCTTACAAGACTTACAATCACTAACAGTATTTTTAAACTTCTTCATAAGGGTAAGCTGTCGAGAACATAAAAAATAAGGAAAACAGAATGTTAAATAAATTTCAACCTTAACTAATAAATTTCAAGATTTAACATAAGATACATTTTCAAAAATCATTTACTCTCGTGTGTTAAATAAGGAATTTCAGTGTGTGTAAAATTTGATAATTCTAGACCCAGCGGTTCGTTCAAGCCTTTAATGAATCAGCCAATCAATCAGAATATATTTATTATTGGCTAACGGCTGAACAGTCTGTCGATTGAGGTCAACTGCTTGCTGTTGGCTGGCCGTCCTCTCCCTTCCCAGAGCGTGTCACTCCCCTAGACCACGCGCTCCTCGGTGTATCCATGGTTATTCCAATACATTTAAGTACCAGTTGCTATTAACTATATCAGTTGTATATTGGCTGATGCTTGAATGGTTTTATAGGACATGGGTCGGTCGTTGTACTGGCTGAGTGTAGTGGTCATCATCATCATCATCATGTACATATATCTTACTACAAAGGCCCGTATAGTAAGCCTAATACAATAGGAGCAAGAAAAAGCTACAGAAAATACTATAGCTTTTTTATTCAAAGTTAAGGCTGAAGCACACCTGTAGAGACCACAGCTACTGATGTGGCCACTGGTAGAGTGATTAGCTGGTAACAGCCTTCTAGTGAGAAGAAAAACAATAGATAAGTAACAATCTTAAAAATAAGATGAATCCACTACTGACATGTCAGACAACTATCTAGACAAAAGTATAATGATGGGCCTATGGGCCTATGGGCTTGGTGGTTAGGCCCTGACTGCCACGCCGCTGGTCGTAGTTCGATTTCCACCCAGGAGAAACATTCGTGACCATGAACATGTCTGATATTTCTGTGTATAGGTTTTAATATTTATACAAGCTAGTCTTTAGATAAAAACAATTGGATATTAGTAAAAATTCTGCTTAGTTTAGGATCAAATGTCTGTGTAAAGAATGTCTCAGGATATTTAATATTCTTATCTTTAAAGTTTAATAAAAAATCAAATTCAATGATTTAAAAATCCACAAATATCTAATTCAAACCAGATATGAGGCTACGAAAGTGACAGTATGAACCTCCTTATCCCGACTTATAAACCTTAAGTATCGATTAAGTTACAAAAACCTATCATTGTAATTATAATACGAAATAGCCCGTACATTGAAGCCTCTGTAAGTGTCAGAAATGATCTTGAAACAAAAACAAACATTTAACCACATTCCCCTTAAGTGTCTGTCCAATAAATTATTTTTTAAATAATGTCCGGTAAATATGCTCATTACATGATGGAACGCCTACCGAAACTGTCGATGAATATTTTAGTAGTCCGATTCAGGTACAGTTAGTGCATAGATTAAACGATAAGGATAACCATTTTTGAACATCACTACATTTATGCATAACTGTGTGTTGCCTCTGAGAAGTTTGGACCCGTAAAATTGAATATTTCTACGTAAAATCTATTATAAGGGCGGCCTCATTGTCAACGTTTTCACACCACAGATCAATAATAAAAACAACACAAAACGTTCGTTAACCTCTTGCCAAAGATAAGCAAAATAACGGTCCGTCCATAGAGCTATCAATAAATTTGCCTTGTCATCAATATTGTCTGTACTCAGATGCTATTAATAAATTCACAAACAAAAACTGAAGTAGGCATTCAAAGAGCTTGCTCAAGATGGACCATCTCATTTTTCTCTTTGTTCGTTATCTATGTTAATAACTTCTGTACACGTTCATGCACAGAATATTCAGTAAAAAATCGTATCTTACATCCATTAGCGCCTCATACCGTATGCAAATTGCTGGTGACTTAAGTATCACAATTACGAAGACGACGCAACGATTTCTCTTAATTTTTCGTCTTTCATTTCCCATCATTTTCATTCTTATCTCTTTAGTTTACGATCATATAATAGTGTACATATTGTAGGTGTTGATTTTGGGTGGTCCGCCTTTTAAATAATGATGTTATTATTTATATGGTTGTTATTAATGGTGTGTAGAGTGAACCGTCTCATCAAGATAAGTTTCCAATGAGCACTCATTACTGTTATCGGATGAGCGATTGGCTTCTAAACGTTTATCTGTTTAGAGATTTTGATTTGATTGTTTTCAAGAGCTGCTGGTGATATTTCCAGTGTGTTGTCATTCATTTGTTTATCATTATCACTAGTACCTGCCTGGTCCGTCAGGTGGTCAGCGTCAGCGGTCAAGTGGTCTGTTGACTCACGTGTTTCGGAGACAGTACTTGAATTAATATTGTTTTGATTTGTCGTCATGTCTATAACATCAATTTTATCAACTAGCCTTGGAATCTACTCAGATGTTATATCTGATTGAACTACATTGATTATTGGATATTTACCAGACTAGAAATAGCGTTGACTGTTCGTCCTACCACTCGGTTTAGTTGGTGAGCCCTCCCGATTAGTCTCTGTGTCTTCTGTGTTTGCTTTTGTTAGTATTTTAGATGGTTCTTAATCCAGAGTTTGTCCGGTGAAGTACTACCACCATACCCATTTCCATCGTAAAGCAGTAATACAACTGTTTTTCGAATATAAAGGTATGGTGAGGGTGAAATTACAGGCACCTGAGACTTGACAACTTTTCGCCTTAGGGTCGACATCGCATTGGCGATTTCCCAGGTGTTTCAAAAGTCCTAAGGTAGTGGTGACCACTCACCATGCTTGTCGGCCTTATTGACATTAAAAAACACGCAAAAGCACGCTCGGCGTATCTATAAGGGTTAGTTTTAATTCGATTTATACTTTTACGGGTCCTATTCTGCATCATTACATCACGTTATAGTCCTAAATTAGCTTTAATGTAATGTGTATTTGTTTCTTCTTCTTTTATTTCTTATACCAATTCCAAATCGTAGTCAATAACTAATTATTTACCAATTTTCAATCTTGGGTCACGTACAAAGTAAACTGGTTGCATTAACCGTGGGAACCGGGACTGTTTGCCCACCACATGTTGGTCTCTTCACAAACAGCCAAACACTCGACGCCTTTTGTCCAAAAACGTAATGGGGATAGATAAATAAAAAAAGAGGCCTCAATGGGACTGGCGCTAGGAATCTTGAGGACAAGACAATGAACTGGAGGACCTTCAAATAGAGGCAATCGGGGAAAAGGAAAGAAGTGAAGTGGGGAAGTGTTATTGTGGTGATGATAAAAGATTTGAAAAGGGTCTGAAAATCTCATTTATGTTTCTTTGACTTTTTTCATGCACTATTTATTATAAATTCAGGTTTGACAATAAAAAAAACAATGTGGGAATTCTTCAATTACCCTTGATTTTACATTAACACTTTTGTCTTTTTGACTGGCCAGTTGGCTTGGTGGTTAGCGACTCTGACTGCCAAACCGAAGGTGGCGGGTTCGATTCCCACCCAGGTCAAACATTTGTGTGCATGAACATGTCTGTTTGTTCTGTGTCTGGGTGTAAATATCTATATAACTATGTATTTAGATAAAAAAATACAATATATAGTATATCAGTTATCTGTTTTCCATAGTACAAGCTCTGCTTAGTTTGGGACCAGATGGCCGTGTGTAAAGAATATCCCAGGCCATTTATTTTTATTTATTATGAGTGTAAAAGCTTCGTCCATTTCCAATAACACTCGCATCCAATACTTCACTTACCTACAAAGTATAAACGCTCAAATAATTGAAAATTCTCAAAATAACCTCCACGAATTGATGCTGAATTCCAAAAAGAAAGAAATAGATTGTCTTTCGTCTCCTTCCCACCCACTGTGATGCGTCTCAGAACATATCCGCGAGCGAACCTAATGGACTTGTAATACCCGGGGTCTTCAAACATACAAGTGGCGTTAAAAGGACGAAGAGCTAACACAATGCGTATTTAAGTTTGGTAGAAGTTATGGAAGACTAGCTTTCGGCCCGCGGTTTTACTCCTGATACAAAAACCCCTTGTTTCTCTCCGTACCATACGCTACGTGTCTGCTAAGTTTAAGCAAGATCGGTTTTGTCGTTTAGCCGTTAAAGCGATTGAACGTTGAAAACTAAAAGGCTATAGCTATGCAAAGAAAATTCGAAGAATTTGACCCTTTTGAATGAAACATCGGTTATATCATCACATTCTGAGTGTTCAAACACAAGTCTAGTAAGTATTCACAGTAAAAAAGGCTCAAAATCCAAAACATTTTCTTGCAAGCTTTTTTTATTTTTTGCGCACCAACGCATTGAGCACTGGGTGTTCAATTAGGAACAAAAATAAAAAATACTATTTATTCTCCTTAGTGCACCTACGGTGGTATCTTTGTGTGGTTGGGTGTACTATACAATATTATGTATTAATGAAAGTATCTAGTTTTCACTGTAGTAAAATAAGAGATTGTTATTAATATCACAGTCAGCCTTATATTATTTTTTAAACTTTTTAGTTACAAGGCATAAATTTAATAAGTCTAAGGCAATAAGTTTATTTATTGATAGTTTTAGTTTTGAGTATCAAAATTCATGTAAAAATAGGAACAGTGGTGCCATCTATCAACACCTCATCATAACAAAAATAAAGATACCTATTTTTTATTGTTTTACAATCGCAACACCGCTTCAGCTTATGCCTTTAACCAGCACCTAGACACTGGACGGCCAATATTGACCGAGTGGAGTATTTTTTGTCAAGCCCGAATGGAAGGGTTGAATGGCTGAGGGTGTTTGAAGAGACGCGGCAACCTTCACTATGGAATCCAGAAAATTGTGCCGGAATTCAATATAATAATGGATAATGGAAGCCTGTTTTATTATCCGAGCTGTCCCCTGCGATTTCACCCGCGTTCCCCGGGAATGATACTTTCCCGGAATCATTGTTTTTTTTATGTTTTACTCCAGGTTATAAACTATCCATATGGCAAGTTTCATCCAAATCCGTTAAGAAGTTTTAGGGTGAAAAAGTAACATACATCGTCACAAACTTTCGCATTTATAATATTACTAGTATTTGTATAGCGCCTGGAACGTATTACTAAGGTAAACATTACAATTTAACTTTTTCTGATTACATAAATATAAAAACCTTATTCAGTTTAGGCTCAAAAAGGGCCCTAAGGGTATTAAGGTCATCGCTGAATGTACCACGTGGAGGTCTATAAGGAAGCCTCTAGAGTAATTCACACCGGGATTATAATCTAGAGTAGACAGCTTGAAATTTACAACCAGTTTTCTTTTACTTTTATATTTTTACAGAACTCCCGACATTAAAGCCCCAAACCAAGCAGAGCTAATATTATGGAAACCAGAAATCCGATACTACATATACAGTTTTTTTGCCTTCTAATTACATACTAATATGTGTAGCCAGACAAGAAACGAACATGTTCATGCCCATCAATGTTTGTCCTTAGAACCCACAACCTGTGGCGAGGCAGTCAGTCTCTAGTCTATAGTCTAGTCAGGACCACTAACCTACCTGTCTCGTCAAGTTAGGACAGACAAAAAAAGGTACTTCTTTTATATTATTTAAAGATATCTATAGAAATAATCAAAAATATAATTGACTCCAATATAATTAAATATGCATTGAAAGTTCAATAATGACCATGCAGTATAATTTAACTTTAGCAGTGTTTTGAAGACAGCTCTTTGGATTCTAAAGATTTTTAAATGACCATGGTATTTTATTGTTTAGTAGCGACCAACACCATTTTTTTTTTAAGGGACGAAGGTTTTACACCCATATTCTAAGACGTTTCCTTGAAAATTCCTCGACTCCACTCAACCTCCTTCGATTCGACATCAGTCGGGATTGCTCGAGTTTTGCTCAAGTTATGACTTAGAATACCAATTTTGAGAATTCCTCGAGAAAATGCTTAAGGTATTCTCAGTCGAGTTGGAGTCGAGTGCCATCTGAGGAAACGTCATAGAACATGGGTGTTAGTCTCTGATGCCTCTTACACCCATACGCGTACATTGCCCCGCCCTAGCTTCGCACGGGGAACACCAAACTTCTCCAGTTCCTCATCTTCCTCTAGTATTGGAGTCCAATAGAAACATACACATTCATTTTTTATTTATAAGATTTTAAATTTAAGAAAACAGCTATTCTGGCGGTTACTAATTTTCATGCTTCAAACTCTCCAAGAACCTCAATTTTTTTGGAGAGTATTATTAAATAATACTTTAAATTAAGTTCCATATCAGTTTTAGCAATTATTTATCTCCAACCTTGTTTTCAATGAGAGATATTACGTTTTGAACGAGCGCGCTCGTACGCGAACTGTTTGCAGACCTCTTCAATTTCCTTGTACACAGGGATTACTGGAAGCAATCAGAACACAGCCATATATACAACAATTTAAGAAATAAAATAAATGTTGCCATGTCTCATGTATAGTCAAAAACTTACGAATATTTTTATTTCGTTTCATTTTGTAACAAAGTATTTTCTATATTTCTCTTACTGGTAGATATTTATAAAAAGAATAAAGAAGGTTTTTTTCAGAAGTTTCATTTTAAGTGTCGCCTTATACTAAGAAAAATACAATATATGAGTATTTTCTTCTTATTGAAGTGAAAAATTTTAACTTTTAACTATACCTATCTACTTATTACTGGTGGCCTAGCGATCGAAATTCGACCGTATTTCAAATATGTTTTAAGTTTGAACTTTATTGAGACTTTTTTCAGAGTATATAACCTCTATGATCATTATACTTTTTTGAATTTTCTGTTTGACATTGGCTGTATGAGCGTAAGCTATTTATATTGTAAAAATATGTGTGTCAACGTATGGTAGCGGTAGGAATGTGTTGGTAACAATAAATATTTATAAATTTAAGTTTCCTGCACATTCTCCATCTAAACTTAAACTATGCCAAATCTCACTCGACTCCATGTGCGCAATATGCTTAAAAATGGGTCTATAGTTTAGCTTCACTTATCAATGTATAGATTCTTCCTATCTTCTTTAATGGAAGTATAGACCGGATTTAAAGTAGGTACAGCTCTCAAAATAGGTAGATGTTAGACCATATTATTATATTAACTAGTTACTTCAAGATGATAGTCAGAGAGACTGGTGCTGGGACTCTAAAAGGTAGATAGTAAAAGAAATGTCTTATTTGTGGTTATAGTATTATTTCTTGTAAGGTTGTAAATACCTACGTAACAATCTGAGTAACCAAAAATTCGTAAGCTAATAAACGCTTGTGCTATGGTAACCAGGTTTTGAACTGCATATATACTACTTATATCACACCCAGACACAACAAACGGAAATTTTTATACATGCAAATATTTGGGCTTTGTAGAATTTGAACTCTAAACTTATGGCCAACAAGTCCATAAACGCAACAATTCGCTTTTTGACCAAGAACTTGGTACCCAAAACATAGTGTTACCACAATTTTTACAATATCTCAATCTGTGATATTAAATCATATCAAAGTCTGTGATATAAAATCAACCAACAAGCTATAATTTTATAGGAATCTAGCAATCCGCCTCGGCTTTGCACGGGAAGATCAAATTAATTGGTAGCGAACATATGTCACAAAATTATTAATGAACCTCCGTCTAGGCTGATATGAAGTTTGTCTGAAAATGTTATCAAAATCAGTACAGTTATTTTAGAGTCCAAAGGAA
Organism: Habrosyne pyritoides; assembly: GCA_907165245.1. Lineage (NCBI taxonomy): Eukaryota > Metazoa > Arthropoda > Insecta > Lepidoptera > Drepanidae > Habrosyne > Habrosyne pyritoides. Next base: position 3,132,581 of record OU015592.1, read on the forward strand.
ACATACACACATATGGATTTTTAAATAGATTCCTGACCACGTGTTACAAGAATTAAGTAACTGTAAATATTAACTGAAGTAACTAACGCCTTTTCATACAAAATACATCAACTAAAATTACTTCATAATGAATAAAAAATGTTTTGCTCCTCCGCCAAGGCATTGGTCTATGGAAAACCAGTTTTGATCCAAATGTTTGGTCAAACTGTTAACATGGACCTTCGAGTCAGAGGCATCATGTGCGTTGATTATTATCGAACAATTTGTTTTTTGGGAGTTACTTTAAACTTGGTCGATTCATTCAAGTTTAGAAAATGAATGTAAATTGTAGATAATGTAGTTAAAAGGTTATTGAAGGGACGTAAGCGACGAAGCCGTTGGATAGCAGCCGCTATATAGGTAGTAGAAAGAAAATAACTAAACTTGCGGCATGCTATGATGGCCGTTTTGACGATCAACAATGACAAAGAAAAATAACCTTCATACCTTCTAACATAAGGTGCATCTGTTGATCCAACAGCCAATTGTATGATGATGGAAATCAACCTTATTCTAACGCAATACAATTTCGTTTCCTATGACAATCTGAAACATCAAAACGGCCATCATAGCGTGCCGGTAGTATAACTTTGATATAACTATTTTATATAAGGTCGTATGTAAACTACTTACCAGCTTCTACCTTACAGTTTTAGCCTAGAGATCCAGAACAAATACAACAAGTTTTGAATATATTTAATTTTAATTGTTTGTAATATAATATTCCGGAAGTATATCTTAATGTTTGTTTTCACCAGGAATATCATTGAAGAGTATGTGTTTTAGTTCTGGATTCTTTTAAAATTGTAAATGTTTCTTGGCCGTATAAAAGCGATTTAAAGCGATAGTGTACTTACATAATTCATTCAAGTATCAGAAATTGTACAAGGCCGAAGCTCTGCCCGAATATATAACAAAGAACCAAATCGGTATTGTATTTCACAATCGTTCACTAGTCTTCACGTCAGTCATAACAATATGGTCAAATCCTGATAAAACTTCAATAGTGCAATGTAGGATTCTCGCGTGCGTATTCATAGATGTCACCACACAGCCATCTAATCCCTACTAATATTATAAATGTGAATGTAAGTTTGTTTATTACGCTTTCACGCAAAAACTACTTAACCGATCATCATGAAACTTTTTACTGTACTTGGAGGTATTAGATAACATAGGATACTTTTAGTGCCGGGAAAATGTTACATGCCTCGGTAGCGCGGGTGAATTCGCGGGGGACAGTTAGTATTATATATTTCGAATACGGTAACAAAAATGGTTATAAACTGGAATATCATACAATCTAGGAGTCTTTAAGGCAAGAGTGAATAGGCATTACTTGAGTCCGCGTGTACCATCCTCGACTGCATCGTCACTTTCCATCAGGTGAGATCCAGTCAAATGCGCTCAAGTTTTTATAAAAAAAATATTATGTAAGGGGGTACTCCTCGGAAACGAACGGTACGGATCCCTAAAAAAAACTTAAAGGTACATAAATAGAACGAGGTACTCATTCAAACCACACCTGTAACAAACTAAATTAAGGAGGCTGTACCTGTAAGCTATGGTTGGGGTACCATCGGCGTACTATGAACTAGTTAGCACCTGCATCAGTAACATATGTTAGTATCTACAAACATATTAATCGTCTCTGTACGATAGTTTACTCTGGGCTTCTTTCTCTGTGAGCACAGAGTAAGCGAAAATAACAGAGATTTTTTTAAATCTATACTAATGTTATAAAGAGGAAAGATTTGTATGTAAGTATGTTTGTTACTCTTTCACGCAAAAACTACTAAACGGATATGGAGGAAACTTGGCATATAGATAGAGCATATCCTGGAATAACATATAGGCTACTTTTTATCCCGGGAAATAGGATATCTCTCGGGAACGCGGGTAAAACCGAGGGGGACAGCTATACTATTATAAATGCGATAGTTTGGATGCTGGTCACTCAATTACGCCAGAACGGCTGAACGGATATAGTTGAATTTTGGCAGAGAAATAAATTATTATCAGGATTAGTACATAGGCTTAAAATTCCGGGAATTTGTGACATCCCCCGGGAACGGGGGTGAATCTGCAGGGGATAGCTAGTTTATGAATACATTTAGTTTAGATCTTTGTTTTTTACCTTCTATTGTAAGGTTGGTATGGTTGACACCTATTCATATATTATATTATAGCTAACTAGCCACCACTAGCCTGCCGTGCTACGGTTTTACTAGCGCTCCAGTCGGTCTTATGTTTTCTCAGAATGAATTATTACAGAACTGAGTGTGATTTTTATTTCTCTAATCACAATCGTAAACATAGGATTAGGAGTATTACCTTGCCTGACCCGGAAATCAATCCACATACTCTAAGTCTATAGCCGAACTTTATACCACTTAATCGCAGACTACTGATAATAAATTAACCAGTAACTAGATAAAATATTACTTCGCTGAATTGGCATAGTTTATGTACCTATTAAGTATTGGTTTAAATTAAAAAACGTAAAGACGCAAACATGTGTAAAATATGCGAAGTGCAGCAGCAATCGATCAAGTTTGACAGTTACTTGCATGCTTAGAATTTTCCAATTTTCCAGTTTTGATCGATAAATACTTTAAAATTTCAGTTGAAATGATTTTTTGTAATTTATGAGCATATGTACTTAGTATTTACCAGAAAGAATATACAATGGCATTCCAATTCAACATTGAATAAAGGATATTCGATACACAAAGTTGTGGGAAACATTATCCCACGTGAAAATTACTTAAATATGTATTTTTCTTGGTAATTTCACGAATTGTTTACATTCTATAGGTGTGACGCAATATTTTGTCTTGTTGAACAAAACTTATGACGCAAGGAGTTGGACATTGTATTACTTCCGATATAAATGAAGAAATACTATTATTTCACAATTTGTTGACAAAGCCATGTCAAATCATTACTACCGCACACAATATTCATGTTTCGATGTCACATGATATTGGTAAATAGGACATTGATGAACAAAGAAATTTTATACAAATAAAAACCTAACATGTTTAGTAATTTACAAATAGGCTAGAGTGAATAGGCTCCTAATAAACGAGTGCGCCTCAACATCAAAGATTGCATCACTGCTTACCATCAGGTGGGATCGCAGTCAAGCACTAGCTTATATAATTTAAAAATAAATCGGAATACCTAAATGGAAATTTTAGATATAGTGCTCTTATCTCCTGGATCGGTAAACGTAGTGTAGAGCGCCCTCCAGCTAGATGGAGCGATGATATACGCAAGCTGGCTGGTAGCGGTTGGAAACAAAGAGCTGAAGATCGAGCTCCGTGGCGTGCCATAGGTGAGGCCTATGTCCAGCAGTGGGCGGAGATAGGCGGATGATGATGATCTCCATTTCAGTTCATTTCATTCATAAGTGCCTTCCGAAGGCCTAAACTGAATAAAAACCCTAGGTCCAGTTTCAGTAGCCTTGGAATCGAACCAGGATTGCATCCACATAAACTTAAATATTGAGTTCTCGCAAGAAATTACTACGCAAAATCTTCCAAATTCTGCTTGCGCCAATTTTAGTTGATCTCGAATCCTCAAACAAATCTTGAGTCAATGCACTACAGCTATTTTTAAATCCAAATAAATAGGTATCGTTATTATTTTTCTTACCTCACATTATTTGAAAACCTCTTCAAACTTCTGTTCAAACACACCTGTACTGAATTCTGGCATTTATTATATACCTAATAGGTACTATTTTGCACTCCACATGTTAGGGGTACTCAATATATTATACACAAACATTGATATTAGGTACGTACGTTGCATTCTTTTAAATATGTTTTGGTAAATTTCTGTTTGATATCGACTAGACATAGTTATGTTATGTTAATAATATTTGTTGAGTCAATACAAATTTTATACTTTGTCACCTATATTTGCGAGGTAGGTAAATAAAATTTTTGCCTATTTGATCAGAACTGTTTAGGAAAAGTTTGTGATATTTTTAGATAATGAATGATATGTTAGCTGCCTACAAATAATACCTACTATTATTTTTAAATACCATTTTTTTATCAAAGTTTTCTCTGTCCCAGGACTACTCTATGCCCAGACAGAGGTGCTAATCGGCAAGCGCACACGCACCGGCCGTCGACGCGGCATCACGCCCAGTTAGCCCCACTTTACCCTATTTGTTCTTAATGTTACATTTCACCCGCAAACACCCTCTTCCGGCCAGATTATTGGAAATAACGCCTTTTTTGTGGCCGCAACCGGCCCGCTACTTTTGGGTAAATAAGGCTCTGGATTGAGCACAGAGAAATATTTATAATCTACCGCATAGCGGTTAAACCTGGTATTTAAATTGGTGGTGTTTATTAACTCTATCATGACACGGTTAATACTTCTCTTAAAAAAGTCCCGTCGAATCGTCATTACTCTGCGTACTAGATGGTTGAAATAATTTTTCCATCCAGAAATAAGTTTCAATACCAAATTTAATTGAAAATAAAAAATCTGTTTATGAATACTTGCGAAGGATTAGCACATTATTACGGACCTTGACGAAAAGCCGTGAATATAAATAAAAAGAAAATAAACATAGACAAATGACACACAGAGACTGCGAGTTAAATATGATTTAATTTCGTAATTTTTCTTAGCAATAATATTTCGTTCTCAGCATCATGAATACTTATAATTAGACACAGCAATACATTAACTTGTGTCACGTAAGTTTATTATGTATTTTAAGCGCATATTTTTGTAAACTATTATACTTTAACACTTTCTGGAATGTATTAATGTCTTACAGTTTGTAATGTATATAGACGATGGAATAATACAGGAATGTTAAGCAATATATATTCACATTGACTCGTTGGTGACATTAAAATACCTATTAGAATTACTTACACTGAACAATTATTTAATATAAACATATTTTTCGTTATAACCTTTTTACTCTTTGAAACTCAATTTTAAGAATAAAATTCATCAAAAACCTTTTTTAGGGTTGTCAGTTTTTTATAAAATTAATTGTTCAGTGCAAGTCAATTATTTAAATAATTTACACTGGGTATAGGATACACATTATATTTTCTAAGTTTTGAGTTGGTTTGGTCATCGCTTTCAGTGTACAAGAGAAAAAAACTATGAAAATCGGAATAAATAAATAAAATTTGCATACGGAATTTCATCTCAATTTAGTTTGGATAACCTGAATTTATGTTTTCGACAACCCTGAAAACGATCACCACAATTCGATAAATTCTGTACTTTATATTTTCTTATGTTAAAAAGTTTTATCTACTCCAAGTTTACAGACATAAAATTAATATACTAGATACAATGGGAACACATAGTCGTACCTACACTGCCATCACACTATGGCACAGATCTTATTCAAATATTATAGATTATAAAAGTCCTTTATTGTATTTATAACGGCAATGAACGCAAGGAAACAACAAACATGCAGTGACGCCATTTTCTATTGCAAAATTTTAACATTCAACACATTTGCGAAATCATATTTGACGAAACCATAAGCATCACTAGAAATCGAGAAATATTTACGACAATAAGAGATTCAAAAACCTATCACTCGCATACGAACTCTTAAAATAATATGTACAAAGCGCTCAAAATCATACAAATTCACAAATCTTTCGGAAAATATTTATATGAAAATTATTAAAGGGAAATGTTTCAGTACATGGTGTTAGTGAAGAAAACTAGGTCATATCCACTGAGGCTAATCACAAGAGAGCGGTTGGTAGGATAGATTAAATACCCATAATTAAATACAAAACATTTTAATACAACTTTACATCTAACACCTACGTTTACAAATTCCGAATAAGTTTTTTGATAAATAAGTAAACACAATTATTATTTCTTATTATATTTACAAGCAGATAACACGATCCGTACTTAACAGTAAGCGTTTTAAATAATAACACACTGAGAATTGACGTAAAGGCGCTTTTTGCTACACTTATGGCGAAACAGCCTTGGCGATCGAGGGTTATAAACTCAATAAAGCTGTGTCGAAGACGATGGCGGCTTCTCGAGCGACCGACGCGACCGACGCGACCGACGCGAACGACGCGACCTGGTCGTCGCGTCCAAGCACCGAAGTTCAGCGGTGGTCCGGCGGACTCGTGACCGGCTGGACTGTTTGCTCTCTCCACAGAAAACCTTTTTTCCTTTTAGAGCACGAGTCCGGCCGCTGGCACAAGAGCAAACGAGCGCCACGATGTTACACGATCTTAAGGAATTTCACATCTCCGGACGTCGTCCCGGGTATTTTTTCCCCATTCGAATGTTTGCTCTCTCGCTTCAGCTACCATTCATGCGTCGTTTGTGACGCCGCGGCCACCGCGGCCGAGCTAACCTAACGCTATCCAGTCCACGTCACTGTAATAATACTGCGATAGTTGACTAATACTCTGTCCACTCACAATGTCCATCGACAGCTGGCAACGGAACGCGCGAAGCGTTGAAGCGTAAATGAGCTGCTAATGTTGCGTCGCGCGTCGGCGTCGGCGCCAGGTCGCCTACGTGCCGTCGCAGTTCCTCCGCCTCTGATGCCTGTTGGCGTGGTGGTGGCGCACGCCGTGGCACGGGTTCTTGATGGCGTTCAGCGACGGAGGCCGCAGTCTACGCTGCGGGCGCCACTTGGGCAGGTCTCCCGCCAGCATAGTGTTGTGCCTGTTGATGTCGAAGGCTTGGGCCTCCTGCATGAACGAGAAACACTTGTGAAGCCTCTCCGAGAGGCGGCTCTTGCCGCGTCGGAGCTGCACGCCGCGCCGGTTGAACCCTATGTAGCGGTCTTCGTTCTTCACCAGGTGGTATCTGTTGTAACCGTCCACAAATTCCTCTTTGAACAGGCAGTTGGGTTGATTCTGCGCTTGGTATCGCGTCTGTTGGAAAGAAATTGTATTCAGATTATGACAGCCAACCACTTTACCTGGAGACGGGCTTAAAAGAAATATCAAATTTATTGAATGAGAATATGTTTAAGTAATAATAAACCTCATATTATGCAAGTCAAGGAGGACACTCACCAATCGCCTGCCGACCAACCGGGACCGGTTGAAGCAGAGGTACATGTCCTGCACGGGAGAGTGGATGAGCAGTTCTAGGCTGTAGTCGCGCGAGCTGATGGTGAGATTCGCTGTAACAAAGATAACAACATTGTTAGATAACTCTTATATATAGATAACTCGTGTTGCTTTGACTGTTTTAAAAGTTGCAGTAGGTAGCTTCTCTGAAAGGACATTTCATAAATCTAGAATGAGGTAAACTTTCTCGTTACAAAAAGAAAGTTTTATGCGAATCTTTTAAAACAGTAAATGTCAGATATTTCCATATAAACTTAAATTCAATTTAATTAACTAAGTACTTAAATTCTAATTCCCTCAAGACTACCTTCCCGATACTCAATTCATGAATTAATTAACTCATAAGCGCACAGATTAATGTAAAAAGAAAGTAAATATTCTACGAATTCCCGATCATTACACCCGCTTATAGTAATTCCGACACCCCAGGTGCATTTTCTAATTTCAAAAACGCGCCTCTACGTTATAAATTCAATTTACGAATATTGCCCGAAAGATGGACACAGAGTAATGTAGTGGCGAGGTGCCACAGACTAATCGTTAATGATATTTGAACACTAATAAAGTAGAAAAATAAAACGTCGATAAATATTAATCTATGGTTGGACATTCAATACATGACGGGTTAGGCCGGGTTCACATGTTGCTGCGTGTAGGTACCGCTATTTTAAATGTTACCTATGAAGTCAAATGTAAATGTAATACAATGTTTGTATAGCTTTTATATAATACCTGTATTTGCTATAGAGATAAGTTAAAAGTGCCGTGTAATAGAAAAAAATATTCGGCCTCAACTTCACTTGCCATCGGGTGAGATTGAGGTCCCATCGTAAAAAAAAAACTTTTTAAAACTTACTATAATAAAAGCATGTAGCACAGATTTCATAAAATTACCTGTTATATATAAATACATTTTACATTTGTGTCAGATTTCTTCTAGATGAAATTTCACCAAGAGATCTAACTAACCCTAAAAACGGTAAAGAAAAGAAAACCTTACACAATTATTTTAAGGTTAAACTTTAATTACCATTTCACTTATTCGAACGCCATGTAAACCGACCACGCCTATCGATAGATAACATAAAAGAGGAAAGTTGTTGTATGGAATTCGATGACCAAACGCGATGGTTCTCCAATAAAAAGAATTAATAAAAATGAAACCAGGTACCGGCCTATGACACCGCTTGGTGTCGTTTCAATTAACATTGAGAGAAATAAAAAGCACTGATACACTGCGCAGCGACATAAATTGTTAGTAATTTCATTAGTATCAGACAAGAGTGTAAATGGTAATGTATAAACTGTAATAAAACCTTCGATTGTTAGGTTGTATTGATGTAGAGTTAAGTGCGAAATGCTGTGTATATTTTTTATGGTACCATAAAAAGGATGTTTATGTACTTGACTGTACATAATGTCAAATATTTAAAAAAATAATTCCCAAAGAAAAAGTTTTAGTTACAATTTTATGTCACATTTCTGTTTTTACACTTTACTAGCTGTCCTCCACGGTATCACCTCCGTTCCCGAGGGATGCAACATTTTCCCGGCACAAAAAGTATCCTATGTTACTTCTAATACCTCCAAAAATATGTGTACAAAGTTTCATGATAATCGGCTCAGTAGTTTTCGCGTGAAAGCGTAACAAACAAACTTACATTCACATTTATAATAGTAGTAGGGATTAATCCATTAAAATATTATAAATTAAAAAAAAACTGTTTGGCTAAGCGGCTGAACGGATTTTGATAAAACTTCGTAAGGGTATCGATTGTACTATGAGGAAGGACATAGACAAACTTTCATCTCAAAAAATAATACTTATGCTATATAAAGCGGGTGAAACCGCGGGGCGGAAGTTAATTACATTATTACCCTCAAAATGGAACAAATACACTTGTCCATGTAATATGAGCGTGCCAAATGTTTTCATTCACTTTTACGACCGTCGTAACGACTGATAACATGAGACAGTGTTTTTTAAAAATTTTATTATTTAATCTTCACGTACGACTCATATTTGCAGACTAATGCAGTTATATAATTATTTCTCGTATTTTTTTTTATTCTTGGCTTTATTTTTGCCATGGTCGTGTTTGATTTTGAAGAGATACATTTTTCGAATTTCGTTTTATTTCTACTAATATTATAAATGCGAAAGTTTGTATGTTTGTTACTCTTTCGCGCAAAAACTACCAAACGGATTTGGATGAAACTTGGCACAGATATAGAAAATCCCCTAGAATAACATGGGAACGTGGGCGAAACTGCGGGTGACAGCTGGTGGTTTCATTAATTACAATCACAACATCTCTTTGCAAGTCTTAAAGCGATTTTGATAATCTGTGCGAATGATATTTGATATAGATACTACATCCAGTTTACAATAATTTTTAATATTTTACCAGCGCCCTGCGGCTTTGCCTGCTTTCAACCTTGTTATAAACCTTCCTCTTGAATTACTTTATCTATTGCTGAAAACTGCATTATCCGGCAAATCTGTTGCATAGTTTACGATTCTATAAAGGACATACAGACAAATATTCATTTTCATATACATATATAAATAGATAGATAGACAGATAGATAGATAGATAGATAGATATTGAGAACGGATCTCCACAAAATGTTCGGTATATCAAGCCACAAACGGGACATTTTCCTCCAAAACTAGCGAAGCAAGTAAACATTGCTCAATCTCCGTAATATACTTGGGTTAATTCTGTAAAGACAACATTATCACGAGTTGCCAGAGTAAACACCCGCCTTTGAAGATGCCGACGCATGAAATTTCACTTTTGTCAAGTGGCAAGTGGAGGGAAGTGAAAGACGTCAACATATTACTTAAGACTATCAAAGAAGGTACGAGAAAAATAAAAAAAAAATTATTTTTGTTTTCGACTGTGGCTTAAACCGAAAATGTCATAGGAATTAATATATGCTTGCGGACGGATGGCAGACGATAATTGTGGAATGCTTGAGGTATTGTGAGACGCTAAAGTGACAGGTTTTATTTTTTGTAAATTTATTGATCTCATTTTTTGTTATCCTTTTTTTTAGTAGATATGTGTAATTAGTGTTATTGGTGAAAACCGTTCTAATTGTTAAAATAAATAAATATATTTCCTTTAATATTATAAAACAAAGTTATAATTTCTGTCTGTATGTTTTTGTGCTTAGTTCTTTTAATTAATCTATGCAATAGATCTTGATGCGGATTTTACTGTAATTAGAAGAATTTCTTCCTAAAAGTGTATAGAACATTTACGTTGCCGTATGGGACGTTAGTATAGAATTAAACACAACCAATAAATAAAGATTATCGTTCCACGTGTCGATTCTATGTTTCTTAGAATAAGTAACCTTGTGTAATAATGATAATAAATACCAAGTTACTTTGAACACAATAGTAAAAACTAAATGATTTGTAAACTAGTAATAGACTTTACCCGCTATTCAAAGAGATCTCATAAGTTGATCCTACTAATATTATAATGCGAAAGTATTTACAAATAGATACGGAGTTTGTTACTCTTTCACGGAATACTAATCAACGAATTTGGATGAAACTTAGCACATATATCGAAACTGCCCTGGAATAACACATAGGTTTCTTTTTATGCCGGGAAAATGTCATATCCTATGAACGCAAGTGAAACCGCGGAGGACATCTAGTAAGTCATAAGTAAGGGTTAGAAGTACTTAGTAGAGCTCGTAGTGCAGAGCTCATCCGGAGATATACTACCACCTTACTTTCAGCCGTGAAGCAGCATACTACATACGACTGCAAAAAGTACAAGGTTCATTTCTGGGACTAGGTGCGCGCTTCTATAACAAAATCCATGCATCGACTTTAGATTTGTCCTTGCAAAAATTTAAGGATCATATTAAAGCTGTATTGGTAAAAAAGGCTTATTACAACATAAATGAATATTTAAATGATAATAGTGCCTGGTTGTAAATGTATTGTTGTATGGTATGATTTATTTTTTTTATTTGAATGCAATTTAAATTTATCTATAACTTTGAACATGTTATGGTCACAGTGATAACACTTTGTGTGTATTCTAAAATTCATAATTTTTTTTTTTTTTTGATGTGTTTTCAAACTTAAGTTAGTCATGCTCGCTTTAATGCCTTTGCTTGTGGCGGCGTTGTGTGGCGGGTCGCTCACTTCCCTACAATATGGCGAGGAGGGCGATGGCTGCCACATGCGTCATACTTGTGAACAGGTGCTGCTTGTGGGGGCTGGTCGGCTTTAGTTTGTTTGTATTTTATTTTTCATTACATATTTATAATATTATATTATTGTTAAATAATTCTGCAATATTGCCATAACACACAGGTATTGTCAATGAGACTAAATAATATTTTATGTAATAAATCTAAGTTTGTTTTTTTTTTTTAAAGAGTAATTGCTGAGTTTATTGCCGGCTCTTCTCAGTAAAAAACAACCTTCCGAACCGGTATTAGAGTCAGACTATTCATAAGTGCTTGTAAAGGCCTATTTGAATAAAAATATTTTCATTCATTTTCATTTTCATTTCATTTACTATGCTAATATGAATTACTCTATGTCTTTTAGAAAGGCAAGGGGGCAGATGAAATTACAGGCACATGAGACTTGAAAACTTCACATCTCAGGGTCGACAACGCATTGATGATGCCCCTAGTGTTCCAAGTATCCATAGGCAGCGGTAACCAATTGCAATCAGCCTGTTTGACTTCTTCAACTATTTATTTCATTTTTTCATAAAGTGAACTAAAAATGTTGCCAATCATCTTTTATTGAATGATTCGATATTTAAAATCTTAATGATTTATTGGATTTTCGATTTCCTTAAAAGTATTCGTATTGAAAACGCAGCTAGCTGTCATCGGGTCAGTGACCGGCTATCGGCACTTTTGATAACGTCGTATCGATGTAATCTTTGTACTTGTTACCTGAATTTTATAAAGAACCAGCTCCAATAGTGCAGTTTGTTACTGCGTTTCTAAATTATCTATATACATAAATACAAACAAATAAAATTGAGGCGTCTATATGTAATGTCAAAATAAGATGTTTTAAATGCGTCTGAGAGTCGCATAACAAAAATCGATTTGATTTTTGAAATGAAAACTTCTTTAGCAGCGTTGACACTTTTCTAGGGCTGGATACTGACAATGATGCACAAAAATGCACAACGTTAATTGAACATGAAATGTTTTCACTTCTGCCGGCACTCCCGGAGTGCAACCCGTTGTTTTTTCTCTAACTTTCAGTTTTTTTTGGCTGGACCGATTTTGACGAGACTTTGAAGCAGATAGCTAATTTTATAAGAATAACTAAGGCTACTTTTTATCCTGAAAAAATGTCACATCCCTCAAGAACACGAGTGTAACCGCGGAGGAAAGTTGGTAATCAAAAAAATTAATAGATAATTTTTTTCAAATTGGAACAGCTATACTATACTATACATACCTTCTTGAAATAGGTATATAAGGAAAGTATTAGATCACCATTTTGGAAGGTGATACGTACCTACCCCGTTTTGTTAAGTTTGTCGACCGATTATGATTATTTTTACAGTCAAATCTAATGATTAATAAAAGGAAATGACGTTATTCTCGTATCTTTGCTAATCTCAGCTCTCTAATATAATAATAGATAAACTATAAAGTTTTTGAAAAAAAATTTTTGAAAAACATAATAATATTTTATGGAGGAAAAGCACAAAATTCCTACTAATATTATAAATGTGAATGTAAGTTTGTTTGTTACACTTTCAAGTGAAAACTACTTAACCGTTCATCATGAAACTTTGTACACATATTCTTGGAAGTATTAGAAATAACATTGGATATTTTTTGAGCCGGGAAAATGTTACATCCCTCCGGAGCGCGGGTGAAACCGCGGGGGACAGCTAGCTATTTATACATACAGAAGTCACAACATGTTTTCAGCAGAAAATAAATACTTTATCTTTAAATATTCATTTACTTAGAATAATGAGATTATGGAGTTAGATTCTTTGATAAAAAGATTTAAACATTCCTCAGCCACATGGTAGCTAGGATTACACTCAATTTCTAGGAAATGGTTACCACCATTTCAATACCTTGAATTAATAATAATTGCTTATCTGGATTGTTTAGGTAAATTCAATGCTTAACATAGGGGCGTTCATTATCTAAATGTAAAACGAGATTTTTCACGCCCTAATCGTGTGGAAATAACCAAAAAATCGTATTTTAAAAAATATATATTATAGCTGTCCCCCGCGGTTTCACCCGCGTTCCTGAGGGATTTACATTTTCCCTGGATAAAAAGTAGCCTATGTTACTCAGTGATAATGTAGCTTTCTAATGAAAAAAGAATTATTAAAATCGGTCCAGTAATTTTTGAGTTTATTCGTTACATACAAAAATACAAATCATTCCTCTTTATAATATTAGTGTAGAAGTGTAGATTAGTAAAGCTGTATTATACCGGTTACAAAACTACCCGTAAAGCCGAAAGGAGGTTAAATGACCTTATAACAAGGCCATTCACAATATTTAAGAACCGTAGTTTTTAATAAAAAAATATATTTTTATGAATGAAAAATAGAAAAACTATTAAACGAGACAATTATTAGGTAAAATAGGTACGTAGGCCTTTCTGTTAAATAATCTGGTTCCCTGACATGACAGCTTACTAGGGTTGTTGGCTTTGATAAATTAATTATATTCTTACAGGGTATTTTGTAACACGTTCTAGATACTAAAGGATGTTTCTAGGTTCGTGACGGAACGATTTTCAATGAAATTTAACACACATATATCTAGATCTAGCTGTCCCCCGCGGTTTTACCCGCGTTCCCGTGGGATGTCACATGTATTATACATAAAAACCTTCCTCTTCAATCGCTCTATCTATTAAAAAATACCGCATCAAAATCCGTTGCGTAGTTTTAAAGATTTAAGCATATATAGGGACAGAGAAAGCGACTCATTTTTATACTATGTAGTGATATGTCCTTATTTTCATTGCCCCGGAAAAATATAATTATCCCGGCAACGCAAGTAAACCCGCGTTAGATGTTTATGAGATTTATAGTTAATTATAATTGATAATGCGAATTAAAAACAAAGAGAAGATAGGTATTTCACCTCAGATAAAGAGTCCGAAAGGTTAATATTTAAATCAATTAATAATAACTAGAGTTACTGGAAAAGGTAGATAATATTATTTTGATACAGAGTACGATAATAAATAAAAATATAAAAAAATCTTGGATATTCTTTTCACATGGTCATCTGATACTAAACTACTAGACTTTGTAGTATGGAAATCAGAAAAGTGATATTCGTACTAAAATTATGGAATCGAAATTGTCTTGCATATCTGTCTGCCTGTTACCTTTTTACTGCTAAGCGACTAAACTTATCCATCTGAAATTTCTCATACGCATTGTCTGTTAGTTTACGAAACTACCATTTAATACATTTTCATACTTCTTTTTACACCTAAATATAATATAGTATTTTTATTTCTTTCTTTTTACATTTTCTACGGACACTTAGCCCTTTCTTACTTAGTCCTTACTCTTTGAAGATTCTACGTAATTACAAGGTATTAAGTGTTTTTAAAAATTAATATCTTTCCGCGCTTGCTCAGCTCGTTGTTTCGAACTGAAGCTATATTAATATATTATGTATAATATTTTATAATATATTATAGTATAATTGTCTATAGATATATGCTCAGACACAGAACAAACAGACTATATCATGCACGTAGGCAAACAAGGAGGCGGTCCACCTGATGGTAAGTGTTACCGCCACAGACATTTGCAACACTAGGGGCATCTTTAATGCGTTGTCGACCCTGAGATGTGAAGTTGTCAAGTCTCATGCGCTTGTAATTTCACCCTTACTTTTCTAACCGAAACACAGTAATACAAGTGCACTAATCACGGCGGAAATTTGCAATAAAAAGCTCTACTACTCAATTTGAATGAAACCTAGCCAGTTTGTCTCGTATTTCGATGTAAAATAATATTGTTATCAATAACCTTGTGCACTAATCAACAAGTCAACATTCTAACATTACCTTTACGTAATTTGCGTCACAATTATTCTAGATAACAGTTTAATGTCTTTACTGGTTTAAAAAGAGTGTAATGATTTTGGGTACTTTCTTTTTTTTTTTTATTTAAAAATCAAAACCATTCAGTGTAGGAGGGCACTTCTGAAGATCAAATATACTGAAGCAACTACAATATTTTGTGACATTCTTTACACACGGCCATCTCAACCGAAACAAATGGAATCCCGATAACTAATGTACTAAATATACTGATTTTTTTAAATACATAGATATCGATATTTTCATCCAAATAAAAAAAATTGTTGGAAAATCTAAGTCTTCAACTAAAGTTATGTTCGGAAGTTGGTCTTCGACTGAACGACTGAATGGAAACTGGATAGAAGCTTGGTTTTTTAAATGTATTATTTAGAATTGTTGGACAGAGTTGGAATTGGTATCTATGTAACTTCTTATACTTTCATATACGATACTAGCTGTCCCCGCGGTTTTACCGCGTTCCCGCGGGATGTCACATGTATTATACATAAAAACCTTCCTCTCCAATCACTCTATCTATTTAAAAAAACGCATCAAAATCCGTTGCGTAGTTTTAAAGATTTAAGCATACATAGAGATATAGGTACATAGGGACAGAGAAAGCGACTTTGTTTTATACTATGTAGTGAAATCTACCTTGGCTTAAATCTTAACGAAATCCAAAATTTATTTCCTTTAAACCCCACCAATCCATAAAAAAAAAACATAAAAAACTAAATTTTAATTAATTTTAAACAAACCGCTTCTCTTACGTCAATAAACCGCTAACTCATTAATGTTGTATAGATAACGCTATCTCTGAAATACCTACCTGTAACCGAGTCGTAACATGTAAACGCTACGAGACAACGGGATAAATAAGTAGGGATAAGAGACATAAATGGGATAAGAGAGTAATCACAATGCGGTAGGTAGATATTTGTCGGGAATCCTGTGTTAAATTCCAGACCGCTTCCTTAGGAGCTCAGTGTGTTTCCAATGTCGGTTTGTGTAGATAACCTAGCTGCTACGTCATATCGTGGATCCGATTACGAGGTCAAAAAAATTACATGTCTGTTTGTTCCTTGTCCGGTTTAGGTTATCTGGTTTCTGTAGGACTTATACGCTTGGTTTGGTTTAGGATTCGTTTTACGTTGTAAACGATTTTAGTTCACAAAGCTGTACATATTCAAATAGATTAATAAAGACATGAATTTTAGGTATTGGATGGAAAAAGGTGGGTCTAAAAGGAAAATGACAATTCGATGAAGTTTTGTCGCGACCTCTATTGTATGTCTCTTTCAATAACTACACAATCACGTGAGAGGTCCGGAGCTACGTTGTGATAGGTATCGCATACCACATTATGTGCTAGCTATAAGTATGTTTAAAATTTACGACTGAATCAACGTTAGTATTAATTAGAATTGAATTTTAAGGCCGATTACCGATGACCAAATATTTTGGACTAAAATTAAAATGAAAAACAATTCAAACATAATTTTTTTTCTTTTAAACGTGTAACAATGGACACGCACAATTTTGTAAGCGCCTTCCCGGCGACAGGATATGCGCAGCAGTTTGTACTGTAAACATGGATTTACTTACACTACTGAAATCTCTACGTCTGTCTTAATCTATCTTAATCTGGGACCTCGGATAACTTAATAAGTGGAAGTTATTCTTACTGTCAGATTATGAGTACTTAAGTACTGCATTTACAGTACAAAAATATTTAAGTCTTTGTTTAGAAAATAATTAAAGTTGACGAGATCTGAGGAACTATTTTGACAGCTCAGTGTTATTGGAAAATGAACTCTATGTCGTTATAATTAGTTTCATCAGCCTCGTCATACAATTAACCATTGGATCAATAGATGATCCTTATCGTAAGAACAAATAAATATTTGATTTTTCTATGATATTCTTAGCTATCAAAATAGCCCATTTGCTTTTAAAAAAGTATTTATTGGCAATACTAGGGACATCGCCATTGCCTTGTCGACTCTGAGACGTGAAGTTGGTAAGTCTCATGTGCCTGTAATTTCACCGACCTAAAACGCAAAGATGTCATAAAAAAAAAGAAAAAAAAAATCTGAAAAAAAAATCTGCTTTTATTTTACCCATATAAGAGTTTTTTTTTTATTTAAGTATGTTTTGGCCACCTGCGTAACAACAATACGCGCATAATTTAAAACAAAAGGCGTCTCTTGTTTAATGAAGAAAATATATCAATACAGCAATAAAATGGGCACTAATGGCATGTATTACAACAATATAATTATAAAATTCATGTGAATACATTATATAACTCTGAAGGTTTGTTATAATGTTTTTATATGCTTTGTATGAATTCCTAATAGGGTAATCAGTATAGAGACTGGCCACTTACAAAAAAAAACAGTATTTTTTTTTTGAAAAATTGTCATTGTATTGGTAATTGGATTTTTTTTTAGACTAAACATTTTTGTTACAATGTTTATATATTTTCTAGATAAATCAACATTGTTGCCTTTTGGAGTAAGTGTAGCCTTTTCGAAGAAACATACGGGCGGTGGGTTAGTATAAATTTGAAAGTATAAATCTCACTAAAGAAAATCATATATTTCCATGTACATATGAACTTTTAAAGACATGGGTTATAAGATATTAAATTTATTAATGCAAATAGGTATTTACAGGCTTTTATAAATGGTCAGACTCTAACGCTGGTTCGGGAGGTTACATGGGTTCCACGACATGTATTCTGTGAAACATAGTGTTTGTAATGCGTACCGAAAATACCCACAAAAGACAATTACAGCAAAGGTTAGATAACTGCTTATTTAGAAAATTTCTTTTTCAAATCATAAGTAGTTTTTATTTCATGATTTTCGTGCCTTCCTGAGTTAGCGAAGTTCATAAAATAAATGTATAGTGGCCAGTTACAGTGTAAATTGCCCTGCTAAGGTAATGCGTACTGAAAATACCCACAAAATACAATTACAACAATGGTCAGAAAACTGCTTTTATAGCAATTTTTTTTTTTCAAATCATAAATAGTTTTTATTTCATAATTTTCGTGCCTTCCTGAGTTAGCGAAGTTCATAAAATTAATTTCCAGTGGCCAGTTACAGTGTAAATTGCCCTGCTAAGTCTAAACGTCTTTTCCTTATCAATCTTCCTTGTGCACACGACTTGGTGACGTCATAAGTGCATCTCAGCGAAGCCAAGAATCCTGACATTTTGAGCCGCGACTACACAGTCACGTTCGGTAATGTAAACAAATTGATGTGAGTTCACTCGTTTAACTCGTTACGCGGATTTACAAGATAAGTGTTTTTAGATTTAGCTGTTTATTTTGCTTCTAGCTGTTTTCCGTGGTTTCACTTCCCTTCCCCGGGGTTTTAAGATTTCCCGAAATAAAGTATTCTATGTGTCAGTCCAGGATTTATTATCTATGTGCCAAGTTATTCAAACCAATAGATAGGTTGAAGAAATCTCTTGTTTGATTACATACTATAAATGTCAAGACCGACAAACATGAACTATTGGATCAGTAGATGAACCTTATCTTAGGGCATTAGATATGATTTTTCTTTGACATTCTTGGCTTTAAATAGGCCTTTATAGAATTCAATTTAGTATGAAATACTGATATTTGTTTTATTTTTTTTTAACAAGCAGACGGTCCACCCAGTGTCAGCAGACGTACAATAATTATTGTACATGTATCATAATCACATGAATTTTTCAATCGTCAATCCTAAGCGTACAACCTTGACAAAAGAACAATAATTTTGATCGATAGCAATTTTCTATAAAATTTTAAAATGTACAATAATTTTTAATGAAAGTTACTGAAAGTACAATCATTTTAAGGCACTGGTACAATAATGATGTTTCACTCGTCTGCCAATACTGGGTCCACCTGATGGTTAGTGGTCACCGCCGCCTATGGACATTTGCAACACCGGGAGCAGCGCCAATGCATTGTCGACACAGAGACGTGAAGTTATTAAGTCTCATATGCATGTAATGTTATTGGCTCCCTAACCGAATTACAGTATAACTGCTTTACGGAAAATCTCTGCACTAAAAGCTTTAATTTTAATACTTTGAAAATATTATCTAAATCCATTTTTTACTTTAAATTATAGGGAATAGGGCCAATAACCCGTATTGTTATTTCAACCCTATACCCACCACAATTAAGATGACAATTGATTAGGCATGTGCTATATCAAATGTATAACCGTTACGTCTAATCACGGCTTTAGAACTGAGAATACCAATACGTTATTATCTTAGAAACTAATATCAAGTTACAGTCTAGTCAGACTAGATTATGCGACCACAAACAGTGTGTGGCATTGACACTAATACAAGATATGCCCGATTCATTTACAATATATATATATATATTGATAGCATTATAATTTGTATGGTGATATGAATATTCTAGCCCATAAAAATATAATGGAAAAAAAATCTTAACTTTCGTAAAGGCCTTGCTTGCCTGGATTCTATTCTCTAGTTCCTAGTTCATTATAGCCTTGTTTAACGAAATTACAAACAGGCAGAAGTTGCAATACCTATATATATTTTGTGCAGAGAAGAATGAAAAGAAGGGAATATTCTCAGTTGTCGTATATATACACTTATTCTGTGCAAAAATAATCTGGCAAACCGGAATTCACAATTGAGGTACCTACTCTTAAAGGCCTATTTTAGAGGTCTTCACTAGGTCAAACAGGCCTTATTAAAGGAAATGTTCCTCGTTTAAATTAGGCAGTATTAAGTTTATCCTACATAAAAAGGCTTATGTAAGTGGTCGCGTCGCCTATAGCAATGCCCTGTAGATTTTCACCGTATTATCGAAGTATTCACAGCCTAGAAGGCAACTGAATCTTAAGTGCAACTGCCAGTGCAAGTGCCAGAATACACTGGTAGATGTTCAGCAGCGGCCGCCTTACCCTTTGCGAGGCTCCGGGCGGCAGGTCATTGTGAGGCCCTTTGTCCCTCGTGAAAAGTATGTGATGCGATAGTAAGTCTGGTTGTTTGGTTTAGGTATTTGTCGTGTTTGACAAGAAATGGTAAAATTATACAAATAAATAAAATTTGAAATCCATTTTTTTTTATTTGCTTGGGTTGCGCGAGGCCCCTGCAAGAACGAGGCCCAGGGCGATTGCCCCGTTCACCACACCCTAAGGTCGCCTCTGATGTTCAGCATCAGATTCCCTAGAAGCTAGGCTAAGCAATTACAATCGTAATAAAATATGTACAATTATAATAATTAAATGATTATATTCCTTGTTTATGAAAAAACGTGATTTCTGGTTATCAAACAATTAGAAACGCCCCCGATGACGTAAACTCGTAGTTCAAATAACCCGAAGGTTGATTGTATATTAATACTATCTGTATGTCGCTTGACGTAATCATGTAGGCTGACAAACAGCCCGACCACCTGATGGTAAGTGGTCACCGCTGCCTATGGACATTTGCAGCACCAGAGGCATTGTCAATGCGTTGTCGACCATGAGACGTGAAGTTAGGTCTCATGTTTGTAATTTTACCGTCCCCCTTACTTTTCTAACCGAAACACAGTAATGTATGAGTGCACTATAGCTTCACGGCGGAAATAGGCGAAGTGGTATTTCTCTGAACGTGCTCTGCACTATGAGCTTTACTAAAAGTACGTTACTTGCGATTTAAAATTTTGGTACTTTTCAACCGGTTCCCTGCGTTTCAATATAAGCTTAGGTGCATTCCATAGGAAAATCTTTTTTTTGAGTCGAAATTGTAAATATCTCAGATAATCAGTCAGGATTGTTATGGGTACTAACATCTGTTTATAACCTCCTTACGTAATAATTAATATTATAAAAGGACCATCTACCCTCTTATCCCCTGAACCTACATTCTTCAGATATAGGTATACCTTCAAATAGATCTTATTCTGTTACATGAATTCAAGCCAAAGAACAACTTTCTGATAAATCATACAAACTTTCGAAAGACTTCAGAAAGTTTTGAAAATAATTTAAAGTTTTTGATTTAGGTAGTTGATATTGTCATGTAAGGTGGTCAAAGATAATGCATTAATAAAAGTGGCACTTCTTTGAATTTTTGAACGCACGGAGATTCGTAATTTGTTTTTATGCTCAGTAATAGTTTTTATTTGTATGACACGGTACACCGAAACCTACAAATTTTGACATAAAGAGAAAAGATAAAGATTACGTCGCTACCAAAAAACTGTGTCAACATTGCACTTGCAAACTTTTCATTGACTCTGAAACAAGCTAAAATCGTCCTTAAGATGTTAACCGTAGGAGTCATCAGACCTGACAGTGTTATCGAATGATAATAATTGGATATCAGAATCAGGTCAAACGCATATTTTGATAACCGGCCATCGCAAAGTCTTAGATACGATAAATATATTTCCTTTCAAATGTTTAAAAGAATGACAAGTACTTCGTAGAATTGTACAATATGTTACTGTGACCCAGTTTGGATTTAAAGATAGATAAAAATCACACGGATTGTAAACTATACACGGTTTTGTCAAACTAAAAATCACCTAAAAGATTTTAATTTTAGAACGTAAAGCAAAAAGAGCCTACTGAACTAAGGAAGTAAAAAAAAAATTATAATCCAAAAATAAATGCTAATATTTACAATCTTCATTTATTGCAACTAATTGCAGTAAATTTTTCCAAAAACTATACATTTTTTAATATTTTCCAAGTTCTGATTGACATTCGTAAAAAAAATCCATTTTTAAATTCCTTCAAAAAACTTTACAATCGACTCGTACTTCTTCGTAAACACGAAGATTGCCGATGTAAATTTCAATAGTAATACAGGAATGCGTTTATTATAACAAAGTAAGATGTTTACAAAACCCATGGTGTTTTTTTTTTATTCGCGACATTGGAAATACACTGAGACCACCCAACTGGCAATTGTTCAACACATGTTTATAATAATAGCAATAAAACTGTAGATAAACTTAATATCTGTCTGTATGTTGATAATTCGTGTGTCTGAATTTCATATCAAGTTTTGTTAATTGAAATACGTAATAAAATGTTGATAAAATACTTGACTACAAGGTTGTTTCGCTCTGAGTGTTATTCTTTGAGATGTTGGAATGAAATCATCTTTGTTATAATATTTTATGTACCTATCTGTTTTTTCTTTAGGTTTTATAAATTATTATATAACGTGTTACAATATACCCCGTCATAATTAATTTATCAAAGCCAACAACCCTAGTAAGCTGTCATGTCAGGAAACCAGATTATTTAACAGAAAGAATTTTACCTTATAATTGTCTACTTTAATAGTTTTTCTATTTTAAATTCTCTAAATAAAAAAAACTTTTTTTTTATTTTTTTGGATATGTTATACAGCTTTACTACGGTTCTTAAATATTGTGAATGGACTCGATTTTTGTTTAGGTATTGACTAGCCTTAGTGTTTTAAATTCTTTTTTTTCCTTAGGTTCTCCAAATATTAAAAGTGTTAGAAAAATGTTATTGTATATCTATTATCTATACATAAATACGCAAAGACAAATTAGTTAAGTACCTAATTTGTCTTAAATATTCTTCTGCGTGTGAATAATTATTTTTCAAACTGTTTTTTTCACATACATATTATGTTTTACGAGAATTTCAACGACTACAAAAGTAGGCAAGCACAAGTAATTAGTAAATAAGAGATCGTTTAGAAGCCTGTATGTTAAAAAGGGCAAACTTAAGTGCAGAAATATACTGATACCAAAGGCTGAAACTGTGTTACAAGTCACGCTACTCACGCAGCAATTATAACTGAGTAAAATCATAAACTGACCAAGTCCCTAACAATCTGAAATAACAAAACAAGTATATTTAAATCAACAAAAAAAACGTATCAAAAATTATATAACATAATAGAAATAACAAACTATTCTTTGACACGAATCGAAAATCGAATTCACGGTAATCGATAAAAAAACGTATAATCGATTGAAATAAAAACATCCCACCCATTTCGAAAATCGTCAATTACTCGATGCGCACAAATAACTATCTATTATTTTTAAAACGTACGACGCTAATGAGGGTTGCGTGTGGTAGGTATGTTATTTTTTTGCAAAACAGGGGTCTTTTAATATTATATTTTATAAGTTTAACAACTTAATTTGGTAAGGCGCCGCACCGCCTACATCTTTTGATTTCATATAATTATCGTTCCGCCAAACCTTTCGATGAATTGCCGCAAAAAATAAACCACCGAGGAAGTGCTACGAAAGTGGAGAACGTCCATTCTTGCGGTTTCCCGGTACGAAACACGATTCCATATCGATTGATTGTAATAATATTGATTCGATTATGATTTAATTAAATAAATATTTGCTGAAAGATATAGATTATTCATTTCAAATTATAAATATGAAATTTAAAATCGGATTCTATTTTCAAAAAAATATTTTTTTAAATTCCGGCGATCTGCAACTCACCCGTTATTATTTGACCAATTATATTTCTAACTCGATGTGAATAATTAAATTTCGTTATCAGCGTTTTGAAATCAAATTTTAATTAAAAAGCGTCACATATTTCACGCGGTATTCGGCGGTAGGCGGTGCAACGAGTCCGATGATATGTTACCCGACAAAATTAACGAGATCTTTATTTCATTAGTATTTCCGTCTAAGATACACTTGTAGTGGAGATCACTCGACGCTGGTGATGCAGTATTAAATCGTTAAATTTAATATTGGCCGTATAGTTACTTTTATTGCTTCACAACTAACACGTATGCTAACACGGGTCGAGTGATTATTTTTTTATTCTAACAAATAAATGTTTGTTCTCACGCGATTATTGTTCTTTAATTTGATAGTTTTCCGCTCTTTATTTGATACTTTAATTCTTGTGAGTACACGGAAATTTTATTAGTATTATTTATCGCCTAATGACGTATGATGAAATGGGACAAACATTATTGTAATGCATTTACATCATTATTTAATAATGTGTCAAAATGCTGATACGCAACTGTCGCGGTCTTATTGGGTCACTTGTACGTGTAATTGCAATATGAACTTCACAATAGTAATACGATGTGCTCCGCACGTACGCACAACTCACTAAAAATGTATTCACCAAATTAAGAATATTGAATTCTATGTCTAAAGTAATAAAGTTCAATGCAATACGAAACTTGAAATTAAATAGAAGTCTGCAATTCAATGAGCCTGCATATTTTTAATCATCATCAAATTCCATTCGGATGATTGTATTTTGTGCACAAAACGTACTCGAATAACAATAATAAAAGGTTCTCCGAAGGTACACGAGGCCTCTCGTAAAATAACTTGTGATAATTCTTCTGCAAAACACAAAGTGCGCGCGCAAAAATAAAGAAAGGTGAAAGTAGGCTTTGTTCAAACATCTGACGCGCCGAGAGGTGTTGTTGTTACTGCAAATATTAAGTAATGCGACAGAAAGGATAATACATTACATATTCGCGAACACGTCAAATGCTTTCGCTAAACAATAACATAAAAAAAATGAAAGGTAGTTTCAATCTTGTTCGTTAAGTCCGCTTCGGTTAATAGCCAAGTCTTGTTCGGAACGATCTAAAACAAGTAAAAAGTGTAAGATTTATCGCAGTGTCATTTGTGAGTTTTTGCAAATGTTTTTATGGGCACGCTTAACGGGCAAAGTCGGGTAAAATAAAAAGATCCGACAGTAAAACTAAATTGGCCATGCATTCAAATTGTCATTTGACTAAGGCTTCAGTAAACAACGTTTGTAGCGCTTAATTACCAAGATTATTTATTCAGGAGGACTGTCGTCTTTCACGATTAAAAACCAAATCTATGATAAAATATAATGAACCATGTTCTTTATAAAAATAGATTTCAAATTCACTTCCACTATTATCATCTCATCTAAAGTATTTATAAGTATGCGATGCTGTCCGAAAAATTATCCTAAATGCATAAGGACCATTGCAATTTTGCTACAAGAATATACAGCTTCTAAACTCTACAATATAACTCTACTGTAACCATAGCGCACTCTGTTTCTATATGCCTGGGCTTTACCTGTTGTACGGACTGGCCGTTGACCCGTCAAGTATTGACATATCCCTATAGTTCCTCACGTCTCGACTACAGCTGCAATGTTTCAAGAACATATACAACAATTTAATCGAACAACCGCTTCTGAATTATCGATGCATTAATTATTCTGTGATACGAGCAAGTAATTTACATCGTGAGCTATGTCATCTAGACATCAAACGATTGCGAGTATTTGATATCGATGTATAATCGAATGGAATTTATTCGATTATGGAAGGGTTGTTTGTGTACTGTGTTTTGTTTTCAGTATGTGATACTGTTTGAAATCATTTCACAAATACTTTTTTTTATTTTGTCCTTTGACTGAAAACCTGAAAACTTATAGGTTGTTATTTTAGTTGGTTTTTAAACTAGATTCCGCAGTCTGGCGCCTGGTTCAGAAACTCCAACTAGAGTAGCACGCTAAAAATACCTATGGAAAAATAATGGAAAACAATTCTAAAGGTATATTTGTTCTTGAACAAGTTAATACACAAGTACTTACGCTGGTCGTTTCCATCGGAGCGAGCCATGACGGTACCGTTTGGGAACACGTTGACGTATAGATGGGAGCACTGGCTGAAGAGGCGAACCGACCGGACCATCGATGGCACCGCACCGCAGATCACCACCTAGAAACAAACATAGCGATCAATGTATTGCTAAAAATATTTTTAATTATAAGACTTTTTATTAAGACTACCAAAAACTGTTGCATTCACGTGAACTTAGGTGCAGGAGTAGCTAAATATGGAGATCATCTTTTGATGTGAGTCAATGATAGTCGAGAGTTGCATAGTATTTGTTCGGTCTTTCTTTTGAGGTACTTAAAGAAAAACCTTTTCAATCCACTCCAAGTCTCATGTCATATTTTTTCCACCATTTTGTTTTACCCTGTCCGAGTCATTTATTCCTCTGTCCGTTTGTCTTATCGGCCAGTCTTGTCAGTATGGAGGTTGGATAGCCGCAACAGTATTCATTATAAAGAAGCTGCTCCTAGTAGCCAACCCAACGTATATATTTGCGTTAATCAAGTGAAACATGATCAGAATCAACTTTGGCAACGTAATTATGAAAATCAGCAAGTTATGATAAGGGCTTTTAATAAGTATTTTGCTCAACCCGATAGCCGATAAATTAGAAAACTTATAGAGTCGTCTTGTACTCGCATGATTATGTATGATCAGTTGATATTTTCGCTATCGTTGTACAAACGCTGATGGTCACACTAAATCAACTGTACGATAACAGTTGGTTGTAAAACAGAGATTTATGCCTTGCTTAGTCACAAGTTTTCATGGCTAATTATTGGGCCTTTGAATGTATCGTGAAAATGACGTAACGTAACGTAACGTGCGTTCAGGAGTTCTTGAATTGTCAATATCAAGAATATCTTGCTATTTTGCATTATGTTTAATGTACGATTGGCTCGTATCTTCTATTGACGTAAGGGGAAACGTTTGACACTCTCATGTGTGGTCCGTATCGTTAAAGTTTAGAAACTTGTCGCTGATTAGTCAGTCTCCTTGCGGTCTGTGCGGCCGATCCTCATTACGCAGATATTGATCGAAATCCTATCGCATAACCTTGTGATCTTCACGAGCTGAGGTGTTGAATATTTACTCGTTAACCTCAATTCACGTCCCTTTGAACCCGAATCAGC
The DNA here is from genome assembly GCA_907165245.1 of Habrosyne pyritoides. Taxonomy (NCBI): domain Eukaryota; kingdom Metazoa; phylum Arthropoda; class Insecta; order Lepidoptera; family Drepanidae; genus Habrosyne; species Habrosyne pyritoides. The sequence goes on from OU015592.1 coordinate 3,159,604, forward strand.
CTATCAGCACGTCAATACTGTCGAGCAATTTCTCAACTGATTATAATACTATAGATGTTAATTACGCACAAACTGATGCCGTCTTCCTCATTTTAATGTCAAATCACATTCCTGCATATGTTATTGATGTATCAGAGAAATCAGCATCTAAAGTCGTATTGGATTTTGTAATTATTACAACCAGCGGTTCATAGCGCTACAATAAGGAAACAATCGATCGCTTTAATGGGTCAGCCGTGCTCAGCTAAAGCGTCAAGCTGAGGGTTCCCGGGGCGTTTAGGCAATTTTAAATCCTATTTATTTGTGCATATAATTTGTTTCACGTTTCTATAATTTTGTGATGTAAGTCCTTTTATGAATGCGGGCGTTGGTGTCATATTCAGGTGGGAAAGCATAGGCTACCGCGACGCGGTCGCAACTCAGCCATATTGCGTTTCACTTGAACTTTTTGTAAACAATACCGGGATTTACTTTTTAATGTTCAATGTTTTGTTTAAGTTCATTTCTTAAAGGCTTTAGTGTCTCAACTAGGTACTAAAGAGGACGTAAGATAGCTGATATTAATACCTGCCAGTGTCTCGAAATTCTAAAATAATGTTGGTGACGAAATGCTCAAAATTAAGAGAGAGTTCTCAATTTGAAAATGGAACTTGACACGTAATATTCACATGTCAAAACGAGTCATACTTAAAAAAAATAACGGTTGCTTTACCAAATACGAAAAGAGCTAATTATGTTAATGGCTTTCCAGAAATTGAGTTTTTTCACAAGTTTAAATAATATTTTTTATAATACAGTTAATTTGTATGCACGTATTACGACATATGTCATACCATGCTTATTAAAAGAAGTCATATTTATAATAATTCCACGTTTATCTATATTACATCAAAAGATATTAAACTTTGTACATATGATTTTATAGATATAACAAGTAATTATGATCTGTTGTAATAGTTTATGATTGTAATATAGAAAATTGATTAATCATAACAATTTAAATTGCTCAAGGATTGTTGTAATCTGTATTGTTATGTTAATAAACTGTGTTTGTATCATTCAAGTAGGTATGAACATTAAAAAAATACTGCTTCATACAAGTTATTTTCATTCAAATCAAAAATATTTACACCATGTTTTTAACTAAGAATGACTGCCTTATCGTAAGTATCTAATCAGAAAACTAAAAAAATTAATACAAGTACCTAGATAGTTACTTAAGCCTGTAGTTTTCTCGCCTTCCCAGAGATTGACAGTTTTCCCAGATTACTCTGGGAATACTATGTTCTCTACAGTGTAAAAATACATGATATGCAATACTTTTTACAGCTTTTCCAATCAAAGTAGTCGACATTTCCGAACTGATTTTGTACAATCACGAAAAAGGTAAATTATAACCTTACTGGCTGTTATATTACACGCGCGCCCATAAACTAAAAAAAATAAACAATATATTGCCAGTCAAGAGGTTAACAGCTGTCATTCTAAATTGGAATAGGTTATTTAAATTTGCACAGAACATGTCAATTACAAATACATTTAATCATTCGAACGCAAAAATTCGAATTTTAAATTATGAAAATGTTCAAGCCACACGTTCAGGAAGATACAATGCATGCATTTTATCAAGTATTCGGAGGTCACCGATCGTTTTGTCATTGGGTTTATCTCGACACGAGCGAACGCATTAACAGCTGATTAAACATCAAACCCGCCAAAACTATCTCGTACCAAGTGTATCGGAAATTTTCACGGCACTTAAGCATTGAGTATTGAGTATTGATAGCATTCTGTATTCATGTTTTAACTCTGTTAGTGTGTGCAAGCAAAACAAATAATGACTGTATTTAGTACATAACTAACTGTTCCCGAGGGATGTCACATTTTCCCGGGATAAAAAAGGCGTTAATTCAGGTTATAGACTATCTATGTGCCAAGATCCACCCAAATTTGTTTTGTAGTTTTTTCGTGACATCCATCCTCAAAAACTTTCGCATTTATAATATTAGTAGGATTGTTTCAAACGGACATTAAAACACGATTTATTTCGTACTAGCTGTCCTCCGCGGTTTTACCCGCGTTCCTGGGGAAGATACATTTTCCCGCGCCTATTGCCTATATGCTATTCCATATATATCACATTCTCTATCTATGTGCCAAGTTTCATTGAAATCTGTGCGGTAGTTTTTGTATGATAGCGAAACAAACATCCATACATCCTCACAAACTTATAATTAAATTTATAATATTACTAGCTGCGCCCTGCGGCTTTGCCCGCTTTCAATCCTGGTTATAAACCTTCCTCTTGTATTACTCTATCTATTGCTGAAAACTGCAATAAAATCCGTTGCATAGTTTATAGTTATATTAAGGACATACAGACAAACATTAATTTATATAGGTATATATAGACTAGGACTAAGATTCAGGCTTACATATATTAGCATTTGTTCCTATTAAATAAAGATACGACATTTTAATCGTCCAGACCATAGAAAGTATGTTTAACAAATCATCATCATTTCCTCATAATATTACAGTTACCGATAGCCTAATTTCATGATGAGCACTTGTTATTGAACTTTAAGTCCTATTGTAGTGTAATAAGGTGTGGTTTAGTTCGATCTAGGTAGCTGAGCCTGTGGCCCAGTATAGGTCCAGTTTACACATCAAATTGTTATCTTTACACTGCCTTATTCGAGGGATTATCTCGACCACACACGAGACTAGATAACAGATTGTTTTAATTATTTCACAGTTATCGCTTTGGTGTTCTAGTTGTTTAAAGCTAGGTTAGAGACCTTGAGGACTTAGGTTCGATTCCGGGTAAAGCAATCAAGCAGGCAAGGTTATAAGCTATGCATTTGTAAAGTACCCGAAGTGGTGATAATTTTCAACACATGACACGTTAGTGCTTACATTATAATTTTCGGTAGAATGTGGATTTCATAACTGAGATATGGCCTACCTCTTTGGGCATAACCGGCGTGAAGATATGTTAAATAGTTATGTTTGTTTAAGTTATAGTTTGAAGCTAGATTTTCGGCAGTATTGCTTCCAAATCTTCCCTTTTATGGCAATAAGGCAGACAAAGAAATACGTTCCACCTAAAGGTAAGTGGTCATCGCCGCCTATGGACATTTGCAACTCCAGGGGCATCGCAATGCGTTGTCGATACTGAGACGTGGAGTTGATAAGTCTCATCGTGTAATTTCACCGACCCCCGTACCTTTCTAACCTAAACACAATATTACAAGGGCATTAATGAATCAAGGTAGAAATGGATATGCATATAAGACTTGCGCAAAACATTTGTGGTAACAAAATTTCTAATGAATAGCGTCACAAGTTTTACCTTGTTTGAAATTCGTGATGTTTAGCGTTAGTCTATGAGCGTATGAAACTACGCTCGTAACCGCTTGGCTTTTCCAAATAACATGTCGACTACTGCAGTATTGTTTTTTTTAACTGGTTTTCCTTAAATTTAATACTGAGATACCTACAGATTTCAGGGAGAGAACGAATAATCATATAATTAGAGTTTGTAATGAAGCTAACAACTTGTAAGTTAGAGTATGCTGTCTATAAAATAAATACTTTCAAAAATTTTAAAACAGTGTGGGACCAAAGAAGTTATTTACAGTATAACAGAAACTGAGATCACCTGCATAATCTCACTATTATTATAAATGCGAAAGTTTCCATGGGTGGATGTTTGATTCAATAACGCTAGAACGGCTGAACGGATCTGAATGATCCTTTTCACAAAGATAGATAGTCTGGAATACCAGATTTTTTTTTAATTTATTAACCATGAAACTTCATGTACACTAACATGTCAGGCAAGCCTAATGCGACAGAGTAATTGATCTTAATATCTATCTTATATCTTATCTATACTATTCCCAATATAACATATGTTTTCCTCTACAATCAAATACAACTAATTTAGGTACTGCAGAGTTAATTAATTTATGTTATATATCTAGGGAATGCATGTAAAACCGCAGGAAGCCGCTAGTTGATTAATAAAGCATCTACTGTCTGATATGTCTACTGGACCTTCAAACGTCATTTGCCGTTATCACACCCAAAATATGCCGATGTGAAGTGACAATTCTTATTCTCTATAATCCGCACACGACATGGCAAAAGATGCTAATGACATGTTGTGAGTGTCACACGTCACGACAATCCGTTATCGGTATGTCTACGTAAGGCTTCTGTTATTATATTGGCGATAAGTAAATTACAATGTAAAATCTCGCAGTGGTCAAGTGGTTTAAAGCTCGGCTAGAACTTTAGGTCCTAGGCTTTGATTCTGTAATGAAAATTACACTACTTCTAGGATGTTTCGTCGCGGTCTCTATGCTCTGTCCCTTTTGCTAACAACGTAATCACGTGAGAGGTCAGCTCTCCTAGGCTTCGTGGCTCGCCGACGAAGTTTGTATAAGGGGGTTGGGTCCGATTCCCAGGTGAGGTAAAATTCATGTTTATGTACATATATGTGACTTTTAGCTTATATCAACGGCCAGTAACAAAAAATGCCATAAACGTTGCACTCTTTTGTGACCTAATCTGACTGCGTAGTTACTCGCTTCCCGCTATCATTACGACTCGCGCCTAAACCTGTCTCACAGCAATTTTCCTATTATTGTCGTAAGAATGCAAAGCAATTGACTATCCAGTATTTTGGTGAAGCGGATTCGAATGAATATTCATCTACTATAACCTTGCACTTTGACATGCAATATTTTCTTACGCTCATTTTATCCATTAACTTATACATTATAATATCATTATCTAGCTTGACTCAATAATTTTGGATTGGCGCAATATACTAATAAATATATATTTTGACATTCTTTACATACGCCATCTGACCCCAACCTAAGCAGAGCTTGTACTATGGAAATCATGTTGGCATCAGTTTGGTACATGAATAGATATTGACATTCAGACAAATGTTTGTCCTGGGAGGGAATCGAATCAGTCTCATGGCAGTCAGGGTCTCAAACAACCGAGCCATCATACCGGGCCGCTAATATACCTTACTTGTTGAAAAGAGTAATTACTGAGCTTACTACCGATTCTTCTCGGTTAAAGCAATCTTCCAAACCACCGTTAGAGTCTACTCATAAGTGACTGAAGGCCTATTTTAATAGATATATTTCATAATGTTTTCTGTCCATTCGGTGCAATATATAATCAAAAGAGATCCTCTCTGACGCGAATTCTCTTTGGAAACGCATTTGTTGACCACTTGTTCAACTGCAACAAGGTATAACGTACGAATGGTGGTATACTCTCCGCCTCTTCTAAGGGTTATGGAAGATCCAAATCGACTGATTAACAAATCTGACGTGTTCATTAACGAATGTCAAAAAATCGTGCACTAGCGTCGCTGCATAATAATGTATGTAAATATGAACCGCTCATTGTTATATGGACGCATCATAGCATCGTAGGAGATGTAATAACTTGTTTATTAAATACTAGCTTTCCCTAACTAACTAACCCTGGGATAATAGGTATTTATTCACACCAGTATGCTGCTAAATAACTTCACAGAAGATTAACGAAACGTTTGGTTTTTTTAATGGGGCCAGGCACCCCTATAAAATAATTCTAGATACGCCAATGCCTGGGATTATAGTCCATCCGGAATAATATGGGTATGTAACTACTTCCCTGAATAAACTCTGCACTACGAGCTGTACTACTTCTAAAGTTAGATATATTATTATTACCTGTTCCCAGTGGTGTCACTGGTATTATATAACAATAATACTGAACTTCACGACTTTTATCCCCGAAGAGAAAGACAGAAGCCTCAATAAATGAGTCACATTCTACCTAAAGATAAAGGAATATATTATAAATATTTTTTTTATATCACCAATGCGTTGTCGTTCCTGAGACTGAAAGTTGTTAAGGCTCATGTGCCTGTAATTTCATCGGCCTCCTTAACATTCTAAACGAAACATTTTAGAGTAGTAGAGCTCTTAGTGCAGAGTTCGTCCGGGGAAGTATTACCACCTTACCCATTTCCGCCGTGAAGCAGTAGTGCAATTGTATTACTGTGTTTCGGTTAGAAAGGTAAGGGGGCCGGTGAAATGACAGGCACATGAGACTTAACAACTTCACGTCTCAGGGTCGACAACGCATTGGCGATGCTCCTAGTGTTGCAAATGTCCATAGGCGGCGGTGGCCACTTACCATCAGGTGGACCGTTTGCTTGTTTGTCGGCTCAAGTGGCATAAAAAAAAAAAAAAAAAAAAAAAAAAAAAAAAAAAAAAAAAAAAAAAACAGTAATACAAGTGCATTACGGCGAAAATGAGTATGGTGGTAGTACTTTCCCCAACGAACTCTGCACTATGAGCTCTACTCTCATCTCTTTAGTCACAACGTGATATACCCATAAGCATTATACCCGTCTCTAGGGTAACCCAAAACTTCATCGCTATAAGCTAAATAAAAAAAAATAACGAGTTAAGCTCCGGGAGTGCGGGCAGAGAGTACCTAGTAGAGCTCTTAGTGCAGAGTTCGTCCGGGGAAGTACTACCACCTTACCCATTTCTGCCGTGAAGCAGTAATGCACTTATTACTGTGTTTCGGTTAGAAAGGTAAGGGGGCCGGTGAAATTACAGGCACATGAGACTTAACAACTTCACGTCTCAGGGTCGACAATGCATTAGCGATGCCCCTAGTGTTGCAAATGTCCATAGGCGGCGGTGACAATTTACCATCAGGTGGACCGTCCGCTTGTTTGTCGGCCCACGTGGTATAAAAAAAAAAAAAAAAGAAGTTAAAACTTGAACATTAACGTTATGCATTTTTACCGTCTTACGAATTTTCGATCAGGTCACGTGTCCTGATGCCAGTTTAACATTTTATACCCATCCCAAGAAAAGTGCTCAACGCCCCTAAAACAGTTTTTACTTCAATAATTTCAGATATACTTACTTAAATATATGAGGATATATAGCTATAGATAAGCCTTGCAAGCAAGATTTATAATTGAAAACCCATAATACGCGCTATTCAATAAGAGCAAATTTCTTCATCATATCGCGTAGTGTTTGCGCGCGTAATCATGGCAAATGATAGGCGGACGTTAAAGACTATAGAAGACAGGGTGGCTATGTTTACAGATATTCGTGGGACTATTACTAAGATTTATCAATGATCCGTTTAAATAAAATAAATCCTGATTGATTGTTTAGTTGTACATACTTATAAATGAAATTAAATGAAATGAAATATTTATTCAAATAGGCCTTCACAGGCACTTATGAATGGTCAGACTCTAACACCGATTCGGAAGGTTGCTTTTACTGAGAAGAGCCGGCAATAAACTCAGCAATTACTCTTTTCAAAATAAGATTTTGTACATAAAGATGTACAGATATTTACACGCAGAGAGAAAAAAGAGAGATGCATGAAATGTGTGTTCTGAGTGGGAATCGAACCTACGATATGAAGTTGGTATGTTTCATTTGTAATTGTTGTAATTTTTTTTTTTTTTTTATGTACTTTGAAAGATCAACGCTGTGGCTAATATCGGTTTTGGGGAATATGAAATATGGAAAATAGCTTCTATAGGGTACTAGGTTTTCTTTAATCACCTTCCACATTACAGGAAACAACAATAACTATTTTTTTAAATATTAGATGGACTGTTCCAAAAGGTTTTACCTAAATCCCACTTCTTAAGAAGCTTAACAGGATGTGAATTTGAATAGAAAAGAAGATGAAGAGAAAGCAGGTTATTAACAGTAATAATATATATTTAGTAAATAAACAAATCATGGTTACCCTAATAGGATGATGGCCAGCGTATTAGATGGAAACCTATATGCTGATACCACCAGCATGGAAATATACATTCACTGTAATGTGGTGAATCAAAATAATAATAATAAGGCTTCTCTTAAGACTAAGGAGACGCGTGCGTAGTGAAGAAGTTACTCTCTCTGGAGCCTTGACCGTTAACTTGGACCCTGTTTCTGATGCCGGTGGGGAACTATCTTTTATATTTTTAATGCTATTCTCTTTTTTCATTATTCATTATAGGTAAACACATCAGATTCAAGTCATTGTGTGCAGTGGCGTAGCTAGGTAACCAAAGGCCCGGGGGCAAAAATATTTGAAGGGCCCCAACTAAACTATTTAAAATCGTTTGTCCGTCAGCCCCGGTGCACTGCCCCGTCTAGCCCTCCGGTAGCTATGCCACTAATTGTGTGCCTATCTTCTAGCCTACTTATTAGTTTTTATGTGTGTATTGTTGGTGTGTTAATGAATAAGTAAATAAACTTTTAAAAGAGAGACATAGTGTCGAAAATTGAAACGCACCTGAATCATTCGAATGAATATTAAATACCTGTCAGATGGATTCTCATTAAACCACGCTAATGTGAATAAAATGATAGCGATTTCAATTGAAATACCAAATCCTTTTACAGCGGTAAAGTTACCTTTTTTTTCAGATATTACGCAAACTATTTTACTGACTTGAGAATACTCCTAATATAAATGAAAGTTTTCACTAAACTTTGTGATTCATTCATAAACGACTGTACTGATTTAGGCAAGATTTACCACAGATATTGAATATATTGGATACTTTTTTTCGGGAAAATATGAGTTCCCTCGAGGAGCTGGTAAAGCCGCAGGCCAAAGGTAAGTGTTCGTTTCCCCTTTCCGCATTATGTCTGATATAAATATGCAAGCCTTAATTTAATTTTGATTTATGCGTCTAATAATATAAAAATACGATAAATGTAGCGTACATTTATCGTATTTTTATATTATTATAACTAGTTTTATTGATTTAATTACTAATTTTCCCCTGAGTTCCCGAGGGATCATTTCCCGAGATAATAAGTAGCCTATATGTTATTCCAGGATATGCTCTATCTATGTGCCCAGTTTCATCCATATCTGTTAAGTAGTTTTTGTGTGAAAGAGTAACAAACATACTTACATACAAATCTCTCCTCTTTATAATATTAGTATAGAAGAATAGATATTAACAACCAGACACAGAACAAACAGAATAGTAGAGCTTCTGCCTCATCTGTCAGTAAGTACATTTATTTCCGTATTTAGTGAATTATAAGTTATCTGTTGTCTCTTACTAGTATATATAATACTTATTCCGATAACCTTTGGCAAATCGTGTTAGGAATAATTTAATATATTTTTCAAACTTCCTCCTTTTGATAATTCTATTAAAGATAATGATAGTTTACGTTTTATATAAAATTAATTAATTTTATGGCCAATTAATTGATTCATAATTAGCGGTTTTATGATCTTGAAATTTATCGAGGTGATTAATAATTCATCTTGTAACGGGTAATAATTGTGATGCCCACTTTCGATTTTTGATAAAATATTATAATTATATAATGGAGCTTGATTTAGTATTAACCATAACGGGAAAACGACAAAACGGAATGTTCCAAATTAAGGTACATTGGAAAAGAACTATAATAGGTAACTATCCTGTATTCAAAATAAATGATTAAACAAATAAAAAAAAACAATTGAGGCTCGTAGAGGGCATTTATAATAGTCATAGTTACTGAAGCTACCACTGGTTCGGAAGTCAGCCTTCAACTGAAAAGAACCAGTAAGAAACTAAACAAGTATTTTTTTTTATCTGACATTTTTGGCTATAATATTTTCTCAAAGGTTTAACATTTTCAAAATGTTTTATATAAACAAAACATTAAAACAAAATACGTAAACAAGCATCTGCAATGTAGAAAGTCAGTGTATATTGCCATGGAAGTAATATTGGAATCAGAAAACAGCCGCCATTTTCTCAGAATTCTACAATATATTCATATTTACGCTATACTTACCATCAGGAGGCACAATATCTTTGCAGAGACGGCAAGCTGTGGTAACCTGGAACAACGAAAGTAAATTAAGATCAATAAAATCAAATATATAATAAAATCACTCAAAGGTTTGCTGGTAGAAAACTCAATTTTGAGTTAAGCTCGCCTATGTACATGACATTTCTTATGTAAGTTTTAAATGTAAATTATTGGTGTACAATAAAGTATAATAAAAAAAAAAAAAAAAAATGGAAATAAAATTGGCTACTGCATTTTAAACTACAGATTGAAAAAAGTTAAGTTACTTTTAGTATTACTAAGTAACTGATACTTAGTAATAAATATCTCCACGCCCATTACATCCGAAGAGGTATTAAGACCCGCATACAACCAAACATATATTAATTTTCAACGTAACAAGCATTATCATCGTCTATCGGGAACATCACCAATCCCGGACGTATAATTTAGAAAGAACCTTGGGAATCGAATCCAATCCCTGTCTGTCTTTAACCGCTCCTCAGCGATTAAAATTATTATCTAACAGCTACGAACCCATAGAAATAAAATAATATTCAAAATACAATATTTACAAACAAGAACAGGAATAAACCGGTTCGAAACGTCAGACCTGAGGCTTCCTCAGTAACATTTGATAGATATTTAAATACATTATGTAGGTATGTTGGAAACGATCAGTACTGTACAGGCGTACTCGAAAATGGAAAGCGTAAACATAGTTAAGTGTATTTGTGTTGTACTAAAACATAGTTGATCGACCAGACTAACAAAGGTACACTTTTATGAACTGTTATAGAATGTTGAGATGAAAATCTTGCCGGTTCTTCTTGTTGAAGACTGCATTTTGAATTCATTCAGGTGTAATTCTGTAAGTAAAGTCTAGCTCGAAGATGTTTCGTAGCGACTTCTATGCTCTGTTTCTTTCGTTAACTATGCAATCATGTGAAGGGTAAGCTCTCGGAAGCCTCGTTGCCTCGTTGAAACGAAGGTAATAGCTACAATAAAGTACAGGAATTTCCCTTCAAATAATCACATTTAAATCGCTTAACAAAACATATTTAAAAGACAGGATTTCCACATGGAGTGTTTTTATGCAAACGGAAAATGCTATCAAAAGTGTACCCAAATTTATTTTTCATCTAATGGTATAGATGCGATTTAAAATCCTCTGTATTAAAAATTTGTGACATACCGCTAAGTCTCAGCTGTATGTCAGTTGAAACATGTATTTAAAAGTAAAAAATGCGTGTTTTATATTATATATTTCGTTTGCATAGTACAAGCTCTGCTTTGTTAAAGATCAGATGGCCGTCTGAAAAAATGTCATGTGTCATGCCAAAAAAATCAAGACATCCGTGACACAGTGTTTGTATTTATGAATTATCTCGCCTGTATTTTGATATTAACGTGATTTCATACAGGTTATTGCTCCGTACAATTAATGATATCTACAAGATAATCATTATCTATTTACGGTGAACAAAGTTCATGCATTATCTAGTCATGGCTAATTGGTTTTGAAACAGGAAATCTTGCACCGAAACTTAGAACTAAACTATTCACGCTACGATGACCGTTTTGACGTAAAAATATTACAATGAAAAATGCATTCTATTACTTTTGAAATAAGGTGTATCTGTTTATGGAATAGTTAATTATATGGGGATGGATATTCAGCTTACCCCGAAGTAAAGTTTGTTTGGTTCTTATTCGTAACGGAGTAAGGATCAATTTGCATATTTTACACGGATTGGGTAGAATACAACGAAGCCTAATCATTTTATCCTGGGACTGCGAGTGAATCCGCGTGGCGAAATCTAATAACTAATACTTTTTAAAACGATTGATTTCTATCACGCGATTTTTCAGTATTTTTAGGTCAGTGCGAAAACGTAATAGCAAGATAAATGTGTTCAGGTCATAGATAAGATTACTAAGTTAGGCCCGGTATGGAAATCAGGGGAATGGCAGTGATTTTGCCAAGTTTCGTTCACGCAAACATAATTAAAAACGTTGATATGTTGTGCTCAGCTCTCTTGTATAATATACAAGTAGCTTCCGCAAACTTGAGTTTAACTAAGGGTAAGTAAATACTCCTTTAGAAGCAAGTTACAGTAAACACTTTTATGACTCATTTAATTCTGACATTTTTACATGAGTAATTTAATTGGCTTTTTTTACATTTATTTCAAGTGTTTATTATTATAAATTAAGATTCGTTTATTTAGAAGATTGTAGAGTTAAGTTTAACAAAAAACTGCAGTAGGCATCTGTGTAGCGCCTATTAATATTATTAAAATCGTCACGCACTTTTATTCTAAACTAAGCAGAGCATGTACTATGGTAAGCTTATAACTAATACCACTCTTTAAACAAACACAAAACAAATAGTATTAAACACAATTGTTTTTCTGTAGTGGGAATCGAACCTAAGATCTGTGGCGTGTCAGTCTAACTACAATAACACTATTCGCGTTATTTAATCAATTTTACTAGTACACATATTCTATGTCACGAAGTCTGTTTCTCTATGTATGTAGTCACGCGTAAACGTACACATTGCTTAAGTGTGTGTGTCGTATTTACTATAAAGCTCACACACACATACGCCTGTAAGTGTTACCACTACAACTATACAAAAAGGGGCTTCGTGAAGTAGAAAACCTACATCAGAATATCATTAATCATGAATAAATCATTCTGTCACTGTGTCGTGCATGTAACGTGATAGGTATGAAGTCTACGTTTCGACACAAAAACCGTACTGCAGTTCATAGGCCATCTAATCTACCTTAGGTAATCTAGAAGCTGGATAAGGCACGTATAAGTCGATACGAGCATTCCCGAAGCATTGTTCGGAGGAATTCGCCTTTTTTACGCGTGCGCCCGCGCAAGCGACGCGCTCGAAAGTCAATGTTCCCCGTATGAGTGGAAAATGTTGATGGAATGTTGACTATTGAGTGGCTGGTCCGCGGTTTAGTGTTACCAGGATTTGAATTCTTAGATATTTATATTTGCGAGTTAAATTTATTAGACGGGCCAGTTGGCTTGGTGGTTAGAGACCCTGACTGCCAAACTGAAGGTCGCGGGTTGGATTCCCACCCAGGACAGACATTTGTGTGCATGAACATGTCAGTTTGTTTTGTGTCTGGGTGTAAATATCTATATAAGTATGTATTTAAAAAGTAGTATATGTAGTATATCAGTTACCTGGTAGCCATAATACAAGCAGTACGCTCTCCTTAACTTGGGATCAGGTAACCATGTGTAATGAATGTCTTGGGATATTTATTTATTTATTATATTTTTTATTGAATGTTAATATAATAAATGTATAAATGTAATTAAAGTATTTATAATATTTAAAAAAGTTTGTAATAGTGTTTTCTTTTGTATTTGTTTAAATTGTGGCAGAGGAAAAGAAAATAAGGATGTTCTAATATGTTTTTAATGGTCAAGAGGTCCAGAAATAGCAAAATTTTATGATAATACAAGATTTTGGACATTCATACACCCATGTTTTTCGCATTGTATATCTGCCACAAAACAACTAATTATAATAATATAATATACAATATTAAGACATCAATTCAGATTTACTTCAACATAAATCAGTGTTAAGACAACTCGCTATCGATTTTTTATGCTAATCACATCCTACATACTTTGGAATAAAACTTCAAACGATCTGATCATTTGAAGGTATAAAATGTAACAAAGCAGTATTAAATAAATATACAGACATAAAAAAATAATCACGTGCTAAAAACGTTAACATAGTTACACTATATTGGCACCAATAATAATCTTTGGGGAAAATTAACTTCTGTGGATATAACTAACATTACATTTCCCTTCCTACTAATATTTCTTCTCCAACTTTTTTATTCTTCTACAACTATTCTTATTTCTAGTATTCCTAAGCAAAGTATTCATATTCCTAATATTCTCAAGAATACTACATGAACAACCTTCTGACCGGAATTAGAGAATATTCGTAAGTGTTTGTTTTGAAAAATATTTTCTGACTATTCCTTTACTTAATTATGAAATGAAATGGAATAAAACATTTATTCAAATAGGCCTTCACATGGACTTATGAATGGTCAGCCTCTAACACCTCTTATCCTTTTCATATTCCTACTATTTCCAAGCAAACTATTCCAATACCTAAATTTCCTTTCCTACCTTAAAGATGAACGCATCGCCTACAAACTTCATTAGTAGTTAAGCTATAATAAAAAGATAATCCGTTCAAAGTCTCGAGGTAATTGAGTAATAAACTAACCAAACAATATTTTAAACTAGCTGTACCCCGTGATTTCACCCGCGTTTAGTTTGAAGTTGCTCCAAGAAAACACATTGTTTCATACAGATTTTTCATCCCCTTTTAGGGGGTGAGTTTTCAAAAATCTTTTCATAGTGCTCCCCTAGGTTATAAAAGGAACCCCTTTCTAACTAAAATTTAGGCCCTTTATTGATATGTCAGTCAGTCCGTCAGCTTCTCCTTTTATCTTAATATATATAAATCTCGTGTCACAATGTTTGTCCTCAATGGACTCCTAAACCACTTAACCGATTATAATAAAATTCGCACACCATGTGCAGTTCGATCCAACTTGAGAGATAGGATAGTTTAAATCTCAAATTATAGTCGCAATTTTAATTTATTGCTAATTATTTGTCTGTTATTATTTGACAGTCACAATTATCTGTTAACTCCAAATGATTCTAAGAGATGTCGATACCTTTCGACTGGGTTGAGTAAGTCATCAATAGATGGCGCTGCTATGGTAAATCTACGAACGTGTCATATAAGCTACAATTCAATATCATGATTACCACGTGTTATTGAGGCTAATGTATAAATTAAATTTATTTTGTAGTAAACGAAATACCGTGAAATTCAATTATTTCTTCTTTTTTAATACGGCTGGACCGATTGGAATGTTTTTTTTTGTTTGCGTTTGGGTGGTGCCCTGGATGGTTTAGATTCACAATTGGACCCGGTAGGTGGCGCTGCGAGCGAATTCCTGCATTTTTGTATGGACTTATTTCGACAGAACGACGTCTGTCCGGGCAGCTAGTATACCTATATAGATTCCAAACAACGATTTCACGTCAGGCATCTCTATAGCAATATTTACTAATCAGCAGACAAAATTACGTAAAACTTGTAAAACATATCACGAATAAATAATATATTAACTCTAGTTGGTGTAAATATCTATATAAGTTTATTTAGAAGAAAAATAACAGTGTTTGTAGTATATCAGTTATCTGGTTTCCATAGTACGAGCTGCTTAATTTGGTAACTATAATATATAGGTAATATGTATAGACATTTGATGAAGACCGTCGTCATCTGCCTACCAAATCATTTGATAAGTATTTAGTAAGCGCAATATGTTTTCTGGTCCTTAGGTTCGTAGCAAGGCAACAGATTTGACAGATAGTTGTCCGCCACCTGGGGCTCGATTCTGTAAGGAAAATGACACTAACTCGAGGATGTTTCGTCGCGGCCTCCGCGTGCTTTGTCTGTTTCGCTAACTACGCTAATACTACTAATCACGTGAGAGATAAGCTCTCCGAGGCCTCCGTGAAGCGGCTCGCCGACGAAGTTTGTATTAGCTGAATAAACGGATCAATCACTAGCTTTACTACACAGTAAAAAAAAAGAAATAGAAAATTCAAATATTTTAAAGAAATCCTCATGTCATAAAGTCATATTCATTAATTATATTCTGTAACCGTACACGACATTTATCACTTCGAAATTCACGCCCAATCGAATGAAAAAGTACATTTGAAATAAATAATTTCATTGCAATTAATTATTACGAACGTAATTTAATTAATGTTAATTGCAAATATTTCGTATAGGTAATCGAATTTGAATGAAATATTGACACACGAGACGTAAATAATTGTTAATCAAATGTGTTAATTAAACGCTTCAATCGCTAGTTAATTGAACTACGTCTAATGCAATGACGTACAATAATATAGACACGTCATACACCAACATCACGGGTCTCAATAACAACGCAATATTTTTTTTATACCACCATGGTAGCCAGCAAGCTGGTAAACAGTCACCGTAGAGTATTGACGCTTGCAACATTGTGAGTATTACTCGCTCGTTGCCAATCCTGCCACACCTATCACAAACTTCTTGAAGAATCCCATGCATATTAGATAGTTTCCACGAAGAAAGGTAATGAAAATAAATGCAACCTTACGGTGTACCTGTTGTTAGAGAGGGATGAATATACATCTTTAGTTACGTTCAAACTGACCGCGACTAAGGAAATTAGGTCAATTACCAACATTTTATGGTCCCTTTTCTAAACGCGGATAACGCATCTATAGATTATATATCGTTGGTTTAATGACCATTTGTCGGGTGAGAAAAAATGAAAGGTTTATTAGTGAAATAGCTTTTTCACACTATGAATCAAGTTCCAGGTTTAATTACGAAAAAAGTGGGGATAAACAGAAATTTATTGAGTATTTTTAGGCCTTTCAAATCAGGTCTAATTATATTAAGTCAAAGGTAAAAGGATCCCTAAATACCACTTATATACCTACGAAACTCCGTCACAGAATCTGGATCGAATTCAATATTTTATTTTAACGAATTATATTTCGTTCGAACGGATGTTGAATTTAAAATATTAATAATAATCGATTATATTATTAAAGACAATTTGTTGATACTATTTATTAGTCTTTGATAAGGTTTGATACCTACAACAATAAAACAGACAGCAAAAAAAAAACTAAAAATAAACCGATTACAACATTATGTATTTTAATTTATTATCCAATTTTGAGTTTGAAATATTATATCAAACAGAAATTAATTTTGCTACATACCTACTTTCAAAGTAACTTTTACTAACTTAACTTGTTCACTTAAATTCAAGTAAAACAACCCTTATCCCTTTTAAGCGAGGGTGTAGGTCTTTCTCTACCATTTTTCACAGTCAGACATAATTTCATTTCCTACTTCTACTTTGAACTGGTATTCAATTCAATTAATAATGAAAAATATTTTTAGTAAACCCACTTTTTCATGTCTGTACTGTTAACAAGCTATTTCCTCGTTGGGAGCCAACCCTGGATGCACCAGCCAGACAAGCTCAATTTAAAACGGGCAATCAAAATTTATGTGGTTACAAACTTTCGTTCCTATAATATTGACCGATGATTTACTTTCCCCTAAAGCCAATCCTAAATGTAGAAGGTCAAGCTTGCCATAAAAATATAATACATTGAACTGAAGCAACATGTCAAATTTCAACTCTATAGGAAAATAGAAAGTGGTTATAATTCAGGTTTCAAGATTAAACCTACAGAAACTAATGAACATTTAAATAAAAGATTATAACAACATCTATGATCTATCTTTACCTTTTATATATCTAGAAAAATTAGGATTCCTTTGCTGCACCATCACCTCAAAACTACTGAACATATTGGGATGGGACTGCTACGAATCGACGCGGTTTTTTTCCTAGATGGTTATAGGCTATCCCTATACAATATTATAAATGTTGTTACGCTTTCACGCTAAAACTACTTAACCGATCATCATGAAACTTTGTACACATGTTCTTGGAGGTATTAGAAGTAACATAAGATACCTTTTGTGTCGGGAAAATGTTAAATCCCTCGGGAACGCAGGTGAAACCGCAGCGAACAGCTAATAAGCATATAAAATTGCGATTCCCCGCAAAGTAAAACAATATGTAGATACTGTCATATCAGCTAACATTATTGCTGATTTTACATGAGAATGTGTAGTTTATCATTTAGACGATAACACGGGAACAATTGATTTATTTTAGTGTCGATAAACTATTGTTGCATAATAAAGAATTTATCATAAATCCACACGAACACTTTATCGAATTTCGGCCGCGAATAAGGTGAAGTTCTTAATTTGTTAATTATACATCTCTACTAATATTATAAATGTGTTTTGTGTGTAACAAACAAACATACATTCAAAGTTTGTTTGTTACGCTTTCTCGCAAAAACTACTAAGGCGATCATCTTGAAACTTTGTACACATATTCTTGGAGGCATTAGAAGTAACACAAGATACTTTTTTCACAGAAAAATGTTACATCCCTAACTAACGCGGGTGAAACCGCGGAGGACAGCTAGTATATAATAATTATATATATGTACATAATTACATTATATAGCTATACTAGATGTCCCCCGCAGTATGACCTGCGTTCCCAAAGAGGTAACATTTTCCCGGCACAAAAAGTATCCTATGTGTTATTCCAGGGCATTTCCTTATCAGTCGGTCGTCTCCTCTGGTTCCGCAGACCCGTCAGCGGCGGAGAAGGATCTCGAGGGGTTTAAGCAGTAGAGTAGTAGGCCCCCCGTCCTTTCCCTTAGGGGAAGGGATCGGGGAGAGAGTAGCACATAACCACGTCACTGACCTGGCGCGGTGGCATGCGTAACGCATTTGAAAAAAAAGATGGAAATTTCCTAGAAAGTCCGTGTAAGGGTAACAAACATCCATACGTACAAACTATCGCATTTATAACATTAGTAGGGTTACATGCTATATAGTTCATGTACTGATATAGCAACAGCACTAAAAAATAGCACGTGCTATAATTTATACGCTATATAAAATGGTTTTTAATACCTTAAATGTAATAATTATATGGTCGATATATACCTAATATAAACGTGGGTACATCATTATATTTTACTAGCGACCAGCCCTGGCTTTGCACAGGCCGTACATATCTACTAATATATACTCAAATTTTAAAATCATAAAAAATATATTTTAACTTAGCCTTAAAAAAATTACATAAAATTCAACTTATTTGTAAGAAGATTCAGCTAATGCGAACTTTTTAAGATGAAATATTCCATCATACACTATCATGTTACTAATTACAGAGCGCCGTTTCATGAAACCTCTCAAAAGTTCTCTCTTTCCAATAAACTTCCCTTTCAATTAGTAAAAACCCTATGATCATTTCTGAGATGAGCCTAAGTAAGCACAAACTGATGATGATTTTTTCACATTTAACAGTGAAATAAAGATCCTGGGACATTCTTGACACTTGGTTTTCAGAACCCAAATTAAGCAGAGTGTACTGCTTGTACTATGGCAACCAGGTAACTGATATCCCTACTAATATTATAAATGTCAATGTAAGTTTGTTTGTTACGCTTTCACGCGAAAACTACTAAACCGATCATTATGAAACTTTGTACACATATTCTTGGAGGTATTAGAAATAATATAGGATACTTTTTGTGCCGGGATAATGTTACATCCCTCGGGAACGCGCGTGAAACCGCGGTGACAATCAGTACTACATAATTATATAAAGCTAAAAGATATTTTAGTTCATAAATTGTTAAATTACAATTATCACCGCTATAATATAATATAATTTATCATTTTATTATTACAATTAATCAATTAAATTATTAATTAAACTGGCACACGGTTCGAATAATAAAGAAAATGCCATAATCTGAATGATTTCAATTATTAGATATCAATTGTAATTAATCATCAAAACGATATGCACGTGAGAAAGTATTTAACCACACAGAAAAAAAAACATATTTTTAAATACGATTTGGAAAAACAAGAAATAAATACAGAATACAAAATCCGTAATAAACAGTTATAAATAAATAAATATCCTGGGACATTCTTTACACACGGCTAACTTAGCACAGCTTGTACTATGGCAACCAGATATTTGATATATTATATAAACTACTTTTTAAATACATATTTAAATAGATATTTACATCCTGACACAGAACTAACAGATATGTTCATGCACACAAATGTTTGTGGGTGGGAATCGCACCCACGACCTGTGGCGTGGCAGTCAGGGCCTCTAACCACCAAGCCCTTCGTAAAAACTACATGCTAATCATAAAGCGAGGTTTGAATCCAACAAACAGAGGTGTGCACGAACACATCTGTTTGTTCTGTGTCTGGTTGTAAGTGTATTAAAATACTAATGTATACAAGTATATACAGGTTACAAAACTACCCGTAAAGCCGAAAGGAGGTTAAATGGGGCCTTATAATGAGTCCATTCACAATATTTAAGAACCGTAGTGACGCCGTATAACATACCCCAAAAAAATAAAAAAAAACTGATTTTTATGAGTGAAAAATAGAAAAACTATAAAAGTAGACAATTATTAGGTAAAATCGGTACGTAGGCCTTTCTGTTAAATCTGGTTCCCATTTATTAAATTTTTATTATGTAGAAGATTGAGCCATAATCAACCATGTGGACCCATAAGTTTTACATCTTGGGTATGTTCGTTTTCATCACCGAAAAAACAGTGATGACTGAGAAAAATTAAACAGACCATAGATTCAAACCAGCACTCTCAAAGTCATGGGTGCACCACTGCGCCACCGCGGTATTTTAATAATACTGATAAGTTTAATTAAATTTGGGTATTATATGAGACTGCCAACTAATTTAGCAATGGTGAGCGTGAATATAATTTTTAAGATTATAGTTTTTAGAATTTCCACAACATCTTTAGAAACTTTTTGATATCATTAATTAAAAATAATGATATCAATTCAAAATAAATTATAATGCTTCTAATGATTGATTAACATCCCTTGACAGACATATGAGTATTGCCTCCCCTTAATAGCTAGGGAGCTTACAGACATATTAATATTTTAGTTAATTATTGAAGCTACTTCACCGCTATATAATTGCACTAGCGACCCGCCCCGACTTCGCCTGAGTGGAATAATAGAAATTATTCCGAAATAAATTCTCTAAATTACTTTGAAAACCGCATAAAAATGTAATACGTAGTTCAAAAGATATAAGCGGAAACATATGCTCGTAGAAATAGAGTCTTTGTTTTTAACCATTTAGAGTTGATTTTTATTAAATGATAAAGTCAAAATGTGACAATATCAAAAACATGGGTGTACCTAAACGAAAATTATATGTACATATGTGTCTGTAAATATCAACATTTAAAATGTTGTCGCGATTGTATATGTAATAGAGATTTAGTTTATCTATAACAAATTGATATGATCGTGCAAAAAAACATTTCCATTCACAACAAATTTAATACGAAACAAGATATGGCAACACGTGAAATAAATACGATAAAATATCTAAATCGCCCGATATAACATTTGTCGGTATTAATTTAAAACTATAAATACAACTCTATGCTTAATGCACAAAAACGCATGAAAATTCTATTCCCTTCATACGTAAAAAGAATGAGAATACGTAATAAGCGATAGCAATGCGATGGAATTCCATGAAAATTTAAAAAAGGAATAATGGTAATTTTTTTTTGTTAATAAACTTACATAGCCAAACTTTGCCGTCATGTTGTGTCCCGTTGTATATTATGATGAACATACATCTAACTGAATTACACAGCCGTTTTCCCTTTACTAAAACTGAACAATTCACTTTTATGTAATAATTTATCAAACACACTTCAAATTCAATAGAACAAAGCACTGCAGTTAACTTTTTGCTGCAAAATACAGCCTTAACGCGAACAATAGCTTTTGTAGTCACTTAAAAAATCCAGTGTAAGTAAACCCTGAACGTACACTGAAGAGAAACACCTAGTTTCACATCACTTTCATAATTTTCCGAATAGGACCGTCGAGTCCCGTTTAAAAATGGAACACTTTACTTGTCCAAATCGTTTGACGTTCTTTGAGCGAGAACTGTATTTTTTTTAATTTTTGTAAACGTATGGGTGTATTTTTTCACGCGCGTATATATGTGCCTTCAGCGCCTTATTCGACATGCGCGCTCGTCGGCGGGCGGCCATCGACTGCGAGATAAAAACCTCACTTGATTATAAACTTATAAGCTAAACTTTTTTGTTTGTGTGCGTGCGTATGAGTTAGTGTGCGCGCGAGGCTTTGTTGGTGACCTTACAAAGTTTTCATTTACGTTGCTATTCTCGTAGAAAAGTCACTTTTGATGCAATTAATAATTTTTTAAGACGACATATATGAATTAATAAATTTTATTACCTATATCGTGTTAACGTGTAAGCACACCAAATATTGGAGACTTAAATAATGTGGCATGAATGCAAAAACGTGCACACCATATAACAATTAACAAATGACCGCGTTAAAATTGCTTTAGTTAAAAAAGAAGTACGGAGCGCGATGCATGCACCTGAGTATTAAAATGGACGTAGTGTAATCTATTCACGACTTTATCAAAATGGGTCAATGCGGCTGTACCCTACAGTACACTGCGGTAAAGAACTGAGCGATAAATTAATATTGTTTCGTTTCAGACGCTCGGCGAATAAGTAATATTAGATGAATGGGCATAGCTAAACGACAATGGATTTTAAACATTCGAATATTATGTTACGTTTGTATCTAGCCACTAATGAAAATTATTGAACTTCTTAAACATAAATAAAAAATAAACGGTATATTAAATAGATAAAAAAATGGCACTTTGAGCATTGGAAATTCTTTATATTTAATTTCACTAATAAAATCGTGTTTTGAACAGCTTAATATTTTTTATTGAGATTGGATTTTTATTATAAACATTTTTTGTGCCAGGTATTTAATGATACGACAAGACTTTTTTTTCATTTATAATCTTAAATATTACATGTATTTTTTTTATTGTAATCTTTATAACTAAGTATATTATTTACGTATATTTATTTATATGAAAGTCTTAACAAAACCGGCGATAAAGTCTAACCATTCATAACTTCCAATTAAAGTTATATTTGAATTAATAAATATGCAATTTCATTCTAATAACTCAACCTCGTTTCTACCACAGACTCGCAAACTATACGAAGAAACGCTTAAACAAATTCTTTACAGAGTATGTTTATTGATTAATAATTTAACCACTCTTGCTTAGAGTTCAGAACAAATTAACACATGACATTTTAGATTTTTCAACATCTCATCATACAAAACTTGTTTAGGTACCTGTCTACAATAAGGACTCTCACAATGAGCAGGTCAACAGTCCATCTGATATTAGGTTCCAATTATTCAAACATCAAATATCAATGTAGCAACATATTTATTCAGCTGACTGCAGTTAAACTATTCAATAAATAGGTACGGAAAGACATAGATACGAACACTCAAAAACTGTGCTCGCACACGTGAACGGCAGTCGTATTGCATATGACTTGCCTGAATTTAGTTGAAACTACTTATTCGTTTCTTTTAGAAGATAAATCCATAACCTTTTTTTTTGGAACGAAGTTCCTTATCGCGCGTTGTGAAAGGGGGCTAGACGGAAAAAATTCATACGAAAAGTTGTAACACTTTTTTTCGAAATTTAAATGATATGGTTTATTATTGGGTTTGTTTTTTTCATAATTTATTTAAAGGCATGTAGCCTTGAACAACATGTTTAAAATTCTGTTCCATTTATAAATTAGTATAATTAGTAATTATTAGCACAGTCTTGATCTTTTATTGAAGACCTAATACTAAAGACGAGAGATTGCAAGTTTTTCTCAACACTGGACCTAAACTCAGCGATTTGGTCAATTGCAATGCGTATCTTCGTTCCATCCGGGTGTCCCTTGACACCTCTCAAGTTTTTTTCTCTTCATGAAGTTTCTAATCACAATGGTGCAAGAAGGTTTCACTTCAAAAAATAAATCCAATGTCCTAATCCAGGATAAAAATAGACAAACAAATACACATATAAACTGTATTTATAATAATTATTAGGACAGTAGGATTACAACCTGTTACCATGGCAGAGTACTTGAGATACTTATCGGGTGAGATTATTATAATCTTTGTGATACGTAATAAATGTTTATGTACCTATAAGAATTATTTTTGGACGTATAATTATATACTGATTGTCTAGGAAAAATTGTTGATTAGTATTATATAATTAGCGATTGAATCATTCGCGAAATATTTGATTACCTTTAGAAATTCAAGAAGTAATGTACTATTTTATTTAAAGTCACTGGACACACTTTTAAAGGAACTTTAGTTTCTTACTGTTTTTTTTAAATATAGTTATAGTTATTATGGTGTTAAACGTTTGGTACTAGAAAATCACTTTCAAAGGACTCATAATTTAGTAAAATATTTCTTTTAATAATATTGAATATATTGTTTTAAATACGTGAGTACATCCTATGGTTCTTAAAGAACGATGTGAAGAGATTTTAACAGACTCGGTAAGGCGCTACCGATACCTGGTTTTTCAAGCGTCAATAGCCAGCGGTGACCGTTTACCATCGGGCGTGTCTGCATGCTTGTCACCTTAGTGGCATACAAAATAAATCTTGTATGATTGCCAATCAATATTTGCACATAAAATCCTTGAACGAGGTCGTCGCAAATTATATTGACCTTTGCTCTTAATTTAGTAAAACGAAGTGGAAAGTTCCACTGAGATAAACCACGAAAGAAAATGGCTCATCCTGGGGCTCGATTCTGTAAGGAAAGTGACGAGAGAGTGTTGTCGCGGCCTCTATGCTCTGTATCTGTCGCTTTCTACGCTCTCGGCGACGAAGTTCGTATTAACTGAATAAGCGAGCTGGTTTCAGCCTGGAAAAACTAAAATTAACTAAATTGACACACGGTAGAAGTAAAACACTTAAATGCATTTAGTCCCTTTTTCGTTACACTTTTCATATCCTAATTTCAAAGTAAGCTGGTATTATCGAAACAATACAATATATAAAACCTATTTAAAAATTAACTTATTACTGCTATATTTTCATTCAAAGGTCGTAGGTACAAACAGACATGTGTTCACTAATGTTAATCCTGGATGGGAATGTCAGGTAAATTCCAATTCTGTGGCATATCATAACATCTAAATACACGACCAATCGTCTTCATAGATTCAATAATGGATTCCAAGCATATACCCGCCTCATTGATTTCAGTTACTCAATCATTGGTCCATCTTAGGTATACAAATCCTAACCTTATTATACATGCGAAAATTTACGACTGAATCGATCATGCTGAAATTTGACATACACATAATCTTTGGTATGGAGAAGGACATAGGTTACTTTTTATCCCAAGAACGTGGGTGAAAGCATGGGGATAGCGTGTTACCTATACGTAGTCGATTTATTAACGGATTGTGTAAAGTCAACAATGAAACGGCGCAGTCTCTATGTTTTGTTTCTCTCATAAACTGCGCAATCACATGAGAAGTCCGCGCTCCGTCGACGAGTATAACTTTACAGAATGCAGGGTTGATTCTAACTTCAACTTTGACTTATCAAAAGCTTACAAATCTGACATATACGCTTATTTATCAACCAATAAGTTTTTAATCGTTGAACCAAGGAAATAAACTTTTACAATTTATTAACGAATCAAAGTCAAATGTTACTTAATTATTTGGTTATTCAGATTTTCATTGGCGCACAAATTGCCATGTAAATGTTTTTATTTGCATTTGACGTAACGTAACAAGTACGTACTTGGACCGCTTTGGTGTTTCGAATTATGTCATTGTCGAAACAGATGTAAATATTTTGCTAACGTTTCAATGCTGTTTTTATATCCGGGTTTTATTTCATGACATGTCACAACCCTGTATTGTAAAGCGCTGATTACATACAACCGGGGATAGGCAATAATAATTTGTGTTCAAAATGTATTTAACTGTGTAACCTTATTAAGCTAATTTGATTGTGTTCTGTTTTGTGTGCCAAATAAATAAAATAAAAGAAAATAAAAACATCAAAAATTGTTTCCGTTTCTAGAGGGCTGGTGGCCATACCTGGGCTAGAGAATTAGGCCAGCCTCTTTCAGGCTCAGTCCTCAAGGCCTGTGTGTAAATGCCGCCAACGTTCTGGGCTCGCTTCTCGGCAGTGATTTAGCTCAGTTCTTCCTTTTGTGAATGGTTGCTCGACAGTTGAATATATTTCTACATAATTCTCAGTAGGTTATCTATATTTTTATATTGCACTAGCTACCGTATCATGTTCTGACTCGCTCCCAAAGGATCTGATGTAGTCCGGAATTATCACATAGCCTATGTTATTTTCTACTAACTTTGTATCAGTGAAAGTATTTTTGAAATTGGATCATTTGTTTCCGAAATACATCTAAAGTTCCAAAATTAACATTGAAATAAAATATGTATGTTATAAATACACATTAAAAATACAAAATACACTCGAAATTGTGAACCATTATTTTAAGGCAAAAAATACGTAACTAACCTAACCATTTTTACTCTATCACTCAAGTCCATTGGAAAACTACAGAACTATGCATGTAAATATCGAAAAGGCATAACATTTGTTTTACATATTACTGCAACTGTTATTACTGTACCTATGTATTAAAGGTCATTAAATCCTTGACATTCTTACGTTTAACGTGTTTAATATTATATAATATCTATATTAAAAATAAGAAGATGCTTCGAGAAGTTAAGGTTTAGTAGGGGTTTTTTAGGGAGTAAAACCTCCAAGGAAACTAGCTCTCAAGTAGAGCTATTGAAACACACCAACGGGGTTAGGCAATAGATTTTCAACTCAAGGGTAATAGCTATCTAGGTGGGTACTTCAAAGTATCCTACTTGCTTTCCACCAAAAGCTAACAATCCTTGTAGGATGCGAACCAAAGACTCGTCACGATATACGACGTCAATACTAACTTTACTATCATCGTCTTAAAGTTCAAATTCCAGAGAACGTGCCACCATACATTTTAATGCATACAAATGTTTGTCTTGGATGGATTGTGGAAGGTGGTGGTGAATGGAACCCATGACCTTTGAAATGGCAGTCCGGGTGCCAACTGGCTCGCCTATTTATTATAAACATAATACCTAAGCGTGTCTTTAATACTCAATCAAACTTTAATGACAAAATAATTAGAATTAAAATAATACTTATATTTTTCAAGAACTCCACGCTTATATCTAATCAGCCTTTCAATCCACCGTCAAGCATAGACCTCTAAACTAAGATTTAGAGTATTTTGTCTCCATTACAACAAATATTTGTACAAACAAACAACCAATACACTTGACCTTACTAAACCAATCGTAAGTTCCGACACTTCCGAGTTACTATGTCGACACGCAGTTTTCCCGCATTTTCCTTCTATCTATTTTAGATCACTATATCCTCTTATATTTAGGGTCCACTTTAAATGCTCTCTGTCTAGGTACATACCTATCAACAAGAGATTTATAAGCACTTACCTATACATAGTTTTTCCTGTATTTTCATGTAATGGTGCTATTAAAGCATATTACTATTCTATTCTATTCTAAAGAGGAAGGATACTGTAACAAATGTCTACTTAAAATACTTTATAGCAATGATTGTTTTGACAGTCTCGCCTTGACCCGTTGGTGACTGACCGCTTGACACTCGAGATCAATAAATCCTGACCTTTTGGTCATTTCCTTTATTTGCTTTGACGATAAGATGAGGGTGAAGGAGGCAATTTAAGGCTTACTACGCATTAAATAAATATCAAAGTGCAAGGGTAGATTGTGTTCAGTAAAATTGTTCAAAAAGTTGGAAATCTTATTTTGAAAAATATTTCTTTTTGTAACATAAAATGTTGAAATATTTTGAAAAATGGACAGATATAACCATGTTTTCACACAATTCAATCAATTGTTGATTGAATATCAATAAAATAGTTTGCTTTTCAATAAGTCTATAATATGTAACACAACACATTGAGTATTTTCATTTATAAATTCCTAGATCGGTTATTCCGTAAATAAATAATGCATTGTTTTTAAAATCGATTAATATTTTTTATCTCTAACGTAGAAATCAACCGACATATGTCGTAGTAATTTAATAAAATAACAATATTAAATTTATATAATAACAGTATTTTCCCAGTTCAACGAGTATTTATATACTTAAAGGACAAAAAGGTTGTATCACTCTATAAAGTTACGGTTTAAAGCCTATAATGACACTGTACCGAGTAAATAAACTTCGGTCGAGGGGACACTTAACTACTTAACAGTGAAGGCAATACGCGTATTCTCAGTACTTGACCAAAGCCTTTATTTAAAGGAGGTTTTTCGACGATAAAGAAGAAGGGCTCAATAATGTCTTATTCCACTTTTAGTGCCTACAACAATGTCTTACGTACGACAACTAACAATTCTGAAAATTTATGCTACAGTTTAACCACCGTGAAATTTCTAAGTACCTTGGTTTGAATTATTGGTGTGGAACGTGAAATTGGTGGACGGACATGCAGTCTGGATGTGGTGTTTTGTTAAAACAATAGCAATTGTCATATTTAGCTATATGTCTAATGAATATGTGTATTTTTTTTTATTTTAGTGTAACCTCTTTTACCACAGTTGTGAAACTTGATGAAAGGAAAACGCGACACAAAAACGAGATGAACATACATATTAATATACTTTACGATTTAACTAGCGAAAAAATGAGATAGGTAGTTTTCTGATGGTTTCACTTCTACCACACGTGAAATGCACATTGTACGAAGCATTTATTGTTAAAATTATGAAATAAAATAAATGGCGAGTACATTTTATCTGTCGATTTGTGCTGGCTGTTAGATTTCAATTCAGTTTTCACTATAATTTTGAGATTTTTTTCCGAATAGTTTATTTGTATAATTTATTTATATTATTTCACACAGGCGAAGCCGGAGCGGGTTGCTAATAATGAATAAATTGTAATGTTTATTTTTGTATCCCATTAATATGGACATCAAAACCAATGACAAAAAAATATTTACGAGGCTTTTAAATGACATCCTTCAATGTGTACGCGGAAATTCTTAAGTTTTTCATTATAATGGCGGTGGATAATATGACGTAACAATTTGATTGATATGAACACGCCTTTCGTAGCTCGTAGGTCAAGACCGCACCGAACGCTGGAAAATTTTACTCTACCACCCATTAAAATCAAGCGACATTCAATTTTATTGAAAAGCAGTTAGAATTTATATTATTCTGCATAAATATATTGTAACATATGTGTTTGTCAAACCATAGGTATGTGTCTAAGTAAATAAATAATAAAAGAAACACCGCCCACGTATTTTCACATACTTATTTTTATAATCGTGTGTAAAGTGTTTGTAATATTTTAAATGGTGTGTTAAATACATTTAAAAGATCAAAATAGATATTCGACAAATATGTCGGAAATGTATAGAACATTTTTGGAATGGTAAACATAACTAGTAACGCCATGTTATAGCCAGCTATCGTACTGAGGCTAAAAGCATAATAGCAATGCTCTTTACATCTATTTACTTTCAAGTTTAAATATATATTCAATTTATTCTATACGAATATAATATAATATAGTACTACGCAATAATAAATAGCGCCAACGTATATCAATACCGACATGTAAAAAGTTGCTTAAAAAAATTCTACGTTAAAACCGATAAAAACATTAAAACGTAAATTGACATTAAAATATCCTTTCCTACTAATATTGTAAATGCGAAAGTTTTGTGAGGGATGTATGGGTGTTTGATACTCTTTCACGCAAAAACTACCGAACTTGGGACATGCGCATGCGCAGAGCATGCTGAGATTACATAGGATACTTTATAGAATGAACCTTCCTTCGGGAACGCTGGTGAAACAGCGGGAGAAAGCAGCATGAATAGTCTTGTGTTTGACCACAATCTCACCATGGTAAGAGATGATGTGGCTGAAAGTAAGCACGCAACGCCTAGAAGGGAAGTGAAGGAACTCATCGAATGATGCTTGGCGATAGATTTTCAACTTAACGCTAGTAGCCTCTAGGGTAGAAAGTACCTCACCGTGCTATGGTCTCTTTACCATGTTTTCCTTCACCGAAAGCTCAACATGATCATTGTAGGGTTCGAACTCACAACATCACGTCATTTGACTTTCCAGCCAGTTGCTATTACTACACGAACCTAAAAAACAGGTTTTATTATTCCAAAATGTTACTGGCCGATATTTTTTTATCTTCGTTAGCAAAACTTAAAAATCAGTTTGTGTACAGATAACCCAAATAGGCTGCACCTAAGTACAGACAATAAATAAAAGATTAGTCAACTCGATTTAGGTTTTTCTTTTTTGTGACATTTTCCTTAACTTTTAATATCATTTCATTTTAATATATTATTAGACGTTTTACACATTCCTAAGCTTGCAGTATATACTTCATGGGTTTACATCTGGTTGTAAAAATATATCTATAGTATGTATTAAAAAAAATATAAGTAGTCGGTACATGTAGTAAATCAGATATCTGGTTTCCATAGTACATGCTCTGCTTGGTTTGGGATCAGATGGTGTTGAAAGAATGTCCGGAATCTTTATTATGTAGAATATTTATTTTTTATGTTAGATATTGATTGACACCAAGACATAAACATAAATAAACATAATCATGTGTGTCCAGGGAGGAAAATTAACTCGCGACCTAAACCGGGAATAAATTCAGCATTTGTAATCATTTCCGCGTAAATTCAAATGCTTGATTAATTTTATCAGACATGTCATCATTGAAATCATTGCCATGATGACGTCACTCGTGATGTCAGAATTACGAGGAATGTATATCTAATTGAAACATTAACATTATGTCATAGAGGTAGTATTATAAAATATTTTTCCCTCAAGCACTCACAAACGGAAAATAAAAAAAAAATTGTATCCTATCTTTGGGGTAGACGTGTTCTAGAGTGGAGACCACGGCTCGGTAAACGTAGTGTAGGGCGCCCTCCAGCTAGATGGAGCGATGATATACGCAAGCTGGCTGGCAGCGGTTGGAAACAAAGAGCTGAAGATCGAGCTCAGTGGCGTGCCATAGGTGAGGCCTATGTCCAGCAGTGGACGGAGATAGGCTGATGATGATGATGATGATGATGATGATCCTACCTTTTGAGTATTCCTTAACCTAAGGATGCTAATGGAGCTCAATTTCTATTGCATCTCTGCCCGTCTGTCTGTCAGCGGGCTCTATCTCTTGACCCATAATAGGTAGCCAAAATTACGAAATTTGACAAATGTGTATACTATATCAAAACATGACCCAATAATTTTTTTCTTAAGTCAAATGGGCTACAAAACAAATAGTAAACTGGCAGACGGACTTAATGGTAAATCATAGATTTTTGTTACTGGTACATAGCCATCGCGTTGTCGACCCTATGACGCGAAGCTGTTGTCTCATGTGCATGTAATTTCACCGGCCCCTTTTCTTTCCGGTCTTTAGTATATGATATATTGATAAACGAAGATTGTTTGAAAATATAAAAATGGTTTAATTGTCTAAAGGTCTCGTTTTTCGATGCTTTGCTAGTATATCCATTTTTAAGGCTTATCTAGACTTTCGTTACTGTGACCTAATACTCCAAAATAGACTGTGATTTAAGTAACATAAAATGTTAAATAATGTCAAAAGTTCGCGACCCCATTAAAAGAAACAAGCTGTATAAATTTGACGTGATAACCGAATCCACAGATCCGCATCATCAAGTTTTTGGAATGTCAAGTTTTTTTTTCTAAGTCAACTATTTTAATATTTTTGTAAAATGAAATAGCGGGGGGCGTACAGATCTTAAATAACTATATTAAAATCTGCATCTACTAGATGTGCCCTGCGGTTTCACTCGCGTCCCGAGAGATATTACATTTACGCGGGATAAAAAGTTTTTGTTATTCTGAGGCATGTTCTATCTATGTACCCAAGCTTCATCCAAATCCTTTAGGTAGTTTTTGATTGAAATAGTTTCAAGCAATCATTCAACCTCACATACTTTCGCATTTATAATATTAGTAAGATTAATATGAAATTTGTAATATATGATACGCATTTTTAAATTTAATTATCAACCTACTTCATAAAATGTGGTAAAGACCAACAAGAATCCTTGAATATAAAATGAAAAAAAAAGTTTTCAAAATTATACTGCAGGTTCGATTTCAATCCAGCCCCCTTATTCAGCTACTACAAACTTCGTTGACGGGCCGCTCCACGGAGGCCTCGGAGAGCTTATCTCTCACGTGATTAGTAGTTTTAGCGTAGTAAGAGACAGCACCAGAGGCCGCGACGAAACATCCTCGAGTTAGTGTAATTTTCCTTACAAAATCGAGCCCCAGGAAAGTGTTTTTTATTTATTTTATTTACTATGTATTATATTAGTTAACAAGCTCTATTGAGTTTCTAATAAGTTAACAGTTTTACTTAAAGAAAGAAAATCCAAAATAAAAAATACGGAACACATTTTGAAACAATTCAATATTCGTACAAAGATTTATTTTATTATATAATACACGAAGCGTTTTGTAAGTGCTCAAACTGGATACATTAGTAAATCAGTCGTCTCGACACTGTGTGTATGTTTATTCGAACAATTACATATAGAAGGCGCCAGTCGACAAACATACCTACGGCTAACTATATATTGTGTATATGTACATATATATGTGTCGATATTAATATCTGTTGAGCCGGATTATCGCGTGTTTGTTTTGTGTTACAACATTGATTAATTTAATCAATTAATTAAACATTTTCAGGTAAAACCGCATGGCAAAGGCTAGT
Source organism: Habrosyne pyritoides (assembly GCA_907165245.1). Taxonomy (NCBI): domain Eukaryota; kingdom Metazoa; phylum Arthropoda; class Insecta; order Lepidoptera; family Drepanidae; genus Habrosyne; species Habrosyne pyritoides. The sequence continues at coordinate 3,192,066 of OU015592.1, forward strand.
TAATTTTTTATTTTTGTACCACATGAGCCGACATACAAGCACACCTGATGATAAGTGGTCACCACCGCTAATGGACATTTGCCACACCAAAGCATCCCCAATACGTTATCGACCCTGAGACATGAAGTTATTAAGTCACATGTGCCTGAAATTTCACCGGCTTCCTTACCTTTCTAACCGAAACACAGTAATACATGTTTACAGTTTAATACGAAAAAGAACTGATTTCTCCAAATATTTTTCGTGAATGTATGACAAACGAAAATGAGTCTTGAAGCAGTACAACTCGATTCATTTTTCAAATATGTAACGTTATACGTAACAATGCAATACGCCGACACAGACATATGAACCGCAGCCCGAAGACGCACTAGAATTAGACGTAGAAGTATAAGGAATCCGATTTATTCCATCTGATAATCCAAGAAGTCCATTCGCCTTGTATTTATGGATATTTCTGGATATATTTTACCATCTTTGGGTGTAATTCGACCTTATAAAGCTTTGTTCGCGTTTTCTCTTGGTCCTCATGTCAGCGTATTTTAGTATTGATTTGATTAAAGTATTTTTGTAAGTTAAATTCTTATATAAACATCATAAATAAGCTTCTTTAGCATATTTTGGTAAATATTTTGATTAAAGTATTTTAGCAAGATGAAATTTAATTAAAATACTGACTTAAATAGCTGGCAATGAACTGACGAATAAAATTATTTGACTCAATAATAATTTATAAACTATTCCTGGGACTTTCTTTTTTACACACGACCTGGTCCCAAACTAAGCAGAGCTTGTACTATGGAAACCAGATAACTGATATACTACATATGCAACTTTTTATATATATATATATATATACTTATATAGATATTTACACCCAGACATAAAACAAACAGATATGTTCATGCACACAAATGTTTGTCCTGGGTGGGAATCGAACCCGCGACCTTCGGTTGGCAGTCAGAGCGTTAACAACCAAGCCAACATTTTATACTATTAACAATATTTACATGTTTTTGGTGCGTTTTTCCAAATATAGCAAACTGTCAAAACACAATTATCGACATAGATTATGAGTTACAGGCAAGTCGATCATGAGCCTTACTCCATCCGGGATTCGAACTTAGGACCTCCAGTTTCTAGCCCAGTCAAAAACCACTCGACTGCGAGGTAATTTTCACTATAAACAGTCAATTAAACTTAAGAACTAGATTCTTATAGGTACATTAAGTAATAAGTACTTGATTTTTTATTTTATTTATACTAACTATCCCCCGCGTTTTCACCTGCGTTTATCGATATCATATACAGCCTATATCCATCTACGATAAATTCCGCGTCGAATGGTAGCAGTCTCATTCCGATATGTTCTATAGTTTTAAGGTGATGGTGCGTCAAAGGACCTTATTTTGCTTATATAGAAGACTAGCTGTCCCCCGCGGTTTCACTTGCGTTTATCGATATCATATATAGCCTATAGCTGTCCTCCGCGGTTTTACCCGCGTTCCCGACGGATATCACATTTTACTGGGATAAAAAGTAGCCTATATGCTATTTCAGGATATGCTCTATCTATGTGCCAAGTTTCCTCCATATCCGTTTAGTAGTTTTTGCGTGAAAGAGTAACAAACATACTTACATACAAATCTTTCCTCTTTATAATATTAGTATAGAAGTATAGATAACCATCTACGAAAAATTCCGCGTCGAATGGTAGCAGTCTCTTCCCCATTTGTTCAGTAGTTTTGAGGTGATGGTGCGTCAAAAAACCCTATTTTGTTTATATATATAGATTATCTACTTTCACAAGATAGAAATATTGACCGTCTGTAATTTTTATCTTATCTAATTGTATCACAATATATTTTATCGTAGACACATCGAGGCGCCAGTTTTATTATCAATACGTAATTGTAGGTACGGTATGTTGTATACGATTAATACTTCATATCAATGTTTTATCGTATTACAATATTAGCAGAAGTCCCCGGTCTTCGATACTGTCATTTAATATTTTTTTATGACAAATTATAAATGATAATGCAAGTTAATTTTCTTGATGACCAAAATTTACTCTATGATTTCTTACATAAGTATCGTTGTATTAAAAAAATACAGATATTATGATAAAAGTGAAGCATTTGTATTACAGGGTAAATATTTTAATTATTAATCAATCACTTTTGAATAGCATAGATTGTGTTAATTATTCATTTATTTTTTGTCACACAAAAAGGTTGCGGATTAGAATTTCTTACACATACATATATTTTAACGTATATTCGGGACATATGTTTTGAAATGGTATCGATTTAGACATATTTAGTACCAACTCAGACAGTTGGTACAAACTCTTAAGTTCATCTTATCTGTCAACTCCGATGATTGAAAAAGCGTCCACAAATTGAACTCTCCACACATTTATTCGTAGGAAATCTGACTCACACACCATATCAAAACACTCAAGGCTTACTTTACAAAAGTAGTCAATTAGCAGATAAGAACTATTGCATAAACTTTCCTAAAGTTCACGCTTCAAACTGACAGATTTGACACAGACTAAACATCATCACAGCTTAAATGTTTGTGCACTGGCCAATGAAAATACGTTCACGTTCTAGTGCAGATTGTCTGTGGCACTTGTATTATGGATAAATGCATTCGACATTGACATGTGGTCACTATCGATGTGTCAATGAACTTATTATAGTGTCGTGTCCCAATTCACTTGACGAGTTGATATTGCTGGATTTCTGAGTCACACTCTTGGAGATTATAAAACTGAGGTGCCAAATAACTTGGTCAGTTTACTAGCAACAGTACGATAGCTTTAGATTGAGCAAGAGTTTATGGTCAGTTATGTAGATAGTGAAGCATTCTTAAGCAAGGAATGTAATATGCTACAATTACAATTTGTAATACATATACAGGATTCGTATGTCTGGCTGAAATCACGGAACTTTTATAGAATCTCTCGTCTTTGTCTATCGGTCTGTTACAGCCGAATTCGTTCTGAATCTACCGGATGGATTGAGTTCAAATAAGGTACATATACGAATGTGACCCAAACTCGAGCTTGTAACGTAAATTAAGAAATTTGGAATATAGCGGTAATTTCTGAAGGGCGAATTAGAAATATTCAAGTTTTGCACATTGTAATGTGTGAAATATCAAATGAAAGTTTGTCTGTGTTGTTTAATGAAAGTATATAATTTCAAAGTTATTTGTGAAAAAGATGAATTTACTGACAATCCTCTACACAATTTTTACTTTTTTTTAACTAACACTCCTAAAATAATTTGACGTAAATATTCCTACACAAAAATAAAATCCCTACGAGTCCGACTGTACTTTAGTAGGTACATACCAAACAATGAGGGTTATGTAAAATTATACCCCATTCACTGTATACATATTTTGCAAACAAATACTCATGTAAGTACTAAAAAAAGAAATGAAAGAAACATAATTAAGTGGAATAACTGACGAATGACTTACCTAAGCGTTTTAGTCACCAAGTATTTTACTCATACTTAGCTAATCTTAAAAAGGGTGATAACCCTTACATAATCTGTAAATTGATTATTACAATACCAGGTATTGAAGGAATTTGACATAATAAGTTGGAAATAAGTTTTCTGTCATCGAAATCGTCATTTCAATGTGTCATAGATTTGTCATGTTACTAACAGTTTTACTTGATTAGTAATTCCACCAAATATAAAGAAACGGTTATGTACCAGAGGCACTCAAACTTGTCCTTCTCTATTTTCAATCTCATTCTCATTTTAAAGGGTTACAGAAGATTGAACTTAAATACTATAAATCGGAAGGAATCCCTGAATTTTTGTGATGACCTTCCTAAATGGAATCTAACTTGGTTGACCCCTTATTATGTGTTTGGCCAACATAGACCTGGTCGTTAGAACCACTTTAGGAGCCACTGATGTATCCTCCCAATTTTGATCATGCAAAGCGCCGCAAGCTTTTCAAGTTCGTTATTTACGAGCAGGTAACTTAGTTTTCACCCCAAGATTTGATAAATGCCATTTTAAATATATTTTCACTGGGAACATGAAACTACCTACAAAAACACAGATCAGAATATCCTAAAATAAAATTAACACATTTCTGAACCTAATTAACCACAAAAACACGTTTTTCCACGAAATGTATAAAAAAACCTATTCAGTAACAAAAAATACGCAAATGACCAAACCACTGTTATACTTTCGTGCATTGATTTATTTAAAGAAAACCCAAATCTTTTATAAAAAAAAAATATCTGTAGTAGAGCTCTTAGTGCCTTAATTCTCCGTGGAAGTATAACCATACCTATTTTCACCGTGAAGCAGAAGTCCACTTGTATTACTGTCACAAAGGTAAGGGTCGGAGAAATTACTTGCACATGAGACATCATCTCTCAGGGTCGACGCATTGCTTTGTTCCTGTACTGCAAATATCCATAAGCGACGGTGACTTACCATCAGGTTGATCATCTGCCTGTTTGACGGCCTACTTGTCAAGAAAAATAAGCATTTCAACTCTAAAGGACCTTGGTTTCTATACAATACACTTTTAGTTTTTGTTTTTTTAAACAGCAAACGAGAAATGGTAAAAAGAATCATTCTTATCTAAAAACAAAAGAACAATGTTCATATCAAACACTAGCCGAGTTAGTACAAGTCTTAGTCATAGCAATTGGTATTTGAGAAATCGTTAATACGATTAGCGTATGGTTTAATTATTTTAACGGATCAAGATCATTACGTGGTTCATGTACTTTGAGATTTGGGATCAAGGGTATATTCAGAAGTATGGTGGAATAATTAAAAAATAAAAACGGTCTGCAAAAATGATAATTATACATTTGGTTAATCGGAATGCTTGTTTTTTTTTGGTGTTTGAGACTTTTTGATATTTTACTGCTATATAAAAGTGAATTTGACAGGCCAATTGGCTTGGTAGTTAGCGACCCCGACTACCAAGTCGAAGGTCGCGGGTTAGATTCCCACCCAAGACAAACATTTGTGTGCATGAACATGTCTGTTTGTTCAGTGTCTGGGTGTAAATATGTATGTATTTAGAAAAATAAAAAAAATAGTACATATAGCAGTTATCTGGTTTCCATAGTACAACCTCTGCTTAGTTTAGGATCAGATGGCCGTGTGTAAAAGAATGTCCCAGTATATTTATTTATTTTATTTTATTCTCATGACATGTAACATTAAAAACATCTCAATTAAAAACTGACAGCTTTAAGATAATTCCTATTTATTTTTCAAGAGCAGATAAAACTTATCTTGTTTGTACTGTAAATCTCGTTAACCACACGTCATAATTAAATGTCGTCTGTCTCTATACAATTGTTTAAAAAATAAACAGTAACTCGAATTTTGTGTATGGTTTAGACCTTAGAGCATTTGTTTGTGGAGTGCATGCCTTAGCGCCGTACCACGACCACTCTGCAAATATATATACGCCATAAAAGAGGCAAGAGCATGCGACCTTATCCTTCTACTGAGCTTAGTCAATAATCACTAGTCAATACCAGCAATAATGCTTCTAAAAAATATGAAGGATTTCATTGATTTATGCCAATTTCTATCTGATTAAGAAAGCGAATAAGATTAAATGTATCGTACTTTTTAGTGTCTTTATGTACTGGGGAATTACATGAGATTTATTACACGTTGCTCTTTCTCGCAAAACTACTAAACAGATTTAGATGAAACTTGGAATATAGATAGCGCATGCCCTGGAATAAAATAAAGCATGTTTTTTATTCCAAGAAAATGTTAGATCGCTCGAGAGCACGGGTAAATCCTCGGTACAGAAACTGCTTCTATATAAATATAGGAATTTTTCCAATTTTCAAACTGTCATTTACCTTAATTTTTTCAAGACAATTATCACCCATTTTTGCATTTTAACAGACCCTCAAATCTAAAGGAAAAGTGTACGTTATATACCGTGTTGACTTACAAATATGACCCCGATCATTGCCATTTCAGTTTGCTTACACTCCCAGTTATTGAAGTGAGTGTTATTTCCACCGGACTTCCTACTTACAGTTCATGACCTTAAGGTTGAAGATGTTACTTTGTACGGTCAGTTTTGTCAATTACATCTACCATTTGAGTATCAAGTTCTTTTAAATAAATCGTCACGATCATTCATATAAAAAAGACACATAGTATTTTCTAAATGAATATCATATTGACGTATTTTATGACAGTACTATCTTTCGTTCCGTGGTTTTACCTGCGTTTCTAAATGGTTTAATGTAACCCGGGATAACATAGCCTATGTCCATGCGGAATAATGTACCTTTCATATGAAGAAATATACATATATCTTTCAAATAGTGGTTTTCTCACAAAATTCGCAATGTCTCTATATAACATTAATTTCTACTTTATACTTTATAAATATGTATATTTTAGATAGACGATACGATTTTTCCAATTTAATCTTTGATACGTAACTCAAACTCATAAGCAAATTCCATCGAAGGCTGCGCATGATTACACCCAACCAAACACGTTAAGGTTAAGACAATAAACGAGGCCGCACAAAGGGTCTCCTCAAATTCCAACACATTAGCACCTTTTACTCATACATTCGCGTTTAAGTTCGACGACATTATTTTACCAGAACCCGATGCTTTAAGGTAAACAACATAATGAATATAACTCGGAAAATCACACGAAACCAATTCTCGGTAGAAATAATTATGCACATTGGACGGTTACGACTTAGCCGCAGCTTAAACTGCAACTTTGCATTTGCAAACGCGTATAAAATTGAGTTGTTAAAATTTTCAAGAGACGGCCAGTTTCTTATTTGTGATCTGGTATTTAGTCGGCCGCACAAACATTCCGTGGAAACCTTAGCCAATAGCTTAATTAATGCACCGACACGAGCCGACCGCTCTAACGACATAACATTTTCATACGCGTCGAATTTGTGATTTTTATATTACAATACAAACATAAACTTTGGAGAATGAACCGTCCGTTAATTACATAATTTAAAGGATGGAATTGTGTCATCGGTGCCAAGTACAGGCTAATTTATTCCTCATCACGTTTTACTCTATTCTTGCTTTATCGCATGATTTCGCGATGCTTAATAAAATAAATAGAAGACATTCTTTGTGCTTGAGTAGCGTTGCCCAAACTGTGAAGCCCCCTGAAAGGCCGTAAATTAGAAAGTAAATGTTATGAGTAAAAAAAACCTTCATTATAAATAATAGTGTTTTTATAATGCCGTTTCAATGGTATACCGATTTCCTAAGTGGGGCTTGGGTGAAAAAGTTTAGGAAACTCTGCTGGAGGATTATGGAAAATTGTGCGGTTTGTTGTGTAATAATCGTGACATAATCAAGGTTCGACATATCGGAGGATGAAAATATGATTATTGGGATGGCACAGACCGACCGCATGTCATAACAATTACATACAGATCTGTTATGAAAACCGCAAGGAAAGGATAAGTGCATATTAGATACAGAGGTCACATGTTACCTTATGTATCTTGGAAAAACATGAGTAGCGAATGAGCAACAGAAGTGAACATAAAATATATTTATAAGTATGTAAATAAAATAAAAATGTAGTGTACTCGTATATAGTTATCAGTTGGCATGATGGTTTGACTGCCACGTCACAGGTCGTGGGTTAGATTTCCAGGACCAACATTTGTGTGCAGGAACATGTCTGTTTTTTCTGTGGCTGGTTGTAAAACTGTTCTACATATAGTATATAAGTTATCTGGTTTCCATAGAACAAGCTCTTTATAGTTATAGATCAGATGGCCGTGTGTAAAGAATGTCGTAGGATATTTAATATTGTATTGTTCCAGTTTTACCTTTTTTTCTACATTTTATACTGTTCCTGGGTGGGTACCATAGACGCACCATCACCTCAAAACTACGGAACATATCGAGATGTGACTGCTACCAATCGACGCGGAATATTTCGTAGACGGTTGTAGGCTATATATGATATTGATAAACGCAGGTAAAACCGCGGGGTACAGCTAGCTTAAATATAAACCGTGTATTGTGGTATTAGGTGAATCAGCATTTTTATGTAATCAATAATGCATTCGTATCTTTATGGCAAAGACTAAAGATATCATTTCCGAGTAAAATAACAGGAAATGACGATTAATGTCGCCTACTTCAATTTGATTTATTGATTTTAAATTACTGTATAATAAAACAGAAGGTATTATATTTTGATACGACAGGACAGTTGTTCTCAAAGTGTCTACTTGACATTCGCTCGAAATATGCAATGTCAGTAAAAATTGTTTTTACTTATACAACGTGTTACAAAATACCCCGTAAAAATATAATTAATTATCAAAGCCAACAACCCTAGTAAGCTGTCATATCAGGGAACCAGATTATTTAACAGAAAGGCCTACGTACCTATTTTACCTAATAATGTATCTACTTTAATAGTTTTTCTATTTATCATTTATAAAAATCAGTTTTATTATTTTTTTGGGGTATGTTCTACGGTTCTTAAATTATGTGAATGGACACGTTACAAGGCCCCATTTAACCTCCTTTCGGCTTTACGGGTAGTTTTGTAACAACCTGTATACGCATTATTTAGATCAGTATGTGATATACCAAAACATTACTTCTACGTATTTCTCCGCTTGCACTTCACACGCGGCAGAAGCGACACCTGCAGAAAACAATACCTATCTCATTCTTTTGCAGGCTAAAACCTGTATACTAGTATGTTTGTCTCTTTTTAGTGTCCTTTTTTCATCGAGTTTCAAATCACTAGCTAAAATAGTTTTCAATTCAAAATGTATTTTTTTCCTTAAAAATATAGAGAATTAAATTCAGAGAAAGTGTCTCATTCTTTTATCACAACAACATAATCTTTGACAAAATGATCCTCGAGTTAAGGACCATATTACGCCCGCGCGCATTTTAAATCGAAACAAATATGTACTTACGGAATATTTTCAAATTGACACAGACATTGTCGCAATATAGCCGAGTTCAAAGTGACAATAACATTTTGTGGACTTTGAAAGGTTTCTTTTGAACATGGTTTTGTAATAAGACCTTTATTAAGGATGGTAAAGTTACACATATACAGAGAAGGGAAAATCAAAATAATAAGGTAAATAGTCTTTTAAAACTTTAAATTAATCGAATTATTTTTGTAACGATTATCAATATTTTATAAATGTAGGATTATGTGTAATTTATGAGTTCTCATAGTTATGTAATTTAGATAGAATACGCCTGATTATTTTGCATGCCAGTTTCTGGTGATTGGATAAATATACTGTATTTCAATAAGACCTTATTGTACCATAATTTCTCGCAAATAAATTATTATTATTATTATTCGTATCAACCTCTTTTGATATCATTAGTCGTTTTATGATTTGGATTACTGTATACAAAACTGTTTTAGTTCTATAAAATATACAAAGTAAATGAGGAAAATATGGGACCCCCATACAAGAATTTTTTTTTCGGTTTATCGTTATGTATTTAGAAAGAAAAGAAAGAAAGAAAATACGTTTATTCGCAATACACAACATTACAAAAGATTAAAATATTAAATATTAAGAGAAAACAAACAATTAACCAAATGTTTTAAAAATGTAGCAATGCTGAGTGATGGCAGGAATAGGCCCCGACTCAGCAAAAAGCTAAGGCCGTTAAAAATAGCCCTCGCGCTGGTTTGCATGGTGTTACGGAACCATTCGGGTATGAGTCCAACTAACACTTGGCCGATTTGATCCCATATAAAGCATTTTCGCCGACTAAGCAATAACATTTCAATTTCCAAACCTAAAGCCAATGTTTGTATACAGGTCTATAAACACTTCCACTTCAAGTCATTTAGTAATAAAATGACCATATTAAACACTTCTTAAGCACCACAAATCCCATTACAGTAATTCAAGCTATTCAAGCAACTACTGTTCGGGTCAGAACCCTAAAATATTTACTGATCCTTGATTTAAATTGTTTTTCACGCGCTGGGGATTTACCGCAGCAGTTCCGCATTTTAATAATATTTATTCAGCCAAAAATGCTATAAGACAATAATCCTTTTCCTTTATAATTATAAATTATAATACACAAATACTTGCTCGTTTAGCTATTTAGTTTGTAGGCGTGATGATACAGGTATCAGTGATGTTTATCTGAATTACCCACAAGCCAATATTAATATATAAGTTACAGGATAATTGTCAGAAGGGACGGTTTATACGGTACGCAACGTGGACGTTTTTCTTTTTACAGTTCTCTTACAGCTTTTTTCGGCCTGTAATAAAATAATGGAAAAGAAAATGCTATATCATAAAAGTAAGAGTTATTATGTGCTAATCTTTTTCGAAGAACTATTTAAACTCTTTCCTTATTAATATTTAAAGATACCAGGGGCTCGATCCTGTAAGGAAAATGACACTAACTCAAGGACGTTTCGTCGCGGCCTCCGTGCTCTGTCTCTTTCGCTAACTACGCTAATACAACTAATCACGTGAGAGATAAGCTCTCCGAGGCCTCCGTGAAACGGCTCGCCGACAGTTGTATTAGCTGAATAAGGGGTCTGCACTTGTTTTACAGTGTTTCGTTTAGAAAGTTACGATGGTCACGTGATATTAAAGGCACATATGAATAATTAGAGTCAGACTCTATCGCCAAGTCGGATGGATTTTTTTGTTGAGAAGAAGCCGGCAATAAATTACTTGTGCCAGAGACTATCTTCTACCAGCTTGAAGAGCGCTAAAAGTCGTCGTGGTAATCCCACAAGCCTTTGACCACCAGAAGTCTGTGAGTTAATTTTTAATTTGCTCAGAAAATACGTCACTTATAAAATGTCTTTTTATCATCTAAAAATATACTCAAATTTAACGGCATACCGTTTACATTTAATTTACTAAGACTATTATGACTCTCCATTCACAAGAAATTGTTTGCATAAGTATTTTATAGCGTATACCGTACATTGATATAACCACAAATAAATAGCTTAACTTAACCTGTTTGACATGTCTCTTACTGAAAAATCATTAAGTACTAATGTTCTACGAATCGTTCAACAAATGCCGCTCTCAAAGGTTTCAACTGAAAACATTCTTGAATGTTTTGGAAAAAAAAAATGACATAGCCAGCCTTCTGGGGACTTTACCCATAGACGGCTCTAACAATCTAAATTTAGTTTTTTATTTAAAGATTATTTTTAATTATTAACTTTATTTATTAGTTAATTTTCAGTAGTTTAGTATATAGTTTTCTTTTTTTTTTAATTCTTTATATGCATTATTATAAAAAACCTAATTAATGCATAAAAATAGATACAATAAAAATAAAAAGGTAAGAAATGTTAGATCACCGGCTTACAGTACATTTTAAAAATATAGTTTTAGGTTAATATGTGGAATAAATCATAAATTAATTATAATGACTAAAGAAAAATCATTTTAAGTTTACTTTTTGAAGTCACAAGGTTTTAAAATCATCGGAAGTCATTATTATGTCATGATAACGTTCCCAGAACTTAGTATTAAATAAAGTTTTTGTAATTGAATCGATAACAACTTTGTCATACGTTGTCTTCCTTACTCGTTATAATCATTTCTATGAATTCTATTCATGTTTAATGTATTCAATCATTTATCATTTTTTTACTAAGAGTCCATTGTATAATACATAACCTTGTTATAAAATGTGACATGATCGAAATATATGTAGCCCATTCTATTTACGCTCTTATCTTTACCAAATTAAGATCCAAATTCTAACTATTATTATCTCGAGCAAGTTTTCGTTTACCAGTAATTCTTTCATCTTATCCAGATATATTCATTTTTTGGCTTTTTCTGTACTCAGCATAACTAGACTCTACTGAAATTTAATCATATATTCACAGTATACTAGCCCCTCTCCCCCGCGGTTTCACTTTAATATATATACATACTATATATATAATAGTATACAAAGCCTATGTCCTTCTCCATACCATAAGCTATGTGTGTGCTAAATTTCAGCAAGATCGGTTCAGTCGTTTAGCCGTGAAAGCGTAATAAACAAACTCACTAACACATTTTTGGCATTTAACTTTACATCAACTATATCTACCCCAAAAACTTTAACAAACAGTCAAAATCGATAGTTAACAAATAACATACTGTAACAATAGCGAAACATTTCACAGGCTTCGTTTGAATTGGATTAATTCGCTGACCCCAACCCCGTTTCAGGATCACAATCACCTAGATTTAGAATCACGCGAGGTTCGATTGACCTGGGGATTAGTGGCTCACTTGTACATTTATCGACTACATGTCATTGACCTTTCCTAGTTTGAATTATTCAACCTTACTTTTACTGTAGGCTTGTGTTTCACTATGAAACGTGATTGTTTAAACGATGTTGGTAAGACAAGAAGAGAGTTGGCTCTCAAGTGGAACTTGAGTAGCAGAGCTTTTAATGTAGAGTTCTTCCGGGGAATTACTACATCCTTACCCATTTCCGCCGTGAAGCAGTAGTGTACTTGTTTACTGTTTTTGGGTTAGACAGTTAATGTGGCCGGTGAAATTACAGGCACATGAGACTTAAAAAAAACTATACTGAAATTCACCTATAACTCCTTGGCGGATTGTTTTTTTTTTGAGATTTAAGGTACTATACAATCTTGCTATGGTTTCCTGACGATGTTTTCCTTCAAGAGAATCTCAACACACTCTATGTGTCGGTATGTGTGTAATGGAGTCGAATTCATGATATTAAGCGAGAGTAGTTACATGTTCTATCGCAAGTATAAACTATGAGTAAGGATTAAAATATGGTAATCTCTTAACCTCCGCGTGACGCACGAAATTGAACCGTAAAAGTAAGTGACGGTAAATTTCTTCGAATACTAGACATTATCTTGATTAATCGGATCTTCAGGGAAACTGCGTCTCCTGACATGCAAGTCAGACTGCTTGACGTCAACCTTAATCGCTAATTAAAGAAAATTCTCACGAAAACTGATGTCATTTCAAAATGTTAAGTCATTTATTACATAGTACATATTTCCCAAAAAACGTTGAGTAATATGGAAATTATTTCGAGCGAATTTTCAACGTCGCTATTTGAAATTATTTAATACGTCGAAATGGGTAAATACCCCTGTAAATATCGGAACCTCACAAGCCAGTTCCAAATCGCAGAATACCGGAAGACAAATGTTAAAACTCATAAAGTCCATATATTTAGTCTTTTATTAATTTATAGTGGTAATAGTAAAGACTAGAGGCAACATAAATTATACATGTAATATAACCAGTGAACATTATTGACTATTATATATAGAATATTTTTGATTTCGCCAACATAATTAACATACCACTCTGACCACTATATCACACTGTTCTTGCACTAAAACATATATTGTAAAGCTTGGTAAACTTAGAAAATATTTTATAGACGGACTATTTCAAGAGACCAAATAATGATAATGTCCTTCATTTCTTTCATGCACCATCAAGGGATTTAAGCTCAGAGATCAGTAAAGGTTTCTCATGCACACTTAACCTATCCAAGTATTCTAAGATTGGTGTAGTATTGATCAGAACATGGTAGCTGTATAGGAATTTGAATATTAATTACGGGACCTTGACCAATAGACATGTTGCGAGCCGCAGGTGACGTGTGCGACGACCGTGTTTATGCTAATCTTGCATTTCTTCTGAACAAGCCAGGTATTTGTGAGGAAATACCGTTTGCTGAGGAAAACAAGTTGTAATGCGAGTTGTTAAATACATATAGCTTGCAATTAAGTGAAATATGTTGAAGCTTGTGAATAGAGGAAGGTTCATTAAATTTTATCATCTACCTGCCCTGTTCCTTGTCATTTCGGATCGGTACGATATGTAAGAAATTATTGTCTCTTTCATGTTCATGCAAAAAAATGTTTGTCTTGGGTGGGAATCGAACCCGCGACCTTCGGCTTGGCAGTCAGAGTCGCTAACCACCAAGCGAATGTCCTGTCGAATGCCCATCTACTTCTAAATGCATCACTCTTTAAGCCACAAGTATTTCATGTAATTGAAAATTATTAAGAGGAACATGATCTGATATGCAAACGCATGTGACAGTTCGAATCGACTTGAATGACCTTTTGATTGATCCCGAAAACAAGAGAATTATTGTGACTAATTTTATAAGGCTTTTACTGAGTTAACCTCTCGACAATTAATACTCTGATATATAGATAGCATCCCCTGATATTTTCTCTTGTTTTTAGTTATATCTTGTCCTTAATCTACTATATTCTGTAATATAACAGAAACATTACACAAAGATACGATAAATGCTTTCAGGACTTCCTTATCATGTGCAAACGAAGGCGTAAAGTAGATTGTATCAAGGATTAAATCAATAGGATTTATTGTTTGAGTTATACCACTTGTTTTCATGAAAGCAAATAGAAACAACAAAAACGATGTTGCTTAAACACTGATAAATCTGTCTACTGAGTTAGTTGTTAATAAAGATGTTTTGGTGACTTACAATGTTATTGATGAAAACCTAGCTCGGAATGTAGTAAGTAAATTATAAAGAATTAGACGAAGAGAGTTATTACTTTGTTGGTCATTCAGTATTAAGCTGGGCAAATCCTAGAGATGCTTGGTTCGATTCCCTACGCGGGAAATGTAACATTAGAATTGATTGTCCAAAATTGGTAACCACCACAAGTCACATTGGGAAATTAAAATCATAAGTGGAATATGGCTCTTCGAGGACAATAAGTGCGATGATATCTTATGGAAAATTCAGATAAAGAAGTCTTGGAAGAGTAAAAGTTATCCAAGAGAAAGAAAAATCTAGATAAAGGTAATAGTGAAACTGAATAAGACCGTTGATGATGATTATAAAACAAACAGTAGCACTATAAAAACATATAAACAAGATAATCAATATGTTATCGACAAAGTAAACATTTCCAAATAAAAATTGGAAATCGTACCATTGATTGGACATCGAATGCCGTAGGAGTGGCATCGTAACTTAATGCTAATGTCCATTTAGAAATCAAGAATTATCGAATTCTTAACAAAGGAGATAAATTTTCCAATCAGAGTGGCTCATGTCACTTTCTTTGGCCTCAACACAGAGTATTACTGGAGTAGTTTAAAGTTAATGTTTTCTGTAAGCAGTGAGCACTTATTGCTTGCGGCGAAAGTTGTTTATTTATGTCGACAAATGAAATCTAAATCATCCAAGTCTCAAATGAACAACTACAAGTTTTATAGCAAACTAAAATCATTTCACGTCTACTTATTTTGGCGACTCGTTGGAATTTTGACCTGTTTCTATTTGAAACACATTTCACAAAAAATCACAAAGACGTCGCCAGTATCAGCACATGTTATATTGTATATCTTTTCTGAAATGGGGAACTGTTCTCTATTAGAGATAAATGATCTAACGTTAACCAGTGTATTGAACGTCTAAAAATACAAGGCTACATCAAATATTATCTTAATTTTCTAATAAATTTCACTTTTAACTACCAGTCTAACTATAAAGAGTACATCTATTGATGCCTTACAATTATGACGTCACAACAATCATACAACCGTTCGTTTTGACATTTAATAAAAAGCATGTTTACTGATACGTATCAGAAAACATCCTTTTTCTTTAAATTGGTACATTTTTATAAAGTAATTAATATTACTAATAATTGGAGAAAGAAATGTTCAAATATTTATATATTTAATTTGACATATCGTTCGTTTTGACATTTCAAAAGTTGCTGATTTGACATATCAGTTAACATTTCATTTTCAATTGGTATATTTTTATAAAACTCCCCAATTATTATTACTGATAATTAGAGAAAGAGATGTTCAGACATTTATATATTTACTGTGACATATCACTGCAAATTCCTGAGATAATTCTAATGCGATGTAGATATCCAATAACTATTTGTCGATATAATAATTTATTACTCGTTTATGCAAATAGTGAAACTAGTAGGCGACATAAGCTTGTTCTATGGAATTTTCATTATCTATTTTATTGTTTCATTTCGGAATGTCAAGATAATAACTAGTTTTAAATGTGATATGATGATCAGAGAAAAAAAAATTAAGTTCGCATAACGATTAGATACGCTGCTTTACCATCGAAATGTAGTTTGACATTTATATCTTAATAATGACATGATATATCTTTTAGGACACATGTCTGAACTGGGTGGTCCAGAATCGTTCTTAGTAAAATTTGGGATTAAACTTATCGACTATTGTTACGAACCGAACTCATTTATATCACCTTTTTGGATTTTATTTTGTCTTCTAAATTCAAAAAGTAATGACAATTAGTTACATTAGGAAAGTTGACTGGTTTTCTCGTTTTTGTTGTTAATTTCATTTAAAAATATAAACTGTGGTTCAATCCAGCGCCCTCTCTTTCATTTCATTTAGTTTCGAACGTTAACAACTATAATAAATAAGAAGAATATTTACTAATTTGTATTAAAAAGTTATAAATGCTAAAAAGTGTTTTGAATAAATTAAAAAAAATATCAACTTGATTTTGCAACAACAACGATGAAAACAAAGAATACGGGATAAAATTTGACCTCTGTCTTTGGATTTACCAACAAGATACCAATAAAGAATTAGTTATACTGAAAACAATCAATGTGCCTTTTATCATATTGACATACTGATCTTAATGACATATATGTTTTTAAATTCTGATTTTATCAGTGTTTTTTTTTTAATTTCAATTGCGAGTTGCTCAAAAATGTCAAAAAATATTTGAAGATATTTAGACAAAATTGTCTACACATTTTTTTTTTAAAAGAGATACAATTTCATCATAATCAAATTAAAATGGTAGTAGAGTACCTTATATCAGTATAATCAGAATGAACTTAAACGACATCGAACTCAATTTTACATGTTAGGTACAACTAAGAGCACATTTATAATAAAATTAAAAAATAAATTTTAAAATGCAAATCCTTAGCCATTTATAATGTAAACTTTTGTCCCATTACTCACTTTTATATTAATAATTGCCGTAAAACTATTTGCAGACATGTTATTAATTTACCCATTATAGACATAGCGCCAAAATTCTTCGAGGAGTTCCGTTTAATCACGTTTTATTTGTTTGAAATTTGAAAATACAATATAACATGACGTCTACGAGGATGTTATCAAAGTTGTAAATTATATTGTGACAGACAAAAAAGTTATAGACAATTAAAAACGTGTAGAGAAAATGACATGCAAATAAACAAATTAACAATCAATATTGTAAGTCGTTTCGCTCAATTATAGTGATTTTATGATATTTCACTGAGACATAAAATTGTGTTGTATTTTATTGAGCTTCTGTGGGTAGCAACACTATAATTAATTTGAGACATTAAATTTTATATATTTTTGTTTTTATTTCTATTTAATTCGTTACGCTCCGGTGGCAGTGGGCCGCCTATTCGAATATATTAATTTTATATGCAACAAAACGTTAAAGAATTCATAAAATGCTAGATAAAAGAAAAACAACAAGATATTTTATAGTATAGCTTCTACGAAACCGTTGCGATCAAAAAAGTCGATGATACAAAATAGACATGACATATTAAACAATCTGCAACGTATGTTGATCGTATTGGCAATAGTATTGTATTGTTTAAATTTGTCATTGAAAAATCAACCCTTTTACTTACTTATAAGGTGTATCTGCATCTTTATACTATATATGCAATAAAGCACAATTTTCTATGTGGTTTTTCTATGACGCGATTCGAGAGAGCTAATTGCATAGAATTTAAATGAACAAGTTTCAATAATACCCAAATAAAAATGCCTGCAAGGTGAATCACACATACTTCGTCCTCTATTATAAATAAATAGGTTTACCTTCCAAAATACCAAGCAATTTATATTCAAAAGGCGACAACAACGGCGTGTCTGACTTAGTATTCCCCGTGTGATGTACTGTCGATTTAGAACTGATATCAATTTGTAGTTAAACATACTATTTGAATATTAAAATCATATAACCGTTTGGAAGACATGGTACTTATTGGTAAAAAATCTGCTATACATGATATTCAATAGGAAGTCAAATGTTCAATTCTGTAAGGTAAATTACACTGACTCTAGTCTCTATTATCTGTCTCTGTCGTTGACTATTTAATCACATGAGAGGTCCGCTACCTTAAGTTTGTATTAACAGAACAAGGGAACAGTATAGTGGTTTTTTCTTTGGGAACGACTGTAAGTTTTTACAGTAAAAAATACTCGCTTCTCAACCAAACAAGTGGACTACAAATCCTATTAAACATCGAGGTATCAAGAAACTGGACTGGACATAGCGTTTAAGATCCGTGATCAGTTTCTATAAATACGTATCATATTATAATGGATTGTCATCGATAAATCTGACGCCATGTCAATTTGGATTAACCCATTCGTGCCAAAATCTAATAATGTTATTTTGTATTTTATGAAGTTTAATTTTCATTATGATTCAAGTCGCATGTCAGGTGCTACGATCATTCGTAGCATGGGATATACTTATAAGTCCATCAATTTTTTTATTGTTTGTTATGGGACCAACAGCTTACTAAATTGGGTATTCGAATCATCTTAAAAATAGGTTAGTCATTTATAGGTCCTCACTGATAGACATATAATATTTAGAACCTGCATGAACACCTTCACAAATTGGGTGTAACTTAATCTGAAGATTCTCACTCTGGGTTGTGTTTCAGTAATTGCAGTTGGAGAGAAAGAGAGAGCGAATCTTTTCATCATAAAGAATTTTCTCTACCGTTGGTATGTTTAGTGACAAAATATTACAATATCAGCAAAACAGGCTCTTAAATGCAGCTGTTGAATTACGCCGACAGTTGTTTGGTGACAGATTTTCAACATGGAGGTTGTAGCTAGCAGGTTGTCGTGCTATGGTTTCCACATGAAGACTTCCTCCACGGAAAGCTCAAGCTCATTGTAGGACAGGAACCCAAGACTCTCAACAGAAGACCTTGGAATTTCTAATATTTCCAAACAGCCAAAAACTCTGCATACACTAGTTTTAGTTTTTAGTTTAGTATTGTATGACCCCTATACAACACTTTTATAACTCTTTAATAACAGTAATTAATTAATAACTAAAATAACGACAAAATTAAACACTTAAGACTCACTTACACAAGTAGCAATGTTTTCCACACGGTCGTATGTTTAAACGGGTTGTACAAACATGAAGACGTTTTATGTGAACGTAACCTAAGACTAGAAAACTTTGTAAAGCATTAATCACTTAGCTAGTGGCGCTTGTAGGTATTTTATAGCAGGAGTAGTTGGCTAAAACCCCGCCGAATGGCGCCACTGTCTCCACTGATACGGCACAGGTATAAGTCGCTTTGAACATCGCCGCGAATCAAAATAGGTTTGGCATACACTGGGATCATTTCTTTAATTTAATTCATGCTTTTATTGTTTTGTTATGAATGAAAATTTTCCAAAAAGGGTTTATATAAGAATAAGGTTTATTTCATTTGTTACGCAGCTACGACAATAGGTGTTGATACTAAAAATAAATGTTTATTGTTACAGTACACAATAAGACCTTTCAATTCTCAAAACAATTAAAGTATGACAAATATTCTCGTAATTTACAATAGCTAACAAAATAACAATACACATTTTATGTAAATGTAATATTGTATAATGAATATATCTTATTTTTAGATGATTTCAATAACGTATTGAGACAAAGACATTGAATTCTATAACCACACAAATGCCTTCATAAGTACGTAATTAATTACGCGACACAAACAAACATTGGTGTCACAGACTTTGTTCATAATTAGCATGTTACGGCGGGTACATAATGACAAAAACACACTGCAATGTAATAGTTAAACAAGCTAAATTTAACGTGGTGTCGACAACTAGACACACTTGACGACGTACTCTCGCGACTAACGGTTCTCGACAGTGTACACTGGCCCTTCCTGTTATAAAAAAAACATAATTACGAACAAGGTGACAAATAAAAATATTCAATTTTGAAATTGGAACACAAGAAAAACTATTCAATTGGAAGGTTTATTACAAAATGTTGGCATTTCTCTGTGTGCCACTTGCTGAACACCAACGATTCACAACTTGTTCCCCGCTGTATCTCGATTGTTTTGCATATCGCGCAACCGCTCCTGCGCAACTGATGCGAGGCAAATTAACGATCAAACGTAATCCCGCCGCTTGAACTTCCGAAGTAAGCGCGCGATGATTGACGTACAACTCCAAAAATCCTTCAAAACATCTCTTTTTTTCCAATTTCAACTTAATAACCACACCGATACGAATTACTGTACGGAATTTAAGCACGAAGTTAATGTGGTGTCATAATTCAATTATCCCCGTCCTTGGTAAGTGTGCAAACCAGACGCTACGTCCATCAATCACACTTTCAACTGTATCGAGTTTTTTGTCTCATCCGCCATCAGCACATCTCTTTACGAGACCGCCGCGCCTCCCGCAACAATTTGTCAAACTTTTTTATTCAATTAATTGATCACCGTGACCGACGCATCGTAGGCGAACGTACGCACTGAGGAAATATTAACATACTCGACGATTGTGTATCTAAGAACTGAATGTCATTAACCATTTCCTGCACAAGAGTTTCGAGTGTCCATCTTTCAAGTCAGTGTGCTATTGAATAAATATTGTTCAACAAGTTGCCAAGTGACATTTTGTTGCGCGGGCGCATCGGGCGCCCCCTCCCACGTCATCTCGCGTTGTCCACTCACATCGTTAACAATTTATTTTATGCAAAATATGACAATTAAAATTGTTTTATGAGGTCTTAAGCGGCTCGATTAAGATTTCATTTTGATAAGGCAGTGTCTTTGTAGACCGTATCATTAGGGCACATCATGTCGTCGGTCCAGCCCTCTGAGTTATGGTGCACTGGGCGTATTAACCAGTGTGAATCTGCATAATAGCCATCGATTAACAAAGTGGTGACATGATCGCATGTTTATAACACAATTTCGTGCGGAATATTTAAGCCAATATAACACATAATAATGGAATTGGAAGTAATAGTACCTTTATGGTGATATTGCAGTTCCAAAAAGTTCAAGTAGCAATAAAGTTTTCACAAACGATAAAAAGTGAGTAGAAGGAAGATTTAATGCTGCAACCGAGCGGCGCCGAGCAACCGTCGATTTATGACTGTGGGGTTATGATGGTGCATACGCCCACAATACTTCTTAAATAATGTTTAAAATATGACAATAGTTATTATTTATAAACGAATGTACTCTATATGAATAGACCACACCATGATATAAAGTTCTCAGTTATATGGTCCTATAGTACAGGCACTGCTTAGTTTTATATCAGATAGCCTCGAGTAGAGAAATGTCCCAGAATATTATTAATCTTAATACTCGTATAAATGCAAAATTTTTGATGTATGGATGTGGATTACTCAGTCACACCAAAACGGCAGAACGAATCTGGATCAAATTTGGCACAGAGGTAGATTTTAGTCTGAAATAAATCATAGACTACTTTGTATCCAGGGAAAATGTAACATCCTTTGGGAATGCGGGTGAAACCGCAGGGGACAGTTAACATCACAAATATAATGGACCGTCCCAATAAATCCCACCATTCTAACAGCTATTATGAACACGTAGAATAATAGCGAGCAAATACAGTGCTAATTTGGAACACCCATTAACAGGGTTATATTAACCGATGTTAGAGCTTCTCGCAGACAAATCCCTATTGTCATGAATATTACTATTCGTGTCATGGGCACACTTGCACGTAGTACAGCAAACCCACCGTCTGTCACGTACATTGTAAACATCAAAGAAAACGATGGTAAAGCTACCGACTATTTGCCTAGCAATGTCTTAATCTATTATTTTTCTTAGCATCTTATATCTACATTGACTTTCCACCGTTGTTTCGCTAATTGACTTTTATTTACTGTGCCATTCGACTGTCCAAAATAATCACGGCTTTCATATGCAATTTTGCGTTAAAATACATAAGGATTTCCTCTTTAATTCGGAACGTGGAATCTTTATTATCTAACACACATTATTTGCTTTCTGTTGCTTTTGTGCTGACATTATTATCACGTAATAAATTTCTCGTAACTTCTGTATTAAAGGTTATAAAAGTGTCAGATCACAGAACAAATTTTCATAAGCACGCATTCAAAAATAACATCATCCGACGATTTCTTTAAATTGCTTCGGTAGCCGTAAACCCTGTCGTTCCGCGAAAAGAGCCAGCAAGATTTATTGTAAAAGTAATGGCTAAAGTAACGTCTTAACTTCATATTATTGTCTGGTGTCATAACTAAATCCAAGGCAGGTAAAAAAAGCTAGGTACAGACGCAGAAAAAGTTATGCAAAGCTTTGTGTAGATTGGAGCATAAAAACTTCAATATTATCTCGTTTGGAGTCTCTTGTATTAGAATACAGTTGAATGAAAACAAAATAAACACTACTAATGAGTGTTGTCTGTCAAATCGTGACTGAAGATCGACGGCGCTTCGTTTAGAAGCTCAATATTAGTTTCATAATCATTTGTTTGACGCACGATCGTTACAATAGATTGATTTTGATATTGATTGCTCACTTCCGCATTATTTTCGAAATCATTTGTATTTACATGTTGTTTATTAACAAATTGTTTTGTAAGTGCATCGTCAATCGTTTTGAAATACCATTGTATGTTCTCATTGGTCTTATTTGTAACATCATTTAAGTTGTTGATTTTACATGAAGTGGTTATTTATTTTACTCTCTTTTTTTGGTTTTCAAGAATAGAGAATCTACACCTGATGGTAAATGGTTACCGCTGGATAGACAATTGTAGTTCTAGGAATTTTTCGATAACTCTTTTAACACCTTTTTTGAAGAACCCCATGTTAGAGGTTACGCTAAAGAAAAGTTCTATATTTCAAAATATGGAATGATACCACTACAGAATTTACATCTCTCGTTAGCAGTACTTGATCATAGCCGTCTCTCAATCATAACCAAATTAATTCAATTCGTTTCACTTACGCCTTTCAAGTAAAGTGTAGTTGCAACCAATTCAGGAACTGCAGTAACTTTATCAGTGGCCCCATTAATAAATATTTCTCCAGAAAATCGTTAACGGTTGTGATTATAAAATATTAAATTGATTTATTAATGCAAATGCAATGGTGGCTCATGATTCTTCATTAAGACAATCATTTGTTTCGCCGTCGGCCTCCCATCGTGATGCTAATATGGTTTTAATGATTTTTAATTTCGTATATCTTTTGACGGCTTTCCAATGCGATGAACTTCAGACTTTTCGAACAACTTTAAAGATGATCTGATCTTGTTATAAATTTTTTTTAATCACTTTCTTTTTATTTTACCACGTTTTTATTAAGTCGTTTTGGGTACTTAATGTCTGTGAGGGTAGAATTTTGTAATTTTTTTTTTACTAACTACCTGATGAGCGTGATAATTCAGATCTAAATTGACAATTTAGCTCAGGATTTTAAAACAAAAAAAAAGGAAATGAATAAAGAAAATATTTTTTTATCTATTATGGATGAACTGAAAATAGCTTCCTACTATTTTTCTCTAGCTTCAGCTTAGCATATGTATAGAAGTATATAAGTTCTTCAGTCAACTAAAATATATTTACTAGACCCTTATTATCTTTTAAATTAACTTTTAAAACAGAAACAAGAACAGTAGATCAATTACCCACAAAATTCCATCAAAAGTACACTCACAAACAAAAACGCACACCAATTTAAACAATAAACTTCGTTATACCATTCGCATTACAAAACCCATTAAATCAGTAGCCGAGTGAATAAGGCGTGATATCAATTTGCCACCGACCGACCCTTAAACATTAATTTGATTCGTGTTATGCCTCTACTTAATGAAACGTTCAATGCAATCAATAAATAGAATAGAACTGTGCGGATTACAATTCATAGGTGCAATTAAATTTTCTTTTTAAACATGTAGAGTTAGTTATGATAGCATCGGTGTAGACGTTCCAATCATGCGCACAGCTAAAGATTGGAATTCTCTCCCCTCGTCTGTGTTCCCGGAAGCTTACATGGGGGTCTTTAAGAAAAGAGTGAATAGGCTACTAACAGGAAGGCGAGCTCCATCTTCGGCCTCATCTTCACTTACCATCAGGTGTGATTGAGGTCAATCGCATCTCGGAGGCAATAAAAAAAAAGAGTGTAAAGCTCAGCTAGACCCGGTCGCTGGTTCGATTCCCGGGTCGGACAAGGTAATATCAAGGTTTCGGTTATGTGCCGAGACGGCAAAAATAAATAAATAAATATAACCAAACTAAATCCTTCTTATTGTATTGTATCGTATTGTATAAAATACTAGCTCTCCCGCGCGGTTTTACTCGCGTTCCCGTGGGATGTCACATGTATTATACATAAAAATCTACCTCTTCAATCACTCTATCTATTAAAAAAAACCGCATCAAACTCCGCTGCGTAGTTTTAAAGATTTAAGCATACATAGGGATATAGGGACAGAGAAAGCGACTTTGTTTTATACTATGTAGTGATTTCTCATTTGTAAATTCAAAGTGATTGTTTGACATTTCGCTACAGAATATAGATCTTATCAATACAAGAACACGGGTATTAATTTTAATGAATTATCACCGGTCTCCCGCCGCTACCGTAAGGAAACCCCAACTCGAAAATGGTCCAATTAAAATGGCCGTTTTCATAAAACAATTAACGGAAAAGTATGTTAATTACTGCACAATTAATAACCAGTATATATTGACACAAGCATATGTAAATGACTCCGCAACGTTCGTAATTAAATGCTTTATTACTTAAGGACTTTGCACACTGATAGCTAGCAATCGCTGCGGTTTTACGAAAACGTTCGATTTTACGGCATTTTCTAAAAAAAATAAAAAATTGATTAAAAACTTATGCGATTACTTATAAAACCATTCTCGAGAAAATTTACAAAATATTACTGTATTATATGTACTATAAGTAACGGCAGAAGCGACAAAACAAAAAGATCCGAATGCTTTAATCGGTATATTAAATTGAAATCGTATATTTAATTAAAAATATTATTCCCGTACACATCTACCACTGCGGAGTATATTATGTGCTAATTATTTTTACTAATATATTGTTTTTATGTCAATTTAGCAAACGGTCTACCTGGTGGTAAGTCTCCGCAGGTGGACATTGGCAATACCAGGGGCATCGCCAAAGCGTTGTCGATCCTGAGACGAGAAGTCTACACTAAGAGCTCTACTCCAAATTATTCATAAAAGAATTCCATTACAAAAGGTCCAATATCGAAATGTCATTAACATACGCTCGTAACAACTACAGCAACGCGACAGTATGATAAGCCCTTTACAAGATCTGATAGCGACCAATTGCCTTCTGATAAAATCTTTTTGGCTTCATAAAAATTGTTTGCAGTTGTAAACTTTTTACAAGCTCGCCATAACATTTTTAATTGTAGGCTTCGAATACATAAACCAAGTATTTTATTATCATTAAAAGCGACACTTTTGCTAACAGAAGACATGTCGATTACAAATTGACTACCAATAACTATTTTGCAGGACGACTTAAGAAGTGATGTAGTGTTGAAAACATGTTTATATTTTGCTTCATTGTAGTTGCTAAAAGTATTTACATGAATCTTATTAAATCAAATAGCATTAGATTTAACTCGAAGTTTATTTATTTTGAATTTTTCTGTTTTTTTCATTAATCTGCAGATTTTACTATCAAAATAATTAACACACGGTAGGAAACTGAATAATTGCTTGAAAACCTTGACCAAATCGTATCAATATTTTCTAAAACTGAGCGTTGTAATTTGCTAACAATATCTTGATAGTGACCACACGTTAATTAAAAGAATCTCCCGATAACATTTTCAATTCAATACGAATCAATTATGCATTACATGCCAAGTCCTTTTACAATGTCCCACCCCTAGACGACATTCCAACGTCATTGGAATAAATTTTGTTCGCTAATTGGTTAACCACTAGTCTTACAAGTTTATAAAAGCTATGATTTTTTTTGTCGTTTTCTCGTCTCATACGTAAATGTCTCCAATTGATTCCGATAATTATTTAAATACGTGAACACATTAATGCATGTCTCACTCCGCATTGATTGCTCAATGTAAAGGATTCATTTAAATAAATGATATGACAAGTAAATGGTTTAAAATAGCAATTCGAGTTACTTGCTCGTTTATTTTGTTGTACATTAAAATAAGTGCAATGCTAATTGCTTTTTGTGTTTATTTGAAGATTTGTCTGCATTTGTGGCTGGAGTAGGTCGGAATTATATTAAATTGACTTGTACCTAGATATTTCAAGATAAAAAAGGAAATCATCCTAGAAAGACAAACTTCTCTGTTAAATATACGGGTGAAAACGTATACGAAGAATTATTGATTGTCTTTTGTATTTTTTAAGCAGATGGTCCACCTGACAGTAAGTGGTCACCGCCGTCTATGGACATTTGCAACACCACGGCCATCGTTCTCGTTGTCGACCCTGAGACGAAGTTCGAAGTTGTTAAGTCTCATGTGTCTGTAATTTTACCAGCCTTTACCTATCTAATCGAAACACAGTAATAACTGTGCACTACTGCTTCATGGCGTATATGGTAGTAGTACCCAGGACGAACTCAGCTCTAAGAGCTCTACTACTTCGAAAGTGTAGTTTTTCTGGTAATGCCTGGCGACAACTAGGTGCCGAATCGAGCCGATTCGAAACGTTATGATTCGATTCATTACAGCGTCATTAGAAACGCCATGACGCGTCAAGCTAAATTATCTTCGCGCATCGCTACTCAAATTTTCAATCACGCAGGGGCGCAGGTGGACGCCTACCTTTAATATACGGATAGAGAAAGAAGGAAGATAAGACAGGTTAAACTAGACAGTGAATGTCAGTTTTCAAACTTAACGTCTATGTTTTCATATAACACTGGAATGTTACAGGTTTCCTAGGCACACAGTTTGTTTAGGACCTAATGTATGCCAGGTTTTTACTTTCCAATCAAGACACATTTGTATGCACCTCAAGAAAGTTGCTAAATAGTCTTACGTTTGGGCAATGCGTTGAATCATTCTTATAGAGTTGAAAATGCACAAAGGGCATCCAATGATTAAGCCTTTAAGCATCATATTCTGGTTTTAAAATGGTATAGTTCAAAAATATCTAATTCATAACCATTTATTCAGTTTAGGATCGCGGTGGGATGAAGGTCGAAGTTACTGAAGCTGAAGCAGTTCAGAAACTGAGAAGAACCAGCAAGAAACTCAGCAAGGTAATATTTTTCGTACTCGCCTTTGTGATCGAGTGGTATAAGACTTAGGAAAGGTGATATTAACTTTTCTTCGTTTGGATAAGATTACCTGTACCCTGATTTCTAAGATCTCTGAACACCTCTTTGGGAATAACGAGCGCGAAGTAATTAAAAAATCTATTTTCGTGCCAAATAAATTGAATTACAAAGAAATACAGCCTTTTAATTGCAATAGGTAACATAAGAACAAACAAGTCATACCTATTCCGAACACACGAAAGTAAAGTAAGAAAAATAAAATCTGAAATTAAATTTCAGACCAGCTCAAACGTACCGACTGGAACGATATACATCGGCCTGAACTTGTAGTGGTTACGTAAAGTCTAGATGCGATGCGATAAGGCCTAGCTTTAGATCGAGAATACAGATAAAGTGGAAACTTGAGCCTGGAAACGGGTCAGGGCCTAGACGAAATTATGCTGGAAAATATTCTACAGTTTTATGACTGGTGTTTGAGAATTAAATGTTTCTTTTTTATACAACGAGGTACTTTCGCTTTGCACTCGCGATCAAATTGTAGTGTTACCCGGATGGAAATAATTTATGATGATTTTGATATTATAGTAATGATATATATATATTTACTTTTTATGGGTTAGGTTACTAAGTACCTAAGTACCTACCTAAGTGATGTTAAGTAAGTTTTGAATTTTACTAACGGGGTCGGGGGGGGGGAGCTTTCTTGCTTACAACAAATCTCAAATATTGTTTGTTAAATCCACTCAGATTGATGATGGGGCAATTGGCTTGGTAAGAGACACTAGCTGCCATGCCACAGGTCTTGGCTTCGATTCCCACTCAGAAAAAAATATTGTTTGCGTGATCATGTTTATTTTAAAATTTATTTAATTTGAAAGCTTTTTAGATTTCACTTATAATTCCTTTTTTTGATTTACCAGTTTTATTTAGGACGCTTTACCTATTTAATTTAACTCGATATCACACAATCAGTATATCTGTATTAATATTGCCAAAAACAAATTCATAGTAGCTACTGTCAAAGAATCCCAATTATAAAAAAAACAAAATAAAGCGAAATTCTATAGCTGAAAGAACTTTTGCATTTCAATCTAGACTTTAAAAGCTTTTAGCTAACATTGCGGTTTAATTAAGAATTCGTATTACCTAATTAATACCGCCCCAACTAGGGTGTCGCAGCTGAAGAGTATACCGATGACCACGTGCACTTAAACCTTGCACAGAGTGGGAAATTTTGCATTCCGAAAGGGGGTTGGCAAGAAACAGCCGGCGAGGAAAATCCCTACCGAATCTCATGTTATTCTAATATTATAATTTCGAAGGCTTGTGAGGATGTATGGATATTTGTTACTCTTAGATATATTTGGTGGTAGTATTCATAGTTATCTGGTTCAGAATAAACGATGATTTAAAAAGGAAAAGTTTGTGATGATACACGGGTGTTTGTTACTCTTTCACGCAAACACTACCTATTGATTGGATGAAACTTGGCACACAGATAGTGTATAATAGGAATCGACACATAGAATTTCTACAAATCAAGCTACACTATATATATATACAATATATATGACTTTATTCTATTATTTGTGCTTATTTATTCCAAGACATAAACTAATTAAATTGGAACACTATACATATTAACATAAACAAATATATACATAGAAAAATACAAAAGCACTTAAAATTACATTAGTTACAATATTATTTACACTAATAAAACAAAACCGAAAATTTTGCTAAAATAAAAGGTCCTCTAAATGCTCCATGGCACCCATGATACTAGCGGCGTTGCCCGGTTGGATGGTTAAGCCTAGCCTCTGGGCAAAAAAGTCCCTGGCTCTCAAGTCCCCAGAGGCTAAGACCAAACGCTTGCCTATATCCTCAAAGGCACATTTTGTGCCAGATGACCATGGGCCCATGGTTTCCACCGAAAGCGCCGCAAATTCATAGTCATCCGATAGAATACATTTTATCCCGGGAAAATATTATATTAGATCACTTAGGAACACGGGGGACAGCTCTATATTATAAGGCACCTAGTAGCGAATGCCAAACACATTGGGCCTATCCCAAATGATTCGTAACGTGCTTACCCACCAGATGATATTGAAAAAGCGACCTTACTATCACCTATTTAACAATGATTAATGTATGATCAAACTCGTGAATATTTCAAATCCATATAATTTCAAAATTTTTCTCACCGCCTCATACCCCAAAATTACCAATCCGATATCACTCTGAGTGGACATTTAAATCATACATTTAGAGACAAGTACTCCAACATAATAATTACACGGTGCTTGATTTAAATTAACAGACGGTAAGGTGATTTTACGCCTATAAATACTGGTACAATAGTTTATAGGCAACTTTTACTTCAGAGATACGGTGTCTGTGTTGAAACTACGTCAGATTTTTTTTTTGAAGTGAAAACTTGGCGTTGTGCACTTTTTTGGGATGGGTAAAAAATGTTAAGCTCCATGACCTGATCGAAAATTCGTAAGACGGTGGAATAGTAGACCACCGGCGCGGCATAGGAGAGGAAATTATATTCCCCTCTCTTTCTAACGCGCGGCGAAAATGTTTGCCTGGTCCTAGTTTTCACATCCGGCACTACCGGAGTGCAGCCCGTGGTTTTTTTTATTTATGACGTGATTGCAACGAAATTAGTGCAGTAACTTTCTGTAAAATGTCCATCATCATCATCATGTATCCACTGCACTGCACTAAGCCTGATCTTCTGGTCTGTGTTTCCAACTGCTGCCAGCCTTATCTTAACTTAACTAGCCTATGAATATTGGTACAATTGTGTCTGTGTTAAAACTACGTAATTTTTTTTTCCTTTTTATTTATGACGGGATTGCGATTGACCTCAATCTCACATGGTAAGTGAAAATGAGGCCGAAGATGGAGCCCGAAAGTAGCCTATTCAATATTTTATCAAGAGCCTCAATTTGTAAGTTTTAGGGGAGTAGTAGAGCTCTTAGTGCAGAGTTCATCCGGGGAGGTACTACCATCTTACCCAGTTCTGCCGTGAAGCAGTAGTGCACTTGTATTACTGTATATCGGTTAGAAATGTAAGGGAGCCGGTAAAATTACAGGCATATGAGACTTAACAACTTCACGTCTCAGTGTCGACAACGCATTAGCGATGCACTGGTATTGCAGATGTCCATAGGCGGCGGTGACCACTTACCATCAGGAGGACCGTGTGCTTGTTTATCTAATTAAAAATAAATACACAGACTAGGGCAGAGAATTCTAATCTTTAGCTGCGCGCATGAGGATGTTATGAAAGTGTCAAAGCGTCTTGTAATAGAAAATATATCGTAGATTAATTATTCTATGGATACCACGGTAGTATGTAGGTGTGATGTTAGTTATGTGCTGTCATATGTACGTGAACTACTTTACTAGCTTAGTTGTTTATTTTTAATGGTAGATTTTACCTTCACTTTACACGTGGAAGCAGGAAAAGACTGTAAGTGTAGGTATGTTTTGAGCTTAATGTTTGCTTGCGCGGAAATGGTAAGCGAGTGAGTCTATATTTGGCAATTGTATATTATCATCATATTATTAAATGTATTTGTAATTTTAGGGAGCCGTACCCAAAGTGTGCCAATGAGAGCTCATTACTGTCCGCCCGTTCGTCTACCACTAGCTGTATCTTTGGAAACCGAAATAGATACTTAAAATTTTCACACAAGTTAAAATATTATAAAATTGAATTCATAATTAACTTTTTGTTATACATATATCCAGGGGGGTAAGGAACCCAGTTGTAAGCGAGTCAACTCGCAATTGACCGCTTTTTAATAAAAATAACCCCTTTTTTAAAAAGGTCACTTTGTTAAAATGCTATCCTGGCATATGTTTTCACGGCCTTTGGTAACCGGATTACTGATCTACAATATATACTACTTTTACCATCACTTACCCGGATTAAGAACAAACTGATATGCTCATTAAAACATTAGTTTTTGTACATTTAGTGATCTTATTTATTGTAATCTCTTTTCGTAGATATAATTATAAGTTTTAATAGTGAAAACCGTTCATAAAAATAAAAATTAATAAATAGATACGAATATTAGTTTTCGGTGGGAATAGAACGTCAACTGGCCCGTATTTATTAATGAGACTCAAAAAGAAAGCAGTTACTTTGCGAATCAGTTTTTTTGATACTCATTACCGAAAACAAGATTTACCGGTAACAAAGATTACAACTTTGATACTAGGGTAACACACCTGAATGTTCAGTTACATGAAATTTACAACATCAATCAATCAATCATTGATAATATTGACAAGTGATTCTGTTGGTTGATTAGAAACTTTCAAAATTTGGACCAGTTTTGTGTTCTTACAGACTTTATATTGTAAGAGTGCGGTCTGGGAGAGGTTTCTGAAGTGAATTTACACTATCGGTTCTTTAAAGTTTCTATTTCACTAAAATTCTTCGCTGCTGAGCAAAAATAAATTTTTACACAGATTATTTGGTTAATAAATATAAGGTTTTCGGTGTTGAGCTTTTTTTTATTAAAGTGTATGGTTAAATTATAGATATTTCTTTGGTATTTAGGTCCGTATTACATGGGACGTCAATAAAAGAAAACCGTAAAACGGTATTCGGTAGCTTATAATTTTTTCAAAATCTGATTATGGAGTATTCAACCAGTAATTAGGGCTACTGTTTTTTGGCTTTATCATTCTCTAACCATACTTTATATTTGCAGCGTTTAAAAGCGACATCAAAAGTAAAATGTGTCCAGTTCACGTGCGGTAGGGGTGGAACCTTTAGAAGAATACCAATCTATGTGATATATTTGCCTCTTTCTCATCCATTGAATTTCAAGTCACAGCGGCGCTAAAAAGTTTTCACTTTAAAAATAATATAAAGTGAAGCGAGAGAGTTTCCATAATGTGAACAGACCAACCACCGAGCTACGGGTTTACGTCAAATAAATTTTAATTAAAGTGAACACACCTTAGGATAGCCACCTTTAGCTCGGCTACCAGAATAATAATTGACAAGCGCTTGATGAATCGCTTCAGCAACCTTGTTATGCTATAACTAAAACCGATCTATCTTTCCGTGCCACCATACTTGTTTATTTCAAAGGTTTAATTTGATGTTTTAGAGTGTTTGAGTGATATATCGGATGAGTTGATTTCAGTCTGCATTTATTGTTGAATCGTTTTGGTGTTTATGGACGTGTTGACGTTTTGTGATTTTATTATTTTAAATCAGTTTTTTGAAGATAGAAAGTAAGAGAAATGTTAAGAAATGTATTATTACTAGATAGGTAAAAAACAACAAATTTAAAATGAGGATTCCGCGATATTGTGTGATGCCAAAAATGGATTCAACTCAGCTTTTCTATTTCCAAATTCATATTAATTTTATACATCGGCGCAGGTCGAAAAGTAGGCTTGGCTTCAGAAACTCTCTAGGGTATACAGGATGAGGTATCCAAAGCCTTTGTATTTATTATTTGGGCCGAATATAAATATTTAATGTATTATCATACTTACCATAAAATCCTTTAATTACATATTTAACAAATAAAATAAAAATATTGTAAAGTGATGATATGGAAAGTAAAACTGTTATTTTAAGCTCTGGCACAAAAATGGTTTCATATTTATATGAAATAAATTTATTCAAATAGGCCTTCAATTCTCAATGATCAGACTCTAACTTCGATTCAGAAGGTTGCTTTTACTGAGAAGAGCCGGCAATAAACCCAGCAATTACTCCTTTCAAAATAAGATTTTGTACATAAATGTGTTTGCAGAAACGAGCTACACCAAAGCATTGTCGTTATTAAAATAATCGCTTATGCTGTTTTCTATTAAACCTTAATATCATATCAATATGTATCATTTTTCTTTAACAGGTTCCTAAACAATACATACGTATAAATCAAACTGTCGTCACATTCCAACAAACACAATAAAAAGGAAATAAAAGTACAATCCGTCTGTTCGTCCGTGCTGTGTATCAGTGACACTCGATTTTTGATATTATTCATTAGCCGCAAAGCCTTTAAGATGGTCAATGAATGTACCAAGATAATGAGCTTAAGAGACGACAATTATGTATCGTAAGATTGAATACAGTGGTCTTAATGACATTTTAGAAATATTCCAGGAAATTCTCATATTAACAAGTGTTAGGTAAATTGTAGCCAAAAATGTGGTTGCAACTTTGCTTGAACAAACAGTAAAAAAAACAAAGTTAATACATCAAACCCACAATAGTTCCTTGGTTTTCTATTTTACTCATATAGGAACTTTGGATTTTATTTTAGTAAAAGTTTCTCAGACATCGGTCTCTCTCGACAGAGGCCATTTGTCCATCTGACATCAAAGTCCTTTCTCACTCATTTAGTATTAATCTCACTATCCAATATCAAATCTACCGAGATAAGCCTACGCACGGATTATAAATAACATAACACGTACTTTAAAAATCATTTATAGATTGGAGATTGTATCTATTAATAAAAATACCTTCTCAGGATTACAACCGTAAAGTTAGAAGTATAAAATGAAATAAAGCTACTTATTAAATTAAAATAATTACGCCAAAAAGGTTACATTGGGATGCACCGTTAACTAATAAAAAATATTACACTGGCAGGATACAGCTGTGTGAGATATTGAAAAAGAAAAAGTTGAGGTTCCATAATTAAATTAGCATGTTGGGAAAGAACAAGCTGGAGTCCTACCGACCTCCGTGGGGCGCCGTCCGCACGACACATACCATAGCGTTTTATACCCATCAAATCGACCGATAATTGAAATGAGTTCCTTGTAAAAAGCAGAAAAACGATTATCCCCGTACCTTTTAAGACGTCCGAGATACACAAATGGACTTTGTATTAGAATTTATGTCACTTAAAAGACATGATATAAAAAAGCGCCGACGGGTTTACACGCAATAAAAATATGGGAACGTTTGGAATGTCTTCCCGGTTGTCAATCGAAGGGTTTAATAATCGTAAAATGTTTTTTGATCTACTCAAGTCGTAACTTTGTATTTGAGGACACTTTGACAATTACTTAAGGAAGTTAATTCATTATCTATTTACGCCTAGAGTCTAAATGCTTTTGGAATTTTGTACCTATCTAAAGTTACTTATTTATTTTATGATGTATCTTTTACAGAAAAATGCGTTCTGCTATTATTTGCATTGGTATAGATATTTTATCATAAGGTAAGTGGGACTTGAAGCATCTTCAGTGTAATGTGCTTGGTACTTAGACTTCTGTCTACCTCTGCCGGGATAACTGGTGAGAACATTTTTGTATGTACTTATGTTAATTTTATAAAGTCTTGTTACGTTGACACAAAATTCTAAAAGTATTTTGATGCAAAGTAATAAAATCTTACATTACATAATACTTTAGCATTATTTAATAACGCTATAAAAGCATTGAATAATAATTAATGAACATTACAGTAGAAAAAACACTTTCAAAGACATTTGAAGTATCAGAGGTTTAATATATTTAAATAAAATTAACTACACGCTGTGTGTTCGACAAGAGTGACACATCATGTATATTGATATTAATTTTATGGCTTTAAGTGGCAATCATGTGCGTTGTTTATCTTAAAAATAAAAAAATTGTCGATTATTAAATGCTTTTACGATCGACATAATACCACATTTGATTTAACCGAGAAGTTATAAAAATAACGTTTTTAATACTCTTAAACAATGTAATTCCTTCTTTTCTGTGTGAGAAACTATGCAACTTGAAAATCGATCATTTGATAAATTAATCGAATAATGATAATGATCAAACGCGATCTTTGATCATTTTTCTCAACTCTTAAAAATTATAACGTGTTGCGTTAATCGGAACGTAATTTACCTTCGATTTTCAACGCCCTATATGATTAAAAACGTTCCTTTACGCATAACTTTCGGCTTAACGTAAAAGCGGATGTACGCCACTCGATCGATCACAGCCTTTTTATTGATCCAACATCTATTGTTGAGCGTATCAATAAAGATGTAAACATAAAAAAACACAAAAGGATGATATTCAAATTAAAGTTATTGATGTAAGGTCCTTTGTGGCAGTATGGAGATGTATAAATAATTTATCTTTCAAGAAGCGGTTCTTTTTTCTTATTTTTATTTGATTTATTGACCTTATTGTTTATATAATCTTATTTCTTACTATTATAAATGCAAAAGTTTTGATGGAAGTTTGTGAGAATCACGCCAGAACGGCTGAACGGATTTGGATTAAATTTGGCACAGAGATAGTTTATAGTCTGGAATAGCACATACACTTTTTATCCCGGGAATATGTAACATCCCTGGGAAACGCGGGGTACAGCTCGTACTTTATTTATAGTTTAATAATTTGGCGTAAAATCAAGGCACAACAATTTAAGCACTGTTCACAACAAAATAGATTAAAATGGCATGTAATTAAAAAGTTTAACACTGAATATATATCACG
This sequence comes from Habrosyne pyritoides, assembly GCA_907165245.1. Lineage (NCBI taxonomy): Eukaryota > Metazoa > Arthropoda > Insecta > Lepidoptera > Drepanidae > Habrosyne > Habrosyne pyritoides. Next base: position 3,227,998 of record OU015592.1, read on the forward strand.
TATAATCGAGATGCGTCGCCAATGGCCGCCGGTAATAAGACATCAACGGTTTATGGTATAAAAATCCAGCCCCCGAGTTAATGTAATACCTATTCATTAAAAACACTTGCGCCGTGTAAAAAAGAAGTGCAATAACATTCGGTGCAAGTGATAAGCGGAAGGAGTAGTATGGAAAAATCCATAATGCATCTTGACACTCAAAATTAAATTGACACAAGTATTTCGTTTTTTACGTCACTTCAATGTTACTCAAATGTTCAAGGTGTTAAATTTATTTTATTAGACGTCAGAAGAAGCAGCTTAGATTTCCAACAGGATTTCATAAATAACTAGTGTTATAACAAGCTATTTATAGATTTTGTTTTAAAGTTTATTCAAAGTCTAACGAACAAAATTTGTTGGTTAGAAAAGAAGCTTAGTTTTAATGGTCACCTATTCTCTCACTTGGTATTATGTACTCTATAAATATAATAAATTAACGAATGAAAATCCTTATTATTACAAAAAAAATATTTATTTAACTTCAGATTGGAATTTCCCTCTGTAATCAATATTAGTGTTCGCCCACGGGTCGACAATAATCATTATTGAAAATTTGTACTGATAAAACTTATCAACAAAAAGATAGTCTACTTTGTCTTGTCCTATTCACATATAAAATACCTTGTTGGATAAAATAAGAACAAACTGTTTAAACGCTTCTTCCTATAACTTGGAGCGAGATGTTAAATATTAAACCCACAATTACGCATATTGGCCGATCAGATCAAAGGCCCCGACAGCGAAGCTATTATCACGCGGACACCGAATTAATAATGAAACATTTAACTTTCCTATTAACTATGTACTGTAGAGTTCAATTTTAATATGGCAATATGTTGACAGTTACAATAAAATGTGGCGAAGTGCTGAAAATATACTTGAAGTGAAACTTCTTATAGGAGGGCCTTGAAATTCTGATGTGCAACCTTTTTGTGTGACAAAAAATAAATGAATGATAAACACAATTATGCTATTCAAAAGTGATTGATGAATTATTAAAATGTTTCCCTGTAATATCACAAGATTCACATCTATTATGTGTCTTTATTGATTGCATAGCTTTACCATGTTATATTTTAATATCTCGAAGACTTGGAGATCCTAGGTTCGTGTAAGATAATAAAATGTTTAATTTTGTAGAAATATTGGACGCTGAGATTGCTAAAACTGTCCAAGATACGAAGAGAACCCTACCACATCTTATATTGGGACTTTTAATATCTTCGATCTGACTGAGACGTTTGCCTACCTCTTTGGGATAATGGGCGTGAAGTTATATCATGTTTAAATTGTAAACAATGAAGTTACCATGTAAAATTTGTAGTAAATACAAGTTAGCTCAAATCTGCACCTGGCATCTTTAAATACAATAAAATAGCACAATTTCTATGTTTGTGTTTGTGTGCTTTAGTTCTTATGAAATAGATTTTTAATCATCAATCATTTAGAAAATTTCTTCCAAAAGATTTATGTGTATTTAGACCAAGCCGGGGCCGGTCGCTAGTATTATTATAAAGGACATTTTATGTTGCTATCAAGTTCAACAGGATACCCCGAAACATCCTTTCATCTAACTTTAAAAAAGTACTGATAAAATATAATACGATACCCTTCACCCTTAAAAATCCTTTTCCTTCTTGAACTGTTGAAGGGACCACCTGATGAGAGGAAGCTGTCTCTAAGGTCTCACCCATATAATATGTACTGAGCATTGCACTTCTTTGAGGTCGCTGTACTCTTTTGGAAAATAAAGGTGGATAGTTGTTTTTATTCGTATCGAATAGAATGAACCTTTAATACAATATGATAATTAGCTATTATTCTTAATAGACATTTAATCAGATCGGAATATGCTGAGATAAGAAAGGAAAAAAATGTGTGTATTTCACACGCCGTAGAAGTGAAACTATTACAAAACTAATTGTCTCATTCTGTCGCAAGTTTTACTCTATAGATGTATATGTTTGGTCTTTTTAATTTCGCGTTCGTTTCATCATCACTACCATAGTATAAAACAAAGTCGCTTTCTCTGTCCCTATGTCCCTATATCCCTATGAATGCTTAAATCTTTAAAACTACGCAACGGATTTTGATGCGGTTTTTTTAATAGATAGAGTGATTGAAGAGGAAGGTTTTTATGTATAATACATGTGACATTCCATGTGAGTTGACTTACAAATCACAACGGTGCTAAAGAATTCTGAGAAGAAGAAAGAACTCTCAAAAGCCTCTGCCGTTCTCTGAATGTTTCAGGCATATTGTCTAGTCTATGATCCTTGCAATGTCCGTACAAAAATGCACCAACTGACACAAACATGCAACGAACCCTTGCATATCTTATGGCGTTACCTCACCACAGATCCGGATCGCGGACCTATGCTAATTAATTTATTGTCACGTACCCTATACTTTCTGTATTATTATGTGGATCTTTTGTGATATGCGGATGTTAATTATTTATGAGGTACTTACAGATGACACTGGATGAAAGGGAACGGGGACGGCTGACTTGAAGTTACGGTCATCGGTCGACGACTTGTCTAGTGTAAGGTCTTCTATGTTACCCTCGATGTTTGAATGATTGTATTTAGAACTGTGGGTCGATTGTGTAAGGGCAACGACTAGCTCGACGATGTTTCGTTGCGATATCTGTCTCTTTCGCTTGGTAGGTAATGACGTGAGAATTAAGTTCTAGGTCTCGTTGGGCCAGCTTGATGATGAAGCAGAATAAACTTGATTGACATTTTTTATGTTTCTGCATTTTGTTTATAGATTAAAAAGAATTCTTTCAAACGATCTTAAGTGAAAGTTTTGAAGATGATATTCTAGTTATTCGCACGAAGCGCTTTGCAGCTTCCTTCCTCATGCGCACAGCTAAAGATTGGAATTCTCTCCCCTCGTCTGTGTCCTCAGATACATACAACTTGGGGCTCTTTAAGAAAAGAGTGAATAGGCTACTAACAGGAAAGCGAGCTCCATCTTCGGCCTCATCTTCACCTACCATCAGGTGAGATTGAGGCCAATCGCAATCCCGTCAGGAATTAAAAAAAAAAGCCATTCTAGCGTCTTAACTGAATTACTGGATCCTTCTTAAGGAACGTCGTCACATTGCAATTTATAATATATATTTAAAAGTGTTATTTTAAAAAAAGTTTGACGTAAAACAAAGATCTCAGTGTCTCTGTTTCTTCGTATACATGCAATTGTAAATAATATTTTTGATTTAAACACAACATAATACAAAACAACAAATACCCAGCAATGTATCAAAAAGAGGTACTTTTTCAAGTTCAAAATTCGAACTGTCCTTCTTGTCCCAAATAAAGGCGCCCACGCACCGATGGAGTAAAAGTCGCTTTCCAAACCCAATTGTGTGCTTTGATAAGTCAACAATGAAAGTTCTCTTGTATTTTTTCTATGCTACAATTATTGTAATGGTTAAATACGGCTGCGTTTCTTAATTTTCTATACATTTTTAGATAAATGTATGGTATTTGAAAGTCAGTATTAACAATGACATTTTTTTTTTAAGTTTTGTATGAAAGCGACCTAATAAATTCAAAATACTTAACTGTATTTTTAAAAATGTAATTTTTGAATTATTTACTAACTTTCCCCCTTTCCCCCGAGGATGTTATATTTTCTTGGAGGAACTTTAATCCCGGTTAAAAACTATCTACGTGGCATATTTAATCCAAATCCGATCAGTCGTTTTTGTGTGGAAGAGTAACAAGCGCCCATCCTCATAAATTTTCGCATTAAAAATATTCGTAGAATTTTGCAAAAATAGATGCGTTTTCACATATTTAATAACACTAGTTATACTTAAACAAAAAGTTAAAAAAACCTGTGGGTTCATACATATATCACCAAAACCCAATAAAAAGTAGGCAGAAGTGAAAACTCAAAACATTGGAATGACTGTATTATTTTTTTCATTTTTAAATCAATTATAGTCGGCATAATTAAAATTTCATAATTTGTACCAAGTCCATTTTTAATCAATTTTTTTTTTGTGTAGTCAATTCAATTTGTCTGTTCATTTTTTTCTTATCGGCCAGTCATGTCAGTATGTAGGTTGGATAGCCAGTCTGACGAAAGCGCAAAACGTCATCAGCATGTCACACATTTCCGTGCCGAGAACCCATAAGATTTTCCCCAACCAAAAATGACTCAATGTGGCTAAAGTCACTTAAAAAATTTCATGACCCGTTAAATAGTTTAAACAAACATACATATGCACATACAAATGCGTATATAATATGTTAAACAGCCACCACCCACAGGACCACCTATTAGTTAAACAAATTGTAATTAAATACATCACTACTGTTTAATTAAATCTCTATTATGTATTCAAACAATGGCCAAAGTTATTTCTTGCTCCAAAACCACAGACGGGCTGCGGCCACTCTGTGGGCGGGTAGCGGTAACAATTATTATTATAACTGGAGATTCGTTTCAATTTATTAAAAAGATTCTAACGGGGACTTGAACATCAATCAATTGAAATGGACGGATTTATGCTGTAGTTTTGTTGCGTCGGAAGTTCCTGTAGTTTATTATTTAACTAGATGTTCCCACCATGCGTTGCTATGCAAATCTTATAATTTTTTATTTATGTTTATAAAATTTCACTACCGGATAAATTTCATAATAAGTCTAGGGGTAAAACCATTAGGCGATCGTAGACGGTCGCGTCTGGTCTTGCAGCCCCATTAGCGGCGAAAGAAGGACCTCGAGGGGGGGTTATTCCTTTCCCCCTCGTCAAAAAAAACGGGTAATGCCATTCGTTTTCTACCAGTATATCAGCCATTAAGATTAAATCACAAAAATAAAAATAATCAATCCAAGTGGTATCATAAAAGAATAGATAATTTCTTATTCGTTTCAGATATTATTAAGTAAGCAATTAGAAGAAATTTAACCGCACAGGTTTATTAACTGAAAAATGAAAGAGAGATAAAAAAAAAATCCTGGAACATTAATAGCATGTTTAACTGATCCCAAATTGAGCAGAGCTTATACTATGGAATCCAAATAACTGGTATACTACAAATAATAGATATATAGATATATAAACACATGTCCCCACCATTTTACCCGCGTTCCCGTGGGATGTCACATATATTATACATAAAAACCTTCCTCTTCAATCACTCTATCTATTTAAAAAACCGCATCAAAATCCGTTGCGTAGTTTTAAAGATTTAAGCATACATAGAGATATAGGGACAGAGAAAGCGACTTTGTTTTATACTATGTAGTGATGTAATAATAAAATATTAAGTAAAAATTCTCTAATATAATTTACCTACACATTTTTGTTTTGCGATTCGCTCACAATATAACCGCAACCTTACATGACACTTCGCACGTTTCGATGTAAATGCTGGTAACGGACAGTAACGGCTTATGTTCGCTCGTCTTTTTGTCACAGCTAGTAAAAAACTAATCCGTCTATTAGTATTGGGAGACCATCGTGTCATTTAACTGATTCAATCTTTAGGTATAGCTTAAGGAGAAGAATTATTTAAGAAACCTTATATATTTTATATCAATGACAGTTCTTTGGGTAATTAAACCAGTACGCTGTTCAAATATTGATAAGATCATATGCGACATCTTCGAACTCACGGTAAGCTTGTAGTACTCAAAATCCTAATTTCAACCACATACGGTCCAAAATGTATTGGTCTTCTGTAAACCATTCTTATGGCGACGAGGCAGTCTTTTCGATGTTTTGTCGATCTTTTAAGGTAGAGTTGATGCGAAATGCAATTGGGAAGAGACCAGTAGGAGGGACCAGTGGGAGTAGTTTAGGGGAGGTTTTACCAGCAGTGGACTTCAAAAGGCTTATGATAAAAAAGGAATTGAAGAAAATATGACTTTACATATCACTAATTCCTATTAGACCAAATGTTACAAGCATCACGAAAATCAGATAAGAAATATATTTTACTCCGACTAAGATGGTCGAAATCATGCAAAAACCCAACAACAAAATAAACATCCTCAAAGCAATTTTCTTTATAATATTATGCCAGATGAGATATTATTATTTATAAAAAGAAAAAAAATATACCAAATATGGACATGGAGAAGTAATGACCACAAATACTAATCCAGCAGACATCAAAAATAAATCTTACATCCGAGAATGAAACATATGCACCAGCCTTTTATGCCAAGAAGCCAGAAAAGGTGATGGTAAGTAGTCACAAGCGCCATTTGCAATACCAGGACCATCACCAATGCGTTCTGAAGTTCCTTTCTTACCGAAACCGTAACAAGTAGGCTTCTGCTTCTCAGTAGAAACATTGGTAGTACTTCCTTGAAGTAACTCTGCACTAAGAGCTCTAATATTTCAAGTCTATTCTTTTTACTAACCAAGAAATTGCAGGCACATGAGACTTAAGAACTTGACGTCTCAGGGTTGACAACGCATTGGCAATGCCCCTAGTGTTGCAAATGACCATAGGCGCCGGTGACCACTTACCGTCAGGTGGACCGTCTGCTTGTTTGTTGTATAAAAAAATGTATATCGCTACATAGTATAAAACAAAGTCGCTTTCTCTGTCCCTATATCCTGTATGTTATATGTATGCTTAAATCTTTAAAACTACGCAACGGATTTTGATGCAGTTTTTTTTAATAGATAGAGTGATTGAAGAGGGAGGTTTTTATGTATAATACATGTGACATCCCACGGGAACGCGGGTGAAACCGCGGGGGACAGCTAGTATCTGATATATAAAATTCTCGTATAATATAAAAATACTGGCCTCCACTTAACAAGTACCATCTCAATTATTCATTACTCCTCTAAATTTGGCCAGCACGTGATTATATGAATGACATATGGATTACATTGTTCTCTTTTCAATAGCTACCATAGAGTCCAATTATTTCACCTACACTTTTTTATCTACCTTTTGCAGACAGATTTAATACTTCACTATGAGCTATGTATAATACATGTAGACTATACAATATGTTACAAAATGCCCCGTAAAATATAATTAATTATCAAAGCCAACAACCCTAGTAAGCTGTCATGTCAGAGAACCAGATTATTTAACAGAAGGCCTACCATAGAGTCCAATTATTTCACCTACACTTTTTTATCTACCTTTTGCAGACAGATTTAATACTTCACTATGAGCTATGTATAATACATGTAGAGTATACAACATGTTACAAAATGCCCCGTAAAATATGATTAATTATCAAAGCCAACAACCCTAGTAAGCTGTCATGTCAGAGAACCAGATTATTTAACAGAAGGCCTACGTACCTATTTTATCTAATAATTGTCTACTTTAATAGTTTTTCTATTTTTCATTTATAAAAAACAGTTTTTTTTTTAGTATGTTATGCAGCGTTACTACGGTTCTTAAATATTGTGAATGGACTAGTTATAAGGCCCCATTTAACCTCCTTTCGGCTTTACGGGTTGTTTTGTAACACCCTGTATACAGTGTTTGTGAATCAATCACGCATAAAGGACTAAGCGGATTTATATAAGACTTTGCATATAAATAGAATATGTTCTAGACAACTGCGGGCAGAAGCATATATTTTTTAAAGGGAAGTTATAAGGATATAATAAAGTAGTATGAAACATTACGTGATATACGATTCTAGCATTATTTTTAATCACTTTCCATACGTGTATTTCATAGATATAATATACTAGCTGTGCTCCGCGATTTCACCGAAGTTTATCGATATCATATACATATAGCCTATAACCATCTACGAAAAATTCCACGTCGAATGGTAGCAGTCACATTCCGATATGTTAATTAGTTTGGATGTGATAGTGCGCCAATGAAACCCTATTATATATAATTTATATATAAATAATAATAAAAAAAGGAAAAAATAAATAAAGAATAATAAAGATAGACAGATAGATAAAAAGGCTTATATATGTATATTGACTCTGTTTCTGGCATGCGTTACTAAGAGACATTTTTTTTAAATTTTGTATCAGGAAACTTCAAGGGCGTATGCAGCACAACTCACGAAAATTTCATCATAATGGTTACATATATATATCAATTAATGTTTGTCTGTATGTCCTTTATAGAATCGTAAACTATGCAACGAATTTCAATGCAGTTTGTAGCAATCAATAGAGTTTTAATAGTTTTTGATAATATTATAAGCAACATTTTAGTATCTAATTTTACTTACCTGTACCATGTGTTAACCTTATATTATGGCTATTGAAGAGCGGGGTCTTCTGACACAAGTATTGCTGTACTTAAAAGAAGGTCCCAACCTTTATTTTAAATTGTAAACCTTGGATACAGAAATAAACATTTTTTTATTTTTTTTATAGAGTAATTTGAGAGGAAGTTTTATAACCAGGATTGAAAGCGGGCAAAGCCGCAGGGCGCTAGTAACATATATAATGTAGATAATAAAAACGAGGTGTCAATTTCTAACTAATAAATCCACTGTACCCATAAGCCAATCAGAAATTGGGTTCAAGAACTCCGCCACGAACAATACAAAGCGTTACACGGCAGACCTAGATAAAAACCGAATATGATTAATATATTTTTAAATCACACCTACGACTTAGAGGCCGAAGTAAAAAATGTCTACCTCACAATACGTCTAGACGCTAGTGTTGTTACTCGCGTACCGTAATACGAGTGAATACAAACAATGTTTCGGCCCACACATCACTATTGCCGGGCGACGATTTCTTAATGTGCAAATAAAATATAGAAAACTACTTGCTGGACACGAGCTGGCTTTCTTCTGATGTTAGTTTATTGAATCCTTTTGGTTTTTATGTTTTATAGTTTATTTTTTGTTTGACGTAACTTTTCTAAAAATTTCAAACTTTTGTAATGTTTTCGTTTTATAACCTCTGCTTCTTATTTTCACTAGATGTACTTTTATCTTTAGAACCAACATATTTTAAAATCAAATTCTTTATTTTATTAGTAACATTAAAAGTGACTAATCTTCATCTAAACTAAATATTTATTACTAAAACTCAATTAATGAAATAAGGCTTAAAAAATTCCTTAAACCGCGTGCTCTGCGAAAAGTATTGATGATAGAAAGAACAAATTCAAATTCAAAACCATTTATTCAGTTTAGGTCCTCGGAAGGCTTAATGAGACTTATGAAGGTCACAAATAAGGTAACATCCTTTGGGAACGCGGGTGAAATAAATTTATTATAATTTTAGTGTTAGTTTTATTTATGAAGAAAATTAAATACCTATTCGAACGATCGTGGTGAAACCGTATTTTCTTTTATATTCTAAACTCTTATTATAAATAAATCATAAATGATACTTAAATTAATTCATTCAATAATATAAACTGCGCAATTAGCTGAAGATTGAAAACGCTTTGACGTCTTTAAAGTTACGACGCAACTCCTCAGGTGATTTACCTAATTGTAAGTTACACGTAAAATATCAATTTTACACAAAATCTTTGTGTAATTAATACACATATATTTGAGTTGCAGTTCACACGCTAATATAACAATTTAGCGTAAGTAAATAATTATAATAGTAACATAATAGATGACTTTTTGAACATTATAAACTCTAGTTGTATAACATACACAGCTATAAATAGATTTAGTATGTTTGGATTCAGGAGGTAATCTCCGAAACTGCTAATCTCATTTTAAACATATTTCACTGATAGAAGGCTACAGAAGAGATATAGAATGTTATGAAAAATAAGTAAAAAGTATTCGAAAAGGAAAGCAATCAATTAAATTAAGTTATTTCTACAATATCGGAAATGAATAAACTCTGTTCCTGAGACAAAGCACCAAAACTATCACCAATAAAGCGAATATACCTAACTTTAAGCCGTAAAAACCAAACGAAAACATACAAATAATAATGTCGCCAAAAGGATGGTATTTCTCACATCAATAAGTCAGATTCGTCAAAGCACGCTTACCGAACAAAGACGTTCAACAAATCCGTTAACCATTCCAATTCCGCGTTCACTAACCCTAAACAAACACCAAATGTTACCAACTAAAATCAAATGCCAAATACTAATTAGACATCGCAATGCAAAAAAGCAATATGTATGCAAATGTACATTGCTTGAATAAAGTTTATTTACATGATAAAGACACTTACCGTGTTACGTTAAGGCTTGTCCATATAATGTCTCAATGGCGTATCGTATCAAAGCGTCGTATAGAATTCGAAATGTCAAGTTTTTTTCAAGTTTAGAATTGATTTTAACCACTATCTCATTATGGCAAGTGAAGATATCATCAAAAGTGAAATGCACAAAAAATGTAGAAGGGAACTCGCTCTCAAGTCCAGCTCTTGGAACACCGGCAGGTGATTGGTGAAAGAATTGAGAGTGGTAGCTGTCTAGAGAGGCTATGGTTTCCTCAGGATGTTTTTCTTAATCAAAAGCTGAATCCTATTTTAAAATTTGATCCAACGACTCTCGTCTCGGCATTCGATTTCTACTATCAACAGCTATGCGACTTTTCTTAATCCATAATCCCTAATTCTGTGATTATGACCGATATTAAAAATAACTAGACAGTCCTACCAGAGCGAATTGATACCATGTATCACATTACTCAACTTCGAGAAAACGCAAAATAGTCCAAAACAACAAATACTCTGTAGCTTAAAAGCATTTAGCATCTCCCTTCCTGCTTTTTAACGATGTACATAAGACCTCTGTGATGAAAAAAGTACTACCTTTTAACTTTTGGCGGGGACTGCATTTACTAACAGATACGCATTAGATCAGATCAAATCAAAGCCACAACTTCACGTCTCGAGGATGAAAACGTATTGGCGATGCCCCTTATGTTGCAAATGTCCATAGGCAGCGGTCCCATCAGTCACCGTCTGCTTATTTGTCTGGTCTTGCGACATTAAAAAAAAGGTACGTCGTCAAGCAGATCGTCACACACATATTATATGGACAAGGCTTTATAAACAAACCAACTTTGCGAACGTCTTTCATTAGCTATAATATATGCTCAGACTACTCTGTTATTAATTATGCTATTGTGTCTCCATTTTGGTATATTTGAATGCTTACAGTGGGTGGAACAGATCGGTCAAGGGTATTTCGTCTAATTTCAAGCACCTTTAAAACAACACACGCCATATTTGTTAGTTATTCGTTGTTTATAACATGTTATGTCGTTGTATATGGTTTTAGGGTTATAAAAGTATATTTATTATTGTATATTTCGATTTTCAAATCCAAATTTTAAACAAATAGAATCGATAATATTACGGATTAAAATACGTGCTGTGACTACTGGATTGATCTTTACGGGCTTAAACTTCTGAGATCCATGTCACAATTAACTCCATGTCTAATTTCTATAAAAATTGCAGTTTGTCTCTTCGGCGACAGAGTGTTTCGTAGTAATCTAAAGTAAAATAATAAAGAGAGAGAGCGGATTTTGTTAGCTTATTTATATGTATCTTAAAGGTGCATTATTCCTGGTGGACATAGGCCATGTTTTAATCTTGGTTTACTTACTCGGGGACGAGGGTGAAGCCGCAGGACGGAAGCTAGCATAATAAACACAAACCTAGTGTTGTAATTTGCCAATAAGCGCATGCGTTTCAATAGCTCTCTCTCAATATATCTTCATACTCCGATGTGTTACCTCCTATTCTTTTGTAGATTCGATTTTATTACATTAGTTCAACGAAAATGGTATTAATACATTTTATAAGCGATTTCTAATAAGGACGCGATGTCTGAGATTAAATTCAGAGATTTAAAAACCGATAGCAATTTATTAGGAAGAAATATGAGCACTTTAGTCTATTCCTACTACCTATACCTACTCTTGATCGAAGTGCTCAAGGAGTTTTTATAACACTAGCTGTCCCCCGCGGTTTTACCTGCGTCACCGAGGGATATCACATTTTCCCGGGATAAAAAGAAGCCTATATGTTATTTTTTTTCTTTTTATTTATTTTGGCACATACAGTCATTTAGTTACAAAATATGTATACAAGTAATGATTATGGTATAAAGACAAGGAGTGCCCAATAGTTGTTAAGATAAACAGCCTATGGAGAAAGACTAGGTAATAATATTATAATGATTTTAAAAAGAAACAGAGTAAATGAAAGATGAAAACAAAACGTGATATAAAGTAGCAGAAACTTAAAAGTACATTACGTGGTATTAGAGTCACGTTAGAGTTATGTTATTCCAGGATATGCTCTATCTATGTACCAAGTTTCATCAATATCCGCTTAGTAGTTTTCGCGTGAAAGGGTAACAAACATACTTACACACAAATCTTTCCTCTTTATAATATTAGTATAGATAAATGTTTAAAAGTACCACTAGACAAAGAGTACAAAGCTTTATTATTAGCCATCAATTTTAAATAGAACCCAGACAGAATAAGAAGGCACTTATTAACAACGGTCACGTGTAAATTAATCTTGTAATAACAAATTATCTGTTTAACATCAAATAATGTTACATTCCGGCCATTTTGACACATCGTCGCGAGGTTTTCGACAAACCATGTACGCAAACGTTTCGTGTTATTGGCAAATATTCCGACCACATTATAGTATTAGAACTGAGCTCATGTAAGACCTGAATTGTTAGAAAAGGGGATTTCGGTTCAAAGGTTATCCTACGATTAATTAAGTACTGATAACTTCATAAGGTTTTCAGAATTCATATTAAAATGATAATTTCATATCTCAGAAAAATAAATATGAAAATTGGATATTAAAATAGCTGACATAAACATTTGGTTGGTTTAGCAAATTCCCTTCGGTGTTACAGCGGGATAAAGCTTGACTAGAGACCCGAAGATCCTGGGTTCGAATCCCGAGTCGGAAAGGTAATATTCTATGTTCAGAAATGATTAAATACAAGATGGCTCCTACCCCTGTTTATATCTTCAGGGATTACAAGCGTGAAGGTATGTTCAGACAAAGCATATTATTTTGTGCTGAAAACAATTCCAAAAAACCCATCTCAACGAAAGAGAAGTATAGCAGAGAGTAGACATACAGAAATACAGACAGTCTATATTACAATTATATTGGTACAAATAGAGTCAGCCAACTCCTAACTAGAAGCTGTCTCATCAAAATAAATGGTGCCTGCCCTTCTTCATAATTTAGCGGTAAGGGCGTCCCCAGACTCCGCGATAAATTAGAACCAATTCGTCCTACATCGCTTTGTTAGTTAACAGTTTGTATGAATCGTAACGTCATAAAATTGCAATGTAATGTAAATTGGGATAGATTTATCGGACGGCTGTGGTGGTCTTAAAACAGGGTTACTTACAACATTTTATTAATGCAATAAGGACGAATGGGATTGCTATGGTAAATGAGCAAGTCTTATTTTTACTTGTCATATTTTTAAATTATTCAGACGGTGTTATTTTCAATGTATAATTCACTTCTTGGTGTTGAAAAGCACTTTTACTTTCTGAAAATTAACTATCAGACAAGCTATTCCGTTCGGGTCTAAGGGTCTAATATGAGTGCTTAAAGGCTGATTTTTGACCCGGTGGTAATTTCAGTCACTTTGACCTTCATAAGTGGCCTTCACGAGCCTTAAAGGGTACTGTATAAAGGGTTAAAATTTTGCTAATTTCTTTTTATGGGCAATTATAACGTTTTCCACATAGAAACGATACTCTGGTAAACCAATATTAAATGTATAAATATATTACAATTACTGTTTTAATCCATTGCTAGTCGTCTACAGGTAAGTAAGCTATTCGTCGTAGAAAGCTTTGCCGTATTCTGCAGTATACTCGTACATATGAAATAATTTACGTCTCTATTTAACCGCAAATAACATCAAAGTACATCAACCTAAACAGCATTGAATCTGTCGGAAGTGCTATCGAGAGCGCATGAACTGTGTGAACGAACTTTATCTCGTATTATCAAACCACTTACCGTAATCTATCGATGAGAAATATATATGTTAAGGCTTGTTGGTCTGTCTGTACAGAGCTATAACCAAAGGAATACAAATAAAATAGGTAATAACAGCGAAAAACATTTTTAACTAACAGACGATAAGCATACGTGTTCACAACTGTCATAAAACACACAATAGAAAATTCTGAAATTTTTAAAGCTGAAACAAACATAAAAATGGCCGAACAAAACACAACAGATGATGATAATAATGTGGAATATGCATTTACTATTGATGTTGTTGGTAACAAAGGTAACATAGAAACAAGTAATGAAAACCACGTCGTAAATCGAATAGTAACTGGCCACTCCCTCGGAGGCACTCGGAAGAATTTAACGGAACGTATAGACACATTTTATGTCCTTTACATTGATGAGCGTGAAGTTAGAAAGGTCGAAGGGCTTAAAGTATGTTGCCTCTGTGGCAGTAACAGCCATAAACTCGAAATGTCATTACACTGTAAGTAAATTATCCCATTAGATATTAATTTCAATTTTAGTAGAACATAAACTTGGACCACTTTAATAAAATTTACTAAATAGGTGCAGGTGACATATGAATAGACTCCGGTTAATATTTGAGTCGTTGGGTTCAATTTAATGAAATTTTATGGTTTTTAAATGTAATCTGTGCCACAATTTAGTAACAAGATTTGTTGTTTCTTCCATATCTTATAATACAATAAGAAAATTGTCTGTATTTTACTGGTTCCATAATGATTTCTTATGAAAGTAAATTTGCAAAAAAAAAAATATACAAATTGATATTGTTTCCAAATCAAAAATTCTAAAATATGAGTAAGGTGCATAAACATAAACTTTAAAAGTTTTTACTATAAGTGTTAATATAATAATGGTGTACTCACGTGTATACAGTTAGTATCATCCAGCACTGAAGTCGCACGCCGGGAAGCCACGTGACGTAGCGACCTGTCAGCGCACAGTCGATCCAAGAGGCAATATAAAGCATACCACCGCAGTGGCGATTCCAGCACAACACGCACTTGAGCCTTGTTCTACCTCAACTGGTAACTTAACTATTGCTACTGAACTTGATTTTGATACTTTGACTAGTTTAGTTTCGGATAACGCGTTATCTGCTTTCGAATTTCGTTTCGTTTTATAGCCAAAATTGTTTGGGGAATGTTTATTTAATTCATCTACTTATCTAAGCACCGGCTGTCGTCAGCCGAGCTGAAGCTGATGGCCTTCGGGGAGAAAGTGAACGATGAGGTAACTCTCTTTAGAGCACACCCCAGCATCTTTGTTTTTCGGACGTGTTTAAAAAAATCGCTGGTCTTAAATTTAAAACGTTTACAAGTCTCCTAACAGCTTATTCGTAAAGTGCTTCGTTTCCATATTGTTCCTGTAACAAAGAGAAGTAGAGCGTTAATAACATTTATTGGTTCCGATAGCTACAAACATTGGAGACAATTCACGAACAAAATACGTTAGAAACCACCCAAAGTCGGTCAAGCGAAGGCTTTTAGAGGTAAAGTCATAAATAAATCACACCTTCACACGAGCCCCGAGGCCCTTTTGTTTAAATGCTACCAAGACATACAAAAAACTTTTATTTTTCTCGCAAGTTGTACTAAAAAAAGCTCGCTGGTCGAGAATTGTGCAAGATCACAACAGAAAAATCATTAAACAATGCCTCTGCCTGGAATTGAGGTGTTTATTATATCGGTCCACGTTCGTTCCGAGTCATTCTGCAAAAAAACGTGAGGAATCCAGGTAAGCTGTTGCTGTATTTTTTGCATCCCCAAGAACTTATTATTGGGGATTTATGTCACTTTTTGTTGCGTCCGAGCTAATTATTGTTATCTGCTTTCTGCTTGACCATAGCGTTCTCTATGGACCAATAATGGGCCACTAATTCTCATAACACCTCCGGAGTTAAAGCGTCAATCTCCCGGCGGACGGTCCATTGTGCGTGCGGACAAAGCCACCCGCAATCCCTACTGTTCCCTTAACATTTTTATTATTTGCATTGTCGATGTCTCATTCAGATTTATCATCTCTAGCTACTCTCACCTTTATGAATTCAGGGATATTAACGTTGTCTGCTTTTGCATTTAGTCCGATAATTACAGTTTCGCTGACTCATTCGATGTTTGTTAATGTGTCAAAAAAGGCTTGCAAACCCAAAATCCGAGAGCGCGAATCGGCGTGTGGCAAAGGCGAAAAAAGGTATTAAAATATCGAATTTAGAACGGCAATCGGGCTGGCTTATTATTTTAGCCAACAAAGTAGAAAACCATTTACAATAAATCATTTTGAATGGTTTCTTGGTTCCCATGCGTGGTGGAGAGCGGCACGGCCGCGGCGCGGGCGGCGCGGGCGACGCAAAGGGTGATTTCTGTCTGAGTGTACATAAATAAAGGTGAAGGTCCTGAGTGCGGATCCCAGGTACTTTGGGTATGCAGTTCGAACGTACACAATGTGTAACTAGAACTGACTTATGACGTACAAATATGTTGCCAGCATTAATATTCTACTTTATTGCCATTTTTGTTTTGACTCGCGTTAAGATGTATTTAAGTCAGAATACTAAATTGTTATTATGTACCTACTTAGTGTGAAAATCTTTTTCGACAATCAAGCATCAAGTTTTAGAAAAACATCGTTTGCTGCGATTTCAAATAGTATTTATTCTTTGCATTTGTCATAGTAACATATTTTTTGTTCCTGTATTCGTCCTCCAAAACAAAAAATTTGCAAACTATCTTTTAGAACACTATTTGGCCAAAATCATTTTTTTCTCCACCCCCGCGCTAAAGTCAATCTGTTGCTCCGTTAAGATAAAACCACTTTCGCATTTATAATTAAAGTAGGCTGCATAGGTATTTGTAGCATTGTTTTAAAAAAAACTTTAGAACCCGCGTCTGAATGAAAGCGCATTTAAACTTATTAATTTAATTTATTTGCCATTGCGTTTGCTCATGGGTAGGGTACTCCATTAAATGTTCACCTATTTTATTATTTACCTTAAAACACAATCCTTACAAGGTATTTACGTAGTTAACGTCAATTCAATGAAATGAAGCAGGTTCGCTATCAATGTTATTTATAATTGACTTCATTTTCATTATCACATCCAGCTAATATAATTCCCTAACATATAGTTCACAATGTGGTATGCCACCAACCACAACGCAGCCGTGCGTTCTCGCAGCAGCCCCTGCATTCTATAATACAAGCTACGTCGACGAGGCCTTGAGGATCGGACCTCTCATGTGATTTACCGTTGACGAAAGAGACAGAGCATGGAGTACTCCTGTCATTTACCTTATAGAATCCCACCCCAGAGCGTTCCCGCGTCGCTGTGCTATTTGCCCAACGATTAGACGCAAATGTGGCAGTCCACAGAACGCATTACACGCATTCATATTGTAATGAAATGTACAACTGTTCATCCATTTTGTATTTCACTACAATAGCTGCAAGTAATTGAAAACAATGCGGAATCTTCCGGCCCACCTATCACGCAGGCTATGAAGTTGACAGAAATTATGACATAGTATAAGTTTGGACAGTATACGGTCTTGGGTAAATGAATTGGGTTTTCATTGTCGATGAATTTACTAATATTATTGACTCGTGTAAGTTTATCTCATAGTCATATTTTCCAGTCGATATTCATTGTATTTGTGGATTATAATGAAATAATATTGTGTTTTTTTTAATTACATTTGTACAGATAAGAAAGATTCTGGATTAACAAATGGGACACTTTTTTGGCAAAATATAAAATCCTTTAGCAACGCTCCTTCGCAGACCTGGTACATAATATTATTTGGTGTAAAGCGGTGTAGAAAAAACGATTAGAATAACAATTGGACGAGCCACTTGGCATGATGGTTAGATAACCTAACTGTTACGCTTCAGCCCCCTTATTCAGCTAAAACAAACTTCGTCGGCGAGCCACTTCACGGAGGCCTCGGAGAGCTTATCTCTCATGCACGGAGGCCGCGACGAAACAACCTCGAGTTATACTACCGGCACGCTATGATGGCCGTTTTGACGTTTCACATTGTCATAGGAAAAGAAACTGTATTGGTTTGGAATAAGGTTGATTTCTGTTGAGTTTGCTGTTGGATCAATGGATGCGTGAAGGAATAAAGGTTATTTTACTTTGTCATTGTTAAACGTCAAAACGGCCATTTAGTGTCATTTTCCTTACAGAATCGAGCCCCAGGTAGACTAAGACTAACATTTGTGTCTAGGTGTAAGAAGTAAGTTAGTAAGAAAAAGAGTAGTATAAAATAGTATATTATTTGGTTTCCATGGTACAAGGATAGGGATCAGATTGCCGTGTGTAAAGAATGTCCTTGATTTTTCTTTTTAAATAGACTAAGGCTACTGTTATTATTCCAGCTACAATTTAGTGTTAAACAGTTCAACCACGTATATAATGCTTTAGAGTTTGTGAAGGACAGACGTATTTGTTAACCTATTAATAATGAACTTTATTGCCTCTAACTTTATGAGCTAAAAAGCGTTTTTCGTGATATGAATTTTTAAATAACAAACGGTTAATTAATTTCGAGCGAAAAACGTATTGTGGGTGGTCCTTTAGACTTATCGAGTTACATAACATGGCGAAGTAAATACAGTATTAATATTGTTTAAAATGTTTGCGTTCGTTTTATTGTCGAGTCAGTAGGTGAAATGAAAATATACGATTCAGGTATGAATATGATATTTCGAATACTGAGAATTTACAACTTCACTTCTTTTAGTATTGATTTGTTTGATTATTAACACACGATATGCAATTATATATCTGAGTACAGTCTTCACTATCGCGTAGAAGACATAAACCATAAATGTCTTTACGCCGATTTCCTCCAAGAAGGTAACAAGCAACTTTTCCAAGGCTATATCATGATAGTAGTTTTTTTAAGCACAATTTTATTTGTAGCATACTCGATACCTCGAGGACCTTAAATTCAGTAAGCGTGATCTCACAGTATCTCATTATAAGTAAACTAATAAAAAACCGGCCAAGTGCGAGTTGGACTCGCGCACCGAGGGTTGCGCACAAACCTGTAGGTATAGCTGTTTCTTTTGATTGCGTTGGATTAGAAGTTTGATTTTTTCACAGCTCCAAGGGACGGTACACCTGTGTATTTGATATGAATTTCAGCTTTATAGCTCCACACGTTCTTGAGAAAAATTATTGTTATATATTTGAGTAAAATTAATAAATTAGGTAATTTGATTTATGACGTTTAAAAACAAAACTACTGTCTAGATCTCATTCAAACCAATTTTCGTTAGTAGTTTGCATAGTAATACACATATATATATATTATTTTTTTCAGTTTTATCATGCCCATATTTTAGAAGTTACGGGGGGGACGCACATTTTACCACTTTGGAAGAATCTCTCGCGCAAACTATTCAATTTTGAAAAAAATGATGTTAGAAACCTCAACATCATTTTAAAATACCTATCCATAGATACCCACCACGTATAGGTTTGATGAAAATTTTGAGTTTCAGTTCTATGTATGGGGAACCCCAAAAAAAATTTTTTTTTCTGATTTTATCATTTTAAAATCTTAATGCGGTTTACGGAATACATCTACGCACCAAATTTTCGGCTGTGACATACGGACGGACGGACAGACAGACAGACATGACGAATCTATAAGGGTCCCGTTTTTGCCATTTGGCTACGGAACCCTAAAAAGTCGTTGATTTTGGAAACAAAAAAAACCGTCAGTTTAAGACCCAAAAGAAAGAAGTTATGAAAGTCTAACTTATTTATTTGAGTTGCCCCCGGTCTGAGAAGAACTAGCAATCGTCTTAGTTCTATGTGTATATTTAAAAGTCAATATATTAAAGAAATCAGTTAATACTATAGTACAAGCTCTGCTTAGTTTGGAATCAGGCTGTCCCTCACGGTTTCGTTTATCGATATCATATACAGCATATAACCTACAAAAATTCCGCGTCAAATATGTTCAGTAGTTTTGAGGTGATAGTGTGTCAAAGGAACCCTATTTTACTAAAATACGTATATTAAATATACGAAATTAGAACTACATAAAATGTGATCGTACGTTTTATTTTCCCTATCCTACTTTCTCGTGTAAGACGCGTTTTGGTTGATTCCCTTAAAATTCTCTTAAACAGGTTTTACTGTACATAGATAGATTAATATACTGCATCAACAGAAACAAACCTACTCGATATTGTCCATCATTGCAGTTCTATGTTCAAAACATTGATCAGCATAAAAATATATGAATAGAGTTCATTTGTTTTCCTTTTTTTGTATTACTCAATTAATATATTGACCTAGTCATATTATTAAGCGCCATAGTGTCGCCTTCATATTAATGAGTAAGGTGTATTTGATAATAGTAAAAAAAGGTTGTAGTCAGCTTTTATGTATGTGGAATATACAGCCTACTTGTATTGTTTAAAAAGGTTACAATAGATCTCATTGACAGACATTTTTGTTTAGCTTTATGACTCTCATTTCCCATTAGGTGAAGATCTGTCTTATTTTTTAAGTGTATATTTGTATATCAATACTGTTCAATATTTTAAAAAATCTATAGCCATATAAGTCAGATTAAAAAAATATATAACCTTGCTGAGTTTCTTGCCGCTTCTTCTCAGTTAAAGTCTGAGAACTAAGTGATAACTTCAGTAGCTATGACCTTCGTTAGAGTTTTTATAAATATATAATAATAAATAGTTTTTAATTCTCTAAAGGTTTTAGAATTTTTTAAAACCCTGCTTGTTTATTTCTCAATTGAAAGTCCGTGCTCAAGTTAGACAAAATCAAAGTCAACAAAACTAAACATCTATATGTTCAGATAACCGGTGTCACAATTTTTTTGGTCATTATTAATTATTACTGATTGGCAATCGAAACCACGAACAAAAGAGTAACATTTAGAGTATCTACCACCAGGCCAAATAGGAAAAAAATATTGACAAAAAATATTTTCGTTCTGAATAAATGTTTTCAATGAACACAAAACGAATATTGACTATTTTAGAGATCTGTCATTGTAGCCATAGAGCAAAAATAACAAAGAACCCTAAATATCAAAGCAGACAAACATTTCATCCTTTCGCACGTTTGTCAACATCCACTCACAACAAAGCCATATATTCTTTGCAAGGAAAACAAACATCCATCTCATACGAAAATATCCCAGCGTTCCATAAATCACTAGACATTTCTCCATCGACGTTTTATACCAAAACGAACGGAAGTTGGGAGTTAGTCTAGTGCGTGTT
The DNA here is from genome assembly GCA_907165245.1 of Habrosyne pyritoides. NCBI lineage: Eukaryota > Metazoa > Arthropoda > Insecta > Lepidoptera > Drepanidae > Habrosyne > Habrosyne pyritoides. Next base: position 3,249,278 of record OU015592.1, read on the forward strand.
TGCTTGAAAACCTGGAATACTATTGTCGTCACACTCACTTTTGACTCGAACGGTTATCATACTTTTGTCGCCTGACTTGCAGAATCTGAGGTAATTGAAATAGCATGTTTTTAAACGCTATTGGGCGTGCTAATAAAAAAACAAACTTAAGTTTCATTATTTAAAGCATAAAGCTCATTATTTCTCAATTAAATTAAGTATTTGATTTAGCAAGTATGTAGTACATGTTCAATTGCAAATGCAATTTCATATTTATAATTGTCAGATTAGGAGAACTTTATAACACTCGTACCCACTTACAAACTAATACTGCACCACTGATTATAAGGTTACAAATATTTATTTTTACAAATGTCAACATGAAAGATTTAATATTCCAACTCACAACTCATATAATTGCGAGCGAGTAAGAAGTGAGTCAATGTCCAATAGTAAGCGCCCCGAAAGTGCACGTAACTCCATTCTATAAGTACTCGCGTACACAGTAAGTAATGCACTTCAGTTACACAGAGTGTCGTAGCCAAGTTCAACCCAGAGTGCAACGTACGAAGATGCCCACACGGGCGATTTAACCCAGGGAATTGCAAATAAAACGCAATTTATTAGGTTATGTGAGTATGCATTCCAATTGCGAAAATGAAATAACTTTGATGACAGATTTACTGCTGACCAAAGCAGTTAAGCTTAAAGTCACTCAGCGAGCTACGGAGCGAACTCGGAATTTCTCTACGCGACAGGATCCGAAACGAGGACATCAAAAAAACGAAAACTATGAACGTTCCTAGAGTCACTAAGCTGAAGTGGCAATGGGCAGGCCATATTGGTCGAAGAACTGACAACCGGTGGGGAAGAAAGGTTCTCAAGTGGCGACCACGGAAAGGGCTGAGTCCCACCAGGTGGACTGACGACCTGGTCAGAGACGCTGGGAGCCACTGGATTCAGGTGGCCCAGGGCCGTTCGATGTGGAAAACGTTACGTTCCTCATTACATCATTCTATTCATAGATTATATTATAAATGTAAAATTTTGTGGAGATGGGTGGATGAATTAATGTATGTTTATTAACCTTTGACATAAAAACTACAAAACAAATTTGGATGAAACTTGGCATATAGACAGTTTAATAAGACAGACTGAATTAATACATAGGATACTTCTTATCCCTGAAAAACAAATATGTTATTATTATAGTTCACCAAATAACACAACAAAACTAATAATTTTTTTTTTTATACCACATGGGTCGACAAACTAGCAGACGGTCCACCTGATGGTAAGTGATCACCGCCGCCTAGGGACATTTGCAACACTAGGGACATCGCCAATGCGTTGTCGACCCTGAGACGTGAAGTTCTTAAGTCTCATGCGCCTGTAATATCACCGGCCCCCTTACCTTTCTAACCGAAACACAAGTGCACTATTGCTTCACGGCAGAAATGGGTAAAAATAGTCTTCAAATTGAGTATGTACCTCCCTTTTTTATGTTGATAAAACCTTGTTTTCCCTATCGTACATAGCTTTGAATAATGAAAGTGGCCAACAAAAGAAATAAACAAAAATATGATTATAATATTTTATTACTAGTTGTCATTAAACTACTACAAGCTATGAAAACAATTTTACGACTTGAAAACTAGAAGAAAATTCGTTCGAATATATTTCACGAAAAATTCAAAGTCGTAAAATAATAGTTGTTCATTTTAATAGGTTTTACGGTTCATAAATTTATTTATATGAATATATAACACAATATAAAACTAATAATGAAATCGTAAAAAGTAGCTAGAGTTTTTATAGTATTTGTAGAGCACAAAAGGAATATAGTCATTTTTTATTTTAAGCCAGCGACCCGCCCCCTCATCGCCTGAGTGAGAGAATATAATTGTAATACACAAAAACCTTTCGGAATAGATTTTCTAAGCGCTGGTGAAACCGCATTAAAATCTATTGCGTAGTTTTAAAAATATAAGCGAACAAACAGACATACAATATAGTGACAAATAAAATACCAAAAATAGTATATTTTTATTAAAGATTTTGCTAACATACTCTGTACCTACATATATATATATATATTATATATACCACTTTAGAAATCAGGAACCAATTTTGATTGTGGTCAGTTGTGTTACAACCACATATTATGGTAAGTTACATTATTTATACCTACCTCAAAGAAATTTGTAGGAAATTTAGTAATTTTAGGATTGAATGTTGAATAAGTCATTCCTCTATTAAATCTCTGTGTTTTTTGTGAATGATTTTATGTTTTATTTTGCATGTCTCTATGTTTGTTCAATTAAAATAAAAAGGTAATGATATGGCCGAAGGTGATACGCACGCAAAATCTAGAGAGGAACAAACTCTTAAGAGCAGCAGAGGAAAACAACTAGACTAGCCAGCCTGGTACTCAAAAGTACCCTACGATGATTTCCTTCTCCAAAACCTAGAGCTAATTGTAGGATAGGACCTACGTCCTGCATCGAGGCCTTCGCTATCGTCTTAAACCAAACCTTCTCAAACTGGGGTACGCGTAGCCCTAGGGATACGTCAGTTGATTGTAGGGTGTTCGCGTCTAAATTGGCGGTAGTGACCTGAACTGGCCAAAATTGCTGCTTATGTTGATACAATTCGCGAAGACAAGACAATCCACCATACTCATACTCATCACTACATAGTATAAAACAAAGTCGCTTTCTCTGTCCCTATATCCCTATGTATGCTTAAATCTTTAAAATTGCGCAACGGATTTTGATGCGGTGTTTTTGAATAGATAGAGTGATTAAAGAGGAAGGTTTATATGTTTTAGTATCTACATTGCACCTGAGCGAAGCCGGGGCGGGTCGCTAGTATAATATATAAATAATACTTATTCAATTTTGTCTGCACTGTAATGTTATAATACATAACTCAATCATTTCTAGCTATTTATTTAAATTATATTTTCAAAAAGAGGCCGAATGTATAAAGGGGCTTATCGAGCCACAACTTTGAGAACCTCTGCCTTAGACTATCAAATTACCGATAGTGAAACTTAACGACTTTCACGACCAATAGAGACCAAATGTTCGTAATGACACACAACCGTTTCAGTCATGTGTAAAACGAATCAGCAACGGTTGCCTTATCGAAATTGCAGTTATAAGGCATCACTGTATGTGTCACGGTATCACTATACCTTGGTATCGATACCTATTAAGCTGTTGTGGGGATATGTCGCGTCGTGTCGGGAATGACTAATAAAACGATATTTAAGGGTTGATACGGTATTCTGGTAACGGTACGCAATGTACGGTATTTAACCTGGATATTTAACCAGGAGATACGTCCCTAATGTCTTGAAAGTTATGGGAACGAATATTAGCACTACAATGAAGAGATGTAGAGCTCCAATATCGCTTTGAGATATACTCATACTGGTTACATAATCTATATAACCATGCTGAGTTTCTTGCCGGTTCTTCTCTGTTGAAGGCTGACATCCGAACCGGTTGTAGCTTCAATAACTTTAAATTTAACCTTCATAAGTGCCCTCCGAGGGCCTAAACTGAATAAATGGTTTTGAATTTAGAATTTATAATAAATTAAGAAGAAATGCTAACGAATCGAAAATGAGAACTTTTTTTTTTTATTTTTAATGGGTTTACGGTTATTGTCAATAACCTCAATTTGTTGTCTTATCCTTCTTTTACGTCAAATAGACAGACTAAAGTTTTACCATTGTACCGATTCTAATTCAACGACGAGAAACCAGACCAGCCTTTTCATAGTAAGTGGTCCCCGTATGGACATTAACAGAACTCTAGTAGCTGACCTAAATAGGCAACCATATGCTTGTTTATTTGCTACAAGATTTATTCATTCAACTGGATTATATGAATGAAATGTTGGAAACGAAGTATTCAGAGCAGAAGGGAAATTAAAGGGTTGATCTAAGCGGATATAATATTATAACTGAATTGACGATGGATCCATAGACATGGGTAGAACGTAGAGTTAGTAATAGTCATAGATTTTACTTCCTACTAATATTATAAATGCTAAAGTTTGTATGTATTGATGTTTGTTACTCTTTCACGCAAAAACTACCAAAAGGATTTAGATGCAACTTGGGACATAGAAAAAACATATCCTGAAATAACATATAGGCTACTTTTTATCCCGCGAAAACGTGACATCCCTCGGGAAAGGGGGTAAAACCGCGGGGGGCTTTACTAAAAAGGTTTTGCTAGAATTTGGAATTCCGGTGGAACCAAAGAGACACCTACGTATTTAATACCAATCAGGATTTGACACAAAAAAGAAGTAAATAGCTGCCATTAAATATTATGAAACAAAACCAATTTGAAAAAGAAAAAGATAAAGAAAAACATTAATAAAACAAGCACCTGACAACCTTCCTTCTTGAAACGAGAATAGAAAACTTTTTGGAGACATATAACAGAATATATAATATGTTTATATGCTTTAAAAAGTTTGCCAGCGCAACGGATGCAGTTACGAAGATACGTTTTCAGAATTGCAGTTGGAAACGCTATACGACTGTTATTCAGAAAGTTTATACCTACTCTTGCAAGTCAATAACACCGTACCGGGTAAAATATGGGACGCTGGGTTTCATATCCATTTCAACTTACGCGTTTGCTGAATTCTTTAGAACTAACGTCCTTCCTGGACTGACTTGTGAAACATTGTATGAAGGAATTATATCAGTTTTAGTTTTTAATTCTTACATTTTAGTCAAAAGTTAGATATACTAAAAGAGGTTTGGATGGAAATTTTTTGTAAACTTTTTATTTTTCTAACAGTGTGCAAGCTACTTGGACTGTTTAGGCCTAAACTGAAATGACCGCGAATACAGTTAGATATAGGGTCATGTACCATGTCTTAAAAATACCAAGGGAGAAAGGTGGGTGTAACATAGAGACGGACAGGAGTAGATTATAAGGGCTTCGTTTTATCCATTTGGCGACGGATCCCTAAAAATGGATTCATAAATATCTACCCATTTATATTATATTATTATATAAGTATAGCCGTTCCATTTCACGTGCGTACCAAAATTAATAGAGAATATTAAAATTGTACCGTTTCGTCGTCGATAGGTACAAGATAAAAATCACTTTCGCTTTTTTAATATCGTGATAAAAATAAAAGGCTGAATAAGGATCCTCCCCTCTCCTACTTTACAGAACCCAACAGGCCCCTGTCCCTCGATTTTACGTTAAAGTTCCCCGGAACAAAAATTAAATGTGTTATTCCAGGTATATAATTATAACCTATCTATAAGCCAAGTTTCATCCAAATCCGTTAACTAGTTTTTACGTGACAGTGTAAGAAACATCCATACATCCTGACAAACATTCGCATTTTAATAATTATTATTTTTTTTCTTTTTTTATTAGTTGGACAGGACAATGAAGCATTGCTGAAGTTCGCAATTTCATTATCAAATAGCAAAAACCAGAAACGTGCTTTAATCTTTACTCATTTTACTCAAAACGTTTTATTGAAGTTGGCTCGTTTCATGAAAATTCTCAAAACAAGTTAATAAACAGTTACATAACTGTTTTTATCAAACGCAGCCGAGTGCTGAAGCGATTTTGTAGTCATGTTATTTTGAGGAAAATACGCTGCGTATCTCTTGAAAAGAAAATTCGGAATAATGGAAAATGAAATGCTGTTATTAATGATACCTAGTTTTATTTCCAAATGTTGACTGCATTTTGTTGGTTGATTTTGATGGAAAAAAATGGTCAAGTTCGGGTGATATGGAATTGAACATTATTTTGTATGCAATTAGATATATTTTCACAAAAAAATAGTTTAGGTAAATTTTACAACCTTTTTTTTATTCCTCAATAATGTTACGTTTGCGGCCAGTACACAAACTATTTTTTTTATGAAATATTTGGTTTTGATTAAGATTCTACCCAATATATTTAAATTTTAGGTCTGTAACCATACCATTTACAAAGATATACATACTCGGAAAGACGAACAGACAGACGTCAGGGTAACCGCACAGGTCTCATTTTTACCCTTTTGTACGGAACTCCAAAATTAAACCTATTTTTAACAGATTCAAAAATAACTCATACTGTTCTTAAATTATAACTAACTAGCGCCTCTAGTGACGCTTTCTGGAACTAGAGAGGCGTGAAATTTTACACTTGACATAATTTTAAGAGCATACAAAACTGAATTTGTTTAAATTTCAACCCAGTGCAAGAAGCAAGACGTGCCAGAATTTCTGTATTTGATTTACGGCCACTTCCTTCGACCTACATCCCTTTCTTAAAAATATTTTTTTTAAATATGCAGCCTTACCGCAATAATTTAATTGTTTTTACGTTACCTATTGTTTTTAGCCTTTTTTTTATGTGCTAAAGTTTATTTTTTTATTATACTTAAACTGTAGAACGCTGAGTTAAACATGTAAAGATTATTTGGGGAAAACTGATTGGAGATGATGTAACTAGAGTAACAGTTTTTACTCTGTAGTATTTTTTATTTTATTTTAGTTTCAAAATCGACAGGCAAATCTCAAATACTTGTTCAAGAATTTTAATGTGTTATTACAAATATAATTATGTTGAGTTTGGAACTAAATTAAGGGTTTATTCTATCGAAATCGGTCCCTCAAGCGAATAAAAGAAATTCTAATTTCATAGAGAACCCTACAATGAAAGGAAACGTTATTACCTATTTCAATATTTAACCGCTACTTTCTGATGGACTGTTAACTAGATAATCGCAGTACCTACTTATTTTAAAGTGGTTATAACTTTAACTGTGTGAAAGCTAATTTAAATTAAAAAATATTACACCAAAATTAACATTTTAATTGTTTTTTTTTTTTTGTAGCAGGTTCAAAATTATTATTTCGGTAATTTTAATGGATGGTTTGCCATTGATAAATATATTATGAAGAGTAAAGAATCTCGTCCCTATATTAATTATTATATTGTTTCAAAAATCACTTACAAGAATGTGTACTGTTTATGGTTTTATTCTTTGACATTACTCGTAGTTTAATATATATCGCCAAGAAACACTATGTGTGAGTGCGCGATACCTTTGGCCATATTACGTATTATAAAAAAACAAATTTATAAAGAAATTATCGTCAAATTTCTATTTGAACATAGAAAAAAAATATGCTAGCGTAATCAGGAATTTGTCAGTTTGGTTTCGTTGAGCAAAAAGAGAAGGTTCGACCAACTGTATATTTGCATACGACACACCTGCCTGATGTTGAGATTATGAAGCAAGAAATTGTGTCTTTAAAAATATGAATATGTAGTCGGAAAAGCCACCTCTTTTTTTTAAGTCGGGTGGATTGATATGCCAGAAGACGTTAGTTAGATTTCTACCTTAGTGATTATTTTTTGTGCATGATCGACCATGTCTCTGTAATTTATACTTATATCTTTAATTAACTATTTAATCGGAATTATATTTTATAAAAACAACGTGTATTATGTTCTTGCCGAAAAATTTCAAGAAAGATAAATTTATCTGGTATTTTTACCAAAACTTAACCTAACTTAACTTTTATTTTAATAAATAAAAAATAATTATTTTACCACACGAACTCTCATTTATATAAAACCTCATTAGTGTTGCGATTAGGATGATTATTTAAAACAGAGGTCACGGGTTCAAATCTAGTCACGAAATCAAATTTAGGTTTTAAATTGCTAACCAGCTAGGCATATAATGACGTAATCAAAGTTTTTTTTTTATAAATTAATAATGTTCCCGATAAAATGAAATATATTTATTCAAATAAGCACTTACGAATTATAAAACTCTAACGCCGGGTTGAAATGTTACTTTTGCGGAGAAGAGCCAGCAATAAACTCAGCAATTACTCTTTTCGAAAGATTTTATACGTTAAGATGTGTCCCGCAGGAGCGAGCGCTACACCCAAGCATTATCGCCATTAAAATAATCGTTTGTGTTGTAGGAAGCCTTCTGTACTAAAACAGCATTTAATTTCAAAAAATTTCATGAATAATTATTATATATAAAATAAAAAAGTTTATTTCTAGCTATACATCGACTTTAAATCTCAAAAAGATGAGAAACAGAAGTTACTTCCTCAATGAAGCCCAAAGGGTATGCATAGATGAAACATTACTAAATTTAGAAATAGATTCTTTTCAGGTTAGTAAAATAGCTAATAAAACTGTAATACGCGAAAAGGTGAATTATACCGAATAATAATTTTAATATAAAAATTCGAATAAATTTTAAAGTAAAAAAAATTTGATTAAAAAGATTCGCATATTTTTTTTAATAATACGACAAAACCTCCACGTACAGACTTTAATGTAAATCACACGTTTTCATAAACCGTGACTACAAACTAATATCTAAACCCCCACTTAATGTAACTGCGCCGCGTCCTCATATCGATATATTATCTTTTTCGTAATAAAAGATTAATTTTATTATGAGAATAGGCACCTTTCCAATACTATTACTATTGGAAATTAATCACAAACGCCGGGCGCTCGGTCGCGTTAAATAATTTCCTAACTGGTCAGTAACCTGTTAATATGTCTTGATAGCATTTGTCGACATGCGATATTAATGGTCGAATGATTATCTGCTACTCTGACAAAAATGGAAAAAAAGAAAAAATATCCTACCCAAAAAGTTTTTCCGCAAAATTTTCCTTAACTTTCTTGTCTTATTTTCAAGTACGTCTGTTTAATAAAGCAAATTGATTATGTAAATGTATTTATGTAAACAAGGATGTTCGTACTTCAGATAATCATCAAGGTAGAGTTAATCAGTGCATTGACAACCGATAATAAAATGTAGAATACGCTTTTGTAACGTTTTTACAGATATAAGCACTATCTACGATATGTAAAAAAAAATAAAGGCAAATAAAAAACAAATGCAAATAAAAAACAAATGCAAATAAAAAACAAATGCAAATAAAAACAATAAAAAATAACAAACCAAAAAATTCCGGAGCAAAAAAATCCAAATAAAAAAGTGCACAAAATAAAAAATAACACTTCACACCAACATAATGTTACGGCACACTGACAAAGCACACAAAATAAATAAAAAACAAAATCTTTGAATGCTCAGAAAGTTCTAAAACGCACTTTTACGTACACCAAACACACAACTTTACCGTTTACCGCCAACTCCTCCAAGTTTTCAAACGGCGGCTTATGAAAAAATTCAATGTTCAAAATTCAAAAATTTTAACAAATTATTCGCGAATTCGAAATAACAATTGCAACATTCGCGTCGCGTCAGCGCGCCTGACGAAGGGGTTCGAATTTGGAATTTTCGGCTATGATGGGGAAGATGCTCGCATAGCTGTGGCTTAGATGAGACTGTGGCGTGGTGCCGCGCCGGTCCAACTGTGTGGCCGAAGCTGACTTTCGCCCCGACCGGTCGCCCTACAGCTCTGACGACCGGTGACGCATCCAGGAACACTGTTAATTCACTATATTTAACAGTGTGACTAATATATTTCTAAGCAAAAAATCTAATCCTTTCCTCCCGTGAATGGAAGCAAATATAATGATATAGAAATAACATCTAAATAATGGAACGCCGGCGGACCGATCGACTGACGAGTCGTGACTACGTTAGGGGTTGCAAACACACTCATGAATGAATATTGTTGACACAAATTTTTGCTCGATCGCGTTTTTTTTTTGTTGCGACGTCAAATGAAGTCCGTTATATAAAATACTTCGTTATCAATCTCAAATGCGACGTGATTAAATTAAATTCCAACGCATACGTTATGGAAACGGATTAAAACAATTAAGATGATTCACAGGCAATAATAATTCGGAGTTATTAGTTACAAAATAAGTCTATTTATATATTTACGAGAATTTAGGTTAAAGTGACAAATTTTCGTATGAAACACCATTGTAATACTGAGTAATGCAATGGGAAAAATTAAATAAATATTGTAATTACTAATATTTAGATGAATAAACGGAACCGCAAACCGCATAATGATTGAGACTTTGAAAGAGGAAAAGGAATCCTGATATCTATTCAATACTATAATTACAACTTGAAAATCATAATTTTCCGCCTGTAAATATTTTATATTATTATTTTTTTTCAATTCCGTCATTATTTCAATATACAGGGTTACTTACAGGTGTTCATAAAGACCATAGATGTCTTAAAACAACTCAATTTTTTTTTAAACCCTGGGTGGTCCAGTAATATTAAGCTCGGCTTAGAGACCGGAGGACCTCTGTTCAATTCCCAGATTGGGCAAAGTACAGTCCATATATTTTTGTTAGAAATGATTACCTTACTGTAGCCCAGGATTCGCAACGTGCTCGAAGATGGCGATATTGGGCATCACTTTTCACGTTCGGACTACATAAGAATATGTTCAGTGTAATGTACTCTTTGGGGAAGAAGGGCGTTTTTATTGACCTGAAAGTGTTAGTCGCAGATGGCATTACAAGCAATTTGCCTTTCAGCTAAATCATTATTTTCCATGGTTTATAATCCCTATCACACTACCATAAGTTAAATAAAAATCAACATATAGGACGAGTGATTGAACCTATGTAATAAAAATAAATTACCTAAGATATTGGACTTCCTTCGCACATGATCATGTCCCAAAAAAAAAGAGCTTGTGTATTTTCCATGCAGGTAAATATCTTTCAGTTTGTCGGGTCTACTCAGCTTGGACTCCTGCCTTACCGCCACATATTTTACCAGTGTACCTTTTTTAACCGACTTCCAAAAAGGGAGGAGATTCTCAATGCAAAATTATTATCTTTTATTATTTCTGTTGTAGGCACTTACTTATGTGAAACAGGAAAAATAAATATTAATAATATTTTCAGATAGGAATCGAGCCCAGGGCCTGTGGCATGGTATTCAATTTCTCGAACTATCGAACCAACCTGACTGACAAATATAAAAACCATAGTTCAAATCACATAGCATATTGCTGCATAATTATTCCACAATGGTGCCATAAAGTAATCATCAAACATTTCATCCCAAAACTGTCTTTCACAAACTATTTTTAATACCATTTACCATCGCACATAACCATAACAAACCGGTATAATATGTAATAGTTATCAGAAACATCAACTTTATGTAACCTAGTTTAGTTCAGTAGTTGAAACAAGGATCGCAGCTGAACAGGAAGTAGCTACAGGATACCAACAGAGCAACTTCCTAGGAACTGTTTACAACAGTCGCGCTGTTGTCGCGTATCCACAATGTTGTTCGGTGTGGTAGGGAATTGAACTCGTAACGTATAAAAGACATTTTATATGCAAGTTTGTTTTGAACGAGACATTAAGGTTTGTTTTTGCTTGAACATTTTCTTCGGGGTAACTTTACATGTGCAGTTTTCGAACGAATTTTAAAATATTTTCAATAATATTCTTCAAGGAAGGGCAATTTAATTAGGTTTTTGGGTAATGCAAATTGAACTTTATATTTTCAAGATTAGAGAATTAATTAGGATTATTACTGCATTCAGACAATTAAAATCTGTTCCTTACCTATATTACAAATGCGAAAGTTTCTGTGTGTAGATATTTGTTTACCCTTTCATGCCAAAACTACTAATCGGGTTTGAATAAAAACTCGAGATTGAGACATAGGATAATTTTAATAACGGGAAATGTAACATGCCGCGGGAAAGCGGGTATTAAATACATATAAGGATCATCACATTTAAGTACAGTCAGCAATATAAGTATTTGAACATTACCACAATCAATAAGAAAATCAGTAAAAAAGGGATTTTTTTAAACCTACATACCATTAGTTCTACAGATCTGTCTAGTTTTATGACACAGTTAGCCTTTAAATTCTGCCGACCGTACATAAATATTTAAAGTCGAAATCTCGACGACATCGACACTACAAGTCATTCGACTTTCTCTTGAGTATTCATTACTTTGAACGTTTCATCAATGGGACTTCAATGAATAGATTTGAAATAAGAACTCTTCATTTGTCCTTCCAAGCGAAGCGTCGTATCGGAATGAGTAACATCTTGCTTTGACTCAGACGCATTGTGCTATTTTCCTACAGAGTCTTTGTTGAAGAATTTTTAGTCAAATATAATACTTTTTTTGAAAAAAAATACTTTATAATTCGACTAATGCTATATTCTAAAATAAACCTTATTGCTGGGTTCTCACCTCTGTTTTTTATTTTCTACTTTTGATTTGATAAAATAAATTGTTTCTGGCGGTCGATGAGGTAACCAAGTAGCCTGACCATAGACACTCCGTAAAATTACTTAAGGTTTGATACTACTAAATAGTTTAAGTATGGAAATTCTTCCTCCTTCAATTCCCTTCTAGAAGACGATTAGAAATTTGAACCTGCACCTTGAAATAGGGGTTCACTTCCCGTTTAATACTACGGCTATGAGGGACCGATGCCCCTGATGGCTTTTGAGAGTACAAACACCATCAGGGGGTACCTTAAAAATAAACTCGAAGAAAAAAAAACCAGCAACAAGAGTTGACGAAACGAATGATATGTCACCTCTGTATATATTTATCATTAAAACATAATAGAATATTCCCCAGTTACATAATCAGTAGCACTAGAGTACCTACTACATTGACTAGATGACGAATTTGGTCTGAATAAAATAGAAATAGCTCAAGGACCGACGATCAAGTACCTAGAAAGCTTACTACTAGACATTAAAATAAAACGCATTAAAGATATCTTGGTATAACACACTTGATATCATTCATAACATGAATGAAAGGCTGATGTAATGTGCCTGTCACACATAAATCACATTACAATTTTTAAATAATTTAAAAAAGATTATTAATTTTAATTATTATTACGCAACGCCTACGTTTGGAAATAAAACAATTATCTCAACCATAACCTTATCAAAATAGCGTCTTTTATTGAACGCACGGCCATTAGTTTAAATGATCGCCATAGACTAGTTACCAGTTTCATGACAAACTTGAGATGAAAATATCTGTTATCGTTGATCTATCTCGAACTCGCGGACGACTCACTCGTAGAGGCAGCTTCTGCATTGCTACCGTCTGAAGTCGTAAACAGAAATCCGATATTCCTGCCTACTACAGCCATTTAAACTACAAGATCTTTGATAAGGGGATCGTTTGCATTATTATTTACAACCTTACCGTGTGTCGCGCCAAAATCAAACAAGACTAGCCGTCTAGGGTTTATATCGTCGGCAACACTTTGGTGATCCCTTAGGTATTGTTTATCTGTGACCACTAAACTAGGTGCATTATTTTAATTCTTAAAAAACAATAACATGGTAAATGATATTTGGGCGAAGGTAACCACACAAAGTCCAAAAGGATATTGGCTCTCAAGTGCAGATTAACTTGAGATGCAGAAAGGTACTACAACGTACCTTTCCACCGTGCAATTGTTTCTTGTGCCTGTTTCTTTGTCAACATTCTAACATAATAATCAAAGAAAAGCAAACATTGGTGATAAAGTTGGCAAATCATAAAGACACACATAAATAATGCAAACACGGCAACAGCTGCACAAAATACAAATTGTAAGCGAATTAATTTATTCATTCACCCTTCACGCCCTAAATCCCTCGATATGATGAATAAAAGGGGTCTATGGATCGCCGCGTGCGCATGCGCATCCATCATGTTGGCAACGCGCATCAAATCGATTACCAACCTCGTGTGATTTGCTATTTTATTATCAGCAATTAGTTTCACTTTCGTTGCCTCTACACCAAAAAAAAAAGGAAAAAAAAACAGCCACTGTTAAACTCATATCCTTTTTATTGGTTCATTTTATTACTTGTAAAACTCGTTGACAAGTTTTATTGGGAAATTGCTTAACCCTTTTTGCGATGCACTGTACCTTATAATTATGTTGATAGTGATTGTATCGCCATTTTAATTACTTGTGATCATCATTATGATCTGCCTACCTTGTTTTCAATCATTTAGGCTCGGATATAGTTTCTGTCCATTCTGTGCGTAAACCTATTAAAAGATATTTAGCCAAATGATGATGCCAAGTCTATCTCTGTCAGTGAATCAATCAAGCAGTCTTAACTTGTTCTGTTTACAGATTTAAATGATAAATAATGATATGAAAAAATATTAGAAAACAGGCCGTGAGGTACCCAGACTGCCAAGTCAAAAGCCATGGGTTCGAATCTCACTCAAGAAAAAAAATGTTTTGAGTGTTGTATGTTCGATATTTAAAATTAAGTTTTAGTAGCATATTAGTTACAGCTTTGCTTATTTTACGATCAATCCGTGAGTAAAAAAATGTTTCAGCGTATTCATTTATTTATTAAAGATAATTTAGAAATCAATGCAAAACAACAAATGAATTTCTAACAAAACATGTTCATTTGTGGTTCGTCCCGGAAGTCGGGGGGTGAAAAAGGAAGCGACACCGGTTTTTATTTCCGCCCTACACTGTGTATTGATTCCCCTCTGTCACCGCAACAGGGTGTTACTTTGGAATCTTTTGATTGATGGCCCACCCTGTATTGTTTGATGGTGAAAATAGTTTTATGGAATGGGAGCTTAAATAAGCATTGTGCTCACAACAAAAGAAGATTGCGATCACTTAGAAAACATAAGATTATAATATATATTTAATAATATATTTTATTATTTAATAATATAATAATATATTTTAAGGTTATGATAAAATATATAAATAAGCTTTTTAATAATTCTTAATCTTTTAAATAAGCGATCATTATGTATTTTATAACAAAAAACAAATGCTTAAAAATCAAATCGCTAATTCAGCTTTTCCAAATTAATGCATTATTTTTTTGTTGTGTGTAGGTAGATTTGAAAATCGCTTTGTTAAAATCATTTTGTAGATATAATTTTCAGTGTTTATTACGATAACTTTAATACGTTTTGTAGCCACTATAGGGATCTCCCTTGAGTTTAAAATCAATAGTACAGAATTTAGCTGTTGATGAGTTGCACAGCAAGAACGTGTAAGGTAATGGACTTGGCAATTTTTTTCAAGTATTTTCTTATTTCTAGGCCCCACTGGACTGCCAGTCGAGGATGAGTCAAGGCAGGGTTAGGCTTCCACGTAGTCTTTCATCTCTTTCCCACATTTTGCTAGTAGAATTGCAAAAAAATTATAGCAATTTTCTTTTCATTGTTGGACCTCAGTAACTGGACCAAAAATAACAGACAGGCGGTCCACCTGATGGTTAGTGGCCATGACCTTTCTAACCGAAACACAGTAATGCAAGAGCGCTACTGCTTCACGGTGGAAATATGAATAGTGGAAGTCCTTTCCCAGACGAACTCAACACTGAGAGCTCTACTGCTTCTAATATCAAGTTATTAAATTTCAGTAAAATAAACCCTTAATAATTAACAGTAAAAAAAATCACATTATAAACTACATATTGCTGAGTATCGGATTAACCAACGACAATTCATTTATTTTTTTATTCTAATTTTAAAATTCAACGTTGTCATCCCTCGGGATGAAGATAACACCCGATGGCGTACGCCAAACCGGTTCACTTTCAATGAAGCCATAGCTCTATACGGCTATTGTTAACATTTTAATTGGCATTAACATGGCTGAACATGAACGAAGGGTCAGAGTTTGAATACCTAATTGTTAGTTTCGATCGCGATATAAAAGAACAGTAGAAACACAAAGACCGCGGTAGCACTTACTGGTCAACTTCTTTATCAACTTCGTTTTAACGAAAAATCTCTAAGATTGGATTTAAGTGCGATTGTCGCGCGGTGACAATACAATACAACATAATTTTCATCCCCCCATCTCGGAAAGAGTATTTTTGATCTTCGAAATCAGAGTGCAAAAGCCGTTTTGATCCTCTAGAGGATAAAGTAAATTGAATTTAGAACTAAGTGCACTAAGTTTGTGAATTCAAAACATCATTAAACCTATTTACTTCTACCTCCATGGTGCTGAATTTATTTTTTTATTTTATTTATTAAAGAAACAAACAGCTATTATTTCACATATAAAAACAATAAACTAAAGTAATACAATTGCCAAAACAGTTTCTACAGCTAGGTAATAACATTGCTTTTTATCTTATGAATAGACAGGTGCAAAAATAAAGAAATTACTATAACTAAATTATGTACTTAACTTAAACTAATTATAAAAAGATTAATCATATTTTTAAGCGGAAACATCACGCAGCCCATCGCTGTCAACTGACTTTAAACGGCTGCGGAAGGCGCCCATCCTCTCGTGAAATATATCGATGTGACTATAAGAATGGTTGTAACTATTACAGGCTCTCACTATAAATCGGTTTTTAGTATAGTTAGAACAACAAATAGGTGTAAAGAAAATATGTCTTTTGCGTGCACGAAGCTTGGAACACTCAAAACCTATTTTATTTAAAAGATACGGCGAATCAACAAAGTTGTTTATTATTTTGTGTAGAAAAATTTGGTCCCTATGTTCACGTCGCCTTTCTAATGATACAATCTGATTCATGCCGAGGTTCGTAAATCTGTACTTTAAACGCTTAATAAATTTATTTTGTATTCCTTCTAATTGTTTTATATATTTATCATACACAGGATTCCAGACTATGGAAGCGTATTCCAGTTGCGACCTTACAAAAGCGTTGTAAAGCAAAATTAACGTGTTCATGTCTTTAAAATCAGTACTTTGACGAAATACAAAGCCAAGCATCTTATAGGCCTTAGCCGTGACTTTACAGATGTGTTTGTCAAAGTGTAATCCACTATCCAGGTGAATCCCAAGGTCTCTCACCTCATCTACCCTCATAAGTCCTTTATTATAAAGTTTATAATGATACTCAATCTTTTTTTTTTTCTTGTAAATGTTATTGTGTAGCATTTTTCTACATTTAAGTACAATTTATTAACTGAACAATACTCACTTAACCTATCTAAGTCATTTTGCAAAGCTTCACAATCACTTCTAGACTGAATAACAGAAAATATTTTTGTGTCATCCGCATATAGTAATGATTTTGAGTGTTTAAGGCATCCTACCACATTGTTAATAAAAATATTAAAAAGCAGCGGCCCGAGGTGGGAGCCTTGCGGAACACCGGATGTGATTGGAATAAAACTAGAAGTAAAACCCTTGACTGTAACTGCCTGTGTCCTGTTTCTTAAATATGAAACTAGCCATCTGAGTAGATTTATCATACAACCTTTTTAATTTGTTAAAAACTCAGACTCGGAACCTTCTTGGTGTACTTTTTCGTTAATTTGCATTGCGCGCGCCATTTTCTGTTTTTGCATTTAATCTTTTCCTCGCTGAGAGGGGATGCAATGTTACGTGTTAAAATTTTTGAATCCTTCGCTTGCTAGGTCATCAAAATTGAGCACGCGATTAAAAAGCAACTTTGCACTTTGTACAACACAACATGAGAAGAAGAAAAATAAAGAAGTAGATAATAGAGCAAGTGTATAAAAAGTTGGCGGTGACATTCTCGATCTCTGTAAACTTCCTAAATAAAATTAAATAACAATAGCTTTTATTAGCTACCACGGTGCGATTTTACGTATATAAAAATCAGTACCTGGATGGCCGAGCTTTGCTCGGGTTTTCTTTACTAATGTGACTACTGCCTTATTCTCTTTTTTAAAGCACTGTCATATATACCTAGATACGAATTAGATGCGATCATAAAGGTACATTTAAGTGACAGTGCTTTTACCTCTAATGGTATAGTAACACGGATAAAACGACGTTTTCTAAAAATGGGACCTAGTTAGATCGATTTATTGCCCCCGAAACCCCTGCATACAAAATTTCATGAAAATTGTTGCAGCCGTTTCCGAGATATATATAGCTCCAAGGGTATTAGATAATAAGTATAATGTGCAATGTATTGTGTATAAACAAATATATAATTAATGGAATGTGTAAGTAGTATTCGCCTCGGCGTAGGCTTCTCCTAAATTCCTTCCATCGATCTCTATCCCTTTCTCACTTGAAGGGACTGTGACTGAAAATGTATCTCCCTCTTTTACTTGTTCTCTGTCCTCCTACTCCTTCCTATACGATCATGTTAAAAATAAGAAAGAATATTTTGTTAAATGTTATGTTTACAAAATATAAATAACTTATTTTAAAGGTCAAAAGACATGATATCATAAATTTATACTCAAGTTTATTTATTTTATTAAGATGCACATTTCTGAATGATCTTTTTGACGTAAAGCAATGAACATGATTTTTTCTCTTTAGGATTTCTGCAAAATTTTGTATCGATCTAATGAATTTATCAAACGACTGATGTACCGAAATAGAATCACGTGTATCGGGGATTAAAAGATTAAATTACAAGATTTTTCACAAAAATATGTGGTAATAAAACATATTTTTAAATTTTTAATAACATTTATAACAGCAAATCAAATTAATTCTTACGGATTAACACTAATTCACGGATTACGTTAGATTTCGATTATAGACGAAAATTAATTTTCTGGCATATTTTTTTTTAATTAATACTTTGATTTATTCCAAATAAAATGTGACAAATCAATCAATTTCCAAAGTTTCGTGCCGTGGACACAGATGTGTTTAATTTCCTTGTTTCGTGCGACAAATATGCAAAACTGTCGATAAAATATATACATATTTGTAATCAGTTTATTAATTACATTTTAATCAAATGGAACTAGTGTTACAAGAAACCACGGGTATAAATTCCAAACGCAGCGCAATAAAACGAATAAAATGGTATATTAGTGAAAGAGTAATAAATTATTATTTATAGCATATTAAACATCAGTAAAATCTCAATAAACCGATGAGGCTGTAACACGACAAACCTACCAACTTATTGTGAAATATCACACGATTAACAATGGACAGCCACCAAAGTAGATAAGTGTAATGTTACTCATCGGACAGAGGTGTATGATATGTAATATAACCATTCAAATTCTGAAAAGTGATTGATAGAATTATCATTCGTCAGTGACGATGACCACCCACAGAAGAATACCTTCAATCAAATAATACACACTTACAGAGCTCTTAGTGCAGAGTTCGTCCGGGGAGGTACTACCTTACCCAATTCTGCCGTGAAGCAGTAGTGCACTCGTATTACTATGTTTCGGTTAGAAAGGTGAGGGGGGCGGTGAAATTACAGGCACATGAGACTTAACAACCTCACGTCTCATGCCCCTAGTGTTGCAAACGTCCATAGACCACTTACCACCAGGTGGACCGTCTGCTTGTTTGTTGGACCAAGTGGTATAAAAAAGAAAACGGCATTAGAATACGTAAAATTGACTTAACAAATGACAAAAGATAAAACTTTGTACCCCATTTTAAATATACTATTTCACCCGAGTTCACGAGAGATGTTCGAGACATTTCTCCGGGATAAAAGTGCGCTACGTGTCATTTCGGTACTATCTATGTGGCAAGTTTCATCTAAATCTCTTCCGTAGTGAAAGAGTAACAAAGATCTATTTATCATTTTAACAAGCTCTGCTTAGTTTGGGATCAGATGGTCTAAGTAGTTTCAGAATAAGTGTAAGAATATTAAAAATCTATTTATCAATACTCAAAAACATCGCATTTATAATATTAGTAGGATTTCGCGCTCGGAGTAATGTGATATTTTTTTATTTTTAATACCACATGGGCCGACAACCAAGCGGACGGTCCACCTGATGGTAAGTGATCACCGCCGCCTATGGACATTTGCAACACTAAGGGCATCGCCAATGCGTTGTCGACACTGAGACGTGAAGTTGTTAAGTCTCATGTGCCTGTTATTTGGCAAATTTAAAGATAAAGAGAATTTGACAACAAATTGTATTGAATTACGGTCTAATTTCGACCACTACCACGGTTACCTCTAGTTAGGTTAGTTATATATGAGTAAAAAGTTCTGAAAACAAAGACGAAATAAATAATGACTAAATTTACAAGGTTTTTTACTTATGAAAAGTGACTATAACAACTATTCGTCAACCTTTCGAGTATTATTATACTTTTGTCTTAAGGATTGTATTCATGTAACTTTTACTATCTATATACAGTGTAAACTCTTTATAACGTTATCCTTTATAACGATAAACTCCCTATAACGCTGAAGTGAGCCCAAGTTGGTTGGTTTGCGTTAAAACCCACATATTGAAACACTCTTTATAGCGATACGCCATTCTCTATTACGAAGAATTACGAAGAAATGTGTTCATATTTTTAGACAGTAAATATTTATTATCGGTATTATTGTTTATGTTATGTTATCAGGTAACAAAAGACTTTGAAGCTCCGAAACATCCGAGGTCGGTCTAGCTTTTGTTATCCTTAATTGCCTTGAACACGTGCAGTATGACACATTGTTTTCTCGGAAGTGATGGTCTTCGACCAAGCATACTGGGTACCTATCGTATTATCAGTCGTAAACCTACTTTGAAACTGTTAACATGGCCAGTAAACGGAAAGCGATTAGTGTTGACGAAAAAGTTTGTGTGATACGTGCGATTGAAAAGGGAGAAAAGAAAAGTGACGTTGGAAGGCGTTTTGAACTAAGTCAATCCACTGTTGCTACCATTTGGAAAAACCAAAAAACAATTCTACAGGCGGCGCTGGAAGGAAACTTGTCTAAAAAATTAAGAAAGCCAAAATTCGAAGACTTAGATCAGGCAATGTTGTCGCCTGGGCCTGGAGGTGGCCCTCAGCAAGTCGGAGGCCATGACGTTCCATGGCCCCCGGCGGGCGCCGCCGCCCGACTCACACATCGTGGTCGGGGGGGTCCGAATCGCTGTCGAGTCCACCATGAAGTATCTGGGATTGGTGCTCGACAGCCGGTGGACATTCGGACCCCACTTTCGACGGCTGGCGCCCAAGCTGTTGGGCGCGGCGGGAGCGCTCGCAACGCTGCTTCCCAATCTGGGGGGCCCGAGCTCCGTCTGTAGACGTCTCTATACGGGTATCGTGCGATCCATGGCCCTGTACGGGGCCCCGATCTGGGCCCACGACCTGACGGCCGGCTCGATTGCGGTTCTTCGGAAACCGCAAAGAGCCATGGCCGTCAGAGTCATACGGGGGTATCGCACGATCTCGTATGAGGGGGCTTGTGCACTGGCCGGATCCCCGCCCTGGGACCTGGAGGCCAAAGTACTCGCGTCGCTGTATCAGTGGCGCGAGGAAGAGGCGGAGCTGGGCGAACGACCGATGCAGCGTCAAGTCGAGCTGCGTCGGTCTCAGCTCCGCGAGGTCCTAGTGGCGGAATGGCGGGACAGGCTTTCGCGCCCTACCGCCGGCCTCGACATAGTCGGGGCGATCCGGCCGGTGCTCGAGCGCTGGCTCGGGAGGAGGCACGGCTCCCTGTCGTTTCGGGCGACGCAGGTGCTCTCGGGGCACGGTTGCTTCGGGAAGTACCTGTGTCGCATAAACAGGGAGCCGGACGCCCGGTGTCACCACTGCGTCCATTGCCGGGAGGACACGGCGCGGCACACGCTGGCAGAGTGTGCCGCTTGGGAGGAGCCGCGCCGTGCCCTCATCGCCGGAGTAGGCCCGGACCTCTCGCTGCCGGCCGTGATCGAGTCTATGGTCGGCGGCGAAGAGGCCTGGGACGCAGTGGTAACCTTCTGCGAGACGGTTATCTCGCAGAAGGAGGCTGCGGAAAGGGAGAGGGAGATTTTGACCCTCAACCCGGCCCGCAGCCGACGCACCGGGCGTCGGCGGAGGGCAGATAATGCCCTCTTCCAGCCCCCCTAAATGGGTCCAGGGGCGACGGACTCGGGGAAGTCCCTCGCCCCCTACAACATCAGGACCCGAGGTGGCGGCGCGCGTGTGGTGTTCCACGCGCGCCCCTCAGAGAAGTCGGGGGGGGAGGAGTTAACACCTCGCTCCCCCCCCTCGACGAGATGGGGCCCGCGATGGCGGGCCAGCACCAGCCGGGGGTTGCGGAAGCTGAATTCGTGCCCGCGACCCCCGGCGCTTAGGTGTGTGAAGGAACACCGGAGGGGTTTTAGTGGGTATACCCTCGGGCCCCTTCTCATTTTTGATATGAGAAGGGGAGTTTGCGAGTGGGAGTCCCACATAACCACCGCGCCTCCCCGGACGCGGTGGTATGCGCAAAGCATTTCCCCTCCGAAAAAAAAAAAAAAAAAAAAAAGGCAATGTTGTCGTGGTTTAACAATCAGCGCCAGAATAATGTACCCATCTCGGGGCCAATTGTAAAAGCAAAGGCTGAAAAGTTTGCCAACCAACTTGGCATAATTGACTTTAAAACATCTGAAGGTTGGCTCGGAAAATTTAAGCACCGTCATCAAATTACGTACGGTAAAATGAACGGAGAGGCGCGGGATGTCGATATGAATGTGACTAACAATTGGATTAGTACAGTGTGGCCTAAATTAAAGATGAAGTACTCACCAGAAGACATTTTTAATGCAGATGAAACTGGCCTTTTTTTCAAGTTGACTCCCGACAAATCTTTAAAATTCAAAGGGGAAAAATGTATTGGAGGAAAACTGTCTAAAGAGCGTATTACAGTTCTAGTGGCTGCCAATATGAGTGGCACAGAAAAAAGAAAGCTCTTAGTTATAGGCAAATCGAAAAACCCTCGGTGTTTCAAGAACATAAAACAGTTGCCAGCTACGTACAAAGCAAACAAGTCAGCTTGGATGACATCGCAGATTTTTGAAGAGGAAGTGAGAAAATGGGATGCTGAATTAAAATCACGGAAAATCTTGCTTCTAGTAGACAATTGTCCTGCTCACCCAATCATATCTAATCTTCGAAACATAGAGTTAGCATTTTTCCCAGCTAATACAACCAGTATTTTACAACCAATGGATCAGAGTGTAATTAAATCCCTAAAGGGCCACTATAGACGGAAAATGTTGATGGATATGATCGAAACTGACGGCAAGGTCTCGATCAACATGCTACAAGCAGTGAACTTCATATCAAAAGCCTGGCAGGAGGTAACAGCGGCCACTATCCAACATTCTTTTCGACATGCTGGATTATGTAGTAGCCAAGAAACGAACCAATTTGACAGTGAAGACAATCTACCACTGAGTGAATGGATAAGCCAGTTCAACATACCAAACAATTTTAACGAAGATCTACAATCGTACGAAAATATAGATGAGGATGTAGCCGTAACTGGTACACTTACAGATGAACAAATTGTTGATTTAGTGTCAAAAAGTCAGGAAACACCCGATAATCAAGATGAAGAAGACGATCAAGTGGACAAAGCCGAATCACCACCAACAATTCAACAAGCCCTAGATGCCGCTAAGTTGGTAGAAATTTTTTTGTTGTTTTATCAAGACGATTCCACCACATAGAATATATAATATGAATAGAATACATAAAATAATACAAAACAAGTACCGGCATAGCAAAAAACGTCAGACAAAGTTATCAGACTATATGTGTAAACAATAATTTATACAAGCATTTATTATCTAAGACATACATATTAAAAATTCTTGTTAATTTGGTTTTTTTTGTTCACTCCATATAACGATAACTCTCTATAACGACAAAAAATGCTCAGTCCCTTGAGTTTCGTTATAAAGAGTTTACACTGTATATAAAAATTAATCCCTATTTCTCTTGGTCACGGCATCACGCATGGAAGGCTGGACCGATTTCGCTAATTCTTTTTTTGTTGTATTCGTTATTGTCACGAAAAGGTTCTTATGAATGAAAAAATTAAGAAAGTTGCGCGAAAAATTAGAAAATTTAAGAAAACATAACGGCCATATTAATTTTTCTAATGTAAGTTACACCGCTTTTGACAATATAACCTCTTATAATTTAACCTTATGTTGTTTGACAAAAATGTCAGTGGTTTGACAATATCGCTTAAAACAGAGGCATGGGTCGAAATTATATTGATAAAATAATTAATTTATAATTTCTTAGTGCACATTTCACGGTTGATTCAATATACATAGTTAAGACAGGACAGCGTCTGTCGGGTCAGCTAGTAATGTATAAAATTCATGAAGAAATGTCACAATATAATCAAATCTGTTTATAAAATAATGGGTACTCTATAATTATCTACATAATACCACATAACTATATGTAATCACATCCATACGCGCGACTATATCCCATTATCATTACAAACACTTGGTGCACAATCAGAACCATAAACAACTTGTTACGTCACTAAACCATAGACAACAGTATAATATCTAAACTCACGAACTGTCATACCAATAAAACAATATAAAAACTTTTTGGAAATAAATTATTCGTTGGGATCTATCGTAGAGCGACGATAAAAAAAAGATAAGTTTTTTTCAAATAGATATTACTCGTATAGTTAGCTCTGTTGCCATGGTGGTCAAGTGGTGTGCAGGTAGGGTTAGAGGCTAGATGTCCTAGGTTCAACTCCCAGGGTAGGCAAGGTACAGTTGATGTTGTATGTCAGAAGTTATTAAATGTACCCCGAAATTGGTACAATGTACGAAAGTTGAAAAGTTTCTAAATGTTCACCACATGTCACGTTCGGACTTATTGGAATATCTTTGGTAAAATGTGGCCAGTACTGAGACTGCTTCCTACCTCTTCGACGATAAAAGCTATTCAGCTTAATAATTGTAATTGGTCGAGGAAAAATCTTTTGCTTTCCGCATTAACTAGCTCCCTGCGAATTCACACGCATTCTGGGATTACAAAGTCCCTCATGCCCATAAAGTAACTATGTACTGTACACAATTTCTCAAAATATATTAATAGTTACTTACATCCATTTTTTTTTATCTGACTGCCAATCTCACATGCTTAAAAAGAGGTACAAATTTATCACTTCACCTATTAATATAAAGATACTGTACATTTCACAGCATTTATAACAAACCCGATGGTTCCATGTGGGAGGCCCTAATCTAGTGATTACAGAGGCATTATCATCTCCCGTACTAAGAAACTCACATAACTTTAACTATAAATACGTAATTTGCCTAAAACCGTATTCATACATGCGTTTATACAATATTTTATCGCGTGAATAAGTTGTATTTGAGATCGTGGAAACAAGGAGATATATACTGAGGGAATTGACGCGTGAAGATAACGATTAAAGGGAAATGCATGTTGTATTCTTTATAATTTAATGACTCGTGCCTACAAATAACCTATTCGAGTGATTTACTACTCTAGAAACTAGGGTAAATTCCGCCATTACTTTTATACTTTGTATTTGAATTGGTTTCGTAATTTTTGCCTGAATAAAAGTACACAGTGGGTAAACAATAAAAGTACGTTTCAAAATTTATAACTCTTAAATTGAATTTGGTGAGTACACAGTGTATTCCACACACAGTAAAATTTACATCAGATTAACTCGATAACCATGTCTATGCGACTGGCCTTGTACTTTTCGAAAAACTTCTCCAAATTTTTATGAGCTGAGGTTCGTGTGAAATGCAACGCAAACCGTAAGCCTATATTTATTGGACCCATTGAATACTTACTGAATGAAATTAATTTATATGCGTCTTGAAAAAGATAAAAATTATCTAACGGAATTATTGTATGAAATATTTGTAATATCAATTACCTATTATGAAGTAACATTAGCACAATCAGCTAAGGGAAATGTTGAATGATAGTTATTTCAGTATAATTAAATAGAAGCTTAGAAGGAATAGAAAAACAAAATATACTTTCAACAAAAAATGTTCGCGTTCACTTGGAAGCCTTAAGATATTTGATGGTTATGATTTTGTTGAAATAAAAAGCTTATTTAAATACCATATAAACATTATTTTTAACCATATATCTCTAGTACATAGTATAAAATAAAGTCGGTCCCGCTGTCTGTACGCTTAGATCTGTTAAACTACGCAACGGATTTGAATGCAGTTGTATCTTCTATCTGTATACATTGCACCCGTGCGAAGCCGGAACGGGTCGCTGGTATATTAGATAATAATAGTATTTTGTATTTTTAAACAAAGAATAAACGCTTATAAATTAAATTCAATCTGTTGAGTTTTCATGGGAACGCAAGCTTTTTTGTTGTGCGTAAATCAGCATAAGAAAATTTTTAGGTACTTATTAAGCTAAACCTTTCAAGGCCGACGAAGCTGCACTTGGGAGGCAGTTCCCTTCTTGACTTTATTTGCTTGCCACCGTTAGCCACGTCAAAACCACCATGGTAAGATTGATGTAAAACAAAAAACCCAACGCTTATTTTAATTACAAACTTCTTACTTCTCAACATAATGCAGTAAATTTCCATAGATATCTTAGGAATCTAGTATTATTTAATAGCCACAACACAACAGTTCACAAGTACATCCAGTTCAAGGCAGCTCAGCCATGTCTCTACAGTAAGTTCGAGGTAATAATGCAATTGTTGGTAGTTCTGCCTAGTTACTTTTCAATGAGCAAACAAATGGATAAGTTTAATTTTCATTCGGGTGCATAATTTTTAATTATTTTGAAACCATTTTTTTTGCAATTTTATTGTATTTACGAAGTTATAACAGTTATCTGTTAAGTCGATGTATTGAAGACCTGTCAGGTGAGTAGTTCAGGCCAGTTTTTCTCTTTTTTTTATTCCACATGGGCCGACAACAAAGTAGACGGTCCACTTGATGGTAAGTGGTCGCCTATAGACATTTGCAACATTAGGGGCATTACAATTATTGAGTCTCATGTGCTCGTAATTTCACCGACCCCCTTAACTTTCTAACCGAAACACAGTAATACAAGTGCACTACTGCTTCACGGCGGAAATGCGTAAGGTAGTACTTCCTCGGACGAATTCTGCACTAAAAGCTCAAGTACTCTAAAACTTTCGCCTGGTTTCGGCGAATTTATAATACCGTACCAGCATACCGTAACACCTAGGCAGGCTGTATATAACAAAATCCCATACTGGTAGCTATATTCGCTTATGTTTGAACAATACGAATACCGCGTACCTACTCGGTATAAAAAGCCATGGCACAGAAACTTTCGAGTTTATAATATCGGTATGGATGAGAAATTCTATCGCTGCTCGTATAGATATGGCTTTACAGTAAAGATGCGCCGGCGCGCGGACGCGTGAGTCGAGTCATCGCTCTATGAAGTGTTGACATTCGATTGTTTATTCGCTCAACAGTCACATAACAGTTGCACAGGGCCTAGAAGGTTGTATATAGGAGTTAGTGAAGAATTCAAAAACAACATGCGGTGATATAACAGTTCTATATTGAAAATTATACATAGAATAGAAAATCTAATTGATCACACATGTTAAATTTATAGACCCCATAATTACAGAGTATGTAGTATGGATTCTGTGGGACATGGAGGGTTTGAATGCTACCACCTAATGCTATAAAAGGCCGAACCAGTTAATGTTCATCAGATCAGTTCACATAAAATAATTACAAGACAGTTTTATGGAAAGGATTCTTAGGTCTGCATATGTTGAGTAAATTGATTAATAGGTTTTAAAATTGTAGCCAATTAACAATGGGTATTTATTTATGATCCAGCTGAAATAATAGTTGGTTTCAACTGCAGCATTTTTAACCTGAAGTTACTTGAACTTACCTAGTTACCATCATGTGATTGTGTCCTCACGATATTTTCTTTCACCGTAAACTGTATGCCCAAGCTTATCATTGGATTCAAACCCACGACCTTCTTCATCTTATTCATCCTCAGCACCTTAATAACTTAGTTATATAGTACAGTATATGTGATAACTTAAAATTAAGTAATTTTTTTTGTGGCCCCATTTTGATGAAAACCTATATGCGGCCTAAACTACGGTCCAGTCTCCTGTAAAAACTCCATTAAACTTCGTTTAGTTATTAAAGAAACTAGCGAGTTCAAACAGAGAGATAGAGAATGTTTACAAAAATGGTTTTAATGTTGGCTGTGACATTTTTTACATCCACCCAGTATCGTGTCTGTTCTAGTTTTATTGAAGTTATAGTAAGATAGAAGAAGATTTGACCCATCACCAGGACTTTTTGTTTTAGAGAATGATTTTCTGCGACAGCCAATGTTTTAAATGATTCAGTTTTGCTGTTCTTCCCTGTCAAGCACCTTTTATATGGAATTGTTACAATTTCCCTGAAATGTTCCATTCAAGAGCAAACTTAACCCACAAACCTTAACTAATAAATTGATAATAAGCAATTATTTCGTAATTTTGTATTCGCACTTATTTAAAGTATCCTAAGGAATGTCCCAGTTTACTATCAAACACTTTCCGATTAGGAAACTAACGAATGGAAAGTGTCAAGTGCTTGATTGACTTATGCAGCCTAAATATCATGTAAATAAAATTATTCCTCTTTTTTTTAATCTTATCTTGTCTGTAAACATCCTTTTTATGTTGAATATCATTAAATTATTTGACATCCATCAAAATAAACTTCCTGTATCCGTATTTTTTTTATATAAATAAGGAAATTGTGAAATTGTTGACATAAATCAGTATCCGCTTTGTAATTGTGAAACTAACAGTTATCTATGATATCGAGTCAATATGTCTTTACTATTGTCCGTATATCAGTCAAATCCTTAGTCAAGCAATGACTAATATTACCTCAACTTCTTTCTATTGTGTCGTAAGAGGCAACAAATAGTATACCGATGACCACGTGGACTTTTACCTTGCACCGAGGGGTGGTAGGAAACAACCGGCCAAGTCTCGATATTTGCAGGGTCGGCAACGTGCGAGTGATACCCATGGTGTTGCAGGCGTCAATAGGCTGCGGTGAACGTTTGCCATTAGACGGGTTGTCAGCTTGTTTGCTACTTAAGGAGTAAAAAAAAATAAAAAAAATTGTCTCTCGCAACAGGTTGCTAAATACTTAGACAGAGAAAATGTTGTCCTATGAAAATCTAACCCATGATTTATGGCTGTAGTCTGGGTATCCAGCCCTTTCACCAGTTGGCGAAAAGCTTTCTTGTATTGATGTTTATGATTTATGCTGCCTAAGTGACTATCTAAGAATGGGCTCATATAAATATACTAAGCATAAGCCTTCTGTAAAAAAAACTCTTAATGGTGGTGAAAACTACATTAAAGTCTATTGCGTAGTTTAGAAGATATAAGTGGACAAAGAGACACACGGAAGCGTCGACTTTGTTTTATATAATTAAAGATTATTTCGTAACCTTACATAGCTTTAAAAAAATCAATATATCAGTAACAATTTAGCCGTAAAAGTGTGTTCATAACGTGTTGCCAATGCCATCAAATTTCCTTACAAATGATTATAGGAAATAGCCCCACGGGTGAAGTTGTTTCGCTGGAAGCCCCTTATCTTGCAACAGAAGGAATGTCGAGTACATCGCCACCTTGGATATCAATCTACCGCTGTGGATAAGAACTTGGCGCTTTTTAACTATTTTGGATTAATGCGGCTTTTTTATCTTTGTTAATTTATAAATTTTATCGTAATTTTAGTTCTTTAGTTTAGTTATCGACTTAGTAACCGCAATCATTTATATACGCTTAAAATTACTCGTATTTTTAGACATTTTTTTTTTTTTGTATTTTCTTTTGCAGTTATTGTATTTCGATTTTTATGATAAAGAGAAAAAGGGTATTGTAATACAATTTTCTGATATTATTTAAATAAAAATTATATTGTTCCTCTTTAGTCAAAGACATGTTGGTATTTTGATCTTATTTATTAATTAGACATCAACGAACACATTACACTATTTATTACAGATATAGTACGGACAGGATGACATGATGATGTGGTCAAAGGTATAATATACTATATAATATAATAAATAATAGACAAGGTAGTTCGTTATCAAGCTCAAATATAATGTAAGTTTTACTTTATATTGTGTGTCCTCTATAGACTTCGAAACGGGTGGACCGATTTAAGGAAATCTACAGATTGGCTGAGCGGGGGTTTGATAGCGATCAGATCACCAGATTTTTTTTCTTTGTATCAATGACAGTTCTGTAGAATCGCTATTATTTTTATAGCCCGCTTTATATTGCGGTGTACACGTATATATATAAAAGTATACTACATTTTATTATTCTATGCCTTCTTACATTATTTATCGGATAACGATGAAACTTAAGTTAGTTATTCTATGCGTCTTATATTTTTTATCCGAAAACCATGAAACTTTAGTTAGTTGTTCTATGTAGGACTCCAAAAGAATATGACACAAAAAAGGCGCATAGCAACGCGTGCTGGGAAAAACTAGTATTATATAAATACCTAACTTTCTAGTTTAAGTAGTACCACATTAAGTATCTAGTCAAACCGTCACATTACTAGACGCAAATAGTAATTGTATTTAAAAACAAGTTATGTCTATGTAAGAGTGCTTCTCAGTTGTGATTTGCCAGTCACGCACTCGGATATCTATGTTACATATCTATACATAGATATCTACATTAGACTGGGGTATTAATATATACAAGACATCGAGTATCATTTCCCCAATTAACAGTTGATAGTTTCATTAATAATATTAACCTGGGATATTGATTACACTCAGCAATTTTATATCACACTAGTACTAAAACTGTAAACGGGGTGAAAGATACTATGGTATAGTACCCGCCAAATCCTGTATCCATTAGCAGGAAAGGAACTATGGGCCAAAATACTAGCAATGTACAAGACAATCGACAGCCTTACCACGCTAGGGGCGCCCGAAAGAAGTGAAGCTTTATAGTATAAAGCGTAGGAACTAAGCGCTTAAAAATAAAAAGTGGCAGCTGCGGCGCGCGCCTAAAGCGTGTAACGCTACAAAATCTGACGTCTGACGCTTAGCACGGCTAGTGGCCGCGCGTCGAGCGCCCCGGACGTCGCGGCGTCGTCCGCATAGCAGCTGCGCTTCCAGAAATTTATTACTCTCGGGATGAAAACCAGTCATACAAGGGTGTACCAGTAGCATTTGTGAGTCAGTTTCCGTCTATATTGCTTCTATTGCCAACACAATTTCAATGTCTTGGTATTCCCGAAAATTGGCTACAGTGACAGGAAACAGTAACATCACATTACATACATATAATATTAATAACTTTTATTGCAGTAAGTTTTTTATAAATTACAACGCATGGCCAGTGTTACAGTGTCAAACTATTTATAAGTATTCTTGTAACTGGCCGGCAATTGAATAAAAAATAATATTTTGCAGACAAGCATCTACTATCGATATTTTCCTTCACCAACAACCGAGTGGTAATTCCGTATGTAAATTTAAAACCTAAAGGAACCCAAAGATTATCTGTCATCACCACTAAACCACTACAGTATCCAAAGAGGCACTTAACTGACCTAAATACAACATTATTAATAGGTAATCCCCTTTTATTATAAATTGTTTATTTGTAAACTAATGTGCGATTTCATTATCTAAACGTGAACTACGCAAATCGTCCCTTTGTCATTTTATCTATTTTAGCATTATAAGTAGTTTATCTTTTGTTGATAAATTAATTACAACATGTTCAACAAAAGAGGTGTGTCGATTTCACATACTTCTATACAGTATGATTCATCAAATCAGTCAGTATATAGTTTTTTTAAGCACACGACTTTCGTCATAGCATCCGGCGAAACTATCATCATATCAGATATTAAGTGAAAACTTATTTTGAGCGGTTTTTTGTGGAGGAAAGTCTAATGGGTTCGATACTGAGATAGGCCAGTTGACTTGGTGGTGAGCGACCCTGACTGCCAAGGCTCAAGTCACCCGTTCGATATTCACCCTCGTCGAACAATTATATGCATAAACCGATCGACGAACAGAGCCGTGGAACACTCGGTTGGAATAAAGTTCCACTCGTGGTATATTATTACTGATATATGATTTTGTATTTTAAATTGAGTAGTAGAGCTTTTACGTCCGGGGAGGTACTACCACCTTACCCATTTCCGCCGTGAAGCAGTAATGCACTTGTATTACTGTGTTTCTGTTACAAAGGTAAGGGGGCCGGTGAAATTACAGGCACATGAGACTTAACAGCTTCATATCTCAGGATCAACAACGCATTGGCGATGCCCCTAGAGTTGCAAATGTCCGGCGGCAAAAAGCGGCGGTCACCACTTACCATCAGGTAGACTGCTTGTTTCTAATGTGTATAATGTGTTGTAAAATATAATTTAAATATTTTAATTAATCATTCATTTATTGACAAAAAAATAAAAATAAATTAATTACTAGCGTCTGAGAGTAATTAAATGAAACTCAGAAATAAGTAATGATTTGAATGAATAGCCAATAGCGCTATGGATAACCGTCTACACTATAGGAAGGGAGGTCGTGAATGAAAAATCTTACACTTCTTTCGCTTAGCCACTATCCGCCAAGTACCGTACGATAAGAAACTTCGTTCTAAAAACTAGTGTATCAGTAATCTGGTTTCCATAACTCTCCTTTTCGGTTGAGAGCCCTAAGCGCTCACCGAAATTGTCCGCGTAAGGGTGTCAGAGCCATCTGAGGCCAACACCTTCGTCCTTTCAAAAATAAATAACTTTCCTTAGTTTAGGATCAGAGGCCTAAGCACGAACATCTATCGCAAGCGTATCATCATCGTATCGAGAGCGCCAAAAAGCTGGTTTGTATGTAAAATTGAACACCACGCATACCGTGACGTTGCGCGATGTTCAATTTCCCATTGCATTGGTTTTTGGCGCACTCGATACGATGGCGATATGCTTGCGATATGTTCTTAGGACACAGATGTCCCAAGTGGCCTTATGTAAAATGTAGTTAAAAAGAACACGATACTAATAACTAGGCACTTACTAGTAATTACAATAATTAAAAAAAAATGTCCCAAGTTGTCGCTTTCTCTGTCCTTATATCCCTATGTATGCTTAAATCTTTAAAACTACGCAACGGATTTTGATGAGGTTTTTTTAATAGATAGAGTGATTGAAGAGGAAGGTTTTTATGTATAATATATGTGACATCCTACGGGAACGCGGGTAAAACCACGGGGGCCAGCCAGTTTGTTATAATTTACTATCTTGCTAATCTTAACATTATATCTGTAGCTATAAGTACATGTTACCCTCCATCAGCAAACATATAAGATATATAGCATACAAAAAAACACCATTATTTCGACTTCTGTCAGTAGTTTTTTTTTATCAAGCAAAAGTATGGAAACTCCCTAAACGCATATCAATGAATTAAACAAATCCATTAGTACAATCAACAACACGATGTTAATCCTTCTTAGTCAATGTTACTATAATTTACACAACTTCCGTAGTACAGTACTTATACTAACTCCGTACTACGGTTTTACCCCTTTCTGATCGTATAATACTAATTCTTGAAAACTAATGTGCAGTTTCGTTCAAATATTTTAGTCATTGTGTAACAAACAAACAATTATGCATTTATTCTATTAGAAGGATACCTAGATATACATCTCTGATAATATTTGACATTGATTTTGGATAAAATAGGGGAATACCATTTATATGAGGGCCATCATATTGTATTGTATAGATTATAATCTTAAAAGATAGGAATTAATTTATAAGTTGCTTCCTTTGATTGCAATCAAGCCTGTTATCGAATTTGTCTTAAATTAAAAAACAAAACAACATTTCGCAAATCATGGCGAAGTCCGTGGACCGTCTGAAATTAATAAAAATCTAATATATATATATATATAATTAGGATCTAGGAAACTTTCAACGATTTTCATGAAATTTAGTATGCAGGGGGTTTCGGGTGCGTTAACTCGATCTAGCTAAGATTCATTTTCTTAAATTGTCGTTTTATCCGTGTTTTTAGGCAATGGAAACAGCTACAATGTCATTAGAAGGTAAGGTTTTCAAGTTACATCTGTTATGAGAAATACTGTTATTGGGAGACCTTTATTATCACATCTAATTCATATCTAGGTATATATGACAGTGCTTTAAAAATGAGAATATGGTAGAATTCACGTTAGTAAAGAAATCCCGAGCAATGCTCCTCTATCCAGGTACTGTTGTTAAATTATCAACCTTACCTAGCTTAAGTTAAGATTGAATATCTAACGCCGTAAAGATTTCATCCTACTAATATTATAAATCGTACTAACCTTACTAATAAAATCCGAAAGTTTTTATTTTTGGATGTTTGTTACTCTTTCACGAATAAACTACCAAACGGACTTGGATAAAACTTGGCACATACATAATAATTCATACAATCTCGGAGTCTTTAAGGCAAGAGTGAATAGGCATTACTTGAGTTCGCGTGTACCATCCTC
The DNA here is from genome assembly GCA_907165245.1 of Habrosyne pyritoides. NCBI lineage: Eukaryota > Metazoa > Arthropoda > Insecta > Lepidoptera > Drepanidae > Habrosyne > Habrosyne pyritoides. The sequence continues at coordinate 3,283,497 of OU015592.1, forward strand.
GACCACATCGTCACTTTCCATCAGGTGAGATCTAGTCAAATGCGCTCAAGTTTTTATATAAAAAAAAAAATAAAAAAATAGTAAATATCCTGGGGACATCCTTTTCACATGGCAGAAGAATAAGCAAACCTTGTACTATGGAAACCAAACAACTGATATATTACATATACTACTTTTTTTTTTGCAAATACCCACATATATAGATATTTACAGCCAGGCACAGAACAAACAGACAAATGCACACAAATGTTTGTTCTGGGTGGGAATCGAACCCGCGGCCTGCGACTTGACAGTCAGTCGTTAATCACCAAGTCAACTGGCTCGCCATGTATAGAAAATGCCCTGGAATAACACATAGGACACTTTTTGTTCCGGGAAAATGTTACATCCCTCGGGAACGCGGGTGACATGACTTCTACCTCATCAAATTATTAATAACAATTAAATTAAATAAATATCCCGGGACGTTCTTTACACACGGCCATCTGGTCCCAAACTAAGCAGAGCTTGTACTATGGAAACCAGATAGCTGATATACTACATATACTACGTGTTTTAATTTTTTTTAAATGCATACATATATACATATTTACACCCTTATTACGTACATACGTACGCATTAGATCTACATCCAGAAATATCCACAGAAACTGGGTTAATTAAGACAAATATTATAACGGCTAATTCAAATGATCAATTAAGAAGTGGCAATAAAAAGCGACCACAGTGTAGCCACAGTAAAATAAACAGGAGTTTAAGCATTCACTTTGATGTGATTTTATATGGTCCAGTGTTGCAAGAGTCGTGATATGGTGTTACGCTTGTTTTACAGCTGGTGCTAATAAAATTGGTACATTTAATATGGCAACAGTGATGTAGAAACGTTTATAAAAATGTTATCGACACGAGTAAAATCTTGCTTTTGGGTTACTTGGGCAATTACAGTGTGGTTATAATCTATTTAACATAGGATGAGTTGTGAAAGTCGAAGGTTTTTTACCCATATCTTGTGAAATAGCACATAATTACTCTGAGATACCACACTAAATCCTTCATGCGACCTTGCTCTGTTACGGTATCCCCTTTTTATGTCAAAATAAACATAAACTAGTGAAAAAACTTATGTATTACCATATGTCACCCAACTCATGCTATTTGAAAAATACAATTGTAATTATGTGACTGTTGTTGATAAGTAGACAAACACTTAAACTTATATTACATACATTTTCAATCGTAAACGAGACAGAACTCGTGACAATGAGTGGGTCCACATGATAAATAGTTTGAGAATTCCCAATATTTTTCAAATTTATTTATCTATTACCTAAACTTTTGCAAGTCAACAGTAATTTATCCCTTCCTTTTACTTTTCATCCCCAGAAAAAGTATGAAACCTAGCGACGGAGTTTAGTACCTACTTATATGGAAGTGAAAACATTTATTTACTTTATAACAAATACGATAGTCATTTACTCGAGTATGATTGCTCAGAATCACATCTCATCCCTAGCAGGTATGATATTCTCAGGTTTTACGGTTATCCACACTATCCCACACTCACATAATAAAGTAATTATTTTGTTTGTTGCCTAGATTATTACATAGACAGATATTGAGGTTACGTTTCATTTTTGTTTTACTTTTATTTATTGAAAATAAAATTTGTTCGACTTCTATGCGTTCCTCTACCATTTAACCGATTGCTATAAAACTTCGGAGAATATAACTGAAAAAAAACAGCTAATTAAGAAATAAAAAGAGCATCCTTATTATAGACACAAACAGTATAAGACTTTCCGAAACTGTAATAAAATACAACCTTACTTATTGTTTTTTTGATTTGCCAGCAAAGCCATTAACTCAAAAACCTCATTTGCTTTAAGCAATATGTCCACATGATCTTCAAAATCAGTGTAAACTGACTAGAGAGCCAACCTATAATTCCACAGATAAACTATAAAACTCATTTCAATAAATATTTTCAGAGAGGTAACTTGGATCCATAAAATACTGCTTTGCTAAAATTTCTATTTATAAATCAGTACAGATAGTTTATGTTGACAATAGAAATAACAGTACAACAATAATCAAGACACAATAGCATTCATAATACAATATCCTGCACCACGGGTCATTTATCACATTTAATTCGTCCACAGAAACGTCAATTAGTGCAAATATAGTACCCTAAATCGATTCTAATCGATTTACCTACATCATCGATTCATTCATCACTCCCCTACAGTCCGCTCGCAATATGACCAACCATTACACCCTTCATAGGATATTCACGGTCAAATTGCTCTATTTCCGTCTATAATCTACAACTCAATTCGTCACGGAATGGACTATTGTCCGCCAATATTTAGTTCACCCTCACTTTGTAATTTAAACCTTAACCTGTTTACAACAGGATTCAATTTCGAAAATCGCAGATAACATTTCTTTCAAAATCAAGTACCAATAATATTAAAATTAGTTTTAAAACCATAAATAGTGTATAGTAACCAACATACACAAAATAAAAAAATCGAAACCATTTAATTAGTTTAGGCCCGCGGAAGGCAGTTATGAAGGTCAAATTTAAAGTAACTGAATCGCTCTTTATGTCAAATCCAAAAAGTTTAAGCAGAAGTTTAAAGACCAGCAGCCATTTCTACAAATTCGATATACACAAAGAAAATAATTCTATTAAACATCATTCGCCATCTGCCGAACGAATTTGTAAAGGAATATTTTTGCCACGTGTCCGAACATAAAAGCAATAATTCGTATTAATCTTTATAATTGTCACAATAGGTGTCAAATGGACAATAATTCACAATCACATTGTGGTCAATCGAATACGATTCATTCGATATTTAAAATTTACCGATGCATTAGTAGAATCCCTTAAAATGATATATATACCTTGTCCCAATAACATTGTAAAAGCTTGTGACTAATTTACTCGTAAACGGCTGAATCGATTTGAATACAATTCGGTACAGATATAGAATACATTTTGGATTACCAGATAGAATACGTTAAGTCCGTCAAAAATAAAAAGTCCCGCAAGAAAGCAAGTGAAAGTGTACATGGCGAAGCTAGTAAAATAAATAAATTTCCTAGACAGTCAATGATATACAAACAGTCATATTAATTCCAATGAATATAACGATAAACCACATCGCCTCCCACGCTGATTTATTAACAATTAAAATCATTAGCCTGAGTGTACTCATGACCTACAGACTAAGTGTCAAAACTGACGAGTGAAGAAACTCAAACACCTTCATGCAAGTCATCGGTAAATCATCAAGGAACAAAATAATCACAGTGTCAAAATGAATTCTTAAAATCCCTTATTTATTCTTTTAAGATTTCAATAAATTAATATACCAAATGCAAAAGTTATATCATAAAAATGTTACCGCGTCGATTTTCTTGCCGGTTCTTCTCTGGTGCTAGTTTTTAAAGATGTAAAGTGTAAAGGTAAGATTTGTCTGGCGAGGGTAAATATAAGGTCATGTTAAAAAAGTGGTAGTGATTAGTTGCACATGAGAGCTATTATCATTATTGTGTACTTACTACCTTCGGGCATCGTCACTTGTCAATGTAAGATTGTAGCCAAACACAAAGGTAAAAAAAATCCAACTGAATCATAAGGTCAGCCCAGTAAAAGTTAAATATCAAAACTAAACCAAGTTAACGAACCAAAAAAGAACAAATAAATGTAACCATTCGTGTCACATATTTAATTAATCTTATTGTTTGAATCACCTTTTCATGAGACTTCGTCACGTCAAGTCTTTGTGTTCAACAAAAAATATAGCGCATTTGTCGGTGGATATAATAGACGAACAATTCAATTCGCCAGACAGCATGCCGCTTGCGTTGCTAACTAGTTAATCTATATACTGGCACTGGGAGCTACGAAGTTGTCCTTAGTAGAGGAGGTATTATATATATGCATTTAATGTCACTCTATTTCGTGATTGTCTTCGTATTCCTTAAAAAAAATTACGGGTGTATAAGTACGTTTGTCCCTAGCTTCAGGCTTTAAAGATTAGTAGATATATTCACGGTCATTATTTCAGAGTTACCCTAAGTTTTACATCATCATCTTCATCATATCAGCCTAAGAATGTCTTGCTGAACAAGTTTTAAGCCATAATTTTGACTACTGAGTAAATTGTCAAAAAAGTTTTTTTTTCTCTATACATTTATTTCTTGCCAGCCATTAGTTCGATCGATTGATATTTCTATATAAATCGCGAATGAGTCATTAATGCATCTGATAAGTTATCAATTAATTTATTTTATTATTCCATAGAAATTTTAATCAGTGTAAATAGGTCAATTGATGTTATGCTATAAATCTAATCTTCTATTTCAATCGATTCACAATTGTAAATGATAAATTTTTGAAAATGAGTGTGTGTATTCTCACTTCTTAAAAACAAACAATAGTCTAATCCAATACAAATTTAACTCTCACGAATAATCCTTGAATTAAATAAATAACCTCGCTTGATTGATTTCCTGACCAACCAATCATTGATTGCAAATCGGCTCCAACTTCATTATTTATTCGTACCTCCATGTCACTTTTGAACATCTGGACAAATCAAGGTCTATCAATTGAGGAAACCAAACTGCAGACCATAGAGAAAAAACTAATATGCCATTATTTCAATATCATTAAAGATAATCGCTTAGAAAAAACGTTATACAAATATCGAAGGCAAAAACAAAGCGGCAAAAAGTAATGAGCATGCAAACTAGTTCGGTAACTTCCTTGACAACTTACAGTTATATTTGTCGACCTATAGCTCGTGTGCCAGACAAAAAATAACAACATGGACGAAATTTCTTATAATTACGTTGAATAGTAATTATGAATGGTAGAATAAAGCTTGAGTCGTCTGTTATTATCGATTTTAAAATTCTTAGAGCTCTAAATTTGTTCTTCCGGGGAATTACTACAGCCATACCAACTTTCGTAACAAGCAGTAGTACACTTACTCCTGTGTTTCGGTTAGGAAGGTAAGGGGGCCCATAAAATATCAAGCACATGAGATTTCACAATTTAACGTCTCAGGGTTGACCACGCATCTTCTAGTGTTGCAAATGTTCTAAGGCGATGGTGACCAGTAACCATCAGGTGGACCGGTCTTCCTGTTTTTCGTCCTTCATCAACCATTGTGTATGTATCGATAATAGTCAATTTTTTTTTCTCTTAGGAAGATTTGTAGCAAAAATATTAATTGTATATTGTGTCTTGTCTATATTAATAATACTTTTTATTCAATAGTGTAATAAATTCTTATAACTTATAGTAATAGGGGTATTGTTATTTCAAACTCAGTGTAGATAACACTAATTTGAACAAATTTAGACTCTTTTAGATCTTTTCTGTAATTATTATAGCACTTTTTTTTTATTTGGATAACACTTTAATCATGTTTGCTCTCCACATTATTTTACATACAAACTTTTATTAAAGTTTTTGATTTGTTGTTTATTCTATGTTTGGTTCAAATCTTGCAAATGATTTTTATACCGAGATTCGATTTGGAGGTTCGATTGAACGGAAATTTTGCACACACCTTTGGTTTTGGTGACAATGCACGATTACTAAAATTACGTCATTCTAAATCCAATATGGCGGACGTGGCATGGTGGTTATTTATAATTAGCCGACTCCAAAAAAGGAGGAGGTTCTTTTCTTAAACAACTCTATGTCATGAGTAACGATTTTTTTAGGCTTCATAATGATTGTGATTTATTTATTTATTTAGATCACCAACAAGACACACACTAATACATTCAAAAATACTGGTATCAAAATGTTAATCATAAATGGTGTCCCAATTAGAGGTAACAACCGCATACATTTAAGAAAGACAAACAACAGAACCAAAAAATATCTTAAAAAATAAAAAATAATATTTAAGAACCCAATAAAATCAAGGAAAAAAAATAATTATATATAATAAAACATAGAAATGCGATAATAAAAAAGAAAAAAAACAGACAATGCTTTACAAATCGCTTACATTAAGCAGCTTATTGTACGCCTTAAGCATCCTATTTATTGGAGAGGAATGTCCAAGAATTGACTTTGCCGCTTTTTCACTGAAAAGCTTATAATTACAACGTCTAGGGAATTTCAAGGGTGCACTAATGTCTACTTATAATAGCAACAAAGGAGCATCTAGCACACCCCTCACCAACTTGAAAATATGTTATCCAGCAGCATTCTTCTTTCATGCAGACTTTGCATTTTAAAATAACGCAGTCTATCAGCGTAACTAGGCAGTTTCCTAGCTAACCCGCAACTGTACGAAAGGTGCCACAAGAAAATACTTCTGAACACTCTCAAGCCTTTTCCTATATACGTCATAGTGAGGGTTCATCTGCAATTGCGCAAAATGAAACCGAGGGTCTTAAAACCCTTTTTGCATATTATATCCATGTGAGTATTGAAGCGCAACTTAGAGTCCAGTGTAACCCACAGGTCGCGAATACTATCAACTTGCTCAAGTGAATTACCCCTCAGAGTGTAAGTTGCAGGTAGTTCAGACTTGGACCTCGTGAAACGGACTACATAACATTTTTTTGTGTTCATAATCATGGAATTTCTCTCGCACCTTTTATCCAGTTTATTCATATCGTCTTGAAGCAACGTAACGTCATCCATCGAACAAATAGATCTGAAGATTTTTAAGTCATCGGCATAAAGGAAGTATTTCGAATTGGTAAAGACTTCACAGATATCGTTTATAAAAACATTAAAAAGCACAGGCCCCAGATGACTACCCTGAGGAACGCCTGAGTAAGCTGTGAAAGGAACCGAAGTATTACCGTTCACAACCACCGTCGACAGTCTATTAGTAAGGTAAAATTCGAACCAATCCACCAAGGCACCGTCGATACCATTGCAACATAGCTTATGAAGTAGTACGCTGTGGTGAACCTTATCAAAGGCCTTGCTGAAGTCGGTGTATATAACGTTGACAGGACGGCGAGAATCCAGTTCTCCAGAAAGCATGTCTACAAATGAGACTAGATTAGTAGAGGTAGACCTATTTTTATGAAACCATACTGATGTTCAGAAATTATGCCTTTGAAGTGCCACGATAACAATAGACATATGAGTTTTTCAAATGTCTTAGCGAACACAGAAAGCATAGAGATAGGCCTATAATTGTCAACCCTATCAGTCCCACCACTTTTGAACAAAGGTACCACCAGCGCTATCTTCCAAATCGAAGGGAAGATACCTGAAGATAAGGATCTATTGAAAATTAATGACAGTGGGGGCGCCAATGTAGAAGCGCACCTTGCAGCAAAAACGGATGGAATACCATCCGCCCCGGCTCATTGTTTTTTAAAGTACTTCATAAAAATCACAACACAAAATATATTCAACCTCATTATGATATTTCTCAGACCTACACAAGAATATGCCCACAAAGTAGGCAGAGTCAGCTAATAAATTAAAATAAACTGTGTTCAAATAATTAAACTCGATCATATATCACGCTTTCTTCTTATCGACTCTACTAATAAATATTGAATCATAAATAAATTCCGTCTATTATGCAAATTTATTTATAGCACATTAAAATTTGTATTTTATTAGAAACACGTACCATTTCTATTAAATATAATCATGACGAATGTAAGCGAAGCAATCTTAGGTACGTAGAGTGCTCTTCGTGTAGAATTCGTCCAGGGAAGTACTAAGACCATACCTATGTCCGCGGTTAGTCAGTCCGGGTTTCCCCGGATTTGTCCTAGTTTAGAGGGTGTCCAGGCAGCGTCCAGCTGAGATTTTTTAAAAGAATCCGGGAAAAACCGAACACATTTTTGGTATTTGGGATTCTCTATTAATTAGCAGACAAGCAATTAAAAATTTATTCGTAAACAAAAACCACATCCAATTAAAATGTAAACTATAAGTGTAAAAATATGTTTTAGACGTGTCCGGGATACCAAATGTCACCTAAATGTCTAAAGGATTGTTTTAAGTTTTTATCCAGCGTTGGCAATTTAGGTGATGCAGCCCTAGCCGTGAGCAGTAATGTACTAATTTCGGTAAGAAAAGGAGCTTAACAACATCATGTCTGAGGGTCGACAACGCAATGATCATGCCCCTGGTATTGTAAATGTTCATGTACGACGATGACCACTTCCCATCAGATGGAACGCCTGTCTGTTTGCCGGTTTTCTTAGCTTAAAAAAACTACCATGCATCATTATCCGTAAATACAAACAATCTTTCTTTTGCAAGTTAAGAATAAATATTATAAGTAAATGCTATTATTCATTAGTCATCATTGACGGATAAACGTAAAACCTAAACCGCAGACCATGGAAAAATAAAACTAAAAAAATAGCCTATGTTTACGATTTTAGGTTATACTTAGAAAGGAGTCAGAAATGCTAGTAAGGATGCAAAGATCAAGTTATTTTCATGATAAGCAGCTAATTGCCACTTCAAGTTCAGACGTCATTGCTCCCTTGACAAACATTTCTCAACAACAGTAATCTCCACTTTTTGCTCATCCAACGTCAATAGGAGTCAATAAAATGAATGGCACTAGACAAAGAGAAACAATAATAAATCATTAAATGACTGACGTCATCGAAGCTATTGCTTTACAGTCAAATTTTAGCATTTGATAGCAGCTTCGTAAAAAGTTTGAACAATGAATAAAATTTGTCATTAATATTGACAATAAATCAAGGAGTTTCTATGTGTTTATTGCGTGTGTGATGATCTTTGATCATTGAACTTGAGGTGATGATTGCTCATAAGATAGCGGTAGTACAGGCCGGTTGGTGTTAGTCGTGATGATAAGAGACCCAGAAAATCATAACTGTGCATGAACACGTCAGTATGTCCGATAATCAGGTGTATTCAAAAAGTAATATAAGTAGTATAAACAAGCTCTGCTAAAGCAAATCCATAACATATATGACATACACCTCACCCAGCTCACCCAGATCGCTGTCAAGTGATAGTGTGCCCAGAAAGCTGACGACGTTGCCCCTTTGTATTGAAATACTCAAGCGTTGGGCCAGGTATTCGCTAGATTTGTGATAAGATGGCGTAAAGAAATGTTACAGGTTTCTTTTCAGTCTCGAAGTAGTTGGTAGTAAAGAAATCCGACAGGGAACTCGTCTTTGCCTCGGTAGTGAAGCAGTGAATAGCTCAGCTATACATACAGAGAGTACCTACACTTTAGACATTAGAGCTTAGAGATCCAGGTCTCAGAAACCTTTAGAGAATAAAATGGTCGTAAAGACTTATAATTCCGTGCCAGTTTATTGATTTTAAGCACCGTTAGGAAATATAAAAAAAATGTCAAGCTACCAAAGCAGTGCGATAGGGTACTTTGGAGTACCCGTATGAATAGCACATTGAAACTTTGAAGTACCTACTGCCCTTCTAGATTTTGCGTGATAACCATCTTCGATCACATACTACAGTAAGATGGGGTCAAACGCAATCCAATCCAGGGGAAAGAAAATGAAATAGTTACTTATGACTATTTCATTTTCTGGCAAAAGGCAAAAGTTGGCCACAATCACCAAAAATTAGATTATAAAGTAACGGAATCTAATAAATCTTTGCCCTCTTTTGTATCTTTGAACCGCACTGTCTCTCTTACGCCTACTCTCAGTCTCAATTGATCAAAACACGAAGAATTATAGCTATTTATCAACTTAACGACCTACTAAGGAGACTTCGGAATAAAGTCATACGTTAAATTCATTTTGAATTATACTTATATTTTACTTTAACATCTCGGTATTCGAATACTGTAGTCGACTAGATACCCGGGTCTAACTAGCCTGAGATTTGACTCAATATTAAGACCTTTTCCTAATTTTAAGTGCTTTTGTATTTTTCAATGTATATATTTGTTTATGTTAATATGTATAGTGTTCCAATTTAATTAGTAATAATAATAATGATCTGAAATATAGAAATGTAAATTTTCCTACCTATTCAGGGAAAATGGACGTGAAGATTGTAGGTATTTTTTTAGAAGATGCTTCTTAAATGTGGTTAAGATATTTTAATATTTAAGTGTAGTCAGAAGGTATAAGGGCCAGTGGTTGTTGAAAACAACTTATTCCCGATCTCTAGACCTTACGCACGTACAAATAAAATTCATAATATTAAATTGTCGAGCTGAGTAGTAGGCGACACTCTGTTTTACCTCTTCAACTCGACTCCAAGCCATGGTAAGATGTTAATAAAGAGTAAACCGAAGACCACTTTACACCTTGCACCAAGTGGACAAAAAAGAAAACAATATAAATAGATAAATAAGTAATTTTACTCACCTTATTTTATTTGTTACTAACATAGTTTTAAGAATATATTGTAATACTAACAAGTGGACCTTAGTAGTCACAATAAAGAATTATTATTATTAATATTGCGTAGAGACAAATAATTGAAAATGGGATAGGCAAATGATTATAAGGATAAAACATTATTATCATTTTTTTTTTGTATTAAAATATAACAGTTTTCGCCCCTCGTGCGTCCAAAAGAAAGACAATATTAAAATCATCCTGTAAAATAGGGCAAAAGCTTTAATTATCCTTAAAAAGTGAAATAACTTAAACTATAAACTTTATCGTTTCGTCGGCAATAGATTCTGAATTGATTGATTGGTGACATAAAGTTTAAACGTCGCAAGTTAACTGGACATCAATCAAGGCATCAAACCCGATAGAGTGGTCAGCGCGGCTCCTTTCATATTGTTATCTTAACTTCTCTTACTTGGAGATTAATCACTATCTTTTATCTAGGATTCTGGGTCAGGGATACAGGAGAATATTTTTTTTTTACCGACAAACTAGCAGACAGTCCACCAGATTGTAAGTGGTCACCGCCGCCTATAGATATTTGCAACACCAGTGCATCGCCAATGCGTTGTCGACCCTGAGACGTGAAGTTGTTAAGTCTCGTGCGCCTGTAATTTCACCCTTACCTTTCAAACCGAAACACAGTAATACAACTGCACTACTGCCTCGCGGCGGAAATGGGTAAAGTGGTAGTACTTACCTGGACGCACTCTGCGCTAAAAACTCTACTACTCGAAGCGAATGAAAAGTATAAAAAAATTGCAGACGTACTTTGTCTTTTCTTTATCGGCTTACCAGTATAATACAAAATAAAACTATGTATTTTTAGGATACCGTTTTCTTAATGACAAGTAATATGGACATATCCCAAAAGTCGGCGACTATTACCTACTCAGAGAAAGTCCCAAAACTGCTCATAAATTAAACTTAGAACTTAAACGCGTGAAAAGTCACAGATAAAAACTAATAACGCAATAAAAATCTACATTTAAGAATTAAACCAGAAACGTTTGCCGACAAAAAGTTTTTCTAATTTGACGTTATTCAATACTAAAAGGCATTATTATTTCCAACCATAAACACGATAGAAATATTTACCTCCGAAACTATAATCGTGTATTAAACGTACTATCTTTATGGTCACCCTGAGCCGTAAAAATTAACTGCATCTTTATATTTTTGAAAGATGCGTGAATTCGGAATCGTAATAAAATAAACATTAATCTAATAACGACTCGCTTGATAATGATTTAAATAACAATGAATATTTAATAAGTATCGATTAAATGAAAATTTTAATCGATTTTGTTAATCCCTTAACCTCTTTATGAACATTCCGATGAATATCATTATGCAGTATCGATTGTATCGATTAGCTTGAGCTTCGTGTAATCGATCGTAAATTTTTTAATCAAAATAATGCTTTGTTCGTTTTTCATGTTATTGACATATTAATTATTGCATAATTTCTTACGTATTCGATTTTTGGGTTCATGCAGTGTTGCCAGAAGTCTTAAATTTTTAATGAAATTGAAATTAATTATTTGTTAAAATCCCATCCTTTATTTAGGTAAGTAAATGATAATTTATTCAATTGAGGCGGTTACTTTAAACAGTGTGGTAATGATTGAAATTTCAGTGAAAAGATTAAGTAAAATTATATTTTCTTATGACTTGTGTTCTACAATGTCTGTATGTGTGTTTGTTACGATTAACTCCGTAACGACTGATTGGATTTGAATGAAATTCGTACACAGATATAGTATACGTACTGGACTAACACAAAAAATAAAATTGTATAAAATTACTTTTATTTACGATTCACTACAATATACTTTTTACTACTACAATTTACTTTATCCCGGATATATGTTAGATCCCTCGGGAAGCGGGCGGAAGCTAATTGATTTATAGTCAAAATTAGTAAGCACGAAAGCTTATAGATATTTGTAAAAATAGTTTTTTCATATTTGTTCATTTTAACTTAGTGGCCAAAAAGCTTCCATTTTTTTAACTTGAAGGTGTCCGTTTGTTCCCTTGACTTTATAGAAATGTGTTTTCAATGACATATATGGCAACTTCATTCTGAGACAAATGCGTTTACATTTGGAAATTTACTTCATATCACCTTGACATTTTCAACGGCAGTTATTTATTATTTCAACTTTTTTCCGTTTCATAATTACCAAAGAACATGCCTCGACCTATCGATTGCCCAAGAAAATTCACAGGGCAGTATATAATACTAAGTAATATTATAAATGGGTAGCGAGTTTTTATGTTTAATTGTTACCTTTTCACAACCAAAAGACTGAACTTGCGTAAAACGTAATCTATATCGTTAATGAATACCTAATATTCAATCAACTACTTAAAGTAATCTTGATGGACCAGTTGTCGTTGTGGTTAGCGACCCGAGTGCCACGCCACAAGTCGGGGGTTAGATTCTCACCCAGGGTTAACATTTATGTGTATGAACATGTCTGTTTGTTGTGAAAATATCTTTTAAAGTTTATATTTAGAAGAAATGTAGTATATGAGTTATCTGCTTTCCTTAGTACAAGGTCTGATTAATTTGAGACCAGATAGCTGAGTGTGAAAAATGATTCAGGATATTTATTGTTCGCAGGTTTTACTTTGACAACAACAGTTTTTGTACACCTAATTTAATCAACTAAAGCACACCACAAACACATTTCCGAAATGGCAAAAATCTATTTACTCACATTACCTTCCAGATCATATGAGTACATAAACTTTACCTTTAACTAGAGACAGATAATAAAACTGCATGACCAGCCACTGCATAACCCCCACCACGGTCATAATTCACGCGAGAATATTTATTCCCGTGTGTCAGCACAAAAATACATTCCGTAAGTGTCTGTGAGCACCCTAAAAATAATCTCCTATATTTTCAGTACCGCAAAGGTAACTTTTCAAATTGCAGTTCTTAAAAAGTTTAGATTCGAACTGGAGTTAACGGTCGTCTCGCCGTCTAGAATTTGATATTATTGTTTCTTGTATATATTTCATATTTCGAATGCTGATGTGAAATATTATGTAAATCAATAAAAAATAATCTATCAAAAGAGGTTGACAATGTTTTGGAACTACGTAGACTATATCCAAAAATTAGGAATAGAGACAAAGTTCATGGTTATTACTAAATGAATTTCTTTTTTTTTTTATTTGAATAAATATAAATTCATAAGTGTTCATTTAGTTTATGTTCTAGTAAGCACTTTTGAAGATTAAAGATGTTAAAGATACCACAAGTTCGAAAATCAAACTTGTACTGAGGTACTAAGAGAAAAATATCTTAGTCAGATAATTGGTTATTCTTTTTTCTAATATTGGACAGCGTCAATTTGTATTAATTATATTATATATTACCATCATATTAACTTAATACTCAATAATAACTTAAATTAACGGATAGAAATCCGTTTTACGTATCTACAATAACTCATCTAATTCCTTATATAGTATAACATTGAAGGCAAGTACAATATTCAAAAATATTCTTTACCAGCATTACATCCATCCTCTAAACAAGGGCTTTCCAGGACTAAACACAAAAACAAGTGTGACGTAATTACAGCTCCGACCATAGATTTACAGGTGCGCGCTTCCAGACAAATCAGTTTATGGGGCGTATGATTCGATTTTAGAAATTTTTACCGTTCTGTTTTCATCGTCTACGGTTAACTTCCTGTTTTTCGATGCCAACGAACGTTCCATTTCACGAGAACTTGTGGTACCATGTATTTTTATGATATTGTTCTCTAAATTTAGAACCTCTTATATTTTTACTGTACACTTCGAATAGTTCAGTTGTAAAGATGTACTGTGTACGGATATCGAAAACAAGTTTCAGTAGTATTCTATAAAATGATTCGAAGATACAACAATATTTAAAAATGTAAACTATTTATCGCGGAGGGTACTTGAAGTTAAAGTTACTGAAGAACATAAAAATTCAAAACAAAAAACAAATATTGAAATACACGAAACAATTTCCATGCATTGGAAAATTTAATTAACAAAACACCTGCTACCACATTTCTAGAACAGCACAATAAAATAAAATAGAATTGCACGATGCACGTTTAAATTCATTACAACACTGCATAAAATTCATTACAACACTGCATAAACAATTTTCATTTTAAACTCGTGAAGAGCGAACGTGAACTGTTACGTCAGTTTTTTTGAAAAAGGAACGAAATGTTTCGATACAATTTCCCTTGATGTCGACAGCGCAAATTGAATTCGGACTCGATGAGTCCGCAACTGGCCGCTTCATTTGCTAACTGAGTCTGTTAACGGCCTTTTTTGAATGTATTTTCATTAAATACCTATTCTAGAAGAGATTCAATTAAGTCTCAGTTGGAGAAACATTGTGAATTAGAGAAAATTGAAAGCTTTGGCTCGCAGGAAAATTGGTTGTAAATTTTTAGCACGTAATTAAATTAATTTTGTAGTTTTCGTGGAAAGTAGATTTTACAATAGTAGGATTTTATTTAACCAATATTGTATCTTGTTGTGTTACTGTTTAGGGGGATTTTGGGTCGCTTAAGCATGTTTAGGTGTGTTTTTGTTTACACCATCTCACTATTGTTTAATTTGATGCGACTACATTGCGTTGCTGTCAAATGAATTAAATAAGCTTATAATTAACTTTCGCGGCCTTCAGACAATATTTTAGAATTGGTATTGTAGGGGTTCCAACATCATAAATATTTAATATATACTTTTTATACCTACTTAAGAAAACTAAATTATGAATGAGGCTGCCTTAGTTACGTCAGAGAACTTGGCATCACGCCAAGACTGGAAGACGTGGGCTGCAAAAAAATACCTCCAAAGGTCACGCATGAAATTAAATATCTGATGTTTTCCAAATTGCCAGCGTAATAGGTACAATTTGCAGTTAAGGTAAAATAAAGGTGAACTAGATTCCATAACGGTCTTTTATTTCGAACAAACATTTTGAATTTAGAAATTGTATGAAACTCAAAGGAAATCCAATATGAGAAAGTATTGCTCTTCAGTCCGCTACATACATAGTTCCAAATTTAAATTTCACATTCATGAAAATCAAACCTATCAAAGTTTGGAGAGGTAATGTGGACTTTGAGCAACTTGTACTTGCAATGCAATATTGCACCAACATTGAGTCAAATAAAGCTGATTTTGAAAATACAATAAAATATAACAAAGCACTTTTTAATATAGCAGCATATTTTTACTAAACACGTTGCGTCACATGAAAACCGAACCTAAGTCTGCGACATAAAAACGTAATTTCAGTAACATGAACCGAGTCAGCAAGAGTGGTATCCCAGCCCACGAAGTCATTAAGAATATAGCGTAAAGATATCTGATACAATCGGTACTGATTACACAAGACTTAAAGAATGCTGTAGTAAGAAAGTATGAATGGGAGGAACTTGGCCGGCAGCCAAGTGTCGAGACGGACGCGTGGGCATGTCTGACTGAGCAGGGAACAATCTTGCAAAGGTTAGGGGTGACAGGCAAATGTAACGATACATTTACCCGCTTAATGTCATTGTCATATTGCAAAACTATTGCGTCATAGGAATAATGTCTCGGGTAATTTTGGGGTTGTTCTTTTTTCAAATATTTTTTTTTCGTAGAGCTGTTTATTTTCGAATCACTTTTTAATTGTGATGACAACAAATTGGCCATTATTAAAAAAAATATTGGAGCTCTTTTTATGATGGACTTGCTATCCTTCCCGGCTTCACCTGCGTTTCAGAGGGTTACTACATTGTTCGAAGATAATACAGGATACTCCTGTGTTAATCTTTATTATGAACTTTCCATATGCCCAGTTTCATCCACTTGTTTTAAAAGAAAGAGTAAATATTCATACGTCCATCTTTACCTTCGCATTTATAACAGGTATAATAATAAATATCCCGGGAAATTGTTTACACACGGCCATCTGATCCCAAACTAAGCAGAGCTTGTACTATGGAAACCAGATAACTGATATACAACATTTTTATCATCATTATCACAATACACACTTATATAGATATTTACACCCAGACACAGAACAAACAGACATGTTCATGCACACAAATGTTTGTCCTATGTGGGAATCGAACCTTCGGTTTGGCAGTCAGAGCGCTAACCACCAAGCCAACTGGCCTGTCAATATTTGTAGTAAGTAGGACAGGATGGTGGAACCCACCAAGATATGTGGTGAGGTGACAGACGGTGGACAGCACATTAAACCTAAAAAATAACTGTCTATCAAGAGAAGCCGCTATGTGTACATAAAGCCTAAGTATTGTTAGTACCCTCCTGGGAAATTAGTACCCTAAATATTCTACGATAATCCCACTTGAGGCGTATAAAAAATCTAATTAAAAAAAATTAAGCCTGTAAATCTAAAAACCAAATTACACAGGCACAATCAAGCAATACTGTACCTAAATTAGGTCATAAATCCAACCGTCCGATTTACGATTTTATTATCTGGTAACACTGATAAAGCCTAACCAAAGACAGAATGTGATGAGCACAAATAAAGCGTAAATACGTACAGTAAAAATGTTTATTGTACAATAAAATATCAACGGGATTTCATTAATAATGTACGTACAGCATAGTTTACGAGCTCGTTCGTGTAATCACAATAAATCACTCAAAAATAATACAATAATGTAACGTTTGTTGTAAATTGTACCAATTCCGTAACGTCGTGGCGCAGAGTAATGAATATCAGAGAAAGAAATGGTAGGTATCTATTAGAATTATTGATAGTTTATGACCCCTCTCTGACTCTATCAATAATCGTTTTGAAAAGAGTAATTGCTGAGTTTATTGCCAGCTCTTTCCAGAAAAGAAGACTTCCGAACTGGGTTTAGAGGCAGACTATTCATAAATGTGCTATTTGTATACTAATTGTTTTTATTTTATTAAATATTTATTTTCATGTCCTACTAATTTTTAATAATAAATTCTAAAGTTGGTGAGGATAAATGTATAACTACCATGTCTTGTACCATGTAGACTCTAAATTTGACCTTCATAAGAGCCCTCCTGGTCTAAACTGAATAAATGGTTTTGAATTTTTTTTTTAAATGAAGCTTCACTATTCCTAAGTCAAATAGATAATTTAATACATTAGCCCTCGGGAACACGAGTAAAACCGCAAGGCGGTAGCTAGTACAAGATTTCCTTCCAAGTATGACATTGTCCAAGGCCGACCGCCGGCGACCCATCTTTGTCTCTACACCCACTGCCTACACTGTACAGTGCCTATGTTGAATTATATACTACGGATATTTCGCCTACGCGATCAAATCCGCGTAGGAGTATCCTGAAACTACACAGGTGGCTTATTTTACTAAAAAAAGAGCTTTTATTTACATCGTTTCGAGTGTAATAAAATCATAGAAGTCGATTTTAAACAACTTCCAATTGTCCAATCGATTTGAAATTTTGCTAGAATGTGGGTCCTAGATGACAATACGATTATCTTATGTCATCGTGCTGATATGATGATGGAGACTGGAAGTGGATAGTGAAACTCAACAGTACTACTTCACTAGTTAACCCTTACTAGTTCAATGGATTTGAGTGAAACTATCCACGTGAATAGATCATTATTGTCAATAAAATACAAGACACTTTAGTATACTGTCGTGAGAACCGTGATAGAAGAGTGAGGAAGCATTTGATCCCTTGGGAACGCATCAAAAACATATATTTACTAATATTATAAAGAGTAATGGCGAACTTTGTGGGTTTGTGTATATATGGAGGATACGCTGGAACCGCTGCACCTATTTTAAAAAATCTTTTAATTTTTTTATACTAAGTAATAATTATGGGCTATAGTATAAGATCTTCTAGGATTGAACTTGTGTTAGTTAAAGTAGATATAATAAATACTCCTTTTTAAAAGGCCGGCAACGCACTTGTTCTGTGTTGGGCTCCTCTGGTGATGCGGGTGTCCATGGGCGGCGGTAATCGCTTACCATCAGGCGATACGTCTGCTAGTTTGCCTAACAAAACATTAAAAAAAAAATACGATACTTACAAACACTTCTGACGAGCACATCTCCAGCTGAAAACTCAACTCACCTTAACTATATGTCAAACAGTCATACATAGCTTATCAACAAGAGTTAAATAAGAGCTAAATATCAAAACTCCTTTTTTAGAACACTCTATGTATGCAACTGCGTAGATCTGGCGTCGCCGCGACTCGGCTGCCGACACACTTTCCATTGACGGGGATGAGAGCCCCACACCACTGCATTCAGAGCTTGAGTCGCTATTGTAACGAAACGTTTAATATACCGAAGCTTGTAAACAGAACTTGTATTTTTACAGATTACAGCATGGCGTCAACAAGACTTGTTTCAGAATGCTTCTAAATTGGAAACGTTTGTTATTTTTGTTTGAATTGTCCACTGAGAAATGTGCGTTGTGCGAATTCTTAGTAAGGTGGTAGAATACGTTTTAGTTAACCGCCTGACTTTCTAGAGTAGTAGAGCTCTTAGTGCATAGTTCGTCCGGGGAAGTACTACCACCTTACCCATTTCTGCCGTGTTCTTACTGTGTTTATTAATATGTGACTTAACAATTTCACGTCTCAGGGCCGAGAACGCATTGGCGATGCCCCTAGTGTTGCAATTGTCCATAGGCGGCGGTAACCACTTACCATCAGGTGGACCGTCTGCTCGTTTGTCGGCCCAAGCGGTATAAAAAAAAAGCTACCCTTAAGTTAAGAAAGTATATCTGTATAGCTAAGATTTCTATACTAACATTATAAAGGTAAACTTTGTATGTTTCGATGTGGGGGATAATCACCGAAACTACTCATCAAATTTTTCATTTCTTTCACAAGTTAGAAAGCTACAATATTTCCGACCTCGGCTATATTAATTAAATTACATACCTTAAGTACCATAGGAATGCGGGTGAACCCGCGGTACGGGAACTAGTTATAAAAGTATGCCCTGACCTAATAGGCAGCCTGGTGAAACCAGATTTCATTCCAATCTGTTTACCAGTCTAGGCGTGAAATTGGAACAAACAAAGCGATCAATATACTTCAGTACGTTGGTTACGTAAAATTGTTTGGTGAAAATTTGCAGAATTACTTTTATAGAAAGAAGTTTGCAACCAAATCGACTTTTAGAAAACCTAACCTGACAGTTGTGGTCTAATGTTCTAATTTCAAAAGGTAAAATAATAAGTCTTCCCCCTCCGGTCGAAATTTGACCATACTCATAAAACATGATATGAATGTACATATTATATTAAAAATACTAAAAATTACTTAAATAGTTGGGATTTATAGTCTAACTGACTATTATTCCGATGTGGTCGAGCCCTTACTGCAGAGTTCGTCCGGGGAGTACTACTACCTTACCCATTTCCGCCGTGAAGCAGTAGAGCACTTGTATACTATAGGCGGCGGTGACCAGTAAACGTCAGGTGCACCGACTGCAAGTTTGTCAGCTTTCTTGGCATAAAAAAACAAAATTGAATAAAAGTATTTTCGTTTCATTGCTTCAGAAACAGATAATAGTAGTTTTGTCTTTACCTTTTTACACAAAGATATTGGTAGAAACTCTAAAAGGCAAAAATTTACCGCCACCTGGTTTTTTTCTCACATCCTTAACAAATCTCTCGGATCGTTTGTCAGACGAGTCCACTTGGAAGGATTAAAGTCAATGACGTCACACGCTCGTCAATGCGACGAGGTGCGAAGATCCGGTCTTTTGAACAGGCCGGATGGTGAAAAAGTGGCCATTCAATGACTCGGTACGCAAATTTTCGTCAAAAAGGGTCGAATAACACGCGAGTATTGTTGTCATGGTAACTGTGCTCGATTGCTTTATTTTTGTTTTTTTTTTTTCTAAAATGTCTGATATTTCAGTTGCCAGTTACGCGTTATCTGTCTGTTTATTTAAATTAAGAACACTTTTCGGATAATAGTAATATCGTATGCGAGTTCTATAATGCATGGATGAAAAAATTGGCCTTCAATGAAATATTTGATATACTATTTGATTGATATTTATAAACATGAATAAATAGTTAAATAAAAAGCTGATGTAATGATTCACTGACATAATTATCAGTTACCTGGTTACAATGTAACACGATTTTTATGAGCCTGTAAAGGCATGAATAAACAATATTTCTATACAAGCTACACGCTATAAGTTCGACTTATTTTGGGATGAGATAACCTTGTCTCATGAATGTCCCAGGATATTTTATTTTATGTACATTTCGATTTCTAGGGTATCCTTAGGTGACTAAAGTTTACATCCACTATACACCTTGCACAAAGTGGTCAACGAAAGCATTGTCATAGAAGGGTGCGGAAGCAGAAGGGCCGGCTGTCAAAAATGGAAATGGCGAAGGACCAAATTGTACTGACATTATTGGGAACGGAGCTGACAGATGATAGTAATTATATTCCACAGATTCGCAGGTATTTTAACTGCAGTTCCAAAATAATTCATTACAGCTGTATGATTCTCTGACGCAAATCTTCCTGATTCTCTGAGCCTATTATATCTTTTACTCCTATATAGTCCCTATCGCGGACAAATACATAATCATTGAGCAGTAATGTCATTAAATTGATGTATTTGTAGTAAGTGTGCGTAAATAATGTTGTAAATTAACTTTAATTTATATAATATATAAATATATAGAGTAGTAGAGCTCTTAGTGCAGAGTTTGTCCGGGGAAGTACTACCACCTTACCCATTTCCGCTGTGAAGCAGTAGTGCAATTGTATTACTGTGTTTCGGTTAGAAAGGTAAGGGGGTCGGTGAAATTACAGGCCCATGAGACTTAACAACTTCACGTCTCAGGGTCGACAACGCATTGGCGATGCTCCTAGTGTTGCAAATGTCCATAGGCGGCGGTGACCACTTACCATCAACAAGAAGACGGTTCACCGTCTTCTTGTTTGTCGGCCCAAGTGGCATAAAAAAAAAATGTACCTATAGGAAGAATATAATAGCACTTTGAACTTTAGGGTCCAGCTTTTGACATTTATGTCGACATAACCAAACCTTTCAAAGCCCTTGCTTTAGCTAAGTGATAGCCCAGTCACCGGCTCGCATTGGTAAGGCAGGAACATAGACTTAGATTATCATAAATAGAAAATAGAATGTCATTAGCCAGTCTCAATACTGGATATCAATCAATAACCAAAATCTATACATTTTTGCTATCACTTGCAATCTTCTTTTATTTTTAAATCATCGCCTACATTATATCTAAAACATTTCTTACACATTTAAATATTAAGTCCCAGTATTAGAGAATCTTAATACAGAAGTGCTATCGAGAAAGCGTAGACCGCAGCTTGATACTTAGCACTTTAGCCTGCAACAAAACACAGTATTACTCGTACAGAAGTTACTACTGGTGGTATAGTGATTATAAACAATTTATAATTTATCCAATACATTTTAAGCACCCGCTAACACGAGCTAGACAGCAATTTAAAGTGATAAACAGAGGTAATACAACGGTCAATATAGCCTGAGTATTCACCACGGCCAGTAGAACAAACTGCCCGTTTGTTTGTGTTAACAATTTCACGTTCTCGGAAGGTCCAGGTAGATATTTTTTTTTATAGTACCACTTAGTGAAATACCGCCACCTAGGTACTGTTTATAAGTAAGGTGAGGTGTGCGGGTACGAGCTCAGGAGCTCAGGTTTTGATTTACATAGTGTTTATAGGAAATTGCTAGGAATTGTCAAGGTTTCAGTATTTTTTTTGATTTTTTAAATATGGTATCTTAGTTTCTTTGTAAATGAGGAAATGAGAGGAAGTGATGTTAATTACTTCTTGACAAAAAACAAGAAAAAGTAAAAACAAGGACGTTATAAAAAGTTTTATTAAGTACACAGGAGCAGGAGAAGGAAAGAGTTTAAGTCAATTTTGAGATTTGCTTGGAATCACTAGACGTTTAGTAACGCCATTACAACCATTGAACAAAGTATAAAATAGTGCATTTCAAATAGGTTTCTGTCATCTTTATTTCTGCTAGCTTTCGATCGTATGTTCGTCTCTTTATCTTTCCGCAACAAAATTTGTAATTTTTTTCTTTTTTGTGCTAGCATCCAGTTAAGCTAATTTTTTTTCATGTATTCTACAAACGTACTAAGTTAAAATAACTATAAGTATATAAGTTCCGTTGTCTATTAAGATGCTTTACTATTAAACTTCATGCCCTAAAAATATTTTTTAAATAAAGGTTGTTTTGAAAAGAATTTTACCACCTACTATTTATGTCGAAATGAAATCTCTTGCACAAATATGCAATGCAGCCGCACCAATATCGTCCGTACTCCAATATATAGGCTAGCGTCAGAATGGTAATACCAGTAACATATTTACCCGATTGATTGATATAGGCCGACTGTTATTGCTTTGGAATTGAGTACTTACTTCGATATCTCGCATGAATAGATTCTATAACTTTAATAGTTAGTTTAGGGAAAATATCGTGAAGTTTCAGTAATGCAATGTCTACAGTTTTTAAATAAACTATATATTACTGGGTTTCCGAAGGTACTAATATTTTCCCGGGATTAATGTTCCTACATTTTTCCCAGAACATTTCCTTAACATCGTATGTACGTATAACACTTATCAAATTATAGCTGTCCCCTGCGGTTTTACCCGCCTTCCCGAGGGATATCCGATTTTCCCGGGATAATAAGTAGCCTATATGTTATTCCAGGATATGCTCTATCTTTGTGCCAAGTTTTATCCATATCCGTTCAGTAGTTCTTGCGTGAAAGAGTAACAAACATACTTACATACAAATCTTTCCTCTTTATAATATTATTGGACTTTTAGTAAGGATTTGAAAATATAATATAGCCTAAAGCCTACCTCGATAAATGCACTATCCAACACTGAAAGAACTGTTCAAATCGGACCAGCGGTTCCTGAGATTAGCGCGTTCAAACAAACAAACAAACTCTTCAGCTTTATAATACTATCGTATAGATTATAAAGCCTAATAAATTAGACCTTTTATATAACCCTCAAGATCAAAATCATAAAAAAAATTGCACTCATACATTAATGTATTCTGATTGCTTCATGTCATGACAGAATTTTTACACAAAAGCACCTATTTGGGAATCCTTCTGTTGACTTGGTGCAAGGTATTAAATCTATAAAATTACAGCCACATGAGACTTAACATCTTCACGTCTCAGGGTCCACAACGCATTGGCGATGGCCTTGGTGTTGCTACGGACTTCTTGATACGGACCACCTATCATCAGGTCGCACGTCTGCTTGTATGACGGCACGTAAAATGCACGTAGTTATTGGTATATTTTAGAAGCCGATACCCAAAAACCCTAGAAGAGTTAGAGTGGTAGGAAAGAAGATAAAGAGAAGACGAAAGCAAATGGACAGGTATTTTCAGCAAACAACTATAATAAATTTACATTTTCGCATAAACACAAAGTGAAAATAGATAAAATGGCCGATGAAATGCTTTATGACGGCTTAAGATAATAAATCCACAATTCATCACATTTTAACTAGCTGTATCATTATGGTGGAGAATCGATATCACACATTGATTTATTAAATTTCAATGTATTACTTGATTAGAGTTCACAGGTTTTCCAAAGTAAAAGTCATCTTTGTACCTATCCTACTTTTTTTTTATACCACAAGGGCCGACAAACAAGCGGACGATCCACCTGATGGTAAGTCACCGCCACCTATGGACATTTGCAACACTGGGGGCATAGTCAATGCGTTCCTCTGAGACGTGAAGTTGTTAAGTCTTATGTGCCTGTAATTTCACTGGCCTTACCTTTCTAACCGAAACACAGTAATACCAGTGCACTACTAATACTAGTAATACTGCTTCACGGCAAAAATGGGTAAGGTGGTAGCACTTCCTCGGACGAACTCTGCCCTAAAAGCTCTACTACTTCCTTCAAATATTATGAATGTGAAAGTTCGTGAGGATCGAACGATAAATGGATGTTTGCTTCTCTTTCACACAAAAAATACAAGAGAGTTTATAACCTGGCTTAACAAATAGGATATTTCATCTTGGGAAAATGTAACATCCTTCGGAATCGCAGGTGAAACTGAGGAGTGACCATTAACTAAATTTACGGCACGCTATGATGGCCGTTTTGACGTTTAACAATGATAAAGAAAAATAACCTTCATTCCTTCAAACATAAGGTGCATCTATTGATCCAACAGGTAATTGTATGATGATGCAAATCAACCTTATTCCAAAGCAATACAGTTTCTTTTCCTATGACAATCCGAAACGTCAAAATGGTCATCATAGCGTGCCGGTAATATGATATTTTAATAAATAAATTAAATAGAAATGCTTCTCGTTGGTAAGCGCATTACATTTAATAGGCTAGACCGATTTGATAATTCCTTTATTTATATTCTTTGAGGACTATTCATTAATAGGAAAAACGGAAAAGTCGCGTTGCAATTTGGTAATTTGACATCATATAAACCATCATACAGGCTAGCAGTCCACCTGATGGTAAGTGTTCAGCGGATGGACATTTGAAATCCCAGAGCATTACCAATGCGTTGTCGACCTTAAGACAAGAGTTGTTTTGGCTCATGTTGACTGCCAGAATTATTGTTTGGCCAATCTTAGCACAACTTTTTCAGTAGCTAACTTATCGAAAGCGTCCAATAATATCTCCAATAGAGTCTTTTTTATATTTATGACGGGATTGCGATAAATCTCAATCTCACTTGATGGTAAGTGAAGATGAGGCCGAAGATGGAGCTCGCTGTCTTTGTAGCCTATTCACTCTTTTCTTAAGGAGCCCCAAGTTGTAAGTTTCAGGGAACACATAGTCTATCGAAATATCATGAAAAAGTTATGGTAACGATGATTTATAAGAGACCTTATTCAGCTAATACAAACTTTGTCGGCGAGCCGCTTCACGGAGGCCTCGGAGAGCTTATCTCTGCCGTGATTAGTAGTATTAGCGTAGTATGCGACAGAGTCAGAGCACGGAGGCCGCGACGAAACATCCTCGAGTTTGTGTCATTTTCCTTACAGAATCGAGCCTGTGAAGGCCTACATAAATAAAACACTTTTCTATATACATTTTTATGAACGAATTATTCATTTTATTGTCGGATCTTTAAATACAAATGTCAAACCTATAAAAGCCCTCTCAAGTCGTGTCATTATCAAATCAATGAAATAAACGTTGCGAGTATCAAATAACAATATTAACAACCAATT
This sequence comes from Habrosyne pyritoides, assembly GCA_907165245.1. Classification (NCBI taxonomy): domain Eukaryota; kingdom Metazoa; phylum Arthropoda; class Insecta; order Lepidoptera; family Drepanidae; genus Habrosyne; species Habrosyne pyritoides. The sequence continues at coordinate 3,309,182 of OU015592.1, forward strand.
CGCTTAGTTAATGAAGTACAAATTTATTTATCGACGCGTATAAAGGCATCTACATACTAGTCCGATGAATTAGCTAATTGACGATGCGACAAAAAGAGCTACTGTGGAAGCTCTGCTACGTTTTGCAGTGGTTTTATTTCCAATTACTCAGTTTAAATTCCAATGTCGAACGTCATGTAAAAACTTTTATTAATTCGATTTAGAATAGTATTTGAGACAATAAGACACAAAAATGTATTGATTTGTATATTATGTATGTATATTGCAATTTCGGTAATATTTCCAGTTTGGTTAAGTGGCTTCATGCTGCGATCTTTCGGAACAGGATCGTGTTTGACGTGGTTTAGAAAAAGCTACATCCAGTTATATATATGTCAGTACACACTACATTTTGGGTCACTCTTCTCTTAAATTGTAACAGTACAGATCTGCGACGTTTTTACAATGTGTTATCTTGTTTTAATCATAGTAAGTTGCAAAAATAATTCTTAACATCTTTATTAGTACAGAATAAGTAGTAATAACTAGAATAAGTTGAGGCAATACTACCTAAGCCATTTCCGCCGTGAAGCAGTAGTGCACATGTATTACCGTGTTTCGGTTAGAAAGGTATGGGGGCCGGTGAAATTAGCGCATGAGACTTACCAACTTCACGTCTCAGGATCGACAACGCATACGCGATGCCCCTGGTGCTGCGAATGTCCAAAGGCGGCGGTGACCACTTACCATCATGTGGTATAAAAAACACTTGATCGGCCCTACAGTAAGCCTGACAATAAGAGGATCCGCCTCTTATTGTCAACTTCGTTGGGTGTTCTAGTACCTAACAAAGCTGACATTACGCGGTAGTAACCACATACCCTACCCTAATCGATGAGTATGACGTAAAACCAATACCTACTTGCGTGCCGTATTATTGGCGAGATAAAACCTTCATGTGTAATATTAGAAGTCCCTGCCGTTAAAGAATGTTATGGAAAAAACAACTTTATTACTTTGGAAATAAGAATCATCTATTGATCCAATGATTCATCGTATGATGTCGTAATCTTTATCAGGAAGCAAGAGGGTTAGTTTTTCTACAACTTTCTTACGTCAAAGGGGACTTGTTATATTGACCAGACTTCAAATATAGGAAACAATGTGACCTCACATTCCTGAAGCTGTATAACATTAAGGAACATGTTGCTAATCGTATTTTGTATGCGCCATCACGGAGTAAAAAGTTGCGAGCGCTAAAATTGCACTTGGAGAGGAAAGATGCTTAGACAGGCAACATTTTCTGACCGGTTCTTCTCAATTGAAGGCTGAGTTCCGAACCGGAGCTAGCTTTCACTACATTGCCTTTCCAGGGCCTAAACGGAAAAAATGCATTTTTTTTTTTAAATCTATTTTTTTTTTTTTTTTTTATGCCACTTGGGCCGACAAACAAGCAGACGGTCCACCTGATGGTAAGTGGTCACCGCCGCCTATGAACATTTGCAACACTAGGAGCATCGCCAATGCGTTGTCGACCCTGAGACGTGAAGTTGTTAAGTCTCATATGCCTGTAATTTCACCGGCCCCCTTACCTTTCTAACCGAAACACAGTAATACAATTGCATTACTGCTTCACGGCGGAAATGGGTAAGGTGGTAGTACTTCCCCGGACGAACTCTGCACTAAGAGCTCTACTACTACTAAAACATTATTACACATTTGTTTTGAGATTATGGATTTCATTTGACTGATATTTCATTAAATTATTTACAATGAATATGCATACTATATTCTATTTAAACCAATCCAATGTTTCGGCGCATTTTAGTCACCGATCGCCTTTGTGGCCATTCCGGGAGAGGGGAATACGAGATGAATCTGTGGAGAATCACTATGTGTCATTTGCATACATTTAATTTTATTGCACGGCTGTAAACACCATCATAATGCGTGGTGTATTGCGAAAATTTGTTTTCGCTCCGCAATTGCCTATCGAGAGGTGTCGACAAGAAATGGAATATATTAATACTTTACTACAGTATAATCTATCAAAATAAATATGAGATATATCGTCAGGTGTAAATATCTATATATGTACGAGAATGTATTTAGAAAAATAAAAAGTAGTATATGTAGTGTATCGGTTATCTGGTTTCAATAGTACAAGCTCTGCTTAGTTTGGGATCAGATGGCCGTATGTAAAATAATATTTATTTATAAAAGTATTGACTTCCAAGAGGCTAACCTAAAAGTTTCCGTTACGCGGTCGCCACATTAGAATCTAGGAACTAAATTACGTGTGAAGAAACGTGATTAACGTCATGTGAAAGGGCTTAATGAGTAGCAGTAAGGTTTTATTAGTGAAATTAAACGTGTTTATATCGACGCTTTATATTTAATAGCTTTTCACCTTCTAATCTATAAAACGATATCTAAGATATCGCTGATTTCAATAATGTTACGCAAGCGGTATCTTCGAAGAATGCTACATACGAAACATAGTTTCTTTCATGAAACAGAAGCAAGAAGATGGCTCTGATAGTAAATGGTCCATCTATGGCTATTTTACTGTAGTAATTGATGGAGGGAGGAGGAGAGCTGGGTTAAGATTTAGGCAGTGGTATGGAGGGCTAAAAAGAAAAAAACTCGATGAAGGCAAAAGAGAACGGAAGGAGAACATTCCACCTTATGCACCTAATAAATAAAATGAAAGGCTAGAAGGGAAAGACTGAAAAATGATCTACAGGGTCAAGTGAAGGTAATAAATAGAAGACTTCTTTTTTTCTCTATGTGTCAAGTAGGCAGACATACAGGCAGATGGCCCACCTGATGGGAATGCCCGCCAGGGGCATTGCAAATGCGTTGTCGACCCTTAGGCGTGTGGAACCAAAACACAGTAGGTAATACAAGTGCTTTAATGCTGCTCAGCGGATATGGGTAAGGTTGTAGTACTTTCGCGGAACGTACTAAGAAATCTATCTCCTCTGAACTTCTCCACCTTTCAGAAATCAACGTTCGGTTCTCGGAGATTATATACCTATAAAGTCTTACTTTTATCAGGCACTGAACTTAAGCGGTTGTTTTGAATGGTAAGTTGGTACTCCATTTTGTATTTCTTGGATACAGCCTTAAAGCTCATTTCACTTATAACATTATTCCATTCCAAAGCTGACTAACGCATATAATTTATTAACAGATATTAAACACAGTCTGTGTGTACATCAGAACAAAACCTTTGATATGGGCAATAAAACTGGAATGCGGTTCGCAATGACAATTACATGTGAAATAAACAGAATATTACTGTTGCGGTATTGTGTTAATTTAGACTTTTTGCAGAAGTACCAGTAAGTTTCTTATGAAGCTAATTATTTATATTTAATTATCAAAAGTCGAGTCTTATTTGAATTACACTGGGACTTGTAGACGTTGAATTAGAGACGCTTTGACAATGCAATTGCTAAGACAGCCTCGTTGATTGAGTACTATAGTCCTCGCTTAGAAATCTAGTGGTCCTAGAGTTACTTAAAATATCTTCGAAGGAGGGTCTTCCTATTCTTCGGGAATAATGGGAGTGAAATAATGGGGTATTACCGAATCAAACTTAATTTCCTAGCAAAAAATTACACTTTACAGCAATTTCATAAAATGACGATTTTCAATAACGACCGGCAACGCAAGACATTTCACCAAATGCACGGAACATATGAGTTATGACAGGCGGGCGCGTCTCGGTAAGCAATTTGAGGTTCCGGCAGTCGGCAGCCAGCATGCATGCACTATGTGTTTGCACGAACTCTGCCAAAATTGCCATCTTTCCGCTTGCTAGCGAACCCGATGACTAGAGGCCGGGTTGGACTGAGTTTGGTTGGAGATAAACGAGGATTTCAGTTTTAAGAAGCGACTGAAAAAGAAAGCAGTAGCTATATAGATACATAAGATACGGTGGCAATAAGATACGGACGGTATAATATTGATGGCAGCTCTTGAAAGCCAGTTTACCTTTAACTAACGTCACTTACCACCGAAAATTTTTAGTCAAACGCAAACTAAAATGTTTAAAAAAAAATGTATTTCAGATTTTTTCTTTTCTTTTATATTATTTGCACATAGGGTTGTGAGAATTGATAGTTTTTTACTCATATCTTGTGAAATCGCACTTGGTTACTCTGAAATAACTAAATGCTTCACGAGAACTTGCTCTTTACTGTATCCCTTTAATCCCGAAATAAACATAAACCATTGAGAAATCTTTTAAAATATGTGTCACCCAACTCTATCACACTATTTGAAAAATACTCAACAATCTACTGTCTTGTATCTATAGATGTATGTATATGATTATCTCTTCTTACGGCGAAAATTAATATGCAATCCCGATCGAAAATCCATGGATTGATGAACCTTTTGACAGACATTTTAATACACGTAATGTCAAAATTCTACTTCAATCCGGCGATTTTAGATCGGGATCGTATATTAATTTTGGCCGTTAGTGTTGCTTTTCCTTTTCACTGACTTCAAATCACAACGGCACTATATATAGTTTTCGCTTTAAAAATCTTGTTCCCTTATTATTAGTGTATGACCACATTGACAAGACATTAAGTCAAAAATCCCCTGGCGCCATAAATACCTTCAGCAAACCATGTTGTATTATTTGCATGGTATTAAATAAGCGACATGATTGTTTGCTGCGTGGTCCCAATGTTGGTTGATTGGATCAACAATACAATACATGTTCTTGAACTCTTCATACAACTAGATATTTCCTCATGATATTATCCTCATTTACTTAGTTTATATTGTGTATGTGAAACACCGCGATAATGACGTATTTGGAAGATTAACAAAAATGTGTTCGTCAATAGTAAACATTACGTTTGTTTTGTGTGTATCTGGTTTATTGTTTTCGTTTTACTGTGTAAAGGGTTAAGATTATACAAAAAAAAAATTCTACTAACTAATTCCGCTGGATCTCCTTCTCTGTCAAGTTCCAGCATCATAAAGCATCTTCAGGATGTATTAGACCCGCTGTCACTGACTCGACGCACGAGCGAAATATGGAAAGGATTCTTTGACTTCAATCAAATCTTATCACAGACTAACTTCCTTCAATGGAACACTCAGTTGATATACAGTGACAGATGCTGGGCAACAGATTTTCAACTTGAAGGTAGCATCTAGCCAGAAGGATACTACAAAGTACCCTACCTTGTAAAACTTTTTTTAATTACGTTACGTTAATTCTATATTTGTAAACACCTCAATAGCGTTGTGACCTATTTGGAAAGACAAAACCTTACTGAATCACTTATTGTAAAATTATTGGTGTCGGTAAGCTACAGTGATGAATAATTGCTAAATAAATAATAAACACTGAACTTTGAACTCTAAACCAACTGAGTAACACTTCAATTACTCAGTCAATTAATCGTGTTTGGTATCACCGGTCCCCGAATAAATAGACTTCGACAAAGTTCGAGAACCTCATAGGCGCGGTGCATTCCATTTTTTTAAGAAGTCACATACGCCTCCTAATGCTACTGCTCACAACCAACCTTAAAACTGTAGGAATATAGTTGATATTCGTTTGTTAATCGTGTGTACTACTATGGCTTTCATCCAAATGTGAGCAATAACATCTGATAGGAGTAAAAGGCATTACAAGAGTCATATAGTTTGCCACTGTATTGTGTTCCGATATATTAAATATGGTACATTTGATACAATAAGAGTTGCTTCAATCGGATGCTTTCAAAGTGGCTTTCCAATATTATGGAACGATTCCAAGACAAACTTGTAAAGTATGATGCATATTCATATTTCTAGGGAAGTTTTCTCACAATCTGTAGAAATGCTCCATACTTAATGAATATCATGCAAATGATGATAAACTCAAAGGTAATTTTTTTTAATCAGTTGAGTTTCTAGAAGCGTTCCTTACTGCCATTATCCCCGAAGAGGTAGGCAAAACTAACGTGACAAGTGGTGAGCATTTTCGCCGTCTCTCAGTCACAATACCAAACCCGGTAGTCATTATTTCCACAACCCGGGAATCGAAAACAAGACCTCCGATCTCTAGACGAACTTTATACAACTCGACCACCGCATCCTTTATATTAACTGCCTTTAACCACCATTTCACAGTATCTAAAGGTCATATTTAATCCAAACTGAAGGCTTTAACATTTTCATTTCAAATCCAAGCACCACGTTAACTATAAATGAACTAATATAAATCCGCGGTTTCACTCACTTTTAAATTAATAAAAAGTAGCCTTTATCCCTTTCCGTATGAGCTACGTGTACATCAAATTACAACAAGATCGGTGCAACTGTTAAAATGCAACATACAGACCAACAGAAATTTTGTTTGAAATTACAATATGAATATAGAATAAATAATTTACAATATTCCATTACCATAAATAAAATGTTATTCGCAAAATTGAATTATCAAACAGTTATGAATTAAAAGCCTATTACAAACTTACATCAATACCATTATTTATAGCCAGTAATCCTTACATAAATGTCTCTAATCCTTGTTTATACGAGGTTATAGCTTAATATTAACTTGCGTAGTCTTTGTATATCTTAATTAACCGGATTATACTGGTTATTTCAAGCGATTTATCAAATATAACTCGAAAACAACGTTCTAATCACAGGTAACAAGTACGCGTATACAACATGTTACAAAATACAAAATATAATTAATTTATCAAAGGCAACAACCCTAGTAAGCTGTCATATCAGGGAACCAGATTATTTAACAGAAAGGCCTACGTACCTATTTTACCTAATAATTGTCTACTTCAATAGTTTTTCTATTTTTAATTCATAAAAATCTGTTTTTATTTTTTTGGTGTATGTTATACAGCGTTACTACAGTTCTTAAATATTGTGAATGGACTCATTATAAGGCCCCATTTCACCTTTTGGCTTTACGGGTAGTTTTGTAACACCTGTATATATCGAAGGGTGAATGGTCAACAAACAAATAGTTGACGCGAAATTTTTGATGATATCAAGTTATTCGACGTTTTCTATGGAACCTACGGCTGTTTTTATATCTAAAATAAAAATATTTATGGTTTTTAGGTAATACTTTAAAGCTATAAGCAGTAACTTTTATTTGAAACTTTGTTTTTTCAAATGGGTCTCCTGTAAAGTTTATAACAAGTCACTTTAAACAAATAGCCTTTCACCCCTCGATATGAAACATCAAAACAGGGCCCGTCCGGGATTTGAACCCGGGACCTCTCACACCCAAAGCGAGAATCATACCACTAGACCAACGAGCCGCTTATACGTGTAACAGAACAATTTGTTCACGTGAAATAAAACAATAAAAGTACAACTGTACAAACAATACATTTTACGTTTTTTGGTCACGATCTTATTTATCATAGTCATAACAAATATGATAGCCGCATAATTACCGAAATCGACTCCATTTCAAATGAAGAAATCTAATTTGATACAAACGGTCCACCTGATGGTAAGTGGTCATCGCTGCCTATGTACATTTGCTCCACCATTAGCATCAAAGGTATCGCCAATGCCTTGTCAACCATGAGACATGAAATTGTTAAGTCTCATGTGCCTGTAATTTCAACGTTCCTTACCATTCTAACCGAAACACGGTAATACAAGTGCATTACTGTTCACGGCGGAAATTTGTATGGTGGTATTACTTTCCTGAACAAACTCTACACTTCTCAAGTGCTCTACTACTTCAAAAATGTGTTTTTTGGCTTGTGTTGTCCTTGTAAAAAAATGTATCGAACCGTATCAACGAAGAAAGAACAAACAAACAAATTCACTACACAGAAGTTCTCTGGCACTCAATGTCTCTAACCACCTACCCAACTATCATCGCCTCCTTAACCTGAGAAACTAAGATCTACCATGTTAAGTATACTATATTTTATAAGCAACCATTAACAAAATGCAATATAGGAACAGATAGGTGTTAGCAATACTACTTATATGTTATTGTCGCTTTTAACTCATGTCCTCAATAGGAGTTTATGTCGAATGATCCGTTTGTGAAGTTCCGCCATCCAATTCACGCCAGAGATCGTAAACCTGCGGTCGGCGCGAGCGCATATAACGTAACATATCGGCCGCTTTGATTTGAAAACACCGCAAAATGTTTTATACCCCACAGGCTGCGTAATGGGTCTCAGTCGTCCCAATTTTGCGTCCAACGCAGTAAATTGGGACGTGAGATAGCTATCTTAGCCAGTTGTTATATATGTAAATAGTAAGTAGTTTTAGATAGATTATAATAACAACTGCAGGTAGAAAAATCAGTCTGCGAATATACGTTAAACAGCTATGTTGTGTCTCATTGTTATTCGTCGTTATCCAGGATATTACCATATACTCTTCACCTAACGTGGAAAAGGGATTTTGGGTCTTTGTAGTTTATTATAATGCGTATTTTGGGAAATTTTGATGAACATGGGACAAGTTTACAGAGCTAAATACCCAAAAACTTGGTTCAAGTCTATGTACTAATTTATTGGGAAAGAAGAAGTTTTCGTCTGACACGTTTGACATTTTCGTTGGGCCACAGGTTGAAGGATCGATTCTCACGCTTCAAATGCTTGTAGCCAGAAATATGTCTGTTTGTTCTGTGTCTAGGTGTAAATGTATCAGATATCTGGTTACCATAGTACAAGGCCGAACGTCCAGAAGTAACCTCGAGGTAGAGGATGAGTCGATTTGGTCTCGATCTATCGTACGACGAGGGTCCTGGGAGAAGGCATCGCTCGTGGAGGGGTCGCTGGTACGCATTCTGAACAAGAACTCCTCTCTTTAGCCCAGATCGCGACCACTGTGGGATTTTAGTCAGTGAGAGTCTGACATAACCCGGCCGTTTCCCCCGTAGCTGCCGGGCTTCCGATGTAGGATTTCACGCATAAAAAACCCTGTCTTACTTATTTTTACTTTCCAATGTAATTTGTCTTGGTTCTGTATCCGAAACGTTTTTATAAAATACTAGCTGTCCCCCGCGGTTTCACCTACGTTTCCTAGGGATGGAACACTTTTCTGGGAAAAAAAAGTATCCTAAGTTACTTCTAATACCTCCAAGAATATGTGTACAAAGTTTCATGATGATCGGCTAAGTAGATTTCGCGTGAAAGCGTAACAAATAAACTTCCATTTACATTCATAATATTAGTACAGATGTAATTTGGAAAAACCATAAAAGAAACGTGGCAATAAAGTAATTGTTTTCGATAAAATTCATGCTGAAATTATCACAATTCTCCACACCACAAACAAACATATTAATAATAGAATACAATTAGACAAACGCGTTGTCGAAGAAAACAAACCATCACTACATGTTCAACAGTTATCATGTAATTGCGAAAGTCTGAAACAATAGGTAGTTATATATGTATTTACACAAATGAAAATCACGTTTGTCATGTTTTCACACGGTCGTAAACTTAACATGAGTGTGTTGCATGCTATAACGAATATATTAGGTATTTATTTCATTAATGCCAAATTAACTTGTCAACATCAGGGCTTCGATTCTGTAAGGAAAATAACACAAGCTCGAGGATGTTTCGTCGCGGCCTCTATGCTCTGTCCCTTTCGCTAACTTAGCAGTCGCGTGAGAGGCAAGCTCTACGTGGCCTCGGTGCGCCGCGACCCGACAAAGTTTGTGTTAGCTGAATAAGGGGGCAGTTCTTGAAATTATTAACGAGTACGTTTACCAGGTAGTAACTTAAGAGTCTTAATAACTTCACGGTCTCAGGGTCGATAACGCATTACGATGCCTGGTGCTGCAAATGTCCATAGGCGGCCATGCCCACCCTAGAATGGTCTAGTGCCCATCCCAGGATGTCGGACCAATTCAAAATTCTAGAATACCTAAATAACTTCACAGAAGATTAACGAAACTTTTGTTTTGTTAATGGAGCCGCCCCCCCTTAATAATGTAGATACGCTAATACCGGTAGACCTCTGTCGGTTAGTCAAAAAAATTAAAGGTAGGTCCAACATCGACAAAGAATACATGTTAATGGTAGCAATCAAGCAACGGTATATCTTCACGTCCAAACCTCAGAGCTAATCAGAAGACAATGATATATAAACTGTATGCATTGTCTGCGCTCAGAAATGGCAACATAAAATTATGGTAATTGACCTAATTCTCTTTAGTCGCACACCTACCACTGTCGCGACGGCACGCGCATGCAGCACTCAATTTTAACGTAACTAACGATATATATTCATCTCTCTCTAACAACAGGTACACCGTACGCCTATACCTATAACTTTCTAATATTTTCGCTGTTTTTGAAAGCCGGGACGTTGTTGGTAGACGTGTCTATATTATAATACGTTATTGGATGCCAATTATTAAGGTATTTAGCTGCTGGCCCTATAAGTCATATTTAGGTTGCTCTGTGAACTATGGAACGAGCTTTGCTCGGAATTTCTCTACACGACAGATTCCGAAACGAGGACTTTCGTAGAAGAACGCTACGAACATAGCTCGTAGAGTCAGTAAGCTGAAATGGCAATGGGCAAGCCACATCGCTCGAAGAACTGACAACTGATGAGGGATGAAAGATTCTCAAGTAGCCACCACGCACCGAATGGCGCCGAGCGGGACCACCTCTCTCCAGGCAGACCGATGATCTGGAACCTTGAAGCCCCTGGATTAGGCGGCTTAGTTCTATAGTTCTGTGGTGAATGATAGGCATGTGTTTGACCATAATATCGCCATGGTAAGTTATTATGAGGCGAAAGGTGAAAAGCGCACAAAACTAGACGGGAATAGTAGGAACTTGAAACAGAAACAAAATGTTATAACATTCTTCAAAATCTAGCATAACGGCTCGTTGGTCTAGTGGTATGATTCTCGCTTCGGGTGTGAGAGGTCCCGGGTTCAAATCCCGGACGTGCCCTCTTTTGCCACATGACACAATACGCCTAGTTTTCTGGTTTTAATATATAACAAATTTAAATATAATAAACGTGGTTTAAGTAACAATGAATGTGGTTATGGGCAATGATGGATGGACAGGAGATTTTTTTTTTTCCTGGCTTTCGCATTCTATTCCATATAAGGTAAATATTATGAAATTACTTGAAATGAAACGAGTGGCTTTAATATATAACTTTGACAATTAATCTGTGTATCTATCAGCCCCCTTATTCAGCTAATACATACATCATAGGCGAGCCGCTTCACGGAGGCCTCTGAGAACTTATCTCTCACGTGATTATGAGTATTACCGTAGTTAATGAAAGAGACAGAGCACGGAGACCGCGACGAAACATCCTCGAGTTAGTGTCATTTTCCTTACACAATCGAGCCCCTGGATTGGATTTGCAACCGCTTAATTACAAAACTTAATTTAAAAATAATTAATGTCGGTTTTCGGACGGAATTTAATTTCCCTAAAAACCGTAAAATATACAAATTTTAAATTTATCCCACCAAAAGCTAATCCCAAATCCTCGACACACACACAACAAAATACGAAATAAATAATCCGTATCGAAAATCCGTAAAGTAAGAATAATGACCCATTAATGAACCAAAGAAAACATAAAAGCTCAAATATAAAATATATTACTGCCTAATTACCGATACATTATACTTATCGGGGGAAGCGACAAACGCTGGAAATATGTTTTATTTCACCTGTTGAAATGTATCCGGTATTTACATGTCTATTAATAAGATTAGGAGGCTTAAGGGCCTTACCTGACTTGTCGGTTCATCGGCGCAACATTGGTATACTCGCACTGGTGCTACATCCCCAGTAACATGCTGAAATAAGATCCGAGACACATCTTTTGATCTCTACTGATATTGTAAAGATAGTGCGAATTTTGTGAGTTAATTTATGATGAAATTAATCAATGAGCTGTCAAGAAATTAAAGGTGAGATGGGCTGGCCACATGATGAGGAACAAAAAGGACAAGTGGGCTAAGAATGTAACCGAATGGTCTCCAAGACAACACAACAGAAAGAGAGGGAGACAACGTCGGAGATGGGAAGATGACATAAAAATAATAGCAAGCGCCACATGGAGAAGCAAGATACAAGACCGCACTTTATGGCAAGCTTTAGGGGAGGCCTAAGCTGAGTAGCAAGACAATCTTCGCGAAACTGGTGTCAATGATATTTTATTTAACTATATAACAAAGATGTTTTATAAGATTGTTTTAATAAAGCCTTTATTATTATATGATGAAATTATGTAATGAATAAGAAATGGCGACGCCATACTGTTTCGGAACTACAATCCTAATATGATCCTTCTAATATTATGAATGGGAAAGTTTGTGATGATGAATGTGTCACTCTTTCACGCAAAGCGTACAGAAAGGATTCGAATGAAATCTAGCACATTTACATTTACTATCTGTTTCCCGCGGTTTCACCTTCGTTTATATCTATATATTATATCTATGAAAAAATCCGCGTCAAATGGTAGCGGTCCCATCCTGATATGTTCAGTAGTTTTGAGGTGACGGTGCGTCAAAGGAACCCTATTTTCCTTATAAATATACTCGTACATAATAGGTTGGGGAAAAAGTTCCTTCGCATTTTTTAAGAAAATTCAAAACATTTTTTATATAGTTTATTTACATTTAACTAAAGTATGTAGGTACCATTTTGTTCGATAACTTTTTGCCATCTTGTAGGTAGGGACATGTTCCCATTGCTACAGAAATTTTAGGACTTCTGATCAAAATACCGCGACAAGTGGTTTTGACAGTCCTCTCGTGATGTTAACCTGACACTAACTCAAGAATTCTGAAGAGACCGAAACAGGTGGAAATCTGAAGGTGCAAGGTCAGGACTATACGGCGGATGCATTAATACCTCCCAGCCAAACTCTCTTAATTTTTGCTGAGTGGCTAAAGATGTGTGAGGTCTAGCGTTATCATGATGAAAAACCACACCCCTTCTGTTGATTAATTCCGGCCGCTGTCTCTCAACTTCTTGCTTTAATCTCATCAGTTGTTCGCATTAGAGTTCAGAATCGATGGTCCTGCCTGGTGGTAACAACTCATAATGAATAATACCCTTCCAATCACACAGCGTCACCTTGTTGCGAATTAACCCGGGTTTCGCCACAGTCTGTGAAGCCTGACCGGCCTTTGACCACGACCTTTTTCGCACGTTTTTGTCGTACGTGATCCACTTTTCATCACCAGTTATCAGCTTCTTCAAAAATGGTTCGGTTTCATGACGTCGTAATAAAGAATCACAAATTAGTACACGGTTCATTAGGATTCTTTCAGTGAGCTCGTGAGGTACCCAAATATCTAGCTTTTTTGTGTACCCTGTTTTTTTCAAATGCGCCAAATCTGTTTTGTGGTCAATTCCCAGTTCTTCAGCTACGTCCTAACTACTGATATGCCGATCTTGCTCCACTTTTTCAAAAATGCCATCCATTTTATCCGTAATGGGGCGACCAGAGCGACGTGCATCTTTGACATCAAAATTTCCGGATTGAAAACGCTTAAACCAAATTTGTGCTACTCTCACAGACACTGCACTAGGTCCATAAACATCGCAAGTTTTTTTCGCGGCTTGCGTTGCATATTTACCTTTTTTGTAGTAAAATTTTTAAAATGAATCGAATTTCTTCATTAGATTCACTTATCTTGGCGGTACGAAAAACAAATGCAAATCACACATTTTCCTAATTTGAATTTGGAATTATGTTCTTTAAAATTTAAACTTTCAATGATACCAAAACCAGCCAGATACAAATAGTATAGCCAAAGAGATTTTATTACAAGGTCATACATACTATAATGCGAAAAGACTTTTTCCCCGAACCTAATATAATGTATATAGATAAGATAATCTGGATTAACACATAAGGTAGTAATTTTAGTAGTAGTAGAGCTCTTAGTGCAGAGTTCGTCCGGGGAAGTACTACCACCTTACCCATTTCCGCCGTGAAGCAGTAATGCAATTTTATTACTGTGTTTCGGTTAGAAAGGTAAGGGGGCCGGTGAAATTACAGGCGCATGAGACTTAACAACTTCACGTCTCAGGGTCGACAATGCATTGGCGATGCTCCTAGTGTTGCAAATGTTCATAGGCGGCGGAGACCACTTACCATCAGGTGGACCGTCTGCTTGTTTGTCGGCCCAAGTGGCATAAAAAAAAAAAAAAAAAAAAAAAAAAGGTACTAAAGGTATGGAAAAAGTAATACCTCTCGGGAACGCGGGTAAAACCGCGGCGAACAGCTAGTAGCAAATAAAACCGCGCCGATCGACTAATCAGGAAATGACCTTATACCCGCATGTTTTGTATTGTGTAACTTATTTATCGAGCCTTATTGGAAAGAAAACGTTTTCTATACAATAAGTAAATTCCAATGTTCCCATAGCATGTTTGAGAGACCATTATAAAGTAAGCTTCTTACTGCAAATTGGCCCTTAAAGTCTATTCATTTATCCTTCAAGAAAACTTAGGCATCTTGAAATAAAATTCAAATTAGTTTCGACTTTATTGTCTTATCTTATGTATTAAAACAATTTGTAAATAATGTTCTCGTTATATCTGCTTTTTTGTAAAAACAAAATCTCCGTCATATAAAACTAAACTTACTTCTTTTTTCTTTTTATATACCATAAAAAACTGTTGTAACAAAACCTCTTTGCAACAAACATATTTTAAGTTCCTATCTTTCCGTTTATTTTTCAGTAAGTATATTTTATTTTGTACCTTTCAGCAGATAATACCGACCTAAATAATTTGAAACAATACTTTAATACCATGATATCGTTTTAAAATAAATATGAATCGTTTCTTTTTATAGCTCAAAGAACCACCAACAATATTTTTATTGCTTGAAATTCACGAACAGCCTTCATTTGCTTCTGCCCCGCGGTTAGTCTTGTATTGCTGAGGGATTTTATGTTTTCTCTGGATAAAAAGTATCCTATGTGTTAATCAAGATCATGTATTGTCATCTGTATGCCAAGTTTCATTCAAATTCGTTGAGCCGTTTATGCGTGAATATCAAACAAACATCCAAAATTATAATATTTGCAATATATAAAACTGAATTGTTTAAACAGCTGTAAAACCTTAATTTTATGTAAGTTAGTTCTTCAGGAAACTTTACACGCGGCTCGTTGGTCTAGTGGTATGATTCTCGCTTTGGGTGTGAGAGGTCCCGGGTTCAAATCCCGGACGGGCCCTGTTTTTGTTGTTGTTTTATGTGACTGTGGAACTAGTAACTGATCATGTAATAATCAATCAAATGAAACAGTAAGAACAAGTGAATCTTCTTTTATTTGATAAACCACAGCTATCTTCAGCACCATCTTACATCCTGCACTATATAAAATTAGTTATGAAAATAAATGAAATATTTATTCAAATAGGCCTTCACAGGCACTTATGAATGATCAGACTCTAACAGCGATTCGGAAGGTTGCTTTTACTGAGAAGAGCCGGCAATAAACTTAGAAATTACTCTTTTTAAAATAAGATTTTGTACTTAAAGATGTGTCTTGCTGGAGCGAGCGCTACACCCAAGCATTGTCGTCATTACAATAATCATTTGTGTTGTACAAAGCCTTTTTTACTAAAACCTCTTTCGACGCCTTGGAGACGTCTTGGGGTAGTATCCTTGACAACGACCACTCAGCTACATTTATGAGAAAAGAAATATCTATTAGAAATCCGCTGTCATTTGTCGTTATGAATCTATTGATAGGTCAATTACCACACTGGTATACCCTGACTGTTACGCCACAGGTATTGGGTTCGATTCCCACCCGGGACCAGGATATGTATGCAGCGACATGTCCATGGCCATTACTATGTTTGTTCTGTGTCTGTGTAAATATCTTTATAAGTATTTATTTAGAAAAAAGAGTTTTATATTATATTGTATGTATATCCAGTTTCCAAAGTACATGCTCTGGTTAGTTTGGAATCTAATGGCCGTGTGTAATCTTTATAAGTATATTAAAAAAAACAGTTGCCTATGTAGTATATCAGTTATGCGTTTCCATAGTACATACGCTGGTTAGTTTGGGTTCAGAGAGCCTGGCATGGAAGAGATACTTCAATAAATCGACGACAATCGACGAAATCATGCACAATTTATGAATCATGGTTACAAGTGATACTGCCGTAAAATAGTTAATAGTTTGAACAGCTGTAAAACCTTAATTTTATGTGAGTTAGTTCTTCAGGAAAGTTTACAAGCGGCTCGTTGGTCTAGTGGTATGATTCTCGCTTTGGGTGTGAGAGGTCCCGGGTTCAAATCCCGGACGGGCCCTGTTTTGGAGAATTATTTGACACTACTTAGGTATGATATTGATAGCTTATTGCTTATCTTAGAAGGACTTCCAAGTAAGGTATGACACAAACTCTACTGCAAACTATTGTACCTAAATACCCATGTCAGAATTTGACATAAACTTTTGGTATCTTGCTATTTATTTTTATTACAGATACGACTACAAACAGGGCGACGTTCAACCTTATGGTAAGTGGATGGCAACACCAGGGACATCGCCAATGCGTTTATATCCATAAAATGTGAAGTTGTTAAGTCTCATGTGCCCGTAATTTAATTAACTACCCGTTGTGGTAAGCTGGTTTTCAATCGGAAAGCAAAGAAGGGAACAAAGAGTTTTATGCAGATACTTCTTAGTAAAAGTTCGAAGATCTTTTTGACATTCGTATTGGCCCAACTTGAATTATATTTAGAGTTTCTTCCCTGTTTCT
Source organism: Habrosyne pyritoides (assembly GCA_907165245.1). Lineage (NCBI taxonomy): Eukaryota > Metazoa > Arthropoda > Insecta > Lepidoptera > Drepanidae > Habrosyne > Habrosyne pyritoides. Next base: position 3,325,927 of record OU015592.1, read on the forward strand.
TCCAATCACGATATTAATCAATTAATCAATATTAAGGTAAGGTACTTAGAGACGCATTACTCCTGGGGTTGCAAATAACAGACATTTGCAACACCAGACGGCGGTGACCACTTATCATCAGGTGGACCGTCTGCTTGTTTGTCGTGCAATTTGACATAAAAAAAACTTCCATCACATTTTCGGTATTCAATTTAATATTATTCGTGCCTTTGTTATTAAACTTAAAGTACTTTTTTATGTTTATTCAGTTGTGCATTTTATTGTTTTACTTCGCGTGTACGATTTCTTTTAGGTCTTGTTCAAGCGGCTCGTTGGTCTAGTGGTATGATTCTCGCTTTGGGTGTGAGAGGTCCCGGGTTCAAATCCCGGACGGGCCCTGTTTTTATATTTATATATAACTAATTAGGTAGGACATTCAAATAGTAAATTAATGTTCGTTAGCTTCCATTTATATATCATTTAGAAGTGTAATCATTCCTTTTGATATTATTTACAGCTAGGTTTTGTTGCAAATTTTTCAAAATATTATTAAAAATAAAAACATTGTTCCAGATATTCAATATGACAAACATTGGCGTATCTAGTTATTTTTCAAATAGAAGTTTAGTTAAACTTGTGTCAAGTTATTTTGGTACTTATTTTGGAATTTTGAATCGATCCAGTATCTTGGGGTGGGCACTAAACCATACTGGGGTGAGACCCCTCCCCCCTGCCAATTAAATCTAAAAAAGATATGGTAGTATCTGTGTCTAAGCTACCGTAAATTTACTATATCTTTCGATCTTCGGAACTTTTACTTCGATCCCAAATCATAGAACTTCATGATTTTCATAAACATAACGTCTTCACGCCATTACCAATCTCGAGCTACGGCACCCGAATTGTGTAACTCTCTCGTTTTCAATGTATTAACCTGTTTCATAATAGATTGATGGTTTAGCGCGCGTGCAGTGTGGGACAATAATCTCAGCGCCTTCAATGTAATATCGCACCTTTAGAATTGAAGTGGCATAACTCAAAATTTTAAGAAAATGACTTTTGTACATGGAATTACTTATAAACATGTATTCTATCAGTTTATTATAAATAAATAGATTATTTTAGTCCAGAAAAGGACAAACGTGCTATTTCCGTCTCTTTAAAATCACGCGGTTAACGCGCATCCCTCTGTATTGAAGGATCTCATTCAAAGTTGCGTCAACAGTGCTAAACGCTGGACGTAGTGCGGTTGCTCCGTAAAGGGCGGAAACTGTAATCTGCAGTTTTAATACTAAACGCAAGGTAAGTTATTTCTTCGATACATATTTTTGTAATGACTCATTTTGGTTTTGGGCGTTTCAATACTAAATGATTATAATATTGTGGTGTCGTATTAGTACTGCCGTCATTTTATTACCAAATATTGCTTAAATGATCGAGCCTTATTTTATATTATTGCTTTACTTTACTACCAATTTTGTGACTACGGAGACGTATAGGTAAATATGTTTATTCTTTACTGAATGATATGAGACTTAGTGAGCTTTTTTTTGAGTTGAGTCTTTTTATTTTTATTTCAGTTAAAGTTTGAGATCAATAATGAAAAGAAGTGCAGATCTTATTTTGCATCTATTAAGCCGGAATGAAATATTATGCATAAACAGGGTGAAGAGATGAGAACAGCAAGTGCAGAAGGTTATACTAGTGCTTAAAATGGATCCAAAGAGCGTGATAAGGAAAACTATTAGAAAATAAGGCGACGGATGGAAGTCCTAGATTGAATTGAAATTTTACCGCAAGTGGAAACTGAACAACGGACTCTAAAGGAGATTAACAATACGTCGATAATCAGCAGTGAGAATAGCGTTAATCCAATTATCAAAGAACAAACATCACAAAACATGAGAGATCGATCCAGTAGTACATCATCATCCAGTTCTGTTGTTTGTTTGTATTATTATTATTATTTTTTTTTTTTATTAGTTATTCATAATATTATATTATTGTTCAATAATTCTTCACTTTTGCGATAACACACAGGTATTATTAGTGAGACTAAATAGATTTTATGTAATAAAGCTAAGTTGGTTTTTTAAAAAAAAGAGTTATTGCTGAGTTTATTGTCGGCTCTTCTCAGTAAAAAACAACCTTCCGAACCGGTATTAGAATCAGACTATTCATAAGTGCTTGGAAAGGCCTATTTGAATAAAAATATTTTCATTTCTTCTGTCATCATCTTCAAGTTCCAGCACCACGTCGTCGTCATCAAAGTCTTTTACATAACCGAAGCAAAGCTGAGACGAAATGAAAATAAATAGCTCACCTTCTATCATGTCAGGTACTCAAATCGATTACACGAATATAATTTGTGCCGAGCCCTCAAATAGCAAAATACGGTTAGATAAAGACATAAACTACCGTCAATCACCTGTGCATTCTTTGCAATCAGAAGTCGATCTGAGTGACGCTTATCCGACTTACAACGATTCATCGCTACGACGCTCTTTCAGTTCATCAACCAACACGTCTGACAGGGATGGGGCACATGATGGTGACGATGCAATTGTTTCCTCAGAATAAAAAATCTAGGAAGCGCCTGCGCAATCCGTCTCAATGGAAACAAAATATTGTTAAATCTCTTCGAAATACCGGAAAAGCCTACCAATCACTTTCTAAATCTAACAAAGTAATTGTGTTTGTAGACTTCGTTGTTCTGATAACATAACCCCTGAGCGAAATATACGACTATTATTGGCAGCTAAGTAATTTTGACTTGAAGCGATCATTTATCAAGGCATGCACGATGGAGGTGAAACCAAAATATCAGTACAAAAATGCTGCCCATCCTCGTAAACCAAACACAGCCATTTATTTTACAGCTGATTGCCAAAGAATTCGCGTTTGTAAAACCTTTTTTTATCAATACACTAGATACTCGTATTACAGAGAGACAGATAAGAACTGTGAAACTGAAAACTAATGGCCTTGTGGAAGATCTTAGAGGGCGTTCTAGAAGCCGAGCCCCGATTAACCCAAGTCTTGTACAAGATATTAAGGACCATATTAATAGTCTACCGCGCATAGAATCACATTAACTAAGATCTTCTACTTTAAGAGATTATATGGATGGCAGCAAGAGTATAAAAGAGATATGTAGGGACTTTAATATTAATCAAAACAAATCTCACGCCCGTACTGGGTTTTTTACTTAATATTTACAACTGAAATTAATATAAGCTTTTTTTAAGGCCAAAAAATATTTATGAGACTAATGTACAAGATATAAATATATGAATATGTATTATTAACAAAACTAAATGTGCTGTTTATGATCTCAAAGCTGCAATGTTTCATCTTTTTATTATAGGTCAAGACTTAAATGTTATAATTTTACAATAGTTGAACTAGCTTCTAAATCAAAACATAATAATAAAAAGAAAAACGATAGTGAACTAGGTGCATATGAAGAAGTATATTGCTACTTTTGGAAAAGAAGACATGGTAATAAAGGGGCTATTGAAATAGGTTTCTGCGTTTTTGATTACTTAAAGTCCCATCAGTGAAAATAATGCAGACAAAACTTTAAATCTAATATTTTATTCAGAAATTGTAATGGTCAAAACAAAAATAAATATATTGCCAGTTTATAGCAGTTTAGGCCACTGCATAAGACAGTGGCCCATTTTGACAACATTCAATCAATAACGCATAAATATCTAATTAAGGGACATACACAGAAAGAGGGAGACAATGCACATAGTTTAATTGAAAAGAAATAAAGAGAAACCTAAGATCTGGTCCTATTGACAAACCGCAACAATATATGCCTTTACTAAGAGGTGCTAGAAAAACTGGCACCCCAATTAGAGTTAAAGAGTTAAGGTTACAATTTTTTATAGACTTAAATGTGTTACAGAACGAATGGGGGGTATAACTTTATTTAGGATGTTGATAAAAATGCAGTGGGTTTGAGGGACTTAGATAGCGAGATAAAAGTGTTAAAATTTGTTAAAGACGAGCTATTTTTATTTTATTATAAAAATACATATGCTGAAAAAGACTTTAAGAAATAAAATGAAAAAAGCGTGTGAAATTACAATAACGAATGCTTATAGTCCAAAATGGTGCTTGCAGAAAATAAAAAAAAGATCTGAATTATCTTATAAGAACTAAAGCAATCCCTAGTATCTACGCCTGGTTCTATGACTCGCGTTTATAATTATTTTTAATAAATTAACTTAATGATCTATTTTGATCTCATTTTAGTGTTGAATCCAGATATGTTATTTTTGCTGTTTATTTAAAAAAAAGTGAATGGTTGATTATGTTAATTAGTTGAGTTTGATAAAAGTTTTTTTATTTCGTAAATTCTTTCTTAGACATTTTTATAAATATTTTTTGGCCAGTTATTCAAATATAACAAAATGACTTTTACTTTATTATTTTTCTACTCTATTGATAAGAAGTATTTCATTGTTTTATATTATTTTATCGAAGGTTTACATAGTATTTGGAGATTATTTCAAACCATTGATTTTTATAAACTTACTTTAATTGAATACCAGGTGCTAATGTTATGTTGGTAGCAGTACCAGTAGATTAGTGTTTAATGATGATTAGTGAGGGAAAATTTCAAAATACACGATTTTGAAACCAAAGTCTGTTTTTCACTTTCCTTTAATTTAACTAGTCTACAATAATTAAACTAGCATATTGAAAAATCTGTCACCATGTTCAAATATAACATTAGAAATTAATCGCCTCTTTTTTAAATAGGCACAATTTGTTTATGTATCGTTAAGTAAAAAATGGACTCAAAGTCAAATATGCCAATAATATTAAATTGATTTCGGAAAATAAGTGTCATTTTTTTTTTAATGACTAATTTACAAATGTTCTAATTAGTTATACGTAAAGGTTTAGTGTCCAATCATTAAAACAATTCCTACCCTACGGTTAATAACAAAAAAATTAAAAATAAACGCTTAACCTAGAGCAATAAAATTGAAAATCTACAAAACGGCTAATTCTTCTATTACATTTTTGGTGTTTACCAAAAAACAAGAATTTTGGATTAAGCCACTTCAATTCTAAAGGTGCGATATGTAAAAAAAAAAACTGCAGCTACGCTTACGAGAGCATTACACAATGGCCCCAATGCTAATCATTTCTAAACGTTACTTGTTAATATTAACATTATCACTTAACCATTAGGGGATATTCATAACTCGCTCTTAAATATCACCTGTCAATTGGAACACTCTCACTATTAAACAAGACTTGAACCAAGAAGATGTATAAAGGAAAAATTAATGTAAACCAATCTGTAACGAAACGAACCTTATGAGTTCTTGTATAAGCGAAGCAATGATCAAAAGATCAAACTTTAATAAATCGCTTCCGGTCGCTCGATGTCGATATTATAGCCAAGTTCAGATAAAACTTGAGATAGGTCAGGGATATTGTAACTTATGATAAATGTGTTAAGTGTACCATTTTTTTTGTTTACATTTTATTCGACTACATTTTGTTTTGCGGTTTCACCTGCGTTCCTGAGAAGTAGGGTATATCCTAAAGTAACTATCTACCAAATTTCATCAATATCGGTTCAAGCATTTCGCTTTATTATTCATAAATTTCTTACCAAAAGCTTAAATATATCAATTTTCAGTACCCTTACTTGAGGAATCACAATCTTTTATGCCTTATTTCACCCTCTTCAAGATGATTTTTTGAGACAAAAGTATGCCTAACCTATGTCTGTCTCTAGGATATAATCTATCTCCTTGCCAAATTTCATTACGACCCATTCGGTCGTGAAGAGGTAACAAAGAAATCAGCAGAGTTACATTCGCATATTTAATATTAGTACGGATTTGTTACCACAGCTCCGAAACGGCTAATGATATTTGGAAATATGTTCTGTATTCACACGTAGGGTACATATGATACCTAGAGGGCACGGGCCTAAACTGAAAATAATACAGAATATATATATTTTTTTATTGAATACGGTATCGCTTTTCAAACCGTTGGGCAGAGACTAGTGAAGTAAAAACTCACATCGAAAACGCAAATTAATTAATAATTTGTTATATTATTATATAATAATACCAAATTAAAAAATATGTTTTGCCTAAGGGAAGCTTTTTGATTACCATAAGGAATTTTAATTTTTAGTAAATGAATAAAAATATACTAAACTACTTAAAATTAAATTAAATAAAGTATTATAATAATGTGCCTAAGTATTCAATTTATATAGTATACACCTATCTACCATATGTAAAACAAATCGTAATAAAAATCGAGAATCCTTTACCTTTAAACTTATTTGATTAAATGACGTCTGACAATTATCTTACAGTACCCTTGTAGATTTCGCAAAAAGCTATTTTCTCAGAAGTTTTATTAATGATAATCTACGTAAGTTCTTCCAAGAACGAGTCTTTAGTATTTACCCCTTTACCAAGATCCTGGGGCTCGATTCTGTATGGAAAATGACACTAAATCGAAGATGTTTCGTCGCGGCCTCTATGCTGTCTCTGTCGTTAACTACGCTAATACTACAAATCACGTGAGAGATAAGTTCTCCGTGAAGCGGCTCGCCGACGAAGTTTGTATGAGCTGAATAAGGGGGCTGCAAAGGTCAACCTTAGCAATCAATAAATACGATGCATCTTTGAATAAACACTTAATTAGTACATTTATTAACATATATGCGCGGATTCCACTGAATCCAACTATTTCATACAATTAATAGACATGTTCTGTTAAATAGCATGTTAGACATGACATTTACGACATTTTCCATATTATATTTTAATATAATTTTCCAACATCCCATTGTTGGGTATGAATAGGGTTTACACGCTATTATTTATTAATAATAAACGATATATTGAGCCTTTAAACTATTTATATTTATTATATGTATACCCATGTAAATAATCTAATAATATATTTTAGTCCATGTCTTGGGTTTCAAGATATACTAGTCTCCCGCGATTTTACACGCGATCCCATTTTATATAACATTTTCGCGCAATAAAAATTAGTCTATATGTTTTTCCAGGACATGATCTATCTATGTGCCAAATTAAATGCAAATCCTTTTTTTTTTAATTTTTGCGTGAAAGAGTAACAAACATCCTCATAAACTTTGGCATATTAGTAGTATTTATTGAGAAACTAGTGAAACGTCCCAGCTTTGTCTGAATAATACTAAAATTGCTATTACAATCATTTACTTTCCGCATTTAATACTCTAAAATCTGGTTAAAACCGGATTAATAATATACCGATAATGGTTCAAAAGAACTAAGCATACAAACAAACAGGCAGACATAAATAGTGACTCTGTTTTAAAGGTAGTTTATAAATAGTAAGATCTGTTTCAAAATTACGATTACGATATTTTTATTCAATTATTTCAAAAAAAATTATTTACTCTTTATAGTAACGGGGCAATGCATCGTCTTAATTCGCAGATTTGGCATTTAAAATCGTCATTCCTTACTTTAGGACATATTCATATGAAAGTTATCATACTTAGGGGATGTCATTGCCATTGTTTCAAAATTCAATTCAAAATTCAAAACCATTTATTCAGTTTAGGCCTTCGGAGGGCACTTATGAAGGTCAAATTTAAAGTTACTGAAGCTACAACCGGTTCGGAAGTCAGCCTTCAACTGAGAAGAACCGGCAAGAAACTCAGCAAGGTTACATTCTTTTTTATTTGTTATATAATTTTTTATCTATTCTGACTTTTTGGCTATTTTATAATTTCAATTTTACATAATTTTATATTTAACAATTACAAAATACTTATTATGGGTAACATTAATAAAAACAAAAAAAAAAAAAAAAAAAAAAGACATATGACAAGACTACAAAATAGAAAATAACAATAATTAGGTACTTACAACTTAAACAAGAGATTTAGAGGTGCACTGTGCAGAGAGCAGCTATTTCCATACATTTTTATCTTTAATATAATGAACTACCTTGTAATACGCTTTTTCTTTCAAAACTTTCCTAATATAATTTTTAAATTTATGATCAGACATTTTGGTTATTGAAAGCGGTATCTTATTATAAAATCGAACACAATTACCAAGAAATGACTTGTTAACTTTAGTTAGTCTAAAGTATGGAACAACTAACTTCTCCCTTTGTCTTGTATTTATACTATGAATATCTAATTTTGACTCAAACATTCCTATGTTTCTACGTACAAACATTATATTTTCATAAATATATAGTGAAGGTAATGTCATTATATTTATTTCTCTAAATAAATCTCTTAATGATTCACGGGGACCCATACTGTAAATTGCACGAATTGCTCTTTTTTGTATAATAAATATTGATTCTATATCCGCTGCTGCTCCCCAAAACAAAATACCATAGGACAAGAGGCTATGAAAATATGCAAAATAAACTAATTTGGCCGTCTCAACATTCGTCAATTGTTTAATTTTCCTAACAGCAAAAGCAGCCGAACTTAATTTAGCAGCTAGAGTATCAACCTGAGGTCCCCATTGCAATTTATTGTCTAATGTAAGACCCAAAAATACCGTTTTATTTAGAAGATCAATATGGCTCCCATCTATTATTATTTGGCTATCTACTTGTGCTACATTTGGTAAAGAAAACCTTAAGCATTTAGTTTTCTTTGAATTTAGTAATAGATTATTTGTAGCAAACCACCCACAGACAATTGACATAGTATGATTAACTTTAGTTAGATCTTTCTTTTCTATTAACTTTAAAAATTAATGATGTATCATCAGCAAACAAGACAATATCTGTGAGGTCATTTACAACATATGGCAAATCATTTATATATACTAAAAACAAAAATGGACCTAAAATTCAACCCTGGGGTACCCCCATTTCGACTAAAGAGCCCTTGGATGTTGTGCCGGTAATCCCTACCTTTTGCTGGCGATTTGATAAATAAGATAAAACAAGATCATGAGCAGTTCCACGAATTCCGTAGAAGTCAAGTTTTAGTAGTAGCGTACGGTGGTCAACGCAATCGAATGCCTTGGACAGATCACAAAAAATGCCAATCGCATCCTGTGAATCCTCCCATGCGCCATAAATGTGCCTCAGCAATGTTGCTGCCGCATCGGATGTAGATCTTCCCTTCGTGAAACCGAACTGATGACCATGCAATACCTTATGCTTAGTAAAGTGACTTGACATTTGATTAAGCAGCAATTTTTCAAAGATTTTACTAAGTGCTGGCAGAACGGAAACTGGTCTGTAATCAGATGGATTCTCCCTACAACCGGACTTGAAAATAGGTACTATTTTACTATATTTCATTAAATCAGGAAAACAACCCTGATCAATGCATTCATTAAAAATATTTGATAAAACAGGTGCAATCGCTGTTATTATTGATTTTACGATTGTTACTGATAAGCCCCATAAATCTTCAGTACTTTTCATATTGAGAGAATTAAAAGTTATTATGATATCGCTAGCATTAATATGGTCAAATTTAAAACTTGGAAATGTATTATGAATATGCTGCTTGAGTAAAGATTCCGCTGCTATAGGACATGATTTAAGGCTTTTAGTAGTTATACCAGGTATACTCGTGAAGAAGTTTTCAAAAGCACAGGCTACATCTAAATTATTTGTTAGAATTTTATCATTAATTTTAAGAGTTACCTGTTCATTATTATTTCTAATTTTACCAGTTTCCGTATTAATAACATTCCAGACCGTCTTTATTTTGTTATTAGCATTACCTATTTTATTACATATAAAGTAAGATTTAGCTTGATTACACACTAACTTGAAAGTCTTTGAAAATTTTCTAACATATTTATGAAATTCCTCGTTCTGAGTTAGAGATTTTAAATGATAAAGTTTATACAACCTATCCCTGCTCTTACGAATACCTTTTGTAGCCCAGTCACTAAATCCCATTTTACTATTTACCTTCACTATTTTAGTAGGACAGGCTCTATTAAAATTATCGCAAATCCCGGACAATAAACCTTCATACAAGACATTGGGCTCAACACTATGATATATTGTATTACAGAGTTTCAGTTCTAAATTATTCTTAAAGGTGTCTAATCTTGCCTTAGTAGTAGGTCTAATTACTTTCGTTACTTTAAATACTTGTCTTTTAAATGGCAATTCTATTAATTGAGCCTTATGATCCGAGCGAACACCACTAATAATCGATTTCCCTAGTATACTACTATTAGTTAATATATTATCAATACAAGTAGCCAAAGTGGCTGTAGATCTTGTTGACTCACTAAACAATAAATCTAAGTTGAACGATTTGAATAAGGCAACAAAATTCCGACTTTCAGATGAATTACTAAGAGTATCTACATTAAAGTCGCCACATACAACTATTGACTTGTTAGAATTATTAAATAACTTACGAAGAATCTCTTCCATTATAGACGTAAACAATAAAAAATTTGATGCCGGTGGCCTATAAACACAAACAATAATATAGTTCTGCAACTCTGCACAAGACACCTCAAAATTCAAAATTCAAAACCATTTATTCAGTTTAGGCCTTCGGAGGGCACTTATGAAGGTCAAATTTAAAGTTACTGAAGCTACAACCGGTTCGGAAGTCAGCCTTCAACTGAGAAGAACCGGCAAGAAACTCAGCAAGGTTACATTCTTTTTTATTTGTTATATAAATTTTTATCTACTCTGACGTTTGTCACAACTTTCACGCAACATAAGGTACCTACAATCCTATTCTATACAGAACCATCCTAACGCTTATTAAAATAACCTACAATTACCATTAATATATCAATATAAAAAACTGTTATAAATCCAAATATACAAGGTTATAATTAAAACATGACCCAGTGTCAAAGAATTAAGGTATCGAATACCGAGTAATATCGATATCCGCCGGCGCAACCCTTTAATTGTGTTCAAATCGAAGCTTATGTTATTATTCGTTCGAACATATCGATGTGGTTTATTAATCGTTTTAATCGTCATAGATTATATATTCACACCAATTAATTAGCCGCTAACTGATTGTGCCTACTCAAATTGTATTTGTAATGTGAATTGTGATGCATACATGCAACAACAGAACTGTTAAGATGTTATTTCCTTCTCTTTTATTTATAGTTTTTGAATCAGAATCACACATTTTCTGATTTACTAATTTCTGAACGCAGTCCAGTCTTTCAAATAGGATTCCGTAAATTTTATTAGGAACTCGTCTTGTGGTGTTAAAAGATCATATAAAAAAAAATCTTACCTTATTTTTGTCTAAAAATTCCTTCACCTTCTTATTTTAAGGTGTGGCAACCCAATCGAGTATCCATTTCTTTTTCATGTGAGTGTCTCACTTTTTAGTTACCTACTTGTCACTAATATCTAATTAACCTCTGTATAGAAACATTTTTTTTCATGTCACTTGGGCCGACAATCAAGCAGACGGTCCACCTGATGGTAAGTTGTCACCGCCGCCTATGGACATTTGCAACACTAGGAGCATCGCCAATGCGTTGTCGACCCTGAGACGTGAAGTTGTTAAGTCTCATGTGCCTGTAATTTTTTTTTACTAGGTTCAAGTAATTTTTCTCTCCTGTCCTCACAGAGGATGTTATCATTTATCTACAAATAAATCAAAATATACCGTATATCTAATATACACATTACTCGGACTACTCCAGTGGCGAGGCCCCGAGGCGCGCAGACAATATCGCTCGCGATTGAATTATCGATTCGATAATAGGATCGGGAGAGTAATACCCCTATATATTGTTCAGGGAACATTAATTATGAAAGCTAGCGAAACAACTTGTTTAAAAGGAGTTTGGTTAACAACATACATCGGATTTTTAAAACCATTAAAAAATACTTTTTATTTTTGCTGGTAAACAAAACAATATTACAATACTACAATATTATAAAAATAGCGAAACAGCTTGTTTATAAGGAGTTTTGTCAACAACATACTCGTATATCAAAATGTGAGAAATCTTTAAAAAAAAATTTACTTATTGTTTTGGATAATCGATAAAAATCTACAAAACACATAATACAGTAGAATATCGTTAAAAAAAGTATATATCAATTTCACAAATCAACAATGTAACTGACCTACAGACACTGGTCGAAAGCGCCGGCAAACAGATAACAATCGAAATGGCGCCCGAAGCGTCACCAAACTGTCACATAAACGAACGAGCGCATTAAAATGAAACACCTCAAAGTAATGGACATAAATTAAATAGTCATCCACGTCACTCAAGCCAAAGGACCCGAAGAAATACGCCTTGACGGAAGCCAGGTAGTTAAGATCCGAAACAAAAATATAAGATAACACCAGTTAAGATGTTAAATTTTATTAGAAGGTAACAAAGCGACTCTAATTTACGCCTTCGTCTGTTATATAAGGATATATAGCATATCCTTTGACGAGGACTCGCCTCCACCAAAAATAATCGAGTATCGAAAAATATTTCTCTACTAGCTGTCCCCCGCCGTTTCACCCGCGTTCCCAAGGGATGTGACATTTTCCCGGCACAAAAAGTATCCAATGTATTGGCATATATAATATATAAGGCATTTTCTATTTATGTGGCAAGTTTCATCCAAAACCGTTTGGTAGTTTTTGAGTGAAGGACCAACAAATATCCATACATACAAACTTTCGCATTTATAATATTACTAGGATTGGATGAGCAAACACTACATAAAATTTCCTCAAACCAATGGTTCATTTAGAATTACAGGGGGTCATACCACACGCGAATATATCGGCATTCATGACGACACTGTCGCTAGAAACGGATCTATACAATACACAGTGGTTACAAGTAAATTACCCGAAGCACTCGTAATCTACGCCCAGGAGGCAAACAATAGAGCGATAAATGCGACTGCAACCGACGACTAGAAAGCTACGAACATATCGACAACGAATAAATCAGAGACAACCTCGAGCGTTACTACTGTACTTGGGAACGTCCGGAAATATATAGTGGAACGTTACAATACAAACACAGGAGCATAAGTCAATTTTGTGTAACATAAAGTTCACAGTTTCATAGAAATTGGCCGTCGTTGTAGGAAAGTTTACACTTATCTGTCTCATCTGTGCGTTGATTTATTTGTAGAGTCGAAGTAGTTAACGCTTGTCTTAATTCTTTGCTAATCGATAGCTCCATTGAAACGTGCTTGGAATTTTAATGTGCGTTTTAATCTTTGACACAAAATTATGTCCCTATGTTGTTGATTTCAAAATATTTGTATTTTTTTTTACTTTAGACTTGTTTAGTCGTACACGGGCTATTTGACATTTTTCTATACTACCTGTTCCCCTGCATTCCCGACAGATATATAGCCTTAGTTAGTTCTTATACTTACATACTTCCTATACAGGCCAGTTGGTGGTTTGCGACTCTGACTCCCACCCAGGACAAACATTTGTGTGCATGAACATATCTATTTGATCTGTCTGGGTGTGAATATCTACATAAGTATGTATTTAGAAAAAAATTAAAAGTTGTGTGTGTAGTATATCAGTTATCTGGTTTCCATAGTACAAGCTCTGCTTAGTTTGGGATTAGATGGCCGAGTGTAAATAAAGTCCCGGGATATTTATTTATTTATTATAACATTGGCTATCTATCAGTGAAAATTTCGTCAAAATTGGTCCAGCAATTTTAGAAGCTGAAAATTTATTTCACAACTTTTTGCAACAAATGCAATTACAGACAAACTCTTCAATGTTATTCATTCTCATATATGAAAAACTGGATGCATTCACTCACTAAAAGTTACTAAAGTTTACCACATAAATAACGAACAGGCTACCATCAAGTCGGCCATTAATTCTTAGACATACAGCAGCAGTAAATTTTGGTAAAAAAAAAACATAATGTACCTTGAATTCTTCCACGAGTAATTTCGTAATTCGAGTAATCTTCAGGGCATCATAGCAATCATAGGTGGAGAAACGTAACTTAGTTGAAAACAACTCAACAATAGCGGTTTTGGGAAAATAAAAGATTTTATCGATAATATTTTCCCTTCATTATTTAAGTTGTGGACGAAAGTTCATGTTTATAAGACAGCTTAGTTAGAGTAACAAAGATTTTATGAATGTCTGTCTATATTTGTTTTGAAAAGAAATCGTTCTACTGTTTGTGTTTTTACGCACAACTTTTAGTTGATTTGATACTGACTAATTGCTTGTCAAATAAAATCAGATTTTACTGTATTCGTTTAGATATTTCAATTACCCCATACTCCAGTAATCTGTGATATATCTATAGAAAAAAATAAAATTGAGTGTCTGTTATAACGTCAAAATAACACAACAAAAAAATGTAATCTTTTAAGGTCTCTATATTCCGATTCTGTATACTAATCTCAGAAAGAGCCAGACCGATTTTAGCGGGACATAAACTACTCATTTATCCCGGGAAAAGAAGCATTCCTCGAGAACGCCGATAAAACTGTAGGTAAGGTAGGTAATATAACATCAAAACGTATAAAAATAACCTTTAGTGAATCAAAAGAAATTTCACAATCCAAACCATAAAATAACGTAAAGCCCACCAAAACAATAATCATATTTATCATGATCTTGAAGAAGCTTAGTCTCGCAGTCGGTTTCATGAGCACCCAATTTCTAGGGCACCTCGATACCATCACACACGTTCGCATTATCCCCCAATCTATACGTGACGCCACCAACTTCTCCATAACAAGTCTTGTTCTCATGAGTATCTACATCTAACACCAAACTTATAGTGAAATGGGCACCTTCGATAAACATGACATTAGGTTGAAATTAAACTGCAACAAATTGTTATACGGTTTTATTTTCAGGGGAATGAAGCGTAATCTACATCTGTAATTTACATTCAATGTTATTATTATGAATAAATTGTAATTTCATTAAAAACCTTTAGGTTTACAGCTAGCTTGAAATCTAGGCACTTCAGCAAAAAAAAATCACATGAATGACGTTCCACCTGATGGTAAATGGTCACCGCCGTCTATTGACATTTGTAACACTAGAGGCATCGCCAATGCATTGTCGACCCTGAGACGTGAAGTTAACACTAAACATACCGGGTCAAATGACCCATTTTCAACTTTGGATTGAAAATGCACGTATCATCTTATTGCTTTTGCACATTTGAGTTCATGACTTTTCTTACTAATTAATATACAGTTATACTATTTATTTCCCTTGCTAACAACCATATTTCATACATTGAAGCAGGAAACATAAAGTCACATTTGACCCGCTATGGTAGAAATAGGTACCTAGTAAGTGTTGGTATGATTAGTGTTAAATCTCATGTGCCTGTAATTTCATTTCTTTAACATAAAATTTCATTATTCTGAATAATTAATAATTATCGTAATATAATAAAAAAATTAACTATAAAACGGCCACCTTGAAATCTTGCCCCTTCGACTAAAAATTATTTCAAAAAGTGTACATAAATATTATATTATATGCTATTGTATATATAATAAATCAAAAAAGTATCGTTAACATTAGTAATCATGTCTATAGTCAAAGGATCTGTTAGAATCTGTTCTTTTCCTCTCTCCTTGATTACTTGACCCACTACTGCTACCACCATAACGATTCCTACTACCATAACGACTACCAGCAATTCTATCTTGGTCATCTTCATCGTCATTCCCTAGAGGAGACCTGTAAGTCATATCGTCTTTGTTTAAAGGCTTCACGGCTGTGAATTTACCAACATCTGGAGGTGGTGGTGATTTCCCCAGTAGATCAGCGATGTAGTTTTCCCTCTCTATTTGGTATCCACGCGCCTTTTCGAATTCTGCAACAAAATTGTTGATTACAATTCTCAGATTTTGAGGAGCCTTTATGATAATTTCTGGAGGTTAAAAAAATTGTAAATTGAAACAAACGCCAAAACTAATCCATAAATTTAAATAAATGTTTTTAGATATATATATCGTATCTATGTGCATTAAGTAGCATTCAAACAAAAAAAACATGCTTTCCAAAATTACAAAAATTTACTGTGTTAATTTACCATATACTATTAACAAGCAAATTCTAAATTGATCAGATGCAACAACATTCTAGCACTCAATACAGGAAAACATCTGAAGGTGATTCATACAGATTACGTAATAAAGTGTTGATAGTATTTTATAGGGTACTAACTCTTGATGGCATCCTTGGCGGGTACCCCGAGGCGGTCCCTCATGTAGCGGCACACCATGTACCCCGTGCGATTAAGGCCATGGGTGCAGTGGACGCCGACCAGAGACTCTGTGAAAATTTATAGTGTAAAATACTGTCCTTCTATCTAAACATAAACTTATTCTAAACTAGCTGTAGTTTTTTTTTCGTGAGCCGATTTTGATAAAATAAAGCCAATATATTGCCCCAGGCTTAATTCCAGTTATCTGTGAAAACCCTATTAAAATTTGTCCAGTATTTTCCGAGATTAAATTGTTCAAACAGAGGCAAAGTTATCAAAAATGATTTAATTTTACAATGTTACTCTCTCAAAATTTTTTGTTATCGGCATATCTTTTTTATATACAATATAATTATAAAAATATAATTCTGTATCGGCGAAATTCTTTCTAGCTAACTTATTTTCCTATAGAAATATTCTATAAAACCTTTCTAGTAGCCATAGAAAGGCAAATCAATCAAATAAAAGACAAAGCGCGTCGATATCGATTCAACTAAAGCGGTCCGCGGAAAATAAACGAAAACCTAATGTTTGTGTCTTCAAATCGCACCGCAAACATGCCCGGGGGTCGTTGACTTACGCCCCCGACGCACCCCATCGCACTACAGCGATGGGGGATGCAGTGGAGGCGGGGGAGGCAGGGGAGGAAAGGAAGTCGTGGCCGCGGTTTGACACTTCCTCAGGAAGACCTTTGAAGTAGCAAAGAAGTCGTAGGTACTGTATTGCACTGTGGTGGTGATATTTAAAAGAAAAAAATGAAAACTGTTCCTTTGAAGAAATCCGAAGAATATGACTTTACTTTAATCAACATAAAAAAAAATATCCATACAGCTAGATTGCAATTAAAAAGAAAAAACCCAGTATCCAATAAATATAATCGTAAAGTAATAAAGTATATAGAAACATCAACATAAAGCAAGATATCAATGTCACAGACAGTAAACATTACAAATACATTTCTTAGCACGAGACAAAAAACAAGCAAGTGTACATATTGCCGATGCAAAGTTCCCACGGAGCGGCCGCAAGGTAATGCATTTGAGGCATAACACATGCAAATGCATGCCAAGTCTGGTCGGGACAGAAAAAAAAACAATACCACAAAACAATCCATCAAGGGGCTTTCGCCGGCAACTTAATTAAGGAGTATACCCGTTTTTCAATTACAGAAACAAACGATTCAAAATTATAATTGCTGGAAGACAAACTGAGAATTATGTGTTTGGATTTCTTGTACTGTAACAAGGTAGGGTTGTACCCTATTATGCTTTTGTTTTTTGCATTTGCTATTACTGTACCTGTTACGCAAAATTCTATAAGTATTCATATGGATGGTAATTCCCTGATATTTTGCTTGTGATTGAAGAAGTAGTCAAAAATATATACATTAAACAATTGTAATATTTCACAATAAGCTACGACTTCATAGGTGGCAGCTAACTAAATGGTTACAAAATACTAAACTTTATACTTGACCTTCATAAGTGCCTTGCGAGGGCCTAAACTGAAGAAATGGTTTTGAATTTTGAGCATTATAAATGTAAACGGAGTAAGATGAAACCTGGTACACAGATAAAATCTGATATAACTCGAACACATTATATACGGATAAAGATACTCTCATCCAGGGAAAACATTAGACCCCTCAGGAACACGAGAAAACCCGTGGAGCATACAGGATGTTACAAAACTACACGTAAAGCCTAAAGGATGTTAAATAGGGCCTTATAACGAGTCCATTCACAATATTTAAGGGCCGTAGTAACGCTGTATAGCATACCTAAAAAAAATAAAAAAACTGATTTTTATGAATGAAAAATAAAAAGCTATTAAAGTAGACAATTATTAGGTAAAATAGGTACGTAGGCCTTTCTGTTAAATAATCTGGTTCCCTGACATGACAGCTTACTAGGGTTGTTGGCTTTGATAATTCATTATATTTTTACGGGGTATTTTGTGACACGTTGTATAAACAAACTCTACTAAGATTTTATTTCACTACGTTTTCGACTCGTGATTATAACCATGCCAATTTTTTTTTTCAGTACAAAGAGTCTCTAAGTTACCAACTGACAATGAGCGAAACATGACTACGGAACCCAAACAGCATTTGGTTCCTTTAAAATGTCAAGTAACTATTATTTATAAAGTAGCCAATTCACATGCAAATCATTGCTGACAATACAATAAGCCAATAGACGAATACAAGTTACTTAGCATAGAAAGCGGTAACCGCATTACAAAACGTAATATAGTCGATACAAAATAAACACAACACTAGTAACCGAGCTAACACGGACAAAAGGTATCAAAATGGGGCGTAACATTAATTATAATAAATATTACGTGATGAATAAATGTATTATGTAATACTAGGACCTGCTATAGTGACAATACAATATTTATAAATGCGAAAGTATGTGAGGATGAATGTATGTTTGTGTGGATGTGTGGATGCGTGGATGTATGGGTGTATGGATGTTACGGATGGATAATTTACGTAAGAATAATATAATAGTTGCTAAGTAACTTAATCCCATTATTACGTACATAAGAAATGAATGACCTAAAGGTAACCATAAAAGGAAATTTCAAAGAAAGTGGGTGTTAACGCAAATGTGTGGTGTGAATAAAATTCTTGATGATCTTTATCTTTAACCGGGATAAAACCTTTTTTCTTTTCATATTAAGATTTTTGACAGAAAGGGCATTTCATCATCATCATCATTATCATCAGCCTATCTCTGTCCACTGCTGGACATTGGCAGGACACTGAGCTCGAACTTCAGCTCTTTTTTGAGGGGCATTTAGTAATATGTATTTTAACCATCTGAGAGTATTGTTGCAGAAACGCAAAATTAATCAGAGCCTCAATGAATAAAATGGAGAAAATTCCTCAAGTTATTTTGATAAAGAATCCTGCGGAATTTTCCATCACTGGGGCCTTAAGCTAGTTGGCATGTCAATTAAATAGCTGCTAAGATAGTTTGGATCCCTCTCGACTGGATAGCATAGGACAATATTTGTTAAGACTTTAAAAATATTTAATATCACTGGTATCAGAAAACCTTAAAAAAGCAACGCAAAATCGTTATTGAATCTCTCACAATCTATAGTCCCTTATTAAAGTACACAACAAATATTAACTCGCACAAATGCTAAAACGTTTCTGTATACCAAAGTGGTTTGATCGATGGTAAAAATGCTTTTCGTTAAAATATTCTATTGGAGCATTATATACGATTGACGTCAATAGAAAAATCAACAAATTATCATGTGGATAGCGTCTAATTCTTAATAAAATATTTATTTACAAAATTTAAGATTTTATCACCAAAGAATGTTGAAATATGTACATAGAATACTTTTAAATATTTGTATAATTTTATATTTAGTACTCCAAATAGGAAGGTTATATAACAGAACGATATATCAATTTAAAACATTAATAGTACTATGTAAATGCATTCAATTACAATCGCAACTAAACAGAGATGCATGCTTAGTGCGCATCGCGTTGCGTATCGATTGTCGACAATCGATTCATTGTGAACGAGATGACTCGATTCGATATCGATACGCGACGGTTCGCCTACGCCCGACCTCCTTACACCGTAATCGGATTATTAGGATTTTACCACACGCATTCGTGTGACTGCGATGTATTAACAATGTTACAATGTCAAACTAGTACTAGGTATTCCTTTGTCGGGCTAAATTACTGAGTGTCGCAGATACTCCGATAGTTCTGTTAGTATCGTGGTATCTACTACTCTATAAATGTTAGCATACTTGTTTTACATATTATATATTTGCCATTATTTTAAGGAGAAATCAATCTGAAGTGAGCCTGTTAATCTACATCTTGTCAAAAGTATTATTTACAAGACAATAAACTGGATATTAAATTATTTGTTGATGAAAATATTTCTAGGGAAAAAATGTTCATCTATTTTTCATGTAAATTCAAAATCTCTACAGCTTATAGTACTTCCAAAGGTTGATGCACGTTAGTTACCACATTCTGTATAAACGCCGGCGCCAGGCGTGGGCAGAGATGTGATGATCAGATGACTGATTAGCTATTTAAGAATAATTAATTGTTGCAACGGCCCTACATACCTTCGTGGTATTTTTATGAGGGAATTACATGCATTTTTAAAGATAATTTTGTCAACAGGTGCATTGAAAAAAAATGCCGAAGTGAAAGCGTGAAATAATATATTAGGATGTGGAGTTATTTTATTAGTTTGGATATATCCGAAGAAAGTAACATTTACAGTGATAACAATCATTATTTACAAGTAAAATTATGAATAATTAATGTCAAAGTATAGATGAAGGTAAACATAAGTGTAAAAGATGAAACTAAACTCCATAAAATTGATAATAAACTTTGAACCTCGAAGACAACTAGAACTTAATACAGTGGCAATTCCAAAGCAAGATATAGAGAACAATGCTTGTCTGTTAAATCCTTCAACCGATATTTAAACGACTAATAATCGAATAAACAGAAAATCAATTCCGAGCAGATAAGATCACTTTAAACTGATACAAGCGAATCAACAAAACAAACAACCACAAAACAGTTGAATGACACAGACCATTAATGAAGACATAAAACAAAACAGCAGAATAGGATAATAATTCTCGCAATAAATAGCGCTATTTATTACAAACACCGGTTAAAGTACGTTATCACTCCGCAAATAGACAAACAGATTTGTCAGCAACATTTATACTGCCACTGGTACCAAAAGCGCAACTTTGTCTACTATCTTGCTCTAAAGTGAGCAAACTGCAACAAACGCAGCTTCTATATCTGGAAACTTGTAAACTAAGTTACGGGCAGACTCATTTATCAGTGACGTCAGCTCAATAATTTTATGGGATTCACATTTCACAACGCAAACTTTAGCAGAAACTCTTGATAAGAATCACATTTTGGAACACATGAATCATGTGGATAATAAATCAGATTACTAATATGTTATTCAGATGGGAGTTCTATTACTAATACTTCTTCTATTGTCCATAGACCTTTTAATGGATATTTTTGCACATAATCTCTTTACCAGCTATAGGTAATATAGAGAAAACAAAATGTGATCTATCCACGCGGCAATTTCATCCCTCAGTCCTTGCGTAATGATAGAGTAATAAGCATACAGAGTAAGCATGTAAAACGTAAGTAGCAAAATAATATTAGAATTGATCTAAACCTAAGTGACATACGCAACGTTGTAATTCTTCAATCAATAAATAATGTATGTAGATTAAAAATCAGTCAAGTGAAACTTTTTGCTGCACAAAATAAACTGCAAAAGAAACTCAATCGATTATCAATAAAGCGTTC
The DNA here is from genome assembly GCA_907165245.1 of Habrosyne pyritoides. NCBI lineage: Eukaryota > Metazoa > Arthropoda > Insecta > Lepidoptera > Drepanidae > Habrosyne > Habrosyne pyritoides. Next base: position 3,347,500 of record OU015592.1, read on the forward strand.
ATAAGTGGCAAGTCATCACAAAATAACGGTAAAGCAGTCAATCTATCAACTTGGCAGAGCCAAGATGTGACATCTCGTGTGAGGCGCGTCAAATGTCTACGCGTCAAACATTTATAACACCAATAACTTTCATAATTAATTCTCATGTTATTATAAGGCTATTTGGTGTATCGTTCCGGGAATTGTTAAATGGTATTTTAATGGGAATAATAAAAATTATGATTTATTGTGATACAAATGGTAGTTGTGTGTTATTTGATGGTGTTATGCAAGCTATGCTTCTGGCCGATAGAGACTATGACATATGACACTTCAAATTAAATGTATCAAGTAACAAGAACAATAAATACAATTGTGGACTTTATTAGCACTTCGGCAATGTTCAATGTTGAAACTGATGGGTATTGACGTACACTTAGAAAACTTGTACGAAGTGAATTCCTAACACAATGAAAGAAACTATTTCTATTCGCAAAAAATCTGAAATAAACAGCCAGATAAATGAAGACAAAACAATTCCATGGCATGATTACGACCACCCCGGGGTGTACAAACGGTAGCAAGTGTAGTGGCATACCCCGCGCATGCGATATCTTGTAAATCAGGACACCATCGCGATTGCGACCAGATAGCGGGTGAAATATGAATATCGTCGCATTACCGCGCGATGCCGCGGCGGTGTGCTACAGGCACGAGTCCTTTATTTACTCCACCGACACGCACATTTAAATAAAGTTTTAGTTGAGGAGTTAGCTTAGCGAATTATTGAGATGTATTTTGAATAGTTTGTAACAATTCTCCAACGAGTAATTTGAGCTGCATCAATTGTTAAACAAGGCAACTATAACAATTTAACCTAACAGGCCGTACCCAGCCGAAACATTGAACAAACCCCAAGAATCTGGCGCTAGTCATAGCAAACCAGTATAATATACATCTCACTCAATCTACTTAGCGACACCGATAACCGGCCATTACCAATGAAAACGCCGACAGACACAAGCATGCTCACAATTAATTGAAACTGCCCACGTAATCTAATAAAAGCTAGTTTTGGTGATCAAGACAAACAAGGGCGCCCATTCGTAATTAGAACTTAATGAACATTCAGTATATTGAGTTCGGCACCGTGAGAAGTCCGACGATAACCACGATTTGTGTCACTGTAATTAAAAGCGTGGCTGCCGATAAACTCGGACGTGCGGACTCAACCTACTAGTTAGGACTGCTATGAGTTATTGATCAACCATTCTTATTAGACCCCCGCCGTTGCTTTCCTCGCACACAACGCGACGCGAGAGAGACGCAACGGGAGAAAGAGTTTGAGCTCTTCGAAGACTGAACACGTAACACATTCCTCGTTAAAATCGAAGCGGTCTTTAATTGAAATCGTATGTTGTGTCGAACGTCACTGATAAGGGCGAATACCACTCTGTTGACATTCTGACGTAACAGGCTGACGATGCAAATTGAGATTTGACATTACATAAGCGATTTGTTCACTTGCTTCGTCTTGCGAACCATCGAGTCAAATGGTTAAAATAATATTAAAGAGCTAGCTAAGTTTCAGAGTACGTCCGGGTACAACCGCCATACCTATTTCCGTCATAAAGTATTAGTATTACTGTATTCTCAGTTCAAACAAAGGTAAGGGACCATAGAGATTAGACCAATACCATCAGGTGCCGCTGGAAGACCATCAGTCTGTTTGTAGACCTACTTAAAAAGAAAATGCTTTTCAAAAAGTGATACACGACTTTACTGTATAACGAATTACTCAGATAGTTTTAATTCCAACGCAACGAATGAATTTCATAATATGACATTGTACAATTGTAGAACATTTTATTGCTGCAATCACACACTAGCCCGACACATATGGACATATTTATCCGAGAATATGTTCACAATAGAATAACGATTAGTGACTATAAAGGCACGGTTCAACGATACTCTTTATGGTGGTCGCGTAAAGCAATACAATTAGGCAATGGGCATGCATTAACACCTCAACCTCTGCACCCACGCAAAACCTCTCAAACACTTCCAACAACTCATGAATTTAACCCACATCTCAGTTTACAGTACACAGAGTTACGGCCAAAGTAACAGCACACAATTGTGGACACTAGTGTTCGGACTTAGGAGTGCATGCAACGGAGTCGCACGACGACCTGAACCGAGATCTCTTCACTTGTCAAAAAGAGAAAACCGCAATATCAATATGAGTGTGTATTTACAAAGAGAGGTCGTCATTAGCCGCAGCCCAAAGTAATCAAGTGCGTTAACAGATCGCGCAAACAAAAATTTGACTCACCGCCATCATTTCCCAGGAACTCGTCGACGGCATTCATAAATCTGGAGACATACACAACGAATTCAAAACTGTATACGAATTAACATCAACAGATATTAAAATGAAATTGATAAACTACATATTATATTGAAAAAGAACACAGAGACAAGAACGTATTAAAATAATTTTGCATCGACATTCCAGGGCATCATAGTACTCCTTAGCACAATAAACCATATATTAAAAAAAAACTTAAAGACGTTGTAAAATGATACGTAGCAACAGTTATTCCGCTATAAAATACTTAATTGAATTTCACAAAAATATCGGAATCTACGGCACCCGTCACGGGCGAGATGAAATATTATCATGTATCGATCCCAGCGTGTCGCCTTACTTTAATCGATTTTTTTACACCTAAAACCGCATCATCAGTGGGCGTCTCGGAATTACAAGGCGTTTCTGACATTCGGGGCTGCCAGTTCAGTTTATTTGGTGAAATATGTTTGTTTTCATCACAACAAATGGCTTTTATTATTCGCCACGAGGGCGCGCCGACAGACCCCGGGCGCTGACATAACTCGGATGCTTTCTGAAATAACTTGCAAGGGTGGTCCTAACGAATCACGGTGTTTATATTCCTTTACAAAAATAACCAAGGAACACAATCGAGATGTCTCGAGTCTGATATTAAAATTTCCCCAGGTCGGTAGGGGTTCGTCGCGATTATGTCTTGTTATGTAAAATTGTGTAAAACGTACGCTAAGCCCCTTCGTTTTCTGTTTGTGTCAACGGCTTGTATGAGAGCTGGTATAACGATAGTATCCACATTTTTACACTTCCATTTATCACCAATATTAACATTTAAAGCGACGTAAACGAGCGATTTATTCCAAAACATGTAGACTGTGAAGATCAGTGAAATAATTTATTAGAAACAGTGGCTGAGAAAACGAGCAATCCAAGATGAAAACAATTATGTCGAAACGTTTTAAGTCATAAAACCCAAAACAAATTTCAAATGAACCGTGAAACAGTAATTAAAACATGACCAAAGTTCAAATAGAACTATGTTAACAAGCGTTTAAAGGTATTTGAGTCTTTACTCCAATAACGTTTACAAATTAAACTAGCCACGACGTGTGGCGCCAAAGAGTAAACAGTTTAATTATGCATAAAGTCACGATTCAACAAAATGCAAAGAATATCTCATCGAGGCAAGGTCTCGTATAGTCAGCAACACAAATAACCGATTAGAATCAAATTTAGAAAACGCCTGTATCAATTGTGTAAACAATTGTCAATAATACGGAATGATAAAGACAGGTGTTGTAAATGTGGCTGCTCAAAACCTGGATCAAGAAATTTCTTATAATGTTCTGATGTTTTGTAAATTTGGAGCTCCTCAGCCTCTTGTGTAATTGACTGTACCTCTGACGTTATATGGGCTTTCCGTTTTGTTAAAAATTTTATAATAACTGCAAAAATAACACAAAAGTTTGTAGATATACCTCAACATCAAACCTCCACTTTTACAACTATCGCTTGTAATGATATTAATTCAGTTACGATAATTCCATGTGACAGATCAATTTCGGAACTTTAATTTGTTAAAGGACAACTTTCTACGGTAAATTAACATTTAAAGAATTACATGTAATCACGACAGTATGGTAGGAGCTGTACGCTATTTACATTATCGATTTAAGGGATTAGTAACATGAATATTCGATCCACCAATCTTGTATCGAATGGTTTTAGATAATCCCCATAAGCTTACAGGTTTATTACAAACTAAACACATTGTTAACAAATTAAGTAACATACACAATAATTCATTTGGAAGGTCAACATGACCACTGAACGACTTTTGAGGCAACACATTGAATTAAACTTTCTAAGCGTTTCCTGGCTACGGACGTCATTATTTAAAAACTGTCAAAATTGTGTATTTTATTGCTCTGGCGGCAGATCGAACCGTAGTGAATTACATGCTTTCTTATTTAATATTAGTTGCGTCTTGCGTTTGTTGGATAATTTATTTGTAGCGGCGTTATCTGTGCTGTGGATCGGTCCTGGGTTTATAATCCGGGTATTTTTCATGTGGCTTGCCCACTGTGTGGCGTTGCTTTACTGGAAAATTTATGTAACTACGACGCACCGCTGCAATTATTATTGGCTTTACCACCTGACTATGAACGGGATGCAGTTAGACCGTCAAGATGGTGCTCTATGTGCAGGGACTCTATTTAAAAATATATTGATATTTATAGATGGGCTTGATGGCTGGTGAGTCTACATCACAGTATTGACTTACATGATGTTTGACATCAGCTATCAAGTTTATTTATCTTTTAAATATCATGTGTAGTCCTTAAAATCGAGTCGGTAACATCTTAAAACTGCATCATACTAAATATAGCTCGAGCAATAATAACAAAGAATACAAAGAAAACCACCAAATGATATTAATAAAATCAGCATGCAGCAATTATAAAGAAAAACTTCAGCCTTAAAATTTTGTGATCCATAAAATGTCAAATTTACAAGCACATTACGCGAGTTTGACGACATATGACCATAAAATATTATGCGCAATAAACTGTTTGATCATTATGTTGCGAATTAATTGTGACGTTTATCGTGATTTAAGTTAAATTGAACATTACCAGATTGTTATTTTTAGTATTGATTTTAAGAATAAATACAGATTCACTATCATATCTGTGTCACAATGTACATACCCCTAAACGAACGTGTGAAGCGACATATTTTTACATGTTAATAACCTGTATATAGGACAGAAATTGACTTGTTTCCCAACGCACTGGACCTCACATATGCGGCGCGTACGCATCCATCATGGTAGGAGCGCATGCGTTGTTACGTGTCGGTACCCTACAAGCGCCGAAAGTGCCCGAAGAAAAGATAATAGGCGACATTTTGATACAACGCGAGATAAGGACGAAGGAGGTTCCCATGCGATCCAGGGCGCCCAAAATCCAGGCCAGAGGTCAAACGTGGACAAAATACAATTCGAAAAATAAACATCCGGTAAGTCCGTTGACAGGGAAAAATATAGCAACAACTTTAAATGGACTCACGGAAGAATCTAAAGCTTGGCCAACAATTGAATACCTACATTATTTTCAGACAGGTTTTTTTCAAGTGAATAATAAAATAAGTCAACATTAACATTTCACCATAAACATAAAAAAATTTAAGTTTATCGATGCATAATTTTCCATGATGTACATACGTTAATAAATATTACAGAGTTATTAACATGAAGATATTAACGTGTACGAAGGACTATGGGTCTATCAAAACTATTTAACGATTAAACATAAACTTTATAGAGTTTTAGTGTTATGCAAAACACGTAAATTGCATGTTGAATCGTATGCACGTCATGGTGTTGTAAAACATGGGGAGATATTTACGACGTGCGAGTCGCCCGACGGCCGGTGGCAGACTGCAGTCGAGAAGTAATTACTCAGTGATCCATTACTGTCGTTTGATTGGTCCAATTGGATATGCGCACGCGATCCTTTACGTCTCGAATATAATATTTTTTTCTCAATGTACTAACTTGTTGACAATACAATATGCAAATATTATAAATGGATGCCGTTAAAAAAGTTGTCATACAATTAGAATATGATTATTTAATTAACAACTATAAAAAATGTTTATTGAAATGTAAATTAGATAATACATAGAACTCACGTGACATCTGAAGTTGAACATTGAGTAAATTTTGTAGATATTCAAATTATTTGCTTTGATCCGGATTTGTAGTTTACCGCTCAATGTTTTTGCTTGGCTGAACTAAATCAAATCTCAAAGAGATTCCTTCTATGAAAGATTGATATTATTCAAACCAAGAAACGAATAAGTTTATAACGGACTATGAATACATAGCTTCAGTAGCAAATAAAACACTTGAGTTATAATCGATATCGACATCGATAAGTGGTAGCCTCTAGGGAGGAAACTGTCGACTGCCGGCAGGAATAAATAAGATTGCAGGTTCCTAGTGATGTCATTACACTATTTAGACGATAGAGGAACGTAGAAAATTAGAAGCATTTATATTGAGCTGATCTCAAATGATTTAAAACAAAAAGTGAGGAATAATGATTATACCAACTAGTAGATACTTAAACACATCACGACCATAAACTTTTAATGTTAAACTTTACAAGTATCGTTTACATTAGGTATTAAAACTTTATCAATAGGAGTTTCAGATGCGCCTTCCGAAAATATACTTTGTGAAATGAAATATTTTCCAAGTTGGCATTTTCCAATGGCAATAAATCAATCAGAAAATTCTTCCGATCGGAACCATTGGACATCGCAAGTGATGCTATTGGCTATCGTTAGTTTTTATCTAAAGTTATGTTCTCAGGGTCGTCACACATTAAGTCTACCAAACTTAACAGATTTTTTAAGTGACTACCTCTTTTGCAGTGTAGTGATTTGAAACTAGATGAAACGAAAAAGTGTCTGTCACTAAAAGAGACAAACATATGCTTGACTGAGATAGGTAGGTTTCACTCTACCGCGTGTGGAATGCACACTTTTTTTTACTGTAGTCATCATAATAATATTCAAAATAGGATATAATATATCTTTGTTGGCGAGTTTGGCAACCCTACAGATTTAGGAGCGGCCGCCAGAGAGCGATTGTTAAAAGTAGCGCCATTCAATCAGGACAAAGCTATGACACTTCATCCTTTGATATGTTTACGTCGGGAAAGTTTCCCAATAGGCCCCCGGGAATAACCTTGGTGTCTTTCAAACTGTCTGTGGTAGGGTAAAGATATTTTAGCTAAATACGATTTCGGAGATTTACCTTGAAAATCTGTTTTATTTTTTTTTAAATACTCGTTTTCGATATCTAGTACCTAATTTAATGAAAGAATTTGTAGCTGTGGTTTCTGATAAATAATATGTTGGTAAAATAAAATTTCATCAATAATTGTTTTTCAATTTTGAGGTAGCCTCAATCTTTATACTTTTAAAAATATTATGAAATTCCTATTAGACTGAAACGCAAACACCTCTCATCAAGAATTCTAAATATTTGTATGCAGTTCTAATTTTACAGAGGACTAAAAATAAATCAGTACTGATTAGAAATAAACAATGTATAAGATTACATTATGGAATAACCTTTATAAAAACTAAATAACACCGACAATAAAAAAAAGAAACGGTTCCCACAGTGTGTTGATGCAATTGACTTCCCTCTGCTGAAACTTTGATCGGCCCATTCAAGTCTGAAAAGTTTCACAGACTTAGGCGGCAACAATTCAGAAAAACAAGTTACAAAAATACCTACCTTGGAAATATTATGTAGTAAAATCGTACAGAATTTGCCTAGATTTTTTTCTGCATTATAGGGTTACCTACTGTTTCGCCATTTTTATACGTCATTTTGTCTTGTAGTCAGAAGTTACTAGCCAATATTGCGACCAGACTTTAATGAAGTTAGGCTTTTCAATATTTATTTGGAAGAATAAGTTTCTGGGTAAGCGTGCTACATCCTCGGCCTCGTCATAACTCCTTCTGGGATCAGTCAAAGGCCAAACGCAAGCCCATTCTTAATTAAAAAAAAAAACAAAAAAAAGTTACCACTTTCAATTTTATCACGGTTCAGCAATGTTTACTCAAAATATTCTGTAGATATTTTTTGGTTTTGAGTATTTTATTTTTTTTATAAAAAATGTCAAGATTTGTGAAAACAGTTAACGTCACACAGTACTCACACATCTACACACGGTTCCCATTTTAAAGTGGATGATATTTCAGTTCTTCATATGGCAACCCTAACGCAATAACTCATAAACCACATTTGAATACGCAGATTCCCAAACTTTTAGAACTAGAACGGGAAACAATACCCTACTTATTTTTCGAAACTGTAGTCTCGTGAAGTTTGAACATTATGCAAATATAAATAGCTACCGAAATCAAGGTGCGCGGTTTTATGACATGTGAAAAAATAGGGCCATTTATAGAGGTTTTATTTTAAGTCACGTCGCGTCGAGGCAATATAGACGCTATCGCAAATGGTAGTATTTCTAAAAATAAACTGAATATTTACATTTTGGAAAATTTATGGATCTTAATATAGTTTGCTGCCTTATTAAACGCATTAGATGAGGTAATTTCACTTTTTTTGATGATGCTTTATGGAATTAATAATTATTATTGTAGGCGCGTTAACTACAGTCGCTTAGAAAGACTTGGTAAAAAATGAGAGCCCAGTTGGCGTGGTAAATTAGCGACTCTAACTGCCACACCGCAGGTCGCGGGTTCAATTCCCATCCAGGACAAATATTTATGTGCATGAACATTTCTGTTTGTTCCATAGACCAAGCTCTGCTTCGTTTGGGACAAGATGGCCGTGTGGAAAGAATTTCCTATGGTTAATATTTATTTATAACTAAAAATCAATCTTGATATCTTATTAATGAGATTAAAAAACTCCCAACACCATTTTACTGATCACCATAAATATCAACTGATATAAAAGACATACAAATACACGTACAAACTCATCTCTGTGTCAGTAATAAAATTAGATGGAAAAAAAATGTGTCACAATTACAACTGCAGTGTGCAACAACCAAATGACATAAAACGCCACATTGAACATTCCAATTATAATTATATCATTGCTCATCCTTCAAACGACACGACACCACATGGCCAAAAGCGGTCATAACCAGAACATAACAACAATGACTCATGTCATTACGTGTCCCATACCTCTGTACTCGTAAAAACTATCCCAATTATTCACAGTGAATCAGTTCGCTTATTGCTTGAAACGACAATTGTTGCTATTATGCTCGAGTTCCGAGAATACAGCCTCCATTGCGGTCTAGCCTCACTGTCGGCATTAATGGAACGATTAAATTGCGACAGTAGTCATTATTATTTTAATACTATTGATACTGTCGAATCGTTTGAAACAACCGCAACTGCTATTAACACCGCCTTAATAGGTATTATCTTGCGAAAGATTTGCTTGAAGTGGATGAGTCAAAACAGAAGCAAGAACAATACATTGCTTATCATTTTGAATATTATTCTTTTAAATCGTTTATTAACATACGATCGTCATCTAGATGATGTATCAGGAGCAACTAGTGGCAGTCTACCAGGTGTAGGAAGGTTACGAGGATCGTTAATTTAGTTGAAACAACAAACCCCGATGGTATGGTTTGACAAGCCAATTGGCTTGGTGGTTAGCGACCCCGACTGCCAAGTCGAAGGTCGCGGGTTCGTTTCCCACCCAGGACAAACATTTGTGTGCATAAACATGTCTGTTTGTTCTATGTCTGGCTGTAAATATCTATATACGAGTATGTATGTATAAAGAAGAATAAAAAGTAGTATATCAGTTATCTGGTTTCCATAGTACAAGCTCTGCTTAGTTTGGGATCAGATGGGCGTGTGTAAAATAATGTCCCAGGATATTTATTTATTTATTTATGTGAGTACAAGAGAAGTTTAGATTTCAATTGAGAAAGAGGAACACAAAGATTATCTACTCGTTGGTATATCCAATGAATCGTAATCAAAGTATGAATCGTTCTTAGTAGTAGTACTAGTAAGGCGAAATTAAGAGGCGAGAGAGAAATCCAGAATGAGAGAGTTGAAACGAAACAAAAAGCGGCCAAGTCCGAATCGGTCGCCGATGAAAAATGTCTCTAGGACCCCCTTTATACTTTAACTTTCTTTATTTTTATTACATATTTAAATACACTCGTGTGCAGATGGATGGACGGTCAGCGTAGCTTAGAAATAACCTTTTGACACCCTTTGGGTATGGACCATAAAAAGGCAAAAAAACGCAAAAATGTGGTGAAAGTAAACATTAGGTATCTAACCTACTTAGTACATTAAAATTATTGGGCACAATGATAGCTGATTCACAGACGAAAGTAGTTTCCCTTTTAAAAGTAAGAAGTATAATAGTCAACCACAACAATGCGTATTCGTCACATAATGAACATGTGGGATGTGCAAATTAATTAGCACCATCAAACACTGGCGCCAATGACACATGAAGCACGGTGTTATGTTCGGATTACTCAAAACCGAGATCATCATGACTAATGTCATAATTGATCCAACTACCGTATATGGTCATGCGAATCCTAGAAAGTTGATGAGCGCTCATTAGAATTTTTCCTTGAATTTAATTGTTAACATACTGGTATTATTTCGAAGTATTGGTCATTCATACAAAGATCAAATTAAAAAGGAGAAAACATGGCAAGATATGACATCTAACAATAAAATAAACAACGAACCAATCTCGGTATTGACTAGCCATCCCTCGCGGTTTCACCCGCGTTCCAGAGAGATGTAACATACTCCCGGCATAGAAACTATCCTATGTTCCAAGTTTCGTTAAAATATGTTTGGTAGTTTTTGCTTAAAAGTGTAACAAACAACCATACATTCTCACACATCACATCAATAATATTAGTCAATGTGGACATAATTGAAACATTTACTAATTACAAATGTTTATAATCGAGATATATCATGATACCCTCATAATCGAATGATTCAATTAATATATCATAATCGACAACCGCTAAAAACAGAACAAAGTAAAGGCTAAACCACAAAAATTATGTCTCAATTTATAAAATGTCGCTCAAACCCGTCAACTGGACGCGACCACAAAATAATTAGGTACGTGCATCGAAACAAGAGCACGTTCTAATCAAATCATGTTCAAAGTTTCGTAACCGTTTAATTAAGTTCCAATGTACCAAAAACAACTCTTTCACAACCCGCCACAGATAGTAGGTATAATAATAGGATAACTCAATGTAATTGTACCTACCAGACCAATGTCTCAATTATGCAAGCCTGTGTGGTCTGACAAGTGATTATTACATACATTATAATAAAAGAAAACTGTAACATTGTCGATATTTAGATCGGTTATTACATCGACCGAAACGCTGTAACAACCTGTAATAGGTATGTTATTATCATTATTATGGACATTATAGATTCGACAATTCGTTTCCTCGTCCGATGGAGTATTTATGTTCTAACGTTATAGTTGCTCTGTGGGAAAACTTCATAAATCTTGACTGTAATAAAACTATTTGTTTGAACTTCAATTGATTCATAAGATTTCTGCCCCGCGGTTTTACCCGCGTTCCCGTGGGATGTCACATGTATTATACATAAAAACCTTCCTCTTCAATCACTCTATCTATTAAAAAAAACCGCATCAAAATCCGTTGCGTAGTTTTAAAGATTTAAGCATACATAGGGATATAGGGACAGAGAAAGCGACTTTGTTTTATACTATGTAGTGATTTGTAAAAAAGCGGCTTAGTGTGAGTCGGACACGCACACGAACTTTTCCTTACCACAATACAATATTTAACCCACTTAATATTTCACTTTTCATAGCGACCAGTAATACACACTATAAATGTTAAATGTAAAAATACTAACAAGCTACCTATTACAGTTCATAAGATACAGCCCACTGACAGACAGACTGACGGACGGATCGGTTGTCACTTTTTGGGAACCCTAAAGAGTACATATTTTTATAGATTTAACAATCTCACTGAAACACACAGTGAAAGCGGATGATGACCGTTTGTACCAGCCTTTCTTCCGCAGTATGCATCCTAGGTTCATCATTATTTTCCTGACCATATCCATCATAAAACCTAAAACGAATTACTTCTAAATTGACTACTAAACAGTTATAAAAAAAACCTTTTTTAAACCATTAAACATATTAAATTGACCCTTTCACTAGATACCCACGACGTGAAGTTGGTGTATTTTTAATAAACTAGCTTTCCGTGCCTCGGTTTCACCTGCCTTCACGAGAGATCTACTGCATCCCGGGATTATAACATAGCCTATGTCCATTGTCTATCCATAAGAACGTACCTTTCAAATGGAAAAATGGTGGATTTTTTCAAACACCTGCCGTAGTTTCGAATGTTACCCAGTTACAATCTCTCAAAATTCCCTCTCCCCCTTTTAAAAATTCTTCTCACATCCGCCATACTGTGTGCATACATACAAAGAAAGACATCATCTACATCATCGTACATTATCATCAAAACTAAATATGGGTTCAAAATTTCAGCTCAATCGGATAGGAGACCTGGTATAAATAAAATTATGTTGCAAGATTGTTTCAAACTAACAGGTCGTTGTAACTTTAACAAAATTCAAAACCATTTATTCAGTTAAGGCCCTCGGAAGGCACTTATGAAGGTCAAATTTAAAGTTACTGAAGCTACTAACGAGCACAGTGTGAATTCTCAGGTCAAAACATAGTCAAAATAATGAAGCGTGATATCACCCAATTTGTGAAAGAAAATATTGTTTATTTATAAGAATGCAGGTATAATTGACGCAACGAGATAGCGTTGACAGATCTTATCGCATTCATTAGTATACATTAACATACCTGGCGTGTAAATAATATAAATGTTATAAGTGAGTGGCTTGCGTAAAAATCTTGTTTATTTTACTAATTGTTCAAAAATCTTATCTTTATATTAATTAATCTCAATACTGTGACAACATTACCTTTAAGAAGCTGTCTATTAATCTTGTATCCCACACGAGAATCACTGTTTTGTGTACGCCATGTGTCTTGGAGAAACAGAAATACCATGTTACGATTTCCGGCTATTTCCCCGCCCGTGGTAGTTTAAAAAACTAAAGCTAAAAGTACTAACAAAGCTGCAACGAACATCAAATTAGCTTCCAGAAGAATAGTCAATTCCTATCGTTTGGCTACATCAGCACATATCACGTTGCGGTTATGGTTTAACGTAAGCCATCAAAACGAAAGCTCTGATTTTAAATTCGAATTGTGGCCATTTGACAGAACCCGCATTAATATGAAAAGAACTAAAAATACAGCACAGTAACTCCTGCAATTATATAAACAGTGAAATGATGCTGAAAATTCAACGACTATTTTACAAAGAAACCAAAAAGGCAGTTATTCACATCTCATTCGATAAAATTTTACTATTACCATAGAAATAACGATCAACATTATACTTTAGAGAAGTTTGAGAAAAATAACATTTCACATTGTGAGTGGAATGGGTCGGTGACAGTAAATTTGGACAATGGCTAGCCATGGGTATATTTATGTGTTTGTTATCACGCTCGGAAGTCCCTATCTTACTCTGATTTACACTGGCCCCTCACTAGACAAACAGTCAACAACGTGAGAATTTACTTTTAACACCTCTACCTAGATAAAAGAGCTCACAGCTTGTAATGTACCTAGCTCCTATATCATGATTCATTTAAGTTCGAGATAGTTTTCAGACTTACATGTTGCAAACAAATATGCTTTGTTAGTAACTAGTGGAAATAGCATTACATTTGAACAATAACACTTCCCAAAAGCTTTAGTTAACTTATTTTGATGTCTGACGCTTTATTACCTAGTCTGCGTCTATTTAAGAACTCCTTATCGATGTTTCTGAATGTCATGCGATTATTAACTTTATAAATGTTGTGATAAGGTTCATCTATTGATACAATTAATATAAGATAGCTGTATTGAAATAGATTCTAAAAATTACTGTTGTTGTAAACTGTCAATATTTCCAATAACGTACGGCGCAATACTTGTATACTAATAATACTAGAATACAGTAGTATACTAGTATACTAATACTTGTGGATTGTATTACTTCTATGTTAGTAGCTATATTTAAAGTAAAAAAAAATGGTACGGAATAAATGGAGCCTAAAGATTACGAAGAGTAAATAAAAAAAGATTAAATCTTTGATCTGGTATCTATGAATGGAATTGACATATTCGTTATACCTCTCAAAGCTGCTAAAAAATGAATAAAAAAATAAACAACCAAAATACAAAAAGAGACGATATCACGTCAGACTATTGTATATCCTATTAACAATTAGTCCGATTGAAAACACCTTCAGGTTTTTCCATTTGCTGTAACCACCTAAAAATACAGAAATGACTTAATCTATTGTCAAATAATCTCGTTATAACTCTCAATCATGCGCTAATATAATCACAAATTAAAAAAAACAACAGCTCAAAAGCGGATTTAACAAGTGTGCATGACATAGAATCCAATGTATCAATATTGGATCAGAAGAGGACTTTAACCGATCGATGCCGATGATACAAAAATACTTTTTGACTCATACTGTCATTGTTTTATTTTTTACTTGTGTATTGTTTGACAGATGGATGATGCAAATAAATGTGTAGAGTGAATACAATTAATGGAAGAATTACTAGAAGCGTCGAGCAGCAATGTATTGATAAAGAGAAAAACATGAAATACTTAAAAAAAATCTATGTGATCTTAAAGCTCTATGTAATTCAAAGTTTAGGCCCGTGTAATGCATTTATACAGTTTAATGCTACTGAAGCTACCGATGGAATCCAAACTTCAACGAAGAAGATCCGGCCGTTTGAATTGCGAGATCAGAAAAAGAAAATATTCTCCTCCGTGAAAAACAATCTCAAAAACATGAAATAATAAATAAATAATAATAAATAAACAACACCAAAGCATGAAAAGTAAGTTTTAAACCAAAACAAGGATTCCCCGAAAGGAATCGATTCAGACGAAAGCAGAACAGTAAAAAGCTATTAATCGGACGAGCCATACCACCGGCGGCGCATCGGTGATCACAATTTATAGACATGGTGATGTGTACACGAGCAAGTGTGTAATGACGACATGGAAAACAAGTAAAAATATAGTCGTGATAAATGATACGGCGAAGGCACGCGAGAACCATTATGCGCTGGGCGTGTGGCTGATCATCATAGCAAAGGTCGCGTTTAAGGTCCAGCGGTATGCGCAATGTGATTATTGTTGCTTTTATTTAGCTTTATTGGATCTGTAGAATAGAACTTTAAAACTAATTACAGGCTTCTGCCGCATCTAACGATACAATCTGAAATAGATAATAGTTTGATTGTAACAGGACTATTGAATATATGACATACAATATTGAAGCTTTAACTGCACGGTGTTCTTAATAACCTTCATAAATCTACATGTCCATAGTTCGCTCCAGAGCAAAGTTAACTATTTCCAAAACATATATACCTGTCATTAAGTCGATTGCTCGAAGTAGCCGTACGGGTGGCGCATTTGTCTAACCTTAACTGACAAACAGATGCAAGGTACTACGGCACGATAACAGGAGCGAACTATCTCAGAAATGCCGATGGTTATTTATGTCGATGACGGCCGACGACAAGGCGCAGCCGCTAACAAAAGACCAGACAAATGATCGAGATAATCTTTAAGTTAAAGCTTAAGCAAATCATTTCATAAACTAATGACCACTGCGATATTACTTCTCGTTGCCGCGTTGGTTGGTACGTCATCGTCATTGTCATTGTCATTCGAATTCCACGCTCGTCTTATTTATCTGTGACGTAAATAACTTCAGCTTATCTTCTCTCACAATCATAATCATCTAACGTTGCATAGTAAACAGATAAATACATAATTAAAGAAAATTAAGGTATCAATTAAAATAGTATTCAACGCAATGATTTTATAGTGTTAAAATTTACGAGCTAATAAAATTTTCGTATGTTTTAGGTGCAGGGGACAACTGTTACATGCGAGACGACACGCACCGGGGCGAGCGACAAATGCCTTTCAAATTCCGAATGGCATCGGATAGCGCGTGGGCGGCAGACGCCCGCACCGCCGCCACGCCGCGTCGACGACGCAAGCGCTAGATGGGCCCGAGTTCTATTGAATACGAGAATAGGTACCTCTGCAGCGGCACCGGTCGGCCCGACTGTGGCCCAAGGCGCGCGCGCCACAACCGCCCACACATCCACGCGTAGATTTATAACATTACCCATATTCGGCCTACGAATGGCGCCAATTCGACGCTTCAAATTAAAAACGGCCGCAAATACAAAACGATAACGCGACTTGTTGCATTGATGGATAGCTGTTCTGTTTCTGATTTACGCGCCGCCATATAAGGGGTGTATAACTCGTTGGCGTATCTTCGCCGTGGCATTACGTCGAACAAGACATCGAGATCAATCACTGAGCGTTTATCATATCTTGTGTTGATCTTGTTACCAACTTTACATGTATGGAGTAGAGCAGAACTCATAAGATGTTCAATCACTATCAATGAACTCATTTGAATTATTGTTTAGAGAACTAACTACTTCAATTGGCGTTAAGATTAACCCACGAGGTAATAAACCAAAAACATGGCATACTTAAAGTGAAGAATGTAAACCTCCCTTAGTAATATTGCATGGAAATTACACTCATAGATTCCGAGGTAAACTAAAGCTAGGCAAGCTGAGACGCCTCATAAGTGTGAGATTAATCGTACGTAGAGATGAGACATACTTACTCTTTCACCGATATCTCAGGTGGTATTATACGGCCAGGCATAAAAATTTTCTTATATAGAATTCCGGCTGCATTCAATTCCTGAAACAAAGATACAAATGTGCGATGACATTAATTGAAAGGTGCGAACGAAAGTTGAAGGATCTGAGACAGTTCATATTTTAACCGTAGATATAATTATTAAGATCACCTGTCATACTACATTATATTTACTACTTTCTAAACCAAATACTTGAAATTGAAAGGGTCACCAAGACTTTTGTGTAAGATGAAATTTTTAGAAATCCAAAATAATTTATGAACACGTGTAAATAAAAAGCAATAAACTCCAAACCAAAGCCAATTACGAGAGCACACGACAAGTTGAATATTCAAATTAATATAACAAGTACAATAAACCAGTTTGAAATGATCACGTTCTATGTAGTTAGAGATTATCAACGGTAAGTAGAGCGTAAAACAGTCAAGACGATACCTAATAATGAAGTGGCAAGCACGAGCCTTCACGTCAACAGATGACATGTCTCAATAAGATTATTCGAGGTGTCGAAATCTAATAGCCAACAGTTTGACTTCTCGACATACCATTCAATTTATCTTTAATCATAATAACGGAGAAAAAACAACGCCATTGAATCAAGTTGGTACTTAAGCGTAAAGGAGACATAAATAAAGTTTTTGCGCTCCATCAATTATTGTGTGAAAAGTTAGAGGTGACATCAGCAAAAGACGTTTAATTGTGACGTGATTGTTTGTTTACGAACAATTACCGTTTGATAAATAAAATTTATTACGGGAATAGCTCTGCCGCGGTTTCATCCACCCTTAAAACCCTATAAACGTAACAAATAAACAGACGGACATAGAGACATTCAAATTTATATTATACTAGCTCCGCGGTTTTACCCGCGTCCGTGAAATATACCCATACCATAGACTATGTATGTCAAATTCCAGGAGATCGGCTCAGTAATCAGAGAAACAAGTATGATTAAACTAACCTTCGCATTTATAATATTAGTTAGGACACAAGTAATTATAAATCTTTTTACAAGTCTAATAGATGCTATAATGGAGTGACAGCCCTATGGCACTAGGTCCTGTAAATTATTAGTTACTTCTAACAGTACATATTACAATTATTAAGATTAATATAAAACATCTGCGACACGTGTTAAAGGCGCTAAGTCCTCCACACCGATAGCCACAAGCGCCACATAGCGCCTCAGGGCTCTAATCGAGCCGACAATCTCGATAAGCGTTTATGCAAATACCATTACTCCTTTTCATGCACAATTTATGAACAATTTTGGTAAAGAAACTACAGACGATATAAGATAAATAATAGCCTTTAAGGTTTCTCGTGAATAGAAGGATTCTAAAGGTTCAAAGCGCAATGAATAGGACAAATTGATTTAAGTGCCATTAAAATCTATTCAGCGATTACTAGGCAATGTTGTAATGTACAAATATGAATAATAAAGTTATAGTTTGGGAAGGAAACATAACCCAAAACAAATAGACAAGAAAGGTTCTAGCTCATACTTGACGGATTTGACAACTAGCACGAGTACCGACACAAAAACATTGTAAAACAAGCAAATTTAAACAGTTCTCAGAAGTTTTGGTACCCACCATATTTATCTTGCAGAAACTTAACAGTCTACAAGAATAAACAAAGCCAAGGTTAACAATGCAGATTTCTCAAATCCGAGAGACAATAATCTAACATTGTAGCTCGCTGGTACTGGTAGGCATCGCTACTTCTTACGCATATTTCACACTGGCCGTTCGTGTAACGGACAACTGAACGCATCATGTAGATTAGCAAAGAGCCAACCCGGTGAATACCGTAAAAGCCAAGAATGTGCGAACTACCAGCGTCAAAAAGGAAAACACTGCTTAGCGGATGGCGAAATTTTGCCGATGGTATAAGGAATAAGCTTATGGAGACAATAATGGCAAATCCTTAATACATTATCATATTCTTAAACTTCGAGTATATGACGGTATATTTATTAGAGTTTATATAAAAGAAGACAAAAGAGATGGATCTATCCGCAAAAGATGGTACCCATCTTGCTTATATCTCTGTTTGTAATTGTTTACACTGATGACTTCGACCACACCAGAGCGCGGCCTAGGTTGCCCCATGAAAACACTGTTTTACGATCGGATTATGCTGGAAGATGAATGCAAGGCAATCAGACGTAAGTACGAACAAAGCATCGTAGTGGAAAATGTGACTTTCAATCGTAAAACTGAACATAATTTTATGGCTTCCCGGTATTCTAACGTATACCGGGCGAGTGGCGCGTCCTACAGGCGCTCACGAATACCTATAGTCGTAAGGCGCTGCGACTGTTGTCTCACACGAGAGCCTCAGCCCAGAGTGGTTGTTACCTTTCATTATAAGTAACAATCCCCGGTGGAATGTTTATGAGACGCCCGTTTCGGTATGTCGACATGTGCGAAAGTGCATAATAATAAATAACAACCATTTGTGCGTTGAAGAAGATGTTGCTCTTACAATGTCATTTGAGGAGACAAAAACAGTGTTTAGAACAATACGAGGAAAAGAGATACGTAACTATATACCTTGGGGTCGTAGTACCTCGCCGTGTTGGTCAAGTCTATGACAGCGCCTAATTTGGGTACTTCTTGTAGGAGAGCCGGAATGTCCCATCTGTTAAAAGAAATTGATCTATAAGGGTTAGGCCTAAACTAAAAAGTAGTAAATTGAAAAACCTTATGTACAAACTAATATTATAAATGTGAAAGTTTGGATCTTTATGACAGTCAAACCTAAACTGCAGCACGGATTTGAATGTAAGAAATACGTTCTGGGAATCCCGGGAAAACAATAGATCCCTGAGAAAAACCGCGGAAAATAAATTAATCTCATATCGCTTTTTAAAAGCTTCTGCTAACCGAAACGTTGAAATTGCATTGATAGATTGATACGTAGGAGGAAATTCAAATGTGTCCAATTACAGAAAACTGTGTACCCGTCGGCGTTAAATAAATAGCTCTGAGAAAAATCGAGTTTCAACGGAACAGTTTAAATAAAAATATAACTTTCTAAATGAGTCGCGGCGCCAGCCTACCTACTGCATGTCGGCAAGTGCTTTGCATAATTATGGCGTTTCAACAAAAGCTTTTGTTGCAATTAATCAAACGTGTTTTAACAATAACGATTCTAATAGTGGTAAATATAAGATTTAAATTGAACTGCCAAGAGTAATAATACTTCGAAAACAAGTAAATACATTGAAATGATCTTTGTTTTTATAAAAACCAATTTGTGTAAATACAGCATTTCATTTCAGCTATTTGGAAATCCAATTATCATCATTAAGGTGTAAGGGTCACGCTCGGTGTTACCAACACACGTGCTGTCAGTTTTTCAATTTGCTAAATGTCCATTCCAGAATAACGTACCAGAAATTGAATTAATTATTTTCGTCTGTATCGTCATAGATATAAGTTACATATTCCAAGTGAGGTTATTCGTGTAAGTTGATATGCATGAAATTCACACGAAAAGGATGAACGCAAACTTTTGATCTTTATCTCTTTCATACTTTTCACACTTTCACTGATTAATAAATTCACCGAGTTATGCACAAGCAAGCGTAATAAAAGGAAAATCTTATAAGCAGTACAAATAAATATGACAATGACTTACATTCCATGTATTGCACTAAGTCCCAATTGCACACTCTGTAACAAAAAAGAAAAATATATATTACCAAATATAATTACACATATCACTTGAATTTGAGAAATGGGGTTTAAAACAGAGTACAAATTATGATTTTAATAGCAGTGTCTCAACTTACAGACAATGTGTCTTTGAGAAAGCCGCATGCAGGCGACAGAGACAGTGCACTGATAAGGGAGCAGATCAATCATCAGCCAGCTCTACCTGACCGGTGTCAATGAACTTTGCTCAATGAGCCCACCGGCCACCTGACGGGATCAACTTTTGGAGTTACGGATTAACCAGAAAGGTTTTTATTGAAAATTTGTATGTTAATCGACGCTAAAGTTAAATGTTTAGAGCCTTGGCCCATTCCAAGAAAGAAGAATTAATAGCAGCGATATAAATTAAACATTAGATTTTATAATATAATATCTTTAAAAAAAATTATAGTAATAAATCTCGAGAATGCCGTTCCCTTTGCACCGCAGGCGAAAAATTTTTGGGTTGAAATTTTCAATTTCGCCCAAAATTACCTTAAATAAAATGTCAGGTCCTATAATAATAGGTTGTTAGAATGGTCATAATTTATCGACGGGTGTTGACATGATGTAAAATGTTTGTGGTGAAAAAATTCTGAAGCGCCGGGAGGTGTTCCTAAATGGGGTTAATTTTCAATTTGGATTCGCCGGTGGCCTTTATAAATTAAGACGGCGATTTAAATAAATACATGCAGTTACGATACTGAGAAGTATTCGACATTGCCTCTCGATCATGGTTTTGATTAAATTTTTATATGATCGATTAAAATTATTTGTCGACATATGAAAGTTGCTGAAATCGTGAGCTGGATGTCTTCTTCGGAGAGGCAATCGTATCGTAACGAGGAGTAATCGAACGATCAATTAATTATTCGATTACGGTACATGTTGTGAGTCGTATGGACATTCGATTACATCATTTATGTACATAACCTGAAAGGAATGTAAATGTTACAAGTTAAGGAGTAGTCTTTAACATAATTGATATTTAAAATTGGTGATACATAATCGCTTTTTATTAGAAGATAAAAAATATTCTAAGTTAAATATAACATCAGCTATCTGCCAGTGAAAGTCTCGTTAAATCTGTCTACTCCTTTTAGAGTTCATAAGAAACTCAATTATAACGAAACATAAAAATTTTTTGCTAAACCTTAAGAAATTTTCGAAAAATCACGAAGATTTATGGGTTCAAAGCGACCGATCACCCGAGAGCAGCCGAACAATCGCGACGCGACGCGACCCCATCGGGTGCACTTACCGCGATTTTCAATTAACATTAAGGCACCGGAACAAATAAAACACACTGGACAAAGGGGTTTATTGGAACCGCGAATATCAATGTAAAAAGTGCGGTGGCATACAAAGTTGACGCGTTAAAAAAAAAAACGATGCACGCAATTCTGGATTTTAGTGCTCTGTGGTTTTTGCTGAGGAAAAATGGACCATAGGGCATTTTCTCTTTCACCGGTGGCCGGTTAGAAAATAGTAATATCCCGAAGGCAGTAATTTATGTCCAACTGATGTTCCAATACTTATCTTCTGTCAGTCTTGTTCCAGGACATTCAGGATCGGCGCAATAAGTATACATTATCATTTTAGTAACATAATTTTTTTGACAGATTTTTATTTTAAACGTAAGGTACGTTTAATAATTAAAGTATAACGTGTAATAATAATCCATGAGAGTCACACTTGAAATAGATATTTAGTAAAGCAATATTGCGCGCAGGAAACAGAAGCGTAAAAAAATAAAGAAGTCATTTCAATATACAAAACACGTCAAACACCAATATTTAATAAGTCGTACCACATCAGCCTCATTATTTTATTATAACTTTTACTATTATTATTATTTACTATTATAACTATTACTGACTACCTAAAAATTAAAACATAAAATTCGCCGAATAGGAAAATAAAAATCTTTTACAAAATAAGGCAACATTGATCGAACCATCTATAAAATCAATAACAACAAATCACTAAAACAAATACACCGAACAATAAATAGCCGATGGTAGATCGAAAAAAAAAACATAAGCGCCTCACATTACAAATTGGCATTCTGTAATAACATAGCCTTCGAAATGTATCTAGAATTAAATACAGCACAGGTCGAGCAATAAAATCGCCCAGATGATCCTCGACCATAAATCGAGTCCATTACGTTATTAATGACAATCGTAACTCTCAATCACAAGTTGGATCCGCAATGGAACGCACCTGCATTTATTGGACTTTCGAACAACGCCAACAAAAGAATATAATATTAACACGAGGACGAAAGCTCTTACTAAATTTAAATTAAGCGACACAACATTTAATTCAATTTTCGGAACCAAAAACTAAATATACCTTGATGAACACACTAGCGGCACAAATTATATTTGATTCCGACCCAAAGGCGTTGTTTAATTGTACTTTAAACGGAAATTTCAATATATGTGGTTTTGTCAAAATTCTACAAAAATTCTGAATTTATTATGACCAAAATCGCAAACACAATCCATCATACCAGACCAAATTTTTAATTGTTTCAGTTGCTTCATTACATCCTCTTAACGATGCGTGTGTAAACTACAGAATTGGTGGGATTATATAACATATATAAGATATCATAAACAGCCAGGTTAGGAAATAGCGCCTTCTGAAATATGTAGCGGTGCTGGCTGACTACAGCCACAAATAAATAATGGCAATGTGAAATAATCCCGACGCTACTTATCGATCTCTCTACAACCTGTGACTGGATCTAATTGTTAGACAAGAGAACATTACTGCGTTGATTTGTAATAGTGGTAACTATCAAGTTATTTTTGCCAGAGGTCCATAAATCTGTTTAAGGACTAAGGAGGCATATGCTTTCAGCGATGCTATTAGTGTTTTGCAAGTTACAAAGAGGTCATATGTAATAAACAACGATTCGTCAAGCGTTTCAATAAAACAAGGTACGAAACTACGATTTAAATTGCAATAAACCTTCACGCTAGAGGAAGATGTCGTTAATAAAATAATCAACAATACACTTAAATAAATCGCCGATTGCCCGCTGACAAAAACCATACGACACGACAAGACATTACTTACACATGTCGTACAAAGCAATAAATGTAAGTTTGTCATTTTTACGACATACCTCATGTATGTACATTTGCGAACACGAAAGGGGGAGGGGCGCCACCTGCCGAGTATTGCCTGCATTCAGATATATCAATAATCAACAAAATTTCAATTTAACTTATAAAATTATTATCATTTTATGCAATGCCAACAGGCATAAGATCTTATCTTTACATTAATTACAATATCCAATGATTTATCATACTACCAACTTTTATCCAAGAGGAAGGAAACTTTAGTTTGTCAGTAATCTAAATGTCAATTAAAATCAGTTCGTTGATATGAAAGATACGTTTAAAACCAATAATCAACCGCCAAATAAAATTAAACAACAAACTGAACATTCAAAAGAACATAAATTGAGTATGTTGCAAAAGAAACAACGAGTGCAAAACACCAGGTTAAAAAATGAAATATTAAATGTCGAGGACCTCCCATCAAATTACAAGTGGTAAGCTTCGGACTTATCGTGAGATCGCGTGTCGACAAAACGAATAACACCTTCGCATGCCTCCATCATATTTGACAAATGCGGGGATCAAATAATATTCGCAAATACGTCTCCCATGACGCAGCCGACAATATTCAACCTTTAAACGAATAGGATAAAGGTGCAATTAAAATGACAGAATAATTCGCAAATCACAAGATAGCGATCGAAATATGTTAAATAATGATGTAGTCTGACTAGTAAATAGTACACTGTAAATTTATCACGTCAAGGAAGGAAGTTAACTATCGTAATTTGAATGCAATGAATAATCGTACAATTTGTTCAACATTAATATACCAAACTTCACAGTGCAGGCAAAATCATTGCAGAGATTACGCAAAATTGAAACGTTAAAGGTAACGGTGAGTCAACGTAATGTCACAGTATTAAATTTCAATTTGAAATGTTCCGTGAACAAATCTAGTCGATACCGAATAGAATTTACGAGGTTACAAGAAAGAGCTTGTAGCTGCTTATCATGATCTAAACGCCAAATAACTTTTGTGGCTTTCTCCGAATAATCCACGGTAGTAACGATGACTGCATGAAAATAGAGCCACGCGCACTATTATCTATATGAAAATGTGTAGCTGGTTATTTTGTAACATGTCAAACTAGTTTACGAACATTGATTTCATAATCCACCATTAACAATGCACCAAAAACATTATTAACACGCTTACAAGGTATTAATTATTCAGATTCATTGTACATTGTTAAGTGACAAAAATTAAGACGGCGCCGCTGCAGTCTATAAATCATTTATAGGGTAACTGTTTCGACATTTTAAACATGCAAGATCACCTCTTGTTTCCTGATGAAATTTAAATTTTATAAACTCGTTGCTAAGATGTATAATTGTTTGAAATGTTTGTTATACAGCCTGCGATGGCATTGCGTTGTCATCGTGTTGTTTTTCTACAATCATCTGATCCGTTACGTGGTTTATTCGAATGGTAATGATGGCATAATTGACAGAGGGCATCTATTGTTCCCATTGTGTCCTATTGATATTAGAGTTTTGTCGCCTTGTAATGGTTCTGTTCCACTTGTTACTAGTTTTGTCACAGACTCGGTTTATACGACAGATTTAAAAAGGGTGGAGTATTCAAATGTATTTGTCAGTCCTACAGTATTCTTTCAATTCGTCAACTAGATGATAGACATGTGTTATTCATTCTGTTGTAAACTCACTAACGAAACAGTATTTTTGTTGGACACCAAGGAAATTATATACAAGGATACATACATACTTTTGTATATAACAATACAGGGGCAGATAAAGGTATTTACATAAAATCTTTTCTAATAAATTACGTAAAACTAGCAGTTCATATTTTTTATAATAAATACAATCTACAAACACCGCCTAAATTACCATGTCCCTAATTCTATTCAACTAATATTAACATGATTTCTGTGTTAGATAGAGTGTGTAATGCCTAAAAAGGTTGATCCTGTAAACAGTTTGATTACCCTATTTCCATAATGATTACTGTACTTTCCTCTTTGTAAAAATCTAACTTGCCTATCAGTGACTACGGCAGTCTGAATGAAAAAACCAAAAATTCAATTAAATTCAATAACATAGCGAAGGGCAATCGAAAGTAAGACATAAAAATTTACCATAATTGATTAACGACTATCCTTACACTTGGTGTCAAAATAATTGATATGTGGTCGGTTTGTTATACATGCGGGTCTTGTCAACAGTAACCCTTACATGTTTTACTAATTCAGAGATCAATCGCATGAAATATATACGGGTGTCAATTACTTATTTATCTTCTCCTATATCTATATAAATCTATGTATCTATAAATTATAAATATGTATCTATAAATTGTAAAACTGCCAAAAACTGATTGCGATTGATGTAGGAAGTATAACAGAATACAATAAGACCATTTTTAGGGTTCCGTAGCCAAATGGCAAAAACGGGACCCTTATAGATTCGTCATGTCTGTCTGTCTGTCCGTCCGTCCATGTCACAGCCAGTTTATTCCGAAACTATAAGAGCTACATTATTGAAATTTGGTGCGTAGATGTATTCTGTAAACCGCAGTCTATGCAAACTACTTGAGATGAGATCTAGACAGTAGTTTTGTTTTTAAACGTCATAAATCAAATTACCTCATTTTACTCAAATATATAACAATAATTTTACTATCACAGGCCTTACGCATAAACCGTGAACCATTATTTTCTTATAGTAAATCAGTGATAAGTAAATAGCATTATTAAACGCTGGGTACAAGACGTTGTTACCACCTTGTCCAACTACGCGAATATTTCGTGTCAAACTGGAATATATATTAGCTTAAATCTTAATCTATTCACTTAGGTAGCTAATCGTAATATTTATTTATCGATTAAAACAAGTTTGATTAAATTAAATAATATATATTTATAATAACACGTCGATCAAACTTATAACGAACTACAAAAACTTGTATATTACTATGTTACCAGTAGGTATGCTGCTAGTGTTGCTACGGAACCCTTCATTGGCGAGTCCGACTCGCTCTTGGCCGGTTTTTTAAACTATTTTTGCGAAATTACTAGAAGAGTTTTAATGGTGTTTTCACAGGATGTTTGAACGTAGCTTGTGGCAATTTATTTCAATAAAATCGGCACAAGATAAAAAAAGACACCTTAATTTTAAGTTATCGCTAATGACTAATAAATAGGCAAATTCTAAAATGGTCCCATCTACATAAACCAAATGAGATAATTAAAAAACCATTTTACGAATTCGAATCTAGAGAAGATTTACAATTTACAATATTAACGCGAAGAGCATCCAATTTGATCTAACCTACTAAAATACCAATTTATGAATCAATAACCAAACTTAATCCACATAAAACAGTAGATAATTCGATAAGCCACACTTTATTGCAATTACAATTCAAATATTAAAAGTGTTAAAAGTGGTTGGCGCGTGAAGACGCCAAGATAAGTATCAATATATCGCACAAGGTGATACATAAACAAGCAAAAGGAACGACCTGTTAAATTCAGATTCCATTCGATTCGACCGATTAATCGAATGAAAAGCCGATGTATCGGATGTCGGGGGCATTTATCGCGCCTAATTGCGACCACCGCCGAAACGCGGTTCGGAACGAGCTGGGTGGCTGATGGGCACCGATGATACACAATAATGTGCCCTTAAGTTCTGTATATTAAGAGATATTACGGAGCTTAATAACTCCTGAAATCATCATCATCATAATTATTTACATTAATTGAGCGTCTCATAATAAGGCAATCCATTAATTCCAATCAATCACAAATAAAAATTACTTCTTTTAAGACCGCTCGAGCACTTTACTAAAACAAAATATAAATTGGAAGATACTCTTCAATTAGTATCAAATTACAGAAACTAAACAGAAAGGTTCACAAACGTGATCTCATTTGTCAGATCAATTACAAAAATACTTACAGTAAAAGATGAATAAACGGCTGAAAGTAATATTTCTGTTCATCACAATTATCATTTAATCATCGTTAAGAACAATTAATTATACCAACAATACACTGTGACAGGCAAAAAAGGTATGCAAAACACGTCACAACAATTTACCCGGATCATTTATTATGGGTGCTGAGCACAACAACCGAAAGGATACAGTCGTAACCGTTTCTCAAGATAACTCAATACTTAATGTTGGTCAACTGGTCACCCTACATGATATCGCTTTTGGGGTGTTGCGTAATTAAGAGTTAATTGTTTTCTTTTTTCCGTATGAGCACGCGCTTAAATCTTCCACTGGATTGTATTTTATGACAATTAAAGAGAAGGGTCGCCCGGAATCCAACCGATAAATACCTTTTATGGATAATGGTATTGGACTTTTCAATTTGACCCAAACGCACTCAAAACTTTTGCCGACTGTTATATTACTTGTTAATCTTCTTCCTAGTGCGAATTATTTAATGAAACAAGAAGAAGTTCCTTATCAAATAAATATAAACCCGGAAAAGATAAGTGATCATTCAGTTAAAGTACGTCCAGACAAACAGAGTGGCAAAAAAACCGTTAACATTTTACAAAAACACGATCAGACAACAAAGATAGTGTAAAACACGTGTAAAATGTCCGAAACGACGACCATTAAGCTTTCAGACACCAACATTATTGGCGTTTAAAGGCGAACCCGAGCTTCCTAAAGCAACCGGTACGACGTATATGGCGGCTGAATAATATTGTAACGAATCGTTATCATCTGAGATCTCGGTTATTAACCACCGAAATATCACCACTTGACAACCGAACGACGTGTAAACGAAACCATGCGAGACCAGCCCGCCTTTCGCGATCCTTTATGCACGCCATAAGCTACCAACGCGGAACTTTATGTCCTGGAAACGATAAGCAAAATATTGCAAAACTTGCTATACTAAAACAGTACAATCAGTGGCAAATTTTACCTAGGCATAAATTATAGAGTTGGTTCCCAAACTTTTCCTGCCGGCGTTCACTGTCGAAGATGGAACAACGAATAGTATTCCTAGTATAGATTAACGACCGGGTAGAGTATAAATTAATATTGGCCATGTATTTATCGATCATCAGGTGTAAATATCAAAATAGGTATACTCGTATATTTAAAAAGTAATATATACTTAGCTTGCCTTCGTTTGGATCAGGCGTGTTTAAACAAATCTTCTAGGATATTTTAAGTAAACTGCCTTTACAACATGGCGTTATTGACGCGACCACTTCAACAGTGTTTTGATATAATAGCGCTTTATTATGTATGAGTTGGTAATTTTTTATACAAAATTTATTGAACTGAATTAGGTCCTCCGGTTTTGGAGCTATTAAGAGTAAAGAGCGTGTCAACCAAATCTTTTCGCATCACTCGAGTACGTTCAAAATTAATATGAGGTATGAGTGTCCTACCGTATCTGTTGATCCATATCTCGATGTAGCCGGATCAAAACAAGACGGTCAAGAAAGCTGATTACACGGTGCTCCCACGATCTCATGCCCTGGCGCGATGGCGGCTCGAAGTACGAAACTTGGCGCGTTCGTGTCAAAAGATGTAATTATGAAGAAATCCAATCAGCGGTCATATCCCGCGCGTACCTGCGCCAGCGACGACGTTGATTGAGCGATAAATTTACCGAAGATAAATCATATCACGACAAATCGGTAGCAACAAAGCCCTTGCTAATTTTCGGCGGCGCCGCCGGCGACATTTTACAAAGGACGCATTATTAATTCCACTTTATTATAACATACCGTGTTCAATATACCTTCTTAACTTGATATAATTTCAGATCATAAGTTATAACTTCGATGTCAATAAATAGCGCAATATACTCCACAAGCCCGTATACGAAGTTCGAACTCACTGAGGAAAGTCCAAAATAATTGTAACAATATTTGTATTTATATTCAATAAACAATGGTTATATTCGAAATCGTTGATACACGATTCAGATTAATTTCAACGTTGGCGCCACCGTGGCGCCGTATTTTCAGGTCATATTTCTGATTCAGAATCCCTTTCGGTCCGATTGTAAAATACATTTTATAAAGCTGACCCGCATTGTACATCATGCGAAAGAATAATTGGTATGATAGAGTAGGTAAGTCAATATTTCAGAGAAAAAGAACAAGAATTGCGACGCTGTATACAATTCGAAAACTTTATATGAGAAATATATATCACGATAGCGAGCTATTCGACGCATACGATACAGCGGGCGAGTGCTATAAATCCGACGAAATATGCTCTTTGATATCTGTTGACAATGAGACTATGGACAAAAAACATCATACGAAGAGTTTTAATGTCACTTGTGAATATTCTTATGAATAAGCACGGCAGATGAATCTGTACACGACCCTTGAAATACGACGTCTCCGTCGACCAGACGTTTAATGTAAAGCAAACATGTTATTGCATTGTTGTGGGCGTATTGATGGCGCCTTTGCACTACCCTGGACTTTACGAAAAATAACAAATATATTACATTAGGTAGTACTTATATGAAATTGCAAATAGATATTTATCATCGCTCTCAGTATTCGCGGCACGTAAAGGATATTTCAACAAATCACATAATTTCACACTGCGAGTGAATGTTGGCCCGCGGCGGGTTAAACACTAAACAGTCTGACTAATTAGACGCACTAGGCAACAAAGGGTCGTGATATGCTTTTACTACGATCTCTATACTGTTAGGAGGATGGAATTTGAGCCTTAAAAGTGTGGTAATAGAGTGTCTAACACTCAGGTGCAATCGTAAGGTGTATTCAGTGAGACGTGTGATGGCGGCGTACGATAGGCCGCCCACACGAAGGCGCCGCGCCGCGAAATTCGTGAGAAGAGTTGCGCTGGCGCCGACGATCCCCCAACATGCTTCCACCGGTAGGTACGTGAGTAATGTACCTACAGCGTTTATGTATCACTGAGTAACAAATACTTTTAAAAATATAAGAAACTGTTCGGGAAGCTACGGCATATCGCGTCCAAAATACCTCAGAGGCAATGTCAGGCTAGCCAGGCGACCCAAAACCGTTAAATGTTGAAATCCATGGGAGAGACCTATGTTTAGCAGTGGACATGCCTGGGCTAATATGATGATACCAGCTCAAGTAGACAGCCTGAACGGTCAATACATTCAAAGCAATCGATCCCTGATACCGTCTTATTTCTGTAATCTTTATTCACAAGCAAAAACTAGTAGAACTGTCTAACATAAGCTCATCTTTGCCAAGACATCGGGTACCGCGATTAACCTTGCGTTCTTGGAAATCCAGATTCAACAATATCTTATGTTGTCATAGTGGCCGCCCGCAACACAACAATTGTACGTATACCTACAATATCATTTACAATTTGAAGTCGTGCTGCGTATGAAACGAAGTATATAAATGACAAAAAGGATCCAATCATATGTTACATCACGGATTTACCTGTAAATTCTTAAACCGGGTCATCCTGATTCACCTTTATACACAGAGGGAAATGCACAATACGAAGAATTCGCAATCGCAAGCCACATCACACATCGTAAAGAGTGCCACCATATAAGATTTGGTAATCCATTTGCAGACGGGCCGTGCAATAATGCCAATTAGCACAGTAACAGGCAACTTATGTTTCAGGACATAGAGTTTAAAATGTGTTGACTTCGTGAACAATTGACATGAATATTGAAATGCCAAATATTGTAACCGCAGAGCAAACACTCGAGTTTATTGGAGATGCCAAACACCCTGAAGCGACATAGACAACATAAAAATGAATAGATTAATTAACTGGAGAGCTCTTCTATTACCATTTAACGACAACATTAACCGTAAGATTTGTTATGAAAAGCTCAAGTGCTGACATAACAATAACTTTGCTTCTTATAAGTAGCGGAACGATTTACTTTCATAAAATTAATATTCTGACTATAAAAAAGTTATTGACATCGAATTTACAAGACGTAGAGCTTTTAGCGCAGAGTTCATCCAGAGAAGTACAACCTTACCCATTTCCGCCATGGAATTCTAGTGCATTTGTATTATTGTGTTTCGGTTCGAAAGGTAAGGAGGCCGGTCACGTCGTAAGGTCGACAACGCATTGGCAATTCCCCTGGTGTTGCAAATGACCACAGGCGATGCTGACTACTTACCATCAGGTGGATCGTTTACCAGTTTGTCGACCATGACATAAAATATCATTTATGAAAAAATTACAGGCTATATAAAAGCTTAAAGGAAATCACTACTACAGGGACCTAGAATTAACAAACGGCGCATGAATTTCTTACCAAAATCCATATCTTAACCAATATTATAAAGAGAGCGCGAATTTTATGACTTTACCTATAGGTATATGTAGCAGTGTAAAGGAAACAGTACCACAGACAAGCAGATATCCTGGGATTTTCTTTACGCACAGCAATCTGATCCCAAACTAGCGGAGCTTGTTCTATCGAACCCAGACTACTGATATATTTCATATAATTTTTTTTCTTTTAAATACATATTTATATAGAACTTTACACCCAAACAAATAAGTTATGCACACAAATGTTTGTCCCAGGTCCACAAAGCCAACTGGCCCGTTGTCCTTACTTAATCTTTGGTCGTGCAAACTGTTCTCCATAACCACTTAAAACAATTATAATTACACAAATTACAGGTGCAACTAACACAGAATCAACAGCGAGCTAGTTGCCTGCCTGTCGTCGGCACATCAGCTCGGAGGCGTGGCGGCACACCTCTCTATTACTGCTCAGCATCCAGCAGGTGCTGCTTGGTTCATTAAAATTGTTTTTGCATGATAATAAAGGCTCTATGTTGATATATAGGATAGGTGTAAGTAATAAATTCAAACCCTTTTTGCGCATTTTAATCAGTAAACAAGATAAATACATTTAAAATTAATTCTAAGCCCAAAAACAGGTTTCAACAAAAAAAATTGTATAGGTATGTTCATCAGTTATTTGGTTTTCATAGTACAAGCTCTGCTTGGACATTAAACTGCTTAGACACTGGATTAAACAATGTCCCAGGATATTTAATAGCAACATATATTTACAGCCTGTGAAATTTTGATTCGCCAAGCATAGGGAAAGTACAACAAAAAAACAATCTACTAAAATGTGTAAGAAACAAAATTACAATAATTGTTTCGTCTATTCGCATGTTGCCATGCATAAGGGCCCTAAACGTTAAATATAAACCCTAAAGATGCACTTGAGAGCCAGTTACCTAATAGAATTCACCTATCATAGTAGTCAAAATAATTGAATTTATTTTACATTTCTACGTTTGACCAAAGTCTCACCATTGTAGCGGTGATATGACAGAAGGTAGAAACCACATAAACCCATTAGTAATGAAACATAAATCGATGGTGAAACTAAAATTATTATGTAAACACAAATAAACAAAATAATTATATCTAAAACAGCATCACCGTGTGCGGACAGATAATAAAGAAATTAAGATCGTAAACCGATAACACCTGAATTATTATCGATAAATAACCGTTCAACAAGGTCGGTACTCGTGTAAATTGAATTAAAAGATAAGTACGCCTTTCGCGATTACGATTAATACGATGTTTGACCCCAAGTGTATCCAGAGCGACACACAACACACTCGTAAAGATAAACATTACAACGAAAACCGACTTATTCAATACAGGTGAACATATAACGACACCCGATGACCTCTGAGATATAAAACCGAATAATATTTCCGATAGCATTCATATATTCAATGAAAGCAACACACAACATGGAATATCCGAGATATCTCTCCGCTGTCCAAAAACAAGCAATGTATCATTAGCCTTATTTAAATTATTAAGCAATATCGAGTCAGTGGAGACATAACTTAAGTATCTATGATTTATAAGCATAACTTCGTTTCCTAACTTACAAAATATGCACGATCAAATAGAGTAATAAAACGTAAATACGTTGAATAGGAAATTAATACGTCAATTATTTAAACGTTAATTAATTAATTATGTGACGATGGCGTTCAATCAACACGAAGTTAAAAATTAACTGACGGACAGATAATAATGAATATGTATAAAAACATCACGTTTTGTTTATATTTCAGAATATTTTACGACGTGACTGAGATAAAATCAGCGGAGCGTCTTAATTATAGAGACGATAAAATATTGGAGGAATAGTTTTTGTTTCCAGCAATGCACTGTACAAATACCTAAACCATGTTTAGATTGTAAATTAAAATGAACACATTATATCCGCATCAAAAGCACACTAGACATAGACCAATATAAGATTCCATACGAATGATATCACTGGTAAGAATCTCAAAATAAACTTGGCTAAGTTACATAAGTGACTTGGCTTTAAATCATCGATATTCGTGAGTACGAGAACGTTATGACGCAAACAAAATTAATTACACAAAAACATGATCACACATCATAATCTAGAAAACAATTTTTTTATGCAATAAATGTAACAAGACAATTTCCATCTTATTTTCGCCACAGATTACGCCACGCCCAGGGATCATTAAAAACGAGCAAAATCTTCAATAAAATGCACCTCACATAAATTACACGACAAGGAAGCACCTTATCATTCATACTACCGATTTATATGGTCATAAATCAAATGTGAATTCCGTAAGAACATCTTAATTTGCATCGCCTTGAGCCAAACAGTGACACTAACGACGCACCAACGAAAACAACGGGATGGAACTATCAATTTCTGTGTCCCCAAAAGCTTCATTTAAAAGCCGAACGACAACGCTCATGTAATTTAATACGTGCGCTTAATGTTGTTCATTAGTTTTCAATCGGAGTGTATTTAACATTCATTAGATACTGACTTTATTGAACCTGGAACGTTAATCATGCGTAGTATGGTTCTATGTCCTGGACCATTATTACCATACTTGACATAGACCTTTCTTTTTTTTGTAGGTACATGCTCTTTAAGAAATTGATAGATCTCTAATCTCAAAAAAATTCTAAAAATAGATCCAGTCCTTTCCACAACATTTTCACGAAAGCTCTATACGCTTCGCGGCTAGTCGTTAACAATATTTTAACAGTCGAACCGTTAAATGTTCATAAGTTAGACATTAACCGAAGTAACCGTTCACCTACAATACCGTTTAAAATGGAAACATTAATCAATGGGTTGTTTATAAACGTCGGAATGCAATAAAATAATCACCGCTGCGGTGGCACTTAATCACCGGATGATATCTTATTTAGAGGGAGTTAATGAGAGGCGTAGATCACATTCGGTAATGATGACACGTGTAGATTTATCAAACACTTTCAATCCACAACTTATGTTAGGCGATTAAAGTATTCGTGTTGACATAATGGCCGAGCAAACAGAGTCAAACGCTACTACTTTAAACAGTAAAGTTGTGCTTAGAAACCATGTAGAAGTTACAGGGTAAAACTAAAAGAAATTGCTATAGAACCAATTAGAACCATATAATCAGTACAATGACAACACATCACATTACAGAACGTGACTATTAATATTTTCGTGACAAGAAAAAGTCAAGGTACAAGCTCAAGACCAGAGTCGACCTCATGAATAAAATCACTCATCAAACAACCGTAGCAATAATTAAAACAGCTTTATTCATGTCGCAGTGGCGAGCGATGACGAAATGCAAAGAAAGTGAGCTGCAAGCCACACTACGCGGAACGATAGCAACATGTGGAGACGCCGAAATAGATAACAAAATATTAAAGGTAACTGTAGTATTATTTTTATTAAACCGACCAGTGAGAATGTATCGACAGCTAATGAGATAAGTGCACACTCGACCTCAAAAACATAAGCATTTACAAGCGTGTAATAGGAGCGATATAAGCAGCAGGCAATAAGCATAAAATGATTGGTAATGCCGTGAGTATAGAACGTAAAGATGATTGTTGAATCGATACGTCGCATCCACGAGGAG
This sequence comes from Habrosyne pyritoides, assembly GCA_907165245.1. Taxonomy (NCBI): domain Eukaryota; kingdom Metazoa; phylum Arthropoda; class Insecta; order Lepidoptera; family Drepanidae; genus Habrosyne; species Habrosyne pyritoides. The sequence goes on from OU015592.1 coordinate 3,383,043, forward strand.
TTAACACGCGAAACGGACCACTGCACATTGTATGTTAAATGGTACGCCATTAAAGGGTACGACGCTTAATAAACACATTACAGTGCGATATTAGACGCAAGCGCAGCGCTGACGTGATTAAGCGACAAGAACGTGGGAACAGACGTAGAAAGAGTACGATGAAAGGGGATGCTGATTGCGATAAACAAATAGTATACAGTGTCGCACAATATGTAACATAATAAACGACAGCTATACACTAGCTTGTAGAAATTACGGTATGTATCAAAGTATCAATCAAAATTTCAAACTAGCCAGCAAACCGGAAGCCGACAGATTAAACGATCAAATCAAACCGTACAATGGCAATAAAACTACAATCCCAACTGCCATAACGAACAGCGCCGGCATAAAATATCAAATACCACAACGAAAACGCACTAAAACTAGACACGCATTGAGCGTCGTCACCGCACAATGGATACGTGCTTTTATGAAAATATCAATAATAATATTGAACGTAGTTTAGTGCGCTATTAATGCACGGAGCGCTTGCAGACAAATTCAATTGACAGGAGCCTCCGCCGAAGCCCCAGGGTGTCCCTCGTTTACATCTACCCGGTTATCTATTTACGCTGGTATTGGAAATAAAATTGAGCGGCGAGATTGCATAGGAACTCTCAAAGGGTGCGATCGCAACTTTATGATGCGATTTTATTGTTGTCATCGGCACCGTCGACTTTATAAACCACCGCGACGTTGTGGCGCACACACTTAAACGGACTGGAAAATTGAACTCTTAACATCTTCCACGTCTGATATTACGCATTTACACCACCTGAAATGGTGGGAATGAACAGTTTTATTTTCATGGCGTGTTTACACGACGTCTATTAGAATACAGATCGCTCTACATGAAATGGCATTATACCGTTGCGTACCATTGTCACATAGCTGAATTCGAAGCGCGTCTCGATACGTTTACGAGATGCATTCTAGTGGCGTTATCACAAAATATGATAGATCGCCAGTCGTACGACGACGCTCTCCCACGCGGCACAACCGTGATTAATTATAATTCGAATTTTATTCAAAGTGAACAGCGGACAAACTACGATACCAATCAATAAACGGTTCCATACCGACGACGCGACGGTACCGACATGATACCACAATTTACTGTTGCCGATAGCACATATGAAGACGTCAAAGCCGGAGTGAATAACTCGCTCGGATGATGCTCGGAACAATGGTCGTAGCGTTTTCATTGTGATAGGAATACCTTGTAATACAATGTTAAGTGGATGCAACGCAATCTATCACCGCACTTGCACTGTAACGTCTAAGATGGCTTGTTAACAAACAAACAAACAAATGCTAAGTTTCAAAACCCGAGTAGACTCTGCAGCTTAAATTGATCTTAATTGCTAGTAACACATACCTCAGCGGGATATATCAAACTATCCATTCACAATTATGAATTGAACATCCAAACTTAAGCAAGGGGGCAAAAGCGAAATCCGACATTTCAAATGCTATAAAATATCTACAAGAACTGTCATATTCCGTAAGTAGTAACGTTTTAAATTACGCAACAGGCTTATTATTCAATAAACACATTTGTATGGCTACACAAATTCCCGTGAGCCGTGTGTTTTGATCATTAGCTTTAGATATTAGACCCCCACGAGTACCGACTCATACTGCGTGAGAAATAGGCGGCCATTTGACAATATCGTCGCTACGAACATATTCCACATTACCCGGCCAATATCCCATAGTGTTATATTACAACCAGGACTTCATTATCTTATAGCGGCACTTCCCCTTGTCAATGAACATGACCTGCTGACTGCTCGAACAGGTTGTAAGTTAACCTTATCATATTACCCATAATCTTACTTTAATCGTTTATGAATAAAACCTTGAAAGTGATCGCCGATGTTAAAAATATTCTTGGGAACGGCAATTATTAAGAAGTCTATATCTATCTAGAACTTAATAAGTGTGGATCGATTGAAGCCGAAAAGAAAACACTTCCTGGGGTATAAAGTCAAAAGCCTAGACATAAGCACGTTTCGTGCGACAGCAATCATGTGCTCATAACGACATAAATCATAAAGAGACGGTCTCAAGCGCCACAAAGATAGAAGCGACACGCATCCTCGTCTCAGGATAATAAATAACATCGGGTTCTCGCTTTCAAAGTAAGGCCGGGGAGCAATAAGTCGCGGCCGGGTCAGAGGTGAAGTGAATAAAAAACGGCCGACAATTAAATAGCGTTCTTGAAGGTTAATGAGCACAATAAATATGTTGTCGGCACCGCAGCTGCGGACAAACAAATGCATAGAGCCCGTCACACGTGAGGAGGGTTCAGACTTAACTATAGTAAAGGCGACTGACTGGCAAGTTCATTGTCGAGCCGAGCCTCTTCCACGATCTATTACGAACGTGACACATTTACTACACAAAAGAAACGAGGTTAAACAAATATTGGGACCGGCATAAAGAAATAGATTAACAGCTTAAAAAATATTGAATCAAGTTTATTGAAATACACGATTCCGTGAACGTTAACTTGAAATGTAATGGTATTCGTTAAGCCAATAATTTATTGTTTGAGTTTGTGTAAACATTTTTTTTTTTTCAAATAACCCATTTTTTATTGCCCGTGGACGTGTTTATGAAAACAAACTTTAGAAAATCGGTCACGGCACATTAAGGTGAGGAAAACTAAATCTTTATTAGTATAATCCGTTTATTTATTGGCCAAATAGTGTTATTAAGGTCATTTATCATTTTAATCTACCGGGCGTCGGTAGAGATTCTAAATTAAATAACGTCACGCCTCGATTTACTTCACGTGTTTTAAATCTGATTTTGAGCCTGAAGGGAATATTTTCAATAGACTCTTTATTTCCTCAATTATAACTTCCCCAAAATAGCATCGTCGGATAGGCATCGTCACTGCACATCGCCCCTTTAAGGGCTTGCAGCATTCACACGCGACTGCCCCAGACGGAATCATACCTGCGTTTGATTTATAACGAGGAGGGTACAGGGGAACTGCGGGTGTGAATTCAATCGGCGAGCTTCAACATCCTGGGGCAAAAGAGACCAGTTTGCAAGACCCCGCAACGTAAGCCAATCTTGGTCCATTAGTCTCTCGGAGTTAAAATCAAGGGACTTCAAGTGGATCATATTAAACTGGTGGAGGTAAAGTAACGCAGCGGGTAGCAACAACTGCTGGCGCCTCGGACAATGCAGAGCACCTTCGTGACCACTAACTATTATCAGTCGCCGCTTTTATAGTTTTTTTTCTCATGTATTCTTTATAAGGTACGTGACTGTACTGTTTAAATGCCGACAACTCAATATGGATTTGTGCGTATAAAATCGATTTATTTTTAAAGGCTAGTTTTAATAATTTCATTAACAACATGACAAGACAACATATCGATTCCGGGAATTACTGGAAATGTAAACTTTCTTTTTTTGTACTTGTGTAAATTGTACGTACCTACCGTATTTGTGATATGGGAGCATGCAACATTATGGATAGATAAACCCGTTTTAAATAATAACACGGATGTCTGCATTGATAATTTGATTAACATCTGCATTGCGGCGATCGGATCGTCTTTAAGTACACGAAAAAATGCATTACCACAGTCATCATTACATCTTTGTTGTGTTTCACAAAGTTCAGCTAAACACATAGTGTGAATTAGTCTTGGCTTGCGGACGGGTTTACATTTTTCTGAGTCGTTGCAACTCTTATTACTTTCGAAATAGGGATGATTATTGCTACAGCTGACAGTGAAATCGATTTGGTAGCGGTACAAAATCAACAGGCACGTATTAACACTAGACGGAAGGTAGAAGCCCGTGGGTGTTCTTAACCAGAGGTACCTTTCGGTAACTAACAACCGCAAGTTTATTTGGTAATAGACGTGAATGGGAAATAAGCACGCGCTAATCTTATTAACGTCGATGAGAATATCATTGAGCCCTTTATTTCTGAACTCTTGACAATAGTTTAACTTGATGCAACAAAGCTACTTGAAGATATAGAGACAAACAATCCGTTGTACCAAAAAAGGTAAAGGAAGTGTTTCCAGTTCCATGAAAAGTGGCCCGAAACGCGGTATTCAAAGGCGACAACTAATACACCTGTGTCAATGGACTAACGGTTTATTTGATCCTCTTTTTGTTTTTCGCTCCCACTTTGGTAACGTTATTTATGAGTCTAATAAAAATTCTATCAATAGATGTAGTAAAGGGTATAGAGTCACATGTAAATATAATAAAAGTAAAACTTTACATTGACTTTCTGGTTGGTTTAAAATTATACATGTTACAAGAGGTCGTATATGTATTACAAAATTCAAGATCTGGATGTTTTTAAAATTTATCAACGTTCCATGTGGTTTAAGCTTATATACTCGTACATATTAATACAGTATATATAGTTCAAAGTGTATTATCAGACATCGATAGATTTTAAATACATATCTATAAAAATACAATCAACAGACAATATAGTTTCTATTAGAACTGATGAAGACACAAATTTAAATAATAAAAATTAGTTAACGCCAAGCTTCCTCCAAGACATCTGAGCGAAGACACACATGTAATTTGAGGTCACAAAGCCAGAAGCGACAGTACAAATCCAACACGTAAAATAACCCGAAATCCGAGTTGCACTTAAAAAAAATATGCCTTAAACACACCGGTGCGGTGGCTAGCCGAAACGCCGCCCTCTGTTCTAGAGACGAAGGCAAACAATACCAAGATAGTGGACAAACAAATGTAAATGACCGAAATGTGAGCGTCATGTTTGGCATTCCCATAAAGCAACGTTAACACGTCATTAGAGTTAATGATGGCGTGATTACGGAGTGGGAGCGGGGTGAGCGATGGTCAGGTGATTGCTTGCTTACTGTGTGGTCTTGCCTTTACAAACAGATGGTGGATGTACCACGTGCCTTGAAGGATTCACTTCACTCGGTTGTTTACTATCAAGTGTGTATTGTCTGCTATGTTATTGTCTACAGTTTCTAAATACGTTTTGGTAGTTTCTAACATTTTATCTATTGTTAAGAACGCAGTTACATCAGTTTCCTCTGCCTATTTCATGAAATTGCTAATTGCCTCTGTTATGACTGTTCATCATTTCAAAATCAACAACATAGTCAATTTGTTGTATTTTACACAGTTAACAATTTATCTTGCCTAGTTTTAACCCAAAAAATATAAACCTAGAACTAATAACCATTGCTTATCGCTATTAGGGGCTAATCCTAAAGAATTTGGAAACAAGTGGTACTAAATTTGACTCGATCAATGACAGAAGTTGTAGAAGAACACGAGTAAATCATCGACACAGAACAAAAATTCCAATACCAGTTAGAGATGTTATCGTCAGCTCACGATAATTTATCGGGGGCTTATCACACGATCTGCGTAATTGATACGGGTGAAATCATGGTACGAGGGGGCGCTAGTGTTAGTCGCACCGTTGAATTGATTACTAACACTGAGAACGCCCCGATTGGTCAAGTGCCGGTCTATGATTTGGACAGGAATTACGAGAATACAGATTCAGTACTTTGCGATTAAGTAAAAATCTGTAGCATATCCTTCTATAAAATACCACACCGTAACGAGTAAAATAATTTGATATAAATTCGCTTAAGTTCCCCTACCTACCTCGGTGGTCCGAACAAGTAGATTATTACAATAGCACGCGCCACCAGTGAGCGTATTGCGACAAGTACTGCCAATAACAATTGGCAGCATAAATTCGTGGCCAGCGCGTGCGCTGAACAGCTGTCACTGATTGAGGATCGCATAAACCGCGCCACCCACCGGCTGTCATTTGCATTGTACGCAGTTGTTCATAAGGCTGGAGGATCGCAGCCGCAGGTCGAGGCGTTTTGGTGGTCTCTACATAAAATTTTAATTCGGTAATGAAATGTATGAGTTGTTAGAAGATGCAATTCAATGGCGAGAGATGGCTAGAAGGAAGTATTTTAAGAGTTGCATTCAATAAGTTCTCTGTACATAAGAATCTTATTATATTAACCTGGCTCGTAATGTAGGAATAATTCTTCATGAATTCAATACTTTTCTTAAAATTAACGTTGTTCAATATTGCAAATAATACAAATTGACCATCGAATTTCAGGAGAATTTTCTAAATAGAGATTTAGAAGTTCTATGTGAAAATGCCTCAATGTCCGAAATAGTTTTCAACATAATTCTTCTTTAGTTGCTCCTATTTTTAACCGACTTCAATAAAATAGGAGATTGTTAATTCGTCTGTTCATATATTTTTAAATATCCTGGGTAATGCTTTGAGATCTACTGTAAAATCAACCATAACATCATACTCACTCATATTGTCATATGTCATACCTAACAGTTTTGAGCCTTTCAGTATTGCTCATTAGTTTCCGAGTTTTCGAACAGTTTCAAGTGCAACTGTTTTCCACGACATCGTTATAGCAAAAGTAATAAATCAATAACCATACAAAACTGTGTCACTTATAATGAAGAAAGTTGGTTCCTTTCATTCATAATTCAATTGTTTCTAACAATAAATTCCAATTAACATTAATTGGATGATGACAGGAGATTTAAGCAAATAATATTATGTATAGTTTAACTATCTTTTTATTGTAACAAAAACGTAATGTTTACGTATTTTACACTGCACAGTCGAAAATAGACGGCGCATACACTATACAATTAAATGCAGCAATCGGCGATATATCACAGTGCAAATTGGCAATCAACTGGCGTTGATTAGCAGGAGTCGAATCGTGCCGCCTTCACTGTCGGGGTCCTTTCAGACACACTACTACACGGTACCGTACCGAGGCGCCACACAATACCAGTATTAATTAATCGACCAACCTAATAATCGTATATCAATTTCCCACAGACGGCTTAATGTCAACCCCTACTTAACGGTGACTAACAAATAACAATCCCATCAAAAAATTTAAACCGGCTAAATAAATGAGCTCATAACTTAGCATGGTAATAGCAGACGGGGCGTTACGATCACGATTATCGTGTCCAGAAACCGACGGTGACATCACTGTAATGAATATAAACGAGAGAAAAAATACCATAACACAACCAACAGAAATGAATCGATGACAACACTACGCCAACAACGCGACACATTTGACGCAATCGCACGCGTAACAGACACCATGCTCGTTGTTTAACTTATACATTAACATACCAAAAATGCATAGATCACAAAAACAAAGTGTTCCCAAATGGCTATTTTAAGATCAAACAGCGCGCTAAATGAGCGGCCATTAACACCACCCACCGGTATCGGAGACGCAATCAATACGATGCTAATCGACTCCGCGGCGAACTCTATTTTAGCACATCGATACTAATTACCAATTATACCAAACCGAGTATCAATACCACACAACAATGTGTACGATCGATTCTCAGGATTAAACCTAAAAGCCATTTCAATACCCAAAGCCATGAGGGTTATAGTGAGCATTTGGTTTCCCGAATCAACCCCTGAAGCCCACCGTAAGACGCCATGCGGAAGCCAGACAACGAATAAATTATTGCCCTCCCTTCGCACAAATACAATGGCCAGGTCTGGGTTTTTTCGAAGTTTCTGCGTATAATTGAGGTGTAATTTCGCGTACAATGGCGAACAATCGGTGCGGTCGAAGCGTACCGGTGCAACTGAACCTATTAAACTAATGTCACACAATAGGAACCAAGCTAAATTTGAAAGTTCTATTGTAACGCACGCTTTGAGATGATTTACATCAATCTAGGCACCCGGTCATATTGAACGTAAATTAAGTCGCAACAAAATTCAATATTGATTGTAGTCAAAACCCTCCGCGCTTCTACGTAATTGAACAAAGGTGAGGTTTCGGGTGAGATGCGGATAGTTAGCTGAGTTATATTTCAAAGAATACCGTTATACGGACGTCGATCAAACCGGAGCGGGAGAATGAGTGAAGGCGGGTCGTTACTGACGCTCGATCGGCTTCTTTATTAATTACTGTATCCTTTACACCCTAATGAATATCCAACACGATGCAGGAACTAATTCGACCCGTCCCTAATGTGTCCGAAGTCGGACTAGTTTTAGTGAGAATTTTTACGAGCATGTAACGCTATATCATTACATGACGATAAACGATAAGTGCAACGTAGTGGTGCTTTCGCTGTTGTCGGCCCAATAAAACGAGCCGCCTATATCGACCTACATTACTACCCCGTGTTCCCAAGCCTGTCATCGCTTTATGACTTTTTTATTTGGCCTGATGGCCGGAGAAATGCAATACCATTCCCGATTCAGATTTCCACGCCGATACTGAAGTGTGGTGCGCTATAAAATGTGTTAACGAATAGTTTTGGACCAATCACGATGCAGTAAAGACTGCTAGTCGCGTGACGATGACCCAAATCATGTGCACGCGTAAATGAAATAAAGGAATTATTATCAGACCCTTACATCATAAACATGATAGGAATATTTGAAAATCAAAACTATAAGACCATTAGTATATTCCTATAATACAATAATGTTATAAAAGGATAAAAATTGAAATTCGACACCGTAACAGATACTCCGTAATAATCATGTCTTATTATGGCGACCTGTCATAATAGAGAGAATGACCCGGGCACAGTCGAACTGGAAACGTGGTAATCTACAGCACGCTTTCACACGTTTGAGGACCACACATTATACATTAAACCGGAGACGAGATATTAACACCGATTCTATTTCTCAGCCATAAGAACCGCATACCGATACCGTATTAGATCGATTAACGCGAGATATCGATCAATACATTAAATCGTCAAATCTATTGCACATTCACACCTCGAAATCAGGGCCATTCCCGTTACATGTTTAAATACTGGAGACATCAACAAGATTTGGGAGGTCCAAGACTCTGCTCACAATATTCATAAAGTGCATCAATATTCTGATACACAATGTACAAAATACGAGATAAAGAGCTGAATGCATTCCCATTTGTCAGCTTAGCTTTTAAACAGGTCAAAATAAAATATCACAAGTGCAATGAGAAACGTCTGTCGCTTTATAACTTCATATGATGTGCGTGTGTGTGCATAATGAAAACACAACATATATCAGAGTCGTTGGACCAATTGTGCTCGCAAGGGCTAGAGGTGATATCGTAAAAATATATTGCGAAAAGAAAATATTGTTATTGTTGATGTGTTGAAATGTTTGGCTGATTGACATAACGCGTTACGTCTGGCATCTGGTGGATACATCGCTTTCGCTGATGAAAGTCAAAACATTATAAAACTGTTCAACGATTGTAATACCAACACTCTAACTCAAGTTGTTGAAGATACAGATATGCATACAGTCCACAAAAAGAATCGGGCATCGGAAATAATGCAAAAGCTGACACCTGGATGAAAATTAGACCTTCACTTATCTATTCATATAATTATATGAGAGACCCATAAAAAGTGTGTCTAAATGGTATAGAAAACGAATCTTTTAAAAATACCGATGAATAAGCGAATACACACAATAGAAAAATATTAATTTAAAGAATATTGAGGAATTCCAAAACTCTCTAACGACTTAAAACAGTCAGATAGTGAATCATAAAGAAACAGTTGTAGATAAATGATATCAAATTACACCTACCGATTGCCATTAAGGTAATATCCCTATATAATTCAAAGAGAACAAAACTATCCAAATTTATAACCAGATCCCGATGAATAAAGAAACGGAATCAAAGCGCCACGGAAACCGTACAAAGGGATATTTTTAGAAAAAAAAATATCAAAAGATGAAGAGATAAAGGCAAGCAACTATTCATAGGAACTGTAGGCACCCGCTGCTTTATCAAATATGAGATTAGTCCTTTCGATGTCGGGGCCATTTCTTGGGGGACAAATATTTTGACACGCAGTTGAGCAAATAAAGGGTAGACGTAAAAGGATTAAGGTCACCTCTTCACGCATTATTGCACCTTAATCCTTACTATGTTCTAAAATGTTACTGGCATCTGTATCTACTGAACATAGGCGCCGGGAGGGGGGGTGACGAATTTGTTTAACCTTAGAAACATCATACCCTTTAAAATTTGAGATGTATAGATCCAAACTCGTTCAACACCTGGTCTGTTTGACGATGTGTACTTGTCATTTATTTACTTTATACAATAAGAATGCTTAGTACTAGTTAGTAGTACTATGCTTAGTAGCTATAAGTAAACTGGCGACTTGTATTCAACTATATCTTACTGGCACCCTCCCCTCGGTTTCACCCGCGTTAGAATTGATAGATACTTACCTATGTCCCCTTCCTGTACTAAGCGTGACAGCATATTCGCTTTACTTTAACCATTTACATTATACTAGCTGTCCGCCGCGATTTTACCCGCGTTCCCGTGGGATGTCACATATATTATACATAAAATCCTCTCCAATCACTCTATCTATTAAAAAAAACCTCATCAAAATCCGTTGCGTAGTTTTAAAGATTTAAGCATACATAGGGATATAGGGACAGAGAAAGCGACTTTGTTTTATACTATGTAGTGATTAACAATATATTTTTTAATATTATTTTATTATGATTTTTATCACTATAGATATTGTGTTACTTTGTAATTACTTCAATGTGTGTGTTGTAGACTTACCTTTTTGAAAAAAAAAAATTGCCGTGAAAACATAAAATACACATTAGACAGACACATTCCAATTATAGTATTAGTATGGATTAGTATAATGTATGATAATGTACCACCCTGAAAATAATTCATTCAGCTGTTACAGAATAACTATACTAGAGTAATTTCATGTCTTAATCATCAACTTGTAATTTTCTCTGTTACCAAAAAAACAATATTATTATTTCAAATTCTAAATCATGCCTAAATCGTAAATCAAAAACGTCAGATTCACAGAAAGCATCTAATTGTCCCTTGCGCTTAAATTAAGTCTGGGGTGACATCAAAAGACGTACTCCGTGACCGCATATATAGGAGCCTGTGAATTGTTACCCCTAACATCGGAACTCGCTGACAACACACAGTAAAAAGCTGTGAGATTAAAGGAAATGAAATAGTTTGAAATGAAATTTAACAGCTTGAAATGCTTTAAGTTCATGTTGTGTAGCGAGAAGACATTTTAGTTAAAGGTGGCCGTGTACGCATTGCAGTCATCGAATTTCCTAAAAAAATTATTAAAATGTGTGCTACGGTGATAATTGGAAGCGTGATAAAAATTGTATAGGATTTAATATAAACCAATAAATATTTAAAATGTAAGTATGGATGTTTAGAAGGATGTGAAGTCACGAATACGAGCAATCTTAATATACATCGTAAAACCGTTGACCAGACGTAAGTTATGGCAGAAACTATGCAGAAAAGGTCAAAAATCTACCTCAATGTAACAATTCTGGAGCAATATTAATTAGGGCTCCATCAACGCGGTTAACAAACAAATTACACGCATATGCACAAATTCTTTCAAGACTTTCTCAATTAGATTTAACACAAAAGTTTCACTACTCGAAAACGTTCCCGTCGTGTTCCCAAATGACAGGTAGTAGGGGTCCCGGACGACCTAATGGTATGCCCGCTATCTCCGCATCAGACCAGCATAGTTGGAGGTACTGAACCCCGCAATCCGCCCTGAATAGTAGGGGTACGTGTATTCATCGAAGCATCTGACCGAGATAATCAACTGCCTTAGACTTACCTACTTGAAGGGTATGATGGAAATAATTTGAGGAAATACTAGCTGCAAATGATATACAAATGAGTTAGTTAGCGCTCAATCTCGCTAAGGCTTGGATAAAGATAAATAATATTTTTCATTACTTATTGAAATAAAATATTTTAGCATACTTTGAAACGGCTGAAACGCAGATTCTTTTGGTTCGGAGATATCTGCTACAGATCCTTTACATCCATCTACGGATAGTAGATAAATAAATAAATATCCCGGGACATTCTTTATATCTGATCCCAAACTAAGCAGAGCTTGTACTATGGAAACCATATAACAGATATACCATATAAACCACTTTTTTTTTAAGTACATACTTGTTTAGATATTTACACCCAGATACAGAATAAACAGACATGTTCATGCACAGAAATGTTTGTCCTGGGTTGGAATCGAACTTGCGACCTGCAACTTGGCAGTCAGGGTCGCTAACCACCAAGTCAACTGGCCTGTCAAAATATAAGTACGTCTAATCTATGTTTGTGAAATAAGAATATTAGTTAAGATATCAAGAACGTCTTTTTGAATGATTTTTCAACCAAATTGCTCAACCACCTCGATTAAGGCACTGTGGACACTGTATTGTTTACTGAAACAATAATGTGTCGAGTTTTGTTAACTCGGCCCACAGTTTCCACAAATATGGAGGTCCATACACACATTAATGTTTTGGGTCAAGTGAAATCTTTGTAACCTAAGGTTTCATAAGAATATTGCAGACTTATTAAGAAAATATTAACCCTTGAAGGATTTTTTAAGGATAAATCTACCATTGACATAATGGATGATAATTAGAAACTGTTCCATAAAATATTTTTTTACGTTCAATAATGTCGTAGAAATATTAACATAATTGCTTATGACATAAGGATCATCTATAGATCCAATGGTGAATTTGGAGATGATGCAAATTAATTTTGATGTGCGTTTCAGTTCTAGCAGCTACACGCGAGTTCTGGACTCTGTGGGCTTACTGTCTTCGGTTCCCAACTTCAGCACTGCATCACTTTCCATCCGGCGATTGATAACTACCAATTTTTTTTTGTTTGGTGTCTACTCAACAATAACTAAAGTGACTTTCCTATAAACGGTTTTCGACATCTAATCTAAGGCCTATAATCTAAGGCCTAGCCCCAATACCGCTACCCAAACCAAGACATTGATATGTCCCCATGAAGATCACAAAGGAAACCACATCTCAATGTTCCCCTTATCAAATTAATAATTGCGTGATTTCTTCAACGAATGGCTAACCAAACACACTTGTGATATCGCCGCGATGCAAGCGCTATGCAGAACAAATTAACACAGATCGTAGAGAGCCCCATGTTTACTATAACTGTGTATGGTCAAGAGAACGCCCAGGCAGACGCACAGTTATACAAACACGCATTGTGCGTCAAACCTGTGAACCAATAATGCGTCTCATTGTCGGCTGAGCTTTGCTAATGCAGGTGCAAATGCTACCATTTTAGAGAATAGTTTTAGCGCTCTAACACTTCGCGTGATGTTACAGATTACATAAATATTCTGTCGTATTTGAGTGCTTACTTATGTTTTTGGAAATGATACGCCAGGTATCGTACGGGAGCCCTTTGAAGTTCAGCGCGTGTTATGTTTGGTGCTGGTGATAACATTTTTGGAAGGCTCTTCTACTGAGGTCATTAGTTAATAATTAGAATATTAGTGATAATAAATCTATAATTATATTATATAATCTCTTAAATAAAATATACCTCTTAATATATTCAGAGTGACCACCATACGAAGTGAGTACGGTTGGCAATATAAGCTTTGGCCAGCGGTTTCACTCGCGAGCACAGGATAACATTCATTAGGGTCGGTCCTGCACTTTCTTTGTATTACATTTTAAGCATTTAATTAAATTTAACGGAAATGTCGTCAGACAAAGGACAGTGTTCTGTGTCTATACATTTTTCGCCTATGGATTATACGCTAGACTGGACAGAATTGACAATAGCCGGGACAGTGTGTCCTTTGATAATAATTTAAATTCCGTTTATAGCCTATTTTGCCAGCCTTCATAGTTTTACGTAACACCTATTTAATGTGAGATAGTGAGGTATGAGGTCTTGTATGCATATCTATAAAGCAAATCCCTCAAAAGACCAACACCTTAAGTACAATATACACGAATAGTGCTTTTTAGCAGTCCATTAGCAAATTAATAACCACTCTGTAATGCAAGAGCAAAAGGTTGCAAACAAACAAAACTTTTATCGAAAATTCCAAATGAATGCTAGTAGTGACATCTATGCAACGCAAGATGAATCAAACAGAAATGACCATTTGTGTACCATGACCTAATGTAACAAAAGTTTCAATAACTAAAACAGAGATGGCGCTGTTTTCAATAATAACTAATATTCTCTTTTAATTTATTATTACAAAGTATTTGTATATTACGAAAATTCGCTTTCTTTTGACTTATATATAATATATTGCATCAAAATATCCTCTCATATATTTTTGTTTGATGATCCCTTGACCTAAACATTGTTCAATTTGAGAAATGTCTTCTGACAAAGTTGTAGAAAATTTACCTTGAATCATGATAAGGTCAGGGGCGTAGCTACCGCCGTATCAATGTTGCCCCCAAGCTCCAGGGGCCCCGAACGTAAACAAAAAATTGAAAATTATCCATAATCTTTTAAATCTTTCATTTGGGGCCCCCACCATAATTTTATACAGGGCCCGTCTAAGGCAAGCTTCGCCACTGGATATGGTCCACTTAAATCATCATATAATTAATCATTCGATCAATAAATGTACCTTATTTCATAAACAATAGTGTAAATTATTCTATAATATTCTTCAACATCAAAAGGGGATCACATATTAGACCAACTCCATTTTAAATTCAAAAAAATTCAAAATTCAAAACCATTTATTCAGTTTAGGCCCTCAGAAGGCACTTATGAAGGTCAAATTTAAAGTTACTGAAGCTACTACCGGTTCGGAAGTCAGCCTTCAACTGAGAAGAACCGGCAAGAAACTCAGCAAGGTTACATTCTTTTTTATTTTATTAAATTCTTTTTTATCTATTCTGACTTTTTGGCTATTTTATAACATCAATTTTACATATTTTTATATTTAACAATTACAAAATACTTAATAAAGCTAACATTCAAAAACAAAAAACAAAAAAAAAAAGAAATAACAAGACTACAAAATAGAAAATGACAATAATTACTTACAACTTAAACAAGAAAATTAGAGGTGCACTGTGCAGAGAGCAGCTATTTCCATACATTTTTATCTTCAATATAATGAACCACCTTGTAATACGCTTTTTCTTTCAAAACTTGCCTAATATAATTTTTAAATTTATGATCAGACATTTTGGTTACTGAAAGCGGTATCTTATTATAAAATCGAACACAATTACCAAGAAATGACTTGTTTACTTTAGTTAGTCTAAAATATGGAACAACTAACTTCTCCCTTTGTCTTGTATTAATATTATGGATATCCAATTTTGACTCAAACATTCCTATGTTTCTACGTATAAACATTATATTTTCATAAATATATAATGAAGGCAATGTCATTATATTTATTTCCCTAAATAAATCTCTTAATGATTCACGGGGACCCATACCGTAAATTGCACGAATTGCTCTTTTTTGTATAATAAATATTGATTCTATATCCGCTGCTGCTCCCCAAAATAAAATACCATAGGACAAGAGGCTATGAAAATATGCAAAATAAACTAATTTGGCTGTCTCAACATTCGTCAATTGTTTAATTTTCCTAACAGCAAATGCAGCCGAACTTAACTTAGCAGCTAGAGTATCAACCTGAGGTCCCCACTGCAATTTATTGTCTAATGTAAGACCCAAAAATACCGTTTTATTAACAAGATCAATATGGCTCCCATCTATTATTATTTGGCTATCTACTTGTGCTACATTCGGTAAAGAAAACCTTAAGCATTTAGTTTTCTTTGAATTTAGTAATAGATTATTTGTAGCAAACCACCCACAGACAATTGACATAGTATGATTAACTTTAGTTAGATCTTTGTCTTTTCTATCAACTTTAAAAATTAATGATGTATCATCAGCAAACAAGACAATATCTGTGAGATCATTTACAACATATGGCAAGTCATTTATATAGACTAAAAACAAAAATGGACCTAAAATTGAACCCTGGGGTACCCCCATTTCGACTAAAGAGCCCTTGGATGTTGTGCCAGTAATCCCTACCTTTTGTTGACGATTTGATAAATAAGATAAAACAAGATCATGAGCAGTTCCACGAATTCCGTAGTAGTCAAGTTTTAGAAGTAGCGTACGGTGGTCAACGTTTAAAGGGAGTGATTAATAAATGTATATAGTTACTAATACCGGAGAATCAACATTAATTCAACAGTTGCTATAATATCTTCAATAGTTGGTGATACAAATGCAAGCAAGATATGTATTAAATTATACATGAAATAAGTTCTAGTAGTTTAATTGTTGTGCTTCCTTACTCCGCTGGGTTTTACATGGCACCTGCTTATGTTAGTTTTAATCCTTTCCCTTCATCTTTCATAATTACAAAATAGTGGAAGTATAATTAAATAGTAATAGTGTAAAGTAAGTGGTACCATAAATTGTTATGCTATGTGGTAGCACCAGGGTAGTGTTTATTTTTAACTAAGGCAGGATTTTGTATTTCAGTTAATATACAGGGTCAATCAAAAATAAGTTATATCTCATTTTGACTGGGCATACTCAGCTTTCTCGGGTCAGCTAACTAATAATTAGTAATAATTTTTGTGTGTGCAATACTATAGAGTATTGCACAAAATATTAGCTCAATTTATTTAGCTGATAAAACTGCCAAATCTCATAAATATGAAATCTAACCATTAATCCTTAAATTTAAATATTAAAATTGCAATACATTTTTACATCAGGTTTCAAACACAACAACAAAAAACCTAAAAAAAAGAAATGGTCTATGTAGAGGACACTCACCTTTCTTAGAGGCACTTTGAAGCATATAAATCTAGTGCCTTCTATTACTTTTCCACAAGCTTTGTATGGTATCCACCTGGAACAGTAATAAAAATTCAATATCATCATCAGAATCATACACATACAATACGTAATTTAAGATAAAAAAGCTAAATAGGTGTGTATTAAATAATTTCCAACATATGCTTGGTACATACCTGTCTGGAATTTTAGGCATTATTATATTATTACTAGTAAACTTCGCACATGTAGTTATTAAATATCTAAATTATGTAACTTCAGTTTTCATAGATAGATTTTCAGTGATTTATAAAAAAATATATCACAGTACAATAACAAATAAATAACGTTGATATAAGTTCTTTGACCAGTGCTACCAACTATCAAAACAGATTTCCCCCTAAGTCTTGCCTTGCCTGAGCCCCTACTACAATCAAAAACCACTAAAATAAAAAACAACAATTAAAACAATGACACTGAATGATAATTAAATTGAAGTTAGTTGAGTATCGTATTTATCCAAAATTATCGAAATAAAATGAACCCTAATTCCTTATGAGTTAAAATTAAAGAGATTGCGGACACCGCGAAATTTGAATATATTTTTTTTCCGAATTCTTAATAACGAGGAATTGCTCTAGTTGTTAAGTCGACGAGCTGGTAGCCGGCGGGTCAATGTACAAATATAATAATATAAATGGCTGGATTGGGTTATCTCAGCATTTATTTAGTCTACTTTAAAAATAAAAAAAAAGCTTCTAAAAATACCACCAGAAATAGAAAGCCTCTAAAAACATCCCATTAGGCTTAATCACTCCCTTAATTTGGCGAGAAACTCCTAAGTTGGGAACCCTGTCTCTGACAATAATTACTTTTTAAAATTGTTTTACGGCTGTGGATACGAGTACTTTTATCAAAATACACGTGTAGAGTGTTGCAAGCAGTTGCAAGCTTGAAACAGGTAAGAGTGACCTTCTCATTAATATTTTTTGTGTAATCTTTTTAAATACCATTATGATTTAAAACTTTAAGATTCTTCGGTTCATCCGAAGAATCGTCACCAAAAAGAGGCAATCACTTACATCCTAATTAAGCCTGTGAGAGAATAAGGTAGGTGGACCAATTTTTTTTTTTAATTTTAGTTCCTTTTTGTTGTGCCACTCAACCACCAAGGTGAATTTATGTAGTTATATAGTTTCGTTGTCTTGTAATCCAACCATTTTTTTCTTTTCAGAAAATTAAGTCTAAACACGATATCGATACTTTCTATGATGTAACACATCTTCATTAGTAGTCTAACTGTTATTTATATTTATCTTCTTATTTTACACTAACTAAACAATATTTGCTGTATTGACAGTTCATACAGCTTCAGTCTGTCTACCCCGTTTTACCGATGTCGACTAGTCTTTCGTTACTGACCAATGCAACCTGTAGCCTAAAGTAATAAATACTACTGCATGTATGTAAATAGTCTGCTGTCTGCCGATATTGTTATTCTATATTATAATAATATAATAAACGAGCACTCCCTAATGACATAAAATGTACTAGAAACTATTATTTATAAATAAATATAATTTATTAACTTCGGATCAAAAATATTCTTAATTCAACAATTCGTTAAATTGACGAGCCATTCTTACCATTGGATTAAAGTATGATGTATTATTTGTCTCCACCAGCCTTTTGAGGTGTTGAAGATTTTAGTACCACCATCGAAATTCCTTGGACAGTGGTGGCTTCTGGCAGTGGCAGTGGAACTCGACATTGGCTAGAAACAAGCCCCGAAAAAAAATTGGCTGCAATTTTTTAAGATGTTTGATAACATAAAATAAGTGAATTGAAATTTACTATCTAAAATATACAACTCAGCGACTAGTTTTGACTAATTGTAGTTACTTGATAAATTATTTATTGAATAGTGCTCTGATATAACCTCTTCAATAGTTTGATAAATAAATGTTAGGATGTTTAACATGGTTTCAGAAAGTCATACTTTATAACCGTTGCTATAGAAACAATGAAACGGAAATGTTTAATCGAAACCTTCGAAAATCCTGATATAATTGACGACCAACTCAAAAGAAATAAAGAAAATAAACTTGATGATAAAACCATGTATCAAAATACGATTTGGTATCATTCTTTAGTGGGTGCAGAGAAATCGTGTCTCAAGGAGGATAAATTGAAAAAGATACACTACAAATTCGAAGATGATAGGGAAATGGTGGAAGAGTACAATGTAGAGACGCAAGTATTGCTACGTAGAGCGTGGAAAGTCAAGGGGAAACTTGGTGGTGAAGGAAAATGGGATGTCGAAATTGGTGACCCTATTCCTGATGCAACCGCTCATATTGAGACTGCTGAAATAAAGGAGAGCAAAGATCAGGTAAGAACAGTAGGCAGGTAACTAAGTTTATTGATGTTGATAAAAATGTCCTGTTCGATTTAACTTCAGACAAATTTAACTAATTGCAGTTCTAAATACTATACTATATAAGGTTTTATATTCATATTTATGCAATTTTCTCTTAAAAACCCAAGGCAATGCTTAGTTATAATAATTTTCTTAAATAAATTTTTGAATGCTTGATTGCATGAATTAATAATATATTTTTTTCAGCCTGTCATAACAAGACGCAATACAAGAGTTAACTTGGAATGGCGTATAAGGAACCTGCCATATCCAATAGAAACCTACTCAATTGCTGCTAATAATGAAGCAAAATGTATTGTAGTCCGAACCACTAATAAGAAATATTATAAGCAGCTACAAGTACCAGAATTGCTTAGACTTAATATACCATTGGAGCAAGCTAATATACAATGTACCCATCAATTCAATACATTAATTATTATGGTAAGAAAAAGTAAATCTTAAATAAACAAGTAACTTACACAATCAGGTTCTGTTTAAATAAATTGTATGACTTACATTTAATTGTTAAAGAATAATAATGCACATGGCCATCTGATCCCAAACTAAGAAAAGCTATGGAAACCAGATAACAGATATATTATGTATACTACTTGTTGTCTTCTAAATACATTTTATAGATATTTACACCCAAAATGATATTTTTTTTATCTTAAAGGTGCATTTTATTTTTCAGTATAAGAAACCTCAACAACTTGTTGATATGGAAAAGCAATGGTTTCAGGAATTGAAGAATGTAAAACCCATTAAAGATGTCCCCAATGACTGCAAGGCTCAATAAACTATTATAATAGCTATGCACTTTGTTTCCTTCCACAATACTTGTTGATACAAAGAAAAGACAAAAATTATTTCAATTTATTTATTTACAAAATGTAAACTTATAGCTAAAATTCCTAAAACTACAATCAATCATCATCCATAGCTAATGCTTTTGCTTCTTTCTTCAATTCTTCTTCATCATCTTCCTTCTCCAATAAACCTCTTTCTCTCAAATATTCTCCATATTGTTTTGGTATACCAATAAATGTTTTTATTTTTGCCCTTAACTGCTTCCATGTTTCTTGATAATAATTCTTCTTATCTCTTACCATTGCTTTATAGTCATGACCATACTTATCTAGTAAATAGGTTATAAATTCAACTTGTCCTTTCGGCAACCTAGAAGTAAATAGAATAGAAATATTGTTTATTCTTATAGGCCTTCACAGGCTCTTATAAATTGTCTTTGCATAGCTTTTTTAAATATTACAAGCAATGATATTAAAATTAATAATTTCGAATTAAAAAAACTCAAATGGACAACTTGTCAGGTGAGCAATTCATTGCCAAAGATTATTATCCTTTAAAATCTTAATAATCAGATATACTATAAAATCCCTTTTCATATAAAGTATTATTTTTATAATAATTTTGTCCATTATGAATATTATATAAAAAATACTCTTCACTCTTGCAAAATTATATTCCCTGATTAATAAAAAATACTGAAATTCATAGACATAATTCACAGATAAAAAATTTAATACTTTTTTTGTATGATTCCGTCAAAGAGTGGAACAAAGTTACAGTACCTATACCTAAGTCTCTATTCTATATTCTGTAGAGGTAAAAGAGCAATAAGGGAAGGAAATTTCGTTGTGTAATTTAATATGGATGAACTTACATAAATCTCCTTTCTCTAGGTGCCCTTGCCTCTTTTTCTAATTGTTCAACAACCTCTTTTTTCGGTGCTTTTAGAACAACCTCTTCAATCTCTTCGTCAGATTCGCCATCATTTACCATCTGCCTAGCCTTTTTCAGCTGATTCTGTTTAAAACTCGGAATTTTTATTACTTTATTTGGATCACTGGCCAGACCCATATCATTAAGGTTGCGTAGAGAAGACTTTTTGCTATCCCACGCGTCTTTTATCGCTTTACTGAAAATAAATATTGTTTAAGAAGAAATATTATGTTATGAAGTGTAAATCTAAAATCATTTTTGTTATTTCAAGAAATGTGGTTTACCATTTTATATCACCAGTACTCTGTTGTTTAGCATGCATTCTTTTCCGATTGAGCTTATGAAGAAATTTCTTTTTACGATGCTGCTTTTTTACTTTCATATTAACGTGTTGCTGTAACTTTTTCTAGTATCCAAAATTACTCAAACCTAAAAACAATAACAATTCGTAACCACGTGAAATTAAACTGATTGAACTGTAAGATGACAAATTGACAGAAAAGTGTTGTCAGACTTGGAGTTTTTTTTATTTTTATGTGTCGATCCAGCTGACGAGAACTTGTTTAATCAAAAATATGGTAGGTACACACTATAAAGAATAATTATTTGATATTTAAAATGAATGTTGTATATTAGATTTTCATGTAATTTATATGCTTAATTTTATTAAATTTTAACTCGTCACAATGCCTACGTTGAAATGGAGCTGATGGTGAGGTATCAGTCGAACTCCTCAAACATTAATCTCACTGCATTAAGAAAATGCAATATTTTTTCGTAAAATGTAAGCAGAAGAGTTGACCTGAAGAGATTACCTCCAGGGGTGGAAAGTTTGGGAATGAATCCCATTTATAGAATTTACCAACTTATTGATACTTCATTATGTACACTACCTAATTAGTTATTATTGGAGTTATTTATGGCTGGCGGTGCCAGCCAGCCAAGGCAACAATCGCAAAGTAGTAAACTTAATAATAATATAATTATTTAAAAAAAATAGCCTTGCTGAATTTCTTGTCGGTTCTTTTTAGTTGAAGGCTTCTTGAAGCGAGCTAAAACTGAATAAATGGTTTTTAATTTTGAATGGTTACCGGTAACTATTTACTAAATGTGCTTTCTTATGAATACCTACAAGACAAATTTTATTTATGACTACTAGGCAGTATTGCCAAAATCTAAATCAACGAAAACAATAAATAATTGAAAAAAAACTAAACTTTAATAGATATAACATTAAATCATGTTGTCATCATGAGTGCGTGTATTCCTTCTAGATATAACGAAAAAAAAAACAAATTTCTGTGGGTCTATAAGCGTGTCCTGGCTGGTACCGCCTCCAAAAATAATTAATTGTGGCTGTGCACATATTTATTTATCAATCATTTTTTTTATTTTCATGTAATAGATTATGTGTTAAGATTTTGAAAATATTTAAACTTTAAAGTGAAACTTTTATTAGATCGTCTCAAACTTTTTGGTCTGTGTGTTGCATGTCGCGTGACGGTCGGCCGCGGAGTAGGGATAAAGTGAAAGGCGCTCGCCAGAGCAGCCAAGGCCAATATTAGTTGGAGATTTAGTCTACTTTTATCATTTCCCACTATCATTCCAATTTTCCAAGTGTAAAATTAAGATTGACAAAGCGATTTTTATACCCTTAATGGAATATTATTCCAAAAATTTTTAGTTTAATGTCTACGATGCGAAAAAAAGTTTCACTTTTACCGTGGTTTCATAAAACCACACAGTCAAAATTTTTTTGATTGTGGATGTAATATAAATGAATTTTACTCGTAGTTTTTTCTTAAACCTATGAAATAATAAAAGGTTTTCCTCAGACGTCAGTTTCATAATTTATCTTGTTATTTAAATAAAATTATTATAATCTTTTTTCTACGAAGTCTGCAGATTTTGGTGTTTTGCAGTCTGTTTTCGCATTATGTATGAAGAAGCGGCACACGCCGAGGCTGGGCTTCAATATACGATACAAACATAAAAATGAATGTTTATACTATACTATTCACCCCACGGAATAGAAAAAAAAACTGATAGCGCTGAAATAATATGCTTCACCAAAACTGACTTGCTTACGACTTGGCAACTCCAAGCAAGTGTCAGTGAAATGTCACTGTCAGACCCCGGACCGGACGGACCGAAGGAATTATTCTAATGGCGGATTTATATACTGTGGTTCAAATGGCGGCATAGACAAAGATTTTATGTTATAGAGTTACTTAATTTGCTTTTACTTAATTTTGCAAATAGACGTTCATTTTACTGCTCTATAATCTCTGGCCGCCATTAGCCCATTTTCATCGAAAATCCGCCATGAGGGAACAAGGGTTTTTAAAAAGACGCCATAATCGGCCATGCGTTGCTAAGCTGGTTGCTATGTTATGAAAGCAAATTGACAGTTCACGAAGTGTTGTTTACAAATAGCATTGAATTACCTACTGATAGAATAATTATAGACTGGCTTCAGTTTTAATTGTTGTTTGAATAGTAATTTTTTAAGGAAACATGAAACACTGTCAGTGTAACTGATAAGATGGCTCTGTACTACCACGTTTAATCTGGACAGAAGAACTTTTCAGTGTTCGTCAAAATGTATATCTTGAAGGTTGATTATGTGTGCCGAATTGTTAAAGGTCAAGGCAAGCCAATTAAAAGATGTTCAGAAGAATTCTTAATTGAAAGCTTATGGCGGCCTGGAACTAAAATTCTTTGATAGCAGCGCTGCTGATAACAGTCGCCATGTCATCCATCGTCTAATCAAACAAGTTTCAAGTGATGAAAGTTTTGTGAGAATAATAGAAAATGAGACTTGTGATTAAAGTGAATGTCCTTTTGTTATAATCCTACAACATGTAGCCATGCACATTAAGAAACTGACCTAGTATAGTAATTTCTTCTATTAACCTAACATTGGTAATAATTGTTATTGATTGTAATCTAATATAAAAAAAGAATTGTACCATTTTTATGTGATTATTAAAATAAACATTATTATTTCTATACCATATAAGGTGTTTAAGTTCTATAATCCTTGTAAAATTGGTAAGATTATGTCTTAAGACCTGTGACCTACCTAATGTGATGGGAAATTTATTTTATCTTAGTTAATTGTAGATTCACCAAGTTATGATTTATACATATCAACACTCTTATAAAGAGGTAATGTTTTCTGTTTATTTTGGAAAACTCTTTTCTGAAACTACTGATCCAATTCAAGTTTTTGTTCCCTGCGTTAGTCCTGAGGGTTATAAGTTATGTTTCTAACCAATGTAATGTCCATTCAGATGACATTGAGTCTGTACAGAGAAAATGTCTGAGAATACTTTGTTACCATCAGCATGTAGATGCACTGATTTGAATTATGAACAAAGACTGAATAAATTTAATGCTCAACCTCTGTATACATGTAGGAAATATTTCGATTTTGTATACTTATATAAAATTGTTCATTCCATAATAGATTCCCCCATTCTGTTGTCTCATATATCCTTCAATGTTAAATACAGTGCATGTAGGGGTAACATTTCTAATTTCTTTGCACTTCAGATCTACAAAAATCATTATTTAATCCAATAGTAAGAATGGCTCATCAATGTAATGAATTGTCTCAAAATAATTCAGAAGTTGATATTTTAGATCCTAAGTTTAGCAATTTAAAAAAAAACCATAAAAGATATCCTTCAAATCAAACCAGTCCATACCCAGCAGATAAATTAAGTCTGAATAAATAATATTATTTATAGTTTCTAAATAATAAGATTTTTATCTATATTGTCATTTGGGAGTCCTCTCCTGCACTTTCATCGCATTTGTCTTGGTATTCATTTCTAGTTTTGTTTTTCTGTATACATATGTTTTGAGTTACAACCCAGCTCTATATGTATTATTACTGTCTATATATGTATTATGTGGTTACCTTTTGGTTTTAATTTGTATTGTGTATCCTAAATAAATAAATACATTTATTAGAAGTAATAAAATTATTCTACAGTTAGTAAAACAACTGTGCTTAAAGGGTTATTGGGTTAAGGCTATTGTTCACTGGTCTATTTTATTAATCTGAATGAAACTTTCGGCAAGAATATAGATCTTTATTAGTTCTACAAAAAAGTATAATTCACTATATTTTTTAAATAATATAAAATTGGTACCTAACCTTATGTATTTAGAGTAAAATAATAAATACCTAGGAACCTAACTATAGGAAATAATGTGAAATAAAAAAGGAAAAGATATGAAAATATTGATTTAATATTTAACAAGATTACAAAGCTTTTATTAAGGTTTAAATAATGCTCTTTAATTTACAATTTAGGTCTTGTATTCTGTCTCTCGGTCTCTCGGGTGTCGGTATCGTCGTCTTGAATGTCTCTGAAATGGGAAATATAAACACTTAGATTATAAACGCGACCAAGTGCATGGCGGACTTGCTGACGAAGGGTTCTAATATTGAAATTAAGCATTGACCCTTTTTTATGATTGGAACACTCAAGCGCATACGTTATTGACCACTCTGACCACCCTGTTTGGGATAAAGGTCGTGACGTATTTATGATGTGATTTCATTTTTCGATAATTTGACAAGAGTAATCGTTTAATCTTTGTGCACATATTCTTGGTGGAATTAGAGGTAACTAAAGATACTATTATCCCAGGATGTTGGAAAATCCCTCGGGAACGCGGGTGAAACCGCGGGGGATAGCTGGTAATAATATAAATGTGAATGTATGTTTGTTTGAAACGCTTTTACGCGAAAACTACTTAACCGATCATCATGAAACTTTGTTCACATATTCTTGAAGGTATTAAAAATAACAGGATACTTTTTGTGCCGGGAAAATGTTACATCCCTCGGGAACGCAGGTGAAACCGTGGGGGACGATTAATCCGACAGACGTTATCCTGTCGAAATAAGTCCAGTCAAAGTTTCATAAAAAAAACAATGCAGGAATTAGATCGCAGTGCCACCTTTTGTAAACCATTCTCGAATCCACTGGAACACACAAAAAATGTCATCATAATTATTCCTGCCGTTTAGGAGTTCACTAACATACACACGGGCAGAAGAATTATATATAATAATATACTTATGCAAATTTACAGCTTTCTAGACCTAACAGAACCCCAAAAAGGAATCGCCTCGCAGCTTTCACTTATGGGATTAGTAATTGTGCCTTCCTCTTTTACCTGGGCTGAGGACCAGCGCAAAATTGTTAAACTTTTTGCGGCAGAGTTACACATTCATTTATCGCCTTCAAAATCATTTCATGCAACTTAATAAAATCCAATAATTCTGCATTCATAAATAATTTAAAGAAATGCCATCTTGGACATAAGCCTTATCTTTATAAGCATAATTAATATACATATTATTTAAGTAATATGAGTATATGCTGTATTATGTATAACTAATATCATTTATTTTTGCCAGGGACTTCCATGTCTGGATGTAAATATCTATATAAGTATGTATTTAAAAAAAGTTGCTAATGTAGTATGTTAGTTATCTGGTTTCTATAGTACATACAAGCTCTGCTCAGTTTGGGATCAGATGGCTATGTGTAAAGAACAAATTATTTAAAATATTTTCTTTTAACATTACACAAACATATTAATATTTAATAAATAAATATATCATTACTTGTCCCCCACAATTTCATCCAATATCATATCTTATCATTCATGCAATCACATGTACAAATACAAATTATCATCAAGATCAGTGAAATAATTATTAAGTTATAAAATGACATATAGACAGACAAACATAAAGACAACATTTAACACAGTTGTAGATTAAGCATCAGTAGACTTTTTGGCTATTTTAATATTTCAACATTTTCTACATTTACAAAATACTTCATATAGTCATAATTAAAAGAAAAATTACAAACTTAACAAGGAAATGAAAGGTGCAATTGTGCAGAAGCAGCCATTTCCATACATTTGTATCTTTAACATAATGAACTAACTTGCCTCTTTCTTTAGAATCAATTTAAATGATGATGATTTTTTTTATACTATGACCAGCCATTTTGGTTACCTAAAGCAGCATTTTATTACAGAAATCAAACACTATTACCAACAATATAACTTCTTAACTTAAACTAGTCTAAAATATAGAACAACTAACTTCTGTAACTATAAATATAAATAAACAAACCTATATGTGTGATGTATATAAATCACTTCATAATTGACTAGCTGTCCCCTGCGGTTTCACCCACGTTCCCCAGGGATTTAACATTTTCCCAGCACAAAAATAATCCTATGTTACTTCTAATACCTCCAAGAATATGGGTACAAAGTTTCATGATTATCAGTTAAGTAGTTTTTGCGTGAATGTGTAACAAACAAACTTACATTTATATTTATAATATTAGTAGGGATGAGTATGTATTTAAAAAAGTAGTATATATAGTAAGAGCATTACACAATCAGCCTGCTGATCCCTAACGTAGCAGAGCAAGTACTATGGAAACCAGAAAACTTATATACAACCTTTTGTTTTCTTAATACACATTACACCCAGACCATAACAAACAGACATGCACCCAAATGTTTGTCCTGGGTGGGAATTGAACCCACGACCTGCAATACATTCCAAATTGCAAAACCTCTATAGCTCCTCATTATTATAATCTATTGTCGAACATTTTTTTGTCCTATCATTAATACTCTTCGCAAGCGATGAAAGACATTTTATGGCAATTTTTTTACACCTATGGTTGGTTTTAATAGGAATTTCTAAAGATTTCTATAGTAATCTAGTACTCAATATAGCCTATGTTACTCAGTGATAATGTAGCTTTCTAATGAAAAAAGAATTATTAAAATCGGTCCAGTACTTTTTGAGTTTATTCGTTACATACAAAAATACAAATCTTTCCTCTATATAATATTAGTGTAGATTTAGGGTCTTTCAAAATGTAATATTGGCGAATCAAATTATTTATACCTAAATAACCATTTTAAAACAAAATAATCAGTATTAAATGCTTACCATCACTGCTACATCTGCTGTGATCCTGGACAGCAGCGTTTGAAGGTGACCCCTGTAACAATTCTTATAAATTTTTTTTTTCTTTCTTTGATTGGTATGGGCCATCAACAAAATTATTATTATAAGGCTGGAAGCATTAGTATATAAGTAGTAAAATTTTTGTTCAATGTATTAAGAAATTATGTGACCAAATTTGGCAAGAATTTCACATAAAGGAGCTAGCCCTCAAGAGTTTTAATAGTAGAAGACACCTTTAGCTCAAGTCACTGGCTAAGGCATGTTATGCAAATACGTATCATCATCATCAGCCTATCTCTGTCCACTGCTAGACATAGGCCTCACCTATGGCACGCCACTGAGCTCGATCTTCAGCTCTTTGTTTCCAACCGCTGCCAGCCAGCTTGCATATATCATCGCTCTATCTAGCTGGAGGGCGCCCTTGCACTACGTTTACCAAAATTTGTATACTGTGACCATAATGTAATGCAAACAAAACTAGAAAAATTACCAAGATGAACTTGGTGAAAGTTTCTCGAAGCAAAGTAGTTCTAGGATTCATATATCGGTTAATGTCTAGTATAGTCACGCAGGGGGAGGGGGGGGAGGGGGAGTGGGGGGATGCCTCCTCTGACTTAGCACCACTCCCATGAAAAGGTAACGCACCATTATTGAGAAATACAATTTTTGTAACCTAACCTCAAAACATTATAAAGTTGCTTCTGCAACGGCTCCGGCGCTGCGGGAAGTGCAACCCCTTCGCCCTTACGTAACAATGGATAGGCAACCATGTTTCCCTCCGCAGCTTCGGCTTGCCGGTCGCTGTCATTTGTTACGGTGGGCGGTAGCTGCCCTCCCTTCGCGCCTCCGAATTTTTATATATACTCTAGGGGTAGTAGCCAAAAGACTGGGTGGAGTCGGGGTGCACCAATCGCCCATTTTAACGTTTCGTTTTTCCTTTTTCTGATTTGAGGTTAGTAAACATTTCTATTAATTTCTCGTAAAACATGCATTACCTTGTAATAAGAGTGGTAGCGTTATAATCAGGGATCCAACCCCTACCAATTACAACCATTTTTACCCCCATACGACTGCGTGACTATACTAGACCACAACCCATATATCTGCAAACAATAAAATAAATGTGTTATAAATTATTCTTATTGTACATAATGATATGTTTGAACGGTACAAAAACATGGGATATACCATGTATGTTTGAATTATAGTAGAACCACAATAATACGATAATGTTTTGCTAGGCAATATTGGATGATCAATAGGGATACGTAGGTACCATTACGAACTTGGCAAATCTTGAATTAACTAGTTAAGAAATAACAGACCTTTACAGAGAACCTTAAGTTTTATTGACCATTTATTAAATGGTCAATAAAACCCCAAGTTACCCAAGTACTAATGATGTTGTTTCAATGATAAAAAGTTAGATTGAGAAATAATCCAAAATCTAATGCGAGTTCGTTAAGAAAAGTTTCGAAATTTATGCTTGGGTTAAGGTTGCGCAACAACGCAAATTGTAACTCGTATGGTAGAATCGAGTTTAATTAATTTAACTCGAATTAAAAAAATATATTTATTGGTTTTATTAAATAATAAACTGTCGTAATAAATAATATGTCACAATTATGGTTAATGTTACATATACTTTAAATGGAATGTTTATTTTAATGAAAAATCTCATTAGAAATGTTGTTTGATTTCGATTAATGCTACGTATGATTGTTATCAATTATCGAATCGAAATAATCGTTATATATGATATTAGTAAGCAAGACATCCTTGTTGAATGAACAAGACACAGGTTATAATAAAATGCATAAACCTATGGTTTATAAAGATGATACTCTCGTTGATACCTATCGATCTGTGTTACCAGTAGCAAAAAAGCTTGCGATGTTTTGAAGGTCATGTTTTTTTTTTTCCGCCATTAAAATAATTGCGGCCCGGACGGACTACTCGGCTACCGTGTTTATATTGAGGTTATATTTATTGTGGTTAACCACAAAATTTTCAGTTTTATTTATGAAATAAACAGTGTAACTAAACAACAACAATGCCTCAAACAGGCGCAACAAAATATCAAAAATTTCTCAAATCAGAAAAGTCTAAGACTAAGTTGAAATCAAAGAAGAAAGATCTTCCTAAAGGTACAAATGTAACGAAAACGAATTTTAAGGTGAAGAAAATTGTCTTAAAGGAGCAATTGAAAAAGCATGCGACTACTGAAGCATTATCCATTAGGAAACTGAATGTGAAGGAGCTTCTGTCGCGTCTGAATCATTTCAACACTAATTCCCGGACTGATGCTTTGAATGGTCTGAGAGAACTTATCACTGCACATCCTGCGAGCTTGGAGCAGAACCTAGGGCAGCTGATTCATGGTGTTACACCATTGGTTTTGAATGTGGAGAAAATTGTAAGTTCTAACTGATTTGTTTTTGTTTCTGACCATGGTTGTACTAGGTCAGTGATTCCATAATTTTTCAGTATGTACTAAATTCTGTCTATTGTTTCCAGGTACGCCAAGAATCTCTCAAAGTTTTACACCTGATACTGTCTAACATTGCACTGGAAAAGATAGATCCCTTTTTTGACATCATGTGCACATTCCTTAGGAGTGCAATGACCCATATTGATGCAAGAATACAGGAGGATTCACTGCTATTCCTTGACACCCTTCTGATTAGTACACCTAAGAAGGTGGCTCAAGATTTTCACAAAATTATTCCAAATTTCTTAGATATGATTTCAAAGCTGAGGTTAGATTCTAAGCCTGGAAGAACATTGACAGTCAATCTTGGAAGTCAAATAACCAGTGTTAAATGGAGAGTAAAGGTATTGCATCGCTTACAAGATTACCTGCACAAATTCATGAAATATAATAATATTAATAGTTTAGAGAAGCCAGAAGTGGAAAGAACTAAGATATTTGATATAAATAAGATGAACAATTATCCCTTGTTTAATCCTAATTATACATCCACATGTCATTTGTCATGCTTCTCGTCTAAGAAGTCACATGAGGCTATACCATTAGATGAAGTGGCAAAGTTCAAGGAGTATATTAACACTCTAATGCCTCTGTTGTTTGAAACATGGCTAGAAGTATGCCCTAGTGCAAATACCGAGAAAAACATGGAAACAGTTGTGAATGAAGATGCAGCCTGTCTACTCAAGCATATTCTTGAAGTTATATCTTTGTTATGGGATCTAGTTCAGTACTTACACAAGAAGAATCCAAGCTCTGACATACAAAAAGTGTTTTCACAAAAGTATAAACAGCCTTATACCCAACACTTTGTTAATTCATTTCCATATGTAACAAATGCAAGAATGAAACAAAAGACTTCAAATAACTCTCCATTTGAAAATGTTATCACAGATCCCAAAATGGTTGTCCAGAATTTAGAGATTTGCCATTTGTTTATTGTACTCAACCCACACATCAATTTAAAACATCAACATAAAGAAATATCTGCTGTGCTCAATTATATTGAGCAGACCTTCAACCAAAATTCACAGGACAACATCAATAATGCTGTCATAAAAATATTACATTCAATATTTTCGCAAGAACTCAACAGTTGGACCAGGAGTGTGTCCGTGATGGATTCTCTATTCAGGAAAATAATTTGGGCATACTTCAATAAGGAAATGTTAAATTCATTCAAACAGAAAATATTTAGTTTATTATGTAAAATAGCTCTCAATGACAACCTTGTTCATTTTCACAAAAGTGATGCTTATGACATGTGGCTTAAGAATTTACCTGACATCCTGTTGGAGGAAGCTATAACAGTAAAAACTATTGATATACTTCTCAAGTTTGCTGTTCGCAGTAACAAAACGTTTACATCTGTTGTCAAGCCTAAGTTACTACAAATAATAGAGAACCTTCCTAAACTCACTATATCAGATGCAAACAATGATGTATGCAGTTATTATAAATTGTTCTCATTGTTATTCTGGATAAAATTTTGGGATACTGATTCACTGAACTTGTTAGAGAAACAGCTTCTGGATAATACATATAAAAGTGATTATGTTAAATTTATATTTGACACACTTAGACTAAGAACAGGTGGAATTCTATAGTCATTATATTAAGAAATGAAATGAAATAAAATTATGTTAATTTACATATTATGATAGTCATTTATTTCAAATAACTCAAACACAAATAATGCAAAATTGTGACCCAGTCATAAAACAATAAAACATTGCACAGACTTGTACAACAGGTAACAAAATCACAGGAATAGATTAATTATAGCTAAGTGGTAGTTAGCTCAACACATTCAGGACTTAAACATATAGAAATTTATAGCCATACAGATTTCTGCATATATTTTTATGAATAGCTAAAATTTTATGCATAATACTGCAAATAGCAATTACATTATTTTATACAAATTTTACACAAATGAAAATACATACATATTCTACATATCAATCAAATACTAAGGAACATAATTGTTTTTAAATTATTTTATGCTACTAGAGGAACTAGGCAATATCATTAAATGAAAAAATATTTTTGTTACTTCAGTTAAGATATATGTCAATTTGTATTGTTTTCTTGGCAATCAATTTTTTATTTGTCTGATGAGTATTGCTTTAATTCGGTAGCATTCAGGATACATATAGTTATTTTATGATCATACTATTAATATCAACAATACAACTACATACAAACTAAGTCTACATTACACTCTGAGATTGGAACCGCAAATCATTTTGGCTTTCAAATCTGGCATTCATTTAATGAGGAAGTCATTCAGATATCAAATACACCATGTTTTTTTTTTCGATATGGAAGCCTCATCGAAACCTTTTGAGTAATTAATCGACTAGGTTGAACTCTTAACTAATTCTAATAAATATGACTAATAGAAAATAAGTTTTACTAATTGTTGAGTCATCTAGTGTTTCACATTTGGCAAATTTTGGCTAAAATAATAAATCACCCTTTGTTGTGGAAAATTTAATTATTGTGATACATATGTATCAAACAAACGATTTATTGTTCACTTTTAATACATAGCTATTAATTATCTAGCAGCCTTCAAGAATTATTTCGTTCTTACTCCTTTGTCGTTATTACAGCATACAATATCTTAACTTATTATTTCATTCTTTGATATTTAGCTTTGTGCATTTAACAATATCTAATGTAACAGTGTAATACAGCTATGCGATACATAAAAACTGGTCTTGAGTAATTTAAAAAAGTATTATTGAGAATTACGTTCTCATAAATAAATCGTTAAAATATTTTTTTGCATTTCATGCTTTTAAATAAGACGGACTTAATTTTTATTGATTCTTTTATTCATGATCGCGTGAATAGTACCTAAACAACAATCTAATAATCCATGATTCAGTTAGCAGCTATAGATATTGTTATTTTGGATATCAGTTACAAAACTCCCGTCTCAATCAGATCACGGTATATTGATAAATAATTGTAAATGATAAATTGCATGCAAATTAAAGGCATCGACAATTGCAATTTAAAAATACAATGGAATCAAAATCTTGCAAATGATGCCCACTAAAAAAAAGCTTGGAAGAACTTCTGAATTATGCTCCCTATGCAACCA
Organism: Habrosyne pyritoides; assembly: GCA_907165245.1. NCBI lineage: Eukaryota > Metazoa > Arthropoda > Insecta > Lepidoptera > Drepanidae > Habrosyne > Habrosyne pyritoides. Next base: position 3,416,622 of record OU015592.1, read on the forward strand.
AACTCATATAGTGCATTTTTTTCTAAAATATGTATGTATGTTTTTATGGCTAGAGAGCCTTAATAGCTGTGGAACGAAGCCCGGCGGAAAGTATAGTGATCATATACTTATTTAATTACCTACGCCTATTGGGTTTTCCTTTTACTAGATTTTTTTGCGCGGGGTATGGTAGCATTGCCTGAGGCCGTCAGCATTGCCTGAAAATAAAAGGAGTAAATTGAAAACTAACGCAAAATAAGCTGAAGCATTGTCATGGTATGGTGCCACTTTATTTCGTTGTATAAAATAAACAAAAAATATTATTGTTTTAAGTGCCACTATATCACTATAGGTAGGGTACACAAAACGGACAGTAGTAGTTATATTAAAATAAAATAAATAAACATACACACAACACAGTAAACATCAAACGCATACAAATTAAATAAATAAAGAAAAACAACAAAAAAATTAAAACAAAGTGTTAAATAAACGATGGGAGACGAGGGGGGATGAACAAACAAATCTTTTTACTTGGTTAAAAATATCAATCACTCAAATTGCACGCTAAGCTCGGTGAAATCAGTAGTTTTAAAAATATTGAATACGCGAACGGGAATCCTCATGCGTAGTAAACACACATGTAAGCAAAATGGAAAATAAACATACTATTAAGACTAGCTTCTGCCGCTATGAAAAATGGACATGGGACTATGGAAGAGCCTTTACACATCTGTGCTTTTCGAAGTCGCAGCTATTTCTCCATGTAAGGAAACAAATTTATACTCTGGGTGGTTCTCTATTTTTGCATCGATAAGTTTCTGCAAAACATCACTCTTTTCTTTTATATCTTGTGTTATTTCGGTCTCAAGACCTGCTGTAACGTAACTATTTCTTTCATCAGTAACTACGACTTGGGGTCCATGAGTATTGGCTTCGTCATTAGCTGATTTAGAGGCGATAGTATTCAAGTCTAAACAACTTTGGAAGTCATCAACAATAAACCTTCCGCTCTGATCATCCGAAGATGTCGAAACACTATCTGAAACTGGTTTGTCCTCAGTTTTATTCCAAAATGCAAATTTACTAGGCAACTGCAATAGCTTACCGATACCGTAGCTATTACCTTTTGGCACCCTTCCAGGAGATTTAGATTTGTGTCGCATTTTCTTTTCTGCTATAGGATTAACAACCTGAATGCCTGTGTACAGACCAGATTCTTTAAAACTCGTATTAGGTAAACTCTTAACAATATCTGCGAGACTTTCCTGAGATGTTGCACTCTCTATTGTTTTGTCATCAGCGGTTATTTTATCATCTAATAACTTAACATTGTCTGTAATTGGCGGAGGCGGTGGTGGAGCTTTTGGTTTACCATATTTACCTTTTGCCGCTTTTCTTTTACTTTTAGGAGAGTCGTCTGGTGTTCCATAAGAAGCCTCATCATCGCTATCAGCAGATTCATTATCGTTTATTGATGTATCAAGACTAGTCGTCTCTTGTTTCTCATCTGTAGGCATATTAACAATTTCTTTGTATTTAGTAATTGATTCACCTTTATCGGTTATAATTGCATCTTTATTTTCTATATCTTGTTTAATTTCTATATTGTCATTAGATAAGACATAATCATCTTTCAATACGTCTGATGTTTCTTCATTATTATCTTTACTCTCAGTTTTGTAAGGAATGTCAGCAATATCATCAACCTTGTTAATTATTTTCTGATCTGTTTTATTTTCTACACAATCTGTATTAACAATATCTTTTTTTAATGAAGCTTCATCGGACGCGACTTCGTTTTGGTCTCGGCTATCTGTATTATTAGTTTTATCATGAGAACTCGTGCTTAGCGGATAATCACCTAATATTTGAACAATTTGTACTTGGTCTCCCACGTATCGGTATAAGAAGGGGGGTTCAGAGTGGGATAAATATAGGGGGGAGGGAGCTTTAACTAGAGGGGGCATATTCGCATATTCAAAACTATCGTCCTCCTGTTGCTCCTCGATGATAACTTCATTGTCCTTTAAATAAAAAGTACTTAAGTCTACATCAAAGGAAGCAAACCAAATGATTAATAATGCTAATAAATGCATAAACAGACTTAAAGATACTAACATAACTGACAATCGTATAGTGAATTTAAACTCAATATAAAAAGTGTATCATGCAATAATACTTTGAATATCGAAATAAAAACAATCTCAAGATCGCGCTTATGTCATCGCTTGCTCAGTCTTGAGATCGAAATAGGCCTAATATGATAACAACTAAAATAAACGCCTCTTAATAACTTTAATTTTTTTTTGAGATTTATTTATCAATGCTTATCAATCAGCTATACAAGACTATCTTCTAAATACACACTTTTACATAATGTAACATTTAAGGCTTATAAAGGAAAAATATGAAAGATATATAATTTTCATTGAGCCATTATTGTATAAACACTGACATTTACCTATTCTATTCTCGAACTCTCAAACTTTAACCAATATTTTAAATGCTTTCACATTTGAAGTTATATCCATTACAAACCGATTTTCCAGCACCATAGCTACCCTGGCATACCAAAACTAGAAAAGTTGTGATATTTAGTATCTATACATATAACGATTTATAACTCCCATTGTTACTCTCTCATAACTATCGTGGTACAAAAACAATGACACACGAACATCGCTTAGCCACTCGCGCTAATAGTACCTATATCTCGATCGTAGATCGGCACTAAGTCGGATCGGGAGCAAAGTGCAACATCGCGAAATACACCCTTGTATCTTTGTTTCGACAAGTTGCATTTTCTCGAATTCTTTCCCTTTTACTTATATATGAAAGCGTGTCCGAACTCTTAAAAGCCTAGCTCTTTACACATAGGCATTAAAAATGTGTGAACAGTAAAAATTCTGCACTAACACGTCTTTATAAATACCTTATACTCTAAGTACATGTGTTTAAAAATTCAATTAAATTTAATTATTTTTGTGATATCTATTTAACCAATTTATCTTTAGTTCTGTAGTTTTATTTATATATAGAATAAAACAGGTTTTTATCTAATGTATTGTTAATATAGCTATAATGTAGATACCGCATAGTCATTCTGGTTAAAGGCAGATATAAATGCGTTTTTAATCCACACATTAATAATTTTGAGGTAACTTTTACTGAATACTTTGGTGATGCTCACTATAAAACAGTGTAATTTATTGATAAATTGACTAAATAATAAAACAACTTACTTATTTTTTCTATCTTGAGTATCAGAGAATCTAAAACACTATATGACGTCACTTGTCCGGTGTAACAGAAAGCACACGGTCAATTGAATCAATAACTGATTAAGATTTTTTTATGTTAAAAATATGTTTCTTCTCTTATTTACTTTGAATACCATGGTGTTGCATGAAAAACAACCACATTTAAGATATGAGTAATTCAGAACCAAATAACGATATGTTATTTAAGCAGAGAATACATTTCAAATCAACCTAATCTATAATTTGTAAGGTTGTTCTGAATTTTTCTGAAGTTTCGGACTTAAGAGCCACTATAGGTTTACTACGTGACGTTATTGCAATCATTTTTTAAGTTGAGGGAGCCCGAAATGTATGTTACAACGCACTATAGAATAGTAAGAATAGGTTACTTTAGTCTGGTTCTATAAAACGTATTCTAACATGTGAGTGTAATTGAAAATCAACTTAATTCTCTTCATAATAAGACATCAAATCGATCTTTAAAAAAATACCTTAATCATAACGCTTCTGGCATTATAAAAAAAACATTGACAAATTGAAAAATAGAACCTCCTTTTTTGAAATCTCTTAAAAATTTAAAATAGAAATCTACAGAACAGCCTATAGAACATTAGACAGGCCGAAAACCGCTGTATTTAAACCTTTGTAACAACTTAAGGTAATATACCGGGTGGTTATATCCATACCAGGCAGGAATATGTTGATAAGTTGACTAGCATATATATTATGATAAATACAGTAATACCTGAAAATTCCAATCAGATCAATCACAATCAGGTAAAAGTTGTTCAGTAACATGAAAATATTATTTACAGATAACATGTGGACCTAAAAAAGGCTGCTCTGAAAATTTCAATTTGGGCTTATCAACATCTTCACACCTAATAAAGTTATAAAGGGCGTATAAGAGTGTTACCAGACCTCGGCAGCCAGCGGTCGTTTAATGGTGGTGATGGTGGTGCGGGAGGTCTTGGCGCGAGCGCGAGCCGCCGCGCCCAGCGAGCCCGCGCGGGACAGGGACGTCGACGTGTCGCCGCTCGAGTAGCCAGAGCTTATGTCTTCTGTTGACTTTATATGACTAGAAAAAATTTCAGAACAATGTTATTCTATCCTTATATATAAATACAGGTACAGGAAAATGCCGAGTTTTTGAACGCTAATTTAGAGTATATTGATGTATGTTTCAGCTTGAATCAAATTGTTTTTTGCCGAGCAATATTTGATAGGTGGTATATGATAGAAAATTGAGACGTACGTTACGAAACTTGCATCATCTAGCTAACCATTTACAACGCTTGCGATCTTTGGTTTAAAATAAGAAACAACGGTTTCTTTCATTTTATGTAGGTATACGACCTAGAAAAAAAAAAAATTAGGACGGAAGATACCATGTGTTAAAGCACATAATTTTAATTCAGAATCTCAAAAAATCATAAAAAAGGAAGATTTATGTATATAATACATTAATATTATCTGATTCAACGAAGCCGGAGTGGGTTTCTAGTTTATCATACAAGTAAGAAATCTGCTTATCTAATAGCCCGCATACCTAAAGCCTTTGCAGAAAATGTGTAACGAATGCAACCAACCTGAAATCAGGTTCGTCAACCCGCGCACGAGGGCTTCTCACGTCCACATCCATCTCGGGAAAGTACATCGGCGCTCGGCTATTAGATTCTGAAGCGCTTCGGCGAGTGTTGTAGCCACTGAAATAAGGAAAAACGTATTAATATAATACATCATCACGCCTATTATCCCGGAGAGGTAGGTAAATCTCAGTAATGTGCCGTCGGAAGTCCCAAACGAGATACGTTTACACACTTTGCCAAGTAATCAATTAGATATTTATACCCAGATACAGAACAAACAGACATGTTCATGCACATAAAAGATGGTCCTGGTTGGGAATAGAACCCGCGACCTGCGGCTCGATAGTCAGGGTTACTAATTGGGCCGTTTTTTATGATATGAAGTGATCTTCAGTCCATCTTATGGTAAGTGGTCAATGCGTTGACCCTGAGACAAAGTAAACGAAACACATTAATACACTACTACTGCTTCACGGCGGAAATGACTACTTCCTTAGACGAACTGCACTAGGAACTGTACTACTTCTAGGACCTTGCTAATAGTGTACGGTAGGTCTTTACCTTTTAACGGGTCTCTTGACGAGCCTCGGCTCGGTGAGAACATCGTCGGCCTCGTCGGCGCTCCGCTCGGCGCGCGGCTCGCACTCGCTCAGATCAGAGAGGCTGTAGCTCTTGCGCAGTTGTTGCACTAGACCTCCGCCGCCCTGGAAACGTTACACATAACATCATTTCATAAAAATACTTATCACCACAGTTTCACTCGCGTTGCTTAAATAGTCATATGCCAAGTGTCATGGAAAGTGTGACAAACGTCCATCCTTATTAACTTTCGCATTTGTATTATGAGTAAGATTACTAAAGCACCAAAATTATTTTTAATAGCTTCCGTCTCACGGCACACCTGCGTTCCCGTAATAACTTATGTATCCCGGTATTATAACATAGCCTTTGGTATTACTAAATAGATTTCTAATAGTGAAATAATTATTAAAAACGGTCCATGACTTTTTGAATTTATTAATTACGAACACACAAAAATGATTATATTTTCTTTTTATAATATTATTCTAAGAAGATGAAATTGATGACCTATTTATAATATACTTTATTTAATCCACACTTTTTTTTTAGCTTAGAATTTTTATATATTAATTATAATATAAAGGTAAAATTCTAAGCTAAAATTTACTCATTCGCTTGCAAAAAATAATTCTCACAGCAATCTACACTATTCTCAAGTGACATGCTCTATGTTATAATTCTGGGACAAATTAGACCCTCGAGATCGCGGGAACTGTAGCTGATAGTTTCGGGATTGTTCACTACATTACACAGGCTTTGCTATAGATAAGATGCTGTACAGAAGTTCTCTGCGACCCTACTTTCGAAGTTACCTCGGCAATGAGAGATGTAGGTGGCGCTCATTTGTATATTTAAAAAGGGAACATGCTTTTAAATAATATAGAACGACAGAGAATTCAATGTTGTTCTAAAATATCTGTAAGGTTATTGAAGTCACTACACTGGATACTGATTGGCTAATCAAATCAAATATGTCAAAACATTCAAAATAAGAATACCGAAATCTATGAAACTATAGAAAACTAACATTAATGACGTCACGCCAGTTGCGGTTCCGCGCGAAATTCAAGTTTGGAATAATTTCATTATTAATATCAGATATTAATTACACTGGTAGTATTTACAATTAAGAAAAAAATGCATATTCCCTATTTAAATAGCGCCAATAACAAAAAGTCTGGGGTATTGTAACTGGCATTGAATTCAGCAACAATTTAAATGAACAGAAATTAAAAAAAACTTTACTTACTTGCGTCATCCACATGGTTACAGTTTCATTGTTACATAAGCTTTGTGAGGCAAAGCACATGCAATCATTTCTAAGCTCTAAACTTAGATAATCAAACGAAAAATATACGAAAAGATACCATTACATTTATTTAGAAAATTATAAACTAAGAGTCAGTCACACGCACTTAACAAGGTAACACGGCACATTTGGGTGTGTTCATGCCCACATTACAATTATTTATAGATACTAGCTGCCCTACTCATAAAACGCTTATATACTTTACAAACTTTTTGAAGTGAATCTTCTTACGGCTTTAAAATTCTGATCCGCAACCTTTTTGTGTAACGAAAAACAAAATAATGATAATAATGTGCACAATGTGTTCCTAAGACCTATTCAAAAGTGATTGATTAATTATTAAAATGTTTCCCTGTAATACAAAAGTTTCACTTCTAACGTGTCTTTACGACATAGCCTCTTTTTTGCTTGGGCACACGAAGCCTAGAACAGATATGATCTAAGCGCAGTTGTTGATACACTGCCCGGTCCTAAGCAACTGAGGTGGTAGCTAGCAAAGCAGGTGCAGCAATGTACGATGCATTCCACCGTCGTCACGGCATCCTATGCCACAACAATTGAGTAACATCGCCTAAAATATGTCACATATGTCAAATTACGTGACGTTATTTACTAGACGATTTTAAAACTATTATAGCGTTTTATAAGCAAGGGTTTAATTATACATTATGCGTCAAAATAAAATAGAATGGTTGACATTTGAGACTGTGCGATTATTAGGAACAATGAATACAATTTTAAGAAGAGAAATTGGCAAATTTTGAGGACGGCTATGTGACCTTAGTACATCGAAATATAAATAAATACATTATAAAACTACTCAATAACTAAACACATAATTTTTTGAGCATTTAAATGATGAAATGTTGTTATTTCATTTAAAATGGAATATAAAAAAAAACATGTATTTAAGAAGAATAAAATGCTTAAGTAAAGACGATATATAGTGATATGTTAAGAATAGTTGGGAGAAGAGAGTACAATAAATTTTAATTCTAAATACACTTTGGCTTTAAAAGAAATGGAAACACTTTCAGTCCAGTTTTGAATCTATTCAAGACTTTGTAAGTATAAAAGTAACTTATTTTATGTAATTAATCTAATTTACATTCATCTTTTATCATATGCCAAAATAGCCCCTAGACAAGATGGATGTCGACAATCGTCTTCGTTAATAGAAAAAGTTACGGAAATAATAAAAAATACCCTGATACATTTACACACGGCCATCGGATCCCTAACTAAGCAGAGCTTGGACTATGGATATAATACAACTATTTTTTAAATACGTACTTATATTTTCACCTAGGTAGAATAAACAGATGTGTTCATGCTCACAAATGTTTGTCTAGGATGGGAATCGAACCCACAACCTGTGGGTAGTCAAGATACCTAACAACTAAACCCTACTGGCCCGGCAATGGTTATGGTATATGATAAGATATGGTATGGGATAACATTAGCCTTGTACAACCTTACGGGAATTCGGTTTGGAGGGCTCACAGCCGCGGAAGAAAAGCACCTACACTGAGGGTGCCCCCTGTGGGGATTAGGGATCAGTTTGTTCCGATTTGGAAGCATTTTATGGACTAGATGGTCTTAGCCATTTAAGGCTATTACACCCTTGCACGGACAATAACGGGCCGCTCTAGTGGCAATCGACAAGGTGCGCCTTAAATAGTTAAATGTTATGACATAATTAATTTCATTAGAGATGCCTATTTACTAGCGAAGACGGTTGTCAACATGCAAACTGTGTCGGCACTGCGACCATGTAACTATAGTTTATTACAAATAAGAAGTTATCTTGACATTTAATATTTTCAATGAAAAATGAACCCGAATATATTATATAGGTTAGTTAATTTAAAGTTCCAATATAACTTAAAGATCAATATATTAACCAAATACAAAAGCAATCAAATTAATTTTGCATTTCCATCCTTAAAAGTCAAATAAGACTTCTTGTATGTAATAGACCATAGCGTTCATTTCATTCTAAACAAAAGTCCATCACTCTTGAAAGTACCTACAATTTAAAAAGCAGTACAAACATGAATATTTATTATACACAGGATACTTTAAAATACAACAGATTTCCCTTAAAATCGTCTAAAGATCACAGTAAAGTTTCGTTCGGAAATCGTTGAGGTGCTCATTCGACCATAATTTCGTTGCCCTCCTTTGCTATGGCAGTTTGACTTCTGGTTCTGCGACCTCTAGACCTGCTACGAGGTCTGCTCTCTTTGGCGCCTTTACGTTTTCGAACGACATTGCCCCGACTACGAGCCGAAGTGCTCTCCGAATCGTTTGTGTTCCCATCGCCTTCGGAGTAATCTTGGGCGACTTCAGCATTGTCTAACTCGACAATTTCAACAATCCCCGGTAGATTCTGTTCCCCTGAACGCTGGTACGCTAAATCTTCGTAGGTGGCTCGGTAACCGTCGGTGACGTCACGGGCCGTTATGGCCTGTCTAGATCTCCCGTCCGTGTCTAGGTCGGGAATCGGCAGATTGAAGTTCTGCGTGTAGCAACAACGGGAAGGATTTTTGGAAAATGATCAGGTGGGATTGGGAGGAAATTAAAAAAGCGTGTTAATAAAATAAAAAAATGACGAAATTAAATTAAGCTGGTGTTGACTGTGAGGGTTGAGAAATTATATGGGCGATGTGGGCATGCTTGATGACGCAAGTGCTCTTACGTGTGTACTGAGCTTCTTGTCGTACTAAAAGCTGTGCACAAAAATTAACACAGTGTGCGTGATATTCCGCTAACTGTCAGTGTTATTTACATTACATTCTGTAATCAAACATGCCACACCGTTGCTTCTTTATTAGCTTGTATGTATCCAAACGTAAGTGCTAAGAAAACAACACAGAGTTAAAACATCTAATTAACACTTTTACTCGTGTTTTGTTCTGTTTAGGGTTAAAGCCCACCAAACCTTGTTTAATTCAGATGATATTTAAGGAGCTGTTGATTCATCACTAAACAATGATATTGGGTTTGCACCTCTTCGCACTAATTGACAAATTTCATCATTCATAAGTGTCTAAAAAACAACTGTTTCCTTAATTTTAATGTTCTGAGTTCGATTGAATTGAATGATATAATATTAACTGAAAAACGTGTACTGGCGTCACTAATACGGTTTAACATAGCACGGAGAGAGGGTACTGGCTATGTCAGCAAGTGTCGACAATTTGGTGCGTCTGTGTTTAAATGAGATATTTATTTAATTTTTAATATCCGAAATTGTATGTTAAAACAAACTAATATAAAAAAAATTTCTATAAAATATCAAATAAAAATCAACAGCCCTTTAAAGTGATCATTTAAAACTAAGCATGCCACCTCAGCTAAGGTAGGGTTGTCAAAACTCACTTTAATAGCAGTCTGCATGATAACAGTTGTGGCATAGTTGACGCCCTTAGTGCCCAAATTGAGCACAGTGTGGTAACCCTGGTCTTTGGCCTTCGCTATATACTCATCGATTTCCTGAAATTAAATAATAAACATAAATTAAAATGCCATGGCAATAAGTAGATTCCGAAAAATATCACGATCTTAAATTATTATTTTAAGGCCTGATTTGTCAATGGACACATAAGCGGTTATCTGACTGTTAATTTGAATTAAGAACAGTTTTTGCATATACTTTATCCGAAGTATGTCCATTGAGAAATCAGCCCAAAATTGAGGTACATTATATTATTTAAGTCAATTTTATATTCATAATTCCAATAGATATCGATTAAAGTTGAAAAGTTATATAGGGCGAGGCTATAATGGTCAGGTGACAACAAATACACATTATGAATTATCAAACAGACTAGAAATCCACTGATTGACAAGCATTCCAGTCTATGTCCTAACACATGCCATTTATATTGGACATCATCGACAGAGTATGAATTTTATGACAGTTTTCCATTATCATATAATTGTATTTAAAAAAGAACGACTCTCTAAATCTGATGCTTGAGGGACAAAAGGAAGGATATGGAAGGGAAGAGAAAGAACTAATTAGAATCTAAATTTTATAATTTAGATTTAGATATTATGGATTTAGCTGATATATAAATATTTAATATTTGATCTTTAATAGACATGAGGTGTTACCACCAGATAGCTTTTTACGCAGATAATAAAAATAGAACTCAAAAGAAGATACAAAAAAGCAGGAAGACACCGAAATCCGACAGAACTGTAACAAGGGAATAAAAAGTCTATGGTTACCTGTTCCCTCCTGCAAAGCGCCGGGTGTACAAATTTCCTGTACAGTATCGAGGAGCCCTTCGTGGCTGGCGACAGGAGCCACAGCACCAGCACGATCTTCACTTCGTAGTAGAACGGGAACCACGACAGGAACATGTCCGTGAAAGTCTCCGTGCATGTGAACAGGGCAAACACTATCCAGTACATCATCCATTTTACCTGTAAGGAGCATGGAAGGTATTTGCTTTAACATGTGATTGGATATGCAGTCAAAAGCCAATAGATGAGCTAGATAGATAGATTTTGCTTTTATAGACTAACTAGCTTTTTCAGGCGGGTCACTTGGCTTTGCCAACCGTCAGGGTTGCCACGCCATAGGTCGTGGGTGGAGTCGATTCCCGCGCGGGACAAACATTTGTGGGCATGAACATGTCTGTTTGTTCTGTGTCTGGGTGTTAGAAGAACAAAAAGTTTATGTAGTGTACCTGATATCGGGTTGCCATAGTACAAGCTTTGCTTAGTTTGGGATCAGATGGCCATGTGTAAAGAATGTCCCAGACTATTTATTGATATTTATAAAAAAAAAATATATAGAACACATGGAAAACGCAATATTTAGCTGTAGCAAACAAACTATGAAACGATTGTTCTTTAATTTTAATAGTTGAATCAAAGGATGGATTACAGTGTCTACCTAATCTGCTCTTTGTAACGTATTTGGTTATCTTCCATTCTAACTTCAAAGCATTTTTTGCTTTTTATGTTGGCAACACATTGGCAATCCCCGCCTGCCCAGTATTGCTAATATCTATGAACGGCTGTAACCACTTAATATTGAGTGGACCGTCTGCCTGCATGGTAGCCATTTTTTTTAATGACATGTAGGCCGGCAAACTCGCAGACGATCCACTTGATGGTAATTGGCCGCCGGACATTTGCAACACCAGGACCATTGCCAATGCGTTATCGACACTGACGCTCAGATGTTAAGTCTTATGAGACCATAATTTCACCGGCTCCCTTACCTTACTAACTGAAACACATTTACACAAATGCATTAATGTTTCAGCGAAATGCGTAAGGTGGTTAGTACGTTCCCAGACGAACTCTGCACTAAAATGTTTACTACTTCAAAAACTAAAATGTATGATATAAAATTTTATATTTACAATTTTTTTTCAATACAGTTATTTGTTTTGATTTAGAACAATGGCACTAACAAAACATTAACCTGGTATTTCCTATCTAAGGTTTTGTTTGTTGTTTTCCTCTATTCAACTAATTGACTGTTATAACAGGAGTCTGCAATGGTTAGTGCTTGTATAACTGACCCGGTTTCCCTGGACCATAACGCATTACTAAACCTTGATTGACAATCCGTTTTTGTATGCAAAACATGCGTATATCACCGACACGCTAGCTACACTAATTACGCATTGGATGCCGGGAACAAGGCAAAGGACACTGAGGGAAACGAACCGTTTCCAACAAACGTGAGCGTGCATCCGTAACAAGGCCATTGAAGCTAGTACTTAACTAGAGCATTTACTGTGTATTACTATGAAATTTAACACGGCTGGCCAGTTTTAATTTTAGAACAATGAATAAACAATGTGGTAAATAAAATGTATCCTTATATTCGTTCAGTGGATGTTACCACCAATGACACCAATTTCTATTTTTGACTCCTGCTACATTTCTTCACATACGATCAATATAACAAACTAAGAGAAAAGCTTTTACTATGACAATCATATAAAATATATATAATTATTCTTAATTAAATATATACTTGTATAGACAACAGACAAAAACACCTTAATTTTCACGGATACAAATGATTGTCCTGGGTCTCGACTATCGACCGGTGGTGTGGCCATCAGGGACTCCTAACTACAACACCAATCGGCCGTCATATGTAAAGAATGTAAATGTACTCACGTATTCTTTCAAATTCTTCGTCCGAACTGCTTTATATGAAGCGTAAGCCGGGTAGAGAGTCCCGAATACCAATCTGCAAAATGGATACACGACCAAATAAGAGAGCATCTTCGGCGCTATGAGTCCAGTCACCACGGCTAATACACCGAAATTTCCGAATGTGACGCTAGGGATGCATCTGCATAGAACCACTCCCAGGTTCACCACAAATCGATTCCAGACCCGTCCTCTCGAGCGATCGAGAGAGGAGTCATCGTCTTCGTAACCCTCGTCGATATTCGGGTCGTATTTGACGAGTTCGCGGCCGTTTCCGAAAGCTACAGCGGGTATGACACGAGTGTATTCTGCCTCGAGCTTGTTGACAATGAATCGGACACTGGACAGTCCGAGGCTCAGCGGTGGCAAGCGAGGACTGTCGTCACGGTAACGCGCGAGACCCGCCTCCATGGATACCACAACCACGACATTGAAACACTAAAACTTAACCCACGTTATTAATGTCTGCCCTTGTACGCTAAATATTAAACTCAAATAAATACGTGCGCGCTTCATGTGCTGTTAAGACTGAGTTAATAAAGCTTCGCGATTGGCAGTCAATAGGCTACCTTGCAAATCAATTGCATGATGTGGACTGAGGCCACTTGGACAACATTTAGATAGAAAAGTTTGTGAGTAACAATTTAAATGCCCTTGAGTTGCGTTGATTAGGTCCTTAGTTTTTTTATTTATGTAATTGAAAGGTATTGACCGAAACGATTTTCTAACAAACAATTTGTCAAGCTTTACAGTTTCAAATTCTCGGTAATTTCTGCTTGTGTGTGAATTAAAAATGATTATTGCTGGCGATGGGATATGAGTAAGTGGTCGTGGGCGGACCGCGACTACACAGCCAAAAGAATTTCAGTGTAAATAATAATGTACGTTAAAACAAAGAAATTAATCTTAGTGACTGAAAATATGTTCATAGCTCTCTTTCATACTAATATATTATTACAGTCTTTAATATTAATAAAGTCAACACAGCATTTGTAATTTCACGTGAGGAAATGAACATTTCCGTTATATTTCTTGCTCACAATCCGGTAACGAGCACGGATGCGTGAAAATTTCACGAGCTGACGCTCATTCTGAAAGCATAATATTTAGTTTCAGCAAAGCGTAGGTTTGGAAATAGGCAATTATATATCTGATGTACGTTCGCAGACTGAGATCTATTGCAAAAAATTATAGGTTAACACAAAGGCGACGCGACGGAAGCAACCAATGCAAGAGTGGACAATTCAACGAATGATAAATAATGAAGACGACAGACTGTCAGGCATTTATGTCACCGCCAATTTAAATTGACCCACCCAGTCCTTGCGGATGATTCGATAAAGACTGCTGCCTCCGACTCACAATATAATGGGCAGCTTAAAAATAAACACGGCAAATTACATTGCAGATGCACACAGCGCGACTGATATTATAGATATAGGTGTAGGTATGTGACATGTGTTAAGTTCTGTCTATCTATAGCAACAATCATTATTGTGTTGTTCAATCGCAGACAAAGATTGCATTGTTTCAGTTTATTAACATCTTTGTAGGCGCTGCGTCAGAATGGAATTAAAACAAAACCTATTAATCGACGGGCCTTATTAGGTATAATGTAATTAAACTAGATTGGATGAAATAAAGACTACAATCACGATAATGGAATTAACGGAAACATCGACTAATAATTCATGAAAAATATTTTTTTTTGGACATTCTTTACACACGTCTACCTATTCCCAAACCAAGCAGAGCTTGTACTATGGAAACCAGATAACTGATATACTACATATACAACTTTTTTAATTTTCTAAATACATTATTATAATAGATATAGATATTTATACCTCATTATTAAATTAAAAAGGTTATATTATAATTTGAGCATCGATTATGAAGATTGCATATTGAGCAACTCGTGTGATATAAGTTACAGTATGTGATGTCATTGTTCAGATAAACCACCTACTGAGAAACTTAAAATAAAGCAAGATACCCTTAACGGAATCGATTGTAAATCAACTGGTGTGGTAACACAGAGATGACAATAAAATGTATGAATTTATGTCAGTTTCGAGGTACCAAATGTATTGATGACGATATCTGTTTCTCTGTTTAATATCATACCGAATGGAACGCACAAAATGGATACAGAACTAGAGCAGCGTCGGGCAAAACGAGCGCACACGCACATGATTCAGTATGGTTTCACAATTCCCTAATACCGAGTCCTAAAATAAATAGGAAACATTATCCATCCGCTCCAAATCACAAACTGTAGCTACGGTAATCGTGTTTACCTAAAATATGTTTCTTATTTGCATAATCGTGTTCTACAATGCAATATTAGACTATATTTAGGTAACAAACTTCTGTATTTAAGTACCTACTTGAATTCTTTGTTGCATGACAACTTTGCTGAACCAGGAATTTATTTTTTCAAATTGTCTATATACAATAATATGTATACTGACTTGTAGTACTATAGTAAGAAAATATATATAGTATACATATATAATATAGAATATATCAATGTTCAATTTGTTACAGACCGAGGAATGGAATACTGATGATGCGATCACTAATGAGGTTGATTTATATCGAGTACAAACAAATAGTTAATCGATTCGAAACGATGCATCGAATAAATATACATTGTTTTAATCGCCAGAGTAATGTGTCTCTTTAATACAATACTGAACTCACCAGCTATATGCGTAACGGTTCCAGAGGGATTATTCACGCTCCATAAATATAAAGAAACGCATCTTAAGAGTATCGATAGCTAGAGGAGCGACCGGTTTTAATCTAGTTATAAAAATAAAAAATACTCTCCATATAGGTCAAGCACCTCTCTACTGCATCAGATGCATTTAACGAGAAGTGTTAAAGGATACCTTTGTTCGTCAGTTCGGGTTGGAGATAGGGTTGGCAACACAACAATTAAATAGAACCTATATTTTTTGTTTAACTTATTTGATTTGATGGTAAAATATTATATTGTTAACATATGGTTTCTCTTGCATTATAGCTCGCAAATGTACCTAGTAAATTTAAGCTCCGCATCAGACTTAACCTTCAAATGCATTAATCATAACTAAAGCATTGCATTACCAAGTCCGTGTCTGGTCGTTACTCCATTGTGCATTATCGAATAGATTACCCTTGTAAGCTTCATTTGAAAGGTTATTTATTCTATTCATGTATGAGTCAGAAAAGCTTCGCTTTGTTAACCGTATATGGATTATTTCATTTCACATCTAGCAAGGAGGTTTACAGGTTTGTTCGCTTTTTTTGTACTCATTTGACAAATTGTTGCCATTTTTGGCCAATTCAATGATTCTATCTAGATGCGTCAGCAATTACTCACGGAAAAGAAAATCGAAAAGGATTAAGTTTATTTTTCCCCGATAACTGTTATTTTAACAACCCTGCTCTACGTTGAATCACTATAAAAATTCCGATAAAAATGTTTATCTTTATTCGAACCGGTTGCTAGTTTAGTTTGCCCCATATTCAAGCCACGTTCGATTGCGTCCCGATACATTAATAATGAATCGAATCCTTTCTATACACACGTAGCTACCTATATAATAAACAAGAACAGCTATTGGTGTACCCAATAAGGCGCGTGCGCATCGCTTCATACTTCAGGGTCGATGTAACATGCAGTTGAGCGTGGCTGATTTGGCTTATGATCATATTAAATAACCTAGCCTTTTATTGTAACACTTTCATTATATTACATCGCCTTGGCTGCTACTTGACATCATAGAAGTCATGATTGATTTATTAGGTAGAACGCAATTAATATATAGGAGAAAGAAAGTATTAACTAGGAAATATAATATAACAAATGTTTATTTATTATTTATATGTAGTATATAGTTTATATGATAATCGATATTACGACGTAAACATACAAGTTGTATATTAATGACGCATTTTACTTAATGTATTTGTTGATAACAAAGTAAAATATATTTATCTACTGCGTGTGAGGGTTAGAAATCAATAGGCACGACCCCAATATTACTTAAAACTTCCTGTCTATTGGTAAAGCGAAGCGGTCAAGCGTGCTGGCTCATTACAATTTCAAATTACTTCAGCTTCTGTTGAAAACAATTAAGATAACAGAACCGCGAGTTATGCTTTGAAATTTAGACGAAGTTATATTTCCCGAGTTTATTGTTGTCCTTAACAGTGAACCGCCCAAATATAGCCTATTTTCGTGGTATATAAACAAGGCTGTCAGAAATTAATGTCAGATCTTTAAATGGTAAAAACCTTGACGTTTAAGGTAACTTATATGAAATAGAATGTTCTGTAACATTTGCCGAGCCAACTGAACACGTAACTTCCTCTATGTAAGATACTCGGAAGCGAACGGATCGTTAGTTTAGTTAAGCTTGATTCTAATAAATCTTATTGTACATTCATGGATAAATTTTGAAAAGGTTTTATTTACCAACTGAAAGTGTATCGTTGGCCTAACTAACATGATGTTCGCTCGTCCGTCATATACTGGTAATTATGCCATAGTTATTTTGGTAGAGTAACCTACTTTATAAGCGCACCTACGCCACACAATACGATCCTACCATTGATATTAATTACTGTAATAAGTTTCTACATAAACTGTCACTCTAACTCTGTATTTATTAGGAAATAGTATTTCTATGGTGAAACTTTATCGTAGGTGTTAAGGCGAAAGTTTAATTAAGCTCTTCAAAAAAACACAAGCTATGTCTCATTCATATATTTTCAATTAAAGAATTACATACCGCTAAATGTATATAACAACTACATGGTTTTCGTAATAAATCGTTATTCTTATATCAAGTTTCGTTCGACAAGACATTTAAATATGTTACAAAAAACACGTCACCCGCAAAAACTGGGTAAAGGTACACGTAATTCAGTCGAGGCCTAGTCCTAAAAAGGCAAGACAAGAGTTCTCAATAAGAGCATAAAGTCGCAGTCAAGGTGTACGACCTCCTGACAGACAGCGCGTACAGATTGAGCGCACTCGGAACAGACACTAATAACTCCTTGTTAAAACCGAATATCGATATAAATGAATCACTCTACAGTTAGTGTCAACGCACTTCACTTGTGTTGCATAGATCGGCGACGGCGACGCGAGCGCAACCCGTGAGCGCCACAGACTAAAGCTTTCTTCGCTGCACACCAGAGGCGAACGGCCGGGGTTTGCCGAAAATAGCACCCGGCAGTGCACTGGGATACCCTGGTGACGAATTCCGCAACGCAACCAGCCCAACGCTTCTTTGTTCGACGTCACACACGTCACACAAGATTAGGTTTCAAAACAGTAAAAATAAACTAACTATGCTTGTACAAAGATTGGGAACCACTGGAGACAATCGCTTAATAAACGAAACTAATGAATTACGAATGTACTGTTTTGTTAGAAAGCTGGTCAACATCTGAAGGTGAAATTAAGAATAAGAGGCACAGACATGCCACAGTGTTGCCAATTTTCGGGTTGGCTGGCAGATACCAAAATCAAGATGTTGGCTCATTGCCAATTGTGGGCTATACTGGTAGCTAGTTTAAACACATGGTAGATATTAGGTACCTATTACAAGTTATGACATATGCCAGATCAAGATCGTTGATTTATCGAATTTAGATAAAGAACTGTAGGCTCACACTTGGTAACACACTTGACCAATAGCTTCTGTAATTCATATGTTAAATGACAAATTTTGCTTAAATTTGTGTGTTATTTAAATAGTCATGTAAAACAATGACATCTTTTGTATATTATCATTGGATATGAACCTGTTATATTATGATATAATCTGACAATTGGAATAAAATTAAAGTTGTTATTCATCTTACATTGAAGATGTAATTAATTTTCTGTCCTGCCTAGTGTAGAGGCAAAATAAATAAGTTGAATAACCATAAAAATGGAATAATAACCAATACATGTCGCAAATAAATGGATTTAGATTAACTTTGGCACACAGATAAAATATGTTTAAGATTAAAGTATACATAATAGTTTAGACAATCTATGACTTGCAGAACCAAAAGTATAATATCAAGGCATAAGCTAGTAGCACATACTTATCTATAGTCTATAGAAGTCTCCAAGTTACTCAAATCACAGTAAAAAATGCTGTTCCTTTCATATTTTTTTTGTACAACATGGGCCAAAAACAAGCATGCAGTCTACCTGATGGTATGTGGTCACCACCACTTATGAACATTTGGAATCATTACCAATGTGTTGTCGACCCTGAGACGTGAAGTTGTTAAGTCTCATGTGCTTATAATTTCATCTTAAGCAGGAGTGCTTCATAGATCTATTATGAAATGAAAATGAGGTAATCAACAGCTAACATCATCACCATCTGGCTGTCCTGTCCCCAAACATTTAGGGTCAGCGCAATACCTATGCTTTCTACCGATTCAGCGCATAAAAAATTAGAAGATTATTACAGATTTTTCACAGACAGCCTGGTCAATGCCAACCCTATTTGGAAAAGCTTTGGTTGATCACATGGTGCAAGGTGTAAGTGCACATGGTTATCAATATATGGTATACTCTACAATCAACAGCTTGTCAGTTCCAATAGTACATTTATACTGAAATTGGTGTTCAATATTTATTTAGAATGATTATTTATTTGAGGAAATTTTAAGACATACATTCTTATAAAAATGCTGGAGCATTGCAGATATTTGTATTCCATTATCTCTGATTAAATTGTAAAATATTATTATGCAATTATATGACCAGGGGATTCCCCATATGCTACTCAAGATCACCCAAAAAAATGACTAATCTTATTTCTAATTAGTATTTTTCTGAACATATTTATGAATTATTTTTTAGAGAAAATTGAACTTCTTTCTTACTTCACATAACCCAACCTTTAAAGAACTTATCCAACAACCTCTTTCCATCTTTGTTAAAATTGTGCAACAGCCTGAGTTTCTTGTATCAGTTTCAATATTTTTATCTATTTCTTATAAAGTAACACCAAATGCAAAATATATAAACACATACCTGAACAATATTGAAGTCTAAATATGAGATTATTATAAACAATGGCTCCAAAACATAATATTATTCATCTTGCTTGGAACAACAATAAATATTTATATTAAATATTAAACTCTCTTCACTAAATATGACATATCATATCAGCCAACCATATGGGTTGCAAAATTAGGGCCCTAATCATCAGAAAATTCCAAGATGAAACTGATGAAAAATTATGGCCATTTATTGTAATAATAAAAACACCCTGGATCGATATTACAGGAAAGTCATGGTATGGATTGCATGCATCAAAATCTGCCCGATTTATGCCTTGTTAAAATCTATGTTAAAAAAATCTTAAAATAAACTGAAGCGTGAGCTATGATGAGCCTAGTGCAGATGAAACCGTATCTTTTTATAACAAATTCGAGCCCCAAACAAAGGATCTGATAAATGCGTTTTACGTATTGATTTTGTCCTGTATCGGGCAGTTGAAAATAATAATTACTTAATATTTAATACTTACATGACCAATCGGGAAATTATCGCAGATATCATAGTAACAATCACATAAGAAAATCCACTCAAATAATCACAATACAAAACATAGCAAAACACGACCGCTCAGAAAAGAATCAATTCCGCCATGTTGAAATTTTGTTTGACAGCTGATTTGACTTATAGTCACGAAATCAATAAAGCTGTGTTGCGTTCCATTCCACGCATTAGTGTATCGTTTAGAAGAATTCATGAATGCCGAAGTATTAATAAGAAGTCTGATGTCTCTTTTTGATAAAAGTATATAATTGATGAAAGAACGTCGAATATAGAATAAGAACAATTTAACATGAATTATTATCTAACTTATATGTTCATTCCTAGAAGTGATGTCCTAGCATCCTCCTCCGTATATAATACTAACATAAATCTTAAAAGTCACAATGTCAATTGCAAAGTCATGTGCATAAGTAAAGCATTGGAAACACAGCGCCATCTGGTGTTGAGTAACATTATTAATTATTAGGTTGTGAAAGACTACCTAGAATTTAATTATTTACCTAGCTTAAATAATTTAATAAGGAATAATAGGTGTTTAAAGCCCTTGAAAAATAAATCCTTTACAAAACAAGCATTTCTGAAAAAACAAAAAGTGCTAATTACTTACTTACATATTTATTATTTTTCATTAATTGACTTGTAGGTATATTTATTTCCTTTTAACTTGAAAGCACTCTAGAATTCAACAAAGATTGTTACACATAGATATTTTATTAGTTAATGAGTCTTTAATCAGCCTTCAGCAATCTTGAGTTTGAAAACGTCTTTTCAGCGCCATCTGTAATCATACAACAGAACCAAAACGTTAATTCTACGTCTCTTTGTAAAGTGAAATCATAAAACGAACAAATGTAAAAGCCTCCGAGTATTCCACGGCTACTTCTACAACAGTAACCTTTCTATTTTTGCAAGCCTATAACAAGTTTCATTATAATGCAGTCAGGTTGGAAAGTCGTCGTAGATTCAGGAGCTGGAAGTATTATGTTATCTTTTTA
Source organism: Habrosyne pyritoides (assembly GCA_907165245.1). Lineage (NCBI taxonomy): Eukaryota > Metazoa > Arthropoda > Insecta > Lepidoptera > Drepanidae > Habrosyne > Habrosyne pyritoides. Next base: position 3,438,110 of record OU015592.1, read on the forward strand.
TATGAGTAGCATAAAATATACGTTCTGCAGAAACGTTTCTTGTGATTTCCACGTAGTTTCCCTTCGCTCGACGAAGTGTGCGACGTGTAGTGAGTTTGAACTAAGTTTTTGACGTTTGGTGTAGTTTTGAAGTGAATAATGTGATTGTGTAGTTCGTTATGGCCTATAAATACCGTGAAGATCTAGTTGGCAAACGATTTCTCGCTGTGAGTGGTGTAACAAAAATTAACGTGAATAAAGTTTCCGAATGGGGATGGAAAGCTGGTGTTATCAGGGCAGCATCGCTCAAAGATAACAAGAACAAGGAGCTTCAGGTAAACCCTGGTGCTTTCACTGGACTGTTTTAATGTATTTAATATAAGTTTAATTCATAACTTACGCTACTTTCCTCTAATCATCCAGGAAATATTCTTTGTTTGGACCTTGTACCCATTTATCTCGTACGTAAGTTTGCACTAGGTTCTTAGACATCATTGGCTGGTTTCCATGATCTCGATGCTTTCCGTAGCCAAACGCCGGGAGGTGTCATCACACCACATCAATGTCGTAAAGTAAAATCATACTTTTGCCAAGTAAAATATTACTACTTCTCAAATCGTCATTTAAATATTTTTTACGGTCGACCATAAATAGCAATTGCTATTAATGTAATTCTTGTAATTACGAGAAGTTTATATTACGGAGATAAGTTACTAACTATAGTAATCTTACACATATCTAACTATATTTGTAATATATGTAGGTACCCACCTACATTTTGTCGTATAGCCAAAGAAGGGGCAGGGGGGGGGTATAGGGTCGGAAAAGGGAGAGAGAAAGGGCTCCCGAGCTCCGGACTGTTCGAAGGGCTCGCTCGAAGCTGGGCCCTGGAAATTTGGGATATACCTACATACCTATAAAATCGCCAAATTAAATAATAATTGTAGTTGGTAGATATAGGTATATATTGCGGCGGTAGAAACTTCGTTCGTGCACCTCATTTAGGTACCTAAGTACCTACTACCTAGTAGTATAGATGTAGTAGTAGATAGGTATCTACCTAGATATAAATAGGTATCCTTTAAAAAGTTTAATAAATTACCATTACCGACTTTTATTTCTCGGCCTAGGTAGGTACCTCATCTTACTAAATAAATAACTAAATAACTAAGTTTCAATACATGGGATCTTCTCACGCATACACTGCTGGACGGGTTTTATCGGAGTTTGTCACCAAATTACCCTCAGGAACGCGGGTAGAACAACGAGGCAAAAACTAGTTAATATTCTGACTTTAAGCCCCGTAATGGCGAACAATCATGCTCAGCTTAATTGTTCGTGATATTACCGATAGAAGGCCTATGCTGACTGAGTAACTTTGGGCGTCAATGCGGTCAGAAGTAAAATATCTGCCGGATCTGACCAGTATCCATGGTTGGAAGGTACAGTTAGAAAAATAAGTAGTTGAGTGGTTCCTTTACAAAGCACTTGTACACTAGCATTGTATGGGATGATGAAATAAACAGGTGTTTTGTAAATGTTATGGATTAGTTTTAGGTTTTAGGTAGGTACCTACCTACCTCGGTTCAGCTAATTATGTTGCTGGATGACCTACCAACCATGGATGGTATATTTGTCAGACGCGGTATTATCTAAGATTAACACAGCCCTAATGCCAAAAGAAATTGGCTTTTCATTCTTAATTTCTTTTTTTGATTTCCAATATCGAGTTATTATTATCACGCAAATAAACACAATCAGTAAAACATCAGGTTCTAGTAAAATGCTAGCCGTTTTACTAAAACTTTTCACAGATAACTTATTAAGGTCACGATCTTACATACCTATAGGTAGGCCTATTCAATTCGCTTGACTCCTCACTTCACTATGCATGCTCCCGCCAAAAAGTCGCAACATTTCTTTCCCCTCTGCTCGAAGTCAAATCTAAATCAAATATTGTCAGCCAGTCATAAGCGCATTTACTTGTTTATATTATCTATATTGCGATTACAACCGAACAAATCTGAATGCACATGGCGGAGTTCGTTGACCCTGCTCTCACCGCGTTCGATGCACCGGCCGCGTCGTCCGTCGGTCGTACGCACCGCTTCCGAGCGACTCTCGACTCGGACCCAATCTCGGTTCCAGTACGAAAAAAAAGAAGCGCTAAACATGAGAAGGCTTTACGAACTTTACTCGATTCGAATAATTCCAATTTCAATTAATAATAAATTATGAAGGTAGGTATCCATCTACCTATTCCTATAGACCGGTAACATTCCTAATTTAAAACTTGTTTAATTTTAATCTGCTATTTGGTAAATCTTAAAATTAGTTTTACGAACCCGGATATGCACAACGAATATAAACGTACTTCGACAACTAAACACGCTACACACTTACAGAAATACGTCAAAGTATATGATCGTAATATAACTTGCTATCATATATGTATATTAAAGCTATGTTTGTCGGGTTTAATACCGTTAGCCATTATAACGATAAAAAATAATACCTTTCGCCAGGTCTACTTAGATTATCTCCAGGCACATTTTTACACCAAAATAACTTTTTAATAACACAACTAAGAATAACGTAGCTAAGATAAAACTCGTAATCCGCGTTCCGCGTTCTTTACGAAGTTTCAAGACATCGTCGACTTTTCCAACACCGTAATTATACGGAAAAGAGAAATCTATTTGATCGCCGCACCCGATAGTTTTTGGTATTGTTTTTTTTAGAATAAAAGAGAGAATCCAATTGTCAACATATGTGTGAAAATGATTCCTTGTAAAATAAACAAGTTTCATAATGAACTTTCGATCTTATTGCAAACTAACATATGCTAACATCTTAGTTCTGAGCTGTCTGTCTGAATCCGGTCAGTTGACATTTCACTCCCTTATCTAAATTGCTTCGCTTCCATATTTGTTAAACATGAATTTCTAGCTCAAATAAAGCAGTTTATGAAGCAAGTACATCTTTTATGTTTAATATATTTAGAGAAATCGTTATTATTTTTATTCAATAGGACGTGTCAATATTATAAACAGCAACCTTTCTTGCTAAAAGGAATCATTGCACTTCATTATTGTAGTGTCGTGCAGTAATAAAGCACAGCAATTGCTCCATCAAACGCAGTCGTCAGTTTTTACGAAACTCCATGAGTGGACATACGTAGCGCATCACACAACATAGCAACAGTACGGATATCATAGTGTGTTCTACTTTAGGAATGGGTTACGGCCGGCTCAGATATAAGCGATGTTGGATACCGCTGTGGTGTGGATAATAGACGATGTATGAAGTTCCGCGATCGACACTAGAATAACACCATACCCATATCTGAACAGGCCCTTTCCTGTGATAGCTAACTAGTAGTATTCATAGACAAGGCTGATGATATTAAACCTAACGTACCAGACAAGCTCTATGTTCAGGCTAGGTTTTGCGCCACTCTTTCAACCGCGTTCTCAATTTATTGCAACATGGAAGTATATACGTGTATATAATTGTATGTGGGAAGATAAAGAGAGAAGACTGTGACTGTGTCCGGGAAAATTGTGAGAACAGCAAAAAGTTTACTCAGAAGTTGGTGTGAAAAGATTTGTAAAGATGACATATAAACAAGCATTGTAATATAGTTTACTACCAATATAACAAAACCCAACAAAACGTTTAAACATTGAAATGTTGCGTGTAAAAGTTTATGCACCGTCATAGAAAGTACATAATACACATTCAAAATCAAGAGACACGACAAAAGCAAACTCGCGCGATGCGTCCGCACGCTTGAAATGTTCGCCGTTTATAAATAGACGACATATCTTTGTAGCAGTACCACTGCAACGCTCTCCCGCGGAGTGAGAAACACCAGACCAACTCTAACACAACTACGTTTGCACACGTGCAATATAATTTGTTTGAACTACCTACTCCACTTGACGAATAGGGATTCGCCCAGGTGGAATATTATTGGCATTTTGAAAACGGAACCGAATTATTTAAAAAAAAATAGTTTTCAGGATTCTGACTGGTATTGTGCACCATAATTTTACTTTCATGAGCGAATATATAATTTATGCTCAAAAAAAGAACTGCCTATGAAATTATTTTCAGCGGTGACAGAATGTTTCTTATTCGATGTCGGATGCGTCCAAGCGGAATTTCGTAACTTATTGTGTAGTTTTTATGTTATCCAAGATCAAATAATCACTACATAGTATAAAACAAAGTCGCTTTATCTGTCCCTATATCCCTATGTATGCTTAAATCTTAAAAACTACGCAACGGATTTTGATGCGGTTTTTTTAATAGATAGAGTGATTGAAGAGGAAGGTTTTTATGTATAATACATGTGACATTCCACGGGAACGCGGGTAAAACCGCGGGGGACAGCTAGTTAAGTAATAAAGAAAAATCTTGAAGTACTGCATATTTTTAGCTAAATTTATGATAACGGTTGTGTGGGCCATGATTTATCATGAACGACAAGTAAAACTAGTTGGTTGCGTAAGTCGGAGAAAGTGAAAAAGACAGAGTGAAATGAAATAAAGTTATGTTTTTAAATTGACACAATGTTTTAAAGCCATTACGAGAACACTGGCTAGCTGGACTGAAAGCCTTTATCGAATAATAAGAACCTAATGAGACTCGATATCAAAGACAAAAAACCATTGAACAACATTATTGATAGTAAAACACGTATTAAAAATGACATTAAAACATATTGGAATTTTAACGAAGGCGATATTGTAAATTAATGTAATGACCAGTCAATTTTAATGATATTTTAGATGCTATAAATATTTCTGCACGTCTTAAACGTAACACGACATAATTCTTCTAAAAGCAATTTTTATAATTATTACTATGCATCAGAACTGTCATTAAATTAATATGAGATCGATTGGATCTATATAGACGTCATTACTAATAGGTCGTTTGTTTTCAATCGATTTGACCAATATAGGACCAGTTAGCTAAATTGAATAGATACCTACACTATGGGTTCCATTGCAGTTATTCGGCTACTAGTTCTGATTATAATACTAAAGAAATAATTGAGATGATTTGCAATCGCATGTTGATAATAATCGTTATTTCTATTTAATGTATCATTCGTTTGTTCAACTTGTTAGCTTTGAGCCTATTCGACATTTCAAATGGGGTCACTGTAAGTAACATGTCAAATACCTAAAGCGATAAAGATCCCACCCACTAAACAAAAGCGAAGGAAATAACTAAAGAGCGAGAAGCCATCCATCTAGCAACAGATAGTCTGATTACATGTCTATACAAACAATAAACTTCCCACGTTGGTTAAACCTAGTAAAGTACTTCCTTGTAACATTCAAATATAATGAAATTTTCTAATTAATCAAACAAATCGGATTAAAATAAAAAGGCATGATTTATATTGACCTTGGCAGGTATGATCTTATATGTCCAAAGACATAGTCATAAGGTCGTCAATGTATACAAAATTTAGTCGAAAAGGCCATGAACAAATCCATCTTCATTACTATCAAATGTTAACGTATTAAAAAAAAATACCGTCATTAAATGAATGAATGATCGAACAAAAAAAGTGAAGAAGATCAAAGGCACGTTACGACAATAATTCTGGTACATAAGTACCGAATCTGAAATTTGATAATATCAACTCATTAATGCTACAAAATAATCGTTAGCATTGAAAATAAAAAAAAAAACATGTATCCATAGGTAAATCACCTGTGTCGGTCGGTATTGATTTATTAAGTGTATATTGCATAAACAGATATTAAGTATATTAATTACTCATTAGTCACGTTTGAGTCAGTTCACTTGGAAGACCTTTACAAATCGCACCTTTAGAATTGAAGTGGCTTAATCCAAAATTCTTGTTTTTTGGTAAACACCAAAAATGTAATAGAAGAATTAGCCGTTTTGTAGATTTTCAATTTTATTGCTCTAGGTTAAGCGTTTATTTTTAATTTTTTTGTTATTAACCGTAGGGTAGGAATTGTTTTAATGATTGGACACTAAACCTTTACGTATAACTAATTAGAACATTTTATAATTAGTCATTAAAAAAAAAATGACACTTATTTTCCGAAATCAATTTAATATTATTGGCATATTTGACTTTGAGTCAATTTTTTACTTAACGATACATAAACAAATTGTGCCTATTTAAAAAAGAGGCGATTAATTTCTAATGTTTTATTTGAACATGGTGACAGATTTTACAATATGCTAGTTTAATTATTGTAGACTAATTAAATTAAAGGAAAGTGATAAACAGACTTTGGTTTCAAAATCGTGTATTTTGAAATTTTCCCTCACTAATCATCATTAAACACTAATCTACTGGTACTGCTACCAACATAACATTACCACCTGGTATTCAATTAAAGTAAGTTTATAAAAATCAATGGTTTGAAATAATCTCCAAATACTATGTAAACCTTTGATAAAATAATATAAAACAATGAAATACTTCTTATCAATGGAGTAGAAAAATAAGAAAGTAAAAGTCATTTTGTTATATTTGAATAACTGGCCAAAATATATTTATAAAAATGTCTAAGAAAGAATTTACGAAATAAAAAAACTTTTATCAAACTCAACTAATTAACATAATCAACCATTCACTTTTTTTAAATAAACAGCAAAAATAACATATCTTGATTCAACACTAAAATGAGATCAAAATAGATCATTAAGTTAATTTATTAAAAATAATTACTTAAAAATAAACGCGAGTCATAGAACCAGGCGTAGATACTAGGGATTGCTTTAGTTCTTATAAGATAATTCAGATCTTTTTTTTTATTTTCTGCAAGCACCATTTTGGACTATAAGCATTCGTTATTGTAATTTCACACGCTTTTTTCATTTTATTTCTTAAAGTCTTTTTCAGCATATGTATTTTTATAGTAAAATAAAAATAGCTCGTCTTTAACTAATTTTAACACTTTTATCTCGCTATCTAAGTCCCTCAAACCCACTGCATTTTTATCAACATTCGTTCTGCAACACATTTAAGTCTATAAAAAATTGTAACCTTAACTCTTTAACTCTAATTGGGGTGCCAGTTTTTCTAGCACCTCTTAGTAAAGGCATATATTGTTGCGGTTTGTCAATAGGACCAGATCTTAGGTTTCTCTTTATTTCTTTTCAATTAAACTATGTGCATTGTCTCCCTCTTTCTGTGTATGTCCCTTAATTCGATATTTATGCGTTATTGATTGAATGTTGTCAAAATGGGCCACTGTCTTATGCAGTGGCCTAAACTGCTATAAACTGGCAATATATTTATATTATATTTTGTTTTGACCAATACAATTTCTGAATAAAATATTAGATTTAAAGTTTTGTCTGCATTATTTTCACTGATGGGACTTTAAGTAATCAAAAACGCAGAAACCTATTTCAATAGCCCCTTTATTACCATGTCTTCTTTTCCAAAAGTAGCAATATACTTCTTCATATGCACCTAGTTCACTATCGTTTTTCTTTTTATTATTATGTTTTGATTTAGAAGCTAGTTCAACTATTGTAAAATTATAACAATTAAGTCTTGACCTATAATAAAAAGATGAAACATCGCCATTACGACAGGTCATTGCAGCTTCGAGATCATAAACAGCACATTTAGTTTCGTTAATAATACATATTCATATATTTATATCTTGTACATTAGTCTCATAAATATTTTTTGGCCTTAAAAAAAGCTTATATTAATTTCAGTTGTAAATATTAAGTAAAAAACCCAGTACGGGCGTGAGACTTGTTTTGATTATTATTAAAGTCCCTACATATCTCTTTTATACTCTTGCTGCCATCCATATAATCTCTTGAAGTAGAAGATCTTAGTTAATGTGATTCTATGCGCGGTAGACTATTAATATGGTCCTTAATATCTTGTACAAGACTTGGGTTAATCGGGGCTCGGCTTCTAGAACGCCCTCTAAGATCTTCCACAAGGCCATTAGTTTTCAGTTTCACAGTTCTTATCTGTCTCTCTGTAATACGAGTATCTAGTGTATTGATAAAAAAAGGTTTTACAAACGCGAATTCTTTGGCAATCAGCTGTAAAATAAATGGCTTTGTTTGGTTTACGAGGATGGGCAGCATTTTTGTACTGATATTTTGGTTTCACCTCCATCGTGCATGCCTTGATAAATGATCGCTTCAAGTCAAAATTACTTAGCTGCCAATAATAGTCGTATATTTCGCTCAGGGGTTATGTTATCGGAACAACGAAGTCTACAAACACAATTACTTTGTTAGATTTAGAAAGTGATTGGTAGGCTTTTCCGGTATTTCGAAGAGATTTAACAATATTTTGTTTCCATTGAGACGGATTGCGCAGGCGCTTCCTAGATTTTTTATTCTGAGGAAACAATTGCATCGTCACCATCATGTGCCCCATCCCTGTCAGACGTGTTGGTTGATGAACTGAAAGAGCGTCGTAGCGATGAATCGTTGTAAGTCGGATCAGCGTCACTCAGATCGACTTCTGATTGCAAAGAATGCACAGGTGATTGACGGTAGTTTATGTCTTTATCTAACCGTATTTTGCTATTTGAGGGCTCGGCACAAATTATATTCGTGTAATCGATTTGAGTACCTGACATGATAGAAGGTGAGCTATTTATTTTCATTTCGTCTCAGCTTTGCTTCGGTTATGTAAAAGATTTTGATGACGACGACGTTGTGCAGGAACTTGAAGATTATGACATAGAAGAAATGAAATGAAAATATTTTTATTCAAATAGGCCTTTCCAAGCACTTATGAATAGTCTGATTCTAATACCGGTTCGGAAGGTTGTTTTTTACTGAGAAGAGCCGACAATAAACTCAGCAATAACTCTTTTTTTTTTAAAACCAACTTAGCTTTATTACATAAAATCTATTTAGTCTCACTAATAATACCTGTGTGCTATTGCAAAAGTGAAGAATTATTGAACAATAATATAATATTATGAATAACTAATAAAAAAAAAAAAATAATAATAATACAAACAAACAACAGAACTGGATGATGATGAACTACTGGATCGATCTCTCATGTTGTGTGATGTTTGTTCTTTGATAATTGGATTAACGCTATTCTCACTGCTGATTATGGACGTATTGTTAATCTCCTTTAGAATCCGTTGTTCAGTTTCCACTTGCAGTAAAATTTCAATTCAATCTAGGACTTCCATCCGTCGCCTTATCCAAGGGTATTTTCTAATAGTTTTCCTTATCACGCTCTTTGGATCCATTTTAAGCACTAGTATAACCTTCTGCACTTGCTGTTCTCATCTCTTCACCCTGTTCATGCATAATATTTCATTCCAGTTTAATAGATGCAAAATAAGATCTGCACTTCTTTTCATTATTGATCTCAAACTTTAACTGAAATAAAAATAAAAAGACTCAACTCAAAATAAAGCTCACTAAGTCTCATATCATTCAGTAAAGAATAAACATATTTACCTATACGTCTCCGTAGTCACAAAATTGGTAGTAAAGTAAAGCAATAATATAAAATAAGGCTCGATCATTTAAGCAATATTTGGTAATAAAATGACGGCAGTACTAATACGACACCACAATATTATAATCATTTAGTATTGAAACGCCCAAAACCAAAATGAATCATTACAAAAATATGTATCAAAGAAATAACTTACCTTGCGTTTAGTATTAAAACTGCAGATTACAGTTTCCGCCCTTTACGGAGCAACCGCACTACGTCCAGCGTTTAGCACTGTTGACGCAACTTTGAATGAGATCCTTCAATACAGAGGGATGCGCGGTAACCGCGTGATTTTAAAGAGACGGAAATAGCACGTTTGTCCTTTTCTGGACTAAAATAATCTATTTATTTATAATAAACTGATAGAATACATGTTTATAAGTAATTTCATGTACAAAAGTCATTTTCTTAAAATTTTGAGTTATGCCACTTCAATTCTAAAGGTGCGAAATGTTTTATTGAACTTACTGCGCACAATTTGTAGTTGTTTGCTTAAATGCATATCCGCATTATTGTAACAAAGGAACAAAGTGATCGAGTGTTTGGTTTGTTATTTATTTCATCATCATTGTTAACCCTTATTTAATTTTTGCTGAGCCTTATCTATTATGGCTTCTTCAGGACCGGGCTGATCTTATGTTCGCTCATGTAATAGAAACTAGCTATTGTAAGCGTTGGATTACGTCGTGAGTTTTCTTCATACCCTAATCAATTTCTTAAAAATATATTTTATGAATCCGAATTCCTGTAATGGCTATTATGTACTTATAAAATTACCTTGTTCATAGCTAAAATGAAGACAGTTGTATCAAAATATAGGTTAAAGTTGAGCCTTATCAGCTTAATTTATTTTATAAGAGTAGATATGTTTTCTACAAAACCTATTATATCTGATATTTGTAGTAGGTAGAAGCAGATTCTGTTTTGTTTTACGAATGCCGATTGCATTATTTGAAGTGCAAAATATAACTCAAGAAAACGATCGGCATCGCATTAACTGGTTACAGAGCATACCTGAAATAAAACGACCTTCACGAGCGAGATATTGATAGATTGGTAACTGAGCATACCACAATTTATGAGAATAATCCAAACGGAGTCGCAATTACCCTCGAAATTGGCGGTCGCTAACAGTATTTATGTTTACAAAACACGATACCGTACACTGACTGGGCCTCTCTACTAACGCCTTACAAAAGAAACGACAATTAAATGTTTGTATATCGTAATTATTTTGCGCCCAGTGTATAATTTTCAAACACAAGTTATTTATTTACGAATGATGTAACAAAACTACAATTTATTACTCCGTGTCATTAAACCAGTAAACCAGAACTGAAAAAAATAAAATTGTCGGTATACAGACTTTCGCAATTCGATCCAGATATTAGGTAGAATAGTGTTGTATTGCTCCAATCGGCACTATCATCTATCCAGCTGATATCGGACGAGTTGTGCAAGTGGCGTGGCATGGTGCACAAAGATCGCGAGGGCGAGGGCGGGAAGTAGGTCGCGGAGGTGCGGAGGGAGCCCTTAGGCCACTTATCAACCGAGCGAGGCCTCGGCTAGCGGGGAAAGCGAGCTTGTCTCTTGAATTTTTTCGTTTGGAGGCACTGTACCGATGTATTCTTGTTTCGGCTTTGATGTCCGTGTTATATGTGACAACTGAGGTGAAAGGCTGCGTCAATTAAAATCTTTCTAAGAACGTTTTCTCTAACTTAGTTTTCGTATTTCTTATTAACCGTAGTTAATTATAATTGGACTACTGCTTTCCTCACAAAAATCTTGGACACCTAATTTTTAGATAACAAGGTGGAAGTGAAAACGTACGTCTTAGCGTAGGTAGCTTTCCATCTGTCCTGTCGGAGTCCAGTTTGAGTGGGTTTGACAAAGTGCAGGCAGCTGTTAAACTAGTTATCTACAACACGTTCTGCTTGCCCCTTTGACTCGAACCAGTCTGATACGATCATTTGTTGGATAAGAGGATTAGTAATCTAGGAAAATAGAGGGTTATTACAACCAGCCAGCCAATGAATAAAGATAACGAAAAAGATACATGCACATCGCACTAACTAGAATAGTCCAATTAAAATTAGACTAAATCCATAACTTTTAATGATGTGTATTGCTACCTTATCTTAGATGACTTCAAGTTACGTTACGCCCTATTTAAACTACTTCCAAAGAATTAATAAACTTCTTTGCGACAGATAATGACAAATAGATGCTAATAAATATCTGCCACCATGATTACATAAACTATGTTTATATGTCATAGATCGTCATCCAATAGATGAATCAATATGAAGTATCAACTGTCCTTCCGTATAAAATGCCAGCATTGTAAACTCGGCGGCCCTTTGCAACCTTCGTGGCCTCTGATTCTCTGCCATCGACTAAATGTACACAAACGAGTTTCGTTTTCATTAATTACTGTTTGATATTTTGTTAAAATTCCCTTTATACGTCTCAGTAACGCAGCTTGCTAGTTCATGTGCAGGTACAAATGATCTCTCAAGAGATTTATTCTAGATCCCGCTGACAGAGATGTCACCACTGGATAATTTCTAGATTCCAGTGAATAAACTCTGAAACAAGTATTTCCCGTTTGTGTTATTATAAACGGGCTATTCCTACAGCTTTCGAACAAAGACGCGACAAACAGAACAATCATCTTTGTTACTAAGTAATCACGTTGTTCTTAGTTTTAATGTTCGATTGTTAGTTTCATGTATCGACATGTTAGCATGACCACAGGAGCAATAATGTGGTTATGTATTACTTCCATATATTGTCGTAGGGTCATAAATACACAATGACAACACAGTAATCATTACATTCCAATAAGATACATAATGAGGTTGTCAGTGTTGAACAATTTACCTACCTGAATCCGTCACACGATTTTATGCTAACGAAATGATTATTCGAACCCAGAGGGTTTTCTGCTTTAGAATAGCGTGTCAAACTGGTTCTTTTGCGTTGAATAAAGCTAAAAGTGTTTATGTCGGACAAGATATATGTATTCTTCTAATATTAACCAGCCTCATCCGTGTGGAATCTGATGCACGGGGAAGATTGGAAATAGCTTACCGCCCAAAGTGCAGACGACCCAAATTCACTGAGAGACTTCACGTTTTGTACGCACGAATTCTCTATAAATAATCACATCACATGCGAATCAGAAATCTTACCAGTACAAATGATCATTTAAAAGTTGTTTCGTCTACCGGGCCTGTATATTCAAGATAATAAAAACACTAAACGTAAACATCTCCCTATTGTTTCTCGTATAAAACCTAGGCAGTCTTTTTATCCGCCTATCTTCTTAAGAACAATACAGCAGTATTCCTTACTCATTAACAATACACTTTCATTACAAGAGTGTTGTAATTTAAAAGCAATTGTTCTTGATTACAATTCCTCCATAACGAGCTGTGATTTTGAGGAATTTGTTCGAGATTTATTGTAATGAAATAAAGTTTACTTATACAAGTTTGTAGCAAGAAACTCATTAATGCTCGAGCGGTTTTGGTGGAAAAAAATTAGTTCCGTGTAACATCAACCTTCAACGAAAGAGTGAGAGAAGCTATCGATTTGTACTTTATATTCTGCAGGACTCGGTTGAGGACCGTGAACATGCCAGCGTCGGTCACGCACGACGGCGTCTTCCGTCCGCTTGCTACTTGCCCTGAATCCCTAGTACATATTCAAATCAGTTTTATGTAACGGTAGTTTGTTTATAAATAGTATTGAAAGTTATCAAACAAACCGTATCTTTGATTGATTAATCTTAGTTTCTTTGCAATCGAGAACAAGTAGTCTGAAAGTATTCTTTTGAAAATGTATTATAAACTCGAGAATGAAAGGTACTAAAACAAATGACAAAGGTATTTCATCACACAGACCATAGCTTGTTGAACGCTAGGAATCCGACTGTCTTGGTGAAGTAGGAAGCATTGTTGAGCACGCGACGCGATCTAACGGACCGTGACACGAGAAATTAACTGTTATTTATACCAACAACGATGGCCCCGTTGAAATAACCTGTTACGACACCGACGAAAGTATTTCGGCATCGATTTTTTTTAATACTCATCACGATTATTACCAACATTTTGGTGCGTGGTATCTGCTGCTGCTTTTGGCTAAAACAAAGCTGTTTTAAAAGTATGATCCTTAACAATTAAATAAATAAATAATAAATAGATATCCTACATACAAACTAAGCAGAGCTTGTACAATGAAAACCAGGTAACTGGAATACCTACAACATTTTTTTTCTAAATACATACTTGCAAACAGACATGTTCAGTTCATGCAGACAAATGTTTGTCCTGGGTAAAATCGAACCTATGACCTGTGGCTTACCGGCCAGGGTCTCTAGCCACCAAGCGGAGTGACACAATGATCTAAAAGTTATTGCGTCTATTGGGTTTACTTAACCTTGCTTTGAAAAAGAAAATCAAAATATTCTGCCTGATAGAATATGAGCTAAGTTAACCATAAGTATTATATTATAATATATATTATTATTAACCAACGGAAACTTCTAAGATTCAAATCAATGATGACTAAGGTCTAAAGTAGCAACAATTTGCATTATTATTTTAGTGCACGATGCCTTATTATGTTATGTAGCACCATAGCCAGCCGTGACCGCCGGCCTTGGTCGGTGAGCGGTCCAGACTGAAGGTTCGCTTTAAAGGTTTCTTTACGTTGATGATTTCACAACTCCAACGTCTGCACTCGAGGTGCATGCAATTTTTAATTGGCTACACCGCTAGTTTTTATTATAAATTATTTGTAGCTTTGCATTCTATTCGGCTGAACTAAATTCAAAGTCTTGACATTTATATATTTTCAACAAATTCGATTTACGTGTAAATTAAAAAAAAAAACAGTAATTATGCCTGAAGGGCGCCAGGTCGAACGCACCGCGTGTACATGACGATCGTAATTACACAAAGCCCATGCCCGTACTAATGAAACCCTCCAGCCTAATCAAACGTGCTGAATACATACATACTCCAAGTATCTAGCCCTTGAATTGGAACGAGACAAGTCATTAAAACAATTCTGTGTAATTAATCTCTGTAACTCGATGTTACGACATTGACGTACGCTTCGTTAATGGGCCCCCGATAAGCTTTAACTTTGAGAACAGAGACAAAAGGTTACAGTTTGTTGACTCAGTCATGCAATAATAAAGTAACTATCCATCAGAGGTTGCTGTCTCCCAAACAATGGATTGGTTTACTGTTGCAGCTATTCATGTTGTTAAAGAGAGCATTTAGTTGATAGAACCTTGAACAATCATTTCATATAAAATGCAAACGGACCGAGACTCATGACTTCTATTGGAGACATCTATATGTTTAGTAGTAGACATTGCTTCTTCCTAAGCTGATTTGGAAAATGAGAATAATATTAATTTAATTCCAGTTGAATCAACACTATGACAAGACGTGGTACAACCGGGTACTAAAGCGTGTTCAATAAGTTTGTTTTGTCTGTCAAAATTTACAAGTCAATGCTTATCTCAGTGCAAAAGTAACCTATCCAATTATGTTATTCATTGCATTATAGTGTAGGTAGTATGTACATGTAAACAAACTGTCAGTTTGCATGCGATGTTTACGTCTTTATTATTTGTCAGTGATAACAACTAGTAGCGGTTATCACGCCATTTGCTATTTATAAACGTGGTGTAAGTACAAAGGTAGAATAGATCATGTATCAGTATGCTGGCAACAGTATATTGTTGTATGGTAGGGTATGTATGGTCAGGCCATATGAATTAACCGCAACATTTAATCAGTTTTCGAGTAAATAGCTTCCTCAATCAGGGTTTTATCAAGATTTAAAAATTCACGTTTTATAGGAAGCAATTTACTATCTATGTCAGGTTGTCTTCCATTAGTGATTACTATTAATTACAACATTCGATTCAGATTTCTAAATGTATCCAGATATTATCTTTCCACTCAAAAATATGAGATATAACATTTGTGTTTTTGTGTTATGAGCCGTATTAATCGAAAACTTCTGGTATCATAATCTACTGTATAGATAGTGCAGTAGCCACTTCCATTATTGACTGAGAACAAATGGATGGGTAACTAATGACGTTAAAATTTTATCGTTATCATTAATATTAATGCAGCTGGAAGATAATCGTTTACTCACTTCACATCGCAATCTGTAGATATCGTTCCTGATAAATCGGTTGGGTTTGTTGCACAACAATCTTGCTTGACGGCACTGGGGTCAGTCCAGAACCGGTCCGAGTGGTTCTCGGTTCCCTACTTCGTCTATAGTTGTGAACACTTTCACAAATTACTCGGATAGCTTATTGTCTTTGAATGCAATCTTTAATAACCCATATGTATTGTAAAACCTTCATATGCAGGGTTGCTCACCTTGAAACAGTCGTGTTCATAAGAAAACTGATTAATTTCGAGTGAATCTGTCTCGGAAAATTCCTTAAAAGTTGTAATTAATTGGTTTTGAACAGACAAATAAATCAATGTCATTATGTTGTACCATGTGTGTGAGACAAGACAAGAATTCCTTGCATAATATTATGCTTGTATTGAACGAACATTAATACGTAAGTCTGAACCAATTTGGCACGAAACGGCGAGACGCTAGAATTATGAGAACATCGCAAAAACTATTGGAATACAATAGCGTTCGGTTTAAAATTACTGCCCTTTTTAATTCATCGGCTATTTATAATTAATTTTACGATAGTTTTTGTAGTTAATTGGTAAATCAACTAAGTTTTATTTAGAACTGTTGATTGCTTGTTTTATTAATTATTCTTGCAGGTGTCGTTTTTTTGTAAACAACTATGACAGGTCGGTTAGTTTGGTGGTTAGAGAACCTGAGTGCCATGCAACAGGTTTAGGGTTCGACTAACAGGACAAATATTTGTGTGCATAACAATTTTTGTGTCTGGGCATACCCACATGTATCTATATGAGTATGTACAAATTAGTATATCAGAGGTTTCGATAGTACAAATTCAGCTTAATTTGGGATCAGATTGTCGTGTGTTAATTAAGAATGTCCCGGAAGAACCTTCAGCACTTTGAGTGCATATAAATTAGTCTCAAACTGATATTACTCAAGGAAGATCATCCATTAATAAAACACTCGGCTACAATATTTTGTTCGTTGAATAAAAATGGAATTAAGATAAAAATAAGTAGGACAAGGGACACCGATTCATCATGAGGATTAACCCAAGAAATATTAAGAGGCACAATGTTTTAGAATCTGAGAATCCATTCGCATAAGACAACGTGTACTAATTTACGACAAAACGGGTCTAAGATGGAGAATGCTAATGCAGCAATTACCACGTTTTGTTCGACGTAGGCGTGAGATCAAACTGTGTTTACACAACGCAATCAGCCATCGCGCCATTTCGATTGACTGCATTCGTGCGTTTGCGCAATTATTACCCAGTTACTTTATGAACCTCGATAACTTTTGTGCCTGCGATGAAATACTCGGTTACATTGGAGTTTTTAACATTTTCGCTCCCTCGTTTGTCATTGACTAACGACCTTCGACCTCCATATTTTTATGCTACGCTATCTTCATTGTGTTTTTTTTTCTACATTTAAGGTCAGAAAGATTGTAGTCCTGGTTTTTGCCCTTGCTTTATCGTTTTTGATCATTCACTGTCTAAAGTTCGCCAGAGACTCGTTTATAGTTCGTATTAAATTTTTCTGGGGCTGAAGGACTAAGAATTACTTAAATCCAGACCACTTTAAAATAACCTTTGAATCTGACCTTCATTATAAGATTAATTATTATTTCATTTGACTTTAGTCCTCGAGCTTTATTGAGAAGTGCTAAAATTTCATCGCGTCGATTTAATTGTTTTGAAGTGCAAACCTATATGTCTCGTTTTATGGGGCATAGGAATTATTTTGCTGTGAAATTAGTGATGCGCTATCTGCATTAAAAACTGAGTAGGTCCTTAGTTAATAATAAAATATGCTCCAAAAAAATGGCTATAATTACCGACGTCCTTGTCACGTCTCGTTTTAACAATGACATTTATCTTACAAGTGAGCACCGAATGCGGTCGTTGACCCCGTGTGAGAGGACCTTGCAGTTGTTTGTCACTTTCCTACGACTAGAAGTGTTAAGTGTTTGAGCTAAGTGGCAATGCGAAGTGATGCAAGATGTGGAGTTGTGGACCTGTGTTTACTCTGCAAGTTTTGCGACAGGTTTCATTGCGCTGCGCATATTGGGAATGAATTATACAAACTCCATTAAAAATAATACTTTTGAATTTTCCATTATTTCTGAAAAACAGTATATGTCTCACTGCGAGATGATTATTTAAAAATTAACTTTTCTGTAATAAACTCTATATCTAATCTTCAATGTTTAGTACATCTTGTTCATACAGGTTTCATTACAATGCTGCACCTGTATTGTCAACCTCGTGTTATACTTCCAATTTTATAGCAGCGTGTTTAAAGGTGTATCAAGATAGTGGCACTATCAGTTAGTTTTGATCTTGTGTAGATATTTTTTGAAGAAGTAGTAAATCTCTTAATATTGTATATTTCATCCGGTGACATACAAGATGACACACTGAGATAGCAGTATAAATAAAAAGTAATTATTAAATCATTAAAAAAAAAAAGTTATATTGATATTATTTTCAGCAGTTGATTCGATGATAAAATCAATGATAATAAAGTGTTTCCGTATATATTTGACGAAAATTACAGCTGCGTACATTTCTAAAGCCTTTAAAATATTTGTAAGCAAATCTGTATTCGATACAATACGTGTACAATTTCTCTTCATACATAACATACATGGGCGTGTAACATGGACATGACTGCCCTTTTCAAATCTCACCTGTCAGTCGCAGAGTCCATTACACTCTTTAAACAACGATTAATAAATGCTAATAAAACTGCTGTCATGTCTGATTTAGGACTAAATTCAACAATAAATATTTTATTGAATACACTCTGTTCCCCGCGGTTTTACCCGCGTTCCCGTGGGATCCCGTGCAAAATCTGTTGCGTAGTTTTAAAAATTTAAGCATACATAGGGACATAGGGATATAGGGACAGAGAAAGCGACTTTGTTTTATACTATGTAGTGATGAAGTTTACGCCCGCGGTTTCGCCCGCAGTCCCAAAAGATCTCACATTTGCTCAGGATAAAGAAGAATATGTTTTATTTTGTGGCTTAGGTATACAAGTTGAATAAAGACACATACTTTAGCATATCTGGTACCCAGAGTTGTTGCCTCGGGCAATGGATTAGCCAAACTATTCAACGAGGTAATGCTGCCAGCCTTCTAAACTAGCAACAAGCCCCCTAAACTCGATATTCTATAATATCAAGTTTAAGAAATATTAAATAGAATAGGACAATATAAAATATTGTCAATGATTTCTACAAATTTTCTTTTGTAATCCAACTAGCTGTCCCCCGCGGTTTTAGCCGCGTTCTCGATAGGCGTCACATTGTTATTCCAGGATATGCTCTATCTATTGGCAATGGTTTCATCCAAATCTGTCCGGTAGTTTTTGCGTGAAAGAGTAAAAAACATCGATACATACAAACATTCGCATTTATAATATTAGTATGATATGTAATATTTAAATATTAGTAAAACATAAAAACAAAATACAGTTCGAAATCTTTCAAAGCGTAATAATCTCAGAACCTATTTTTGTATTCACTATTATGTCTTAAATTTTACTTTAAGTTCACCAATAGTTTTAACTAATTCTCTCTTACACATCAAACAAAATACGGTCAAATGTTGCTACTAATTTAACTGTACAAAGGCAATGTAAAAACACTCTATCAACACTATGCTTTTAAAATTTTAAACACATTACTTTGAATAATCTGTAGCGAACTTAATTCTGTGATTTTATGACGTAGCAATCAGTCGATCACTTCGAGGTCACTAACATCTTGTGTCCACTATCGATATCTAGCTAATCTGTCTTTCAACTCGGTTACTATACGATATATACTAGTACATACTGTCCGTCTCAATGGATATCTAATCTCTTTTCAATTTCAATTAACTGATTGATTTCTAGATATTATTTGGATAACATTTCTTATGAAAGCAACAGTTTACAAGCAGTGAATACCTATGTTATAATAATATGTACCTTTTATTTGAACTCGAGGGGAGTTCAAATATCCTATTTGATGAGTATTCTCGCTGTCTCTTGATCAAATTAATCCCAGGCCATTATTTCTATTAGTATCTAGTATCACTAAAAAAAAAGAACATCAAGCGTATCTGAATCTAATCAAAAAAATGTTTAGGCCTGCTCAGAGCTCTAATGAAGGTCAAAGTCACTGAAGTAGCCTTCAACTACGAAGACAACTTAGCAAGGTTACATTTTTTTATATATTTTTTTTTATAATCTGACTTTTTTGGCATTCCAATCTTTAGCCGATCTTTATTCCACTCGATTGCCAACGCGATTTAGTATTTATTATTCTTCAATTTATCTACAGTTTGTCAAAAGGGTATGGTATAGCCAGGGTTTTCATTTGACAGCAGAAAAGCGGACATGAGGGCAAAGTACGATTTCATGCAACCCCATTTTAAACCCACGGTGGTAAATGAGCGGCTTTCGAAAGTAGGTCAAAACGTGAAGGGACGAAATTGGGGCGAACCCTTGGGGAGAGATGGCTGGGCTTAGTTACTGCTTTATGGTGGAGTCTACTTTGGTTCATATTGTAATTGACTTTAAAACACTTGTTCTAGATAAGAAATTATATTACGCATGGTAGTCATTTCATTTATTAGAAATTCACTCTGTTTTATTTTGGTAAAGTTGATATGAATGATTTAGTCTTCTAAGTAGAGAAAATTCGAATTTTTGGCTCGTCAGCACACCTCAATATGATAAAACTATGGCTAAGGCAACCTAAACAAAAAAAAGACAAATTTCCTAAAATTAAAATAGAATGAGATATCCATACGCTACGTTTTTTGCGGTCCACAATATAATCTGCACCAATGATTTCTAAAGACGGATATCAAATTGAATGAAACAAGTTTTCTTCAATACAAACAAGACCACGAAGAATTTGATGATGAATGTTACTAATTTTGATTAAGAGCAAACAGGTTTTGCTCGTTTTGGAATAAATCTACCGCCTGTCTCGCTTATATTGATTTAGACACCAATAACAAGAGCACTCGTGCCTATCGTTGCTTTATGCAAATATTCACACGAAGAATGTTGATAGTGTTACTTAAAATTACACGATTCATGATTTTACGACCTTGTAGATAGTTTTCTACTGCTCAAATATGTGCATACATCTTATGATTCTTATGATTCCGTAAACGATTTTTCCCTCGTTAGATTGTGACAGTTCATTTACATTATTTATATCACTAAAAGTTTTGTATCGTACAATTTTTTGCTTGTGTTCAATAATTTGTATATTGGGCTCTCTAGCAGACCTTGTTGTATTGAATAATGTATACTTCGTTTCAGTGAGTTAGGCTTTCGCTCCTTCAGACCATATCAATTTTTATAGACAAGACGTCCATCTCCCGCATCTTTAAACTAATGTTACGTAGAACCTACATACAAGCTAAACAAGAAGGTCTTATCGATGAGTCTATCTTGTTTGCGAGTTCACCAAATATCGTTTTGTATATTCAAGTGACCTTAATTCAGTGTGCTCTCTTCACTGTTCGATGACTTTATATCAGGAATAGATATCGCGTCGAGTTTGAATACAAAAAAGTCAACGCACGTTATAAAATTTGAGGCCAGCTGCTTATGTGTCGCAACTCCCAACGTATTTCGTAACTACTAATTTTGTTTCTTTGACACCGTGATGTGAATTTGATGGAGGTAAGTTGTGGTAGCTACTTATAATAATAATTGTAGATAATTGAATTGGTGAGTTTACGTATTTAGTACTTTTCTTAGTTTAAGTGATAATATTGTAAAAACCACTGTATATGAAGTACCTATAGTAGTAACCCCTCCATCCAAAGTTTGTCTGGTTGGAGATCGCTATGAGTGATAAAGTCGCTGATTGTAACTTTCAATTTCGTAGTTTTGTTTTGTTTATTTTGTACTAGCAACCCACCTCGCCTTAGCCTGTGACATAATTTAAATTTGTTATACATATAAACCTTTGGGTAGAAATTCTCCAAATAACTGCACTAAAATCGAATGCGAGCAGAAAAAGTGATGTTGTTTTATATACAATTTAAAGTTAAAAATGATTTTACCTATCGTAGTGTAGTAATAAAGGGTCATCTATCTAACTGCCTATTATCTACTCATTTATAAGACAATCTTTCGTTATAATTTCGGATCCAACAACAAACTAATCGCAATTAACAAGCCTTCTTTCGTCATCAACGCAATCAGACAATACTTTCTATTTTTTACTTTCCTTTCTATTACGCTGTTGGAATGCATTGATAATATAAATTCCAGATGACTTGGCATCTTATAAATTAAACTCACCAGTCATTTGTTTAAGTTCAGGGAGCAATAGACGCAAATCGTTGTTGAATTCATTGTACGCAGTATACTGTTTATGTGTATTACGTTCAAGGAAAGGTGTTTCTATTTGGTATTCCAATCATTTTTCATTCCGAGACACATCATTTGAATAATTCATTATGTTGTTGTATGACGCAACGCATGAAAATGCATATAGCAGTGTTTTAGAGGTTACATTGTTCCGCGATAAGGGATTAGTTACGATAGGAAATCAAAATTACTAAGAAAATCTTAGTTTAAATGCGCGAGTTTCATTTCATTTCAGCTCCTCTGGATTATTATGAGACCTCTACTAGAATCAACTTAGTTTTACTTTTGTATCTGCTAGTTATGTGCTGATTATATAGAAGACTAGCTGGCCCCGCGGTTTTACCCGCGTTCCCGAGGGATATCACATTTTCCGGAATAAAAAATCGCCTATATGTTATTCCTGCTTACTTAGGTAACAATAAACTTACTTGGGCATTGTTTCATCCATATCCGTCATCATATCATCTCATATATTTAGTAGTCTTTTTTTTTTTTTTTTTTATGCTACTTGGGCCGACAAACAAGCAGACGGTCCACCTGATGGTAAGTGGTCACCGCCGCCTATGGACATTTGCAACACTAGGAGCATCGCCAATGCGTTGTCGACCCTGAGACGTGAAGTTGTTAAGTCTCATGTGCCTGTAATTTCACCGGCCCCCTTACCTTTCTAACCGAAACACAGTAATACAATAGCACTACTGCTTCACGGCGGAAATGGGTAAGGTGGTAGTACTTCCCCGGACGAACTCTGCACTAAGAGCTCTCTCTGAAAAACTTTGCGTGAAAGAGTAACAAACATACTTACATACAAATCTTTCCTCTTTATAATATTAGTAAAGATTAATTACTTGACTACGTAGGCTTTTACCAACACCTGTTTTTTCCTTCCCTTATTGTTCTCTGCCATCTTGCATCATCATCATTTGTAGACAAATTACATAATATTTTTTTACAGACATTATGACATCTTTCACTTGCAAAGGCATTATCAATCTTCACCTCGCAGATATATTAGCATGTATATAACTAGTTCATTTGACTTACTGCTTCATATAACCGAGCAATTAATGATTCTAAACGTATGCCAATCAGCAGATTGATCTTGCTGCAATAATTCCAATTAACTGTAACAATCATTTCATTCATAATTATAATAAATGGATCATACAATAATAAATAGCTGGCCACATTCCATATACATCACACAGCACCAACTACGTTGTAAATACCTGCCGTTTGATATGAGAATAACATGTTTTACTGTTGTTGGACTTTATTTCTTCTTCACCGTTGTACGTTGATGTTACTAAGGCGTGGATACCTTCTGAATTATTGCTGGTCACAATAATATGAATTCAATTATCTATGAATCATGAAATTGTAAACCAATACTACAACAGATTGGAACTACTTTTTCCTATCGAGTAAGTTGAGAAACAGGCAGATTGTCTACCAATGGGAATTTAGGTTACGATCGCCTATATACTAGGCGCCAATGCGTTGTCGACCCTAAGGCATCGTTGTTAAATGTTATGTGCCTGTAATACCCCCGTCCTTAACTTTGTAACCGAAACGCAGTAAAACAAGTGCACTACAGTTTCACTGCGGGTAATATGAAGTACCTCCCGGTACGAACTCTGCACTAACAGCTCTGCTGCTTCATTAATATCTGACTAGCTACTGTTCCGCAGTTTTACCCGCGGTCCCGAAGGGTATCACGGGATTGTATTACATATGTTACTTCTGGATAAAGTAGCTTGTTAATTGGGAAATAATTATTCAAATCGGTCCAGTTGTTTTTGAGTTTATTTATTACAAACAAAAAGTAATAATCTTTTCAAAATCTTCAATTCATTCTTGATGGGCATGAATTGGTTTCTTGATTCCGCTCTCAGATCAGGCTCTCCTATCTGCAAAATTTGTCTCATCTGGATTCTTCCACCTCTTTCAGATTGAACACATCATACTCAAACTAATGTCATTTCCAAAAGCTAAACAAAAAGATACCATACCTCTCATCGATCCCAACCGGCTGCTAAGCTAGACGCTCCGGCCGCTCCGTACGTTCAACCCGGCCCTTTAATTCACCCACCGCTGAAAACCGCCCTTTTTCTCAGAGAACCGGGACTTTTGATGTCTCAATCATTTCTAATTGCTACGCTGGAGCCGTCTGGACAATTTACTGGAGGTTTGTTTTTATGTCGCACCACCGCATATTTTACCGCAAAATTAAATTGTTTTAACTCATTTCATAAAATTACACGTTTGAGATACAAAGGCGTCTGTAGTACAATTATGCTTAAAATATTTTGAGCAGAAGGATGTTCGTTAAGGAATTTGTCGTCTTTAATGAAATGTATGTATATTTTATTAAATATTGTATAAGACAAGGCAGTAATCTGGTCGTGATTCTAGAAACTGTGTTGAATTCAATGAATCTTGTTGACACGAATGCAGGCATCAGACGATGAGACACGACAACTTTATGTATCAGGGACGACAAGGCAAAGCCAATGCCCCTGATATTGCGAATTTCCATAGGAGGCGGTGACCACTTACCATCAGGTGTACTTGATATTGACATGATTTAAAAAATACTCACGCAGAAGTTTTATGGATGTTTTTGTTTGCTGAGGAATATATTTAAGTCTACATATTTAGTTCTGCATAATTAATCAAGCAAAGGTTATTAAGCCGATCATATAGACCATTGGACACCTAATTACTTAAGCCCTGTATACTAATTATGATATAATGCTGATAACTATAGTACAGATTTCATACGTCAGCAGATACATAAACAGAGCAATGGTAGTTATAAAATTTACTAATACAAAATAGTGACCAAATCATCTGTTTATCACTTACGTAATTTTTTATCATAATCATATGTCATAATCAAATTCCTTTGAGTTGTGGCCGTTATCTGATCTGTCTTTCAATGATAAAGTCCCACTTCAGTTTGCTTTCTGCAATCTTCGAAAATAGGTGACTAATTTTGTTCGGCCTTGTGTTTTGAACTATTTAGCTAATTAGTTCCTATGTCTGTAATTTTCGACTACAATTATACAAAGGCAGTGGACGGAGATAGGCTGATGATGAAGATGATGATGATGATTATACAAAGTGGAAAGATGTTTTGTTTGCAAGTTTGGAGGTTGATATGGAGGAGGGAACTAGCGATACTACTCATCTGATTTCAAAAACTATTACGGTATATATTTTAATTCTCTATATATAATTATCTAATTATATATATATATATATATATATATATATATATATATATATATATATAATTAGAGCTACACTATTGACCTAGCTACCCTTTTGACATATGATATTTTAGAATCCCAGTATATATTAAATGCCTCGATAACCGTGGGACGGAATACAATGCTTTAGAAACTTACTAGTTACGCTCCCGCGGCTTCAGCCTTTTGGAATCGGATGAGTAGTTTCAGAGATTAAAAACTATCTCTTTAACATATTAGTATAGAAGTCGTTAATTGTTCATCCAGTCATTACCAAGGGGATCCAAGTAAGTAACTGTTCCATAATCTGTTCCATGTCAGGGCAAAAAATCGGTATTGTCTTGAACACGGGCACCTGGTTATTAAATTCGCGGGGCGTGCGTAGCAAGTCGGGCGAGCGTTGACCGCAAGAATGTGTCGCACCGGCAAGCGAAATGGTCAGCTGTCCTCATTTTACGTTCATTCTTTAATATCTCATACAGAGCAGGCTGGTTGGAGGACTTGGCTTTGTGGTTAGAGACCCTGACTGCCACGCCACCGGTCGCAGGATCGATTCCCAACCAGGACAAACATTTGTGTGCGAATATCTGTCTGTTTGTTCTGTGTCCGGTAAATATCTCTATCTATGTAATATATCAGTTAGCTGGTTTCCATAGTACTAGCTATACTTCTATTCGATTGAGATCAGATGGCCGTATGTAAAGAATGTCTGGATATAAAGTTGCATTAAATACCTAGTGTGGAGTTGAGCTTGGGATCTTGAGGACCAAAATAAAGCTCCATACTTTATGTTACCAGACAATTATTATTAGAAAATTTACCATAAAGATATGAACTTGAAACCGAAATTAGAATCCAGGTTAAGTAGAATAAAAATTACGAGCTATTACCAAAAAGATAATATTAGTTACTATACCATGTTTTTATTGACACTGTGCCAATTTTCGCCGCAAGATTCTGTGATATTTACTTGATGGAAAACCAGAGCACAGCGCAGTGGATACATAGCTATATCACGCAGATATAGCCTCCAGGGGGAATGTTACGAGCAGTAAGGAAACTAAGGAAGTACCCTCGGAAGGACTTACGGCTGACGTGGCGTAACGGGATGTTACGAAGTAAGGAAGTCGATTTTCTGAACACATTATTTTTATTCACTGTCATGGTAGAAATTGTCAAAACACTATCGACCTATGGAATTATACAGTAGGGTTCTAATTTCATTGATATATTACCAAGTTTTAGAAAACACTGACTAGTGTTTTAGTTATTTATTGGTGAACAAAACAGGTTACATACATTTGCAGTAACTTTAATGTTATGTTTCTTTTTATTTTTTAATAATATAATACATTAAGTCGTGGCTTGTGCTTGACCACAATTTCACCATGATAATGATGTGACCTAAGGTGGTGAGCTTAAAAGGGAACTGGGTCTTGAGTCAAGCGCGGATCTACCGTTGTGGGCACTATGGGGATGTCCACAACCCTCATAGACTTATAACTTCACACATCCACGGTTTATTGAGGTCGATAGGCTGATATTATAACAAATACCTTTATAAAATAAAAAAAACTCCTTTGTACGAATGTACTATATCGATTTAAGAGCAAGTTTATACTCTGTGGATACAACCTTTTTGAGGGTTGGTACCGCGCCTGTCTTGAGTGCAGCTAATGGAAGATTGTCAACTTCAAGGTTGGTGGTAGCCAGCTAGACGAGTACTACAAAGTACTCTACCAAGCTATCGTTTCCTCACGATGTTTTCCTTCCAGCTTTTTGGATTCACAACTCACGTCATGGCATTCGAACTCATAACCAACTGAGCAATCATCCCCTTAAAATGGCATGCTTTCCAACATAGACTTTTCCAAATCTACGCGATATATGTCAGCCAACACCCTTTTATCTACTATACTCTCATCCCTTATACCCCCTTATGCCCCTTATACCTTTTATACCACAGCATTGGCGCCTTTATCAGTACGCTTTATGAGTAACATCAGAAGCTGCACTTATAAATGGAATCTTGCTTTACTGCCCCCCTCCTTCGGAAGGAAAAGTCGTTGAGTAATACTCGTAAATATTTCATGATACTGTTATGTGTTGTCTCATGTCAGTTCGGATAACAGCAGATAGAAGTCTTTATGTTCTGTAGTACCAGGATAATGTAGCTTTGAGAATCGTTCGTTAGCTTTGATTAAATGAACTCAATCAACAAAAACTTTTTATAATGGCTATATTATTTAAATACGTAACCATTTTACACACAAAATTAAAAATAATTATTTTGTATTTTTAAACAAATGTTAGGTAAAAATATTCAGTTGATCCAAGTGAACGCGATTTTTTTTCGTTGTTTAAGTGCGGAGTGGGCTCATTGAATATGGATCACGGCGAGGTCGATCAGTGCCAGCAAGGTCACACGATTCGACAGAGTACTGACAGGCAGTTGATGGAATAATAGCTGCACTACATTGTACGTGTTGTTTTGAGTTTGTGGGAAGTCAGAAGGTTCTTATTAGTATCCATTAAGAAAAGAATACCAGATTTGTGCGGTTTGAACTCGCGTGGAGCGGTTTCCGTACGATGAATATTTATAGGATTTACCATCCATATAGTAGATATTCATCTTATAGGTTTGTATGTGTATGTATAAAACATTTTTCAATTTTTTTGTAGTTTCTGAGATATGGTTTGACCCATATATTTTCCTTAATAACTTTAGAGCTATTTATCAAAAAACAATAATAATAAGTGAGACCTTCTTAAACAGGCGTTTGACTTGATATGTCACGATATGGTTTTTGTATTTTTTTCCATATTGAAAGTTAATTTATTTACGTTACGCATCCGAGTTTGGCTCACCGAAATTCATATATGTATACAGGTATTTTTGAACTTAATTGGTTCAGTTGATTGGAAGCAAATTGACTATTGCACACGGACAGGGAGATGATCCTATAACGGTTTCTTTTATATCTATATACTTTATTAGCTATCTGTATTACAAAGCACTAGTTTGGGATCAGATGACTGTAAGTAAAGAATGTCCCAGAATGTTTATGTTTTTTTTTTTTATGCTACAAAGGGGGGGAAGGAGGTTTATTCCTCCACCTTTACACACTGCTTCATGTTTCATATCTACTCAAATTTGAATTGAAAATCTGAAAACGTTCAGAATGGTATGTTGTTGACAAGCAATATAAATATTTTACAGGAACAATAAGACATAATTTTTAAATTGAAGTCTTTTCGAACAAATAAAATAATTATATTATAGAAATAGTTATATATTACGTACGGAATCCTCTGTGCGCCAGTCCAACGCGCAAATATCCGGACTTATTCAGATTTCGTCACACCCAGCATGGGATCGTGAGTACAATATAATATAAGTTAGCAAACACAATAATAAAATTGTATTTACGTTGCTACTATAATCTTTCTTGGCAGGAGTACTATGAATTTCCCGCAACTTCAAAGGCAATGACCCTACTGTTTGACTGTCTATTCTGTGGATACAAATATGTTTTTGAGCAAAACATGCACAGCTTAGTTACCATGACAACAATTTATTATGATGAATATTTCATTGGAAAAAACTGGCTCGGCATTTCATGCTAGATTAACAACCCAGAATTACATCGTAATGACTTTTATAGATTGGATATTTTACTTTACATCTTGGAGTAGGCATCAACTCTATATTTGGGATGTGTATGCTTTGGGTATATGCTGAAGTAGGTCGATTGTGGTCAGCTGGTTGCGGTTGGGTGGCCATCCTCTCCCATCTCAGTGCGTGTCACTCTCCAAGATCACGCGCTCCTTGGTGTATCCATGGTTACTCCAATACATTCAAGTACCAGTTGCAATTAACTACGAGTATATCAGTTGTATATTGGCTGATGCTTGAATGGTTGTATTGGCTGAGTGTAGTGCTAATGATCATCATCATAGAACATGGTTATATATAAATAGCTGTCCCCCGCGGTTTCACCCGCGTTCCCGAGGGATGTTGTTTGAATAATAGTTTTTGCAGCTCACGCGATGTAAGGAATTTTTAAGGTATTTTTTTTACACCTTCGGTTACATTGGAGTTTTAGTATGGATCCCTAACTTTTTTGAAAATTGAATATAGCTTATGTTCACCGGAGATAGTGTAACTACCCAACAGTGAAAGAATTTTACAAATCGGTCAAGCAGTTTCGGAGCCTATTCAATGCAAACAAAAAAACAATCAAATCTTTCCTCTTTATAATATTAGTGTAGATTAAGAATCACGCCCGGATATTATCCGTTTTAAGGCTCATTTTAATGCAATCTAATGCAGTCTAGATTGCAATTTTAATTGACTGTTGTTTCTTTATATATTGTTAATATACTTTTAACCCATATATAGGATTCGCTGGTAATGTCTGCCGCATACCAGATAAAGTGAGCTAAACTAACCACGAGTTGGTACCATAGAACTAACACGAAGTCGCGGAAGGGTTAAAATATGGAAAGAACTGCTCAATGCCTTAAAGGCTGGTCCTCTAGGGAGAGGAATGGGAGACCTTTACACGACAATGGAATGATCTATGAATAAGTAATAATCTACTCTTAAATTCTATGTAATTAATTAGTTTAGTTATTCAATTTTAGACCCTATAAAATCAACTGATATGACACTTCTGTAGAAAGTAGAAAATACAAAAAAACACCTTTCCAAATACCGTGCTCCTGTCATTCAACACGATGGTATGATTTTATGTCTCCGTATTATTATTTTAGGCGCATGGTTAACCAAGGTCATTGCTATCATGATTATGCCGTCTGTGATGTAAGTCAAATTCTTTATCGGGTGTTCTCACGCTATGTTGAACGAGATTTAAATCATTATTCGGCGCGATGCCGATGCCAAGCATTCGTGGAATCTAGAATGTTTGTTTTAATGGAAATGTGGAATAACACTAATATTACAAACTAGCGAACTCCCTCGACTTCGCCTGAGTGGGATAATATAAAATAAACGTGTGAACCTTACGCAAGAAATTTTCTAAATAAGAGTGAAAATCGCGTCAATATCTATTGCGTAGCATAGGAGATATAAGCGGACAAACAGACAAGGCAAAATTAATTATTATATAATAGTATTTAGAGAAGAGTTGTGATAGTTCAAATGTTTGAATTGTTGTTACTCAATCTAGATTATCTGTACGGATTTGGATGAAATAAGTACAAAAAGATTGATTTATATCTGATTTCTTCCGGGAAAACATTAGTTCCCTCGGGTATTGTCCACTTCAGGATACGTAGCTTATGGCTTCCGCCCTATTACTCAGTTATCCTCATGCAAAAAATCAGACTCAGTCGATATGTTGCTCCCATAGGGCGTGAAGGAAGGACCAACTCACTTTCGCAGGATTACTTGGAAGTAGGATCAGAGAAAGGAAAGGAAATAAAAATAAGTACTTGCCAGTATCATAATATTTTTTCCGCGCATTATACCGGCAATACGTATTGGCCAAACCTCATCCAACGCGAGAATAGTCAAATTGACACAAGGCGAGTACTACAATCTACATGTTGGTCAAGTTCGCACAAGACCAATGTCAACTGCCAATGTACACGAGTTTTGTGAACTTATCCACATGTTGGCCGTAATTAGCCAAATGTAGGTGATTTCGATTTGTGCAGAAAAACCGATACTTCCGAACTGACACGAGTCGAGGCGAACGATCTAGAGTGGTGGCTAGGCACACTAAATGGACCGTATGTAGGTACACGTTGGCACATCGGCCAGTTAAACGAGTGACGATGACCAATGGCGAGTATTGGCGAAGCTAGACAAATGGACTGTGTATTCGTTGGTGCTCGCCTTTCGAGCTATAGCCAACGTGTATTGCCGGGTCATGTTGCGTCGACCGCAAATAATTGGGAACACGGCAAGCAGATGTGATGGCACTACACTAGATAGAATTTCCTATCAATTAAGAACTATGAATACTTATGGTTGGACACGAGGATCCCAGAATGAATTAATTAGGCTAAGTACTAGAGCGACGACATGTAATACTAGCGTAAAAACTAGTTCTTGTCACCCCAAATAGCCAGATCAATCCTTCTAATTTACTAACGGATTTAGTAGAAACTTGAGACATTGATAGAATAGGTTCTGGATTAACGGAGACATTAGGTCCCTTCAGAACGGGTAAAACCGCAGGGCAGAAGCTGGTAAATTTCAGAAAATAGATCGTATATAGTCTGCAGATTTGCAACACCAGGGGCATCGCCGATTCGTTGTCCCTTCTAAGACGTGAAGTTGTCAAGTCTCATGTGCCTGTAATTTCATCGGCTCCCTTACCTTTATCCTCGGATGAACTTTGCACTAAGATCACACAAATGAATAGTACCTCTAAGAACCAAAATAAGGTGGCGACGCCAATGGCCTTAAATAAGTCCCTATTGAAGTCCCCATTATGGAATGAGATGTTTTAGGTTACCTACCAATTTAACGTGTAGGAAATTTACTGTTAAAATAATGAGCAAAATTTTCTGTTCCTTTGAATGGTAAATAATTGTACCAAAGTAAAGGGTAATGTAATTTATTATTTGGAAGCGGGAACAGTCTCGTGGGAGGCCTCGCTTGGTACCATATCGTGTAGGTAGTTATGTACACACATCTTCATATTATATGAATAGGTATTCAGCTTTTAGGTATACATATTTGAACACTACCTAACGAGATTGTAGGTCTGTTTCCTACCTTGAAGTCTGACAATTAGAGTCGAGTACAAAGAATCGTAAAAAAAAGTGGTAAATCTTGATAAAAGGTTCATTACAGTGATTACATTCATATATTCACGCCCGTTATCTCCAAAGAGGTAGGCCGAGGTCTCAGAAGTGAGATATTCCACCAAAGATATTTTTAAGTCCGTGACATGTGTATTGTCGCCGCCTCTTGGGTACACTACCAATCTCGAGCACCAGGTAATTATTTACCAACAAAGAAACGTAATTTTAACTATGCCCGACTCGTACCGAGTTATATACCACTCGAATATCGCGGCGGATGTCACCAAAATACCTATTTAATACGTACGAAAAAATGTTAGGTTAATAAATTCTAATAGCTACGTAGGTATGACAATATACCGCATTACATGTGACAAAATAATAGATAGGAAATACCGTGGACTCAGGACGATCGCCCGATACTTTGTCCGATTTTATCCGGTTATCGGAAGTTGATAAAGAGCCCTGAGCACAGAGCGGGATAGCTATATGTTTTGCTTTAGTATTCGGATGATGCAGCACGACAAATGACTATGATTCTTCACACGAGTCGAGCGAGACAAACTGGTCTATCTACTCGTACAAAGTGGTTTATAAGATGTTGGTTTGTTATTAACATCATATAGACAAATGATTTATAGTACACCGTATAATTACAGGTTGCACGTCTTGAAGGTCTGTTGTATTCACACGCCTTAAGCTAAATTGATGTCAGTTACTATAAGAATTTAAAAAAAATGAAAATATGAGGGGCATGAGCTCTACGCCGTCCCCAGTACCCCGTGGGGTTGTTCAAGAAGTATTTTACAGGGTCGGTTAGGGACACCCCCGGTGTTGCAAGCCTCAATAAGCGGTGATAACGGTGTAACTTCAGGCCGGCTGTAAGTTTGACACCTTCATTTGTGATATAAAAAACAAAGACACGGCGGTGTTCTTGGCAAGTCGCACATTTTTTACTGTATAGTCCAAGTTTGTATTACCTAAGTGAGTTCTCTTGTAGTCCACATTTTGCAGCATAACCAATTTAGTCGTAATAATTACAGTCGAATTTACAAATCAAGCTTCTCTGTCATTCTAACTGCGTGTGTCGTACGATAGACTACGGTCTACAACGCCCATGCTATCCGATTATGGCTAAATTGCTGTCCCCCGCGGTTTTACCTGCATTACCAAGGGATGTTACATATTCCCGGAATAATTATCCTATGTGTTAATCCAGGTTATAAACTATCTATGTTAAAAGTTTCATTAAAATCCGATGAGTACTTTTTGCGTAAAAGAGTCACGACAGAGACAACCATCCATAAATTCTTTCGTTCGAACTTTCGTTCATAATATTTGGGGAGATATAGAATAGGATTGTACCTCTTGGTTAAAGCTCGATGTAAAAAATGACGTTCATTTGTAACATTAATTTATATTAATGTTAATATAATACTTCTGGCACAAGAAATAAACGTGCTAAATATTGAAACCAGGTTCGTGTATTGTTCTCGAATACATTTTTGTAATGAAACGTTAAATTATGCATCGTTATAAGGAATTTAAACTTCACTACCTACGTTAATGCCGGACTTTAATTAATGGCATGAGAGAGAAGCGTGTGTGAAATATCCACTCATCGTTATTTATGCGGAAGAGAATTATTGAAACGAAACAGTCACTTGGCAGTTGGCACGCTTACCCCGCGTTTTTTTTTCCATTGCAGCGAATTATTCCAGCAATGTTTACATAAACTACCTCATTAATGTCGAAGAAATAGAATACAGTGACATTGATAAATAAATATGTTTCAAAGATGACTGGCGAATAGGTATGATTTGGGATGGGATTAAGTCAAGAATGTATGGGAGTTATTTATTTTGATACCTGTCTTCTTATTTTTTGGCAAGTTGTTTTAGTCCATTCCTTTATCGATGTCGCCTAACGATCCTCAGTATCTATTAATTTTACGTAACATTAATGTGAGCTCATTTACCTAGAATTTTATTATCATAATCATACCGTTATTTTGTTATTCTTAGCGTGTCTGAATATCTGTATCCTTGTAGGTGAGTTTATGAGAAAAAAAAGTTATATCTGCGTAGTGTCGAGTCGACTTGTTCGTGGCATGCACCAAGGTCGAGCGGTGACAATGTTTTGCAACTCGTTACTCGCCACAGGCAGGTCCGCACTCGCGCCAGTCTCAGCGTTCATTGACCTACTGAACCCGACTTCACCCGAGTGGCTGCACGAGCCATGAGCCCGCGAACCAGTCGGCCGCGGACCCCTCTCGCGCGTTCGCCGCTCGTTCCGAAACGCCGCGCCACCCGCGTATGATTGATTTCGTTGGCGGGAAATTATTTTCACGTCATAAACTGATGAATTTCTCTTGTTTAATCGTAGTTCCAGCACTTTATAGGTATAAATAAAGGTGTCCTGCTTTTGAACAAGTAATTAAAAGGTTGTTTATATAACCTTGATGGAGAAGACACTTTAAATTTAGGTACACGGTATGTGACAGGACAGGCCACATTTAGGAACAATACGACAGAACTTCTTTCATTGATTTTATATTTACTTCAACTACTTCTACTTGCACGTCGTTGTATGGAAATGTATTTATTTGAAAAATTCAATGAATATTAACAGTTATCATATTAAAATGGTACTTTCAATAAGTAACTTTAAAAAAAAAATAGGATTACTAATTATAGCATTGGTATTATTATTTATTCCAGCTAAACAGTATCTAATAAAGTTGCAGCTATATCTCGCGTTTGGCCTAGTTTCGCAACCTTGACGAAGGTACTTGCTGTTTCTAATAATAAAGGCGGACTTGTTACCACGGCACACACCAACCGTGGAGAGGAGTGATGATTGAACAGATGAATAAATAACAAACTACCAACGTGGGCTGGTAGTAGTAGCCTGGAAATTATCAATGAACCAATCGAACGTTACTTTATTCATTCAGTTTACAATTCATTTAGTCTTTGTTATTGTCATTTCTTATTTTTTTCCCAACAAAGACATATTAGGGCGATGATAAAAGATACTTTATTTATTGAATTGAAACTTTTTTAACGGCTTTGAAGTTCTGCTAAGCAACCTTTTTAAGTGATAAAAAGATTCATTTCTATCTTGTTTATATGACACACCCTGGTTTTTTAATTTGTTACTCTATAGTTGTAAGTAAAGGACTTTAAAATACCTAAATATCATACATTCAAAATAGAAATTCCATTCATAAAGCAGTATATTTTGAAAAGTAAATTGTTTCTTTGATGATATATAATACATTACAACTGAAAATATTCGGGCTTTCAAAAATTTGGCATCCAGTTGGATTCGATATCGAATTGACTTTGATGTCAAATTGTTTATTGAAACGTGGTAATGTCGACTTGATGACTGACACGCTTTACTTAGTATGTACATTCTTCATCCTAATACCTATACTTGAATAACTAGCTTGTTAGCTTCAGTAACTTTTTTTAAAATTAAATTTAGGATGTTTTCACCTCTTAAATTTAATTTTTAATTATTATTACCACTGTTCTGTTAGCTTGTTGTTAAGTTTATTGAGCATGCTGTGGTCTCCTATAATTGAAGGAGAACACCAATGTAATACAATGAGATCCTAAATAAATAAATTAACTTTAAATTTGACCTTCATAAGTCTAAACTGAATATTTTTGATGAACTAATAGTTTTGATTTTTTTTAATTGACCTAAAGCGCCGAATACTTAATCGTTCTGACGTACCTAGAGATACCTAGAGGTACCTGAAGCCCTAGCTAGTTTCCTTCGTTTTTGAATTTCATTTCTAAAACAGTCGGCCCGAGAGACAACAAACAAAATTACGTCGTATAATAAAATAACAATCAACTAAAAAGTCCACTGTCAATTCAGTTCACAAAAATCCTGTGACCATTTCATGAGGCGTTTCGCTTTCAATAATCTACACGATATAATTGAAACATTCCTGGTTGTATCTCTTTAGAACTACATTATCTGCTAATGGATGGTCAGCCTGCATACTGAAATTTGACATTAATAACTGGTGTTGAATACAAATCAGTTTTTATATGTAATGTGCATTGAATAAAATGCAGTGTCGTCGGTGTTTGTTTACGAATACTGCTGACGTGTTCGGAACTCGTAAACTCAGTTGTTCTATTTTGGTATAAAACCTGTTCTGTTTCAAGAAGATCTGATACTTATGCATCGTTCAATTTGCATACTTTATTTGACCGGACTTTGAATTTGGAGTTTTTTGAAAATATCAAGCAAGATATTTATGAAAAGCACCCTATAATTTTTAAAATAAAAGATTTACGAATAGATCTACAATTAATGTCAAGACATCAAATTCTCGTCTGAGAATTTCACATTATCATTTGTATTTACATTCCGCCTCCTTTAATATCTTTAACGCCATTTTATTTGGTACATTGCCAGTAGTATTAAGGTCTTCCTTTGTGTTACCAGCGGAATAAACGAAAATAAATACCTTTGGTAGAAGTTGGTAAATATACTTTCGAATTATCTAGGTATTACAACGATACTGTGACAAGGTCGTAGCTCATGGTAGGGCTTCGATTGAAACTGGGACGAATTGGCACGCTATGCCATGGTAGTATCATCTCATCGCAATGTTTTTTGGTTTTCGTTTTTTCTATATTGTAATGAAAATTATCATCTATCTATTAATATAAAAAACTAGCTGCCCCTGCGGTGTCACCCGCGTTCCCGAGTTGAAACACGTATTTTTTTCTTACCAAAAACCTAAATATGAATTTTCTGATCTCAAGATCAGACCTTGAGGAATTATGGACTGCCCATACAAACTTTCAACCCCTGTTCAAAGTCCTTGCCAAATTTCATTACCATCCGCTCAGCCGTTTAGTCGTGAAGAGGTAAAAAGAGAGTTACTTTCGCATTTATTATATTAGTATGGATGAATGTTGTAGGGTACAAGTACAACCCTTCTTGTAATATTTAAGCGGTTCCAAAGTTTCCTGACGCACAAAAAAACGCATAGCAATGCATGATTAAGCTATCTTAATTTCAAAGTAGGTTAGTGTTTTGAGACGATTTTCTCAAAAAAGTTTTCTATCCTTATTATTCGTTTGTCACGAACATTTCATAATACGACGTTACCAAATTTTTCAAATTTGGAAACTCATAAATTAAATAAATAAAACTATTATGTTAACAGTAACATACTACACACAGTATGTACTTATTTATGACATTGACTAGATGGCTCTAGTATCTACGAAGGCATTCAAGTATGTATTACTAACTAATAATTATGTACAACCGTCTATTATGTATGAATATTATGTGTTAAAAATTACCCAATGAATATCATAAGTTATATTATCACTTGTTTATTGCCTAGTCATTCTTTAAGTCATCATTATTCCATCAACAGCTGTAAAGTACTTACGAACGTCTACTATTGGTCACAAATCACTGTACGAGACGTCCAAGGTTTTAACTAAGAATTGATAGTATTATAAATGAAAATATTATGGATATTGTATAACATTACTACATTAATTTAACTTTCAGTCTTTTTGGGAGTAAATTTATCGTTAACTTTATCAAATATTCAACCATAAACAGTTTGATTAACATTGCTTAGAAAAATATATATTGTAACTCTTCATTATTCATTAGCTCTTATTATGCTATTACCGCAGAGTTTGATAAATTTATGTTTGAGTTAGTAGATCTCCTGTCTACATGCAAGATATTATAGCTTGGCCCATTTCTAAAGATTAAAATATTTCGTGCAAATTAAACCGTAAAGAAGTACCGTACAGTATTGTATAGATAGTAGACACTAACGTTAAATAAAGGTTCTTAAAAACATCTTTAAGCAAAATTGTTTTTAGTAAACTTGTTTTGAAGTATTCAAAATGCCAGTAAGGTTGAAAAAATGTTGATAAGCATACAGAAATTAAATAATAAACACAACTACACACAATACGACAACTTCAAACAAAAATGATAAAAATAACAACTGAAAGTAGTTTTGTTATTGTTGGCATCTCTTTCAGATTTATATTTACTCGGGTGCGGTCAGTGCAACTGCATCGATTAGGCCATTTGAGTACATGCTACGCCATCTAGTGGCAAAAAGTGTACTAACTTGAATATTTACATGTCCTTTCTGAGTTGTTTACAATACGGTTATAGTGCTTCCGCTACTCGCCAAGAGACGGCGCTATTATACTTGAAAAATGATTCCCAATATTAAACACAATAAATTAATTTTATTGATATTTTCGCCATAATTAAACAAACATAATTTTCCTTGTTCCAGGTGTTAGTGGAGTACGATGGTGTAGATTGGCAACGTCGTGAGTGGGTAGCAGTTTACTCGCGTAGAACGTTTCGTGTGTTTTTAGTGGAAAGGACTCTTGTGTGGGCACCAGTAATTGGTGAAGGAAAAGAAGTGAAATGGCCCGCTTTGGTACGTATAAACTACTATTTGTTAATTTGGTTCTTACTTTAATATTTTCTAATGTCTCAAACGGATAACAGATGGCGCTACTAGTTTTAAAATAACAAGATTTTATGTTTAGTTGGTTGATTCATGTAAAAAGTGTGGAAAGAAAGATTGTATGCGTTATTTGATTCAAAGAACTTGCAGAATTTCCATAATCAGGGCTTCTATAATACCATACAAACGTCCCATCATACAACAACAACCTATATAGTTAGTAGGTAGATAATAAAACAAATATTCTCTCCTCTAATTAAACCACATTAGTGCTCTAATGATATATTCTTTGGAATAACGAGATAAGCTGGGCGCCCAATTTGTTAAAGATTTACGAGTCCCAAAATATCCCAATCAATCAGAGGGGTATCGAGAATTGAGATTGTTAGTCAGCGGCGGTCATTGCGAGGCCCTTTGTCCTTCGTGAAAAATACGTGATGCGAAAGTAAGTCTGGTTGTTTGGTTTAGGTATTTGTCATGTTTGACAAGAAATGCTACAGTTATACAAATAAATAAAATTTGAAATCCATATTTTTTTAATTTGCTTGTGTTGCGCGAGGCTCCTGCAAGCGAGGTCCCGGGCGATTGCCCCGTTCGCCACCCCCTAAGGCCGCCTCTGTTGTTAGTAGAAAAGGCCTTTGTATGATAATCATTAAAGTCGAATTGAAATATCGAACTGTCACGAATAATCGTTCTCTTATGTCAATCCCATTAATTTATTGACGACTAGCGACCCGACCCGGCTTCGCTTGAGTGGGATAATAAAAATGCATATAAATCTAAATAGAAACTAAGAACATATTATTTAATTTTAATTTTAGAGACTTACTCTAAAAGTCAAAATAATGTTAAAAACGACATTCAAATCTATTGCGTATCTTAAAAGATGTATGTTGACAAACAGATAGACAGAAAAATTGACTTTGTTTTTTAGTATCTAGAGATTTAGAGAAGACACTTCTCGACAGCCATCTTATCTCGGGCCAGAGGGCATTTACCGATTTTCTCTTTAAATAAGATGCAAATGATGTATTAAAAAGAGCAATCAAGTTTGTTTGTGCGTGAAATTACTATGTCGCATAAAAGGTATGTTACGTCCCCGTGTCGTGTGACTTGTCCTCCCAACCTCTATTCGCTTTGAATGCACGTTTGCCCCTTTTTAGCATTGCGAACACGTTTCTGTCTGTCTGAGGTCGCCTAAATTTGTCGTTCTCATATCAAAGGAAAATCTTACCGCACCGAAATTCGAAGCTACCCAATAATATAAAATGCTCGTACACTAAAACATAATAAAGAGACATGTAAACATAATTTTTATTAGGATTTTCATAAATTTCGCTAACTCATTTTTGAAATTTAAAAAACTTTTTAAAGTAAACATTAGTCGCGACATCTAGTGGCCAGTAGCAAAACAAAAAGTTATCTACATAAAATAGTTTTCTTTTTAAAGTCTCAAACGTATATAGCCTTTCCTGCCTGATGCATGTGTAGTAATTTGATTAACATAATTCTATAGTGAAATTGGCACTGACAATAGGGCTTAACTTTAATGCCCTGGCACGTAGCGGATACCGAATAAAAATGTGACCCTAGATATAAAAATACTGCAATTTTAACCTGGTTCTACAAAAGCATACAATACCAATAAGTTTTACATTTCATCGCTTCGCTAATATCCGATCCAATGTGTTACTAGAATAATGTTTATCGTTGAATATTGATTGACATTGTGATTGTTCGTTTGGCATCATTAAACAAAGGGGACGCGTCCGAATGAATTGCAACTTCGATTTTGCTTTGTAAATATTATAATTTATATTTTAGTTCGTGGAAACAAGGTTCATAATTAATAGATTATTTTATTTTCAGACTTTCACACCCCTGGCAGCCGACCTGACGCTGCAGGCTGATGCTCAGCCCGTGGAGTATCTCCACGATCGACATTTACAATTTCTCGATTATGCCAATCTTCTGCCCTACCAGGTAATTGATTATTTCTTACACCTGTTCTTATGAATGTAGTGACCCGCCACGCCACTGATCGTGGGTTCGATTGCCACCTAGGACAAACTTTTGTGTTCATTAACATATTTGTTTGTTCTGTCTGTGTAAGTAGGTACCTATAATAGAATGATTTGAAAAAGAATCGTTCGATTATTGTTTATTGATCACTGTTATGGTATCCTTAAAAATATTATTAACACTTTTTCTGTGTACTGAACTCACCAAACATTTGCTAAGGAACTTTTCCAGAATAAAAAAAGTTTTGTCGAACAAAACGAACAAAAACTCATACTACAAGGCCTGATTCAGCTTTCCGTCACTAGATGGCGGTAGTAGGCGCAAAATGTCAACGTACAAATTTATTACAGATGCTAGAATTTGTAGTCGAGAGTTGGATAGTGCTTCCAGTTGAAGGTTGGAGCTCTACCAAGAATAATTATCTATTATCAGAAGGCTCAAATCGATCACTTACCGACACATTTCATTTATCAGCTTTCACTTGATTATGATTGACTTTTTAATTACTTCCTACAAACGAATTTATA
The DNA here is from genome assembly GCA_907165245.1 of Habrosyne pyritoides. Taxonomy (NCBI): domain Eukaryota; kingdom Metazoa; phylum Arthropoda; class Insecta; order Lepidoptera; family Drepanidae; genus Habrosyne; species Habrosyne pyritoides. Next base: position 3,479,281 of record OU015592.1, read on the forward strand.
AATGCGAAAGAAACTCTTTCACTCTTTTCGCGACAACGGTTGGACCGATCTCGATGGAATTTGGTATATTGTTACTTTAGATAACGGAATAGGACATAGCATACTTTTTTTTATACTGGAATACAAAAGTATCTATTGTATTTCTGTGTGTGTAGTGTGTACTGTAAAATCTACTTGGAAAAAAGCATCGTTGGCTTATCAGCTATCTATTTTGCAATTTGCTTGTTTGATTACTTTTGTATATCTATGTTCAGAAGTTCAAGTAGGTTAAATATGATTATAATTATGATGGTATTTAATTAAAATTCCTTTCCATTGTCGGTATACCGGGTTTAGAGGTTAATTAAATAATTTGAATTTTCTTTTGTCTGCGATATAAATAACACATCGCTATAAGTGTATAATGAAACTACAATAAATTTAAAGTAAAAGCATTAGCATTAAAGCTTCAGTAACTTTAAATTTGACCTTCATAAGTGCCTTCCGAGGGCCTAAACTGAATAAATGGTATTGAATTTTGAATACAAATACTCTGTGAAAAATTCAACTGTCTCTATTACGGTATGAGATACAGCCCGCTTACAGATAGACGGACAGCGGAGGCTTAGTAATAGGATACCGTTGGCACCCTTTGCGTACCCTAAAATGTTATATGGATGAATAGATGTGATGCTCAACTTGACTCAAAACGTTTCTTTTCATGGAATGTTGATTGCAAATCTCTACCTACTGTCATGTTATAAATAAAGTCCAAATTAAAGTTACCTCGTATTTCTGAAAAAATACAAGGCAGAATAAATTTGCCTCGCAAATATTTTCTTTACCATAAAATGTTACTACAGAAAATGGAAATCTTGAGTATACATTTATGTGGTTACTTCAATCACCTTTCATGTGAAGAGTGGTTATTTGGAGATGAAAGCGTATTGCGGATGGTAAAAAGCAAAACGCATACGCGACCCAATTTCTAATGGGACTACGAGTTCGAGTGTTTATCCAAAGTTGCGCCCGGCCGAAGTGGGGAGATCAAGGACGGTGTCTGCCAAACATTGGGGAGGGTTTCCCCGGGAGACGGGTGGCATCGGGGAGCTGAGGGAGAAGGGGACGCAGGGCCCGGTATGTTTTGATGCTCGCCGCCCGCTTTATTGATTTTCCGAGCCCGTTCCGCCCGCACCTCCCCTTTATTATACAGTTTGGTAGGTATCCGCGGGGGCTCAGATATTGCGGATATACCTGGGACCGCGGATAGTTGCGGACGACCCTTGAGTTGATTGCAAATGTTTAACGACGGGGAAAGGGTTTCTTTTTATATTATAACTTTTTAAGTGAGAACGTTTTAAACATGTTTTTGAGGGTTTTTAATGGAGGGACATTTTCCTTCATTATTGACTTAAGAAGGTTAATGTTTGGTGCTTTTTATTACTTGGGGAGTTCTTTTGACGACATATTATGTAAATTGCGTCACTCTCGTATTTTTATTATGCTGTATGTTTCCATATTAATATAACATTCCTTTGTTTCGTAGAATATAACATTTATTTTATTATGGTTTTTGGCAGCGATTCCGACTGACCCGCCTTCTGCTTTTATCATGTTGGTAAATAGTCTATTCTTCCTTTAGTTGGCGCTGCATCTTCTTTTCTTTTATGTCTCTTTATCAGTTAGAGCAGGAAGGAAGTAAGGGTAGAGATGAAGATAGATTTCAAAGTTTATTTACGCGCCACCAACCTAATGAGTGAAACAGCGGATATTTACAAATTAGCGGATACGGGGCGTCTACACGCGAAACAGTTCTGTGCCAAGTGGTATTTGCTAATGAAATTTATATTTTTAGAGTAGTAGAGCTCTTAGTGCAGAGTTCGTCCGGGGAAGTACTACCACCTTACCCATTTCTGCCGTGAAGTAGTAGTGCACTTGTATTACTGTGTTTCGGTTGGAAAGGTAAGGGGCCGGTGAAATTACAGGCACATAAGACTTAACAACTTCATGTCTCAGGGTCGACAACGCATTGGCGATGCCCCAAGTATTGCAAATGTTCATAGGCGGCGGTGACCACTTACCATCAGGTGGACCGTCTGCTTGTTTGTCGTACCAAGTGGTATAAAAAAAAAAATTTTTAGCCAATTCCGGGTTGCTTTGTACGTACTGTAATTATAATTTAATCTGTATTTCGACTCCCAGTAATAAGGATTGGGCTACCTGCTACTTAGAGGGCAATTTCTTTTACTTTTTTTACAAATATTAAACGGAGCCACAATTTTTATCCGATTTTTCTTATATTGTTAAAATTATCATTATTTTATGAAGTGAGTCTAAAGTATGTTCTTTTAAATAACGACAACTTTAGAAGCAAAAAAGTAATTTGCTTCTGCACGGATTTTAATTGGGTATTCTACTTATTACCGATATTTTTTTTATTTAAGTAACAATTTCACTACGTCAGTCAGATAATGAAAATGTAATTAACTTTCAATTATCTGTACATACATAACGCTTTAGTGGGAGATTTTTGGGGTGTTCATTAATGATAAATTACCTTTCATCCCCAACGAAGCGTATTCCTGATCCCGTATATTATTTTTCTTTGACGTCTCACGAAATCTAATTTAATTGTGCCATCTTTTATTACGTAAAATTTAATTATATCGGTTACAGTTTTTCATTGGAATTTGATGTTTTTGGAGCATATTATAAATTGAAGTCTTAGAAATATTAATGTAATAAATTGTGATTGTAATGTCGATACTCTCTCTGTTGGGTCTATGTTCTGTGTTTGAGTGTAAATGTCTCTGTATATAGGTACTAGGTATATAAATAGTTCTTATATACTATTACTAGCTGTCCCCGCGGTTTTACCCGCGTTCCCGAGGGATATAACATTTTCCTGGGATAAAAAGTAGCCTATATGTTATTCCAGGTTATGCTCTAACTATGTGCCAAGTTTCATCCATATCCGTTTAGTAGTTTCTGCGTGAAAGAGTCACAAACATACTTGCATACAAAACTTTCCTCTTTATAATATTAGTATAGATTATAGTAAACACTTTACATAGCTCTTCAGGGTCGGCGACACATTCTCAATCTCCTTGGTATTGCAAATGTCCAGCGGTGACCACTTACCATCAGGTTGATCGCTTTCCTGTTTGTCAAAATAGTGACATAAAAAAAGTAATATTGATCACAATATTAATTACATTGAATCTCATTCCATTTTTTAGATACATTTTTATGTAGTCATGACAACCACTTGGAAATTTCCATCTAGAAGTCAAAACAGGTATTTTAGTTTTTCTGTTAGAAATTTTACCGTAATATAATGAGTTAGACTGCGGGTTGTCCTTATTTATCTGTTTTCTCTATTCCTGAAAATACAAAGGAATGTAGATCAAAAGTATTATAAATCTTCTGGTATCGCAGAGACAGGGCGGTTTTCTTTGTTTATATTTCATGCGATGAGGTTTGATATTAATGGAATGTTTTGTCTAAGGTTTCATCTTCGTGTGGGCTTCTTGTAACTATAATTGTAGTCCGGTTTCTGTTAAAAATAAATATCCAAGGATATTCATTACACGGTTTGACCATAAAGTATGAAGAGCTTGTGTCTATGGTAATCAGATAACTGGTAGACTTAATTAAGTACATATACTACTTTATAACAATGACCTGGATGGGAATCGAACCCAGGCAATTAACAAGTGCACCATTCGGCCTATCTAAGGTACTACCATTTATTATTTACTAGCTGTCCTCCGCGGGTTTACCCGCGTTCCCGTGGGATGTACATATATGCCTATCTGTTGAATAACTATATTTATTTAAACCGCATCAAAATCCGTTGCGTAATTTTAAAGATCTAAGCATACAAAGGGTCTGTACACATATACTATGTAGTTATTTATATCCATATATTGTTGAAGTTACTAATATAATTGACAACTCCACTAATTAAATCTTAAACGTTTTGACAATTCGCTATATTTGATCATGATGTAACGTCTGTTCGCATGAAAATAAGTCAGCATGAAACTTTCCCAGTAAATAAACTCGCAGAACATAAAAGTACCTATTTATAATTAGAAAAATAAAAACTCAATTAGGCAAGCGGCAATGGAAGTTTATCGAGAGTTTCTTAACTTTGTCAGCGCGTACGCAACCGAACTTTGGAAGTTCCCGCAAAATTTAAACGAGTAAAGTTTGTTTCAGTTAGCTTACTCCACTGTCCGGTTTGCCTCCCTTCCCTCCCGACCTCCCCTAAATGTGGGGACACGTGGGGAGGTCGGGGTGGTCTGGCATTGATATAGGCGTGTGTTAGACACGAGACAACGTAGCTTTGATCGTATGTACGCCTCGTTTTATGAAGGATATCAATATTGATATATGAATGAGACGATGTCTTTGTGGGCATGCTTGTGTTAAGATTATTCACGGTTTGTTTATAAATGGATCAATTATCTATTATATATTATGATTATATTTATATATTATATTAGATATCTATACTATATACATATCGACGGTTAAAAGGCGGCTTGATTCAAGCGCCATTTTGAAAACTTTACAAGATAGCTATTTGAAAATGTTAAACACCAAAAACAGATACTGCATCTAAACTTCTTAACATTCCACATCGAAGCTGTTGAATATTAAAACTAAATGCAAGCTTCAACGAATTTGTGCATGGGCCATCATCATAGTAGTATAATTCATTTAGAAAAATGTTACTTTCGTCAAAAATGGCGGTTGAGTCAAGTCGCCTTTTACCCGTCGATCAATAGTAGCTTTAGTAACTTTAAATTTGACCTTCTTAATGCCCTCCGTGGGCCTTAACTATAAATGGTTTTGAATTTTGATTTTTAACAGTATTAAGACAGAGTGCAAATTTGTGTGTTTGTATGTCCATTTGAAAAATTCATTCATCATTACATCACATTATCCCGGATTAACATAGGCTATGGCATCATCTCGGAATACATTATCTCCCTCGTGAATGTGGGTGAAACCGCGGCACGGAAAGCTAGTTCATATTATAAAGAGGTTAAGTTTGTAATTAGCTTGTCTATGAAGCTACTTATCCGATTAAAAAATATCCTTAACTCATAAAAAGCTACCTTACTCCCAAGTGACATAGGCTATTTTAGAATCGCGGGATGGATTAGAAACCCTCGGGAACACGGGTGAAACCGCGCAATGATAGCTAGTATAATAAATATTACAATAGGCTAAATACTAAGAACGGTAAAGGCATATTTACTAAGCCTAAGATTTTAGAAGTTTATTAACTTTTTAGAACAAAAGTAACTTTACCAATTATGCGTTATATGGAGACTTTGCTCTTGATTTGTGAGTCGTTGAATAACTTCATGTAACAATGGAAACTTCAAAACAAAAGCTTCTATCTTAATAAACGTTAATTTTAGCTAACAGTGAATATTATCTATGGTGACTTTGTTTTTGTTGTCGTATTGCCAGTTCAAAAAATTCTGGAAAATTGAAACTAAATGCTGGATTTTTGCTAGGTTACCTTTCAAAATAAAAAATCATTTATTCAGTTTAGGCCCTCGGAAGGCACTTATGACGGTCAAATTTAAAGTTACTGAAGCTACTTCATCTTCTCGTCCTTCCTTTTTTTTCCTGTCAAATTAATAATAACAGTACGCAGATTCGGTATTAAAACTTTTTGCTTTTTAGTTTGGACTTATATCTGACCAGTGTCGAGTCATATTTTATGTTATTATCATAAAAATAAAGTCAAGTCGGTTAACGTTCGCAATTAACTCCAACAATAGCTAAGCCAATAGCTAACTCAGGTAACCCATAACTAAAAAAAAGCATCAAAATCGGACAAGCCGTTTAGGAGGACAATTATTGAAAAAATACGCACACCAAATTTTATTTTGGTTTGTAATGAAATGAATAAGCAATTTTAATAAAACCTATTCACAACACGGCATCCCGTAAGAGAATTTCTAAATCTATAATAATTCGATAGGTCCTGAACCTAAATCACAAATTTCCTGTTCAAAACATGATTCGCTAACATCCCCACCGAATTTAATGGCAGCATCAGACCCTGTACTTGCGTAAGTATACAGTAGCGAACACAAGAGCTGAATTCACGCTCCCAGTCCACGGCTTACATGTTTGCATTTTCTCGTTTACCTAAGCTATACATTTATGACGGGGTGTACGTACAGTACGCTGCTTGTGTGTACTGCTAGACGTACATTCATTTCGCTTGATGGATAGGGTTTGAGTTGAGAGCATTGTCTGGGGAACTTAAACTTCTTTATGGCTGCTTTGGTTGCATTCGCAGTTGGCAGAATGAAATAAAACCACTTGTGAAACTTTAAATGCTGTTTTACGTCGTATTTGTTTTTTATGCGTACGTTGCTTTGTTTTACCATTGTGAAGTTCTGCGGGTTATTAATATTTGCTAAGGACTTTGGGTTTATCGTTCTAATATTGTAGACCTTCCGTCTAGTGGTTCTCGTTCTGGAAGGGTATTATATTATATTCTACGCGATTAAATGTATCGTATATGTCTTTTGTTATTGATTTAGGTAACCAACAGCGTACAAAATAGTATTTGCTTATTAATAAGACTAATAATAATAGTACTACGTAGGTATTACTTAAAGCAATAAAAAATAATTGTACCCAAAAAAGTTTTGTGCCAAATCTTTCTAGAGTAGTAGAGCTCTTAGTGCAGAGTTTGTCCGGGGAAGTACTACCACCTTACCCATTTCCGCCGTGAAGCAGTAGTGCAATTGTATTACTGTGTTTCGGTTAGAAAGGTAAGGGGGCCGGTGAAATTACAGGCACATGAGACTTAACAACTTCACGTCTCAGGGTCGACAACGCATTGGCGATGCTCCTAGTGTTGCAAATGTCCATAGGCGGCGGTGATCACTTACCATCAGGTGGACCGTCTGCTTGTTTGTCGGCCCAAGTGGCATAAAAAAAAATAATAATAAAAAAAAAAATTCATTACAATCTGATCAGCGGCTTCGAAGCCTGTTCGTGACAAACTTTCGAGCAGTTAAAGATTCTAAAGAACAGTCATTTATCGCTCATCGTACAGCTATATTTGTATACAAAGGATTAAGATGAAACTCAGCACACAGATAGAATGCGTTCCGGATTGCATTGACACTTTATGTCCCGGGATAACATTAGATCCCTAGGGAACACGGTGGAAGCTAGTTGAGTTCCTCAATTTCATCTAGACTCGTTATGAAAACAAGTAAATCTACGTCTGTATTCTCTTTCCAGTGTGAAACTTGGCACATAGATAGAGCATATCCTGGAATAACATTTAGGCACTTTTTATCCCGGGAAAATGTGATATCCCTCGGGAACGCGAGTAAAACCGCGGGGGACAGCTAGTTGCTTATAAAAGTTCAGAGTATTACCTACACAAAATAATATGGGTATTGTTTTAGAACCTCAAATCACCTGTTTAAGTGATCATAAATAATGTTATCTCTTTGTTATCTATATTTTTATTGTTATACTCCACTTGACCTTCATAACAAAAAGTTTATAGGTTACCTTCCTGGGTGAGCTCGAGGTAAAACTGGGCTTAAGTTAGAAATTGCTGAGAAAACAATGCGGATATCTCGTCCTTTATTCGGAACTTTATCTACATTAAGATTGTTTACATTGTATATTGTGTTTTGTTCCGAACTAAATAAGGATATAAGTCCAATGGAGGTGATTCTTTTAGAATCTATGGCAAGGAAAATTATTATGTAATCTCGTTGCTTGTGACCTTATGGTTCCGGATAAAAATGGGGCTATATTTACTACTGTATGATAAGTATTATGTAACCAAATGGAATATATAGTATATACTCGTACAGTATAGCCTAGATTTTTGTGTTTTACTTAACTTGCTCGTTATTACAGAAATTGGGTAATTTTGGAAAGAAAGCTGGTAATCTTTTCTAAGTAAATGTATATAGTATATATATATAATTATATTATACATTATAAATATGTTTTGATCCAATCCTGTCCTCCCTACTAATATTATAATGCGAAACTTAGATGAAGATAGATTACATCAATGTTTGTTACTCTTTCACGCAATAACTACCGAAGGGATTTGGTTGAAACTTGGCACTCAGATAGATCACGTCTTGGAATAACATTTCATCCCGGAATGTAACATCCTTTGGGAACACGGGTGAAACCACGGGGGACAGCTAGTGGGCAGATCCTGAGATAGAAAATGAGATGAACGTTATCATAGGTAGGTAATTTTTTTCTGTGACTTTCTAAACTGTCAAAATTAGATTTGAGGATTTGGGACAACATTAATCAATGTGTTCGATGATATCTCTCTCAGTTTCAATTTTCGTATCGCGTATGTTGGTAGGGAGCCAACGTTGGCAGGAAACTAAATGAGAATCGCGGGAGCAGCGAAAGTATGGCGCACCTAATGGTTTCCTGGTCGCTTCAGTTCGGCATGTTGGTAGTATAGAATGTACATGTCTACACATGTTTGTAATGCTAGCTGAACTAATGAGTTGGTGCTGATGAGTTTATGGAGAAGCGAGGTATGAGACTCCTCTATTGAAAAGGGAAGATCTTCGGCCAAATGCTGATCATTGGCTCCAAATGTTGGCGATGGAAGCTTGAAAATATGTCGTCATCTATTTACAAACCTGTATATCGATGAAGCGCTGTTACTAACTGCTATATTTGAACGACTTGATCTGTTTATAGGGTCAGTAAACTTGTTCTGATCCCAAAAGATATACTCGTATAAATAAATAACCTGGGATATTCTCAGCTCACGGTCATCTGACGTAAATTATCTAAGATCGGATAATAAGGAGAGCTTTTACTATAGAAACCAGGGATGTTATGGAACTCCGTAACCGAAACTATTGGATATCCGAAAAAACCGATAACCGTAACCGAATTCGATATAAAAGTTTCTGATAGTTTCGGATATAGGGGTAGACTAAATGAGATACGTTGACAGGTTACACGACCGTTAATTTAGATTTTACTTTATAATAATGGCTCTTATAAAGGCTGATTGATTGGATGCGTTCATGATGCGCCAATAACAACAAAGTTAGTCTCCTTATGAATTAAGTATTATTTAAAATATTTTTTAGTTCATAATCATTCCTTTAAAACGATATTGAGTGATATAGGAACAAATACAAGTTGTTTTTGTTTGTTTTAATTTAATTTTTATAAGCAAACGATAGTCAATAAAGTCAAATCCTTGCTCGGTAATTATTTGTATAACGTTTACAATTCATAAAAAATCTAATATCCCTAATCGAAACTATCGGACAATCCGAAATAAATTCATATCCGCAACCGAAACCGATATAATAGTCTTATATCCGAATCCGAAATTTCATATTCATAACATCCCTAATAGAAACCACATAACTGATATACTTCATATTATATTACTTTTCTTTTTTTATTGTAGTCAATTAAGCTCAACACGAAAATGGTTGCTAAGTTACTACAAAATAATATTTGCTCTCTATAATTTAAATATATTTGCGCTACCACTTAAAATAGATGATAAATAAAGATTATAAAACTGAAGTAGACAAGTTTATATAACATTTTATCCCCCATATATTGTAAGCATTCTTCAGGCAGATCTTTCCTTATCCTGATTATCAGACAAAAAAACTACAATGTAGGAGAGGGCGCATTTGAGACTCTTGAAGTACAAAGAAATCTATCGATCTACATCCAATTTGTTTCACCCGTTTTCTAACCCAGCATGGTAGCTAGCATGTAGAATATTTTTATAATGGTATTTCTCGGAATTACTTTTGAAGCCAACAAAATATCCTGTTTCTTAGAACTTTTGTACAATTTTTATTTAGAGATCTCGCAAAAGTTCACTCGTTGGAATGGAAATGAATTGCGGTTACTTATTGTATAGCTTATGTGTCTGAAAATAGAACGTTATATAGAATGATATATTTATCTGTAGCGATAGGAAACACGTGTAACTTCACACAAGTTAAACGACTTGTTTTGATATTATATTGTTACGTATTGAGAGAAGCTACAAATAACAGAGCATTATTGACCACTTGTTTCCGCCCCGCGGTTTCACACGCGTACCTAAGAATCTTACATTTTCTAGGAATAATAAGTATGCTATGTGTCATTTCAGGATATCGTCTATCTATGTGCCCAGTTTCATCTAACTCCGTTAAGTAATTATTACGTGAAAGGGTTACTTACAAACATTCTCACAAACATGCGCATTTACAACACTAGCAGGATTATATGTCTTTAACTAGGTCCCTAACTGTCCAGGATCTATTTTCTGGTTTCCGGCCAAAGCATCTTTATAGCACTGTTAAAAACGCCGTATGTATTATATAAAGATATCGGATTCCCGTAAAAACGGTTTACGTTACGTTTCGGTATATATCTAACGGTCGTGTTCACCGAAAAGATCAACGGCACTTTCAAATATCTTCACAACTGACCGTCAACCCGGCTTACGGCGGATTATTAATATTCATCACTTTCCCAAACGCGAGCGCGCATAATCCGTGTTCTTATACCCGGGCCACGACCTGGTATTAATCATGAGGTATAATCTCTCCAAATTGAGTAGCTGTAGCTTTAGTCTGAGCAAAATAAACAGTGTAGTCTGTTGCGTAACTAGTGCTGACTCACCGCGCCCCGGTCGGTTCATCAGACCGTGACTTAACAAATACCCGCGAGATACTATTACAGCTTGGATTTATAGGAAATTGGATTGACCGTGAATCGTCTGCGTTGAAGGGCCGCCGTGCCTTGTAGCTTTGTTATTGTTGTTGATTTGATGAGCGTTTTTGTTGATCGTTTATTTATTTATTTTATTTGGATGTCCAACAAAGAATACACCTTACATTGAAAACGATAATAACAGCGTTTATACACCTAGTGCTTCTTCAATTATAGGACATCACAGAAAGCACAAACAGGTAACATAGCAAAAAAATATTATTATAAATACAACAATAACAAAAATATTATTATTATTAATTAAACATTTGAGAAATAGGATACAATAATTATAAAAAAATATATATATCGTTAAAATGGAAGATATCATTTTCGTGACTCCTTAAGAGTTCTCAGAATTGAAATCTGGTTGGGTAACAATTTGCCCATTCTTTGGAATTTGGAATATTAATTCATTATTATTAGCCTTATAATGCATTACAAATATTATAATCGGAATTCAGACTCTAAAATTATTAAGCTAAGAATAATCGACATATCATTCTGAATCATTTATCATATAACATCTGCGAAAGTGAATGTGAAATTGGAAAAAGAATGCGATATGAGAGAAATAGAAAGGAATTTCTTTTATCAAATTGACTTTGAGGAATGGGTTACACAACATAAGTATCGTATTCTTTAGTGTAGTCTACTGGTTTTGCTTCGCCTTTGAAATTAATATTTAGGCACATGTTCCTACAGCAATTATAAACCATTGTCTGCAATTATTATACGTTTTAATATCTCGAATTTAATCAGGCATAAATTACCGTCCGTACAAGCTGCGTACACAACCGGTGACCCTGAATGGTCCAATAGTGTTAGTTAGCAAACAGGCGGATACAATAGCTCTACATAGATATAACAGCTCTTGTAGAGGGGCGACGCAAAGGGGGGGGCGGGTTCATTGCACCGGATACGTCTGTCGCCGGGCACAGCCGTATGTACACATGTATAGTAGAACAGGTGTGTGTATGCTACGCCTGTGTGTGTGCGCTGTAACATTGACATAAATACAAGCGCATTTGTGTGCATGCACTTCTGTGCACATATAAAAACGTACGTAGACAGTACAGGGTGAATTATGAGTGCACTTAACACGATATACGTGGGCATGTATTAATGTGGAGGCTCTATGATGTGGGGCATAATGTTTACATGATTGCGTTTCGAGGTCGTAAAACTATCGTAGTGATTTAATTGCATCGTTTATAGTAGGTATTGCATTCTTGTTGGTAATACCCTTGTTGGCGAGGCTGGTGTAGCAACGATTGAGGATAATTACGCTGATGATTGTATCTATTCAGCTGGAGTACTTTATAGGCGTGTTTCTATCTCTAAAATTGTATAAAACAGAGTTAATATTTCTGTATGTTTTCACGCTTATATATTTTAAACTACGCTATAGATTTTGATGCGGTTTTCACTATAATTCAGAACATTTCTTTCGGAACATTTTTTTTTCGGCCGGGGCGGGTCGCTAGCTGACTATGCGAATGGTTAAGTGTATCTACTATATATAAGATAATTTAAACCTTTATTAATTGTGTACAGAATCACGTAATAATAAATTAGGGGTGTGTGTAATAAGAGATTGATTGCCTAAAACCTATGGTTGAAGTCTCGAACGTTTGAGCCGACCATCGCTAGATGGCGCTAGTAATATCTAAAATGATTTAATATAATTATTTTTCGTCGACATAACGTTGTACGGTGTTAGTAACGCATTCGTTAATCTGTCCCTGTTTTAGTTGAAAGCAAAGGGAACTTAGTATACAAATGAGCAAGAAATTTCATGAGTAAGAGCAATCTTAAATTCGACCTACATTGACATTGCGGAATGAGCCAGATCACCAAAGTTAGTGGTTTCGATTTCCACCTACGAAAACATTTCTGTGAACACATGTCTGTTTGTTCTGTTTGGGCTGATCAAACTGTGCTACAAAAATGTTATATGTATGTGTACAATCTAGTATTGTATGTAGTTAATCAGTCAGCTCCGTCTTTTACCTATTTGGGCACTAGGATAATGGGGCCCCTAAGTCTATACTATGAGAGCTCTAAGAGCGCGACACTGATCAGATATGACTACACGATCTGACGCATGCTTCTTTGGCCGTCCAACGGCTTCCATTTCTTCCGAACTAGGGGTCCCATGGATCGCGGGGCCCTGAGCACTTGCCGCGGATGTATGATGTCGCAGAATCTTTACTTATGATTATTTGTTACAGGATTGGGACGCTCGCCTGGCAGGTTCAGAAGCTGGCGGTGATGCAGCTACTATCACCGCCTTATCCGCAGAAGCTACGGAATGGCGGACGATCCAGGACGGCCAGCGGATATTAACCACGACACCCTCGGTCCTCGGAGGCTGTCGTGCCCAGGTCTACAGGGTTGCTGGCGCCACGCAGTGGTATACCGCTGTAATTGTTGGCGTTAATGAGCATACCGGGGTTAGTGACTTCTTATATCTTTTATAATGTTCTCTGTTGATAATTGTGGAAAATTGATACAGAATCTTAATATAAGTACTATTCAGTTCTTTTTGCCATGGCATTTAATTTAGATGGGTAAGAAATATTCTCTTCCATAATTTAGAGTATTAGGGTCAGGCTTATGGATAGTCTCTCGGAATTAACTTCTGGGTTTTCTGACTCATGTAGCATTACCATAGTGGAGATTAATTAATATACAAGCGTTTCTTGTTACACGTTGTTAAGAATCCCTGGGAATTTACTGTATATTATAGTTCTGGTCATAACTGATCTTCATTGCGTGCTAAGTGGGTATACCCACATTGAGTGTCACGATATTTTGTTTGTATGTATAATAATCTAAGTACTACATCACGGAGCAGATGACTAAACGTTCGACCCACATGAGCTAGCCAGATGAATGATCCAACTACTCTGTAATTGGAAGCATCCGCCCAGAAGGCATTAAGGAGGCCATTAAAATTTATAAGTAATTTAATTGCGCTCGTAAAACGCCCTATGTGCATTTTAATCGATAAGTCAAAGTTCAACACAAATGTTTCATGTTTATTAGAGCATATTTCTGAGGAATTCCTTTTTAATTTAGAGCAGGTGAGCGTAAAAACGTTGAGTCGTTCACTAACAGTAACAGTACAAGCATTCTACAAGATAATTCCGAAGCGGGAAGTTCTGGATAGAACCAGTTTAGTTTATTGAACGCGATGGCATCCGACACGGCAACGATGTTGGATTTATAAGGACGCGTATAAGTATCTGAAACCCCCCGTATAGTAAGTATGTTCGTTCCGCGATGTACATGGAAACCTGTTGTGTTAAACACTCTGTATAAAACCATTTACGATGGGGAGGAATGCTGTACTTTCCACCTGTCTTCGATTTTAATTAATTACACCCTAAAAGGGGTAATGGCCTGGCCGATTTATGGTAACGGAACCAGTTCGTGTATCGGATAACGTTTGAGCGGTTTAATTGAATAGGTCTTGTTTTGATAATGGATTTAAAGGAGCAGGTCTTCAGTTATTTAAGCTTGATCTTATGATTTGTTCGGTGATCGTTTTGATATTTTTATCTTGTATTATATAATATGTTTATAGATTTTGCACAAATTTATAGATGAACTAGACTCACGATAGACATAGACTCAATTTCATGTTTAAGAGATTTTTCTACTTCAAAAAATAACGTGGTTAATTTTTATACGATTTTTTGAATATCCAAGTTAATATTTTTGTCCAATTTAATAATCTGCACTATGCATCCAAATATTCCCCGAAGTTAATATCAAAACATTCTGTGTATTCATGAAGGAGTCAACTTGTAATTCCAGCTATATAAATGTTAAACAAAACATTGTATCAATAATCTTTAACTTCGCCACCCCCGGGCCCGTTGCCACACCGCCCCACACTCCCTCGCCAACTTTCACCCCTTTGCTAACTTCTCTAAACAAACTTTGTTGTTTTGCGTTATTGAAACACTTTATTGTTTTTCTTTCATCTCCTTCACTCCTTTGAGAACGGACCGTCTCTGAAGTTTCCTGTACCAACGTTTTCAAACGAAGCAATTCAGTTGGAATAGTTCGCGAAGTGTATTGTTAAAATTCGGTTTTATTTGCACTGACTGTGCAGCATTATTGCGATCTTATTTTGTTTTGCACAATAAATGGGTTGTTTGTTTCTGCAACTATCTCCCTTTGAAGATAATTAAATATTACAATATTTATGTTCTTCCAAATAGCATTTTCTTTAGTTTTGGAATAAACGTAAAATTAGCACGATCCTTTACTATAATGGATAAGCCTTTAGCTTTATGTTCAGAGCTCTTGTTACGTAAGTTAGGAGCTAAGAACTGCAATTATACATCTAACTCATAAACCTCATCACTGTCTCGCGTTAGAGTTACGGAATACTTCAATCTATCACGAACTTTGCTAAGTAATTACAGTTAAAAAGTTGAGACGTTAAACAAATTTATACTGCGAATTAGCGAGTGGAAAACTTGGTGAAGTTCGTATTACTGGCGTCCAAGACGTCAAAGTTTGAGTAACCCCCCGTTCGGCCCCCTTTCCTGGTTTCGCTAGTAACTTCCATAAAGTTTCCTCTTTGTTTCTCGTAAGTTTGTTTCAACTCTGTCTTTTGGCCCGGCGTCGACGTGTTTATCGACAGCCCTGGAACCGACTTGTTTGTTGATTCTACTGATTAAATGTGTGAAAAAGTGAACGAGCGTTTCGTATTTACATAATTTATTTGTGTTGGCATGAAAGTGTGGATCGTAACATCATTTCGTGCTTAAAATATGGATTGGTTCAATTACTCGCCTCAGTGACGGACATACGCAAGCTGCTTTAAATTTTATGGCTTTACATTTATCATTGCTTTCTTTTTCGTTTAAAATTCAAATATTACTTAATGGCTACTCTAAGATATTTATTTGCTCTCTTATTCTTCCTAATTTTTTCATTAGACCTTTTCCTTTTTGGAAGATTTAATCATAAACAAATAGTTCTCCGAAAACACTATGATTGGTTGAGTCGTTAACCCATTTGAATATAGCAAAGCTTCCAATTGATCGCAAAGTGCAGTACGTACAATGCAAATAGATAGAACAGGATTATCTATGAAATTTATGTTACAACAGTTTATTATTAAACTCCGACGGTTTATATTTTGGCTATATATTCTATCCGACGAAAGGAACGTAAAGCAGATACGGCGTGTTTACGTTCAGCAGAACCGTTGGGCGTGAGAAAGTTTTGATGGGAATTTAGGGAATCTTGTTTACTAACCAATATAAAACACCTGCCGAACTCTTGTTTAACTTTCAACGGGATTGCTTATTTTTTCGCCGAAAAGATCCATGTTTTGATGGAATGCCTTTTTACGTATTAAAGGTTTCTTTCTTGTTATTAAAGAATTTCTAAATGAGAATTCTGTTAGTGTTGTTGTTTTGTGCTTATTACATATTGATTTTGTGTTTTATTTTCAGGAGCTGACGGTCACAGATGATACTGTTTTAGAAGAACACAGTGAAGATCCATCCCTGGTTCAGATGAGGCTCCTTGGAGATGGAGGTAATAAAAAAAATATTTAATCAAAGAAATTACAGGAGTCGTACGTCAACGCTTCCTTGCGGTGCTTCTTTGTCTTTTTGACCAGCTTATCATCCTTTGCAAACACCTGCTGTTAAAGCAGGCCTTATTAGAACTATTTAGGATCTGAAATATTCATTAACAAATGAAGCCCCTATTAGTAATTTTTCATAAAGATCCATTGGACTCATTAAATAACATTAATACGCAAAAACCCAGCTGGGATCTCCTTCTGCGATTAAATAAACCACCGTCATGATTGATTAAGATAACATACGTACTTGGAGCCAGTTGCGTAATGCAATGAACAATGGTATAGTTTCACAATTAACTGTTATGATGAATGTCCGCCTTATGTTTATATGGATACAGTTTGTTTTTAGTTGTGTAGGTGTTTAATTAATGATCTTTTAATATATCAGGCCGTTCTATTTTTTGAATAGAGAGATGGTTCTTTCTGGATTTTTACAAAAACATCATTAGTAATTACTATTAGAACTTAACAAGGCCGATTGATTTCGAACATGACTCATAGAATTGCCGAAAGGTCACGTTAATCTATCTTCATTTCTTTGTCTTCGTCCTCTCTTCCTAAACTTGATAAAGACTAATGAATGAGTTTAATCTTAACAAGATTCTATTTGTTTACTCGTGAGTGCTTCTAAAGGAAATTATTTTGGGCCATCAAAATTTTCTTTGAACATAACGGCCAAACTTTTCCCTTGCTCCGGAAACTTTGATTATTTTAGTTCATAACTAACTTGGATGTACATAATATCTCGTAAAGATTTCGTAGTCAAACAACTGTGAATTTATAGTATGGCTGCGGGCGATCTCGCGTACGGAGGCGAGGCATCAGTTATTAATCGACCTATTGTTTAGATATCGATCGACAGTCTAATAACATGCATTATTGTGTTGCGCAATACTGTTTATGCTATAAGAGATTGATAATGCGCTTCGGTAAAGTTCGTATTTACGGGCGATCACGAGCGCAGATTTGAACGCATTAGTTGCTTTTGTGTGTATTTTGAAAAGAGAATGTAGAATTCTCTGAAGATTGCAACGAAATTTTTGCGCAGATTATTTAATTTTATCTTCAGATTCAGAGATGTAATATAGTGTTATATCAAAGATACAGCATGTGTAGAATGTGTGGCATAATCGAGCCAAGGTCCCAATGATATGCATTATAATGCGAAAGGAAAAATCCTATGATATTTATTGCACAACGACTAATTATCTTGTGTTTATCTGTCCTAGAGTCTAGTTCTGCTTTTAATCTTATTTATAGAATAATTTCAACGAATTCCAAGCATTTTTATTTACGAGTGGGCATTCTGTGAATACTGCAGTTTTCAGTCCAAAATATTTGAATTGGAAAAGGCTTTGTCCACGCGGAGTGTTCTGTGAACTGTTATAAAAGCCTATGCAAATTTATTTTAGTAGTTTTTATTGGACATTTACGAGAAGCAATCATATTGCTATTGAAATTTCCTCTTTTATTTAACACTAAACATACCATAACCGGGTTAAATGACCCATTTTGAACTATGCATTGAAAATGCACGTATCATCTTATTATATTGCTTTTGGACATTTGACTTCATGACTTTTTCTTACTAATTAATATACAGTTATACTATTTATTTCCCAACCATTTTTCATACATACAAGCAGGAAACATAAAGTCACATTTGACCCGCTATGGTAGAAATTCGTACCTAGTAAGAGTTGGTATGATTAGTGTTAATGGTTCTCGAAAGGTATAGGTTACAGGGAAAACATAAAGTGATAAGTAAGATAGTAATTGATGCATGTAGCTTAAAAAATAAATTATCTGCCCCCTTATTCACTTAATACAAATCTCTTACGTGATTAGGAGGCCGCGACGAAACATCCTCAAGCTCCTGTCCATAGAATTTGAGAACAAAGGTTGGAAGGTTGGAGACAAGAAATGCTTTAAATATAACCTATAACTCACGTTAATGTCGTCACATCTTCGAGAATTACAGGTGGTCAATAAATATATGACGGCATAAATAGTGTTTTAGATAAAGTCCTTTTATGAGAAAGGATGTAATTGTATAAAAAAATAGACAGAAAAATGATATTCCTATGTAATATGCCAAGTAAACGAGAAACAGGCAAAGTTAGCAATAGAGTAAAATTGTTGCTTTGTTCCAGTGATCGAATCAATAATGAGGGGAGAAGTGGTGGGCGTGATGCCGAGGAGATCGCGTTCCAATCTTCAAGTAAGTACATTATCAATTTCAAAATTTAATGAAGCGTCGGAACTTTCTCCTTCCCGAACAAAGCCGGCCGAGGCATCTGATCCAGTTTGATTAGCTTTTGTTTTGTGGAAGTCGATAATGAATGATATAATGTTGACTTTGAAAATGTACCGAATCCATCTCTTTACGTATTCAATTAATAAGTAATTACTCTAGTTACAAATGACCGAAAGCTTTACTAAGGTAAGTGACCCATGCAGTTTGATTTCAAGGCCTAAAAACTCATTCAATGCTTTTTATGAGAATCGTTAATTTTTTATTGAATTTCCTCGAAGATATGGCATAGGATTATGGAGACACCAAACAATGAATCACACTAAATTATAAACCATAATTTAATGCAAAATGGCTGCAATTTCTATTCAGCCGTCGAACTCCAACAGCTTTACACCTCGGTTATATCGTGTATTGTATATACTAGATATATCGATCTATTTAAACAGCTGCTATTCTGCTCTATACATCGAATTCAAAAACAAAGCCTAAAGAATACAATCGCTCAGCTTCTAATTGACACTTCGCTGCTTCAAAAAGAAACAATGGATCTTCTAGAGTCATGTTACTTTCATTGAATGCAAATAGAATATCCTGTTATACAAATATATCTGTCTATACGTCGTGTATTTCGATATTCCAGTCGCGACAGGTCTCCCGGGCGCCTTGATGACGCATGAGCCAACTTTATACTGGACTGAACCCTTCTATACCGGTTCAGCTAAATATGGTCTTAATGACTAATAGGTTTGTTGTTTATGGCGCCCGTCTTATGGCCCCTGTTTGCTGTTCTTTCGATTTATTTATAACTATAACTGCCAATAACTTTATAGGACCTTTAGAATTGCTACTGGAAGTTCCGCCATTTTATCTTTCCTCCAATATTCTTGCCGTCATTGCAATTGAGACATTTGTAATAATGTACATTATCGAAATTCAAACATGAATTACAAAATCATAACTTGCCTCGCATTAACTATAATTTACATAGACATAAAACACAGCCGATGGTATATCAATACCGACTACGGACAATGATATCTCTCCAGCGAATCAAATTCCCCATTTGCCGCATGGCAACTACCGTTAGGTTTAAATGGTCGAGTTTCTGCATCAGTGATCTCATTTGAATATCGGTATAGAACAGCGGTGTTACTAAAGCAGGACTTCGCTTCCCCCGGCATTGTTTTAAACTAAAGTTAACGGAAGGATGTTTGATCTGGATGTAGGCGGAACATTCCCTTTGGGTTGTGTATTTGTTTGCTTTAAAACTTCACGTGAATTTCTAATTTAGATCAGCCGCTGGTGTAACAAGACTGAGGTGTAATTAGCTTTTAGTTTCACTCCATAAATATGTCTAGACTAATATTGCTCTAACGGGGATTGTTTTCGAAGTTCAAAGGGTGCTTTGTAATAAATTGTTTCCAATAAAGGGTCCCTAGATAATTTGCAGCTGTCTTCAAATATAGCTTCATGTATGTATATATGCCCTTATTTTGTTCTGAGCCTCTGTTACATCTTTTGTATAGAAGCTTTTACGGAGCTTTTTCTTCTTCATTATTTTCCAGCCTCTCGCAACTAGATCTTTGATGTGCAACCTTTGTTATTATCAACTCACCTGTTTGGAGTTCTAACCACGCTTTGTTCCCTGCATTTCAACGTTCAGAAGAAATAGAAAAAGGTTTATTATAATCCGAGATCACAACAAACGATGATTCAAGGATGCCAAATGCTTTAAACTTATCTATTAAAAAGCATTTAATATATCTTCACTTAAATTAATTTTTTCTCGGATCTTCAGGGATTTGTTTTATGTTTAAAACCTTGCTCAAAGTCTCGAGGTTCCGAGGATACAACAAGGTCTCCTTTCTTGAAGGTTAACTTCTATCCAGTGGAATGGAATAGTACTGTGTTATTACAACATTCACCTTCAGAAACATCCAATATTTATATTAATATTAATTTAATGGTACTTGTTGATTTCAATCTTATACAGCGTTTCTCAAAGTGAGAATTTCAGGTAGGCATGAGAAGGATCACGTAATAACGGCTGATCAGAACTGATAAAATTTGCACCTAAAATTGACACAATATGCGAGAAAAAATAAGCCCATCACGTTACATAAAATAGGTTAAAATATCTTTCTCTGCACTGTATTATTAGTACCCATTTTAAATGATATCTTTATATCAACTAGCTATACTTTTTATGAAAGGGTACCCTGTCTTCTGAGAAGTTTAATAGAGGCTCGTAGGGCAATAAGTTTAAGAACCCTAGCTTTAATAGATGGATTTAGGGTTTAAAACTACTAGCTATCCCTTTGTGAATACTCATTCTTGAAAAAATATGTAAATAGGTCAACCATTCCGGTCCTAAATACAAGAAGACATAACAAAGGATTCATATTAACATAAAACGTAGACAAAGGATCTGTCGTTACTGCGCGGTGACCCATAGCAATTCGTAGGGTATTACTACTACTTATATAATACTTAACCATAGCCAATCATGTAGGAGCCCTCTTTTTCCTCTATTGTCTTTCAATTAGCTTATATTCAGTACTTGTACTTCGAGTAGATGGACCTAATGAAATTGGTCCCATTACTACACCCACGCCTCTTATTCCTTAACATTAGCTCGAATAATCCGTCCATGGAAGAAGCAAATTCGAAAACGTGGGCCGACAAAATGTTGAAAAATAAATTGGTTTTCCATATAAATGTAAAAGTAAACCAAAGAGCAAGAGTGAAGCCCGATCATAAATGCTATAATACAGTCGTTCAAATTCGTGTCACTGGCGATAAAACGTTTTTCTTTTCAAATGTGTGGAGATTTAGTGGTGCATTGTACATGCGCGTCACGTATAGGCGTGCAATGGCCGATAGTGCTCATCTCGTATGCGACCAATACACTCCCCTATAATTCAGAACGGCCATGTTTGCCGCACCAATCTGACGACACGCTCTCCGTAAATCAAAGCCACCACTAGTGCAATTGGAAAAGGAATTTTAACCTTAGACCTTGCAACCTAGCGACGTAATGAGGCGACAATGCTGCATTTCACACCGAATGGGATAACAGTAATGCGCAGTTGGAATCGTTTCTTAGAACATGAAATAGACATTCGAAAGCTTTACTACTTTGCGATGTGAATAATTCACGTCGCATCCACTCCACGGCAACAAAGCGTTCAAAACAATTCCACATTTGCATACCAGACGGAAACCTAGTTTGACATTCATAAAGGCGCAATTTATGCCCAATTAGTACAAATTCCTGTTCCTCTATCTTCCAATTTTAATCCAGCTAAAATTTAACTCGACGTAAATCCTGCAAATAATGCGATTAAGCCAAACATTGCTCGGCGATTCGACAAAGGGGAGCGAAGCGAATCGCCTCGCAGCAATTTGTCTGGTTCACCGACCCTTTTCGGAGACGTGAGTATTCCCCGAGCACCAAACTTATAAACAATTCATCTTACAAAATGTACACAGCGCGAGCGGCATCAGGACGGCCATTATGAATGCTCTTGGACTATCGATTCGGAAAGTCCATTCAAACAAATCATCTCCACTTCTCCCCCTGACAGTGTTGTAATAGCACCGTCTCTTTCCGCACGTGAGTGGAATGCTAAACTGTAATTCTAACTTTGCTTGCTCCCTCACGTAAGTACTTCGGAAACGGTAAATGGGACTTTACAAACTTCAGTTTAGAGTTTTTTTAAGATTGCACAAGTCTGCATTCGGAGGCAGGTGTTCCGTGTTCGAGAAACTGCTATTACTAAGCTCCTTTTTCTATTGACTTTGGCGAATTGAACGATCAAGGCATTTCATCCAGATTTTAGCATTCTCTTTTATCTAGTGCTTCTTTAAAATAAAGAAATCATTTACACAGTGTTTGCTACAGCTTATAGCTATGGTCTACAAACAAAATTGTAAATGCTTTCCTAACGACCGTTTGAGTATTATTGATCTGGGAATTCCAATGACTCATAAAGACCGAACTAAAAAATTTACAGGTTCTCGCGTAACAGACTTGGCGGCGACATTTTCTTTGTTCATAGGGTATTAATAGACTTCCATTAAACGGCAATATTGTTGCCTCGATCCTAAAGGAGTTCAAGAATAACTGAATGTAGGCACGTAAATAAATTGAACGTCATGGACATTGAGTTTTGTCGGTTAAAACTATTCATCAAATTCAACTTGCTCGTTTTGCTAACCCACTTTTGCTGTTAACGCACAAAGAACATGCGCTTGTACAAAAATAGTCGAAGTAGAATACTCGTGTAAACATATCAATCATAATTTTCTGATAACAAGCACAGAAGCTATTTATTTTTTTGTGTAGCATTAATTCAGTAAACATATTACGAGGTAAAAATAATAAAAACGATGTTTATTTTGTTCGAGTGGTTTAATGTATGAAATGCGACTGCATGTTGGACATAAATTATAGTTTTAGTGGCATGTACAACGTATTTATGTAGATCTAAGCAATTAAATTGTATATCAACCGAGGTGGACGCGTATTTTCATAATTTATGTTGACAGTTAGTACATGAATTCGCAGCTGGTAATTAGAGTCCCTTATTAAGACTAAGGTATGATAAAGTTGTATATAAAAATAACTATAACGCTTATACAACCCAAACGGATATTAAGGAACCTATCCGGCTTTGATGTTACATAGATGTTGTCGTTATAGCAGTTATAATGAGTTCCGCTTAACATATTCAGTTTATTAATTACATTATAATTATTAATACCACGAAGCGAATACAAAGTGACACAACTAATGGTCTGATTTAATCCAATGAATAAACATTAGGACGGTATTAAATAACTTAATATTTGAATCACTATCTTAAATTAAATCTCGCAAATACACGTCATAGATATTACAATCACGAGCTGGGACGTAAGGAAGTCATCTTACATTTGCAGTAACATTTTAGAGAAACCATTGCACGTTGGCAGTGGGCCAATAACAGCTCCGCACCTTTTGGCGAATACGAATAAATTATAATGTAAGACTTACCGTTGATAAACATGAGAGCACCAAAATTTAGCATGTAATAAGATATTTATGCTATGATAAAATTGATGATAGGAATTAACGAGAAAGCAAGAAGATTTATATGGTCCGAGTAATATTTAGAGCCCATATTTCTGCTGTTATAGATATTCAATGCAATATTTTAGGTAATATATTGTTAGTTCCCTTCTAAGATTTGTTTGTACCAGGTTTAGGACACATCATAACTTTACTTATGATGATCATATGGTCAAGCACAAGCCAAGCTTTTGACAAAGAAAGATAGACCATCGAATAAACATTGGAAAAAGTTGGTTATAAATGCGAAGTGCTTTTCATACCAAATGCAGCGGTAGCCTCTGAAATCTAAGCTCGTGTTTTGCTTCGAGACTCGCATGTATCGATTGAAACAAATTGAAACATTATTAGAGTCAGACTATTCATAAGTGCTTGTAAAAGCCTATTTGAATAAAAATATTTTCATTTCATTTCATTTTCATTTCATTTCATTTCAAACTTATCCTATTACCACTGAATCGGTTTTGTGTGTCACTTGTTTTTGCTGATATATGCAAGTCCACGCTGTCTGCAATTTTATTAACAGACTTGGGAACTGGGCAGGCAGATGGCTAGCTTCCATCTTGCGGTTTCACTCACGTGGTAGAGAATTAATGTTGTCCCAGCGTAGAAACTCTGCTTTTATCATTCGGAAATAATGTAGCTATCTATCGATGAAAAAAGTTTGAATTGGATGACTAGTTTTGGATATTCACATCAAAATTTACAAACTTTACCTGTTTATAGCTTTTTATTGTAGATGTGACTAATTCAAGGATTATTCTGTTACTTTTGAACAGATTCCTTTAAAACTGCAAAATACCTAAAATAATTAGAATCATTAAAGGCAAATGAAGTTGTCCATTATCGCTGCTGGCTTATGTTGGTAATGAGGATAAATTATTAATAACATTCTCATGCTATTAATATATGCCAGGAAAACCAATGTGTTTTGATCGTAGCGTGTTGCAATCTTACTCTATTTAATATTGAGATAGAGCTAAAAATAATTTTGCCATGTAGAAAAATGCGTTGAATGTTGGTATTATTTAGAGACTAGATGTAACAGTAATCGCTTCAGAAAGTAACAAATTTGCAGTTGCATTTTAATCATTATTACCATATTCGACGTCCTGTAATTTCTGTAAATTTGTTTTTTGATGTGTTCATAGTAACCTCCTATAAAAAAACATTTTAAATGCTTCCGTAAATATCCGCATAACATTTAATTTTTTTCTTTCTCTGCAATCCTTATTCGGACTATACCTAACGTTAAAAAAAAAATCAGTCCACAAATGATGTGGTAAGCACCAACGGACAGCATTTAATTGTTATTTAAATAGATTCGGATTTTGCGGTTTACCTGTTCTGTCACGTCATGAATATAGTTGAGAATACAAACAAATGCTTCCAAGAAACGATTTAGCTCGTGAAATACTTACCTTTGATGTTTATGCCAATTTCTGTTAATCAATCTCTATTATGTGGAACATATATTAACAGTCATAAGAACAATAAATGTCACGTGCAGTAAACATCTGTTATTTTGGCTAAATTAATTAGTGTTGTTACATAATCTTCCGATACACAAGTTGTTTTCATTTTAACTTCACGAACTAGTTCGTTATACGTCAATAACGTTTCTCTACCGCCACTTGTCGATACATTAACAATAACAAGGGGAATAGTTTCTCTTGTAGCTCTAATCGGTAAAGTTTGTAACAACATCGGCCGACTTTCCAACATCGAAGTTAGTTAATGCGAGTTGTGCTTTACCCGTGCAGCGGTATATCGATCGCGACAAATGCGGGATCCCGGAATTCGTCTGGCGCGCCCGGGATCCTACCTCCCCCCTACAGTGGGGGTGGGTGGCTCTGGCTGGGAGCCTTCAAAAGAGTCTGTACAACGTGCCACTCGTTACTTTGTTCTTGTTTTGTTTGAAGGTTAATTTTCATTTTGACCTGAATGATTGCGTTGGAATTTCGCAGGAATGAGGAAATGATTTTTTTAAAAATATGTATATCGTTAAGTATAATAGCTATCGCTCAAACAGAATTAATTAGCATACATAGCGAAGCTACATAATATATTTTTTGCTTACGGTGTATTCGTTTAATTTTTATTTATTAATAAGCCACTGTCCTAGTTGTGGAATTCCTTATGCTGATATGATGATGATTATATGCCAGGAATGCTTGGGCATTTTCAATCATTACATATGTCTGGTTATCATTATATTCGTATATAAAATAAATAAATAATAGTATTACTCATGTATCACGCCCATTGCATTAATTCTCAACAACCCAACCACAGTCAATCCTGTTTATCCTATAATCTCATCAATTGCCAATCTGACCGGATATTGTAAAAACATGCAACGAAAAAGGTGACCTTGCATGTGCGGAAGGCGCAATGTGTGTGAAGTATAATTAATTATGCAAGCTTGTGTCTGGTGGCCGGGCCGCTGTTGGCAGCCGGAGCGAGGGGGACACGGGCCGGGGGGAAGAGCGGGGACGCCCCTCCCTCCCGACGCCAGTTTGCGCCATTCTCCCGCGCCGGCATCACTACGCTCGGTTACTCGTTACTCGAAACGGTTTACTGCACGCATCTTACCTTTCACCGCACTAGCGTCACCTGTTCTATTTTTTTTTCGAATTTGAATTTCGAATCTTTTGCGTGACGGTCGTCGTGAAGTGATTATTGGTGCATTGTGGCCATAGTGGACCGTGGACCACCCCAGCCGGTCACCGGTACATACTTTACCTACTTATATGACTCATAGTTGTTTATTTGTAGTGCTAGCTGTCGGCTTTATATTAATTTATGTACCTGATTAAATTTTATTAACTGGCACGGATCTATTATTTATTATTCATTTATTTATTTAATTGATTAGTGAATTATGTATTGCAAAGAATCTATATGAGCTTTATTAGCATTTATCTGTTTTTCTTTTACATTAATTTCCTTTCTGAATTATGTATGGCTACTGTTTAAGAATTCTTTTATATTTTTATTTTGTATTAAGTGGTAGCTATGTGAGTAGTATTAACTGTAACTAGGTAGTCTTTACACCTACGGCAATAAAGATCTTATTACAATATTTCCTTTGTCCTCTATTACATCATAATACGCACATGCCTAATCTGCAACAGGGAAATGACAATAGGAAAGCTTATTAGCATATAATAGCATGAGCACGACCGCCTGATACACACGTGTATGTATAGTATATGCACTCGCTCTCTCATGCAGCTATGTAGGCGCAGTGCATACAAAATAGAGATAGCCACACCCCGATAAGGGCACTGTCTCTCTCCCACCTCCAACAGATATACCTAACCACATCTACAAGTACTTAAGTAACATGTAGCTTAACAGACCGTTTATAATACTTTAAACATTCGCAAGACTTATTCCCGTGGTTTCGGAATTAGATCAGTCTCTAGTTACGCGCATCACTAATCGACACACGCACGCAAAATGTCGGCCATATTGTTATTGTTATTACAGCGCCTTGGAAAGGAAACAGCTCGTTTGACTCCACGTCCACGCCACGATGCGTTGTTTGCTTTTGTTCTTTTCTTACTTCTTTGTTGGTCGTTATTGTTCCTTTGTTCGGTATTATAAAGGCGTTCGAAAACGCTATGTATAAACAATCACTGTTCAATTGGAATATTTTCTATTTCATCATTGTGAACCGAGATTTCTAAAGGTCAATCGTGTTCCTTTTGGTATCGAACTTCTATCTTTAATCCGCGTTGTTCTCTGTTACGTAATTCCGTATCGTACAGGTGCTGTCATAATTTATGCTATCGCGTTTTAAAATGTGATCGTAAAAGGTGTCAAAGACCGAATAGGGAGTAAATGGTTAGTCGGCTAGTCTCAGGGACATAAAGGGAGCATGGTACCAACACGAATATCGTCGTACACGCCGGCATACGACCCACGTACGCCCAGCCCACTCACCGCATGTTAAGGCTATACGTGAATAAATTTCACCTGACAACCGCCATGCCTCCTATCCTATACAAAGAGGTTTATCTCACGTTTAGCTAATTTAATAGAATCGCTCGCCAATGCCTTAAATAGCGGAAATATGTTTCTTTGTTGATGTCATTTATTATATTTTATCAGTGATATATTATATTAATGCGTGAGAATAATTGCAAATTAAACTTATAATAGTCTGATTTTATTATGACTATTGCTAATGGAATATTTGACCAATTGCGGTTGTTAGACCGAACAATTTTATAATTTGTGATCTTATCTGTATACTTTTATTTTCTTCTAATTTTCAACCATTATAATATCTCTTACCGATCGCCTCCAGTCTTCAACCCAACCTTATAATTTAGAACGATCTAATTCCCCTTTGAAATTTCGTTTCAAGAGCATTAAAATGCGACGAAGCGAGCTTAACTCCGAAAGGTAGTTATAAAATTAATCTTTCCTTTATTGTTTTGACCCAGTTTCGAGCAGAGCCGTTCATGCACATTAATTATATATTCTCTTTACTTATTGCTACTGCATAAGGCATTAATAAAGCTCTACTCGTTTGGGGCATGTCCAATACTTACCGTGTATTTACTGCAAAAGCTTTAAGAAAATTTTAAACAAGAATTTATTTACTGCAGGCATGATCGTCGACTTAGTTATTTATTGTAAACATTCTTAATACATAATATTATTATCGATATCACTAATATGGACATGGCAATTAAAAGGAATAAAAACGAGTTCGATCGAGAATTTTCTTCGCAACGAGCGAAACAAAAACATAAGAACTTTATTATAATATGTTGCCATATCGACTGTATAATCTAGTTAGTTAAAGCAGGCCTTAAGGCTTAAGACCGGACTAGGAATACCGGTTCTATATAGGAACTAGAGGGGAGGGCCAACACACCGGTCCGACGGGTGCCCTGCGGCACTCCTCCGGCTTCACAAGATTGAGAGATAAATGTACCAGGAACGCAAAGCTTGTATACTATGGCATTATAACCTGTACAGCCTGGGGCTTGGTGTTTTATCCTTTATGGTGGCATGAGAAAGTTTCGTGCAAATTGTTCGCCTGGGAATGCACGTAATGTTATGATGAATGAGTAAGATGTTTTGCGGCAATCTAGAAACCACTCGCGGACGTAATTGGATAATGTGAGTAATATTTCAGTATGATCATATTGTTTTGTTTGAGACTGTCAATGTAAAATTTGTTCACAGCGACATGTGATCTATCAATATGACTGCACGCTAGACTTCGTGTTTTGAATACAAATGTGGCATTAGATGTTTTTGTAAAGTTAATACTTAATGATGAATCGTGATGTGGTTTTGCATCTGCAAGATAATCTGATCCCGGATTAAAGCTGTCTGGTTTATGAAGCAAAAAGTCCATTTGACGTATCAACAGCTTTATTCTAACTTCAAAATTAGGATTCGTTTACAGACATTATTTAAAATAGTCAGAAAACTCTTATTACAACCATGTAGAGTTATATTTAGAACAGTAAACTTTAATTGTTAAGTATATACAGTATAATAATACAGGAACACAAAGACATAATAGAACGTGCTTGATAAAGGACAAAGAAAGTAGACATGAAAGAGATTAGACAACCGATGCTTCTAAACCAATTACTCAAGATACTCAGTACTCAGACAAGCACAAAGGAGTATAACATAACATTAATTATGTTAGAATGTATGTAGCGTATCTACCAGACAAAGGTCAGGCGAGCGTTGTGTTGTTGTGTAATGCTTTATACGTGTAACCAGAGTGCATCTGCATTATGCAACTATAATTCTATGTGCTTGTTATTTAATGTGATTCGAGTTATAATGGATTCTGCTTGCTATACATTATTATGCCATAATTCATTTTGTAGCGCAGACTGGTTTTTGGTATGTAAATGTTATAGATACTACTTTTGGACTCGAAATGCTGGAACTAAGTTAATAATTGTCTTGATTGCATCGGCGTCTCTAGAGTTTACATCGTGATAAAAACTTACTTGATAGATACTTTGCTGCTAGTTTCTTACTTTATCTTCTCACGTAACTTAAGATTATAAATCTGAAAGTCTGTCTGTGTTTGCATGTTTACTCTCAGTTCCGTAATGGCTGAAAGGATTTGGACGAAACTTGGTAGACAGATATGACAAACTTTTTGACTCCGGAGAATATTTGATCCCTTGGGAATCAGTAGAGAACCAGGGCAAAAGCTAGTTGGTTGTAATATTCCCAATTTTGATTTAAGATATTGATTCCCTTTTGGGCTATAAATATTTATCCATATTAAAAATAATTTTATGACAATAAACCGGTCTTGAAACTTACTAAGAAATAATTTATATGGACGCGATCCAATTATGCCGTTACTCTTCAATGGTGTCTTTGGAGCTTCAATTCTTTGAACCAGTAGACCGTTAACCTCCTGTATATAAATTGACCATTTTACACGGAGCTCTGTCTTCAAAACTATCATAACATCGCGGCAAAGCGTAATAGAGACCAATATCTTTTGGTTTATTTTGATGATATTATCGTGGAGGGAGCAACGGGCGAGGACCACGGAGGTGAACTTGTAAATAAATCACCCTTAACACTTAACGGGACGTTCACCTGCCGTATAAGATATGTATGTAATCTAGCACGCGCGACAGATTGATGGGCTCTTTACAATTTGTTACTACGTGTCGACATGTGGACGGAGCTTAATAAAGGATTATGGCTTTGTGTGTGAACTCCATGAATGGTTTGTAATCGGATTATGTTTTTTGTTCTCTTTTATTTTGGTTTCTCTGCTATTCATACTTAGCATTAGTTGTTTTGTCGTATGATATTTCCAAATATCCCTCTCTATCTATTACTACCTGTCCCCCGCGTTCCCGAGGGATATCACATTTTCCCGGGATAAAAAGTAGCCTATATTTTATTCCAGGATATGCTCTATCTATGTGCTAAGTTTCATCTATATCCGTTTAGTAGGTTTTGCGAGAAAGAGTAACAAACATTTCTATGTTAGTAACATACAAATCTTTCCTCTTAAAATATTAGTATAGATTTGAACGATACTTAAAACTATATATTCTAAAATAATTGTAACATCAGTCTTATTAAGATATAACTCAAGGAAACGATTACCGTCGAATGCTTGCTGTTAATTAACAGAAATCTCATTAGCTTTAGAACCGAAATTTGTTTGTGCATTGCCATAGCTTGAATTATGTACCGTACTGTATATAATACAGTTCAGTACACTGTCTTGAATGGTGTGCTTGTTTATTGTGTGTTACAAAGGCCGTACCACAAAGGCATCAATACAAAACGTTAGTGTAACGTGCTATTCGTCGGTACTGTTGGTGCTAGTCGTATGTGCATAAACTAGGCGGAATGCCACTTCGAATTGATTCATTGAACGCAAAGGAGCTTTGTGATCATCACAAAGAGGTAGTAGATGGGAAATAATAGAGAACAGGTACTTGGGCCAGTAATTGGTAATTGTTAAATTCCTGGAAAAGAGCCTAAACGCAATTCTTGTGGCAAGACCGAGATAAATGATTTGTTTATTGACCGACGTATTTGGGATGCTGCCAGTACCTGCAGACATTGAAAGCATAAATATTTTAGCTTGTGATCAAATTTTGAAGAATGATTGTCTAGCTTTCACTCTTGATTTGATGGACGTACAGCTCAAGGCTTAAGTATCCGTATTAGTAATTAAATGTCTAGATATCCAATTGACAGCTAAACTAATATCTCCGTTAAATCAAATTGACAGAAGCTATATGTTTTTAGTATTCTATTCCATGTAGAGTCTTTTGTTTGACTAATCTTTGAATTCTATTTGAATCCAATGCAGAAGGCAGGCTAGACAATCACCTTAAAAGCAAATTGCCCTATACACACTGCTTAATTGCTTCTACTGTTACTAACTTCATATCAATTTCTACTGCCGAGCCAATTTGCACAGGGTCATTAGAATATCGTATCGAATTTCGATTCGATCTAGAGTATAGTCTACAGTCCACCGCTAATTGCTTTAACGTCTAAATACTGCGGTAAGGTGTCGATTTAATGTCTATAAGCTTTACTTACGTGGAGTTTTGCAGTAACTTGATATACAATTTTAAGTACTTCAAAGTTTTATGCTTCGGTTTTTACGCAAACGTGTGTAAATATCGTGCAATATCATTAATAGAATTTTGATTAGCTGCAACGCATACTATGCAAAGAATACTATTCTAATTCCTTTACAGTCAAAGACTACACATTCTTGAGAGTCCAATACTTATAAATTCCATATTAAACATTGCCATTACACAGGGGATCGGGTTGAACGACATTGCTCAGGCCAATATGACATAAAACGGACCATTCGGTTTAATAGCAAGCTGCACACAGTAATATGTGTTTATTCGTTGCCTTTGTCTTGCTCTGTGATGAATATGTGGAGATGTGGCAAAAATATGCAGTGCCTATTAAACGTGAATATCCCTATGGTTGGCAGTGGAAATAAATATTTGATTGCTTCCTGAATCCAGTTATTCTCTTGTAGATCCTTATTTATGCGCGATGTTCATAATTATATATGCTTAATTTTGTTTCTATACGGCTTTGATTGTATCGGTTACATGTTGCCAGTATGCTAATATTAGAAACGATTCAGTTCCGCCAATAAAATTATATGGAAGTATGCCAAAGTTATGGAATTTTTCAGGCAAAATGCTTTCATGACTGCAACCTAATTGTAATGTAGACAATTTTCTTTTAGTTCATAGACCTAAAAGATTTTATAGATCACGATTAAAATTTTAATATCTTTGGATAGACAAAATTGTTGGCACACCGTATCTATTTATAGGAGCAGTACCTCGTGAGTTTAAATGGCTAGGAAGATATTTACTACCGTTGCGGCTATGTCTGCAATATCAAGAAGAAGAATGAGAATGAAGATAGTAAACCGAACAGCCTACAAGGCGATAATGGTATAGAATATGCTGCAAACAAATAGTTGGAAGTAAAGTAGCTCTTAAACGTCTGATGAATGCAGTAAAGCGTAACATAGAAGTATAAGTAAGCACTAAATGCAAAGTATGCATTTCTTGTGCAACAAGAGCCGTGGCCCAGTTCGCGCGTCGCATTGCGTAGGTCATGAGTGTACTTTCACTTTGATGCCGCATTTCACTTTCACTAAACCATCGGTATTTGTCACGTTGCAATTTTTACAATGTTCCCATTGGTCTAGTTCTGTGCATTCTAGAATATGTCCCCTTTTTTGTTGGGATTAAGTTCTTGAGTAGAGTCATCTTTTGTAACATGTATAAATATATTTCTTGACTATAGGATGAATGTATCGGAAGTAAAAACTGGCTTTGAATAAATTTGTCATAATTAAAACAAAAAAATGTTTTAATGTGTTTTTTTTTTATTATTGAACAAACATAAATACATGGAAAATAAAACTTAAAATTATTCACAAAAAACCACAGAGGTTTATAAGAGGAATGACTTATTCGATATTCTTATTGTATATTATTAATAATAGATTATTCGGTACTCAAGGAATTCCGCAACCTATGATTATGGATTATGGTTCTTTTATGTTTTGACTTTTGAAATTATCACAAACTTTCCTTATATTAAATAATTTATAACATGTATCTCCGCAAATATTGTGATTTTTAAAAACTTAAAATGTGTTATAATTATTGTATAATATAGAAAAAAAGCTATATAAAAAATCTTGTTTAAATACCTTGCATTGAAGCTACAAAATGAATTAATATTATTTTGTGTGTTTAAACAAAGAACAAATAAAAATAAACTATTTTACCAAATGAAGACAAAGTTTTTTGTTATGTACGCAAGAGTAATCTCATAATAGATAATAACTACGTAAGATAATAGACGTACCAAAGTAATTGAGGCTTTACTCCGCAGTCCAATCATGAATTCGATTCGGCGAGTAACAGACATACTGAATAGTACTGATACAACATTTTCGTTTAATGACATAACATGGATTCGCATCTCTTTATATTAATGCGTTGTAAATGACTCATAACTTTCTCCATTGCTCGTTCAGTGCGAATACGAAGTTTTAATTAACGCTTAAAACTTTCTATTCATACTGCAAAAGTTGAAAAGCTTGTTTCGACCAATTCATGTAATGTTTGTTAAAATAAAATGGACAGGTTGTTTTTCATTTATGTTTATTGCGGTTACGTTGATTGATATCATTTAAATTTGTTGCGTTAAGTGAATTCGTTAAATAGTTTTTATTTGCTCTGTTTAACGTAGTTATATAATGAAAGTTTATTAATTATCTCGGGACATTTCGTTTATACACGGCCATTAGATTCTTAGCTGAGATTGTGCTCATGCATGACTGATGCGCATGACTGTTCATGTGGTTGAATAGTTGCTCTATTTTAAAGTTAATGCACACATATGTTAGTTCTGGATGGGAATTGAACCATCACCAGCACCACCGCTGGTGATGGTTCGAACAGCCGTGTATTGAACACTCTTCAATTGTCATTTTCTGTGACATTCTGTGGAAATTCATACATTATATTACTTTCAGTCATAAACTGACAGATTTAGTCAATTATATAAAACAAGAGCACTGTTTCTATGTCTTTTTGTGCGCTAAGTTCTTCAAAACTACGCAATAAATTTTAATGTGATTTTTATTATCATTTAGAGAAATCTTTACGGAAGGTTTATGTGTATGATACATATATATGCCCACTTCTCACTTGTACCACGATAGACTGTAATGCAAGGTGTCACAGATTAATGAATGTAAAACAGAGGAAACAGTTCAACCTATATTCCTGTGAACAAACAGGTTGCTCGTCAATTTACCGATGACGATGCACGCTATCAAAGTATCCATACTTGTATAGCGTTTGTGTGTGCAAATAAACAATTCAGTCGCGTCAACATCCCACCCCACCCCATGAGAGGGGAGGCCACCCAAACCCCCAGATTTGCCCCATTTTTCACAAATACTTAGCGAGTCGTGGACGCTGCCCTGTGGGCACACCCCCGCCCGAATTTAGCATGTTTTTGCATTTTTTTTGTTTTTTTGTTATGACAACACTCGGTCAGCTGAGCCTTGCTTTTGTTTGAAAGGGCCCGCTATTGATTAGACTTTATATACAGGTAGTTATATCTTTGTGAAAGATTTCGTTTGTTGTTCTATCTTTCTATTGCTACTTGGCGTCTTGCTAAAGAAAGCTATTGTTTCGGAGGGAAATTTTATATTAGACTTCGGTAGGCCATTCATTAAAATATAACACTTACCCATTTTCCTGTTTGTTATCTACCCTGGAATTTTGGAATATCGGATTTCTCTCTTTAATACGGTTATTTATTAACTCACTGCTCTGTTCCATTGAATTTTACTATCAGAATTTATTGTAGGGGAGAAAGAGTCTGTTAGCGTGGTGGTTGGATACCCTGTCTGCCAAGTCACAGGTCAAGGGTTCAATGCCCAACCAGGACAAACATTTGTGTGTCTGAACTCGTCTGTTTGCTCTGTATTTGGGTGTAAAAATCTTTCCACTAGCTGTCCTCCGCGGCTTCACCCCTTTTCCCGAGGGAGATTTCATTTTCCTGAAATAAAAGTGTGCAATATATCTACATAGAGGTATGCCAAGTTTCATCCAAATCCGTTTGGTAGACTTTGCATGAAAGAGTAACAAACACACAAACATATATCTATACACCCATCTTCACAAACTTACATATTAGTTTTTTACACATTATATTTTATAAGAATGCAGTATATTAGTTATTTGGTTACTACACAAAATCTCTGCTTAGTTTAATTCATATGTCGTGTGAAATATAAATGTCCCAGGTTACTATTATTATAAATAGGTAATGACAATGCATTTTTTGCTATGGTAAATAAACGAAAGGCGTATATTAACACAGATTAAGATTGTTATTATCGAGTATCAATCAGCATTAGTGCAAGCAGTGAACGGCTGCTCATTCCGCTCAGTCAGCGCAATAACCGCTGCCGAGGTGCGCCGCTGAGTCGGCAATACTCGGCATGTTCTTGCCGAGTCTAGCGTGAGTCAGCATGAGCCGGCTCGAATCGCCATGAGTCATGAGTCGGCGTTATTCGTACCGGGATCGCTCGCCGTCAGCCGAAATAAGTGGATTGCCGGTTCACGGTTGAATGATTCCATTTTAAACGGACCTATGATGTCATTACTCGAAACGTTTACGTTTGGTCAAAAATCATCAATTGCGTAGTTTACTTTCTCTCAGCGTATCTGTTTTAATGTCAGTCTTAGCTTCCACAAAGAGGTAATCATTATGAATACTAATGTCTTTACAAAAAGCTTTGGGTATTAGATGTGGCCCAAATTACACTTTAATGAGGTTGATTCTGATTTATGCGTATCGTATAGGACTCGAGATGGCACAAAAAAGTCGGGTATGATTAATTCTCATTAAAAATCATGCATTTTCGGAGCACCTGCAGTTGCACAAAAAGTCTGCAGTTTTGCTTCTCGAGTTAATGTGGTTTGAGGCTCAGATACATAGTAAACGGGCTATTATTATCGTTTTTTTAATTCGATTTAAGGGTTTTGAACTTTTAAGATATCTTAAGTCCGTATTGCGTATCTAATTTAACGTGTTTTATTATAAATGAGAAGTCTGTGGTGATGTTTGTTACCACTCAGCTCTAAAACGGCCGATCGTTTTAAATAAAATTTGGCAAACGGGTAAAATAAGTTCTGGACTTTTGAACCTGGCAAGACATAAGATCACTCGGAAACGCGGGGTGAATACTGATGTAATTAAATTAAATTAACACTTTTTTTGTTTCTGGTTGTAGAGGGTAACGGAACGGGAGACTACCAAGAGTCCAGCCACCACAGGCGGCAGGAAGAAGTCTGCATTGAAGAGTAACGGACAGATCGCACCCGCGGAGCTACCGCCACCACCTGCAGGTAAGACTTGTCTTATATTGATAGGAGACTACGCAAGTTTCTTTGGCTGAGAGCCCTCTGCACCCACTGAAATCGTCTGTGTCTCTGGTGCTCTACAAATCTAGAGTCCTATAGGCCGCTTATGATTTTTTCGCTATTAAAAACTCTCTCGAATTCAACACATCTTATGTTCCTTCCATAAAACAAAGGACACGCAAAAGTCTATGGTTCTCCACAACCCTAGAGTCCTATAGGCAAATTATGATTTTTCCGCTAATAAAAGCTCTCTGGAATTCAACACATATTTTCTTATCTTATTAGTAAGTACAAAGCCATTTGCTTTGCAGTTACATTTAACAGGATTAGACTCGACTCTATCATTGACATTTTCATTCCGAAAAAGTATACAGAATCTTCTCATTTAGCGAACAACAATTGGATAAGTAACTATTTGTTTTCTCTCGCTTTTTCTGGAGTCGTAAAGCTTATTAGTCTTTTGCGACTTTAACGATGTAATTCCAGTGTTTTTGTCACAAAAGCGACGGTAATTTATGATACAGCTGTAAAGTTCACAAGTAATTTTACTGAATATTCTTTAATCGTTGCCTAAGGTCGCGTTAAATGACGTCGTTTTTACGTGAAAGTTTTTTGATTGATTGACGACCGATTGTGACCTTTGTGTATATTGGAAGTCAGTTGTTTTTTGAAACTTTTATTTTTATTTAGGCCTCAAAATTATATTATAAAAATGTTTGGTTCAAATCTAGCCACTGGATTTTAAACCTGTTGTCCCCAGCCTATTGAGGTGAAATCTTGTTTTGGTGACTATGTGTGACAAGCTAGTGACGTCATTCTAAATCCATTATGGCGGACGTGACAAGATGGTAATTTATTATTTTCGTAACCACCCCCATGGCATGGATATCAAATGTAAGGGCTTGCGAAGGAAACGTGACGTCTATTACATTTATTTTAGTACATGACAATAAAAAGTTTGTTGCTAAAAGGTTTTTTCAATATATACTTATTAGTGGTATTAAATCAGCAGAAATATTGATGGCATTATTATATTTCTTATTAAAGAGGCTCCTGATTAGGAGGCCACAATTTATTTAAAACTCTTCATTAAAAATGGCAATTTCTATAATGATATCCTATCTTAATACCACGTAGACATCTTCAATATGTTGCAATTGACGTAAAGACAATAACAGAACGGTTACAAAAGCACCCCCGAGAGCGATTCCAGCTCCTGGCTTAATAGGATAGAATTCAGACCATTCAGGTGTGCCTTCGCCGAGTCTAGTCTGTCTAACCGTGCCCGTTGCGTCTGTAATACCACCTATTCATTACGGTGATAAATGGAATGCACATTCAGTAAGGGGTTTTGCTTCATACGGTTCAAAGAACTATTATGTGAAATGTTTTTACGATTTAATGTTCTATGTATTTTGAGAAATGCTTTAGTACTTACAGCAAACGTATTTTCATTAGGTTTATTACTGTATATAGTGTAAGCAATTTTGTAGAATCACCAACCATCCTTGATTCTCATAAATATCAAAATCGTTAAAAACTGTTCTAATGACAATTACTTCCTTTTATAGAGTATCAAGAAGGCTTGTGATAGAATTTAAAACAAAGTTTCGTTCTTATTTGAATAACAATATTTATCTTATTGTGGCACTGTCTACACCAGTAGGAATGTACTCTGAATGTTACAACGTAGTCCCAACACGACCTCGTAGTATTTGGGAACAATGCCAAGTCCACGCCTGTTGAGTGGTTACTTTAGCTTAAATAGGAGCTTATTTCCTTATATCTTCACTTGGTTACATTGCTGTGGAATATTTGCTTACAAACTCTGAATTTTAGCTTTACAGAGAGAATATTATTCTGAAGTCTTAATGCTTTGTTTTGATTGCGCATATAATATACACTTTATGTAGCTATTTACTGATGTAATCCAGTCTCGTATTATATTGTTAGTTAATAAAGCATCCTAATAGGATATAAATAGAGTTATTTCTTCTTTAATAACAAAACCATTTATTTTACTCCCCCATTGAAGAACGGAAAATATTGCGCTAAATGAAATGCCTCAGAGAAATTCTTGACAGCGTCAGAACGAAATGTCTGCTTTATATCCTGCAAAGGAAATATTTTCAGTCTAGTTTTGAACTATAAATAAGTTAGAAGAACGTAGAGCTAAGAGATTAAACCCTTTATTTAAATTCGAGTAGCTTTTCCGTCCCCGACTCTAAAATAAATTGGAAATACGTAAAGTAATAAATATGAGATTGTTATGTACATTCTCCCCATACTTCTACGTTAATGGATGGTCTTGCTCCGATTCTTGACTGCACCAAGATTGATGGCACCCATTTGCAATAGAATGATTTACCTTTCAATATTCGTTTCCTAAGCCAACGTATTTTACCACCAGATTTACTTTTTCTTTCACTTAATTACTATGTTCAAATAATAGTAAGTGTTGTATTAAGAAGAATAGTCGAAATATTCATTTATACGGCATTATTAATTAACATCTGTTTGAATTATTAACACATTATATGGAAGCCTGTTTATGATATCATTAAATTGGTGATTTGGCCGACAATAAAAACGAAAATGCTGTCGTAACTTGTTTATCACATTGCATAGTCTACCTATACTCTCTTATGATAGAACGCTAGGCTAAAATCTATGTAAAGATATTCTAGATTAGTGCTAGACATCTTGCATACGTATTCTGTGGAAGCTAGAAATCAAACCACGTAGTAACCATGCGAGTATTTTATTATACGAGTAAAGTTTAATTATAATTTACGTGTAATTCGACAATTTCGTCAAAGAAATTCCCAAACTTCGCAATCTTTTGTTCCTTTCAACTCTTTAAAAGTAAGGCAATTTGCAAACGTTTCTTTTGTCTATACCGTGTCCTTTGACTGAAATACAACGGCTGCGATAAAAGCTGATAAAACGTGCTTCCATTTTGCAATGTCTGCTCGTGAGTGTTGTGACGTTCCTGTGATGACCCATCCCGCATAGAGGCTGAGTGGGAAAACGAGGGACAACATACGTGTCATATCTATCACAAATTTCAAACAGTTTGCACTTACTTTCCCTATTGTGTGGCACACGTGCCGCACATTCTCTTTGCTTATTAATTACTTACATAACTGCATGCTTTGTAGCTCGGCCCACTCTAATTGATAGCTTTGAACTCGATATCTCTAGTCTTCTTCATGTTAATAATGCGAATATTCTCCAAAATGTTTACATTATGCAAAGTCATTTCATATGTCAACTTCTATAACAGAGCCGTTGAATCTCTGAATAATTCAAAGTATATTAAATTTGGGAGCTGTGGAGCCAATGTATTTACATAATAAAGAGTTGGAAATTTGCATCTTATATCGTAAGCCGTGTCTGGTTTTGTAATTTATTGAATGGCTTCTTTATATGAACCAGTTATTTTGTTCAATATCTCATCATTCACAATACCATCATTTATTTCAAACACATTTCTACAAAATATATTTCTGCAACGGATAAACTTTACTTTTGTAACTCATCATTTCTCGTGGATCATATGCATATTCCTACCTAATATTGGCTCCTATGTTCGCTTTGTTAGTTCCACGGCCATGTTGTATTGTACAAGTATATGGAAACCAACTTTATATTGGTTCTGTTGTGAACAAGTGCCGACAAATACTGCTTGGATCGTTGAAAGTTTGTTCGCTTTGTTGTTGTTGATCGCTCAAAGTTCGGTCACTTTCGTTCCGTTGAATGTTTCACGACCTGGTCCGGCGGAGTCGCGGGACTAACTTTTGAATGCGAAACTAGTTAAGTTTCCAAGGTTGGTAACAACTTCGCCAGCCACTGCCGCGCCGCGCCGGCCGTTCGATAAACAATACCGCTTTACATAATGGTGAATGTTTTGTTCGGCTTATGTGTAAATACTTAGTCCGAGTCACGTTTTATAGCCGTACTATCAAATTTTAATGTTCAGTATACAATGCGTTTGTGATATACTACCGCTTTTACATTAATTAGTTACAACTACCTGTTTTATATCATATCAAATATATCATAGTTTTCTTTGTAACTATTGATCGTAGCGTGATGGCACAAAACATGTACAGACCTCGGAAGGGACATAATAGCACCAGTCCCTTGCAGTAATTTTGTACACAAAGCCATCAGCATTTCGTTCTTCTATCGTAGGTAGGTATATGTGGGTTTTGTGTGTTCACAAAGCGATGTGGAAGCGACAGTCCTTTGTGTCAGTTAACGGAATTCGGATATTGGATAAGCTTCCGAAGCAGCGAGCTGTTTGTTTACCTAACAATTTGGTTTTAATTGATTTCGACATGTCGCTGCCATGTTGCGTCGCTCGACTGGATATATGAGCTTAAAATCTATTTAGGATTAATTTGTCTCTGATTAATCATGGCGGCTGGTCTTGTGTGCGTTTGTATTAATTGATATTTGGATTATATTCGATTCTTCATTAAATTTTGATGCAAATTTTCGTAGTACACAAATGCACTTCATCATAGATATGGTATTTATTTTATGTTTGATAAATCTTTTGCTACTCCTGGGCAATTTTTTTAGAGATCGCCTTTCTACCTTCAACCTAACCATCGGGATATTTATCAGTCTTGGGTTTAAAGAAATTATTTCTCACAAAAAACTTTACAGTTTACATAAAATGAGATAGAAGAATGTATACCGTTGGGGTAGACGTGTTATAGAGTGGAGACCACGGCTCGGTAAACGTAGTGTAGGGGGCCCTCCAGCTAGATGGAGCGATGATATACGCAAGCTGGCTGGCAGCGGTTGGTAACAATGAGCTGCAGATCGAGCTCAGTGGCGTGTCAAAGGCGAGGTCTATGTCCAGCAGTGGACGGAGATAGGCTGATTATGATGATGATGATATACTAGAACGATATTACAACTCAAATTCAATAAGAATCATACTCAGCCTTGATAGCAGTAAATTAATCATATATACAGATGTTTATTTGTTGTGTAACTCCCGAAGTTTTGTGTAAACACACAATATCGTAACAATGGTTTCTTGCCAAATGGTGGAAACACAGAAAGTTATGAATCATGTAAAATATATGCTCGGAGCCAGCACTTCCTCGACCTCGTTTCGGTCCAACATTTCAACTTAATTTTCCTCATATAATTTAAATGTTGTTAGGTTTCCTTTGTTTATTCACATTATTAACCTTGCTTGAGAATTTGATAAAATAATCTTACATAGAATGTAATAAACTATAAATATATCTCTTCTTTACATAGCCTTCTGATCCCAAAGCTAAGTAGAGCTTCTACTATGGAAACAGGGCTTTCTTTTCCATTGGGCACTCTGGGCAAGTGCCTAGGGCCCCGCCATGCAAGGGGCCCCCTGGTCTGAAAGGAATGAACCCGTTGGACGTCGATAGTGTCGTCAGATCGGATCTCTCATAGCGTAGTCTTAGCGGGCCCCTTATCTTAATACCTAGGGCCTCCAATAGTTTAATAACTTAATAACAGATAACTGATATATTTTTGAAGTGAAAACTTCTTTAGCGGCGTTGAGCACTTTTCTTGGGATGGGTATGAAATGTTAAACTCGCGTCAGGACATGTGACCTGATCGAAAATTGGTAAGACGGTAAAAATGCACAACGTTAATGTTCACGTTTTTACTTCTGCCGGCACTCCCGGAGTGCAACCCGTTGTTTTTTTTTTCTACTAAATACTTACTTGTTACTGACACGTGTTTGTTCTGGCCCATCAATAGATACATATATTCATCTTACTAATGTATTTCTTGTATACTTTTTCTTCTAAATATATACATACTTATATAGATATTTACACCCAGACAAAGAACAAGCAGATATGTTCATGCAGACACGTGTTTGTCCTGGCCCGTCAATATATCCATTTTACTAAGGTATTTCTTCACGCCTAACAAACTTAAAGAGTATTTCCAATCATCATCTTCATTAACTACTGATATTATCTTCAAGTACAATAAAGTATAATCAATATTCAACCATATTATGCAAGCAATGTTATAACTTATTGACATTCATTTGGCTCCCGGACGTCGCAATTTTGTGTGCAAGGGCGCGCTCCGTCGTGCAGTTTGCATTACTTTACATATTTACATCTAAACGCATCAACATTTCACACCGAGATTATGGATTGGCAGCCTTGCTTATCCCTAAAGGTTTATCTGGGTATTAACGAGAGAACTGGTTTAAAATGATCTTTTTAGCTCCCGCGTTTGTAGATAGCGTAGATGTGTTATTGAGGGCTTGTTCAAGTTATATTCCAAAAATAGGTTGCTGTAAAAATCACTTTAAAGTTGAACCATGTTGAGTTTCTTCCTGTTCCGTTTTTTTCTTTTTTTTATACTATTTGGGCCGACAAGACGTGGACAAGCAGACAGTCCACCTGATGGTCACCTCAGC
The DNA here is from genome assembly GCA_907165245.1 of Habrosyne pyritoides. Taxonomy (NCBI): domain Eukaryota; kingdom Metazoa; phylum Arthropoda; class Insecta; order Lepidoptera; family Drepanidae; genus Habrosyne; species Habrosyne pyritoides. The sequence goes on from OU015592.1 coordinate 3,522,475, forward strand.
CTATGGACATTTGCAACAATAGGGGCATCGCCAATGCGTTGTCGATGGAACTCACCACCTTTGGATTTAACTTTACGGAATAATACAATGAATACTTGATAAAATAAATACGATGTTAGAGAATACGCGAGCACTTTCTTGTTCTGTTTGAATTGAACCGTAGTATTCGGAATATATATCTGTTAAGTCAAGAGATACTTGGCAGCATGTTCTCAGGTACCTATAGGTATGTTGTTTGTCTATTTTCTATCTACAAGCATTTCCTTATCAATTCGAGCTCTTTATTTCTACTTGGCAACTCCCTAGCCATTTATTTATTTTTGGCAAAATATACATACATATATTGGAATATATTATATAATAAGACACGACATTTGTTGTGCTCAGCGTATCCTCAGCGATGGCAAAATGTCATAGCCATAAATCATTGCTAAATAACAAATCAAGAGAAGTACAAAGATAGGCGACAATAACAAATGGAAAAAGTTACAAAAAATAACAATTTATACTCAAGAAAACCCAAAATTTCCATGCAAATATCCCATCTACGTGTTTAGGAAACTGGCTCACGTTTATACACATTATGCCCCTTTATCATACTTTGCATCCCCCACTGCCCTTGTAAAGTCAGAATAAAAATAACAATATTAAATTTGCATGCCAAAGCGACCGGCACGCGAGGCAACCCACCCCATCCTCCCCTGTTTCGAGCGAGCGAGGGTGGCGGTCGAGGGTGTAGTGGGGAAATTGTGACACGTCAAGCGCACGTTTTTGGGGTGGTGTTAGAAATTCGTGCAGGAATGCACTGTCACCCCAATCTGCGTTAGTAATAACGTTCATATCACCTGACTTGTTATGATGTCGGGTAAAGTTTAATGGTATTCAATCGAGTTTTTTTAAGCTGACAATCGTGCTCAGAGGTTATTCAATCTGTCCCTTTCAATAAACAATGGAGTGATTATAATCATTCATTCGATTAATGTCTTTCAGTGCGGCGACTTCTTATGTTTAGTTGAAACCCTTTATTTTACCTGTATCGAAGCGGTTATTTTATCAAAAGGAAATTATCTTCATTGGCTATCTATCAATATCGATGTCATTGACCTTTAATAAGTATAACAAAATATTACTATTTCATTTGCTCAAACATCTATTCTAGTGACAGAGACAAGATCATTTCACCAGCCGTGTCATTAAATCAATTAGGCGTGCGAAGGTAAAGTAATGACTCATGACAAGTTCACATTTGTTTTGTTTTGATAGCACAAAGCAAGCTCCATTCCATGATGGAGTACACAAACGCATGACGGCCGTATCCGGCCCACAATAATGTGAAGGTCAGTGACACGCGAGTCGAGTAGCGCGCGAGTGATTCACTTCGAGTTTAATTATAAGAGAATCGTCTATGGGGGGGCATTATGTACGCTATTATGAAAACCGGTTCGGTTGTGAAGTAATGTTGTTGTTTTTACCATTAGCTATTCAGTTTTTTTTGCCTGCCAGTTTTTTTATTAACGTTTTGAATAGATGTTGTAATTGCATTGGTTAATAATATAATACGAATAAATTTAAATAGGTAGGCAGTCTATATTTAAGTTGTATATATCTTTAGACTGAAAATTAAAGGTATGACACGGTACAGAAGTTCATCGCTAGATGGCGCTAGTCGTTACTAAAATTTTTCGAATACGTTTATATGCAAAATTACATTCGGATCCAAAATTATAATTTACAAAGATGGCTTCTGAATTATGTAAATGTTTGTAGCTCATATAAATACAAGAAAAATATTATCGTAGGGTTTAAATGGAGGGACAAAGGGAAAGGTAAAATAATAACACCTTTATTTTTCGATCTATCCATAGACTAGCGAATAGTTTTTTACGATGGGTCGACGTTGTGGACGATTTATAGGAGCAACCCAAAGATTCTTATATAATGGTTGTTCGTTCGTTTTATTTATTTTTTCGACATTAAGCTACATTAACGTCCAAAGCTATTAATCACGTTTTTATGTAGAGATTACTGATTACATGAAACGATATAGAGCAGGCATTAAGGATCAATTTAAACTAAAACTAAAATGTTTTTTATTGCTGAATCAAAATACATAATCATATGCTACAATTTAACTAAGCCTTCCTATAACAAAATCGGATAGAACGAGGTTTTATTAAGCGATGATGTTTTTTTTATGTCAACAAACTGGCAGACGGTCCACCTGATGGTTAGTGGTTACCGCCCCGCCTGCGGACATTTGCAAAACCAGAGACATCGCCACTGCATTGTCAACCCTGAGACGTGGAGGTTAGGTCTCATGTGCCTGTAATTGTAAAATATGACAATATACACTTTGACAATATTATACATAATGTACCTAGTATTTATAGTTGGTACGTAAGTATCTTATAGACAGGTATATTATTAAAGGCCTAGCTACTGATGTACTATTAATAGGTGCTTTGGTTAGTCACATGCATGAATGAAATGCAGGAGTTGTGGAACTATGTGGGGACTCTTTTAATTATAGGGAATATTATAGAAAATTACAGTACGGACAATACTGCATAAATGCCTAATGCAAGACGGATGGCAACCGACAATTTAACTGTGTTTTCCCTTAAATACGTGTGTCATCGGAGGAATTATCATGAAGGTACATTTTTGAAACTAATCTAACTTCTTAAATTGTCGTTTCGATTTTAAACTTAATATGTAAATTCGGATGACGATATAATAATATGACACCGTCGAACTGATCTGATGATGGAGTCAAAAGGTAGGCGGTTGAACTCTTCAGTGACTAACACCTCGAGTTGGGATCATTTATTTTGTAGTGACAAATCCTATATGCCTATTACACTCACAGCTTCAAGGTGCAAATTTGTTGCTAAAATGTGTTCCGAGTTGATTTGAAAGCCAGTTCTCATCAAGGCTTTCTGTCTTCACCACCTTCGGCCACATCACCACTTACCATGGTGAGATTGTGGTCAAATATAAGCCTATTCACTTTTTAAATATGATCATTTAAACGTGAGACTTTAGCGTGTTTTTAGTTTTTAAAACTATTCAGCTTATTTCAAGATACGGTCGTCACATTGCAACAATTGTGTAAATAATTATAAAAAGTAGGTTCCCCAGTGTTGTGTATGTAACATGGATTAGTGAGATTACAAGAACAATGGCCGAGGGAAATCGACACCGTGAAGAGGCGAGCACCTGTTTAAGCATAATAAATCGTTGCGGCCACGTCACGTAGTCGTTACGTAAAGAACAATGGCCGACTGGGAACGCGACCGTGAACGCGACGCGAATCCTTTATAAAGAATCTATTCCATTTATTTATTCATAACGTTGCCTCCGCTTTATACAATATCGCCATGGAATCGCAAACTGCCAGTGTCGCCCGCCCGCCGTTCCCTAGTACCGTTTCCGTCCGAAGCGGCATAAACAAGAATTTGCATATTTTCGACTGGTCGTGCTCAGCGTGCGAATATCACTTAAAGTAGTTATACGTCGAAGTCGTTTAAAAACCCAGTTTTTCCACTTTTATACATCATTTGTATGTTAATTTTGTGAATTTAATTTCATGCTTGTATATTCTTCTGGTGGATATTTATTGTGTTGTAATGTACCTAATTAATTAATTTATTCATTTATTATAATGACACAGACATGAATGCGTTATTTTGATGCAAATGAATAACGTATTATTGTAATGATGTCTACTTTAAATGCTATGTTATTGAAAAGGTGAATTTCTGTGAGAAATGTCACATGCTGAGGGCATTGCGTTTCCCTTTAACCTAGGGGTGCAATTACATGACTGACATTTTTACCCTATTCATGGCAAGTTAAACGTTTTAATTAAAAGTATTTATGGGGTACTATCCTACATAGTGTTTTAAATAATAATTTAAACATTCAGACAGTGTTGCTATAAAACCAAATTGCATCCTTTCCACACTTGCCACGAACGTTACGTTATTATGTGTACTTTCACCCCGAACTACCGTTACTTGAACTACTGAATATCTTCCGTCTCGCTCGCACATCACCGGCAATCTCGATTACCTCAACGGTCCGTAACAGCCTCTCAGAATATGGCTTTATTTTATATGCCATAGAATTTATTGTACGACGAGGAACGGGTCAATTTATGTTCGGGATGTGGTTTCGATGGTATTTGAAAGGAAACCAAGATACCTACTTATAGATAATTGTTGTTACTTCTATTGATTGGTATCCCATTATGGTCCATAGTAATCAATATAACACGGGAGCAAATAAATAATCAACCTCATTTAATGAGTGCTCGATTTTTAAATATCAAATTGGAATTAATGGAATCATGGATTGAATATATTAAATTTAATAATGTTATATTAAATAATGAAAGTCATGATATAAGCTTTTTGAATATCAAATTGGTATTTGTAGAATATATTAAGCTCAATGGAGTAATATAAGTTCGTTCAAATAATGTCATGTAATTTATTTGTCTTCTTTGAAGTATTATATGTATTATTATTTAAATCTATAGTAATATTATAAAGAGGAAAGATTTGTATGTAAGTATTTTTGTTACTGTTTCACGCAAAAACTACGAAACGGATATTGATGAAACTTGGCACATAGATAGAGCATATCCTGGAATAACATATAGGCTACTTTTTATCCCGGGAAAATGTGATATCCCACGGGAACGCGGGTAATACCGCAGGGGAGAGCTATAAGATATAAAAGTGAGCTAGATCACCCTGATTCACACGCTCTTAGTTTAATCCTCCTTCCTATCCTATATTATAAATGCGACAGTTTCTGAGAATAGATGTATTGATGTTTGTTACTCTTTCACGCAAAAACTACTCATCTGTTTTGGCTGAAACTTGGCACATATCTAGTTTGTAAACTGTATTTAATTAACACATTGGATACTTTTACCCCGGGGTAGTGTTACATCCCTCACGATACCGGATGCAACCGCGGGAGACAGTTAGTAAGGAATAAAGGGCTAACTCGGTAGGGATAAGTGTTCCCCTCGAAAATAGCGATCCTAGTCAACAAAATCAGAATCAATATATTTTCATAAATAATTCAGTAAATGCACATAATATGCATATAGGTTTCCGCTACACAATTCAAATCACGACTCGACAAACGGAGGTCAAGAATTTTTCACATGGTGACGCAAATGCATTCTTCACACAGTTACCAGTTACCACAGGTTACACTCGCCATGTTATGACTTTTGTTTGCCCTCTAAATGCATGCCCAGTGGGCGATCGAGTCGCCCGACCGGTTTTCGAAATAGCCCCATAAATACATACCAACGTTACACTATCTCGATAATCTCTCACATACATTCATCTCTTTCTAATCGCCGTAAGCGGGAAGATTCATGGTGCCCTTTAAGGGAATTTTGCTGTCGAATCTTAATCGGTTCGTAGAAGAATTTATCACTAACCTTTTCGTAATACTTGTTAGGATGCGGCCGCTTTTATATTATGTTAAGGGTCTGTGAGGTTGTAGTTTTATTGTGGATCTGTCTTGTGGAATGGACAACTAATTGAATAGGAATGTCGACTTTAGTAGTTAGGAGTTGGGAGCTACGAACGGACGATAACTATCTGAAGCGAGCAAAGGAATGACTTCACTCGCTTCTGATAGTTCTATGAAATTTTATGATTCGAATTGGAATCTAGTAATTTACGAATTTACCTTTGGTATGTTCTATGACACACAAATTCATTATGGGTTTACAACTGAAAATATTTACTATTGTCAATTAGTCAAGTTTCATAATCGATTCGTTTCTACTTGACTGTTTAAACAAAACAACTTAATCAAGCGTTTAAATTCGAGACGGCAGCTAAACCTAATATGGTAGGTATTGTTGTTAAAATACTCGTGATGGCGTGTAGCCTGTAGGTCAAGTGAAGCGAGGATAGTATTCAAGATGGCGGATGGTTACGTCACCCGCCGCCCGCGCGCGGTGCGCGGGCGCATGAAATTGATCGTTGCGCTGATTGACGCTCACGGCCTTTTGTGCATTAAATATTATACAATTCATAAAGTGACTAGTTATGATAATAATATTAGTTCCGTCTGAGAATGAATAATTATTAAGTATTTGATCCCGTTTGTAACGAGTACCTAGAACTATATACATACTAGCCTAACGGTAAGTATACCCAGATACTATAATGTTGTTTATTAAATGCTTTCCGCTTCGCGGCTTATTCACGTTTCAACGGAATTCTCTCACAAAGTCAAGTTCCCTATTTTACCCCCTTAGGGTCGGAATATCCTAAAATATATTTTTTACTAATACCTACAACTTTTGAGATTTTATTGTGAGTGAGTCAGTGGTATTTTGCTTATATAAATTTGGATAATACGTCCATTTTTGCCTTTCTGATTACCATATTTATAGCTGTTGAATGAAATGTCATAATCATAGTTGGTTGATCTTTATCGACTCATCCATCACTCGCGTCTGCAATACATAATTATCATAGGTGATGCATTGGCAGAAATACAATAGGAATGATTTATTAACATTTATGTCACTTCCCTTGTTATGAAACTCAAGTAATGTAAGTGTCCAATTGTTGTTTGTTGTAGAATTAGTAACCAAGTAATGTAACTAATCTGTCTTAGCAGAAATATATCCGATGTTGGTGAGTAGATATATGATAAAGTTTACCAATAAATTCACCTTCACAACATACAAGACCTATAAAATATTTATTTGAACCAAAATTTTTCAAAAGTATTCTCTTTATAAATAATTGTCTCGACTGTTCAATACACGTGTACAATAATAAATAAATATTGTAAGCCATGACCTTGTTGTTTCTTTTTCAATACCCATAAAATAGCTTCTTCAGACATCAAACGATTGAATTACACGAGCGTGCCCCATTGAGGACAATAGCCTTAGAACGGAAACTGGGTTCCGTCGGCGTCGCATCGTCGAGTCAAATCGCAATATTGCCAACACGATAAACATTTTTAGGTTATTGGTATGGCCACACTCGATTATTTGTCACTTAATTCATTTTAATGATTATTCAATGTTAAAAACATGGAAAGTTTGCATAATCTCCAAATAAATAACCATGATCATTTCAATTTGGCATTCCTAGTTATTATTTACATTAATTAATTAAGTTATATAAAAATATCAACTAAACATAAAAAGGAAACTGAAGAGATATCTAACATTAAAAATCATCTTAATAGTTTGACATTGGTTAGTGTTTCAACATCTTTATTAGCATTGGAATCCTATCAATCGAAATCCAACTTCTTATTTTGCATATAATTTTTATTCGTTTTTAGTTTCCAAATTTATATCATTCATAAATCTAAGTCAAATGAATTCTAAATACAACTTTTAAAAGCCTATACTAATTATTGTTTTGTATCGAAATACTGCAACCCCTGCGACGCGTTTACTATAATTGCTGTAATTAATATTACAATAGTAATTATAAAGCAAAACAATTCTTTTGTTATCTATCTGTATAATTGTTACGTAACATGACGTTAAATCTTCGTATTATTGCCATGCTGCAAATTAAAATAACAACTCGGATCGCTTTGCTCGTCTCGCTATTTATAGTCAGCCAATGTTTATTCATTAGTTAGTGATTAGGCCCCATGATAAATACATCGGTTTCACAAATCTGTTTTAAATGCCGACCTCGTCCGAAAACACAGTTTATCCGTTTTAGGTATTTTACATTTGCAATTTATTAAGAACGTTTATAACCTGTTATAGCTCGAAGCGATCACGTCTATTTAATGTTAATTCAAGCAAGAACTCGTTTGTGAAACCTCATTGGAATGTATTCTGTAAAAAGGTAACACCTGTTAAATAAAAAGGAAGCCAGATGACAGCTGGGGGAATATTGGGTCGCTGGCAGATAATGAATGATGCTACAGGAAAACGTCGGGTAGGGTGCACGCAGCAAAATGGCCGAAGCGACACGCGCAATAATGGCGGGACGGCCTTGGGCCGTATTCGCAATCAACTTATTATTCAATCTCATGTCGCGAATTGGTCCGAGGTCCACTGGCCGTTGACCCCGCTGTTCCACTCCACTCGTTAACGTTCTGTCCGGAGGCTGATAGATTGTATTACATAATGTCGGTATGCCATTATTTTCTTAGCCTTTTATTATTTTTTGTATTTATTATTTCTCATTGTCAGTAGGTGTATCGACCTTATGATTATGACTGAACATACTTTAGTAAATACGCTTTATTATAGGACACAGAATAGGTATGGTTCCCACCAGTTTTCCTTTAGGACCGGGTTGAGTAATTAGTTGATTGATCATTAGTACACCATTACCTGAACTTGTATAGACGGGCTTTTGGCATTCATGAGAAATTCCCGAAATTAGGTAAAGATTTTCTCAGATAATCCGTCTTAGGTCAATATTACGCAACTAGCTTTCCGCAGTGGCTTTACCCGTGTTCTCGAGGGATTTTACATTTTCTCGGGATAAAAGTATCCTATTTGTTAATCCAGGTTATAAGCTATCTTTCTGCCACGTTTCATTCATCCATCATGCATCCTCGCAATTTTAATATAAGTAGGGTACATAATGATTATCTTTATCGAGAGTAGTTCTAAATAAGCACTAGAAAGCATTAGCAAAAGGCTACTATGTACCAATAATAATTGGTACTTACTTCATTTCATACTATCTGATTACGCTGCATGCTTTAAAATGCCACCATCCATCACCTGCCTGTTCAATTACTACTTATTTGGAGTTGGCACAATATGTACCCTACCATTCATCACTCCTATCGCGGCAATCACCCCCTCACTCCTTTCTTACCCCTCCTTTCACCACTGCTTCCCGTATGTTCATCTAACTTTTGTAGTTGGGTTTATTTAAATAGTCGAATTCTCTAATAAATAATGACATTAGTGCTACAGGTCTAAAGTAAAATAGAGCTAAAATTGTAAAGGTCGTCGGTCGGTGAAGACTGAGGTTGACGTGAATCCAACCCGGTCCGTTATGTCCTCTTAGAGAACAATAGCTTGTTCGCACGACTCGACTAATGGGAAATGTTTGTTTTTCAACCTCACACAATAGCTGCTGCTCATTGCTGCCTTTATTATTATCTCCTATAGAAATTTAAAAAATAATATTCTTTGTTTCACTTAAAATCTTCAATGGTACACTCCTTTTACCACTATGTACCAGGTCGATAGCGTCATAGTGTAACTTATAAATAGCCCTCCATGACTGTGCTATAAAAACGTTGGAAAATAACTGATGAGGAAATAAGCCCATTAAAAATGATGGATCCGGATCCAAATTATTCATATAACAGTATACCTACAGCTTACCAAGAATCGAGAGAGCATGTTTAAATTGATGCCGCAAAAAATGTTACTCATACGAAGATTGTTATAAAACCAGGCTATAAATTAGTAGCCGCGAGACGTTCCGAAGAGTCGACCTTGATTGAAGGCTCATTAGCCCCGCGGAGTCAAGACGAGAGACCACGCATCGAACCGGTCGCGGTCGTGAGTCCGCATGATTTATGCCTTTGCCTTTACAAAGAGCTTGTCTTTTTTTTCACCAGACCGGTTTACCCGTCGTTCCCCGCCGCGCTGGCCGGTTTTTGTTGCGCTACCTGGATCCCGTGGAAAAAATATAGTGTCAGCTTTTTTCATCGTAATAATAATACTGAGCATTCCTTTTGTGGCACATGCGGACGTGGGCACTGCTAGAACGTGATGTGATGGCGCTGTGGCTTCATTATATTAATGGACTCGACCGGATGAATACAAAGACGGGGCCTTTAAACTTTATCGCGTGTAGTATACGTGTTCCCCGGTATACGCGCCGTGAAATTGGATTTATGAATATGATAACAATCATCGGAGCCGAGTACTAATTCACGTGCATAAACGATTTAATACGAAAATATCGGCTTATCTAAATTACTTAAGTGGCTTTCTGTGTTTTTGAGTAACAATGAAGATATTATGTAATAAAAATAAAGAATGTTTAATTATTACTACGCGCATTTAAATGCGTTAGTTTCAAAAACGATTTGCAATAAAGATGGTATTGGATACCAAATATTTGCATTGATTGAAATCCTCCAGCATTCATAATGATAATTATTGATGTTAAATTAAATGTTTGCCCTTGTCTATCAATGAAGCATTAAAATCATAAATTGTTTGCAGATTTGATTATTAAAATGATCGCCCGGTAGTTATTTGTTGATTCTTCGTTCGACCTTTATTTGACATTGGCCGACGAACCTGGCTCGGCCTCGCTACAACGTGTTTTTGTTGCACTTTTTTTCCATGGACTTTATTTATCAGCCGGCATATTATGTACCACCTGCCGCGGTCGTTACCCGCTTAGAAAAACTCCCCCTCTGCAACAAAAGAGATTCCCAAAGTTATTCTAACTTATAATTACAACTCACAAAGAGCTCAGGCCAGAAAGCATCATTTTTTGTTACTAACAAAAAATCCCCCTTTAAATTCTTTGGAAATTCTCCTACTTAAATACGGGTCGTATGTGGACCTGCGTTTTTTTTTCGCAAAAAAAAGGTAAACAATTCTTTCCTTTGCTATAGAATCGGAGGGATTTCGATGCGCTATGAGATTCGTTTCGTCAGAATGTGCAACAACAAAGGATGTAATATATGAGGGAGAGACAGATTTACAACTGTATTGTGAACGGAACAGTTACAGCGTAAAGGTCATTATAGCGTGGGATATTAAATCGACGAATTTAACTTCACTATCTGAAAATTTTATTCGACTTTTGTTGCCACAATTTGTGACGTCATCATCTGCCTGCCCTGTTCCCAGTCATTTTGTGGCCCTTCCACTTACTATCTCAGCATTAACTCCTTTATTCATATTATCATCTCTCACACAATCCAGTTTTTTCTTCGGTCTTCCTCTGCTCAGATGCTTGTCTGCTATATATATTGATTCATTATTTAGTCACATGGCTTTCATTCCTCCTCCTGATTTGTCCATACCATGACAAACGGTTCCTTCTTAACTTTTTAGCCACTGGTTTCGAACATCAGCTCTCGAAGATCCTCAAAATCTACACATTTCTGATCCTATCCTTAGCATTCTTATCTCAGCTTCCTGTAATCGTTTTCATCCATTACCTTTACTGTCCAACATTTAGAACCTTTACATATTGAATACATTAAGACACGTCTTATCAGGGATTTGTTTATTTACCCTTTAGCTTAAACTTTTGTGCCATGCAGAACTAAAATGTTGATATGTATAACAACAGTGTTTATAATATTAAACTAGGTGTTTAAATGTTTCTAGAACGAATACCAGTTACTAAATCGTTTCTGCGATTGTTTCTCTCATTGATATTAACGCGTCATCATGAAGTATCTGATGGTCGAGTCGATCCGTTATGATAATGTTCTTTTTTGTGATAATGTAACCTTTAGACAGAATACTTATTAACATTCTTATTTTTTTTTTGTTCAGCGTTATAATTGAAGTAGTCACTGTAGCAGTTGTTAGGTATATCAATATAATCATTTTTGGCTTCAATTATCTCTTGTTTATGTCCAAGTTTCTTAGCAAAATTTATAAAATGATATTGTATCATTTCACAGAATTTAGTGACAACATTTATTGGATATTCTAAAAATATCATTACAATACAAATCGTATAATCAGTGACACCCAAGTCAAATAACAACAGCAAATATTCAATTACTTTTATTATTATTCGTATAATAAATACTTCTTAACAACTTGTTATGTTACTATAACCTTGAGCCAAACACCTGGTGTATGATAGTGTGTCTGTCCTAATTTTTTTTTAAATACAATCGCTTTTTTGTAATCAAATGTCCAAATCAATTCAAATTCCTTGCTAATGAATTGGTCGGAAGTGGTACTCATGTATCGTTAATATCGCCAACATATTGAAGCAACAATTGTGGGCGGAGTATCGATCCCTGTGGAACGCTTTTAAGAAAAAATATAAGGTTACCTTGCGACTTATTTATCAATTTGTGTCTGGATTTTAAACATTGGATATTGGGTGCTGGATTAAAGTTTGTCCAATATAAGAAGTCCCTTTTGTCGTTAAAGAATGTCACTGAAAAATTTACTTTATTGGTTTTAAAATACGGTTTATCTATTTATCTTATGTTTAATTCTATGATGATGTAAATGTATTATGAAGCAAAAAGGTTAATTTTTCTACAATATACTAAAACGAGGATTCTGATATTGGACAATCAATGTAGATAAACATAGAATAATTAATGGCCATGTAAAACATTCTTGTTGACGAAGTTGGAATTCTATTAGTAAATTGTCGTTATGATTATTTGTATTGATAGCAATCCGATTAAACAGCTTAGCGTCTAAGCTTAGTGGATAATTTTATCGTATCAAGCTTAACTTAGATACGTTAAAATTATTCCTAAATACAATCAGACGTCTGAGTATTTTAGTGTCTGTGTAGATAATGTTAATCGAAATCTTCATTTATTTTTCTTTGATATCAAACAAGAGTTTATGATTTGTTATTAGCTAGACTCGCAACCACTTACGCATTGCTTTTAAGATTTAGTAACGTTTTAGTATTATTTACTTTCTGAGGTACTTTTTTTTCGTAATTTCTAACCTAACAAAGTCATTGTACCTAAAACGAAACGTTTCTTAAATGGCAACTGAATTATTACGAAAACGTTTTGCTATAAATGAATTTCTCCCAAAAACGTAGATACCATAAAAATAATGTTTAAGTGACTTGATTGCAAAAGCAACGCCACAAATTAAGAGTTGGCAAAGTTTCTCAATCAAGTAAAACATTGCAGGCAGTTGTCAAAGAAGTTGTAAGCGGATATAAATCTCAGTTTAGCTCGATATTGCCCCCAACTGCTCCTACAGAGAACAAAGTTCTCAAAAGAAATGTCGAACTTTTAATGCTCTTTCCTCGAGTTCTAATAATAGGGGAAACTTTTGTGCGGTTTCTTCAGCGAAGGCACCTAAACATGGCCCTGGGCAACTATTATTTGATAACGCGATGTGAGTAGTTTGATATTTAAATATGGAATCTTATTTAAATATAGTAAGATTTAATTTTGAAATTCATTCAATTAAAAAAAAATTAAAAAATAAATAAAATAAAATAAGTTCGAAATTGTCTCTTATCTATCGGTCTATTTTTGGCGGCTAAACGGATTTGGATGAAATTTGGTAAGATTGCGTTTTGGGGAAGGACATAGGCTCATCGTACATTAAGCGGGTGAAACTGCGAGGCGGAAGCTACTACGTTTTAATTCATGAACTTGAAAATATAAATGCGTTTTAATAAAAGCATTCAATCGTTTGTCAAAGTCGGATTTAATCAGTAAGTTTTTATTGCTGGCAATCAACGCGCCATTAGCACAATCCATTATTGATAACTAGATCTAAAAATACTTTAACATTATTCTATAGTATTTTTTTATTTTTTCTATCACATCGGAATGTTAAATGTTTAATAGTTAATTTGGTCTTATAGATTGCATATTATCACAGATTTATATGTTACGTTTTTTAAGCCTAGATTAATTGGGTTATCTGCGATTATACGGTTACCAGCTGACTTACTATCCAAGGATAAATAGAGGGCGTTGTTTCGGTGACGTTTTAAGGAGCAATTTGGTTGACAACCGTTTCCCGTGCGGTCACCGACTCAACGCCCTCTATTTACCCTTGGAAGGTAGCTGGTAGGTAATCGTATATTTCGAACTTTGTTACTGCTTCTACTTTAGTTATGATGAATCTGAAACTAGGTTTTAGTCACAATAAGTTTGATATTAAAGTTTGCCTTATTACTAATAAATTAGGGGTCGCAATATGCATGCCAACCCTACAGGAATAATTTTGTTGACCATTTGGTTTAGGTAAATACACATGGTTATAGATATACTCTTTAATTGCCCCTTAAATTTAACTGGGGTAATAGTATTCATCCGTTGATTATAATTTACTTAGACCTTTAAATAAAAAAAAAATAAGCATTAATAGCATAGGACTAATAATAACGTACATATCTCCTAATAAATCAATTTAAAAAAGAAACATTTTCAAAACCATTAATTCAGTTCCAGTTTAGGCACTCGGAAGGCACTTATGAAGGTCAAATTTAAAGTTACTGAAGCTACTACCTGATATATATGAATTGATTCGCTTATTTGCACGATTCAAGACCAATTCAGTTTACCCACGGAGGGCACTTCAAGGCCAAATTAACTGAAGCTACCATAATAATAAAATGTAGACAGATCCGACTTGTTTTTATTCAACTGACAATACTCTAACTACACAAAAAATAAATAGCAGACACATCAATAAAACTGAAGACAATACGTCATTATTATGACATTTGTTTACCCTTGTAATGAGTGTCAATATTAAATCACAGATATCAGACAACTAGAAATGAATTTAATATTAAAGCACACAATAGAATGAAGTAACAAACAACTTGGGATTAAATGTTTGTTTAGTAAGATGACTAGGGTTGCCAGTTGTCCGGTATTTAAGCGTACAGTCCGGTATTTTCGAGGCCTGTCCGGTAAAAAATAAATGGTCATACCGGACTGAACAATGTCCGGTATTTTGAGGAAAGTCGGTACTACTGGTCACAACTGCCTAGAAAAGTAGGCATATGAAATCCCTCTGTCTGCGTCTGTGGGCTCTCACTTCACCACTGTATACCCTTACTTTTAAGCCGGGTATTTTTTCCCGACTCACCTGGCAACCCTAAACATGACAGGCCGGTGCGTTCCAAGATCTTATATCAGTGTGAGACACATTGTATATATCCCTTATAAGGTCAATGGAAGTGAAGGTAAATGGTGGGATGAAGGTCTAAGGTTCGTTTACTAATGACCTTGGTTTCGGTTAAGGAAAGCAGCGCGAACAACCGTACACCGACTTTCATCACCGCTTTTTACACCGTCTAGTTGAAAATCTATCAGCAAGTGCTACTAGTCCATCAGGTACTCTGTTCCTGTCTTTGCTGCTTACTGACCAGTTACGGCTATCTAAACTGATATTGTAGAGAAAAACAGGTGTGTCGTAAAGACATACTACTGGAGTGAAACTTTGTATTACAGGGTAACATTTTAATTATTCATCAATCAATTTTGAACAGCATAGATTGTGTTTATCATTCATTCATTTTTCATCATACAAAAGTTGCGGATCACAATTTCAATGCCCTCCCATCAGAAGTTTCACTTTAAAAGATTTGTATTTAGTAAACTCTTAAACTACTGGACCTATTTTTATAATTATTTCACGGTTAGAAAGCTACTTTATCCAGCAGTAACATGTGAAATCTTAAATATAGAAAATCTTAATTATAGAGGTAGTATAGATATTAGGTAAAACAGTTCCGAATTCCAAATAAAGCATCTGTCAAGAGCTACGATGGTCTATACAGTCTACAGACAAAGCTGTAACAGACCATTGAGTTCTAATGTACTACGTACTAAAGGAGACGCCTCATGTCGATTGTTTGTAACACTCTTTTGAGCGCGCGCACTCGTAACTCAACTTATCCTACCGGCACGCTATGATGGCCGTTTTGACGTTACAGATTGTCATGGGAAAAAAGACTGTATTGCTTTGGAATGCTGATTTCCATCATACAATTAGCTGTTGGATCAATAGAGGCACCTTACGTTTGAAGGAATAAAGGTTATTCTTCTTTGTCATTGTTAAACGTCAAAAGGGCCATCGTAGCATGCCGCAAGTTTAGTCTATGGGAACATAACACCGCTTGCCCCGCGCATGCCCCGCTGTCATCAAGTTCGCGCTGTCTTTTATTTGAAATAGCTTCTCTAGCACGTTGTACATTATAACTACTAGCTGTCCCCCGCGGTTTCACCCGCTTTCCCGATGGATAAGAAAAAAAATCCTGGTATTAAGTAGCCTATGTTATTCCAAGGCAAACTTAATCTATGTGCAAAGTTTCATCCAAATTCGTTCGGCAGCTTTTGCTTGAAAGAGTAACAAACATCCATACTCACAAACTTCCGCATTTATAATATTAGTAGGATGTAACAGACTTTGAAGTTATCGAAATCTTTGGATCCCGTGTCGACAGCACAAAAACTAACCCTATGGCGTCATGACAAGGTTCAACAAACAATTAAGGTTGGATAAATAGATTCTAATAATAGACCTAATCTCGATAGAAATAAAGCTGATTATTCTATGACGTTTCTAACTGTCAAAACGGTCCTTTTAGAACTAGTTAAGTAGTGTTTAATGGTACCCCGTGGAGATGTACCAGTCGAGGTCTCAGCTAATGTCAGATCAGATGACCGACTTCCACTAAATGAGCCGAAAGATAAGACTCGGTTGTATTCGGCCGCCACATTATGACCTTTGTATTATCACGAATTTTGACACTTGATCCGGTACAGCTGGGACGTGCCAACATGTTGTGTTATGATACTAAAATGTGTTAGTTATGAAAATATTTATTTTGGCTTGGGTATGCTGCCTGGATTTTGTTTCATAGCTTCTACTTAATTATAGCGGGTAACATTTGCTTTCAGCTTAAGTGTTCTATATTTACAATTATTGTTGTACTTGGTGGTATCTCCCGTATTCGCTAGATAAATGTTAAATTTAATTTAAATCCGATTAGCCGATACGGCGGTGAGATGTAACAGACGCATTTATAATATTCGTTAAAAAGTTTTTATTATGTTAGATAATATATTTAAGAACTAGCATAAATCCATTTTAACTTCATTCTTAATTTAAAAACACTCAATACAGTCAGCAACATAAGTAGCTTGCATAAGTATGCTTAAACTAATAGTGCATGTTTTTGTAGAGACGTAATATCTACAACACACATATTAACTTTGTCTTTATAATTGTAGTTTGTAAACGTATAAAATTACTGACTGTTCAGCCACTTAAGTTGCTTGTCGAGCACCCTCTAGTTGAGAATCGGCTGCACCTGAGAGCGAGTCTTAGTAGCCATTCTTAACTTAGTGTACTTAATACTTATACTTCGGTTACATCATCACTAACATACCATAGTAAGATTGTATATATATATTTTATGCCACATGGACCGACAAACAAGCGGACGGTCCACTTGATGGTAAGTGGTCATCGCCGCCTATAGACATTTGCAACACTAGGGGCATCGCCAATGCGTTGTCGACCCTGAGACGTGAAGTTGTTGAGTCTCATGTGGCTGTAATTTACTTTATAAGAATCATCCCTTCATGACTATCTATATTTTATCGAGGTATACTTGGCATAAAAAAACAAATCAGAAAGTATTATAAATATTGTCATTTCCCTTCATATAAATACAGCTAAACACTAAACCTCTAATTGTGCTCTTGTTAAATGATGGAATATAATTGCCTTCTATTTTACACCATAACTTCCTGTTTTCTATCTGATTTCCTGCTATCTATGAAATAGCACTTCGATAGATAATTGCACCTTTTGCTGTTGAAATTGTTAAAGGAAATTACGGTTGTTGCCTCAGTTCTAATGAGTCCCCAGATGAAGTTGGCGAGGCTTTCATTAAGTGCCTTCTGCTTGCTTTAGCTCATTACCTTTCAGCAATTATTATCGTATTTATTTGTACTATATATAGGTTTAATTTTCCTTCTGCAAAAATCATTTAACTAACTGAAAAACGGTCAAGTGCCTGTCGGACTCTCACTCGAAGTATTACTAACCTGGGTAAGTACATTATTAAAAAAAATGCCGTAAAATACACTTACGTTTACTGTAAAATACACTTACGTTTACTGTAAAATACACTTACGTTTACTGTAAAATACACTTACGTTTACTGTAAAATACTTTACGTTTACGGATACAATGGGTAAAGCTAAAAATAAAAGTTTGCTTAAAAACCCCGTGACGAGACATCGAAGTGTTAAGGTTTCAAATTCCACCATTTTGATACCGAACCCTAAAAACCATTGAGTAACGTCTCAGCTTACATTCCAAATACAAACGTTATATTTAAACTTTCACGTTTATTTATAGCAGTTTTAATACGCCGTTTAAAATGCGTAGGTGTATATTTTATCTGCGGAAATTTATACAAAACATCTGCCTAATACATGTGTTTTTAAATAGTGTAAATATTCCAGTTTCGCAATACAAAGTGTAATAAGTGCGTTATCGGCTCGCGTACGAGTGCACGGTATAACACCGTTATCATTATTATTATCGCTATCGCTATCGTTATCACACATGCGATAACACTTCAAATGCTTCGCTAATCGTAAAGGCTCGATATCTAACAAGGTATTTTTATTGTCGTTTCCTATTTATAGAATTGGACTTAAGTGGTTCGGATGAGTCCGTGACAAATCGGGTTTCTTCGTTATATTAAAGGTCAGAAGAGGGCATTGTCATTTGTAGATAAGCCTGGTAATTCCATCTTAAACGGATTTTTTTTTCCAAATCCTTATCGAGTAGGTATCATACGGGTATATAGAATACTAGCCGTCCTCCGCGGTTTCACCCGCGATTATCGATTGCATATATAGCATATCCTTCGCGCAATCAAATGTTTTAATATACCAATTTTAATCAAAATCGGTCGAGACGTTCTTCAGTTATAAAAGGGCATACGTAGACTTGGCGTCAGTGAGTCATTAAACGAATTTTTATCACAAAATTTAATTTTTCACACAGATCCTACAAACTAGCTGTCCCCCGCGGTTTTACCCGCGTTGCGTAGTTTTAAAGATTTAAGCATACATAGGGATATAGGGACATAGGGACAGAGAAAGCGACTTTGTTTTATACTATGTAGTGATATATAGTCTGACAGACCAGTTGGCTTGGTGGTTAGCGACTCTGACTACCAAACCGAAGGTCGCGGATTCGATTCCCACCCAGGACAAACATTTATGTGCATGAACATGTCTGTTTGTTCTGTGTCTGGTTGTAAATACCTAGTACATATAATATGATATACAGTGTAAACTCTTTATAACGAAACTCAAGGGACTGAGCATTTTTTGTCGTTATAGAGAGTTATCGTTATATAGAGTGAACAAAAAAAAACAAAACAAAGTGAACAAACCAACCAACTTGGGCTCACTTCAACGTTATAGGGAGTTTATCGTTATAAAGGATAACGTTATAAAGAGTTTACACTGTATATATATTATACGTACTAGGTATAAACTAAGCAGATGAGTTATCTCAGTGAGATGAGGTATATACTAACTCATCTGCTTAGTTTGGGACCAGATGGCCGTGTATAAAGAATGTCCCAGGATATTTATGTATATATATAGGATGAATACCACATGTTAATCATCTTTATTTAAGCCAACCCACATAATCTCACGTGGTCCGAATTAAATCGGCCCACATCTGTAATAATGACCTTAATTTGACTGAAAGACCCACGTGTATAGATCTACAATGTATAATAATTATATTATTAGCCCACATACATATTTTATTATTATTCGTGCCAAAGTGGAACTAATTCTAATGTAATGAAGATGTGGCAACCAATTAATTACATTAATTCATTGATACTTCAACTACTTCAGTTTTACTAACTTCTATAGTAAATACCCTAACTTCTCAGAACTCTAACTCTCTCTGTCACGTTTTCAACACACCGCACAGTACATTCCTATTCTCTTTATTTCTTTTTAAAAGCGATTTTCTTTTTAATAACCATAGACAAAAGTCATATATTTAAAAAAAACTACTAAAAGTTCAATAAAAAGGTCATTGATATCAGATTTATTATCTTTTATGATACGCTAGATAAGGTATTTACTTAAATAACAATTTCCAACTGTGAAATTATTTTCAAATGACTGTTTATTCGCACCTTTACGTGTGTAATAGCTTCCAGTTGTTGTAATAATCCATCAGTCAACATGACCAATATGTAAAATGTACCTATATAGCAGTTATACAGCTTCAGGCCCCAGTATATAACTGTCAAAGGACCCCTAGCCACAATTGAATATGATAGATTGTCTATTGTACCGTTGCTCCTCTGAGATTGATTGCGTCGTGCTCGTAGAAAGCATAGTTGTGTGCTCACTTTCAATGGATATAGGACGTGTTTTGTTTTCATAATGTTGCTTAAAGAAAAGTGTAAGGAAATATAATAATAATATGTTTTACTAACTTCTATAGTAAATACCCTAACTTCTATAGTAAATACCCTAACTTCTCAGAACTCTAACTCTCTCTGTCACGTTTTCAACACACCGCACAGTACATTCCTATTCTCTTTATTTCTTTTTAAAAGCGATTTTCTTTTTAATAACCATAGACAAAAGTCATATATTTAAAAAAAACTACTAAAAGTTCAATAAAAAGGTCATTGATATCAGATTTATTATCTTTTATGATACGCTAGATAAGGTATTTACTTAAATAACAATTTCCAACTGTGAAATTATTTTCAAATGACTGTTTATTCGCACCTTTACGTGTGTAATAGCTTCCAGTTGTTGTAATAATCCATCAGTCAACATGACCAATATGTAAAATGTACCTATATAGCAGTTATACAGCTTCAGGCCCCAGTATATAACTGTCAAAGGACCCCTAGCCACAATTGAATATGATAGATTGTCTATTGTACCGTTGCTCCTCTGAGATTGATTGCGTCGTGCTCGTAGAAAGCATAGTTGTGTGCTCACTTTCAATGGATATAGGACGTGTTTTGTTTTCATAATGTTGCTTAAAGAAAAGTGTAAGGAAATATAATAATAATATGTTTGAATAAATTCTATCAAACTATCCCTACTAATATTATAAATGTGAATGTATGTTTGTTTGTTACGCTTTCATGCGAAAATTACTTAACCGATCATCATGAAACTTTGATATTCTTGGAGGTATTAAAAGTAACATAGGATTCTTTTTGTGCCGGGAAAATGTTGCATACCTCGGGAACGCGGGTGAAACCGCGGGGGACAGTAGTAATATTATTAATGCGAAAGTTTGAAAGGTTGGTTGTATGGATGTTCGTTACTCTTACGAAAAAACTACTTAGCGGATTTGCATGAAATTTTGTATGTGGATAATTTATAACCTAGATTAACAGATAGAATAGTTTTTATCCCGGGATAATTTTACATCCTTCGGGAACGCGGGTGAAACCGCGGGGGAAAGCTAGTTACTTATAAATGGGAATGTTTGTGAGAGTAAACTTGGTACATAAATTGTTTATAACCTAAATAAACACATAGGATGCCGATCACTATAGCGATCCGTCGGGAACGTTGGTGAAGCCGTAGGGAACAACATTTAATTGGCTAAATAATCGACACTCTAGTTTGTAGGATGTCTACGGGTACTGAAATATTAATATTCTTTTGAAGAAAATAAAATACTGCTTTTAGATTCAGTCTGGAGTTCCACACTACCATTGCAAGTAGAGTCGTAAACAACAAAGAGACAGACGCACTCAATTTATATTGAGACTGGATATTCGGTTTATTTCACAAGCATTTCTATACGTAAATAGTGACATGATTAATACCGGTATCGTAAATACCGAAACCATAAACTCAGTATCAGCTGCAGTTCAAAGGTCAGACGACAGCTTAGAAACCAATTATAATACATTGTGTAAGAGGGAATAAAATTGGACACACTATTTGGATAAAGAGGCTAATGACACATAATATTATGCAAATTAATTCATAAATATTTATGGGACAAAAGCTATAAAACAATTCTTAACCTCAGAACACAAACCTGTATCACCAGTTTAATTTATTTCGTTATCTATACGAACATTTATTATATTGCGTAACCTGAATTTATAAAATCGATTCATTATGCGATTGTTAATTTATAGCATTAGAATCGAGTTCATAGGTATCATAAAATAGATCGTAATCCAATCCGGTTGTAACCGAACGGAGTCGGTTACACCATCTGTAATTAACATACGAGGAACTGCAGTTTAACAGGCGATTAATTAGCGCAATGGACCGTCGAGTGGAGTGACCTGAACTGAAGGAGTGGCGATCTCATTACCGTCGACGACTGACATGGGATTTATTGCGCTATTAAAATTCAAATTAGCGAAAGTTAACGCAATGAAATATTGTGTCAACCGACACGCGGTATTAAATGATCAAGATTGAATAAAAATATTACCTACCAATTTTTGTTTTTTAAAAGGTCGCGCACTAGCTGTTTTGTGGGTGGTTTTGATAGTTGAGATATGTATGTACTCACATTAATTAAATTGTTCCTTGGAAGTTGGAATGTTATCTTATTGTCACGCGGGGTTATCGCAAATTACTGGGGAATTTAACAGACAACATTTATCTACTGGACCATTTATACTATCAATTCTAGGTTCTCCAAGAATTGCTTCATTAATTCAATACCTGATTGAATGAACTATATTGAAATACGTTATAACAATCGTTTTAGTGTTGATTCTGCTAATGACGATGTTCCTGGTAATGTCCTATTAATATTATAAATGGGAAAGTTTGTGAGGATTGTATGGATGTATGGATTTGGATGAAACTTGGCACATAGATAGAGCATTCCTTAGAATAACTACTAGAATACTTTTTATCCCGGGAAAATGTAACATTCCCCGGGAATGCGATTGAAACCGCGCGGGACAACTAATCTATATCTATACTAATATTATAAAGAGGAAAGATTTGTATGTAAGTACGTTTGTTAATCTTTCACGCAAAAACTACTAAACGGATTTAGATGCAACTTGGCACATAGATAGAGCATATCCTGGAAAAACATATAGGCTACTTTTTATCCTTAAGGAAAATGTTACATCACCCGGGAATGCGAGTGATACCGCAAGGGACAGCTTATTAATATTATCAATGGGAAAGATTGTGAGAATCGATGTATGGTTGTTACTCTTTCACGCAAAAATTACCGAACGGATTTGGATGAAACTTGGCACGTAGATAGAGCATGCCTTTGAATAACATATGGGTTACTTTTTATCGCGGGAAAATTTAACATCCCTCGGGAACACAGGTAAAATCGCGGGTAACAGTTAATTGCAAATAATTTTCTTGCTTTTCCACTCTTATCTTGTGATGGATTGTGTATGAATGTATTTACGATGAATACAGAAAATACGGCTGGCGTGAAAACCAAAGATTTATCTATTGTTATCACGTAAGAAAACGAGGTCATCCATTTTCCTTGACACTAATCGTCCAATGTTTATGATATTAAATGTTTCATCCGTCTTTGTTTCAGGTAAAATACACACGAGCGCTGTTCAAAACGTCAAACCATTTTGTAAGTTACATCACTACGTAGTATAAAACAAAGTCGCTTTCTCTGTCCCTATATCCCTATATATGCTTAAATCTTTTAAACTACGCAACGGATTTTGATGCGGTTAATTTTAATAGATAGAGTGATTGAAGAGGAAGGTTTTTATGTAAAATACATGTGACATCCCACGGGAACGCGGGTAAAACCGCGGGGGACAGCTAGTTTTGAATAAAATAAAAACAACACTACACTTCGTTATTTGTTACTTTCTTAACAAAATATAGATACAGGGTGCGGGTAGTAGCTTCAGTAACTTTAAATTTGACCTTCATTAGTGCTTTCCGAAGGCCTAAACTGAATAAATGGTTTTGAGTTTTGATTTTTTTTTTATTTATCTACGCTACATTATAAAGAGGTAATGTTTGTAATTTCTCATCTCGGTAACTTCTCATCCGATTTCAAAAATTCTTTAACCTATAGAAAGCTACAAGTGACTTAGGCTATGAAAAAAGCCCCGGGAAACGTTAGTTTCCACGGGAATGCGAGTAAAACCGGGAGGCGGTAATCATATATAATTTATTAGTAAGACTTGCAAGATTATTTTGTGACCTGAATGAAGTAGATCGAGTACGTCCATTTATGGATATGATACTTAATGACTTACATTATTTAATTTTAATCATAATCATCAGAAATTCAAATAACAACAAAAAGTTCAAACCCTACCTACTTCATGCTCTGATAGGTACTAAAGTTAATTCTTGTATAAAAGCCAGTCCAAATATTACCTTTAATTATTCAGGTATTAACACTTGAATCTCAAAACAATCACGTAAAGCTACCATAAACACGTGATGAGACCTTCGTAACCCTTCTTGACATTACCATGCCATAGTTGATTTATAGTCAGCTCTCACATGCTTGTTCTCTTGCGGGGTCGTGTACGATACGAGTCGCGTCGAGAATTAATTTCCCATGGGTCTCGTCCACTTGTACTTGTTTGACCTGATTACCGTTCGGTTTGATAGAGCTGATGTTATCTGTCGTAGCTGTAACACAATTCGTGATAAGTCCTGGCTGTCGATTTTGTTCTTTTATAATGTTATCCGGCGGTTTTGCCCTTGTTACCGACGGATGTCACGTTATCCCGGGATAAAAAGCCTATATGTTAGTCTAGGATATGCTCTATCTGTGTGCCAAGTTTCGTCCAAATCTGGTAGTTTTTGCGTGAAGGAGTAAGACACGTCCATACATACAAACATTCGCATTTATTTTGTTTGTGTCAGTTGGTCCTTTAGTTGAGTAAATGTGGAGTTTTAAAGATTTTACAATTATGTCTGGGTGTGAGACTTAGAAATCCATAATTTAAATTGTACTTAATATGTTTCGTTTTCCCTGGATAAAAAGTATTCTACGTGTTCTTCCAGGTTATAAATTTCGTATTTATAAAGTTTCATTTAAATAAGTTTAGTACTTTTTGCGTGAAAAAGTTACCAATTTCCATCCACCCTAACACACTTCCGTATTTATAATATTAATATGATTAAATCTTCGAAACTTCGTTATATTTGTTCGTATCAAAACTTTAGAGGTCATATTCCCATCCCGATAATGATCAATGTCACAAATTGAGATAAAATGCAAACGAATATTGACTCTAATGAGATTACACCGAGACTACATAATTGACCTTCTTGTCACCCAGCGACATTCAATTCATAATTTAATGTAGACAACTAGCTGTCGCTTTGTAATGTTCCAGTAAATCTATGTGAGACTGAAATAAATGCTTTGACGTCAATCACTTCGACGTATTAACGGTTACCGTGGTAAATCAATGTAGGTACTATGTACTGTTCCTTTAAATAATGAGTAATGCCATCTAAAAATAATGTTTTTAATTGAAGCGTATATATTCTTGCGGGTTTAGCGGTGTTCCCGAGAGATGTCACATTTTCCCGAGATACAATGTATGCTATGTTTTAATCCAGGCTATAAACTATCTATGTGCTAAGTTTCATCCAAATGCTTCTAGTAGTTTTTGCGCGAAAGACTAACAAACATTCATCCATACATCCTCACATTGCATTGCCTTTTCGAATCTTAAGGTCATACAAAAATAGCAATATAATATATTGCGCTACACCCTCAGTACGATAAGGGCTTAACTCAAAATTTTGCGAAATGGAGTTACGATCATAGAGAGACTAAACAAAGTACGCTCTATCTGATGAATAGTAAAACATAGTGAATTTAATGATAGAATAAGCATACCGATACTTCAGCCTCTTTAACACAGGGATCCACCCTCCCCGCTCAGTGCGAAAGTGACCCATTCAGAGATGTGCCGTGCCAAAAGTGATTTTTTGAGTTAAGACCCTATCGTTCTGAGGGTGCGATATATAAAAAAAAACCACATAATTTCTTCCCAAATTATCTAATATTCCGGGAAACCTATTCAATGTTTCCTTCCATCAAAACTTTATAGTCCGACTAATACGAACTTTTTAAATATATTTTAGTTTAGTTCGGTTGTTAGTTTACTACTATGAGAAATGTCAATATCATAAAAAAAATGCTTTTGTTTTGATGTGTAAATGTTTAATTTTCAAGTAACGTACCTATAACCTATGTCTGCCTTTATTTTGTGTTCATGCAGTAAACAGACTCTATGTATCATCCAGCGCACTTCTTAATTTCTCAAACTTATATGTTTTAATAACTATATCAAGGATATCGATAGATTTAACTGTAACTTAATATTCAATTCATTAGAAATCTAGGTAACCAGATACAATTATAAAGCCACGTCGTGCTTCATTAGTGCAGATAACAGCAATAAATATGTCAGATGAACGAGCGGGGCACCTGATTCATTCATACTTTATCATATTCACATGACTCAGTACTGCAAACAACGTTATGGTCAAAACAGCTCCTAATGGATTTAAGTGTCATAAATCCTGCTTTAATAAATCTCCGGGGTGTCAGTTTTCGTTGAGTGTAACTACCATTTCGGAACACTTAGCTATTATACAATTCATACGTTCATTATTTCCTTCGTTTCCGGGCACCGCGCCAATACGGTTGCCAGACGTGTGATGGGCTTTCTTTGTTGCTTTCATTCAAAATACAAATTATCTCTGGTATATGATTTGTATGCACGTACGCATTTCAGTTTATTTATGAGCTTGAGTGTTACAATAATTGTTATACTTGTTTTTCATTTTCTGTTTCGCATCACTCACTTATTTTACGTATTTAAAAGTATTTGGGCCGAATTCCCCATTATCTTATGCTCCGCGAGGCATATAGCCTATGGAATTTCATTTAATAATTTCAATCGGGCGAGTAATTTGGATTATCTTAATTTTCTTACCGACGGTATGGTTTAGATACTGATGGATGTTGGACCCATGCGCGTACATTCATTTGAACTATATTATAAAATCTATTATATAGTAGTATAGTATATAAGGAACTAGCTGTCCCTGCGGTTATCGATATCATAATTATATAGCCTATAACCATCAAGGAAAATTCCGCGTCGAATAGAAGTAATCCCATCCTGATATGTTCAGTAGAATTGCGGTGATGGTGCGTCAAAAGAACCCTAGTTTCCTTACTCTCCATTTCCGTCTCCATTTTCCATCATTCAATCTTCAACTGTAACGCTAAAGATAGACAATATAATGACGTCATCCCTTTGCTGGCATGAAATGATGCGTGTCAAAAATCATGTGACTCCGGTATTTAATTGAAGTGATCTGATAATACAAGCTTGTGTTCAGATATCATCAGCCCACACACAATATGTTTTTACGCCATATCTAGTTAGAGTACTGATAAAACAAATCCTACAATTAAAGTTTATCATTGTTGTTCGGTTATCGTTTGTGTAAACTCCGTACGATTGCAATTAGGTCACATTTATTTGAGTTGTGTTTTCGCCACGTCTTTTATCTGGCTGGCGAATCTGGCAATGACGGAATAATCGCAGTTAATGTCTACTGATATATAAATTTTCTTTTGCATATACTGTCATCTTTATATTATGTAATGCTATCAGATTTTAGTGCTTTATTTGGCACTTGGTGATTCAAGTAATGATCTATACCTTAAAGTTGTATCTTTAAAATGTTTCTGATTTTTATTATGACATTCTTTCTAACATCACCAATTCATAATTTGGAACCTGAAGACATTCAAATGCGCATCTTTCGATCGGTAGCTTTTCAGCAATCACTATTCCACAACTGGTTCAAAAGATAACATTTGTTGTTTCATTATAATGCACGCACCTTTCCTAAACCTGTTCTAAATTTAATTATACTGAAGAGATAACAAAATAATGCATCTGTAAATCTGATAATCAATATTCAGACACGGACATGTCGGATCACGTCTGGATCTTGGTCAAGGCGAGGCTGACGACCGTGGCGGCACGCCAAACATGCACGTCGTAATGGATGCCATTTGTCATATTTTTTATTGAAAACAATGAGCCGAAGATATTTGTGTCACACGATCACATAATTGCCTCAATTGATGCACGGAGACGTTTCATATTACTTTATCTAATATACGTTTGTATCACTTTATCACTTAAATGTCTGCCTCGGTTGGTTATACCATTACCAATGAAGGTATGTATATTTATTCAAATCTCTTAATCCTTACTCTCTAGGTCTCGAGTTAGTTTTTGACCGGCTCAACGAATTAAAATTGACTCGGGAATTCCGTAATAATACGACCTCAAAGAGACGTTGTAATAAACAAATTTACTATAACAAAAGTAATATTCAAATTCTGAAACGAATTCTGTCTATTCAGTCGTTTATTGGTCCATGTCACCTTGAATCTTAACGAGAATTACGAGCAATCTCTACAGGAAAAGATAACAAATAACAATTTTATTTAAAGAGATAACGCAACTGAGTAATTTTTATAGGAAACACTTGACAAACAACGTGCAGCTAAAATACATAAAGAATCAGTTCTTATAAGAGGTCATGACCCTCGGCAATGAGGAAATTACCGAGCGGAGACACTTTTATTGCTCACGTGAAGATCGGGGTCATAAACATGGCAATAATTTAGACATAATTGTTGTTGAAACGCTTTCGACAGATAAAGAAGGCAGTGAGGTTACTTTATTGAAAGCACATGACGCTGTGATTGATATACTCGTATGAGGTATTTCAAAGTTCTTAGAGAAGATAAGACTATTCAAGGTCGCTCACGGAAAATAAAATAGTCCGGTGATCAAATTCTCTTAATCAAGCTATAACCATTAATGTTAAAAATCACAAATGAAAGTTGCCGTGTTTGGTGCAATGTCACAATACGATGCTGAAAACGATAAAACTCTGTTAAGTAAGCAAATTAATGCGGCATCGCGAATTGGTTGGCTTCGCTCCAACGAGAGAGAATATGGTTGCAATCTCAAGGGCATTTGGAGTTTACGAGTGATGTTTATATTAACTGAGAGGTTCATTTACTTCACATGTTAAACTGGTGGCGATAAAGTAGATATAATGTATGACATGGCCTTTAACATTTTTAAAGCTATCAGCTATTCGAATCTGACGCTTGTGAACTTGTTGGCCTTCAATATTATAATCGTGATTTTGATGCCGTGCGTACTACAAACAGATACATTCCATTTACGTATTCGATTGATTGAACTCTAGTCAACACGAGTTGACATCTTTTTATCGATTACTTTCATCATCATCTCGTTAATGAGATCCTTATTGTGGAACATTGAAAAATGTAGTATTTAGATAATAAATAATTACTTGAAGTAGGTAAATTGAATCATAATATCATGTAAACTTGTTCAATAAACATAAAAAGCTAATTGTTTACTCGTAGTTCGTTCAAACAGAATTTGCTGATCGTTATGCATAAAACGAAAGATCGTAAATTATACTCCCCAATTTCAGGGCATCGTAATACGCAGGAAAACAAACCGTAAAAGCGATGACTCAGAGTCTGAAATGCCCAACACATTCTTGTACCCACTTATTAATTCTTGATGCTATTTATTATCACTGCTTTGGATTCAACGAAAGAACAACTCTGCGTCATAGACGTGCAATTTAAATCGCATTTTAACATTCTGATCTTTCCTAATGCTGTAGATTTCTCGGAATTATGTATAGTAGAATTCACAGCGCGGTAGTAATCGATTTAATTTTATCAATATGGCTCTCCACGAGCTGTTTTGTTTATTCCACATACGTTTCTGATTCTATTATGTACATAATTTAATGGTTCGAACAGAGTTAGGTAGGCACTCGTTTTGGAATTGGAAATGCGCCAACATCGATGTACGGTAATCGTATTCCAAGTGGTCGTATCAACTAAATGTTGATTGATGGTTTCCCTTCTCTGTAAACGACCGGATCGACCTTTGCTGGAGCAGTTAACTTGAATATAAATGTGGAATCATTTTCACGGAATCAAGTGCCTTAAGCTTCGATACTTGCTGTGATCATTTATGAGCAAGTAGGTATTTAATCTCGTAAAGGTCAGATAAAATTATCATATAAGAAATTGACATTAATCGCAAGAATGTCATAACTTTCCAACGTTATACTAATTAATTAGTTATTACTTACTAAATTTGCTCTCAATTTAAGTAATATTGAATAAACATATACACATACAATCTAAAAGCTATCTTCAAAAGAAATCGGAGAAAGATAATATAATGCTTTCCGAAGAACCCATGTAATATTATACGTCCAACAAAAAACTCACTTACAGTTTCATGAAATGCAGTAGACGGCAAACTTTTTGCACATAATAACGGTACAGAGAACAGCAATGCCACTTCTTATAACAACGACAGTGAAAGAGCCGAGATTACTGCAAGAACTCGGCCCAACTTAGCGGGCTTAATAAAATATGAACTCAAACTTCCGGGAGGCCAATTAAAGTTCGATCTAGTGAAACACGCTCATGCCGACATGTGCCACACCCTCCACCCCGAGCTTCGCTTTTAATGAGTTTCGAGCTTAATTTACAGTTATTGTTTTACCCGAGTGGCCCTGGATTTTGGACTTGTTACATTTGTTGAATACCAAATTGTGTTCGTGTACAAACTTTTAAGTGGTCACGTTCATTGTAATATCAGATGAACTTATACCCAACTATTAGGTTAGTCATATGAATAATTTAACAAGATTAGCCGTTGGAATGTTCAACAGTTTTGGGGTGTTTGTGTTCGACTTTTAAACATGTTTCTTTTTTGTCGTCATTATTTTGGTCCGTGCGTTCAAATTTGCGGGACTCGTAAGAATTTCATTCAAATTTCCAATAGCGAACTTACACAGTGTAACAATTACTAAATCAATCAATCATAGCTCCTCAAACAGCCCTAAAATAATTTTTACTCATCTTAATTGATCTGAAAATATTAGTCTTCCATTGCAAACACAATTAATCTATTAGAACTTGTCTGAGCACCGTAATTGATTTCATCAGACATCAATTTCGCTGGCTCGGCTCTAAATCAAAATAGATTAGTTTCTATTTCGGAGTAATGACTGCGTGAAGTAATCTTCTATTACTGTGAGCTCCATTTACCGAGTAACATTATACGGCATTAATTTACGATGTATCTGAAGACCCGGTACATACTCAACGTTGAATTTTAATTTTGTATCTTCCATTATTTTCTGTCTGCAATAAAACATGCTAATACAAACAGATAGAGTTTTCGCTATCTCCTACTAATAAATAAAATTATAAATAAATATCCTGGGACATGCTTTACACACGGCCATCTGGTCCCAAACTAAGCAGAGCTTGTACTATGGAAACCAGATAACTGATATACTACATATACTACTTTTTTTTTTCTAATAACATACGTATATAGATATTTACACCCAGACACAGAACAAACAGACATGTTCATGCACACAAATGTTTGTCCTGGGTGGGAATCGAACCCGCGACCTTCGGTTTGGCAGTCAGAGCGTTAACCACCAAGCCAACTGGCCTGTCAAAAATACAGAACTAATAAGAAATTATCAAACATGAACTGTGCGTTACTAATGAACATTTAAATTGGGCACCAAATAGTGCACTGTGTAAAGTTGTTCATCACACTGTAGTTTCAAAGGTCCGACTTAATTGTACTTGTTGTTTTGATTAAGTTTCTGTTCACTTTAGCATGTAATACATCAATATAAAACACGTTAACATGTGAACAGAGATCCTATGGACACCAGATAAGGGATATTGTTACATCATCTGATTTCGACACTCACAAACAGACGTACATACACACATGTGATTGAAGCTTGTAGATAAAAAAGATATACTGAAGTAACTTTAATTATTGGTGTTTTATAAAACACCGGGAAAATTTGCAAACGTACGTTCTGAGTCAGGAAATACTAGATGACCCTTACTAAAAGACTTCATAAATTTCCCAACAGCTTACGTAAAAGTTTTTAAGGTGAAAGGGTATATTTAACAATTCTACCAAAGTTTTTTTTATATTGATGTGGTACGAGAGGAAAGTTTCATGTAATATTTTTGTTACCCTTTATATTTCACAAGGCGACATTTGACGGTGTTCCTCGGCAGTTTCTTGTTGCGGAAACTTTCTATTGTTCGCACCCACCATTGTGTGTACTTGGAACCAACAATCGAATTCTGTGGTGATATTTTTAACTCTTATACTCATTATTGTTAAGGCTTTATTTAAAATTTCTTAGAGTTTGTTTTAAGTTTACTGGAAATAGCTCGCCTCTCTCATTTCCAATTATGAACACGGGATGCAAGCTTTTATTCTTCTAAGAAATTTGCTTATTTATAACTCTATTGAGTCTATTTCTAATTCTATGTTATATTGTAGGAATTGAGTTTGCTTTTAGGCGTCACTAATTTGTAATTTTATATCTTCTTTATGATACTGTACGATGTATCAGATCTTGTTGAGAATGTAATTATGGATCGCATTACCG
Source organism: Habrosyne pyritoides (assembly GCA_907165245.1). NCBI lineage: Eukaryota > Metazoa > Arthropoda > Insecta > Lepidoptera > Drepanidae > Habrosyne > Habrosyne pyritoides. The sequence continues at coordinate 3,554,788 of OU015592.1, forward strand.
AAGTTAGCCGAGAGTGATAAACTCGAAGATTATCTGCTTCCAGCCATTACTGTTTTGAAGGAGCCAAGTTCCAGCCGTCGAGGCGCAAGTTTGAAATTCGCCCTAACTTTGTGGACTTCGCAAACTTCCACCGCGACAGTTTCAGAGCCTCATCTTTCTTGATTTAAATAACATGTTTATGCCCGACTTTTTATGTTTTGCCCCATCTTTGTTCGCGAGACTCGTTTGATTACTTACTTCTATTTTTATTCTTCTTTTGTTGTGTCTATCGGAATCTGTATATTTTCAATTATTCCTGTTAACGTAATAACCGATTCGTCCAACCGGAATAATATTGTTTACGTTGAAGAGTTACGCATGATCGAGCCCCGCTCGCTGCAAATATCAACAGGACAAGTTTCCAATTTACCCACAACAATGACTAATGAAATAACAATGAATTCAATTAGTCCATCGACGGATCAAAGTTTTTCTCTCAATTTCGAGTGTCAAAGAAAGTTAGCTGCCCTAAAAGATTCCCAAATAATCGGATAGAGGCCCGCGGGTGGCGGAACTTTGTCAATTTTACCCCCTGCAGCGAGTTTGTGCCGAAAGGGGTGAAGTTGCCGGGAGGGCCGCGGGTGCCTCCCTTCCTCTTTGGTGTTCGTGAATACCGCTTAAAGTTCTCGACGTAATTGCTGTCTGGCTGCGAATAAACTTTGTATTACATTACCCGAGTTAATTTATAGTGTCTTCTTATTCATTGCTTTAAGTTAGTTTTGTTTTCCAAACGAGCAGAGTTATTCTAACTAGGAAAGTTTCCTGAAGGTAAGTGTTAGTGTGTAGTTGTGTGATTATTATATAACTTTTCGACTAAGTCTGTTACTAAGATTGTAGGTGTCGAGTCATTCCTCATATATAGAATTTAGCCAGATTGTTCTCTCACATGTTCATTAAACTTGAATAGTAGCTCTGTGGTCTTAAATATAGTTGTTCTACTGCCACTAGATAAAGTGATATAATTCAACCTGTATTGAATATCAAATGCATAATACCGATTATCATGTCTTAAGAGAAGTGTCAGTCACGATGAATGCTTTATTGTGCTCGTGTCTGTCGCGACCTCGGAAATATCCAATTCATACATTAAAAATAACAACAATTAATTCAGTTCTTACTGAATTAAATACATTGTAAGTAATTTGAGTCACGCAAATCTGTAGCAAGTGAATATTATGCGAATAAGTCTCTAACACTCGCTCACGGAATATCGTGATTCGTGATTGTTGGTTTAAAGCGTCTATATTAAAACAGGGCAGTCTTCGAAGCCGGCCAATTGTGTCTCGCTCGTCTCACACAGACATCGAAATTTTACAACTCTGTTGGCGTACTTAATTGACTATGAACTTTACTATTAAGGGGTTAAGTGGACAGTTTATCAGAGCAAACGGCAGTCACAACAATATGGACCATTATACGAGTAATCCTACCTAATCTACACAATAATCGTTAGTCATTCGGTACGGACGTACGAATTGATTCATTAGGTAATGGTAGTTAGTGCAATTAATGGGCCGGCTGCGTATTGCGTGCCAATAAATTTGATGAACCCCGTTCGAAGGTTATCTATGTTGTACGCTATCAGCTTGTTGTGCCAACGCGCATTCCATGACGAGCGAAATCCATTTATTATTAGTCGTATGATAACGATAAACCAACGAGGTCAGACGAGAGCGCGCAAAAAATAGAAACGCTGCTTTACTGCGCGTGACTAAAAAGTGGATGCAGCCAAGATGGCGTGCACAGTCGTCTCTCTCTAACACCAGCATTACTCACTATCTATTTCTCTCCATCAGATTTGGTTGCCGTTAATTTTTTTGCCAACCGGCTAGCTTTTTTATTCGCTTTTTTGTCATTGAATTTCACGAATTACGTGATGGTAGCGAGAGCTCCGCGTTAGCAACCGCTTTTGTTGTCTTTTTGCTATCATTTGAGGTTGCGTAACGATAACCCCGGAATGCTTTAAACGGGTATTTTGTATAATTAAATATTTTCAGACAGTCGCAAAGGCTTTCGATAAGATTTGCGATGTTTTGTGTCTTAAGAACCTATAGTTTTATAAGTAGTGTAACTTCTCACAGTAGTTATTGTATGGCTGACAGGGTGTCGTTAAGTACATTAGCATGCAAGTCTCAAACGTTAACCGCCGCATGCGTGCCCAAAGAAAGGTGACGAGATAAAAACTCTTTGCATAATGTATGTACACTGTCTGAGGGCCTGTTTACGTTGGCTGACGAGCGCCTTGCATAACGGAGCCCTCCTTTTAAGGATCGTCTTGAAGTTGATGTTGAAATGCACCCCACCCTATAAGTTGCTATGCAAGACGTGGGACTTACGAACTTACCGACGGACGTTTGCTAAATCACAAGGCCAAGTGACCTTTTACTACCGCTGACATCAGGTTAAAATAATCCGACAGTTCAATACAGTCGTTGTCAGTTTTAGCACGAAATGCAGACAAAAACTGTATTTACATTTTCAATCGCTTCAATGCAAACTACAAACAAACATCAGACCAGGTAGGCGAGCGCAACAAAAAATATGGTAAAGCCAATATCGTTGGGTAAAGCCGGCAATATGAGGCGTAGTAGTAATAATAACATAACAAAACATTACTTAAGTGACTCAAGCATAGCGCGTTGAGAATTGGACACATTTGTCACGTAAAACGCTGCATGAGGAAATCATACACCCACAAGGCTGTTAACGTTATCAAAGTACGCATATGGCTACTCATTTACCTATTCATTGTATTGTAAATAGTTAAAATTAACCAGGAAAACAATCATGGCCTTTTTAGGTGTCAATTTACACAAATTACCAACGCTAATAGAAGCTTTAAATAACGCGATACTTTTGTAAAGTACCCTAGGATGATTCACATTTATAAAATATAATTTGTGAAAATTTCGCAAGTTTTAAAACAATGTACTGGTTAACGTATAATATATGTTGTTTATTTATAGCTGTTAATAAGTTGTTACCTAAATAATGGGTGACAACTTGCAATTTATATAGGAAGCCAACAATAGAAATACTAGGAATTCTAGAACATGTGTGTAGGAGTTGAACTGTCTCGACTATTACATGGCCGGTCGTTACGTGGGCGCCTGAATAGGTAATATGGGCTTTTTATTACCGGTAACTTTACTGCCTTCTCAATTCATGATACCTGTACACCAGTCTCCATAAATAACCAAATCTCTATGTTATTGTGTTTTTTTTGGTGCTGTTTCATTGTTAAGTTCGCTGTTAGTTTTTTGTCATATGTAATCTTGTACCGAATGGGCTTGCAATTATTCTGCCTGTATTATATGTGTGGTGAGCGAAAGGGTGCGCAAACCAATCAATAAATTCAATAGCCGACGGGGAGAGGAATGTTGCACAAACAAAAAACCACGTGGTGCGCACGAATTGTTCCGCTCCGTTTATCGCTTGTTGTTCGCTCCGCTGTTACCAGGCGGACGCGCGGACACGTGATGTTTTCCGTACGAACCCAATCCAAGATGGCTGCTAGCCCGCTACCACCGATGCCGCCATTCGCTTTCCCACGTCGCGCGCCACCACTTCGCACGCTTCATTCTCGTTTCTTTTCTATTGTGCATAGCAATTCGCTATTGCATTTTTGTGCTGAGTTCGTTCTGTAGATTGTATCTCCATTACCGCTATTTACATTTAATTTGAACGTCCGCTCGGTTCACACTTCACTCACACCGACCTTGTTTTCCTTTGTGTATAAGATGTTGTATAAGCACGTATCGGGCGTTAACACACTCATGGAATGTCGGGCCGCGACCATTAGCTAACATGTGTTAAAAACGTAGCCGTAAACACGACAGATGTGGGTGACGAGACTTATTATGAGACTCCAGTCAATGCCTGAACACCACATGTCAAATTATAATGACTCATTAAGATTTCTGAATACTTAACACGCTAAACTCATTTGCATCGTCTGTCTATTAACCGTTCGTAATTGATATCATGAATTATTTCATCCTGCATTCGAGGCTGCTTATATTATTCTTATCTAAGAGTCATTACATTTGCATTTTTTATTATTTATGCATTGTTCTGCGGGCCATTAATACGGGTCTGTTCACATTGTTCTCCGCTCGCACGGCATGATGTCATGCACGTTCTTGGAACATCATTCTAACTCATCATTTACTTTTTTCGTCATTAAGTATAATATAAACAGATACAGCTTTTTGTCCGGCACATTCCACGCTTAATTCAATATTGACAATGGCGATGGTATAAAACGAGGCCATTGCCTTCGTCGCGGCATAATCATCGTAGCTACAGAACAATGATGAGCGGATATAACGAAAATAGATAACTGCCTACTTGACATCGGCAAGGCGAATCGTGGAAATGACGCACGAGCTTTATATTTGAATTTAATTCGTATCCAATGTAACTTATTGACTCGGGACTGATTTAAGGGTTACGGGGGCAAAATTAAAACTCAATCACGAGGAAGAGCACAGGGGCCATTGTATTCATTCAATTGAATAATGAGTCGTACATAGTAACGTACCCACGCATAAATACAAGCGTGCATTCAAGTTTCACTTCCACTAAATCGTTGAATAAAACATGACTGAACTCATTTATATTGACAACCAGTTTAATGGTCTCCGTATTAAACTTTTAAATACGTCGATTAATGGCGTGGAACAGTTCAATAAGAGGATGTCAAGTGAACAGAATCGGTTGGCTATTTGCTGCGGATGTGTGTCACGGCTAAAACCCGCGCGTGTATACCATCTCATACATATTCAGGGGACGCTGCGCTACTATCATAGTAACTGGTCATTGGTCCACGAAACTTACTGAATACTAAACTGACACCTTTGCAAAATCTGCATTCAAATTATATTCGATTTCGGGTACCTGTACCAGCTCTCCAATTTGCAGGAAGCAATCGAAACGATGAAGTGCCGCCAACATTTATTTTAATGTAACTATTTTTAAACATGACGTTATCTGAGAGTCAGACTTCGACCAAAACATTTTTTTCCCTTATCATAGGTTCGCCGACGGTATACTTCGCCATATAATCACATTATTATGGCTAATCAGTACGTTTAGCGTTGACCTACTTGCTGCAGATAAGCGCTATCAATTTGTTGCGAGTGTGATGTATTAGTTGTGCAATTCTGTTATCGTCTAGTAGTTACTGCTCTAAAGATAACTTTGTTGATTTTTCAAGTTCATCAACGTCCTTTGTTCTTATTCAGTGTTCTGTAAACATTTGTTGCTGTTCCGATACATTCAATATTACTGTTTGCATTCTCTGTGACGCAAATTATCGTTTATTAAACATGTGTAATTCTAGAACCATTATCTTTGCCACTGTTTGTTTTTACATTATAGGTGAGCTCGTTCACTTGTCGTTTATGTAATTTATTTGCGTAATGTAGTTTCCTTTTCAATAAGCTATAACTCTGCATTCTTCGAAACATCCGGTTTTTATTTTTGTATTTGCGATAACAACAACGATAATGAAAACAAACTTATTAGTTTTATTATAGCTTTATCATGGTCAAAGGTCACATTATTAACATCATTATTTAATAATGAAATATAAATAATTAAATTCGGTATTGTGTAGTCACCAAGACAAACAGCCCGTCGCGTTCGGTCAAGGTGACCTTCCTCGCGCCAGCGCCAGTCACATCGCATCGCAACTTTAACGGCTCCCTATTCAATGTAAATTTTGCGAGACCTCGTTCACAACTCGTATCGTAAGCTCTAAATCCATACGAAGTTACGAACAAACTTTAGATTTAATCGCGTGGAATATAAATCATTGGCACATTCGGACTTTCAAATGCACTAACGCTGGTCTTTAAATAACAAAAGAAAGAGGAACACGTGCTGCGAGCGGTCCGCCATTTTGCAATATAAATAGCAAGATGGCGGCGGGCCGTTGGTTGGCGAAAGTACTCGGTAATTATAAGCGGCTCGACGGGAAGGCGAGCCGAGCTGAAACGCGAGGATCTATAGCCGGTCGGTGCACGCAATGCTCGGCATGATTTATATCGCTCTCTTGTTTCCAGTCGGCCGATTGTTCTCGGGTTTATGCGCTCGAGATACGCGATTCTGGTATTGTTTCCGACGGCCATGGGAACTGAGCCCGTGTCGGTTCTCTCTCAATGACCTTTATTGCATATGCGACCCTCTTAAAGAATTGAAATTTTGTTCGAGGTTCAAGTTCATGACATATTTGATCGTGGATACAAGGTATATTTCTGCGTAAGTCCCTACTCCTTTCAATGTTAATAAGGTAATTCATATTCTGCAAGAACACGATACCATCTTTGTCATAATATTGACGTTTATTTCCTCGTTGACGTCTCCAGGCATGGCTTCATAATATTTCCAAGTACATAAACTCTATGAAATTCTAATACCTACACCAATGACGCAAATAGGTTCATTTATACAGTCAACAGTCGGAGAGGCAATATATTCTGAAAAGATTCCCCCTACCTTGATCCGTTTACATTTTATAGCCATTTTATATGTAGAGCTGTTGTTAGTCGTTTATAAAGTGTATCCATATATATTTATATAAATTTGCCTTCCACAAAACGGAAAAAAATCGTCAGACATTCACACCTGTGCGTGTTATTATTTAGGAATTTCTGAATCAATTTAATAACTTGTATTCTCACCAATTAAATAAATTGGAATTCCTTTTGTCGCTCATGGCTAAAAGTCACTCACTATTTTGTGATAGAGTGATGACATCATCTAACTAAACAAATAAAATATGAATATATTATGTTATATTGGCAATATAAATCCTATTATATTATTGGCAAACAAATACCCGAGGTCACCCATCTACACCGAGCCGCGTTTCACAAATAGCTCGATGACTTATCGCTTACCAAGAGCCGGCAGCCACTCACCGCTGTTAATCAATACTTAATGCCCTATTTCCGCTTTTAGAATTTTCGTCTATAAACTTTCAGCAATGTGAAAGTCTAACAATTTAAATTTGCTTTCAAATGCAGCTGCAAAACGTAATAAAACCTTATAAAATGGAACTGATCCAACGTTCGCTTTGTGATTTGCTTTAAGTGCAGTCTATTGAACTCCATCTAGATTTTTTCCAAACTTTACGCTCGAATACATAATATTGAATCGAATTGAGAAACTCTCATTTAAATACAATAAATATTCATGTCTACTACATTAGCATACCAGACTGCGACTAAATTGTAATAAAAAATGGTTACACATTTGATAGCAGCCTTTATTAGAGACTGTGTTAAATTTATTAGTAAAACGCGAGTGGGACACACATGGTACCTAATGTCACAGCGCGAATTTATTGAAATTCATGGCCGACTAGTTACTGCGGTCGTAGAATAAAGTGTACGTATAAATTTGTTCGACTAAGTGAAGTAATAGCTAAATAGCCTGGCGACACTTTGCACATCACCAGTCGCAACGTAAAGTGACCTCGTTACAAGCATTTTTTATTCATCCTGCGACGCAACAGTTGTCGTTTCAATGTGTTTTTTATTCACTATACGAAGGAGGAGACTCTCGACACGGTCTCTATACAATCGATTAATGTTTTGCTCTATTTTTTCTATGGTCTGTAGAAAAAACTGATCGAAATTCGGCGCGGTTGTTGCGATGGCTTCCTTTTTCGTCTGGTCGACCGTCCGTGAAGGTTTTAGTTCAACCCGGAAAATAAAAAGTCTATTAGCATTTGGCGTACGTAACTTATTATCGTTGTTTCGCGACAACAACATCACGGGTCTCCTAATTGCTGGAATACTATAGAGCTATTTATTCATCGCTGTTTCCTCAATAAATGGGAATATCACACCTCCATTTCACGTTTTTATCGGTTTATTTGCATGTCCATCACAAGGTTATTGCGTAAAATATTCGTATTTACGTCAGAACTTGTTTGTTTGTGCATTCTTAAAATTCGCACGTAATTTATTAGTATTTCTCCCGAAATAGATTTTAAATCATTTTGTTATGAAGTGTGCCTTTCATGTCGCGATTTGAAATACAACGTAATCGAGATTTATACACAAGTCTCTCTGTTTAATTTAATTGCAATTGCGATAAGTTTGTGCGCTGAACAGGCGACGTTGATAATGTTAGAATACTCCTACACGTTACTAGATTGCATTACAATTTATTGTAAGCGTAATTTAATTACGTATTACGTGTAAATGCGTTTTTATAATTGCCGCAAACCAACTCGTAGATCTCGCAATAGCATATTATTTTTATCTTCAATGCCATCAAGTAACATTTAACCATATATAGCGATATATTTATGAATTCTGTCTGTCTGTACGAGTACACGCTCGTTTCTTTCAAGTGGTGCTTCCGTTGAGATGCCAACGAATTGTTTATTGCCGCCGGCGTATTTCAGCAGTCCGACATGAATCGCATGCCAACTCGTTTGACCTCATTCCCGAGACTAGTTCTGAGTAAACTCCTCATATCGGGTTTATGAAAACATCGTCTATTTTTAGACTATATAAACCCCCAGACCGATCCGGCTCGATATTTGTTTGTTTTACAACGTGAACGCGTGCCAAGTGTATGCGCGTTTTCAATACTCAGCGTTACTCGGGCTGATTTAGTATAAACAGAACGAGAGAAAGCAACGATGAGAGATAACTCGTTTCTTTCCACGCGTCCAAACATTACAACATTCTCGTAATACACGACGACGCGACGATGCGACGACGGCGACGCGACGGCACAAAATATTTATACGGCGATATATCTCGACGACTGATTCAAATTACGTTTGTGCTCGTTACATGATTTTGAGCATGCGAGCTGGATTTCTTGGTACTTGTATCTCGTTTAATTGTACACATAAATTGAACAAGCTCGTCCGGTTTGGTCGAGCGAGGGCAGTACTGGCTCTGCCGCCTTCACCGGTGCGACGACATCCGTTAACGAGTCGCTAGAGACACCCAGAACGTACCAAACTAGTTCTTAATACACCTTATCTCAATTAGAAAGCAAAACTATACATTGACAATACTGACGTTTTGATTAATGACGATAAAATTGTAAATCGGTTTCACTATTACAATTGGATTAGAACGTTATTTCTAACGAACGTTGAGCGACTTTGAGTAAGTGTGCAGATAACAGAAATGTGCTACTTAGCAACGGATAACGAGTATCTTTATCTTATCGTGTACAATGTTTATTTGTAATCTTAAAAAATAAATAACTCCATTATGAACAGGAATGGCAGATAACGCACAGCTTATTAATTTACTTCGATTTAGATAGCGGTGCAGATATTTATGTTACCGCTTTGGTGTTCTCAATATCTCCAATACTAATCTAGCAAATCGAAACAGTTAAATGCATCCTTTAGGATAACTAACTGTCTGTAAATGAATTGGCCAATTTACCCGACGCTACCTATGTCGAGTGTACGTAGTCTGTGTTGTTTTTATTTGCAATTCCGAATAAATTGGACTTAGAAACAAGCTCGAAGTATATCGGGCAACGAACGCAGTCGAGTCCCCATTTCTCACGTTCGGACCAGTTGTGGGGACTGGTCGGTCTGCATGCCGATCAAGAAAGGCGCTGCCGCGGTGCCTTAAAGGGGAAAACGGCATGTGTTTTTGTGCCCCCTCAAGTATGCTGTCCGCCATTACCATTAGCCGGTGCGTGCAGCGGTTGAATTATTCCAACCGCTTCGATTAGGTTTAGGCTCCTTTATGTTTCAAAATTTATGAGATGATACACGCTACTTTTCCTTACTGAGAATCCGTGTGCAACGTGCAGCCAAAGTTATCGTCTATTCTCTCCGAGCGGAATATGTATGGAAACCGCGAAACCACACATAATACTTGATTGCTAGTCACAGTAAAGTCTCGAGAAGCGGAGAGACGTTCTCGGAAAATGGAAATGAGCTCGACGCTATACCAGATTATATAGAATCCTTCCTGAAGCTCAGTGAACATAATAATAGGGTGCTAAAGAACAGGTTTGTTGATTGGATCCGAGTGCTAATAATGTTTTGATTCGTCGCAGACGGTCCTTTGGCGATCTCTTACAATTTCTCAAGGCAAATAATAATGTGCCGTGTTGGGTGGGTAGTCATGATAAATGCATTTAACTTCCTCTCCGATCGAACACTGGTGCTACGACTCCTGCTCGACTGGAATTCTGGTAGACTTTATCATTGGTAATACCGGTTTGTTTAACGAGAAAAAGTTTTCAAGGCAACATAATTTTCTCATGAGAGTTGCAAAATGTTATGCCTTTAAAATTACATGTTATTATTACGCAAAGTTTGCAGTGTTAATTGCAAATTGCGATAATGTAAAGCGAGACAAAAACACAGTAAATCCTATTGAGTGTTTAATGTACATTCACGTATTTCACTAGAATTGACAGGTGATTATGGTAAACAGCCAACAGCACCGGCATGCCATTCAGTGGATAATGATTTCTATTGCATAACTTTTAAAACGGGTTCTATAAAATGTCAGACTCATATGCACAGTTGTATCTCAGTTAGCACCCACTTTGCAATTATGGATATGGAGGTTTTTTTTATGATGAATTGATTACGTGTCTTGTAAGGTTCTCTTTCCTGATTTGGACCATGTTTATTATACGAGGCGGAGGACAAATTATGTTAAATACCTCGAGGTTGATTGTTCGCTTTAAATGGATATTTGACACGCATTAGAAAAATGTTGTTTTGTTTCCAAATTAAAACAGTGCTCCTTTTAGGTGATCGTCGTGTGTCTACCCAGTTTAAAAAGGTAGAGCTTCTCGTACCGACACATTTTATATCCACCATGCTTTTTACTTGTAGGACCGACTTTCAGGGTGGTCTCGTAAAATTCTGGACTTGTTTTAAAGACAGTTTAATATCTTTTGAAAGAATTAACTGTCTGGCTACTTAAACTATCAGAAATGCACCTTTTAAAAGTTTAATCGTCGTAATAATATCAACCAATATTATAAAAATTCAATAGTGAGTTAGGTTACCTTTTGTCACTTCAAGGCTCAACTAATCGTGCCAAAATTAGACATTCACGTAGCCTATGGTTTGAAGAAGGACATAGGCATACAATCCCAGAAAAGCAACTAGAACGCGTGTAAAACCGCAGACGGAAGCTAGTATTAATATACACCGGGCCACACAAGCAGTTCTTCAGCGTCGTCTAAAGGATAAAGTAATGAGAGGGAACCGAGAGACTGGAATCACAAATCCATTAGCGACCACGTTCAAGGGTTAGTGAACCGGCAGCTGGCGGCCGGACAGGGCTGGCCAGACGACATGGACGTGGGTATGCGGGCAAACAGTAACACGAGAGACGTGGCACCCACCTGCCCGGGCCATACGACGACGTATCTGATCACATGTAGACATACGGTTGCAATTGCCTCATTTCCAACTCGTTATGCGTCGGTAATTGTTTTTTTTAATAAATTGTTAATAAAAGTTAATGATGCAATGGCTCATGAAGTTGATAGGAGCAGTTTAGGGAATTGTGGTTTGGGAATTACGTTGTTCATTAGCAGTAATAGTGACTATAATTGTGTGCGGGATTACTAACCAGATGCGTCGATTAGCAGACAAATTTTAATGATATAACACCAAACTCTGATATATTCACAATCACATTACTCGACATATTTATGTGTACATAAATAACTACCAAGTTTTTTTTTTGTTGCTAAAAAATACACGACAAAAAAGGAAGGTTGTTTATTCTCATACCTTTTACTCGCCGAAACAGGTTACCGCAACCGGTCCTTGTCTGCTATTCTTGACAACCTTATAAATATTCAGTGAATAAATAATTGACCTTTGAATTAAAAAAGGGTTCCGTTTTCGTGGTAGGTAACGTTAATTTTCGAAGTTACAACGTCGCCCGTGCCTTTTGAAACGGTTACTTCATTAATAAAGGTATCTTTATCAGACTCCGTTTTTTTTCTTGGTATTTTATTTTTTATGTATTTGCTCGTCTGTACACGGTGTTAATACATTAAAATCCGTTTTATAAACCAGTATAACCGCTTTTGTAAAGTATTTTCCAGCTATAAATAAGTTAATGATGTCTGTGTATTTAGCATTTTAGGTACAATAACCCAGATGGCTCATTCCGAGAACTCGATTCGATTTAAGTATTTTGACATTTTGATCGGCTCATTTTATGATTATTTAAAATTTATCTATTCTTTGTTTCAGGCTCGTCTCCTGAACGTGAAACTAGCGAGATTAACAAAAAAGGTAAGAATCTTTTGCTTACGTTACAAGCCACTTTGAATTCATTGAATTCACATGATCACACAAATCGGGTGATTTTAATACCAAATGGCCATCGCTGTCACTGTAACGCAACTGTTTTAAATTAAGGCTTATCTAAAGGTGCTGATAGACTCGCAATTTAACACCTCAATAATACCACGCTCTGTAAGAAACTACTTTTATAAATGAGAAAGTAATTGTAAAAGTTATCAAAGACAAACACCTAGTAGTCAATTAAAAAAGAACAAATGTCTGTAGGATAAATAAATATAGAGATAGCACTGAATGAGACAATTTTCACAAATAAATCAAGTAAAGATTCAAGTAAAACCAGGACATCAGGTGTTTGTAGAGGTATTAGTTAGATGGATCCTCCGATACCAAGATAAATAGGTAAGTCTTAAACTCTGTTAAGGACACTGCTGCGGCTTTGTTCGCCAAATTTGACATCTGTGAAGTAAATATTGATAGCAGCATGAAGTTTGTATTTGTTGAGCCTAGATTAATTGAGAAATTAATAATCCCTGTGGATTATTAAGTTACAGTACTAAATCACTATTGAGGACTGTTTTACGTGTACTAACAAATCAATACAATTCTGACTGCCAAACCTAAGGTCGCGGGTTCGATTCCCACCCAGGACAAACATTTGTGTGCATGAACATGTCTGTTTGTTCTGTGTCTGGGTGTAAATATCTATATAAGTATGTATTTAGAAAAAAAAAAGTAGTATATGTAGTATATCAGTTATCTGGTTTCCATAGTACAAGCTCTGCTTAGTTTGGGACCAGATGGCCGTGTGTAAAAGAATGTCCCAGGATATTTATTATTATTATTATTATATTATTTTAATAGTAATTTTCGTGCTTAATTGATGACTATATCTCAAACTTGTTTGTTATCATTCAGTCTGCATTTACCTTCACATACATCATAAACGTGTTTACGTCGAAATATCGAGATCACCATGCTCTATTTCACATTCAAATCTGTATCTTTGTTTGTCCAGCCGTCATCTGCGTATGCATGGAGTATTTATGCCTCGCACTGGGCGAGATTTTAAAACGCAGAGGTCGCAGCGGACGACAAATAAATTTGTTATTATCATTTCAAGATCTAAATTTCAATTCGGCATACGAGTAACGGGGTCACGTCGTTTTCAATAGATGTTTCTCGATTTATATTTTTCAGTCGTGCGTCGGTTTTAGTTATGGTCAATAATTTACATTATAACCTTTCCTGACCAACGGTACGCGGCTAATTGGTATTTATGTTATTCATTCGCATATCATATTCTATGCGAGCTGGTAGATTTTAACTCGGTTCGATGTTTGGATTGTCGAGACGTATGTTTGGTTGGAGTGGGTTGAAACAACACGTTTCGTGCTCCCTTCGGCAGTTAAACCCCGCCACACACGAGGTGCCACCCTCGCTGTTACAGCTTTATTTTCTTTTCCCCACGCTCGCCCACCTTCCACAAGTTGAAGTAATGAAGTACTTTCAGGGTCACTCGAAACTAGAGCTGAAAGTTTTGTTTGTTCTGGTTGAAAGGCGACCTTTATAGGCGAAACCTTATTACTCGCTCGGTGTATTATATCAACTGAACAATAACATCATGTACTCCCATTGAAATTATTGAATGCCTACGGAACGTGTTTGCAGCTCGCTGTGCAATGTTAAATTATAAATTCCTATCAGAACAATAATTTATATTGGTAGTGTTCAGTGTTGTGGTCGTAAAACTAAACCTACTCATTTCTAGACTACCTCTCTAGTATCCGTCGTTCATACCGAGAATTCGTGTTATAACTTTATAAATGACAATACAGAGAAAAAGGAAAATGTTACCGAACCGGTATCAGTAAACTTGTGTGCTTCATCTCGAATTTCATATAATGTAAAAGAATAATTAAATGAATATTCATAAGTAAGTCGAATCGCGTCGAAACAATTTGTGGCAGTGCCAAGAACTGGTGCCTCTTGTTTTTTTATCGGTGTTATTCAACTTGATATATTCAAAACGATTACAAGTTTTTATAACTGCGAGTTTATCTTCATCGTACATTAATATAATTTACAAACATCTGCTGGTTGGTACACGCGTCCGGTATTATGTATGTACATATAAAAGAACGGAAATTAATGACACATACACGTAGATTATTTGATGACGCATCCAACCATATCACTGAATTGTAGTTATTCACTACTTATTACTAGCTGTTCTAAACTGAGGCCTCATTAACTGGCCAGCAATGTTAAACATTAACATTTGTATATACAATAATAATTAATAAAAATAAATCCATACTGAAAGTGGGCTCTTAAATTTCTACCTGTTCTTAAAGGTCACTATAAAATACCAAACTTTCTACATGCAGCAATGACTTTGACGAGTGTAGAGTTTATTAGCGAGTATGCAGATTGACAGACAGACAAGAAAGAATTCTGATCTACGAACAATGGCGGGATGAGGTCAAACGAGTCGAACCAGTATTTCGTTGAACGAGTATCGTGAGCGATCAAGAAAGTCTCGGGTGAAAGTACCGAGCCATGCCTAATTCGCTACACTGAATTATTAAAATCGTTTCATAACAACATGTTCATAATAAAACCGGTATCTTGTTCGTTGTTATCTCTGATTATAGAACGGTGGAGAGAATAATAATAAAAGGTAATATATGTGAGATTTGTAAAGCGAACCTGTCCCTTTTGTGTTTCGTCCCGGGCAGGACTAGGGTCGGCTATTATATCCTTAAATAGATTTGGGCCACCTCTCCCTTTGAACGCTTACTGTAATTTTTTAAAGCTACCTGCTAGAATGACGAGATACTTTATTTGTCCTTGAGACCTTTTTTTCGGAGAATAATATTGATTGACCTTCAAGTCTTTGTTAGTCCCGGTATTATCTAAATGTAAATGATAAATGTCATGTCATATCGATGCATGTTTCTAATAAATTGAAGTCATGCCGATAACAATCGACAGCGGACAAATCAGTCGGGGAAATCTTGCAGCGAAGTCTGTAGTAAATCTTGTTGTTTGATAAGACGTTAAAGCTTATGCAGAGATAATTTCCACGTAATGATACCGTACTTGGATTTAAAGTTTTATTATCTTGGTACATAAGTGGAAAAGTACGAAAATATCTTCGTAATCAAGTTTGATTGCCATCGAACCGTTAATGCAGGTAGGTTATCCAAAGTTAACTTTATTTATTGCGAACAGTGCATTGCTTTAATGTACCCGCATGCTGAAGTTCATCGTCCTTCTGCCGAATCTAATCCAATAATCGATAAATATGGAGCTACAATATATATCTGCTCTTCCAAGCATAAACTGAATGCTTGTCTTGTCCTGTCTTGAATTTACACATAAATCATCCAATTGAAGGTATATGAATGGGTCATTTTGACATCATTTTGCCAATTGATGTTTCTATTTCAAGTATCATTATTTGAAATAGTAGCCTTTGAAATATTGGTAAAGCGAATGGGATCGTTTAAAATTAATTGAGCCCGCACAGTTTGCGTAATTTGTATGCATGTATGTATAAGTTTATGACATGGCGGCTAATGCCCGAGTTTCACATTATGTCCGCCCTTTCAACCAGCTCCGGGCGTAACGTGCAATTTTGCACGACTTTCCATCAAGTTAGCTCGGTCGAGCACCTACACATGCCCACATTATGTTAACATACCTCTGTGTAGGTAAAACATTCTGTATTTTAATGTGGAACTATGTAAGACTTGTGTATTCAGCTGATAAAGAAGTCGTCCGAGCCATTCGTCACACTGTGAATTATGTGACCTCATTTAATGTAGGCGCTATAGTATTTTCAGAAGTAATGACGTCAAATCCACCTAAAGCATTATTATTATGTATTAACATCTGTTTTACGATGTAGGAGACTAAAGGAACAAATGTGAAGTCAAAAGATATACAAGAATTGACAATCGAAAACAAAAGAACAAAGTGTATGATATCGAACATGTGACTGAATAATGATCATATGATAATGCCTTGTTGTGAGGCGAATTGAATATTTAACGAGCGCAGGGGGAAAACTTGAGCACCGCGCGTTCTCATGAACATAATATAGTTTTTGTTCAAGCTAATGATACTTTTATTACTTCCTGGGTCGGTTAAAATAAACGTCTTTCATCCTTTCACTCTGTATTTAGTATTTTGCAATCCTCAATCGGTACCACATACATATTAACACGAGTAATTGCTATCTTTCAGAGTCTGTATATCATCATTCATTTCAAACCGACACATTCATTCTATCGCAATCAACTGAGCGCAAAGTCGTGTCAGATGCACCGTTAAAGTTCTTCAAATAATTGCTGTGACCTTTGTAACGTTCCTTGGCTCAAATTTTCCATTGGTCTATAATTCGATTCCACATTCTCGAGATTTCTCAGTGTAATTGCTCGTATAGTGCAGCAATGCAGTTGTTCAGGGTCGCATCGCAGTACGAAGAGCAAAGTGTCAGTTAGCTGAGACACCCGCGCCACCTGTACGTCGACCGGTAAAACGAGTTTCCGATCGCATTCACCGCCATCGGCATCGCAGCCGTCTAGTGTCGTGCCTGTAGTTATGAAACATTATTTATCGTTACCATGATTTTATTTTACCGCTTGCGCAATAATTGCTATGATGGACGCACAGACGCCGCACTCCGCCCTCTCGTAATGAGAGTAATAAGACCCTGTGTATTCGACATTGGTATTTTATACTATAATAATATGGATCACTTTCTTATAAATGTCAGTGCTGTAATAAACCTGGCCTCGTTAATGTGGTTTTATTGTGGGCATAATTTTATTGTAACGTGCTCGTATTGTTTGTGTTTTAGAGAGAGAATTTGATTTTTAAATCTCGTAAAAGTGGTAATACCTTATTTGAGCTCAGATATTTGCAGATACATTCTTAAGTTCGTAAGTAATCAAATTAAAAGGACATGACTTGTTTCAAATCGTCACACATTGAGAATTGTATATTATTTAGTATACTAATAATATAGAGCGAACTATTGTCATGAGCATGCATAATTAATGTATAATTACAGAATAATTATAACGCAGGTTATCTTTAATTGACAGGTGAACGTTTGGTCAACTGTAATGTATTAAATTAAACATTTACACTTATTTGTAATAAACTATATTTGAAAATTGAAAAGACTCCTATTGGCATAAATGCCCGCACGTAACAACAAAAGACGATGATTGGCATGTTTTTCCCAAGTCACAGTTCAGCGATTTTTGGACAATTCGGCTTCTTTTGTGGCAGAAGAGAAAGTGTTTTCAGCGGATGTCAGTTTCTCAAAAGTGTAGAGAAAAAGTGTCGCTCTACAAATAATATCTGTCCAATAGTCTTGAGCTTCAATGTGGAGTCGTGCCAAAAAAACGGGCCATCTGTTTGATTGTGTCGGATGTTAGGAAGATATTAGGTTCGTCTCGTTGATAAAATCCAATTGAATGTTGCAAGATGGCCGTGGTCGGGTCGGTTCTCCGTCACGATCTGTGGCGCCCGCGCAGCCTGCTCGCTGTAGGCAGCTACTTTCTCCTAACGGGACTTACCTCGCCCTCCGCCACCTCCTCCACCTCCGCCGCCGTCTCAGACGCCGATTACGATTACGACATCCATTAGAATTTTATTATCTGCGGAATCACGATGATCATGATAATGTTATACGTTGTGAAGTAGTATTTACACTACAAATACTTGTTAACGTTTGATATTTTATTCAATATTAGTGTATAAAAATTGTTTTGCAGCAAATATTTCACCGAATTGTGGTTATTGCTGACATTATTCGTGCTTATAAAATGTATGTTGGTCATATGGTCACGTTTGCCCAATGGTTTTTCCAATGGGAATTTAAATATACTGAGAACTTCAGGAAAATATTAAACTATAGGTACCTAAAAATCAAACAGCCTGTTTATATTATAATATAAATAAACAAAAGGTATCCTTGTATAGATTGAATACATATAGAAGGAACACTCGGGGCCAAGATAAGCTATACGCGCCCTGCGGGACCCTCGAGTCAAAGGCCGCGTTACAAGTCACGAACTCGTTTAAAATATCATTAACTGACAGCCTATAGAGTCGTTTTACATCGAATAAATTGATATTCAAAGTATTAATACTGCTATTTACCTTAAATACCGGTTGTTATGTACAATATAGGTCATGTTAGTCATGTATTCTATAAATTACTGCGAAAGATTGAGTAGGAAGTTGTCACGGCTTATTTAAGATTATACTCGTATTATATTTGATTTGTGAATGGTAATCTCGTCGACCCAAATTCAGCGAAACTGTGCTATTAACAACAAAACCACTATCATTCCGACCTCAGTCAATGAACACAAAGCTATGCCGAAATTAAGGTCGTTCATTTTATCCACTTTAGCCACCGCATTCTCTAATCGCTTTTGATTTATGTTTTCGTTGAAGAACAACGCTGTCACATTCGTTTTCGTTTCGTGATTCAACTTGGCAACTGTGTTGATTTCTTCTCTTATATTATTTTTATCAGGCTTTATTTTTATTTTAAAATAAGTGGTCATTACGCTCCGATATTGCTCCAACATTTATTTAATCCGATCCGCGTTGATTAAAACAACACAGGAAATTAGCTCTGCTATAATTAGCTGATTCGATTAGCGAATATTCTGAAACAGCTTCTGCAGTTCAAAAAGATGACTCATCGTCAGCAAAACCGTTTTCTAACTCTATCGTTGTCGTTTCAAGTGCCACTTTCCCTCGCTCCCCGCTAGCGTCCCGGGAGAGTGCCTGGCATCGATCCAAGATGTGTCGATCTTCCGAGAAATGCATCGATCCACACCCAACCGTTAGCGACGTTCAGCGCCAACTTGTTAATTACGCGTTTCAAGCACGTTATACATAACTTTTTCATTATGTCATCCACCTCGAGGACTGATGATAATATGTTCGCATCTCTACTCATTAATACCTCACGTGTTCACAAATTTTGCATGAGGGATAAACGAAACAGGTACGATAATAAATCATTCTCGGTGCGCGTTAGAATTGTTCTCCTGTGAACGTATTGATTTCCTTTCTAATAAAAAAAGCTATTGTCCGTTTGAAAGCTCGCGAGCACAAAGCGTGAAGACAACAAAAAGCTACTGCACAAAAAAGCTTCGGCATATCGGTGCGGTTGCGCGCTCGACTTGCATTATTCCTCTGTATGAAACAAAACGCACATGTGCGGCAGATGTTTGGGGTTCGTTTTTTTATTCAAATGTATTATTACTGGCCCTCCGCCCTCACCCCCGCAAGTGCCACCCCGCTGTGCAGTCACTGACCCCTTTTTGTCGTTCCGAAAGGTTTCTGTTACTATGTATCTGACCTGATTCTTAAGCCCCTGTCACGTGTATTTGATTAGTTTGGATTGAGATTAGCTTATACAATCTGACAAAGAAACAAACTTAAATCACGTTTTATGACTCTGTTGCCATTTCCTTTGGATAATGCGAAATTTATCTGAATAGTTTCGTATTTCTTGATCTTAAATATTTCGTTGTATATAACATTTTCTGCGAGCAAATTATTGTCAACAACATTCCTAAGTACAGCTTCCTTCATAATTCATACTTTATTACTTTTATTTATGTGCGAAAGTAAATAGCTTTAAATTAGAGTAAATGCAATCTCTTTGGTACTATTCCAAAAGTTTCCTCGTAAATTTACTGCGCCGTATAATTTACGTCCGTGCAGCGGCTAGCACTCCACGACTGCTATAAATATAGCTTCGCGTTGATCGAACACATGTCTCTCCTCTCCCCGTGGTCCTGCAGGAGGGGTGATCACCCGACCCGAGTAGACAGGTTCCAAGGTTGCTCTCGAACAGCTGTTGCTTATTATCTTTCGGTGTGGCGTTACAAAAACGTATGTTATTTAAATGTGTTCAAACAAAAATATTACTCGGAATCTCGTTTGATGTCTCCGTTGACATTGAAGAGTTTGAATACATAATGATTTTGTTTGAACTTCTGCCTTTATTGTGTTTTGTTTACGTAAGTCTGTGGAGAATAGCTTAAATTATAAGATTAGATAATGAAATAGTGTTCGTGCTCTAACAAGACGGGTTCTTAACAAGCCATAAAGGTATCTAAGATGGCAAGTTCAATGCTCCAGTAATCGTTTAGCAGAGCAATCAAGAACCAACTCAATAAACGCAAAATAACAACTCCCCCGAGGCAAAAATGTCGAAATATTTACGAGTTTCGAGACTTTTTGTTTCACTTCTATATTTAGATGCGTAATGTGCCAAAATTCGTACGTACGAATTTAAGCCTTAGTGTTGTTTGAAACATTGCATTTCGAATTGACTCGGTGGGCGGCGGTTATACACAAGAGCCGTCGAGGGAGGCGGTCGACTCGTCGAACCAAATCGTGCGTTCCCCGTGAAACGTGTTTGCCGAAGCTATAAAGGAACTAGTAAAACTTGTATTGTGGTCTCGGTTTCCTTTTTTGCTCGTTTCAAACATTTCTTCTCTCCACTGCCTATTATTTCGTTTGGTAATATAATAATAATAATGCAATAACAACGTCGTACATCATCTTAACTTTACTACGTTTCAGTCGTTTTTTTATCTTTATCTAACTGCCTAAGAGATGGAGGTATTTTCTAGTACTGCTAAGATTTCTAACGGTTTGAATTCGTTTCGGTTTTAAAACTAGTTTTAGCACGTTTATTGATTGGAATTTATGCACGATTGATTTTTGTCAAAGTAAATTGTATCTTCTTTAGAATATTTATCTACATATACATTTATCCCACTGATTTCTAAGAACGCTTTAGGATCATTTTCAATCTGTGCCTCAAAGGCGCTCAGGTAGGAGTTGGTGTTTTTGCCCTTTCATTCTCGCATACGATACTGTATAATTTATTCCTTTTGTTCGATGTTCTAAAATGCCTTTCAGTTCTTTAGAGAACAGCTTGCGCATGGTATTTTATTTCTTCCTTTTCTCCCACGACTATAGTGATGTTCATCTAAAACCGGTAAGTTTATCGATACCGGGGCTCTCGTCTCGCTCGATTTCATCTTCCGCGACATCGGACCGGACTGGGGACGGGGCCACATTCATCATACCCCGTTTGACTTTTAATAGGGGTATTCGGGCTTAGTGGCAAGCGGGTTCTTTATATTGTAACTGTAACGATCACTGTCGTGTCCGGACTGCCCTTCTTGTCGATATTTTAGTGACATTTCTTTAATTCATCGCGGAATTGCATTATTCAAAAGTGTTTAATAATTGAGTTCTTATTGTTTCTAAGAAGCTTCAAATGCAAATGTATATCTTAAGTGCCCGTATACAGACGATGTAATACGGTAATTTAATGGGTTATTATAAACAGTGGTGAAAACAAAACATCATCAATTGTTTGTTATACAAACTGTTAAGAATGTTTAGGTAGGGTAACTGATTCTCCGAACGCTGAGAGAATGGCATGGAAATATTACCGTGGGTTAGGTACGTACGGCAAACAACCCGTCCAGCCAATCTCTTTTGGCACAATGTTTACAAAATCTTGTGGAATTGAATCGAGTCTGCGCTAGTATTTGTAAACAGGCTGGCGGGCGGAGCACAGCGGTCGGCGTGCGTGGCTCCTAAAATATCTACTTCAAACAGGAATTGAACCCACGCCAACTGGTGTGCGTAGACGGCGGCTCGCGCGCCCCTCGTAAACTTTTCACTATACGACATCTCATTTTATTCACGTTCATCTGTCTTTTATGTTCGGCTAATTTATAGCTCGCCGTCCGCCGCTCAGTGCGATTTCTGATTCTTTGTTGACGATTTAAATAATGACGTCGGTATGCAATTAAAATTCGTATCGAAGGAAATTTTTAATTGCCCTCCAGTCGACTTTAATAACCTACCGTCGACCGAGGATTGTTTTAATGAATAATAAACGTTATTACCGGTTATCGGAGCATAAATAAATTATTACTTAGATCTGCCGGTATTCGTATTTAGTATTTTATTATTGTCACCCGGTGCGGAGCGACTATCATCAATTTACATCGTCTGTAATCTATTAACCTTGTCTGTATCCTCTTCTGTGTTGACAATCGACAATAATACGATGATTGATTGCGCAACACTATTTGCACAACTGCCTGGTACGTTCGCACGATAAACTTAACACTGTTAATATTCCGTCATTGTTTTTATACGGCAAATATTGACATTGCGATATTCGTTTTATTAAAAAGAACAATGTTTAACCTGAATTTATTTCATTAAAACATTAACAAGCAACCAATTTGAATTACTGTGTCTCGTGGCAACAGAAGTAATTGTTGTTAACTTCAGGTTTCACTCGCAAGTGTCGCGCTTGTTCACCTTTAAATGCCCTTCATCATTTTCAATACTTGTAATTATTAATTGCGGAATAACTTTGCCTACTAGCTTATTCGTGTTCTCCATGGAAACCCCAACGTTTTCAGAGATGAGAGTTCAAAAATGTAAATGATAACCGATGGAATTTTTTGATAGCAATAAACTTTTCTCGGTTATGTCGTTTGCCAATTGAAATACGTAGCGGACGTATCATGTTCTGCATCTATAAGTCACGCCTCTCGGGTGATCTATTTAAATCCCACGATGATGCGATCCATTGCATTAGCTTAACAATATTCATCAAGTGCCGGATGGAGCTCGATATATTACAAATGCCCCGCTATTCGGGCCGCGTGCTCGCATCACTTTCACAGTTTACTCGATCATCCATATTGATTGCTTTCTCAGCGTTCCGTCTATCCAATACATTATGCACATTTCGTACACCGTGTAGGTAGTTATTGCAAAACGCTCTAGTTTCTGCTG
The DNA here is from genome assembly GCA_907165245.1 of Habrosyne pyritoides. Classification (NCBI taxonomy): domain Eukaryota; kingdom Metazoa; phylum Arthropoda; class Insecta; order Lepidoptera; family Drepanidae; genus Habrosyne; species Habrosyne pyritoides. The sequence continues at coordinate 3,578,003 of OU015592.1, forward strand.
CTATTAATAAAATTCGTATTATATCGCGAACACATGTGTAAACATTGGCTTTGTTTGTATTTATCGTTGCATACCGTCGCAGTTCTCAGACTTTATTGCAACGTTTCATAAACATAAATACCACGAGTCAGCCTCTAAAATTAATGAAAAGCAATACTAATGCATTGTTTCTGCGCGGTGTCGTGTAACCGGTCGCTCGGTTCGTCACGCATGTCGGCTTCGAGGAAACCAACAGTAAAATTGTTTCTATCAGTATTCTTCGCACGCTCGGCATTGGCATCGGCAACGCCATCGCATCGGCGAGCAGCGGCCGCGCGCGACGCGATGTCAGCGAGCCCGCGAGACGGCTCATCTCCATTCCATTGTTCACGCTCCACATGCCTGCGAGCCATTCGACATGATATGAGTGAAAACGATGCATTAATTGGCACTCGTCTTCGATGTCGATCATTACCGAAGCCCTCGGCGCTCAACGGTCACTTTCCTTTATTGCCTCATCAATAAAAACACTTCCAATTTTAATGCGGACACGCCTTCAAGGTTCTGAACGAAGCGCGACTGCGCCATATCACCGCCGTGTAATTTATTTATTTGAACGGCGGATGCGCGCCTATTTACGTCCGAGCAACCCGAAAGAAGGTTATTCGCGTTTATACAGCCGAGGAAGGTATACAAAGAGGAGTTAAACGAACGCCACGGGCATTAATCAACGTTGTCGGTAACCGTAACCGTCTCCGGGGGATTAGCCGGCGAGATATTCTATTCTTCGGTCATAATTAATAGCTTTTGGCAAGTGAGCGTCGCCCGCTAGCCAGTCGGGCACAAATAGGTTTCGTGACGCGACGTTGCAGTTGCGTAATTACATAATTAACACACGCGATACTAAAACAATGTGGGTCTATAGGAAACGTTAGTTACACGTAACTGTACCCCCGTTAATGTGGCATGCATATAATACGCGGCCCACGCTCGTGTAAATCGGGCCAACGGCCTTTTGACGAGCTAGGTGTCGAGTCTAGATAGGCGTCGGCGATGTCCGGAGATGAACGAGCGATCCCGAAGCGAAATGTCGACACATCAATATGAATAATAGCAGTGTTGTGTTGCCGGAGGCGTGGGCGTCTATCGACAACTTTCGGCCCTCACGGTCCGTCGATTCGGATTATTTTGTGCGCGACTCGCTCGCTATCCAAGTAGCTCTCGCGTATGGAATTATAGCTATTGGATCGAGTCAAGAACCTCGACATTTAATTAGGCATGAGTTATGAACGCCCACGGCTTTTGAGGCAATGACTTCTGGCTTTTTGATTCATTAGCATGCAATTACACGTTCTGAAGTTATTTATAATAAACAGCGACTCGTTTTGCAACATAAACAAGCACTTGTGATTGCTTATCGATAAGCTAACGATATCAGATACGATATTATCGATATGAGATACGTTGGCGATTTGCCTGGTTTTTTTCCCGGTCGTTTTTAGATACCGTACGGTATTGTGACGCTTTATCGATGCAATCTCGGGCAACCTGGCCACTGATGATTAGCCGGATGTGCGTTAATTGAATCGTTTCAGACCGGTTTCTTCGACCACCGCGACTCGAAGGGACCGCGAAGATAAACCATAAATTGCAACAAAGACAGTATCTATTATGAAACCAATTCGCAATCGAGTCCGGACTTTGAATCGATTTGTAAATTAAACTCTATTAAGCCTCGAACCGAATTATTACTTCTCACGCTCACTTGATTAATTTAGGATTCAGTCGGCTATTAAATTAAATTGTACTAGTCCACGATTTTGGACGATATTCTGGATATGAATAGAGACGAAAATGGCTTGTTTTACAACCGATACATAAATGATGTTATTGGTTGTATCTCAGATCCCACTTGTTTCACCTCGATTTCTTTTCCTGTTATTGATCAGACGAATATATTTACATGTTTAAACGGATATTATAACAGGACCGGTTTGTTTGATTGTTGGTTTTCCTACTGGCGATATTGTTTTTTTTTTATAATTGAACAAGATATCTATAAATAAATGTACAGTCCAATTACATAAGTTTCTGGCTGTATTGCGTGAACGACGGGCCATTTGGCTTGGTGGTTAGAGACCCTGACTGCCAAACTGAAGGTCGAAGGTTCGATTCCCACCCAGGACAATCATTTGTGTGCATGGGTGTAAATATCTATAAGTATGTATTTAAAAAGTAGTATATGTAGTATATCAGTTACCTGATAGCCATACTACAAGCAGTACGCTCTCCATAACTAGGGATCAGGTAACCATGTGTGAAGAATGTCTTGGGATATCTTGGGAACAGTATATCGCAAATTAAAAACTATTGTCATTTAAACTTAATTACAATTTATCGGAAAACGTGTACTAGTCTTGATTTGAAACTGGATACATTTATATTCAACTATTAGTGTATTCATTTCTCGACAGGCCAGTTGGCTTGGTTAGCGACCCTGACTGCCAAGTCGCAGGTCGCGGGTTCGATTACCACCCAGGACAAACATTTGTGTGCATAAACATGTCTATTTGTTCTTTCGGGGTGTAAATATCCATATCAGTGTGTATTTAGGAAATAAAAAGTAGTATATGTAGTATATCTGGTTTCCATAGTGTAAGTTCTGCTTAGTTTGGGATCAGATGGTCGCGTGTAAAGAATGTCCCAAGATATTTATTTATTATTATTTGCATTAACCAAACTGAATTAATTAATATAAGATATAAAAAATGCTGTCGCAATTCTATTTTATCATGTAACATGATATTTAGAGGTTATTTATTATTATTATTATTTTAATTACTAATATATTAATTATGCAGCTACTTGGCCGTTACGACATGCATTTCCTACTCTTTGGAATATTGTTTAAGAATTCAAACATATTCTTCATTTTGCATAACATTTATGCAAAAAAAAGGTCAAAAAATATATTTTTGTTAGATACACCGCAAAAAGTAATGAATTGCTATTTCGGAATAGACAAAAAAGCTAGCATAATAATGACTTGTTTAAAAAAACACTTTGATGCTCAACTAATTGTAAGTTATAAACAAGATAAAATAAGGTTCAATATCATTCAGTTACTATTTTAGTCTCATTTAGGGCTGCCATCCGTCCGGGTTTCCCCGGATTTGTCCTAGTTTAGAGAGTGTCCGGGGAGTGTCCGGGTGGGGTTTTCAAAAAGAGTCCAGATGAAACCCGGACACTTCTTATGTCACGGGAATCCTAATTAATTAGTAGATAAGCAGGTAAAATTTTGATCGTAATCGTGAACTGCATCCACCAAAATTTAAACTATAAGTGTTAAAATATTTTTAGACATGTCCGGGAAAATCCAATTTCACCTAAATGTCCGGGATTTTTAAGTTTTTGTCCGGCGTTGACAATTAAGGTGATGGCAGCCCTAGTCTCATTTATTTTAATAAAATGCCGGTGCCTCACCTCGAACATAATAAATATAATACTATTGCTATTTATATGAATTATATAATGTTAAGTCATAATACATCCAGAGATACATAACATTTACGTATGTCATGTTTATTTCATACATTCTATTCATAGCATATGATAATGCCTTACTGACTGACACCAATAATTCAATGGCTGACAATAACCAAACTTTTGAATAACTTTTTCTGTCTTGTAACACAATGTTCTAATTGATGAGATTGTTGTGAAATTATGTTCTAGACATTTATGTAACTAGAATTTCTGAGACATTTGCGTGGGCTTCGAAGACTGGAGTCAAATTGAAAAGGTAAATTGAGTCATATTTGAGGATTATGTAGATTCAAGTTAGCTTGAAATCTGTGAGGACATACCTATTCGATGTGGCAGGTGATCTACCGACGACATAGTGACCATTTTATATTCGAGTGATCCCGTAGGGTGAACAGTCGGATTAATATGTTCAAAGCTCGATAAATCTATATTTAAAATAATCTCACATTGAAATGTAAAGTGAATTTTATGAGACAATAATATAAAAATATATTTATTTATATTATTACTAGCTATCCCTGTGGTTTCACCCGCGTTTATCGATATCATATAACTTTATAACCATATAGGAGAAATTCCGCGTCGAATGGTAGCAGTGCCATCCCAATATGTCGAGTAGGTTTGAGGTGATGGTGCGTCATAGGAACCCTATTTTGCTTTTTTTTATACCACCTGAGCCGGCAACCAAGCACACGATCCACCTGATGGTAAGTGGTCACCGCCGCCTATGGACATTTGCAACACCAGAGTATCGCCAATGCGTTGTCGACCCTGAGACGTGAAGTTGTTAAGTCTCATGTGCCTGTAACTTCACCGGCTCCCTTACCTTTCTAACCGAAACAGTAATACAAGTGCACTACTGCTTCACGGCGGAAATGGGTAAGGTGGTAGTACTTCCCCGGACGAATTCTACACTAAGAGCTCTAGTACTCAAATTGCTTATAGATATATAGTTAGATTATTCTCATTAATTTTATGATAATGTGCTCTCAGCAAATATATACTAAGGTACATATTAAAATAACAATCTCAATAGTCAATTCCGAACCCGACCCCAGAGGTTAAAACTTCTTTAAATATTCGCAATAACAAGTTACTCAAACATCTCTATTACAACCGCAAAATATTATAAAGGTACCTATCTACCTATTTTTCAATATCGTCTCATCTTTATTCGTTATATTTATATTAAATCCCAGTTAAATAATCAACATCGAATACTATTATTTTAATACAGAGGAAACTTTAAGATTTTTATATCTTAAAACATAATAAGATTTTTAAATATAATTTTATTGTTCGTTGTTTTGTTTTATTGATATTAATGATGACAGGTATTTTATACACAAGCTATTTTGAAACTGGCTACATTTTTTGACTAAGAATCCTACTAATTAATATTATAAATGCTAAAGTTTGTATCTATGTATGTTTGTGACTCTTTCACGCAAAAACTACCAAAAGGATTTGGATGAAACTTGGCACATGGATAGAACATGTCCTAGAATGACATATAGTGTATCCCTCAAGAACGCGGGTGAAACCGCGGGGGACAGCTAATACATAATATTATGAGTTTAATATGATAATATAGATACAGATATATATATCAACTGTCACATTTAAATATGTTATTTTAGAAATTTATCAATCGCTTTCCAGTATCTTTTATATACAGATTACAAATTTCCATTTCTGCCGTGAAGCAGTAGTGCACTTGTGTTACTGTGTTTCGGTTAGAAAGGCCGGTGAACTTACAGGCACATGAGACTTAACAACTTCACGTCTCAGGGTCGACAACGCATTGGCGATGCCCTTAGTGTTACAAATGTGATCACTTACCATCTTACCAGGTGGACCTTTCGCTTGTTAGTCGGCCCATGTGGTATAAAAAAAAAAATATTTTTACTTTACCTACTTATACCTAATGCGGCAAATATGGTATCTATTTACAATGCAAAAAGGAAGGAAAACGTATATTATTTACACTGTGTACAGACCTATATCGTTATATATTTATTATGCGGTTATTCTGCATAATTTATTCATGTTATCCTTGTGCGTCCATGTATGACTGTATATTTGTCTGAATCATAAATAATTTATTAGGTAACAATATATTAAATCCTAGCAAGGAAAGTTTAAAATAATATTGATTTATAATACAGAATTAGGTACCGAATTATATTTAATTATATTATCACAAAATATCCTCATCGCCGTACATCGAGGTATCGAGGTGAGGGTAATACTAATCACCAGCTATCTCCTGGCTAGTTCTGGCCACTCCACTTAATATACACGAAGTATAGATACGTAACATCACTACATAGTACAAAACAAAGTCGCTTTCTCTGTCTCTATATCCCTATGTATGCTTAAATCTTTAAAACTACGCAACGGACTTTGATGCGGTTTTTTTTAATAGATAGAGTGATTGAAGAGGAAGGTTTATATGTATTAGTATCTACATTGCACCTGAGCGAAGCTGGGGCGGGTCGCATACTAATACATATTATACTATCTGTCTCTCGCGGTTTCACCCGCGTTCCGGAGGTCTGTAATGAGCGTACGGTCAAACGAGCGAACTTAAAATAGTCGTTCTAAATTTTTCGTTCGTAAAAACAAGACGAAATCGCATAAGTCGTTTCAAGTTATAGCGTGACCAAGTGAAATAGGGATTCATTTTTATGTATTAAGATGTGTAACGCAAGATATAATTATAATAATAACTTTGTGGAAATAAATAAATAATTATTATTATAACGCACGTAAATGCATGAAGGTTACTAAACTTGTTGAGCTGGGAAATCAGAAATAGTTAATTTAAATCTTTTAATTATTCGTAGCACATAAAATACAGAGAACCAATCAGAAGGTCATGATGAAAATTATACACGACACCAATGTTATTAAAGTCCAAAAATTCAAACTCAAATTATTCGCTCAATTAATTCTGCAAATAATAAATTAATTAAATTTACGAACGGTGTCGTTTCAGTCAATGATAATCAAGTCATCGTCAATGGTGGCATGAGTACGAGGTCACAACCACAATCGTATTGACATTCGATATGTGTTGCTAGCCGAGCGATTGCCTCGTATTGAACTCTACCGAATACGATTTGCATTGCATCAAGGTTGGTTACTTAAGCCTTCACTGTCTTGCTATTTTTGTCGGGTTTTATGTCATAATGAATTAGCATTAATTCTTTGGATTCCAATGTTAGTTAATGTAAAGGTTACCGAGACAAAATTACGAAGCGTATTCAAAATGTCAGTTATTTGAAATGTAATTACATAATCGTGGACTCAAAAGGTTCGAAGTGTTACATACTAATAAATTAGCATCATCAAACAAAACTTTCTTCTGTATGTGTTCAATACGTAACGCGGCCTGGGAAAGTCGAACTAAACTCGGCGACAGGCTCGGAGATTATTTATATGGAGGTCGAGAAAGTAAAGGTCGAACATCGTCTGCTGAATAGCAAAGTGGGCAAAACACACCAAGTTTGTCGGGTTGGATGCGCAACAAATTGTCTCTGGGTGATTATGGAGTGCGGACGTCACGGAGGTACGACTCGCGATCAAAAACAACGACAAACATACGGAGACCTTCAATACACTTTATCGCTGAAAGGGATCTGTCAAAGTCTCGTAGACCTCGCACCGTTGGTCGTGAGCGTGACCATTAGACAACGAAATTGTCGAATAAAAGCGCGACAACGGAGTCATTGGAACGTGAAAACGAAACTATCACGATCGTAAATCGCGCTACCGACGTCTACTTCTGTACATTTAATGGAATGGTATTATGCTACCTTACTTACCACCTCGCCGGCTGGCCTACATAAAACGTGTCGATTTTCGGCTCGATAAAGTTGGCCTTGCTGTATTATTTAGCCGTGCTGGCATTTAAACTGCATATGTCGAATTTAAATGCAATTTTACCGATGAAACCGGTCTCCGTAATTTAATTCAACATTCGATTATCGACATCGTTAGCGGAGACGAATGAGTCATTGTTGTCCATCGTACACATGTTATCGATATTAATTTTCATAAAGCTTGTTGCTGGTATCGTATGAATAAGGATGATGTCATTATGCATAGTCGTATTCAATTTCACCTCCATCGGGATAAGCTGTTTATTATTACATATACTTATCAGTAATTAGATTATCACTGATTACCTTTTAGCTGTATTTAAATGACATAAGGTAATTTATAAGAGTTCTACTATTGTTAGTTTTCGCATAGAATGAGTTGGGTGACATGTGATGTTTTATAATTTCTCAATTGTTTATATTTATTTCGACATAATAAGGGTAACAGAGTAAGGTCTCATGAAGCATTTAGTGTTGTATCTCAGAGTAATCAAGTGCTATTTCACAAGATATCGGTAATAAACCTTCAACTGTCACAAATCAACCTATATGAAAAAGTTTATACAATGTTGAACAGGTAGGGTGTTCGAAATTCCACAAACTTGAGTTCATGACGTGGGCCGAATTGTCTATTGGTAGAATAGAAATCCAATATGGATGTAGGTCGTCGTGACATGATAATGGAACGTCCAAACGTGATGTTGACACGCCAACGTGAACGCAATTCGAATATCTACAATTCTGCGCAAACACGACATCCGCTGTGTACACTGTATAATACAATTAATTAACAAGTATTAGAGTTGTTATTCGGCATTTGTGTACACTACGCTTGCGTTTCATTAACTTTCCTTAATGCTATAACTGGGAAGTCCTAGTTAAAATCTCTGTATTATGTTGAAACTGGTGCCTCCTTTATTAAATTTGTACAATTTTTAACAACTGCATTGTACAAATTAAAGCAACTTAGTGATTGATAAAGATGCTTAGTGTAGTGTTAAAATTGAGTACAGACATTTTTTAGTTTGGTTTGGAGAAGTTGAGACAAGTTTTCTATATGATATTTATGTTTAATAAAACCTGTATGGTACTAAATAAGCTGTTACTTATCCTATAACTAGCTGTCCCCCGTGGTTTCACCCGTGTTCCCGAGGGATGTAGCAATTTCCCGGCACAAAAAGAATTCTATGTTACTTCTAATACCTCCAAGAATATGCGTACAAAGTTTCATGATGATCGGTTAAGTAGTTTTCGCGTGAAAGCGTAACAAACAAACTTACATTAACATTTATAATATTAGTAGGTAGTTAATGAACTAGACAAATTAAATGTTCAATTAGATGTATTTATAATACTAAGGAATATTGCAATGCAATCAAACATTCAAAGATATTACTAGGTACTTATCGTACGGAAGTCCGCTATACATCGGCTGTCCATGTAATGCCAATATTTTTATAATAAAACCTTTAATTAAAAGCAACCTTATAAATGACCGAAGCCGAATGATTCCGGGAATGAAATTACAAATCGTTCACTCACAAAAAACAATTGCCCTCCAAAATCTGTTTCATTTCTTACATCAGATATGTGTTGAGGCGGAGAGGGTCGTTTTGACCCTTTGTGTACGGTGACGGGGCCCCGGAGAAGGGTTAACGCCTATCCTACGCGTCAAACCTATATTTACTCTTTGATAGTGTTAAATTGTTGCCATTTTCAACGTAATTCGATTCGTGTCAAAGTTGATTTAGCACGTACGATTTGATTCACATTGTAAGGTGATATGTGTGATGTCAGCTCACTCGTGTGTCTTTTAATATTTCACATGCATCGGTGGCATTTGGTTGTATTTGTTTCATATTAAATATGTCGAACAAACATTTTATTCGTATACAAGATAGCTAGCGGTTGTACCCGCTTTCCAGAGGAATTCAATGTATGGCGATTATGACATAGCCTAGATATCACTTGAAAAGAGTGTCAGCTTTCTATCAGTGAAATAATATTTAAATAGGTGCAGTGGTGCCGTTGTTGTACCCTTTTATACACACAATCTTACAAAATTCACATCCCTTTGATATTAGCTAAGAATACTAAACAGAGAATGCTCAAATGGTTTGAAATTCCATTGAAACAAACCCTCCGAAACACATTTTTGATTCCAACCTTGAGTTTCTTGTTAAAACTTCACCGAAAATATTTCTATTAAATCTCCCTTTAAGGCTTAATGTTTTTTTGATGTTATACCTACCTACTTAGGGCACATACAAAGGGCAAACAAAATTATTCCCTGCATGAATGAAATCAGCTGCTCGGAGGGTCTCGGTGGGGAACAAAATAAGGGATGCGTTTGTAGGTAGGTGCCGTCGTTATCGTAACCATGGCAACCGCCCGGGACCGAATGTTGTGCCGTTATGGGTGTGTGAGTCAGCACACGAATAAATATGTAATTATAAATGAAAATAAATGTACATGACTCCCACAGTTAAATGTTCAATAAACCGTTATAACATTAATCTGAACTACAATTAAGTTCATAATAATGAGGCGCGTCGTTTAGTTAATGCGGTGGGTTTTAGTTAGTTCGATGTTGAACTAGATTATTTTCATTAGGTAATTATCTTACTGATACTATTTATAAATGCCAAAGCATTTATTTATCATTGTACCTTGAAAAACCTAAATTTAGAACCTCTTTGTATGAATATTTTAAGCTAGCTTTTCTAGTAGTACCTTATAAGCTTTTGTGCAGGGATATATGAAAACTACAAAAAGGTCGACGTTAACTACACTCGTCCACCTTTCTTTTGAATTCATTATTATCTCATTCAATTTATAGATCACTCCCCGGGGAGACATTGTCAAAGTAAATAGCCTCTTGTCATCATAAATAAAAAAATAACTAATCAAAGTTTTGCCCCCGGATTTACCTCGATTCATGGGTGACAACGTAAACAGACTGTGAGCGGTTTGTGGGCGGCTTGTCCCCACTCCACCCTTACCCCACTTTCGCCCCCAGTCTCCCCTTTAAGCGGCGCCTGAATTGTGACATTTTCCTCTTGTCGCCCCCTTACAGTTCAATAATCTTTCAGCGGCACGAAATTTGGAAATTAAACGCCCTTCGCTTAGAAAGTTCTTTTGTAGCATTATTCTCGTCAAACAACCTTTCATATTTATACTTTTTTGTGTGCTCAAGTGTTTTATAAGTACTTGTAAGTAATTATTAATGTTTTTTATTATAATGAGCCGTGGTTGCTGACTTATTTAACCTTTACTATTTACAAGAAATACCAACAGCTTTGTTTATATTTGCGGAAATATGAAATCATTTTCTCTATTGTTTTTGATATTATTAAGTCTGCATAATATTTACTTAAACTTCGTAAAAATGTAATTGCGTTGTTGGGAAACCCAATCTACTAGCCAATGTATTTTTTCGCATTACGTTATAATTTTACTAAAGTTATCGGCTTTCTGTCCCCCTCACCTCAGTTCGTCTGGAGGTCACATTATACGACGTCTATCATCGTTCACTTTAATGATAGCACAAAAAGCTCTAAACTCAAGTATGAAAGCATAAAGAAGTATTTCATTCACCGTAAAAAGCGAGCCTTCAATAATACTTAATGAATTTCGTCTAACTTTATTCTTGCACTAAGCTCTGCGAAAAAGTTCCCAACAGTCTGAAACTAACTTGAGCGATTCGGAATTTCTTAATTAAATTATGCGAAGATAAAACTTTTTTCTTGAAAAGCATATAGATAACGTTTCATGAAAAGAAACACGAAGCAGTACCGAAGTTGGCAATGATTGAACGCTTGTACAGTTTGATGTGTGAAGCGCTGATGAAAGCGATCGGCATTCGTTTATACATCGCGGTATTACAAATCTATCGGAATAGTTGTACGCATCCTCTTGGCACCATTCCCTGAAGCGTGTTTTAAAACGGTTACATGCACATTTCGCTAGACATCCGATAACGGTCAATGTAACGCGTCGAAACATTACTTGGCGTTGATCCAACACACAATTGGTGCTTAGCTGCAATTCCTCGAAGGAAAACCTTCGATAACCTGCAGCAGTTAGGCGTTAATGGCTTAATGCCTGCTTTGAATAAGCCCGGGTTTGCCTGGGTATGCCCGGGCTAGGGTGGCCCACCCTCCGTATTATAGGGGGGTTTTGGGCAGTCGCGCCGGTGATGTACGGCCGACCGACTCCGGCCAACACCCATTTAATGCCATTACGATTTGTTTGATATTGATATATCATCGCGACTTGATGTGAGGATATTTAACGAAGATTTATTGCGAAAAACATTTTTATTCAACGAGCCTCATTATCTTTTGAAGAGCAGTTATTAATATTGTATTTTTACTTTATTTGGTAAAAGCGATACGGATAGACAATTTCGAACAAATGATGTTGTTTGGTTTGGAAATCTTATCTTCCAATGACTCATATGACACGCTTATGTAACTCGTGGTTCTCGAACGTCTTTAAGTGCTCGTTATGAAGTATCATTTATAGCTCTCGTAGATATTGTTACATCGACGAACTAAATAGGTCGAGTTGTTCTCGGTATGTTCCTTATTTCTGATACTTGAGAGTGTTATGACAAATGAAGCGAAATGTGTACAAAGAATGCATCACGGGAACAATAGAGTCATTGTGCTGTTTGATTAGTGAATTGAGGCGCAAGAGGGCGTCGTGACGGGCCGGCACGACTCTCAGATCTCACGCCAGACTCGGTTCCCAGCGCTTCGATACAAATTGTCTGGACATTTACAATATGTGAAAAGAATTCAATCACTTCACTCTACCTACAACTCCGACTGCATTAGGTTTTCGTGGGATTCCATGACGTCTATATGTAATTTATTGTCAATAACAATAATGAGAATAACATCCTCAATCAATACGGTTAATTATGTTAATAGAATGATCGTTGTAATAACTCCACGTTAACCGTCCGGTTACGAAACGATATCTTTCATTTCATATTCATATCTTTAAAGTTATTGCATTCCTTCGGATATAATCTCGTGTTCTCTATCTATAATGATAGTTTTATTTCCTATCTCCAAACGTTAACGATAAAGTGTTTAGGTATCACATAAATATTCTGACTAATCTGAAAATTTACTCAATAAACAAGTTTCGAGTGCTAGATATGGAATGGCTCGAAATGGTTTATCTGTTTGTCACGCATATTTACAATGGTATGATCGTAACCATGGAGTTCGCCTTAAAGAATATAATAATAATGATGGCAACAATAGGTCGTTTGGTAACAGGAAGTGCGGCTGCATCGACGGCAGCTGTCATTGTGCCGACGAACACCTTCGCCGCATAACTAGAATGATCAACACATGTGCTTACAAACAATCAATCTCCCTTCTTCAAAGGCGTGATCGTTTGCAATGGGAATCTCATTGTTTTGCGTCGGAAATTGCGAATTGTTTGTCTAAATCCGTCACTCAATGGCATTGTTGTCTCGATTTCTTCGCAATCAGCGCATTTTAATTAATTTGAATTATAAAATTTCAAATTGGAGGATTTTAAAACAAAATCGTGGGGCGCATGCTATTAATAATAATAAAAAAGAAAGAAAGAAAAGTCACACAGTTCATTTCATTTACAGTACAATAAAAGTAAAATATAATATGAGAAATTATTTTATACTTTTTAGTCCGATTTAAAAAGAAATCAAATATTACTTATGGAATGGGTATTGGAAAATACCTACATAGTCATGCTATTGAGTGCATATACAATGCTTCGCCTTGGGTATAGAGCATTGGCCGATAATACTAGCTTGCGTAGCGTCCACTTTCAACCGGATTATGTTGCGTTTCCTTCATAAAAGTGGTATAATTCGTAGTTCATGGTTACGCGTTCGCTTATGAACATTAGCGTATGTTAGCCAGACCTGCGGTTGCGGGGCAGACGGACGGGCGGCGTGTTTCATTTCGCATTATTACGAGCCCACGCCGACGCTCAAACGATCCCGCGGTAGACTTTCATCCGTAATGAGTGCTCTCCGTAGAATACACCTCAACCGCAATGTTTTCAGTCACATCATGGCTTCGGAGAAAGGAAATAACCTTTACCTACCTACCAGACATAATGCTTACGAAATCATTCACCATTAACAGGCGTTTTGCCTTTGATCGAAGCATTGTAATAACTTCACATATCAGCGTTTGATGAAGGTAAACATTGTGAAATCAATAGCTTTGAATTCGGAACGTAACTGAGCGTTCAATACCAATGTTGTCAAGGCGACTAGCTATTCTTGGCAGTCGCTAATTGTTGTGAAACGACTATTTAACGATGAGTTGTTCGTTCCGAGAGAAAAGACTTTTGATTACGATTACACGGTACAATGGCCGTGCGTGAGAGTCTCGCCTCGCATTGTGCCATTAATTTTATTATGTATTACACCGGCGCATGCTCTATTTATTCGGTCGGTAACAATAGAAACTAATAATGATCATTCTGTATTAATTGCACGTTGCGTGCCGATGCGAAGACTGTTTGCAATACTTATCGTGTCACGATCGTTACGTGCAGCTGATCGTGCGCGGCGGAAGCGAAACGAACCGATGGAAAAAATGGGTTCTCTTTTCAAATTGAGGGTATTATCCGAACGGAGTAGTGTAGTGTATATCATAAGGTCGTATTAATATTCACAATGCGGCGCACCCGGGGCGGGCAGGCTTCACAAAATGGCTGCCGGAGGCGCCCGACTCGACCGAGTCGTGACCGCCAGGAATCCACGCGCTCGTTCCGAACCCTCATCAATTATGCATGAATGCGGCCGAACGTCGATGTTTACTCTCCGCGAGACAACAATTTATTGCGTCGTGTGGTTTTTGACATTCGATCGTCGACCGGCATCGGCACCGCCATTCGCCATCTCGATGCGATGACGAAATACTCGCGATTTACGTCCGCGATGTTTCCAGCTGAAAATATATATGTTAATACGCCCGTGACAGATCTACCGTGGCGACTATCCAAATAGCGATTTCGCTCGATAATAAACTGCTCGCTGGAATCTTTTGAGCTCATCTTATTCTATGGTATTTCCTGAAGTCATTTGGAACGAGATTAAAGTGTTTTTTATAGTTATCATAATTTGAATAGTTCAACAATTCCATACTCCGTGCATTCGTGAGTCAGAATCATAGAACATGTATGTTCTGTGGTCACAATCATTGCATCGGGCGGAAGCAGGAGGCCGACGAATTAATTTAATCGTAATAATAGCTAGTTGCTAGTGTCTAGTCTGCGTCGCGTCGCGGCCGCCCGCAGCTGTGTAAGCTATCGATAACGCCTGAATAACTCATTGTTCACGACTCGCGATACTTACATTTATGTGTATTCCTCCTTTTACAAGTGAGGAATTTTATTGTCGCGCATTGTAAATTCTCCCACGCAACCTGATTCATGTAGTGCGGAAATCGCGAGAGCGGTAAACAAATACATACTATCCGAGTAAAGTACCATTTCTCAAAGCATAACTATACGAGTTAGCATAGCGCGCCAGAGTTGTGTATACAGAGAGATAAACAGCTTTCGTTGACAAAAAGATAAGCGTGTAATATACGAGTTCATTAGATAAACGTTATCTTCGTCATACAAAGGTGTCTAATCACAGTTGTTGACTGTACCTATTTTGATGTCGGTATTTATTCAATTAATTGAACGTTTACTCAGCGGCGTAATATCCACGATAGCATTGACCTGAAAAGTTACAAACGTTTTTGAATCGCGCCAATTAACTGTACTTAATTGAGTTTAGATTAAATTTTATACAAATTGGACCTCTTTATTGTACACTGAAATAGCGTTTTACACAGTTTTTTTTTCCTTTCAATTACACTTAAACGGAAGGCATTCAACGTAGAATGGTTAGTTATTTATATGTAAGTGCTTCGCAAACAACCGGCTATGGTATAACGGTGCCGTTATCAGTTACTGCAACCAGGTTATCGACTGCCGTGTTTGTATTTCGTTATCTATAAATTCCCCACCTCACTATGCAAGTTATCTAACGTACGCCGACTATTGTGCGATAAAACGCTTATTTTTAGGCGATTATCTAAAAGTCGTGAGGTCGAGTTACTTCAACGTAGGTACGTGATCGTCTCATAATATCCGCTAACTTATCTCGATAATAATTTATCAATGTTCGGAATTTGGAACACGCAATTAGCATCGTTATATTGTAACAATAAAAGTCGCATTTAACATAACACGGGCTGTTTCGAGTCGAGTTGAAATATCGTTGTTTTTTCACCGCATTGTGTTGTATGTATGTGCAAATTACAGAACATTAGTTACTGGCGTGTAACCGCTAACTCGATTAGCACAAGGCCAAAACAAGGTATGTGACCTCTTTGCTTATTTTTTTTAGAAAAAAAACATAGCAAACTGGTTTCCCTCGCCAATTTGCCTAAGTACATGTATCCGCTTGCCTACCAGACCCGCATGTCGAACGATTAAACTCGGCTAATAATAACATTACCGATGCGAATTGTAAATGCATGATCTACTTAACAAAAAAAAGTAATTAAGTTTTTTATTCGCCGTGTTGTTTAGCAATCAATGGATTTGAATGAAAAAACACTGAATAGAATAATAATTCTACAAAGACTCGTATCTGTAATGCTAAATGAATCGTGAAGTTTTTGCGGTAAATTTTTTTTGTGTTCACTGTACAATTGTATTTTTTAAATTTACGTTCGGTAGAGAAGATCGGTTTTAGTTATCTGAATGTGTGATGTAGTCTTTGATCGAAAGGTCAATAGGAGCAATGTCAATATGTTTGTCTTTAAATGTTAATGTAGTATTAATTTAAAAGAAGCATTTTAATTTATAATTCAAGAAGTCCTTTGTTCTGAGAAAACATTAACAAACACTTTTAGAATGTTTTGCACATGCGTAGGCATTCTATTTTTGAATGTGTTCACAAATAAATAGACGAAATAGCAAAAACATTCAGTGAACAATAAGTATTTAATAATGATTACAGAAACCTTCACCAAAAACAAACCATAAGTTAGACACGAGAAGGTAACATTACCAATAATTTATGCAAATTCTCAGCGGCTCGGTCATCAGTTTGTGTGACCTGCAGGCCTACTATGAACTCTTATTGCGATTCATTTGACGACCTAAAATAAACTGCCCCGCTATTTCATACCACGACGTCATTAACGCGATTCAGTTTAGGTTGACGCCAAATCAAGTCTGCAATTGGATGACAAACTGTTTTCATTCGTTCATTTTTCGTACCATGAGGTGACATATCAACCTAAATTGGATAGTTTAAGTGTCAAATTAAGCGATCCAATAAAAGTTGCTTCTTTCTTGGCGTGAAGTGAATCGTTTTGTTAATAACTTTTAAAAAATAGTGAAAATATACGTAATTCAAGGTATTTCAGTTGAATATTTTGTGTTTCTTATGTGTTAATGTAAACAAGTGATTTGTAGAGCATTTTTTATTGTAGATGTCTGACGAATTAGTCCTTTTTGAATTAATGGAAAATGATAATGAAATAAACACAACACGGCGACAAAAAAGACGTCTAACACGGTAACAATCGGACCCCTTTTATTTGGAAGATGCAGAATTCATAAAGAGATATCGGTTGTCTAAACAATTGGTATAAGAACTGTGTGATGAACTGAGGATTTTTTATTAAAGCCCGTTGCTATGTCTTTATTTCGGTTCAGAAATTCCCAAAGCTGCTCAAGTTGACCGAACGTTACTCTTCGACGCGATTCATCACTGTAAAAAAAAACCACTTAAAATACATTGGTACTTAAGTTAGGTACGCGTTTGAGATAAAGAAGTTTGTAAGTTTACATTATGAAAATATAACATTATTACACAAACTACACAAGGATACTTGCGCCCTTATTCGTATTACCAATTATTTTAAGTCAGTGAAACGTTAAAACACTTATAAATAAAATAAATATGTACTAATAATAACACGTAATTTTCTTTCAATAATAGTTAGAGATACCTACTTTCAAAACTCAAAAAATCTCAACAATAACAACCGCCTTCTGTCAAATCCAACATGAGTGGAGGCGCGCTCTAAACTCGTCATAATCAATTTATTTTTACGACAACACTAAACAAACCTTTAAATTGTAATGTAAAAAATTATATAAATTACTATTATTTATTAGTACTAATTAGTAATTTAGTACTAAGAAAGCCTTAGTGGTATTTAATTTTATGCTCAATAGCGCAATTTTAAAATATATTTGTTGTTATATTTACACATAGAAACCGCTAAATCATATCAACTAGGTTTCGAAACGCAACACATATGGTTCGAGTAAAAGAGACAGACTTATGCAACGACGGTATAGCGTTATCTCTTTCTCACCGCGGACCAGAGACAAATTTCGTTCGTTCATTCCTCCGTGAGCGATTCAAACGCCAGTCAGCAAAAGGCACTTCATGGTACGAATCTTAGCGATTCAGTTTAGGCACCTAAACTGAATTGCATCGGAATTGAATGGATAAGTAAAAGTTGATGGTAGGCCTGCTGCTAACTGAACTATTCTTGTTATTTATAAAAGCCGAACGGGTACCCAACTAAATGAATAGCTTGTCACGGAATAGTTGGCGGGTCGCCAAATCGTTAGCGCGTTGTAAAATGCCTTCGGTAGGTATGTTGGTCAATGTTCGACATTTGTTTGTTACAATAATGTATGTGTTGTGATTTTAGTTAACAATTTAGGTACCTACTGTATATATTTTATCGTACATGTTTATAGTAACTGCATTCACTGTTAATTGAGACTAGGATTACAGTGTAAGTTACATTCTACGGTTGTTTATTCTATAGTCTATGGTTAACTACCTCAATGGTGATTTGCTAGATCTTCTCTTATGCTTCATAGGTATATTCTTTTTTATGTCTATAGACAAGCAGACAGTCCACATCCTGGTAAGTGGTCACCGTCATCTATTTGAAACATTAGCAAGATCAAGGTTACTTACTAGGTAGGTATTTGCTTCTCTAAATAGTATGGAACAAAGTTACTTTTTGTGTCTGTTTGTCCGCTTATATCTTTTAAAATACCTGTTGCAATTTGATGCGGATTTCATCATCTTCTAGAGAATTTCTTCCGGAAGGTTAGTGTGTATAATAATTTTACATTATCCCACTCAGGCGAAGATGGGGCGGGTCGCTTGTTGGACATAATAATAGCCTACCTATAGGTTTTCCGCAAATTTATATTGTAATTACAACAATTTAAAGCTAAATGTGTATTAACCCACCTACCTATAACTGTAATAAGTAACAAGTTATTATTCTTATGGTTATCGTGTATTCTAGTGCCGTAATACCTACCACATGAGGTTATTTAATAACTGTTTAATCTAAATTATGAGTTTCCTTATTCGGTGTTTCATGCGGTCATGACTACACAAACTACCCATTTGGTAGCGATAAGCTATAAGTAGGTAAGTTGTTTAATTCATTATTATTTAATTCGTTGAATTATGCTGTTGTTGTTCGTATTTAATGAGAATCTTTACGTCATTGTATAGTTGTTGCTTTTATTAGTTGAATTTTAAACGCGTTAGTTTAAAGCTGTTTTTAATATCTAGGTAGGTATGAATCTATTATCCGAATCGTTTTTAGGAATGAATATTTGATGAGTAAATACAACTCATAAAATATTCTAATAGTCTTATCTTCTTTTAAAAATCTAAAGTTATTAACAACTTTATTGTTCTTTGAATCGTCAAACACTTTGAATGTTAAGGTGCGCTTCGCAGGTACCTTAATTAAATTACTCATTCCATAAATAGTCCAAAACAAGAAACAAAAATAAATCGTTTTTATTATCTTTCAACGGAAATTCCAAACTAAAAGGAGATTCCACGAAAAGGAACTGTAATTTAGATCTGCTTTTTATAATCGTGTTGTTGGAATTCTCTGCTAGAGTAAGTAGGTAAGTTTAGTAATGCTATTAATCAATTTGTATGACGCAAATACCTATTACGTATGAATTTAATATATATAAATTTATATACCACGAGAAAAAATGTTTATTGTTCGTGGCTTGTTTATACAGCTAGCCGTACCGTAGCCACCTAGTTTACTGACATTGTGTAAAGCCAAGTTTCTATCGTGCGTGATAGATTAGCGCCATCTGCATTTCCTCGTACCAGTTTAGTTTTAAAAATTTCGATAGTGCTTTTTGTGATGCATGAATTTACCATCAGGTGCGCACTTCGTATGAAGGGGGGGTATCTCCACGTTTTGAGCCCCCGCTGTCCGTAATTCACCCCCCCGCAGCCGATCACTTGTTGCTGCGTTGCCTGCTACGCGGCAGCTCCCCCCTCGTTTCCCCACCCCGCCTCCTATACCCGTCACTTCCCCGCGTCTCAGTTCTTTGTGCGCCACGGATACATTCGCACGTCCGTAAACGACACTCACAATTTTGAAATAGTCGTGAATTGTACAATATACTAGATATCCGTCATAGCCAACTGGAGTGTGTGTGTGTGTGTGTGTGTGCAGGTGAACGCTTCTATTACCTGGCCGCATTCAAGGACTGCAAGGATTCCCAAATCTATTGAGGATTATTTGAGAGGATTCCAATCTTGTGGAAATCTGTGAAGTGACTTGGTGTTTTTGTAAAGATATTGAATTTTATTGTGTCTGCTTTTGAAGGTGATTGTTATTTGACGAAGCTATTAAGATAAGAGCTAATTAAGGAAGTTTTTTTTACACATTTCTACAGCGTGAGTACCATTTTTAAATATTATTAGTGCTTAATTTATTGACATAAATTTTGTTACCATGCAAATCAAGTAGGCAAGTAGACATCGCCATTTTGGAATTGACTAGAAGTGACTCGGATTTGTATTCCACCCACACCTAATTCTTGGTCAAAAGATTTCAACCGTAATCAAATTGCGGGTGATAATTAAACACACATGGCTCAACAAGATTTTAATTAAATATATAAATCAACTATGATTTTATTTGACTTTGAAATTTCAAAAATTCAAACTAAAAAACCCTATTATTATTAATTTATCCAATATCTAAGTATACCGTCACTGCCAACAACGAAATTTTCTGTGCTCCGAGTTTCCCTTGTATCAGAGGAAAAATTACAATTGATTTGATTACGTAGGTACGGTCAGCTAATTAGAAAATATCTGACGTAGCTGCGATCCTATCAACAAGGATATAATTGCTTAAACTATCTCCAAATCTGGAGGCCAATGAAGATAATCTTGATAGTATAAAAGCATTTAAAAACCATTTAACATGAGCTCGATGAGAATATTATTACGTAGGTATCATTTGCCTTACTAGACAACTGGCAAAACCGAGCTCAAGCTGACAGAAATACCTAACAATGAATGAATTAATTTCCTCATGTGGTTACCTACCGACCTATGGCATGTTTCAAAAAGGGGCCTTCCAGGCTCGGGACGTTAGTCACTATGTATCGTGACTATAGCTATAGTTATATTATGACAATTAAACCAGTCAAGCCCCATTAGGCTATAAATCGGCCCACCCATGTCATGGGTTTCCTACGGATCTTAAAATTCTGCGTATGGCAATTGTCATTTCTATAATCAGTTGGGACCTGCAATGATAATTAACATTAAAGATCTCCAATGGCATCTCAACTACGTAACGCGAGCACGTTACTCTTTTTAATATTGACCTTTTAAAACAACAAGCCTCATAGCCGAGTATTGTATGACCTTTTTACAACCCGTGTTGTGTTATCAACTGATCGTTCTTCGAATAGGTAGGTATGCTTTGTTAGCGTAAACAGCGATTCGTTATCGATGTTTTATCGCTCTATTGTTTATTGTGTGCCGATGTGACCCGTTACGTTCGTTCTAATTCCATCGGTTAATTATTTATAATACTAATACCGATTAGAAAATGATGCCTGCAATAGATCAGTCTCAAGTGTTTGGAAAGTATAGACTATTATCAATATTATCTACCTATGACGTACTAAGTATACATTTTATGGAGCCTGTATTACTGTATTAGTATAGGCATTCAGGAACTTCTGACATACATAACAAACGTAATGGAAAGGAGAGATTTGAAGAAGCATGCGGTAGGAGGATGTTGTCTGCACTGGAAATCAAGAATTCCAGTCACGAATGATCGGGACATGTCGTGAGTATTCGTGAGATGCACGGAAGATTGCCGCCCGCTCGCCGCCCGCCGCCGTGCGCTTTCAATAGCACATTGCACAATTTACTGCACGACTATGCCCGTCCTGATACTCGAATACACCATATCTTCAAGGTGGTATTGCATTTTGTAGTCACGATAACCGACGCGCCTCACTACCTCGAACGTTTTACCCGTGTTGCCATCTTGTTAGTGGAAGTAATCACATGTGACCTAAAAGGCGATCTATTACGATCCATATGCGGACTAGGCAGGTTGCCGTAATAGGCTTACCAGTTCGAAAAACTGGGTTGACATTTCGATGTGAATTTAGTTTGAAAAGCGAACGTACGGTTCGATATCGAATTAGTTGTAAAGCAGATTTAGAAAGTGAGACTGCGGTTTGCGGCCGTAGATATTCCAGTTTCTGAAATGTTAAAACCAAGCAATGTTCTTGATGTGAACATTGCGTAATCAAAACTTGGAAGTATTTAATTGCTTTATTACTAGGCGGAGAAAACTTTGTCACAACTAAATGTCGTATTAACGGTTATTGTCCGAGTGGAAGTGTTTCATTACATGGTTGGCTAGTCGACACGCTCTAGTGGTTTAACGAGATGGCTGACTCGATAAACACGGTCGGATAACATTGTAATTGAACGGGTTAGCCGTTTCGGAATATTGGCGTAAAGTTAATTTGCTTTGTTTCACCAAATGATTACGATTAGACCATGCAATGATAATCGTACAGATAAGCCATTTCCTAATGAGTTAAAACAACAGCAAATAGGTATTACAAAGCAATTTAACAATTAATAGGTAGGTATATTTTTGATGTGCAATAGAATTACGATTAATAAGAATAATTTTATTTTAAGTACAAACATTTTGTGCTATGACTTGGTGATTTCGATCTGTTGACCTCATCAATTTCTTCGCCGCACTGGGAAATAAACGCACTAGTGTTTGCACGGTCGTATAAGCGTTGACGTAGCAACTGTTTGTGGTTTACTATTTCTCGGAAACACTCAATGGTTCGATAAACGGTTGCGCTCTATGAATAATTATATTTACTTACAAAATCTGCAAAACAGTCTGTTTGTTCAGTTTGTGTAGTTCAGTTACAAAATAGCGATATTTCTTCGGCCCATTTTACCTAACCTACTTGACGTGTTTGCATGTCGAATTAACATTAGACATTTTTGTTCGGCCGCGGTAGTTTGCAGAGATTGCAATAGTTGTGCTAAGTTACAGCTACGGGTCCGCCCTTCATGAATAATTCAAATGCCTAGTAGTCGTGGTCAGGATTTACTGCCGGCGCGTTCGTCGCCGCCCGTCGCGCCTCACAGAGCTCCTGTGTCAACTTTTTGCCTCTCCTTTCTATCTAATGAAATGTTCTCTCACCGGTTCCGCCTCGACGTTTGTCTTGTCAATCAAGCGGTGCCAGCTCACCGGCCGGGCCGGGAGACGCGACGCGACGTTGCCGCACTTCCCTACCGAGTTATTTGTTACCCCATTGTCCCCACCCGCTGATCACTGTCACATTGTTTCACAACTTTTGTTTACATTCGTTCAATGGTCGTTTGTTTGTAAAGTGGCAGGTTTGTTTTCTCCGCGTCGTGTATTCTTTTAACATTGTAAACATCTAGTTTCTAGAATTTCTTGTTATTGAATGTTTACGAGAACAATTAACGTTCGCTAGAAGGTAAAGTAGATTATTGCGATTGGAAATTTATATTTTCATAAATATCTCAACTCCAAGGTTACTTGTTTTTATGACGGGTTATTGATATTTGAGTTATTTTTGCCTGTGACAGCACAATACTTAACGACTTCGCATGTGGGCGAGCCACCGCTCACCCTACCCTTATACCTACCTATTTCTACTGTTTCAATAAGGCGCAAGGTGGTTCTTTTGTGGGGTTGCGTGTTGTTAGGGGAATTCAATGAAAATAACAGATGTTACCAACATTAATTCCAGGACTTCAATCTCTCAGGATCTCAATGTTTTTCCTTATTGTTACGGTATTTAGATTCGGTTACAATCGTCACCTGTTGCTTTATGGAATCTAAATGGTTTTTTATAATCACACCAGACCGACTAATAGTCTATTGTCTGTTACCTTATTTTCCATAAAAAGAAGACAATACAGTGACTTTTTAAATTAAATTCCGAGTTCAACGGGTCTCTCTGTGAGTCAATCAATGGATGTATGAAATAAAAATGGCGGCGCGCCCACCGCAACTGTATCATAAAACATTATCATAATGATTGTGGCCGAGATGAATCTCCCGACACGCACTCCATGAGTAATGACCAGCTGTACACTAACAATCGTCAGTTTCTCTGTTTACGTTCGTTATGAATAATTATTTATGCGATTATGCAAATAAGGATCCTCGTTTATAGCTCCCTCATTAAAATTCCATTGTTGCTCGCTCGACGCGGAGACTCGCTCTTTTGTGTGCGCTGTCGTGTCGCATTCTGTATTTAAGTGTTTATCCACCTTAGTTTACAATTCAATTTGATTCTTATCGAGGGTTTTCGTAATTATCATTCATTCACCACAGAACTGTATAAATAATGGTTTAGTAAATCATTTAATCACTTTTATTGTGGACTGAAAACATGCGCTTATACAACCACAGAATAGGTATTTTACTCGAATACCATTCATGCTATACGCTTATCTGTTATCGACAAAGTAGTACCGATCGTGATTAATGATCATGATACAGCAATTTTGATGCTAGAATGTAGCTGAATTATCGACAAGCGTGTCGCAATTTATTTCATTGAATTTATCATGAATTTATTCATTAAGTGGTGTGCTCGTTTGAAGTCCGGTGTAACACACTTCATAAATAATTAAGACAGTCAGGATTACGCGTAAGCCAAGGGAACTAATTTATCTGGAATTTGATTTGAGTAAATTCTGAATGTCACGTCGGCTTTTTGTCACATTGCCCCCATTTTGGTTCCGTGCCAAATGTTCGATCATCGTTGGCTATTGGCGTTGGCGTGTTGGCTGTAGTTGGCGCCGGGCCAGTCGCCATTCACGTGTGGCACGCGGGTTCATCACGCTTGCCAAGTTTGCCAACATGTTCCTTCCCACGCGGCTATCTTTTCGTGATGTTATCTTCCTGTTCCGGTTTACTAATAAAACTGTAACCGACACTTGTTTTTATTTTCGTTCAAACCGCAGACATTCTTGCGATTTGTCCGTGAACGTTCTCGTGCAATAAATTTATTGGTTTCAAGGTTTGCGAACAAAAAACAGTCCTCTTTTAATTGAGCTATATTGCGTACAGTCACGAATTGATTTTTCACTTTTGCAACACTAGCTTTAGGTAGGTAAGGTATATTTTAATAAAATAAAAAACTAACCAATGCACGTTTTGGTGAATTATGTTATATCACAATCAAATCATCATTACAAATAGTGACTTTCTGTCATTTACCACATACAATACATTATTATAGCACGCCTTTGTGTGGGCGTAGTGTGAATGAGCTTATATTGGCTTCATCCCAAGCGTGCCGACCGATCCAACCCCTGACGTCAGCCATTTAAATGTATGCAGCTGGCACTGATAAGAAACATTAATTTTATATGCGACACTAAAAATCGTCTCGATAAAATATCTATTTGTCGTCCACCCACCGACTTTATTGTAATTATGGATGTTCTATTAAATAAATTTAGCAATGAATATCATCTAACAGTTGTATGTCTTTTGTTTCAGGTGTGGTAGAAAGTGTGAGTGCTAGTGGTAATGTCGCGGAGGTCAGTGAGCAAAGCGACAAGTGCGTAAACAAGGAGGAAGTGAAGCCCGCCGTGTGCGCCAGTGATTGTGAAGTGAAGAGTGAAGTGACCGGTGTCGCGGGCGCGGATGGTGTTGCCAGCGCCGTGGCCTCCGAGGAGGACGACTGTGTGATAGTGTGCGCGCGCGATGCGGACGATAGGTCCGACTCGGGAGTGAGCGGCGTCCGTTCGGGCGGCTCGGCCAGTTCCGTGGAGGATCGGGAGTGGCGCGGTATGGCGCACGGGTATGGAGGCGGACCGCCCCCGCCGTTGCTGCACCTGCCGCCGCCGCCGCCGCCGTCGTTGTACGCCAGCGAGCTGCTGTGGAAGCAGCGGTACCAGCCGCCGATACACGCGCCGCTGCACCATGCCATCGCGGACGACTACCTCGCCGCGGCGACCTTCGATAGAGAGAGACATGAAAGACTGCTACGGTTAGTTCACTTTTCGTATCTAGAACAGGTTCGAGACAGTTTGATCTCAGACATCAGTCAAAGTTTACAGCAGATTTTATCGTCATTACAATTATACCAGCAAACAACCCTTGTAGCTACATTAAATGCTATTTTCGTCTATAGTCCTACTGAAAAACTTCTGTGAACTAATCTGAATCACGGCTTCTACGTGAAGAACTTTGTTTTTCCTTTAAATATTTCAGAATTAGTTCAGAAAAGGTTAGGTACCTAGTCACCATGTTTTGACGTCATATGGTGACTGTCTACGGTTTTTTTGCGGTTTAGGTATTATATCAATTATTGAATACTCATACTGAAGATACCTAAAATACTAAGCTGAGTATGTGCCTAACTACGTATTAAAACCTAGAACAAACTTAGCGCATGAACTTCATCACGCCTGCTAGTCTTGAAAATATGACCTTGAAAAGTTTTACCGTTGCTAAGTATGTTGATTTTCTACTATATTTCACTTCAACTACCGCACCTGAGGATGTAATAGAAAACATTAAGGTTAGTAAATGTTGCCAGAAAGATGTGCTAAATAAAATGAAAAAATACCTTTGAAAGATAACGCCACAGATAATAAAATATGACTGCGGATAATACTATGCTATCAATAACGAAACGAGTCTGTAGACACGTACCTTATTATTGTTATGACATGTTTTTATTTTACTTCAATTAACGGCACGCCATGTTGGTGGTTATTTGTTGATTAGATAGAGTAAATTGTTTATCTGCTTCATACCATTACCTATTGTATCAATAGATAGATGCACCTTATTTCAAAAGCAATAAATATATATTTTCTTTAACATTTTTCTGCGTCTAAACGGCCTTAATAGCTTTTTGTCATATACAACCCAAAATTGGGAAGTGATCTAGGCGGTGGCAATATGATCATGTGATATAATTCAGTAGCGCATACTAAAGGCACTGAAGTATTAAGTATCGCAATAACGAAACTTGCCAAATGATTTCTATCCTTATTAGGTATGTAATTCAATAAGTAATGAATTAAATAAACAATCGACTCGTAAGACATTTAAAACGTGTTGTTGGAATTTGAAATCTATGATTTAGTTAACTAATCAAATTTGATTAACTTTATTATATTCCAAGGACAGTCTCTTTTGTTCTTGTTAGAAATAAGTTCGAAATATATATGAAAATGACAAATTTTGAAAAATATATGATGGTGGTTCTATTACCATTATTTACCTCCGCGGTTTCACCCGCGTTCCCGAGGGATTTCACAATTTCCCGGCACAAAAAGTATCCTATGTTACTATTAATACCTCCAAGAATATGTGTACAAAGTTTCATGACGATCGGCTAAGTAGTTTTCGCGTGAAAGCGTAACAAACAAACTTACATTCAAATTTATAATATTAGTAGGGATATTATAATTTGAAATGATAAATGAATGCGATGTAAGGGACTTAGCAATAACCGTAAATATTAATAATAATTATTCGCTTACCTAAGCGCCTGCTCCCTAGTTAGTAATAAAAAAAAAAATTATTAGGAAAATAGAGTTCCTTTGACGCACCATCACCTCAAAACTACTGAACATATCGCGATGGGACTACTACCATTCGACGCAGAGTTTTTCCTAGATGGTTATAGGCTATATATATATGATAGCGATAAACGCGGGTAAAACCGCGGGGCACAGCTAGTATTATATGTGCATATTTTATCACGTCAAGCTTAACAACATAATATTCTTGAGCCACGTTTCTCATAGCCCTTGCTACTTGTCTGATGACGTCATCATTTTCTGTGGTCTAGCTCCTTTCCTTACCGTTTCTGGTTTTATTCAATTGCATCTAATTAGTGTCATTTGTTTGTTTGATTTAAACCTATTTTTTTTTTTATCGGTCACGCCACTTTATGAATGGCGTCATTCAAGATTTCCATAATGCTAGTTGTCTTCATGAGTCAGTTTCATAATACAGTTACACGTTTATGATTGTATTTACTACCCACTTATTGATAATTTATTCACCTACAATGCAATAACGATATTCAAACCATTTTTTTTGCAATGCGTAGGACTATCGTGAAATAACTGAAAAAACTTATAGTGATTTTTTTTGGTTTTTGCCGTCAAATAACATATTATAATAACATTCGTAGTATTTAATAACTATTCCATTTTAAAGATAGATTGATTTTACTATTTAAACTTGACCTTGAAATTTATCCTCAAGGTCAAATCTAAGATGCAACTTATTTCTATTGATTCAACCATCTTTGCGATATATTCTTCGTGTTCTTCGAATCGGAACTACTACTTACTACTTTCGGTCATTGTTGCTAAACCATTTTCTGATTTTACTTAATCCCAGTTTTTGAATGAATGAATGATTAGACTCAGCTTGCAATGTCTCACTCTTATTGTAACTGGGTTTTCAAGAAAAGGGTGGGAAGAGTCAGGTTTAACATCAGACAGGAATTCCCTCAATATTCACAGATAACGCCAACCATCTTCCACTTACCATCAGGCAGACTGCTTCCTCACCCTCCTTTCGACAAAGCAAAGAAAAATGTATTATACTCATGGATATTTTAAAGCATAAGTAGGTATTTGTGGCAAAAAAACATGCACAAGTTTCACATGCTTAATAAAACTCATTATTATTCATCAACATAAATAAATTATTAATCTCACTATCAACATTATTACTAGAAATACTATTTACGGAATTTTTATCATTAAAAACATGTTTTTTTTGTCTCTCGATAAATGCAACTTGATAGACACCTCGAGGTTAGATAAAATAATATTATGATCGTAATCAGTGTGCTCGACTCGATATATCACTAAAAACATGGAAACCGGTTATCAATCAAGTAACAACACGTTTTCTGATAAATTCATGATTCACATAAGTATTTTTATCAGTTTTAGTTACGTATACATTTACAGAATGGTTCCTGTAAAATTATTGTCCGTGTGAAGGTGTAAAAGCATTAGAGATCTTGCTGTAAAAAAAAATCGGTAATAAATACAAACACGGTGTCGCGTCGCAATTTCTTCATGGCCGTGTTTGAACACGATGTTGGGGAAGTAAAGTAAAGACAATAATAAACTTTTTAAATATCACGCTCAATCGCGATATTACGTGATTACGACATTTTATTAATTTTTATTAGTAGGTTGATACACAGTTTATTTTAGATTCAGCCCTGTGAAATACGGACAGACATTCAATTGGGTCCCTTTGGCACTATTTAGGTATGGAACCCTAAAAACCAATAACTATAATAGCTAAATTTGGCTACAGCCAACCGTCGGAACCTGACCTTGGCAAAATGACCTTCAATCAGTAGCCAGTCATGGCCAGTCGGTGAACTCTTTGTGATGTCGTTTTGTACCCAGGTAGCTTAGCTCTTAAGTACTAGTCATTTCATTAAAAAAGCGTTTCAGGAAACCATTTTTCTATGGGGTAACAACACGCAGGGACTCTATCATCGCTTAGAATTGATTTGCTTTTCTGTCAAACGTTAGCTAATCCTTATAATGTAGTTGTTTGATACAAAACAAATCAGTTCTAACTAAATTGTATTGTAATGTGAAGTGTTTAAGACCTAAAGTCGTCAATTTAATTGTTACTATACGCATCAATTCTATGTTTTGGTTTTCTTGTTCTCTTAGTCCTCCAATTGTGATATACCAAGAAATCCAGTAGGCCCTCAGGTATCTTTCGCCAAGTTTGTACTGGCAGCTGGACTTGGGAGCCAGTTTTATTCTATTTTTAGTGTGCTTAGCATTTTCAGTCAAATTATTTCTTTATAAGCTTTTTTTATAGTGAGATTGTGATCAAACACAAGCAATTTCAAATCTTATTGTCCAAAAGCTAAAATAACATATTTAAAGCTATTTTCTGAACCACAATTAAGATCAATGCTAATCGGTAGTCAATTGCTTATGAATCTTAATATTCTCATTATCTATTTTGCATTGTAAGTGTTATGTTAAAACGACTGTCTGCATACTTAAAGCCTTTATTCTAAAATTGTTGATACTATTTGTTATGATGGCATCTTGCACTGTGGTGCCAATTGGATAAATAAATGATTTACTGAATAATTATTATCTGTACGCAGAATGCCGCCGTTGATAAAAAAGGCCAAGACATAGATGCTGACCAACTCACTAAGTACCTACCCAAACTTATTATAGGATTGGTTTCAAATTGAATTGATTTTAACTTGTGGCCCGAATTGCTGTAACATTTTCATTGTGTTCGGGGTCAAAGGTCACCTTACTTTAGGATGAATTCTATATGCATTTATAATTTTTAATTCAGTAGCTTTATTTTCTCTCACAGATAGCTAACTCTACATAGAACGCCAGCTTATACTCTACTCTGCCCTGGTTTAGTAAGAAATACATGATATTTTTGTAAAATCAGTCAGATATTAAATATTTAGACAATACTTGCCCGAATAATTACTCATATTAATTGTATTATTAATAAATGCTAATGAGCATTTAATGATTAAACAGATGTTACTTGAAGTAAGCCAAAATCAAAGATGCGGAGTAAATGCCCTGGTATTATACAATTATTTTTTTTACTAATAGCCGCCTGTATCCCTAATTTTTTTTCACTTTGAGCTGATTATCATGTAGATTGTTCAATTGATTCACATTTTAGGCTGATACAAAGTTTTTTGGGAGCTTTTCCACACTCTCTGTTGCATAGAAAATATTTGCGGAGGTTGTTTTTTGAGAAGCTGCTCAATTAAAGATGGTGGCCTCTTAGACGGTTCTATTCTTTACTTTGTTAAACTTCTGATATTATAGGCGCAATTTATTTCAAAGTAGAAAGTTAATTTACGGTAATAAATCTTGGTTTCTTGATACCAGAGCAATCCATTGTACTTTCATTTAGCTTAAATCATCCATCATTATTGAATTGAGGTCACTACAGATATTAGTAAATTGTCTTAGCCTATTTAGGTAGTTCATTAACTAGTGATTAACGATCTTATCGATATTGGAATTAGGTTCATTTAATTATGTAGGTGTATAGGCTGATAAGTTGAATAGTGGCATAATGAAATAATAAATTTGTGGGTTTGCATCGAAAAGGGCTTAAGTCCCTACAAAAACTACTGAAAATGTGCCTTAAAGACTGCGTTTCCACCTGTGTAGAGAAGAATGTGCTTTAGTTAAGTAACTAAGCTAAGTAGCTAAGCGCTTCTTTGGCTATGGTGAGGTTAGTTATGCATTTAAAGTTCAATATTTAAAACAACTCTAGATGGGCAATTGAAAGGTCAAAAGTCACTATAGCTATTACCGCCGATTCAATGATACAAAATCTATATCAACATCATCATAGCAGCCCAGGGATGTCCGCTGCTGAACACAGGAGGAGGCCCCTTGCGGTCTGGCGC
The DNA here is from genome assembly GCA_907165245.1 of Habrosyne pyritoides. Taxonomy (NCBI): domain Eukaryota; kingdom Metazoa; phylum Arthropoda; class Insecta; order Lepidoptera; family Drepanidae; genus Habrosyne; species Habrosyne pyritoides. The sequence goes on from OU015592.1 coordinate 3,609,295, forward strand.
CGCCTGCATCCAGCGGCTTCCAGCGACTCTGACCAGGCGTTTATCTATAATTATTTTTTTTTTTATAAATATCCCGGGACATTCTTTTACACACGGCCGTCTGATCCCAAACTAAGCAGAGCTTGTACTATGGAAACCAGATAACTGATATACTACATATACTATTTTTTTTTTCTAAATACATACATATATAAATATTTACACCCAGACAGAACAAACAGACATGTTCATGCACACAAAATGTTTGGCCTGGGTGGATCGAACCCGCGACCTTCGACTTGGCAGTCAGGGTCGCTAACCACCAAGCCAATTGGCCTGTCGATATCTATAAATGGCTACAATAATTCAACCTTAGAAATCTACATATTACTTTGCTGGTCCTCAAATAAAATTAATACAACGCCTTCACAAGAATACACAATAGAATGAACTGACCATGTGATACGAATGTCACTATGCAGTGATTATGCTAATGCTTCATGCTACGCTAATTGAACAATTACAATAGCAGCTGAGACCTCGATTTAATAAAAACACAGCTAATCTTATCGGTAATTACCTGGTAACTAGGTATTACCTATGTAACCTATATTTATATAGTGATTTGTGGTAATGTAAAGTTTTTGATTACCAAATTTTTGAGCTTGCACTGAAATGTTCTCAAGGTTTTTTAAAAGCTACGAAGGAAAGTAACTCTTATTACATTCGTAATGTCGGTCGGTAAATCTACATTAATAGTATACATGACTCCATAAAAATTTGTCTGAATTATAGGTTATATTTTGTAAGTATTTATAATAAAACATGTTGCTACTAGTAACGCCATCTATTGGTAACTAAACAAAATAAAACTAACCTTTATTGATGAACTAGCTATCCCCCGCGGTTTTAACCGCGTTCCCGTGGGATGTCACGTGTATTATACATAAAAGCCTTCCTCTTTAATCACTATATCTATTAAAAAAAACCGCATCAAAATCCGTTGCGTAGTTTTAAAGATTTAAGGATATAGGGACAGAGAAAGCGACTTTGTTTTATACTATGTAGTTAAGTACTTTTTTGAGTCCAATAAACGATTATTATTTTTAATAATTAATATTTGTTCTTGATCATATTGTTTTTCTTTTTTTTCGGTTTCTTATACGGAAAAACCAGTAATTTACAATAACTACGGGTTATCTGCCTATGTGGTAATATCGTATAGGGACAGAGAAAGCGACTTTGTTTTGTACTATGTAGTGATAATTTTGGTATAGATAGGTAACACTATTTAAACCGAAAATACCCTGAAATGCGTGCAAAACCGCAATACTACAGTTAGTTATTATTAATCACCAATATAGTTGCTATTTTATTATATTTTATTTATTTATTTAATTATTGGCTTACCAACTAAATACACACTTAACATTATCTTAGAATACTATAACAGTTACTTTTCTCGCATGCATCTAAATTACAGGAAAGCACAGCATTTTTTTTTTTAAGTATGAACTTATACATTAAACAGTTGATAGGTATACTATAACTCAGACATTTGCTAGGAAAACACTCTACGAAAGAAAATTAAAATAAAGAAAATAAATAAATTGTTACATGAATAAATGGCATATGATATATTTTATTGAGGTTAAGAAGTTGATTCATCAACATGAAAAACGAATAAAGTAAATCCCAATACTATACCTATATTAATAAGACTAGCTTCCATCCTGCGGTTTTATACACGTTCCCAATGGAATTAATGTTTTTTGGAGACAAAACTTAATAGGTCTAAATTAGGAATAATAAAGCTTTCTAGAAGTGAAATATTTTTGAAATCGAATGAGTAGTTTCTAAGATTATCTCCTACTTCCAAACTATCAATGTCAATAGGCGTGATCACATGCCATCAGGTAGACCGTCTGCTTTTATGCCGGCTCATAAAAAAAAAAAAAACTGTACCTGTATAAAATTAGTATAGATTTATTAATGTGTGCATATGATAAACTTACTTTCGAATTGCAAACATAACCAACGACAATGTACCTGCAGTTGTGTTGTGGAATTCGTTCAAGGTTTTTAATAATGTGAGTTGTATCGAAAGTCGCTTTGGGCCAAGGTCGACGAACGGTATTGTCATGTCAGTCAGCTGATAGCGATGAAGTAGGTACCTATATGTCGGGTATTTTTGCAGATTTATTTAATATCCTGTTGCAATTATAAATACTCATTTTCCTGCCTTGTCTTAATTTATTCAATAAATATTTTAACAGCATAATTTTTATTGAATATAAGGATGTAATCAATTTTCCATACATGACGTAATGGTTATATAGGTATTATGATTTAACCAAAGAGACTATAAATCAATAAGATTTTAATTGAAACTTATTGTTTATTGACATGAAGTATATTTTTTTTGTCAAGTGTCACAAAATAGCATAAAACTGCAATGTCTCGTGTGTCCTTCAACATAAATATGGTCCACAATAATAATAATCAAATAACGATAAAGTATAAATTATGAGTTCTTTAATACAATCTTATTGGTGGAAGCTGTAAACCGCGTCTGTAAACAAGTTCTTTGACTTAGCCATTGCTTAGTCAAAGTGAGTTTATTCTATTTAATATTAAATTTAAAAAAAAAAATAAAATCTTTAATAACTAAAATCCCTGGCATTCTAAATCCCAAAACTTGTATCGTTTATGTATCTTCATGGTATTTTCTCTTTTGGTTACAGAGATCGAAGAGAACAGGAGCAAAGAGATATGCTGGAGAAGCAGCAAAAAGAGAGAAAAGAGAGAGAACGGATAGAACAAGAACGGGAGAGAGAGAGGGAACGAGAAAAAGAAAGAGAAGAAAAGGAAAGGAGAGAACCAGACAATGCCGCTTCGAAATTAGTCTCGAGGCATTTTGAGGAATCTCTCAGGCTGGCGAATCAGAAGGTGAATGTTTTGATATCGTACACATAGATCATGTTGATTCTCATTTTCAATTGTATCCTGTTGTACCAAATCCCCAGGGAACCTTTGTTTAGCAGTTATAGTGGTTATAAATTTAATATCTGATAAATATAACGCGGTAATAGCCTTATGTTGAGATTTATCATTAGATCTTTAAAATTAACAAAGTAAAACATTTACAGCGGGAACGAATGTCGTGGTCGCTACTGAACAGCCTAGCGCCGAACCGAAGCGCGGGTCCCGAGCACGAGCGCCTCCGCGCGCCGCCGCCCGACCGCGCCTACTACTCGCCGCCCGCGCAGCCCCCGCACCACCCCACCCACCCCTCGCACCCGTCGCATCCCTCGCACCCCTCGCATCCGTCGCATCCCAGCCACCCCTCTCACCCCTCGCATCCGGCCCCGCGGCCGCCGGTCTCCGCCGCGGACTACTGCCGGCTCACCATGCCCTCGAAGCCGGATAAGTCACCCTCGCACCCCTCCCACCCGTCTCTTCCTAAGGGCGAACCCAACTTCGGGCCCTACAACTACCCTCCCTACCGGTCGTACGACAAGATGAAGGATCAACACCTGCCGGCGCCGCCGCCGCTCGTGCCCGAGAAGAACTCCGTGATCGTGAAACACGACGCTAAGCAGATTCACCTCGAGCAAAAACACCCGTACCCGAGCAAGCCCCGCAGCGAGCCGTCCCCGCACTACCTGCCCTCGCGGCCCTACAACACGGGGCTGTCCCCGCACGCGCCGCCGCACCCGCATCCCACGCTGCAGACCTCCCCGCACGCGGCCCTCCCCGCGCAGGACAAGTCGCGGCGCCTCTACCAGCCGGCCCCGCAGCGCTCGCCCGCAGCCTACTACCAGGCGCAGCCGCCCGTCAAGCCCAAGGTGTCCAGCCCCGCGCCGTTGCACATCTACGGCAAGCCGACGCAGAACGCGCCCAGCCCCGCGCACTACGCCGTCGCCGTCGAGCCCCCCATGCAGCTGGCCAAGGCGGAGCCGCCGCCGGTGCCCTACCCGCCGCCCTCCGCGTACTCGCCCGCGCCGCGCACTCGGCCCCCACCCATCGCGCACTCGCGCACCCCCGAGCCGCGCCCGCCGCCGCGAGCCCACGGCGACGCCGCCGCGCCCTCCGCCTGCCAGACGCAGCCGCTCGACCTGGGCGTCGGCCGCGACGACCCCGACCGCCTGTCGCCTCGGAGACGCGACGCACCCACGCCGCCCGGCGCTGACGCCAAGCGCCGCCGCCTTGACGAGCCCGCGCCCGAGCCGCTCATCGCGGCCGCCGCCAGCGTCGGGCGCACGCCGCACGGCTCCGAGCCCGCCCCGCAGGCGCCGGGCCCGCCCTGCGACGTGCGGGTTCCCTCCGCCGACGGCAGCGTGGAGACCCCGGAGCGAGCCGCCGGGGCTTCCCCGGCGCCGCACCTGACGCCGGCGGCTAGCCCCGCGCCGGCGACCCCGGTGCCGCTGGCCGCGTCCCCGCCGGCGCCGACGCCCCCCGCGCCTCCCGCCACGCCTCCGGTGACGGAGGGCGAGCCCCCCGCGAAGGCCGCGAGCTCCCCGCGGGACGGCTCGGCCCCGGTGCGACACCTGGGCAAGAAGGCCTGGCTGCAGCGGCACGAGACGGCGCCCATCGGCGAGGGCGACTGCTCCGGCGGCGGTGGTACTTGTATCACGCTCCCGATGACCATTACGAGGGTCTCGGAGCCGGACGACTCGAGCTCGAACATCGTCGTGCCGGTCGCCGCTAAGTCTATCCAGCGCGGCTCGCGCAAGATCTCGAAGCCGCGCAAACCGAAGGAGCCGAACGGCCGCGTCGAGGACCCCGAGGAGGACAGCTCTAGCTCAGATCGGGAGTCGAACGCGCCCCCGAAACGAAAACCGCCGAAGGCGAAGCGGAAAAAGGGCGCCGTCCCGCGCAAGGCGGGGGACGAGCCGAAGCGAAAGAAGGCATCCGAGAGCGGGAGCGAGAGCGATAAGGAGAGCGACGACAAGGACTCCGAGTCCGGTGGTAGTGGCAGCGGCAGCGGCAGCACGTCCAGCCGGCGCGGCGGCGGAGGCCGAGCACGAGGCCGGCGCGCGCGTGGCGGCGCCGGCGGAGGGGCCGGGGGCGGGGCCGGCGGCGGAGGCCGCGGAGGCCGGCGAAGGGATGAGCCCCCTCGCCGCACCACACCGCTCGACAAGTCCCGGCCGTCCCCGGACTCGTTCCTGCAGAACGGCCCCTGCTTCGAGGTGGCGCCGCGTCTTGCCAAGTGCCGCGAGTGCCGCTGGTCTCCAGCTCAGCGAGACAAGGACATGCCGAATATTTTTTGCCGTTTCTACGCTTTCCGAAGACTGAAGTACGCCAAGAATAGACAATTAGCTATAGCGGGATTCTCGGACCCCTACAAAGATGCCGAGGAGGTGTGTACTTACCACTTTTAACGCAAATTATGTAATTTGCGTATGTATGTAAATCATATATTTTATTGAACTTCCATAATTTTTTTAACGCTAGAAACTAATGAGTTTTTTTTCATCAGGACGATAAGAAACTCTGGCTGTCGTCATCTGCTGGCGCAGCGGAACTAGACATCGAGATGAGTTGCTTCCTACTGAGGGAGATAGGAGACCAGTTCTGTGAACTGCTACAACAGGAGAAAGAGGCTGAGTCACATCACTTAAATGACGGTAATTTTATCTTCCTTTCAATTTTTATAGCTTATTCAGAACTACTTACTGCAACAAAATAATTAGTAAGATATTTATTTGTTATTTTATTTTACTTGCGGATTTGATATAGCGAATTTTAGGACCGTATGGTCGTTATTAGGTTTAAAACTTATTAGCACATTCAATCAATGATCTACATGTCTCTTTCTCAGATAAGACGATAGCGTGGAAACGCGTGGTACAAGGTGTAAGAGAAATGTGTGACGTGTGCGAAACAACGTTATTTAACTTCCACTGGACATGCGGCAAATGCGGCTTCGTAGTCTGCTTAGATTGTTATAAGGTAAGCAATAAACCACTTACATAAATAATTACTTGTACCATAAAGAAACACTAAACAAAAGAAAAGGTGCTAGGCTAGAGATTTATTGTAACAAGATTATTAGCATAAATTGATATTAGTATGCCATAAAATTATATTATCTGTGATAATTTCAATGCAATACATAAATAATAAAATGATTATATTTGTTACAGTCACGGACGTCCGGTGAATCAGCAAACACAACCAATGAGACAAATAGCTCCACAAACGCCAGTGCCAACGGCGAGAGGGATACATTTGGGTATATATATTTGCATTATAAACTCCCGTTCAGCAGGTTTTTTATTAATAAAATTTAACTTGAAATCTGTTTTATGATTTTGAGTGCCGCAAATCGATTCACTGCCTCTTGACAGTTATTTCTCACTCCCACAGCTAATCTGTGAAATTCACTTAATTTTTTTTTTATAGTATTTCAGTTAATTCATTTGTTATGTTTCTTTCCTCACAGATGGTTGACCTGTACGACGGGCGGCGCCCACCCGGCCCGGCGGCTGCTGCTGACGCAGATTGCGGCGGGCGGCGCGCTGGCGGCGGCGGCGGGCCGCGCGCACCTGGCGCGCGCCGCGTGGGGCCTCCCGCCCTGCGCCTGCGCGGCCTCGCTGGCCCCCGGGGCCTCCCCCGCCTCCCCCGCCCCGCCGCCCGCCCAGCGCGCGCTGGCCCGCCGCCTGCTGCACCGAGCACTGCAGAAGGTGTGTTTTTAAACAGTTTCTTATTTATACACTCGATAACTGCAGTCTTTTATGGTAGATAAAAATTTTAATATATTTTCCACACATCAAGCTAATTTTACACCGTAAGATGAGTAATGCAAATATTTCCGTTACTACTGCTTTACTAAATCCGAAAATAATTCTCTTGCAGAACATAAAAAAGGAGGATGATAAGGAGGAGGCCACAGCCACGAACGGTTCCTCCCCGGTCAAGTCAGAAAATGGCAAAACCGGCTCCCCGGTAGTCAGCTGGCTATCGGACATGCCTCTCAAGACGGAGCTCAAGGAGGAGAAGTCCGACTCGAGTTCGTCGGACTCCGAGGAGGGCGGAAACTTCTCAACGTTACGAGAATTGCTCATTCGACCGGCGCCGGACGGCGGCGAAGCTCAACCCAAGAAGAAACAAAAGAAAAACAAGAGCGATATCCTCGATGACGTTATCTCTAGCGTAGTCGATGAGAAGAAGGACGAGGATGGTGAAGTGAAGCCTTTCGCTCTGTCCAATGTGGTGAAACGGTACGACAGGAGTGGCAGGAGTAGGGAGGAGCTGCCCGTCCGGATCATGACGCTTACGGAATCGAAGTTATTGTATCCAGATGTTCCTCACGCGTGGCTCTGCGATGGGAAGCTGCTGCATCTCACGGACCCCGCGAATCCCGGCAATTACAAACCTTTCCAGGTATATTTCATTGAAATAATTTTATGACAATCTAATCACATTCTTGTATTATATTTTTGAAACATTGTTTATCAAAGTTACTTATTCATGAAATTTTTGTCAACAGGATCAGTGGAAACGTGGCCAACCAGTTCTAGTCTCAGACATGTCGAGTCTCCTCGATAAAGACCTGTGGAGTCCCGAGAGCTTCTCGCGCGACTTCGGCGATACGAGAGTCGACCTAGTCAACTGCGCGTCCGGGCTCGTAGTGCCGAACCAACCCGCCAGGAAGTTCTGGGACGGGTTCGAACTGGCCGCTAAGAGGTTGCGGGACGAACGCAACGCCCCAATGGTGCTCAAACTAAAAGACTGGCCCCCCGGCGAGGACTTCGCGGAGCTCCTCCCGGCGCGGTTCGACGATCTGATGCGCGTCCTTCCGCTCGGCGAGTACACCTCCCGCAACGGGAAGCTGAACCTGGCCGCGCGGCTGCCCGAGTGCTTCGTGCGGCCCGACCTGGGCCCCAAGATGTACACGGCGTACGGCGGCGCGGGCGGCACCACCAACCTGCACCTGGACGTGAGCGACGCCGTGAACGTGATGGTGCACGCCAGCGCGCCGGCCGACGCGCCCGAGCGCGCGCGCGAGGCGGGCCGCGCGGCCGACGAGGCGGGCGTGGACGTGCTGACGCGGCGCCGCGCGCGCCTCAAGGCGCCGGCCGCGCTGTGGCACATCTACGCCGCCAAGGACGCCGACAAGATCCGCGACCTGCTGGTGCGCGCCGAGCTGGAGCGCGGCGCCCGGCCGCGCGCGCAGCACGACCCGGTGCACGACCAGACGTGGTACCTGGACGCGGCGCTGCGCGAGCGCCTGTACCGCGAGTACGGCGTGGAGGGCTACGCCATCCTGCAGTGCCCGGGCGACGCCGTGTTCGTGCCGGCCGGCGCGCCGCACCAGGTCCGCAACCTGCTCGACTGCATCAAGGTGGCCGAGGACTTCGTCTCGCCCGAGAACGTGTCCCGCTGCTTCGAGCTGGCGCAGCAGTTCCGTCGGCTCTCGCGCCAGCACTCCAACAAGGAGGATAAGCTGCAGATAAAGAACATCGTGTACCACGCGGTGAAGGATTCCCTGTGCTGTCTCGAGGCGGCGCTCGCCGAAGCCAAGTGAAGCCGAGCGGGCCCCCCGCATTTGATCTCAACCTCGAACGTAACATTAATCGCTAAGTTCCGCATTTAAATGTAAGATTGGGAGCGAGTGTGATACGCGCTGTGCGCCGTTTCGTGTATAAGATGCCATTGTTAAGCGTCGGAGTCGATTGTGTACCAGTTATGTGTGTAAATGTATTCGAAATGTGATTTAGTCCGACCGTCGCGATCGGAGTATGTGCAATGTAAATTAGTCTGATTACGGTGATATCGTTGAGATGTGGATATGTTTTATGTTCCTTTATCGAAATACAAATAAACTCTTCAGGATATTTACAGCTTAAACGTAGTTATAGTGATATGTATGTATTGTGTAAATTTTAATTTGAATTCCATCGAGTACATATTAAGAAGTGTATACTTTTAAGTTATTGTATTGAAGTAAAACGTATTCGCTCGAAGCATTGTACATTAAACACGGCGTGTAGATAAGTTTATCCTATTATTAGATTTCTCAATTTGGTTAGTATGTTACAAAATGATAGTTTACAAAATATGTGACAATTTAATTTTGTCCTTATTGCTGTAGGCGAAAGCAAGTTTTTTTTGTACTGTGTATATTATGTATGGTTATAAGTTGGAATAAAAAAAAGATGTTTATATTAAATAGTCGTTTTATTCACATCCCTTTTGTTCATTGGTTCTTCTTATGTATGGGCATAACCCACAAGCGGCTATAATAGCGCTTATCTTGAATTTATGAGTTATTTGAATACGATATAAGAAAATATCATATGAGGACCTAGAGAACCTTATATTTAATTAACTTCATTGATTGAATCGTCAAGGCAAGTTAGTAGGCAAATAGTAGTTAATGAAGAATTATTATTCGGTCGGGGATTTTACACGCATTTGTGAAACACGCCGACAATATCCGCCGTACGCCGACGATATCCCCTATATAACAAAACCTATTTACATACTGTAGGTCTAGGAGAGCACAAATGAAGGTCAAAACCACTAAAGTTATTTGATCTCATGAATCATCTTAAAAGCTAATCGACTAGTTACTACAAACCATCAGTACGAAACCAAAATTAGAACTATTTATATCTGACAAGTTTCTATTCTTCAATTTGTGAATATTATTAAAGTAAATGTGGCTATGTACAAAAGGGTGAGGGTTACCCAAAAAGTATGGAGTGGTTGATCTACCTAATAACTAGTGGGCTACGCAACGTATAGATATAGGTAGTTCGGGACATCTCATGCGACGCTCAAACAAAAGTGGAACTAGTAAGCAGTAGTAGTAGAATAGGCGGCAGTAAACCAGGCACTCTCAGGCAAGATAGGATCCGACTATGACGACGTAAGAGACGAAAGAATAAATGATGCTCATGATGATGAAATAAACGCAAAAACAACAACAACGCTATGAGGTAATATAAAAAATATTAATAAATAATATGTATAAATAAAACTTTGTCTTTAGGATTGCCCTTTGAGGGCATTAGTCTGGATATGATGTGATACTAACAAAAAATCCATCTCACGAATAAGTAAAAGTATCAGAAAGTATGCTCCATGAAGTACAGAAGTAGCGCCATCTTTTGTCGAGTAGTAGAACTAAATTTGCCATCGTACTACAATGTTGCTCAAACTAATAATAGATGGCGCAATGTAGATCGGAACTTGTAAGGTTAACCATAGATGGCGTTAATTTAAATTATCAACACCGAAAGTTCAAAACACTAAAATTATTATATCAACGAATACTATCGAACAAACAGTGAATTGTGACAGATGGCAGGACGGACAGAGAGAAGGAAGCCTATTTTATTTAGGTACAGAACCCTAAAAACTGACCCTGTACTAATAGGCGGTAAATTGTTATTACTGAGGAGGATGGAGTAGGATGGAAAACAAACGTTATGGAGTTTAATAATTAAAATTAAGATCAGATATAGAGAGACAAGTAAAGTATATTGATAGATATAATTAGCAGGATCGGAATCATATAGTTAGGCGAGGCCGTCATTAGCCTATTTCCCTGGGCACTTTAGGATAATATAGCTCCTGAGACTATGATATGACATCACAGAGCTGTCGGTTATCGGCAGAAATACAGGGGCCGGCCCCCTTAAACTGGGAACAAAGGGCCCAGAGTACCCAACGGAAATGAGGGGCCTGTAGATAAGGTAGGAATAGGAACAGATGCGAGGACAATGAGATGGAGGATAATAATTGATATGAGAATCCTCTGATTCTCATATCAATTATTATACAAATATTATTTTAATTAATTTTGTTCATCCGGGGAAGTACTACCTAACTAATTTGTACTTCTTTAGCGTGTACTACCGTGTTAGATTACAGGCACACGAGACTTAACAACATCACATCTTAGGTCTTCAGGGACGAAAACGCGTTGGCAATGCCCCTGGTGTTGCAAATCGGATCGCCTGTCTGACATGAAAACGACAATTAAAAAAAAAGATTTGTGTGTTAGTACTTTTATTTTTTTATTGTACATAATATAATATATGTATATATATAATATATTGTATATATATGTACTAATATATATAATAATTCTTTCATTTTTGTAAAAATCCCGGTATACATTAGATCCTTGAGGAACGCGGGTAAAACTGCAAGACGGAAGCTAGTTTGTTATCAAGTATGTCCATGACTTACGCGCGTAGGTGTCTTGTTGGTTGCCTCAGTATAGCGGACGACCTGTCTCCGAGTAGTCATTGCCATTTGACATTGGCGAGCCTGTTGAACATACTCTGATTGCCACGCCTGCAGGTCGTGGATTCGATTCCCACCCAGGACAAACATTTGTGTGCCTGAACATGTCTGCATGTAAATATGTATGTATTTAAAAAAGTAGTACTTATGTGTGATATATGTAGTATATCAGTTATCTGGTTTCCATAGTACAAGCTCTGCTTAGTTTGGGATCAGATGGCCGTGTGTAAAAAATGTCCCTATTATGTAAATGTCACAGGCCAATTGGCTTGGTGGTTAGCGACCCTGACTGCCAAGTCGAAGGTCGCGGGTTCGATTCTCACCCAGGACAAACATTTGTGTGCGTGAACATGTCTGTTTGTTCTGTGTCTGGGTGTAAATATCTATATAAGTATGTATTTACAAAAATAAAAAGTAGTATATGTAGTATATCAGTTATCTGATTTCCATAGTACAAGCTCTGCTTAGTTTGGGACTAGATGGCCGTGTGTAAAAGAATGTCCCGGGATATTTATTATTTATTTTTAATTACGTCATATCTAATTATAAAGAATATAATTGGCTGCACAAATCTATCCGTAAAACATGTGAATTTTGCGATAACAATGAAACGTTTTTGTACCGACAAATATTTTTTTAATGACATTGAACATTACATACTATAAACCGGATAAATTTACAAGTGTTATACTTACCTGTTGGTGCAACAAATTTAATGGGCCACGGAATGTATGATTTTCGGCCGAATGTCGGCCATATGATTTTTATTAGTTAGTAAATAAATATCCTGGGACATTCTTTACAGACGGCCGTCTGATTCCAAACTAAGCAGAGCTTGTACTATGGCAACTGATATACCACACATTTACAAATACATTCTATGTAGATATTTACACCCAGACTTAGACACAGAACAAACAGACATGTGCATGCACACAAATGTTTGTTCTGGGTGGCTATCGAATCCATGTCCTGCAGGCATGGCAGTCAGGGTCTCTAACTACCAAGCCAACTGGCCCCTTCATACATTCTATCGTTGATGATATCGATTCAAATGTTTTCGCTTTTGTTGGAACTGTGGGTTTCTCTGTGATTACGGTACCCTAAAAATAAGAACATTACCCTGATGCTGATGCATTAAATACTGGATCCTATCACAATACATGGCATCAGTGGTGTAGCTACCGGAGGGCTAGACGGGCCAGTGCCCTAGGGCCCCCAAGCCCAGGGGGGCCCTCGGACTCTGACTTACAAACAGTGGCGTAGCTAACGGAGGGCTAGACGGGCCAGTGCCCTTGGGCCCCTAAGATCAGGGGGCACCTAGGACTCGACTTACAAACAGTGGCGTAGCTAACGGAGGGCTAAACGGGGCAGTGCCCCTCTAGTGCCCCTCTCAACTCTGACTTACAATGGCATGCTAGAAAAGATTTAACATCAACATAAATTAATAAGCAATATAAATCAAGATAACGGTTAAATTGAAAGAGTAGGAAAAAAACCTGTTTAAAATACCTACGCAGAGATTTATCCACAGCCAAGTCAAGCATTGAACTCTTAAATCGACATTACGACCTGAAGATAATTCGTCGGCTGATAGCTCTCTCCCACACCCATTTACATTAACGCGTTTAAAACCAAACTGCAGAAATACACCTTAAGGTATCAGGCAATGGAATTCAATTTTAAGAGCATACGTTTATTTTGTAACCTAGAGTAGGTATTATAAGTGGTGACTACGACTTTGATGTTATAAAAGGATTGGAACAACTCTTTGTTGTCAGTTCTCGACAATTGTCAGAAGTGAGCGGACCTGTGCAAATTACAATGAAGTCCATAACGTTGATTGTTTTCGGTGAGCTGTTTATTTTTTTACCTTTTCTAGTGTTGGTATTTACTTTTGTAATTGTATATAGCATAATATGTATCTATATTAATATTATGAATAGGAAAAGTTTGTGAGTTTAGATGTAGGTAAGATGCGAGTAGATGTAGCTTCGAAAGTAGGTACTCATTTGATTTCAATAATTCTAAAAATAATTATGAACTTGATATTTTTGATCCTAAGTTTAGCAATTTAAAAAAAACCATAAAAGATATCCTCCAAATCAAACCGGTCCATACCCAGCAGATAAATTAAGTAAATAATATTTATTTATAGTTTTTAAATAATAAGATTTTTAACTATATTGCCATTTGGGAGTGCTCACCTGCACTTTCATCGCATTTGTCTTGGTATTCATTTCTAGTTTTGTTTTTCTGTATTCATATGTTTTGAGTTACAACCCAGCTCTATATGTGTTATTACTTATTATGTGGTTACCTTTTGGTTGTAATTTGTATTGTGTATCCTAAATAAATAAATAAATTCTTTTATTGATAGAAAACTACACTTTTCCTGAGTGACATAGGCGTTGTAGTCTAGGGATATACATTAGATCTCTCGGGAATTTGGGTTAAACCGCGGGCGGTAGCTAGTCTAGACTAAAGCAGTGAGTAATATTCGTTTTTTATACTATTGATAGGTTTGAGTTTAATTACAATCATTACTATTGTAGGTGATTTGGCTGTATGTGGTAAGCCGTTAAGGAAACTTTTTGCCGAAAAATGTATTACTAAAACAAGTCGTTTATGTTTACATACTTTTGGCAATGTCCTCTATAAAACAATCCGCTTAAAACAGGTTATTTAACAAATAAAGAACGCTGGTCACTGTCGGCTTGTCTGACTAGCCTTCCTGCAATTACCTAGATAAGCATTATACGACCTTAATGCAGATTAGTTGAGTGAGGGAGTTGCTCGTGGACTCTATTACATGATGATGTTACTTCCTTAGTCGCGAGTAATTTTATTAATTCGAACACAAAGGAAACTGTTTGCTAGACGGGAAAATTGCTGTCTATTAATTTAACTAGATCATGGGGAATTGTATTTACAACTAGCTGTCCCCCGCGTTTTCACCCGCGTTCCCGAGGGGTTCTGCATTTTCCCGGCACAAAAGGTATCCTATGTGTTATTCCAGAGCATTTTCTTTATATGTGCCAATTTTAACCCAAATCCGTTTAGTAGTTTTTGCGTGAAACAGTAACAAACATCCATTCACATAATCTTTCGCATTTACATTATTAATGGGATTAAGATTAACTGTTCCTTTATAAAGTTACATACATTAAATCAATGATGTATGCTTGTTTGCCAAATTTCTATTATTATTGTTATTTAAAGAATACCATAGTTTGACATTTGTATCTATATATTCTTGCTTTTGCTTTGTTTGTGTATTTTTGGTGTATGCTTTTACTAAGTGTTTTTTCCTACGGCGTTGTTCTTTGTACCTGAGAACTGATGCACCTCAACAACAAATGTAAGGTGTTTATGGTATAAAGGTATAATGTTGTACATTGTGATACTGTTTGTTTTACCTCAATAAATAAAAAAAAGTTACTAACTGTCCCCGCGGTTTCATATGCTTCCCGAGGTTGTAACATTTCCCCGAGAAAGACTCTTGTGTCAAACCAGGTAAATAAACTTCCGGTGTATATGTAATCCAAATTCGTTTCTGAGTTTCTGTGTATGAATAACAACGTCGATCCATACATGGTCACAAACTTTTGCAATTATCTATCTAATACTTTAAACGAGCAATTCTTGAATATACATATGCGAGTATATATACTGTAATTAGGATCTCGGAAAGGGCTCCAACGATTTTCATGAAATTTAGTATGCAGGTTTCGGGGGCGTTAAATCGATCTAGCTAGGATTCATTTTCAGAAAATATCGTTTTATCCGTGTTTTTAGGCAATGAAAACTGCTACAATGTCAATCGAAGGTAAGGTTTTCATGTTACATCTTTTGTGAGAAATACTGTTATTGGGAGCCCTTTATTATCGAATCTAATTCGTATCTAGGTATATTGTGTGCTTTAAATAAGAGAATACGGTAGAAATCACGTTGGTAAAGAAATCCCGAGCTATGCTCGGCCATCCAGGTAATAATCTTAAAATATGATTTGACGCTCGTAGCTCTCACAATAATTAATTTTAATTTATTCGAGAGCTTTGTCGCCAGGTACTTTGTAGTAACCACCTGCCTAGCTACCACCAGGATCAGCTGGCGTGTTCTAGCAGCTGCACCTGAGAGCTAGTTTCTAGTCTTCGTGTTCTTTACACAATCCTATACTATTGAAGGAAATAACTAAAATAAATTTTAGGGAAATAAAAACATGAATTATTTGAGGTCGCATTTGGGCCGGTTTAAAATTTTCCAGGCAAATTCTCATATTATTCCGTTGTAATTTCCAGCGGTACTGATAGTGGCGGTGACCTGCCGTCCAGACAAGCCGGATCTGAAGCAGCTGAAGGCCGAAGCGGCTCGCAAGAAGGCCTGCACCCACGACTGCACCTCGGCCAAGTTCGAGCCGATCTGCGCCGGCAAGCAAGGGGAGAAGTCCAAGTCTTTCGGCAGCGAATGCGTCATGAATAATTATAATTGCGAACATAAAGACAGTAAGTATTAAAGTTATTGTACCCTTAGACTGTATACTTGTGAATAGTTATGTGGAACTGCTATTCTAGTCCTAAAGGTTAAGCTTTGAAGAGAGGTGGTATATGGTCGTGATGGTATAGATACTCGGCAGTGTTTTGTTTTTCATTCTGCGTTCTCATAAATTTCTTGAGTGGCAGAGGTGTTGATTATTGAACAATCTTAGTTCTAAGGGTGAATTTGTTTTATCTTGCTAAGGGATACAGGATTCTCTGCAGTGGGTTATATGGGGGCTGCAATGATGATGCTGATGATAAATAGCTGTCGCGTATCTTTAATTTTCATGTTCTGATATTAAGATTAGCTGAAAAACAAATTTTTATTCAAAAAAATTATGAGTAAAACTATAATGAATGGAAAGACTTTTATATTTAAAATATGAAAAATTGAATATGATCATTATTACCATAAGCTACTTTTCCGTCAAATATCATAAAGATCGGTTCAGCTATTTCCCTGTTTCAAGTTACTTTCGCATCAATTAAATTTGCGTTTGTTATCGTGGTAATTATGTGGTTTTATAATAACATAGTCCATCCACAGAATGGTGTAGGTGGACAGAGAACTAATGAGACATATCGAGAATGTGCTTAACTTGTATTTCATTACAAAATCAGAAAGGATATACTACTGTAATAAGTAAGATATACTACAGGTATAGGGCTGCCATCTATCATTTTTAGTAGTAGTAGAGCTCTTAGTGCAGAGTTCGTCCGGGGAAGTACTACCACCTTACCCATTTCCGCCGTGAAGCAGTAATGCAATTGTATTACTGTGTTTCGGTTAGAAAGGTAAGGGGGCCGGTGAAATTACAGGCACATGAGACTTAACAACTTCACGTCTCAGGATCGACAACGCATTGGCGATGCTCCTAGTGTTGCAAATGTTCATAGGCGGCGGTGACCACTTACCATCAGGTGGACCGTCTGCTTGTTTGTCGGCCCAAATAGCATAAAAAAAAACCTAAATTGCCAACGCCGGACAAATGATAAAACCCCGGACATTTAGGTCAAATGAGGCTTTTTCCCGGACATGCCTAAAAACATATTTTTAACACTTATAGTTTAAATTTTAATTGGATGCTGTTCAATATATTTTTAATTGCTTGTCCACAAATTAAGTCCTAAAACAAAAAGTGTCGGGTTTTAACCGGACTCTTTTTGAAAACCCCATCCGGACGCTCCCCGGACACCTTCTAAACAGGGACAAATCCGGGGAAAGCCGGACGGATGTCAGCCCTATACAGATATAGCACATAATTTAATTTAACTTTCTCTCTAAAATTTTACTAAGTATGCTTGTAGCATTAAAAAAAACATTAAGTATAGTTCTATTCTAAAAACAATCGACCACAGTAATTGTAACTCGAAGACTTAAACTTTCGTTCTAGATCAATTTGGTTTGATCTGGTTTTTTCGGTCTAGCACTGTTGAAGATTTCTTAGTAGCAAGTAACATTATCTGTCACCAACCACCTCGTTATGGCCTAGGTAGTTGCCTTCAAGTCTTCACGTAATTGGCTACTGGTATTAATGTCAGGCAGCGGTGACCACTCACCGTGAGAAGAACCGTTAGTTCGTCAGCCTACGGAAAACGACTGCTTTTACATAATTTGCGGCATATTCTGTGACGAATTACATTTATAAAACTCCCCATAGAGAATCAACGGGGCGTCACCGGTGATGTAAGCGACATCATGGCCCGTAGTCACGGACATATTATATTGTTGTTCAACCGGATTGTGATTCATGTGTCTAATGTTTTTTGCACCTATTCAGTATATTTTTCAACAATAGTATAATCGACTGACAATTCGGCGAAGTGGTTGTTTGATTTCAACGGTTATGTCTTTCCTGTAACGGTTTTGTTTATTTTTGGATTGTTATTTGAATTTACACATGTACCTATTGACCATAGGTGCTTTTCTCATAGTAAGCTGTTACACGCTATCGTTCCAAAACAGAACTGAAGTAAGTCACAAATGTCATTAGTGTTCCGACTTACCAAGTTTGCGCAGTTTTAACACCAGCGCAATATTTGAGACCCTACCCTATAATCGACACTAACAATTCGGCGAAGTGGTTGTTTGATATCAACGATTTAGTCTTTTCTGTAACGATTTTGTTTATTTTTAGATTGTTCATTAACAGGCCAGTTGGCTTGGTGGTTAGTGACTCTGACTCCCAAACCGAAGGTCGCGGGTTCGATTCCCACCCAGGACAAACATTTGTGTACATGAACATGTCTGTTTGTTCTGTGTCTGGGTGTAAATAAATATATTTTTAGAAAAAAATGTTGTATATGTAGTATATCAGTTGTCTGGTTTCCATAGTACAAGCTCTGCTTAGTTTGGGACCAGATGGCCGTGTGTAAAGAATGTCCCAGGATATTTATTTATTTATTTAATTTACATATGTATTGACCATGGTTGCATTCGGACCTATTTAGTCGATTTTTCAACAATAGTATAATCGACATTGACAATTCGGCGAAGTTGTTGTTTGATTTCAATAATTTTGTCTTTCCTGTATCTATATTAATAAGATTTTTTTTTACACTTTTACAAATTTTGAAGAAGGTATGCAACACTGTTAATGTTAAATAGGCCCATAATGTATTGTTAGGTTAATTAGGAGTGTAATAGTCTTTAAAAATACATTGGTACCTACTTACTTGGCTTTGAACACTTTTCAACAACATTTCATGACGTCATATTTTTATCTGTTACCTTCCTAGCAATGTTGAAAATTATATACGTGACCATTTAAAGAATTCTAGTTAATTAGCATCAGTGTGTTAGTCATTTTCAGGAGTATTTTACACCTATACATCTGTTAATGAATAAAATAATTGTGTCTATACACCGTGTTACAAAATACCTCTTAAAATATGATTAATTATCAAAGCCAAAAATGTTGTCAACCCTAGTAAGCTGTCATGTCAGGGAACCAGATTATTTAACAGAATGGCCTACGTACCTATAATTCACTATTTTAATAGTTTTTCTGTTAAACATTCATAAAAATCATTTTTTTTAATTTTTTGGGGTATGTGATATAGTGTTACTACGGTTCTTAAATATTGTGAATGGACGACTCGTTATAAGGCCCCATTTAACCACCTTTCGGCTTTACGGGTAGTTTTGTAACACCTACACACCTTCAGGTCTATAGCCGAGCTTTATATTACTCGACTTCTCAGTATTTCCTCTACAACAAAAAATTAAAATGAAAATTAAATGTAGAGATAATCATTTATATTCCACACTATAACAATTTCTTTTCTCCATTTCAGCTCTTCAGAAGATCAGCAAAGGCGAGTGCCCCGGGTCTGACGGTATCCGCCTCTCTTAAGCCAAATACGCATAAAGGATCAAGAACTATCTAACTACACTTTCGCACATCCTGTCGCACTACTCAAAGGATCAAGAATTATATACCATACAATACTTTTGACTACCAATGTTTAGTTATGTAATATCGTATGTATATTGGATATCAAAGAGTCTGACGAAAACGATAGTTTCCTTCGCTTTATCTTTAGTTTATTTTATTTTGTTAATGTCAGTGTTTGTGTTTTTTAAAGCATAATATTTTTACATACATATTAAAGCTTTTTGTAATTTTTTTGTTTCTCTCTATAATATCCAGCTAATGTCTTCTTCTTTATCTATATCTTCTATAGACATAAAAATGTTATGTTTGTGTGCGCTTCAAAAACTCAAAAAGTTCTGCGCCGATCGAGCTGAAACTTTAGCATGATATATAATCCGCATCAAGGATTGTTTTTATCTATTTTGCATCAGTCAGATAACCGCGATCGTCTTTGTTTTGTTTCTCATTTCACGACCATTCAATCACAATTTGCTACAGCGAAGCGTGGCAGGGTACAGCTAGTATAGTATACGAGTATAAGCAAAATAGAGTTTTTGACGCAGCATCACCTCAAAACTACTGAACTTATCTGCATGGGACTGCTACCATTCGACGCGGTATTTTACCTAGACGGTTATAGGCTATATATGATATCGATAAACGCGGGTGAAATCGCTGGGGACAGCTAGTAATATATATACTCTTTCACGCAAAAACTAGTTTACGAATTTGGATGAAACTTGACATATAAACAGTTTATAACCTAGCATCTAGGTTAAGTAATAAGTTATATCCCGGGAATATGTCACATCCTTCGGGAACGTATGAAGCCTCGGGGAACAGGGCTATACCTATCGCTTAGGTTAGCGGGAGTGACAAAAATTGTGAGTTCGAATCGTACAATATGCTAGAATTTTTAGGAAAAGAAAAGGCCTGCTCCCTTATTTAGCTAATACAAACTTCGTCGGCGAGGCGCTGCACGGAGGCTCTGAGAGATTACTTCTCACGTGACTCCGTAGTTAGCGATAGAGACGGAGCACAGATGGCACGACGAAACATTATTGAGCTACTGGAGGTAACCATGGCGCCTACCTTCAAATTGACGGACAATCTACGCTGAAGTTGCATATCTATCCGCCGCACCTATCACAGAGTTTCGCAGGACTTAAGAGTTTACCTTAGTTTTGTGTTTTACCACTCTTGGCAACATCATCACAACTTATGGTAAAAATGGCGGATGTAATGACGTCATCTGTGACCTCATGTGGGCCACAGTCGTTGCACTTTCAGTGATTTGGTGTTAGCGCGATTATATTGAGTTTCGTGTGAAATTTAATGCACCCATAACAATGTTACCATAGTAGGTTACATGAAGGTTAAGTACCTATCTATCAAACTTTGTCTGATATATTAACACACACCAAAAAAAGTTTGCGTTCACTTGGAAAATTTAATATATTTTATGGTTATGTAAAAAAAAGCTTATTTAAATAGGTTAGGTGGTACGTACTATTTTAGACTATTTGTTCAGTGTCTGGTCAGGGTGAGTATCAGTTGTCTAGTTAGGTACCATATTACAAGCTCTGCTTAGTTTTTGAGCAGATGGCCGTGTCAGGGATGTCCTCTACTGAATATAAGCCCTTCATCTTGGATTTCCACCTTGAACAGCCTTGAACCGCCTGCCTCCAGCAGCTTTAAGCGACTCTGACCAGGTCATCTGTCCACCTTGTGAGAGGTCGTCCGACTCGGTGTTTTCCTGTACGTGGTCTGCACGTTAATGATATAAATGTCCCAGTATTAGGTATATATTTTTTTAATTATATGGTAGTTTAAAATTAAGTTTAGAAGCTTTATGCCTTTTGTACTTATATGTCCAGAGAAGTCTTATCAGAATTAAGTAGTCAGAAGATTCTGTAACAGACATAATTCAAGCGTAATAAGTACTTTAAAGATTAACACACGTGCAGATAGGTTATGTGTGGAGATAAACTGTAGAAGTGATATCATAATTGTTTTAGATATTTCCGGACCATTTAAAGTCTTATTGGTTATATCATCCTTACTTATAATATAAACGTGAACGTAAGTTTGTTTGTTACGCTTTCACGAAAACAACTGAACCGATCATCATGAAACTTTGTACACATTTTCTTGGAGGTAGTAGAAGTAACATAGGATACTTTTGCACCGGGAAAATGTAACATAACTCGGGAACGCGGGTAAAACCGCGGGGACAGCTAGTTTACTATTAAAATAGGTAAGTTTGTTTGTAGCTAACATTTTTGTTTTCGAAAATTCTTCCTTAAATATGAGTTATAATAAATATTCTGGGACGTTCTTCTCGCACGGTTATCTGATCCAAAATTTATTACATCTAATACCTTTAAACGAGCAATTCTTGTGATTAGGATCTCGGAAACGGCTCCAACGATTTTCATAAAATTTAGTCTGCAGGGGGTTTCGGGGGCGTTACATCCATCTAGCTAGGATTCATTTTCAGAAAATGTCGTTTTATCCGTGTTTATAGGCAATGAAAACTGCTACAATGTCATTAGATGGTAAGGTTTTCAAGTTACATTTTTTGTGAGAAATATTGTTATTGGGAGCCCTTTATTATCGCATCTAATTCATATCTGGGTATATATGACAGTGTTTTAAAAAAGATAATACGGTACAAGTTACGTTAGTAAAGAAATCCCGAGCTATGCTCGGCCATCCAGGTACTATGTTTCATATACCTAGGGGAAACGTCAGATCATTCGGAAACGCCGGTCAAACTACTATACAACGAGTTACAAAATACACCGTAAAATATTATTAGTTATCAAAGCTTACAACCCTAGTAAGCTGTCATGTTAGGGAACCAGATTACTTAACAGAAAGGCCAACGTATTTATTTTACCTAATAATTGTCTACTTTAATAGTTTTTCTATTTTTCATTCATACAAATCTGTTTTTTTTTTGGGGTATGTTATACAGCGTTACTACGGTTTTTAAATATTGTGAATCATCAATTGGTATCACATTTTCCCGGGATAAAAAGTATGATAGATATGCTCTATCTATGTACTAAGTTTCATACATATCCGTCTAGTAGTCTTTGCGTGAAAGAGTAACAAACATACTTACATACAAATCTTTCCACTTTATATATTAGTATAGATAAAATAATAAGTATATAATAAGTATATAAGTATAATAATACATCCTATACATTTATGTATTTGATGGGCCCGTTGCGGTGGTTTGACAGACTATCGTGGCACAGATCGAGCAAGTATAGTAAATAGTGATAACTAATCTGGTTTCCAAAGTACCAGCTCTCTTAACATAGTCTTAGGGGGCCCCATTATCTTAGTGCCCAGGGCCTCCAATAAAATAGAGACGGCTCTGCAAATAACTGTCTGTGGAAGTCCTACGAAAATAAATCTTGTTGTCGAGTCATTTGAAAAACGCGACCCCCCAATAATCAAGATCTTATAATGATTGAAAGTCAATACCGTCAAGTGTAGAATTGGATCATTTAGGTTAAAGTACCGCCCGGCAATGAGATTATCACTTATTTATTTTAGAACACGAGATAAGTAACAACAATAACAAATAACAAACTGAGTGACCTATTAAAGGCGTAATAGTGAGGGAAGTAGACAGAGTGCCGCCAGTAAATAAATTCTAACGTTACGTTTTCAATTGATAACATTTAATAATTCATAAGCCCTTTATATGAAATTTTTTCTGTAGGAACTTAATTTTATCGGGTAGTACTAGTCTAATGCTAGTGCTAATACTGGTAGGTAAAAAAAATGATCAAAATACTATTATAGTTATTTTTTTAACAAATACAAATAAGCGAATAAAAACAAACAAATTACAATTGGATCAACAGTTGAATAATACCTACGTATATTATAAATGTTAGTTTGATCGCTTTCACGCGAAAACAACTTAACCGATCATTAAGAAACTTTGTACATATATTCCTGGAGGTATTAGAAGTAACATAGGAGACTTTGTGTCCCGGAAAAATGTAACATTTTTTAATATCAGTACTTCAGTTTAAGCTTGACTTACGAACCAGTGATAGGCACAGCAATAACTTTTAAACACCTTGTGTGACATTGAATTTGACACACCTCTCCATTCATCCACGTACCCAGACGGCTACCCGGTGGTCAGTACTCACCACCGAATCGACATTTGCAACACAGCATCGTCTATGAATTGTCAACCTTGAGACGTGATGTTATTAAGTCTCATGTGCCTCGATACAATTAAAAACGACTTATATTTTTATGAAAACTTTATTGAACTAAATTTTGTCTATTACAATGACAATGCTGGCTGGGAGACATAATTTCGTCCCCAAAACATTTACATTTCGTACTTTGTACAATAAATAAAAGTATCTTAAATCAATGTTTTCTTAAAACTAACCAAATTACTACTTTTGAACATGACTTTGGCATTCATTTATGATCTACTTACAAATTACAAAAATTACTAAAAAATAAAACAATTTTGAATTTTAGGAACTTTTCAACCAAAGTCTTTTGGATTAAGGAATATGGGACACCAGAAGCGCGATGTTCTTTTATCAGACAGTTAAGGTTTGCACAATGGAGTGAGTTAGCGATTTTGTACGTTTGGCATGTCTTGCAAAAGTTACATACAATTTATCTGTCAAACACTTAGATGCAAATAAATCGAGCAATTTTCATTATTTCAATTTCCTCAATTTCTAGACTTTCTCTTTATGTATTAAGTGATAATTAGTATACACATGTTCACATTCTTTAATGGCAAATTTAATTTTATTCATAACCCAAGAAAATAAGCGATGTTGCTAGTGGTAGTGGAAAGTGATATTTTTGCTAGTCCCTTGTAAAACCACCTTGTCAAGAAAGATGAACTCTATGTGGACAAGGCTAATACGTTACCAGTGCTTGTTTGTTTTAATTCAAAGGAAATTTAACATACAAGTTGATTTATTTGCTCCCAAGTGTAGTAGAATTATAAATGAATTAAAAGCTCCTATAATTTTGTGGTTCATTCAGTTTGATAAGTAAAACAATTTGCGTTTAGTCTTAACGTGACCTCTTGAAGGATTCCAAGCGGTACGTAAATTAAGGCTTACACTATCGCATGAAGAAAAGCACATTTTATTGAAATAACAATATTCTCTGAAGGATCAGCACTCTCCCAAGCTCGTTATAGCGTAGTCTGTGAAAAATAAAAGATATCATTATTATTATTATGCAATTAGGTTCATATTCGGAAGCGAGATGACAGAACAAGAAGTTCAAACCTTTCCCCTGATTTAGTAAAAGCGTTTTAGTGTAGTTTGAGTTAAGATATCTATATCGCACTCCTGGCAGGCCGGTTGGTGTAGTTGTTAGACACACTGCTACGTAATGGTCGTGGGTTCTATTCAACTGAGACAATTTTAACAAACCCTTGTATGCATGAACATGTCTGATTACTCCCTGTCATTATGTTTACAAGTTCTTTTTGCCCCTGGGACATTTTTCACACAAAGCTATCGGCCCTGTGTGAAAAATGCCCTTTGAAACCCTACAGATATTATAAATGCGAAAGCGTGTGTGGATGGCAGGCCAGTTGGATGGATCATTGATACTGACTGACTGACTGACTAACAGTTTGGATAAAACTTGGCACATAGATAGTCAATAACCTGGATTAACACAGGATTTTTATAAAATAAAACAAATAAATGAATATCCTGGAACATTCTTTTACACACGGTCATCTGATCCCAAACTAAGCAGAGCTTGTACTAAGGAAACCAGATAACTGATATACTACATATACTACTTTTTTATTTTTCTAAATACATACATAGATATATACACTCAGACACAGAACAAACAGACATGTTCATGCGCACAAATGTTTGTTCTGGGTGGGAATCGAACCCGCGACCTTCGACTTGGCAGTCAGGGTCGCTAACCACCAAGCCAATTGGCCTGTCAAATGTGTGTTATGTATATGTCTTATCTCGGAAATATGTAACATCCTGCGAAAATGTAGCTGTAAAATGTAGCTGTAACATGTAGCTGTAAAAGGCGGGGACAGCTAGTTAATATTATATTTATCATTACTGAGGGACGAAATTTTCATTTTGTGCAGAAATAAAACCCCTATAAATATGTTAGCCATCCTTGAATACTAATATTACCTAGATACTATTTACGCAGTAAGGATTTAATTTACCGACGCAACCGTATCGGTTTTGTGGTTTTAACTAAAGGTCGACCGACTCAGTGCATGAGCACGTAAGGCTTATTCAATTTCATTCGCATGACAGTATTATTTTTAAGCTTTGCCTAAACTCAGAAGGATTAAGTTCTCTTGTTATTTAGTACTAAGTTCAAAAGGCAATCGAGGCTTTAATGTTTGACACGTAATCCTGTTAGCTTATTTAAAAAAATCTATTTCCTTGGACAATTCCAATGAGCACTGTCAAAAATCATGACAAATTCTACTTATTTGTAATGCTAACCACATCCTTTTTATTTGGACTTATTTTTGCCAGGGTCGATTTATATATATAACAGAATGGTATTTAATTTTTTATCAGTCTTTTAGAGTAAACTTGAACTTCATTTAAACATCCATTAAAACCCAACACATGACTATGATAATAAAATGTACTGGCAACATATTTTAAATAATCGTAAAAAGTTCTCAACTAAAAAAAACTCGGATAAACTTGGTTGAAAAAAAACTAGCATGGCAATACTTACATGTGCTCTCATGACACGACGCCGCCTCCAGCTCGCACAGAGTAGCAAAGGTCCTGGCCGTACCTGCAGCGTCAAAGGCGCACACGGGTCCAGCTGGCGGCGACGCGCACCTCCCCGCACAGAGCGGAGGAGGTACTCCCTCTCTCACTCTAGCACTCATCAGCTCCGTTTCAACCCTCATCTCGGCAGCTTCACCAATCTCGTTCGAGTCTCCGACACGAGCAGGCATAAATGGTAAGCTTGCTGATTGTACCTCGTGCCATACTGGAAGTTGAAAATAAAGGGTTTTGATGGGCAGGTTGGCTTGGTGGTTAGAGACTGAATGCTACGGCGCAGGTCATGGTTCGATCCCCACCCAGGACAAACAATTATGTATATGTGTTATAGTCAAAGATCGATGTGCAGTCTCTTCGCGAAATAACTGGTTCATCCTAGGTTTGACCAGCGCCTTTCCGCAAACTACGAAATATATTTTAATTTCGGCCTTTAACTGATGTATTTTTAGTCAAACCTAGAAATACCTAAATTTTTTGTCGAACGTTGAAAGTTAACGCGTCACCTTGTCAAAATAAATAGTAATTTGTTTATTAATTATTGTCTTAATACAAAATAACAAAAAATATTATTACTTATTCTGATTACTTGTCAATCCATTCTTATAGTATTGAAACAATAAACATTCAAATTTAAAAATATGCTCTTATTATACCTAATCTCACAAACTAACACAGTCCTGTACCAAATTTAGGTCTGACTAGTCAAACCCCGATTTTATTAAAATGAGTTTCGGCGTTTGACTGTCCAAACTAGTCACTCTTAGGATTAGACAAAAAATTGTTAGTCAAAGGTAAAAAAACGATATTGGTTTGGACTTTGCCTAAGACTTTATGTCAGACCTAGGGTTTGACTAGCCAAACCTAGAAGCGCCGAAGCTTCGATGTTTGACTATAACATATGAAAATATCTATTTTATCCGAGTATGGGTGTAAATATCTTCATGTAGTATATAATTATATGTATCGGTTATCATGTTTCCAAATCATAACGTCTGCCTAGTTTCAGGAAATGTATGAGCCTCTCTAGTAGTTTGCTAAACCAGAAGATACTGGGAATACAAATATTGGGCTGGTTATATATATTGACTACAGAACCAAACTCGGAATGAACGAGCAAAACCTCACCTATTCTCACATGGGGGTGAGGGGGGTTCTCGACAACTATCACGTAATATTTTGTGCTGCATGAAACTAAAATTACGCGAAAACTGGGTGACAAAACCACATGAAAAATTATGATTGCGGTTATACGAACGGGGCAAATTAGCAGTAACAAATCTCACGTGAGATTAAGGGGGGGAGAGGGGTCACACAAAATCTCACGACATCTCACCAAAGGGGGAGAGGGGGTCTAAAAATCGCCAAAATCACTTCACGCCATTAATGGATTATTAAACAACTTCAAGAAACATTACCATTACTACATAAAGCGTACTTTATTTTGGTTGTAGCTGTTATATATAACACTTAGGTAGGTAAAGTGCCAATCTTTCGCTTACAACAATGCGCCCGCGCCAGTCACGTTCCGTTATTAATAAAAAAGATAATTAAACATAAGTGTAGCTTAATTGTTTCTCGTTTTATTCCATTATTGTTTTCTTGAATACTCTGTGACACTACTATTGACCCTATAATCTAATCTGTATTATTTATTCTCCTAAACTTTTCCTGTGATCTCATACTTATTACGCATTTCAATAGAGGTCCATATCGAGGCCCGTTTGATATGTAAACAGAGTTGTGCACGCTTCTTCTCATTCAATCAAAGTGCGTAAACAAATAACATAATGCTTTAATATATTATGCATTAGTGGCAATTATCCTTCGATAAAGTCGATGGTCTCTCTCTGTGGAATTATACTAACAAAACAATAATATTGAATTGAGTTGTTTGTTAACATTTTATTGAATCAAATATATGCTATTGATTTGAACACAGCTTCCAATACAATATAAAGAACGGGGCGATGAGATAAGTCAAGGAAAATTTATTATATTAAAATGAAGGCCTGTTATATTTACTTACGAATGGGGATGGTAAAATCAATAACTTATTAACATTAACCTATTAATGAATAAAGCTAATAAGTATATAATATATACTTGCATTGTAATTAAGTAAGTATTTAGTTATAGAAGAACGGAGTCTCCTGGTACAGGCATTACATGCTTAAAGGAAGACTCCGGCTACTTTATCTTTGTAAAATATATTTGTTAAAGAAAAAAAAAAATAAGAAAAAAATATGTCTCATGTCTCTCTCTATGTAAAACTTAATGACAATCTTAAAAAAAAAGTTTTGGCGACTAACTCTGAATCGTCAGCTTCACTCCTCACGACATACATTAATTCCAACTCAAGGTATTTCAACAGTAAGTACTGCACAAGAACAAGAAGATTGAGTTGAGATGCATGAAGAGTCTGGTAGAAGTTACCGTTTTGGTAAAGAGAACGTAAAGCCAGACTGGCGTTGAGAATTGCAGAGCTTATAATGTACACTTTTGATAAATTTAACCTTGCTCTGTAACCGTGAAAACTTTAATATAATGATTATCAAAGCAACAACCCTAGTAAGCTGTCATGTCAGGGAACTAGATTATTTAACAGAAAGGCCTACGTACCTATTTTACCTAATAATTGTCTACTATAATAGTTTTTTACATAGGTTTTTAAATATTGTGAATGGACTCGTTATAAGGCCCCATTTAACCTCCTTTCGGCTTTACGCGTAGTTTTGTAACAGCCTGTATACGCTACGTTTATAACGGGAAAATGTAACATTCCTCGAGAACACGGGTTAATCCGCGGGTGATAGCTAGTTGACCATACAAACGATTCCTTTAAACATTTAGATTGCTCATCTTCCTATTAGAAATCGTTATCAGAATAGAATACACCCAAATCATGTCGCAACGAACTACGCACTACGAACTACGCAGTGTCCAAGCCAATGGACCGAAACTATTAATTCTTTATCAACTATGTACGCCATACTTCGCTTCGGCCCCATTTACAGAAGCGACGAAATCTAGATAGCACTTCCTCGGTATGGCGTGAGTCATATATCTATCACGCGGTTCCCACGATCAGTATAACTGAGTTTAGTTATACAAAAGGGTATTTGACATGTTTGAACTGTTCCACGTTAATCACTGATGTCTAAGGATTAGAAAATCTATATTTTACGTTCCATTACATATCGCACCCTCAGAACAATAGGGGCTTAACTCAAAAAATCACTTTTGGCACATCTCTGATTGGGTTACTTTTGCATTGAGCGGGGAGAGTGGGTCCCTGTGTTAAAGAGGCTGAAGTATTGGTATGCTTATTCTATCATAAATTGACTATGTTTTACTATTCATCGGATAGAGCGTATTTTGTTTAGTCTCTCTATGATCGTAACTCCATTTCGCAAAATTTTGAGTTAAGCCCATATCGTACTGAGGGTGCGATATAGTGCAAGAAAAAACGAAAACCAAAAATATTATTTTAATATCCCGCGAAAACGCTTTCCCTGACAATATGGCGCTTCATGTCATCGTGACGTTCACCTGAGGCTCGATTCTGTAAGGAAAATTACACTTAACTCGAGGATGTTTCGTAGAGGCATCTATCTCTGTCGCTAACTACGCTAATACTACTAATCACGTGAGAGGTAACCTCTCCGAGGCCTCCGTGAAGCGGCTCGCCGACGAAAATTGTATTAGCTGAATAAGGGGGCTGCTTGTAAACTTTGGTTGTTGACTTTAATATCAATAGATCCCATTATGATCCCATATGACATAAAGATGATCCTAGTGTGGAGGCTAGTGAACTACTACTTGTTAACAACATTTATTACACGCTTTATATTAGCTTCACCTGTATGTATGTTTGTAACCGAACCCTTTGAGCTCGATTTTGTCCTACTTTGAACGATCAGATTTGATTCAAACTTTGCACACCTGTCAAAGATCGATGACAATGCAATAATCCGATCAAAGTATCCGATTATCCTAATTAGATTCGCCAGAATTAATTAATTTCTTTCAGCATCTTTTGCATGCGAGTAAGAGAGATAGAGCTAGTGCGCGAACTACGCATGCGTGCAGTTCCAGACTCTTTCGGGCACTCAATTTTTTTTTATTAAAAAATGAAAAATAAATAATAGTTTAAAAAAACTAGAAAACATGCTTTATATAGAAAACCAAACTAAAAAATTGAAAATAAATTTCGATAAATATTAATTAAGAATAATGTAAAACAATTGTAATAAATATAATTTGAACAATAAAGTATTATTATTATAATACCCTATTATGGTGATAGTCTTTGACTTTTAATTATTACAGGCATATGAAACTGTATGTTCCAGGGTCGATAAAGGAAAATTACATTAACTCGAGGATGTTTCGTCGCTGCATCTACGCTCTGT
Source organism: Habrosyne pyritoides (assembly GCA_907165245.1). Classification (NCBI taxonomy): domain Eukaryota; kingdom Metazoa; phylum Arthropoda; class Insecta; order Lepidoptera; family Drepanidae; genus Habrosyne; species Habrosyne pyritoides. Next base: position 3,639,687 of record OU015592.1, read on the forward strand.
CTCTTTATTTAACAACGTAATCATGTCAGAGGTAAGCTCTCCAAGGCCTCCATGCGCCAGCTCACCGACGAATTTTGTATTAGCAGAATAACTGGTTCAGGGGCTGGTGTTGCAAATGTCCATAGGCGGCGGTGACTACTTACCATCAGATGGACCGTCTGTCTGGTTGTCAGCCCATGTGGCATAAAAAAATGTTTAAAGTAGAACAGTGGTGGGAGTGTCGGTTTGTACAAAGAATTGATAAGTTTCGTCGGTATTATTGTATGTCGTAGATTCGCGTCTAATTTCTTGGTACCATATTTCTTAGTTAGTGGCAATATTCTGATCATCTTTATTCTCCGAAACATAAAATAAAAGGGAAAGATAATAAATTATTAAATTCTTCGTATTCGTCCACTATCTACTAAACTGTTACTTTTATTCTTTTTAACGTATGCGTGGGCAAATTCAAAATTCTAAACCATTTATTCAGTTTAGGCCGGCGGAGGGCACTTATGAAGGTCAAAGTTACAGAAACTAAGACCAGATTGGAAGTCAGCCTTCAGCTGAGAAGAACCGGCAAGAAACACAGTAAGGTTAGATATTTACTTTCGAGCGTGAGGCGTGAATTTGGAAAGTCTCATGTGCCTGTAATATATAATATAATAATTAAATGGGGTACTATCGCAGACCACGACTGTCTTTAGGAATGCTATATGGGTCAAAGTGTAAGTGCCGCGTGCACGTCATCACTATGCTGTGTAGTTACCTCTTACTATACCTATCCGAGAGATGAGTAGTAGTAGAGCTCTTAGTGCAGAGTTCGTCCGGGGAAGTACTATCACCTTACCCATTTCTGCCGTGAAGCAGTAGTGCACTTGTATTACTGTGTTTCGGTTAGATAGGTAAGGGGGCCGGTGAAATTACAGGCACATGAGACTTAACAACTTCACGTCTCAGGGTCGACAACGCATTGGCGATGCCCCTAGTGTTGCAATTGTCCATAGGCGGCGGTGACCACTTACCATCAGGTAGACCGTCTGCTTGTTTGTCGGCTCAAGTGGTATAAAAAAAAAAGTTGGGATAGTGTTTTTTTTAATGTTTTGGTAGGCAAACGAGCTGACGTATCGCCTGATGGTAAGCGATTACCGCCGCCCATGGACACCCGCAACACCAGAGGAGCCACAAGTGCGTTACCGGCCTTTTAAAAAGGAGTATGCTCTTTTCTTGAAGGTTTGTGTGCATTTATATGACGATGAATATCGAAAAAATATTAATGTTACTTCAGTGAAACCTCAATAAAGGATTCTAACCCTTCAAATCAGCTTTCAACTATATCTATTTTATGAAGTGAAAGAAAAATTGCATCAATTTAAACGCACTGCAATGCACATTTGCGGTTTGCACATGCGTTGACGACCACATGTCTCCAATGATCGATAAGCACATCTAATAATACGTGCGGTGCCCTGCGGTGGGCGTGGCGCTGATAACTAAGGTAGCCAGCTATTGAGAGTTTCTGCGAGGGGTTTTATGCCGCGAACACTGCGTTAACGTATTTCAAGTTGCGAGAAAATGATTTATGACGTGTCTTTTTTTCATGATTTGTATAAATATCATAGAAAATCTTGTTTCTGGTCAGTTAGGAAAGTCTCAACTTAGGGATAATAAACCTTGCAACCTTATACGAGAGTATGCTACGTGAGTGCTTCGGGTCAGCCAAAGCCATCTTATAAAGTAGGCCACAAGGCTTTCCTATTCTTATAAAAGAGTCACATATTTTATTTATTTCTTTAGTAAGCGAAGTAGAATAATAAATAAATATCCTCGGACATTCTTTTTACACACCGTCGTCTGTACGATCTGCTCCCAAACTAAGTAGAGCTTGTACTATAGAAACAAGATAACTCACATACTACATAAACTATTTATTGTTCTAAATACATGCATATATAGATATTTACACCCAGACACAGAACATCATCATGACATGTTCATGCACCCAAATGTTTGTCCTGGGTGGAAATCGAACCCGCGACCTGCGACTTGGCTGTCAGTGTCACTAACCACCAAGCATGGCATGTCTATATACACATATAAGAATACAATATTTTGTATAAATCGTCTCATAGCATCTATAGTATACCTTATCGGGCCAAAAATATTATCTGAATATGTCTTTACACTTTAAAGTATCTCAAACGTGCGTTTGGAAAGTGTATTCAATATTTATATATTGTCTAATTTTCAAATTTGGAAATGATTTAAATCAAATGAATAAAAAGGCCAATCTGGGACGTTCCCAAACCACGCGGGACGGTTGGTGATCCTATTGATAACCCACGGATCAAGACGCCAAACGGTCTCATATGTTGTGCACACTTGGCCACTTGGCTTCGGGCACATCCGCACCCTTTGTGTTACTGCACATGCCATAATTAGTAAACAAAACACATGGTGCCATTCTGTAGCTATGTTGAAAAAAGTATTTAGTTTATTGGTTTTGTTCTTTTTTTTGTAACCTGCCTGTTAGTTATATATTTAAAATATAATAAAAAGGTTTAATTTCAAATCACTTTATATTTTTAGGTGTAGACCTTTAGGGTTGATATTTCTATACCTATTTATTAACTTTTTATATTTGATTTATACATCAATGAAAATAAATTAATAATTATCCCGTCATTCTTAAACACGGCCGTCATAAACTAAGCAGAGCTTATACTATGGAAACCACATAACTAATTTATAGACTTCAACAACTTTTCTTGAAATGCATATTATAATATATTTACACCCATACATATAACAATTCGATGTGTTACATACATTATTGTTTTGTTATACTTGTTTTACTAATCACGCGGCACTGAATCATTAATGTTCTATTATTATAAATTTAATTCACCTAAAGCGTGAACTATATTTTAAATAACAATTAATTTTGATACTATTACAATTCTTATTAATACAAAGTCGATACTGTTTAACATATTAATGTAAAAAAATAAAAATAATTCTAAAGGTATTTTCTTGGATTATTTATTAGTTCCATAATTAAGAATAAAAAAATACTTACCAGCTACTAAAACCAGGCACAATAAAACCTTCCCGCTTAACATTTCCAACTAATTGTATACAAATACTGATTCGGCACCACTGAAATGACACTCACAATAACCTACTGGCTGGATTGAATAGCTGAAACCTATTAACGTGTTCGAAACTCGAACTCACGCAAAAAGAACGGCGCGTTCGATATTCAAATGAAATGGCGCGTAAATTGATGTTTATGGTCGTAGATTGATTGTTTCACTGGTGCATCATTAGCGGTTGGAGCGTGTTCCAGGATGGAGGGAAGGGGGGATGCGAAGTGTGGTGGTGGAAGCGATACGATAACCTCTGCCTCGGCCGGAGGACGAGCCGCCTGCGCCCGCGCCGATAACACCGGCGACTTTCAAATGAGAGCGATTATTCTTTCGCTACATGTATAAGGTACCATAGATTGTTTATATTTATTTTTTAATCGAGCAATGATAATTAGAATTGATAAGCTTGTGTTTCAAAGTTTGTTGCCACAGTTTATAATAGTTTATGTCAGTTGAAGTATATTGTCTGTATCAATTATACTTTGATGACTGTTATTTATTGACAAATAGTGTCGTTTAATTATCAATTATTATAAATTCATAATTAATTTATGTTTTATATACTTAAGTGCATAATTAAACTATAATTATTTCTTTGCGTCAGAGTTGTTAAATCAAAGTAATAGATGTCAGTTACAGCATGCATAGTTATTTATTTTGTTTTATAATTTTATTGATATTTCTATTGATGGTAATTTTCACAATGGACAATAGATGGCGTTAAAAGAAATGTTTTTTTAATAACGTTAATTTGAAAACTAACCTTGCAGTAAGCTATGATGGCAATTTCGATGATTGAGAATGTCGCGATAGTAGTGAAACCTTTAAAAAAGCTACCTGTCTCATTCTCTCGCAGGCAAAATCCTATAGATGCATATGTTTGTCCCTCTTTAGGGCAGATTTTTCGTTTCAAGTTTGAAATCACAGCGGTAAGACACACGATGGAAGTTAATCTTTTTTATTTCACGGAAACTTAATAATTTATCAATCATTATTGAATAGAATAGGTTGTGTTTATCTTTAATTTATTTTTTGTCACACAGAAAGGCTGCGGATCGGATTATCAAAGCCTCAGCCAAGTTCCAAAAAGTTCCTTTTAAGTTAATTTATTCAACTATTGATAAAATTTTATGGCAATACAGATTATACCTTAAATCAATGAAATAAGGTTTATTTTTCAACGACATTCATAAGCTTCAAAACGGCAACGCGAGGGCAACGAATCGTCACAAGGAGTTATTATGCGATGAGTGATTTAATTTTACTACAGTACAATCTATGGTTACAATTCTTATCTTCCAGATAATATGTACTCTGTGGAGGCTATCGGTCCAATGATTTCGAGTTGACCTTAGATTATCATGACAGTATGGCTGAGCTTATGAAGGTACGATTAAGTTCCTATTGGGCTTGCAAAAAAAATAAAGATAAAAAAACGGACGTAAGAAGTTATTATTTTAAGGAAAAGTTTTGCTCCATGATAATGGCAATAGAGATGAGATGACTTTCTATTTTTGTTTTTGGAGTTGTACTTCTTCCTTCTCCTCTTCTTGTAATTTTTTGACGTTTTGACGTTATGATTGTCAATAATGACATGACTCACTGACAGTTGTGATTAGTGCGATGTTTTGTCGCGCTACTGAATCAAAGGGCTTTTTCCAAGTTATCTTCAAAATAAGCGCCTATATCTTGAAATAGTTTTTATAGCATCACAACAAATTTTCCTGCCTGAATGAAAATTAGCAAGAAGTAAGTATAACTTCAAAAAGATCGTGAAATGTTGCCATGTAGAAAACTGGCTAAAGCTTTAAAATATATATTTGTATTTTAACATCAGTATGATGCGTTTCGGGGACTTTGTTCAATAAAATCATCTTATTTTGAGTAGTAATTATGAAGTCATATCGTAAATTTTATCGAATTGTCTCCAACCTACCCGTCGGCAGTTGCACTTGAGAGCCAGTTACCTTATAGACCTTTAGAGGTCACCAACCTATTGACATTTACACTGGGACTTATTGTCTATAGGCCACGGTGACCACTTACCATAATGTAGACAGCCTGCTTGCCCACCTTCAGATGTAATGAAAAATATTGTTGCTAATGAACGTTATACATTTATTGTACTTTTTGTTATAAGGTGAAAAATATGTAAGTTAATACGAATCAGTATATTAATTGAAAGTAATTATGAGCACAAAAATAGCCAACTTATGAAATTATAAATATACAAGGAGGTAGAGTAATAGAGCTCTTAGTGTAGAGTTCGTCCGGGGAAGTACTATCTTCTCATTTCCGCCGTAAAGCAGTACTGCAATTGTATTACTGTTTCGTTTAAAAGGTAAGGGAGCCGGTGAAATTATCAACATCACGTCTTAGGGTCGACAACGCATGAGCGATGCCCCTGGTGTTGATAATGTTTATAGGCGGGGGTTACCACTTACCATCAGTAGAACCGTATGCTTGTTTATCGGCCCATGTGGTATAAACAATATAACGATCTCGCTCGTCTGTTAAAGTTTGACATTTTTTGTGATACTTTGCATAAATTTAGAGACATAATTTTAAAATATTACAAAATTACAGAGCTATTAGTATTAATATATCTCTACACTATTAACCTTTGTTAAAAAATAATAATTTTATTTTTGTTTTACTCACTTCCATTTTTATTATTTTACATTTATAATTATAAGTTAACTGTACTGGTGCTTCCTGTGTTAGTTGTGGTTGCCTACAACTGAATGAGCACAAGGCACGTATTATTGTATAACTGTGTATCATTTGTTGGCGATCCTTTAAATAAATAAATAAAAAAAAAGCAGAAAGACAATGTTGCCATGGTAGTAACTACCGATTTGTGATATAAAACATATATAAATACATGGTAGGCATAGTAACCAATAGTTAGCCACAGCACTGTACTTCGCTAATTCTAACACTTTTCTAGGAAAACAAAGAAAAACCAATGTCTCAGAATTTTATGTAATTGTTTGTCATAGCTATATTTACTTCTTTTTATGATTTAAAACACATTTTGAAATACCCAAGCGTGACGCATGTAATTACGACTCTTCTGCGACTAAATTGTAAAACTCCGATGTTTTTTTTTTGTGCTGGGTAATATACAGACCTAATTTAAATTACTGACTTGTTTATTTAATAACAAAATAGGGTTCCTTTGACACACCTCAACGCAGTAGCTTTGAGGTAGCAGTTGATGGTAGCAGTACCATCCCGATATGTACTGAACATATCGGGATGGTACTGCTACCATCAACTGCTCACGACGCAGAATTTTTCGTAGATGCATATTGTATACGTGCAATATATGATATCGATAAACGCGGGTGAAACCGCGGGGCAGCTTGTATTATAAATGTAACCTTACAGTCATCGCCTGCCTATGCGTAATGTTTTAAAGGTAGCGAGCTAATAAAACATACGTTATTTTATCATTGAGGTGTAATCGCGACTGTTCACCATGGCTTCCGATTACCTACATAAATAATAGCATTATTTCTCTAATCTATAAGTATATATTATATATGTATATGGTTCCTTTGACGCATCATCACCTCAAAACTAACGAACATATCGGGATGGGACTACAACCAGTCGACGCAGAATTTTTCTTAGATGGTTATAGGCTATACTCGTATATGATGTGGCTAAACGCGGGTGAAACCGCGGGGGAGAGCCAGTAATGTGTGATTTTCGTAAATTATCTGGGGTCGGCGCAATATGTTTAGATTGAGCGGCAGAATTTTAACAGACCAGAGGCTTGATTCTCTAAGGAAAATGACACTAACTCGAGGACGTTTCGTCGCGCCCTCCGTGCTTTGTTTATTTCGCTAACTACGCTAATACTACTAATCACGTGAGAGATAAGCTCTTCGAGGCCCCCGTGAAGCGGCTCGCCGACGAAGTTTGTATTAGATGAATAAGGGGGCTGACATTTGTTGACAACTATTCTTCCCAATCAATATATTCTTAGGTACAACTTTAGAAGTGTCGGGGTTAAATACTATACCACTAATCTTCTCGCCCACCAGGGTAAGTCTGTGGTGTAAATAAGAAAAAAAAAATCTTTTGCACACATAGTTTTTTTTATTGACAGCTATTATCGAAACTAATCTCCCGAACAAAATCAGGTAATGTCATATGTATTCTATTGACTTACTGTCAGGGAAGGGAAACCGGAGAGGGAGGAACCGTTTCATTGAGGTGCCATTGTTCTTTTAGGGTGTTCTAAAATCTAATTATTATGTATAATATAGATTTTTTGTAGCCCTACAAATAGACAGATATAGACTTATGGACATTTGCAACACCAGGGCCAATGCATTTTCGACCCTTAGACGTGAAGTTGTAAGTCCCAAGTGCCTGTAATTTCACCAGTAAACGAACTATGAGCTCTACTACTTCTAATAGAAAAACTACTGTTACTCAGTCTTTAAGGTAGGCAAGCTATTAATTTTAATTGGTATATGAAGAATATCCTAGGATATTATTATTGAAATTTTAATTAATGGCGGCGACTATGTGAATCGGAAAATAGGATTTGGAAATAACAAATACAGACAGTGCATGTCCTAATTTTCAAAGTGAATTTGGAAATTACAAACATAGACAGTGCATGTCCTAATTTTCAGCTGACTATTTTCAAAGAATTTTTGCTTAACTCTTTTTAGGAGGTTTCATTGCAAATTGATCCGTAGCATTTTTCTACGAAAGTTCAAATCTCATTCTACATATATAATTTGACATGTTAATTACTTTTTATAATTTATGCAATTATCAATAGATATATGCATTAAATATTAATATTATTAAAATTACTGCGGATGAGCGACATCGGTGTTGTTATTTTGTTTTTGCTTGTTTGTCTATGTAAAATAAATATATGGTGAAATCCTTCAAGATTTATACAGGTGACTATTAATGAATTAGTTTATGAATATTTTACAAAAAATTCAATGCCGCAGTTTTGGTTTCATCGACATTAAGCTCGAGTTATTTGTTCGCTTTGAGTATTTTTCGCTATTCCTCATAGTTTCGGATTTGGCCACCCACATCCACGTGAAAATATTCACCTGTATATATGTATTATATACTAGCTATTCCCCGCGGTATTAAAACTTGGCACATAGATCTATCTAGTTACATAGTCTATCGGTTAGTATCTGCGTGAAAGAGTAACAAACACCCATACTTACAAACGTTCGCATTTATAATATTAATAGGATATACCGGATAATTTTTTACACACGTTTATGGGCATAAAAAAAATACTGCTCACAGCGACAGAGTTGTTGTAATAATTGTGCCGTCCACAATTGTAAGAGAAATTAATTAACCTTTAATTAGGACCCCAAGTGATCTTCAAGTTAAGTTATTTTTATACCTATTAACGCTGTCAACCCGGATTTCTTGCTAGCTTCCTAGCTCTCTAGTCCCCTAGTTCTAGGTCTAGTTTCTAATTTCATACCTATCAATTTGGTAACTTCAGACCCCACGCGACTAAAAATGTTAGTATATTGGCGCGCCTAATAAAGGTTAATTAATCTCGTAATTAGATAGTATTGCTGGAGTGTGTTACATATTAATATTGTTGTCTATACTTAACTAGATAATTATAAAAGATATTTACATCATTTATTTACATAAATATTTATACCCCCATTATTATATTTATATTCCCAGACGCAAGCTGGCTGGCAGCGGTTGGAAACATAGAGCTGAAGATCGAGCTCAGTGGCGTGCCATAGGTGAGGCCTATGTCCAGCAGTGTACGGAGATAGGCTGATGATGATGATGATGATGATTCCCAGACAGGGAATCAAACCTGCATTGTAGTCAGGGTAGCCAACCGGCTCTTGTTTCTTTACATATCTTAGACTGGTTTTGACCGGTATTAAGATCATATTCATATTAGAGGAAAACGTTCGCTTAGTATATATTTTGTTGCTGGGTATTTATACTTGCATGTATGCATATACATAGTTATTGATTCTCGTATTTGTTTAGTGTTGCCAAGGGTCCATTTTGTGTAAGCTGTTCTGTTCTATTTTATTTTAATTTTTGAAGTGAAAACTTCTTTAACTGCGTTGAACACTTTTCTTAGGATGTGTATAAATGTTAAACTCGTGTCAGGGGGGCAATTCCACTAACATATTATGCACCATACCATTACCATATCACAACTACGTCAAATTTGACGTTTAATCGTATTGTACTAAATACACCAGCGATCGAACTGCGGTTGTGTTTCGGTAATGGTTCACATTCTTTCGAAAGATTACGTCAAAATGTATGTTTGTTTCGGTTGTATTGCGTAGGAATACCATATTTATGTAATGGCAAACTTCAATTTGACATTAATTGTAACCATACCATTGCCGAACCTAACGTGCTACTCGAACGTTGCATTTAGTGGAATTGGGCCCCTGGACAAGTGACCAGATTGAAAATTCGTGAGACGGTAAAAATGCACAACGTTAATGTTCCAGTTTTTACGTCTGCCGATACTCCCGGAGTGCAAGCCGTTGTTTTTTTTTATTTTATAGAGGAGAAAATCAAAATTTTATTTTCCATAATTATGTATGATTTATGGCTTAAGATTAGTATTTTGGAAAGTACAATTAGGAAAAATACGTAAATTTCAAAAGAACCCAAAATTTTGATTTTGGAGAATTAGGTAAATACACCTAATTCTCCAAAATCAAAATTTTGGGTTCTTTTGAAATATTTATCACACGCCAGTGACAAATGTAAGATAATTTATTATTGTATGAATAGTTATTATTATTTTAAGAGATTTTATATCTATTACAAATAATTATTAAGTGTGTAAAGAATGTCACTTGAATATTATATATTACTAGCTAACCCGGCAAACGTTGTTTTGCCATATTTACTTTATATAAACTATATATGAAAATTTATCGTTCGATTAGCATCTTGCAACCCTATTGCGGATCTGTGGATGGAACAGAATAATATAAAAATCACGATTAAAAAACAGGGGACGATCGTAGAAGGGTAAACATTTTAAATTGTATGTACTTTTCAATGCTAAATCATAATTCAATAAAAATGTCCATAAAATAAAAAAAATATGTTAGTGGTGGACAAGTCTTATCACTTAGGGGTATGAAAAATATATAGTAGCCGATTCTCACACCTACTGAATATGCATAAAAATTTCATAAAAATAGGTCAAGCCGTTTCGCAGGATGGTAACAAACATTGTGACACAAGACTTTTATACATAAGATATCGTAAATTTTATAAATTGATTATTATTACTACTTATTTAATTAACTCTTAATCCCTACTATAATATTATAAATTTGTATGTAAGTTTGTTTATTGAGCATTCACGCGAAAACTACTTAACTGATCAACATGAAACTTTGTACACATATTCTTGGAGGTATTAGAAGTAACGGGAACGCGGGTAAAACCGCGGGGGACAGCTAGTAATAGTATAAAACAACGTCAATAGGTTTTAATTTAAAAGCATCATTTAGAGAATTTGTTCCGGAAGGTTTATTAGTAGGTACCTATATATGACGGGGCAGTTGACTTGGTGGTTAGCGACCCTGACTGCCTCGCCGCAGGTCGCGGGTTCGATATCTTCCCAGAGCAAACATTTTGTGTCCATGAACATGGATGTTTGTTTTGTGTTGGGTGTAAATATCTAATCTGTAGTATAGAGTAGTAATATAAATAGTACAAAACAAAGTCGCTTTCTCTGTCCCTATATAGGGATATAGGGGCTTAAAGATTTAAGCATATATAGGGATGTAATGCTTAAATCTTTAAAACTACGCAACGGATTCTGATGCGGATTTTTTAATAGATAAGAGTGATTGAAGAGGATGGTTTTTATGTATGAGACATCGCACAGAATGCGGCTAAAAACTGTTAAAATGCTGTTAAACTAGCTAGTTTAGAATAAAAAGAAGTGTATCAGTTATCTGGTTTCCATAGTACAAGCTCTGCTTAGTTTGGAATCAGATGGCCGTGTAGACATAGACATTCATTCAAAGAAAGTGTCTAGATAATGTCACAGGATATTTATTTGTTTATTACATCCCACTTAAGCGAAGCCGGGAGTGTATCCATTGTTTTATAATTCAGCCATCAGGGGAATTACTTTTCAATCCAGCAACGAAATAATACATGTACCCTTTATAAACTTCCAATAAATGGTTTATTTATTAAACAGTTGAGGAAAATACTTTTATAATTTTACGTGCAAAATAAATACGTGGGTATGTTTAAGATGAAACATTGTCACCTTCCCTATAAACGTCAGTTTATTGAAGTATGACTAGTTTGAATTGGCGTCCGCGTGAGTTTATAAACAAAACCGGCCGACTGTGGCGGACAGTGACTATACGACCGACGAAGTGATACCACATACTTACTTTTTTAACCACATGTTTCATAAAATGGATAAATTGTGCCTCTTCTTTGTCCTAGGTGAGTTTTTGCAGAACTTTTTGCTATTATAATTCTCGTTATGATTGTAAGTTTTGTATATTGTTTTGATGTGTTATTAATTGATTTATAAGTGCTTTTGGTATTTAAGTTTAGTCTTAATAATGATTCTAAAGTATTCATATGTTTATGTACTATTACATATTGATGTCCTTAAAATACTACTGGCTTAAATGTTAGTATATTTGTTGACCACCGTGTTGACATTTTCGAAAAAAGTGACGTTACTTACGTGGCCATCAATTTATTTTATGTATGTATCAAACTATGCTATTCACCGGCCCGGATCATCTTTAGTGGAAGTTTTTTTTAAATCGGAATAGTAGTTTCTGAAATTACCTCATACATCCAAACTTTCAAATATAAAAACTTAACCTCATTATAATATTAGTTTAGATAAATAATGAAGGCCCTGATTATTGCATTAATTGATCGACTGAGAGGCATATGCTAGCTTAAATCACCTCTGTGAGGTCTTTTATAGCATTTATCAGAAATTAAGCCCAATGGGGGGTATAGTAGGATATGTAAGTTTGTATAGCAATTCTAGTACAACACGAGTAAAACCAGATGGCAAAGATATAGAGCCATCAACAGTTTGGACTGTTATCGAGGGCCGCATCCATTTCGGTAATTTATCAGTAACCTTTACTAGTTAAAATGATGAAACAAATTCATGGCCTTTACATATAAAATACATTTAAAATAAACAACCAAACATTATAGAATTACGAAAAACAAAACGAAATGAATAAAACCGGGTCTACAAGTTCTAGTTCACATTTCAAATCCAGTTTCAATAAAAAGACACGAGTGAAGTCAGCCTTGTTAATTTTGTATTTTGTTTCCTTATTATTATATGGTTTATGTAAAACTATCTGTTCCCCGCGAATATAACCGGGTTCCCAAGGGTTTCACATTTATCCGGGACAAAGAATATGTTAATATTCCATGTTATCTATATACTATAAATAATATTACCAAAATAGGGTTCCTTTAACGCACCATCACCTCGAAACTACTGAACATTCGGGATGGCACTGCTACCATTCGACGCGGAATTTTTCGTACATGGTTACAGGCTTTATATGATATCGATAAACGCGGGTGAAACCGCGGGGGACAGCTAGTTTATATAAGGAAAACAGGGTTACTTTGAAGCACCATCACCTCAAAACTACTTAACATATCGGGATGGGACTGCTACCATTCGACTTTTTTTTTATTTATTTCTTTTTACATTTTCTACGGACTCTTAGTCCGTACTCTTTGAAGATTTTGTAATTATAGTCTTTATGTCACTTAGCCCCTTGTATAGTTTATCAAATATATCCTTTCGTGGTATAAAAATGTGAAAGAAAAATTATCCTTATTTGTTGTGTGATGAGGTTCATTCACATCATCATATAATTAAGCATAGGATCTAAATATGAACCGTATTTCCAAGTCAATAGACACATTTTTTGTATGACTCTTTCAAATTTCAAAAGAGGTTTATTTTGGACCGTCTTTATATCAGAAAAAACTTTATGGTAAATTAAGGTGACTGTCCTTAACAGCTAAGACAATATTATATTGGTATACAAAAATAATCTGTCCGTTTCTTAATATAGTCCTTAGTTACATAAATTGAGCGCCTACGTATGCAGGTAACTGAGGTACCCAAGGCCTCAAGTTCATTACAATTAGGTGAGGTTGTAGTCGAAGGCAACCCAAGTATAAAAAATAACTTAACCATAGCAATATAACAAACTAGCTTTCACGCTGTCATTTTACTGGGATTCCTATGCAACCTTACATACACTATTTCCCCCCCTCCTTTAGGGGTTGAATAGAGGAAAAAAATAGTACTTCATTACGCTATAAAACGAAGTTACCCTCCAACCAATGGAGCCTATTATTCCCCAAGAGAGTACAGCATGGGATGTTTCAAAATAGATTTTGGCAGGGTCTGCAACTCGCGTTTATTACCCCGTGAAAAGCTCCTATGACTAAGTAAAGTTGACATCAAGCGAGCCCTGTGCCTTTTTCTCGTTGAAGGCTCTGTACACACAAGCCAAACACAGCCTCTCCACATGATTTCTCAAGCCCCTATTACATACAACTGACCGTATTATTTGTCGCATTGCACGCGACGGTGGCTCGTGTGCACAAAGCCTTAATAGTATAAAAAACCCTCAGCCAATCAATCAAGGCAGGACTTATTCATAAGATTCATTTGAAACAAGTCATATGGCCTTAAAAACTGTGATTAAATTTTCCCTCGTGATACGATTTTATTGACTCAATCAATGACAAGTGACGGAGATCAGAGAATTGGGGTATTTCATCTGATTCATTTATGTTGTGTGCCTTGACATGTCATATATTATTTTTTTTTATGCCACTTGGGCCGACAAACAAGCTGACGGTCCACCTGATGGTAAGTCGTCACCGCCGCCTATGGACATTTGCAACACTAGGAGCATCGCCAATGCGTTGTCGACCCTGAGACGTGAAGTTGTTAAGTCTCATGTGCCTGTAATCTCACCGGCCCCCTTACCTTTCTAACCGAAACACAGTAATACAATTGCACTACTGCTTCACGGCGGAAATATACGATAAGATTCAGATACGAACATACCTTACATGTTTTTAAGTTAATATTGACTGATACATACAATACTAACGTCTTATTTGGGATGTAGTTAAATATTGTAAGTGTGACTAAAGCGCAGTCACGTATGATTTAAGCATTTTGAAGTAACAGTGAGCAATAGAATGTGTACAAATCTACATATTACATAGCCGTCCCCCGCTATTTTACCCGCGTTTCACGATATCATATATAGTCTATGATCTCTAGGAAAAATTCCGCGTCGAATGGTAGCAGACTCATCCCGATATGTTCAGTAGTTTTGAGGTGATGGTGCCTTAGAGAAATCCTATTATACTCATATACACTCGTACAGCTAAGAAAACTTTGCAGCCCTTTTTAAATATATGGACCATAAGGACCATAAGGAGATGAGAATTCTCCTTATGAATTATATATGTATATAGATAACAGTTACAAATACTTTAAATGAATTAAAATTGTTTACGTTCATACTACCTATGTCAAACACATAATGACGTACTCATACACGCTCGGATCTGGCGTAATAGAACAAAAAGTCTATGCAAATCTTTGGCAAAAAACGTTCAATCTGCACTTAACTTGATCATTTAAATGCAAAATCTTACCGGGTTCACCACTGTAACAGGGACACGAGAAATCCTGAAGAGTTTTGTTTAAATTTGATTAATTAGTTCTACCTAAATTAATTTTTAACAATAAAAATTAATAATTAAAGTGTGCGAATTTCTATACAGAATTTCCGACCTCTTTGAGATGCACTAATGGCTTTACCAGATTTTTTAAAAATATTTACGGAATGTTTATTAACAAGAATTGGATTTGATGATGTTATTGTTTTAATTATGAATAATCAATTACTGGAAGAGCTTTTGGTTTTTGTATATTTAATCGTGTTTTCTTCCACAGCGATCCTCGCGAATCAAGCCCTGAGCATGAGCTTCAGGGAAAGAAGGCAGACGAACACCAACAGTGACCTAAATGACAGGTATGGTTGGGAATATGGACCCGATTCCCAATTTCCAGGTCAAAGACAATTCCCCGGCCTATGGCAGTTTCCAGGACTAGGTCAATTTCCGGGACAAGGTCAGTTTCCAGGACAAGGTCAGTTTCCGGGTCAAGGACAGTTTCCCGGTCAAGGACAGTTTCCCGGTCAAGGACAACAGCAGCAACAAACAACGACGACGACGACTACCGCTAGTCCAACTGGGTAAGCTAAGCTTACAAAATATATTTGTCAAGCAAAAATGTAAATTTATAAATAGTGAGTCCAGTTCTTTTCTACGAGCCGCCAAAATCTGTAAGAAGTTAAAATGCTGTAATTAAATTTATTTTCCTTGACTTACTACTTCAGGAAGTCGTAAAAATACCACGACACCGAGTAATCGATGTTACAACCAGAAATCTCATAATTGTTACAGAAGCACTACGATAGCTCCTGGCGTCCAAGCATGCATCGGCACCTGTCCAGTAACTCCCGAATTCAACCCTGTGTGCGGTACTAATAGAGTCCAGTATAGCAACCCTGGAAGGCTGCTGTGTGCAAAGGCCTGTGGTGTCAGTGAGTATCAAAGGATTTTCAAACTTAACAGCAACATAAAACATTTGATACAAAGAATTAAGTACGTATACAATACAATACAATTAGTCTTTAGTATAATTTATATGTTACGAATTTCCTCCATTAAAACAAAGTACTTAATATCATGTTTTTAATCTGTTATTACGCCAAGTTCATATTTACTTCAAAACAATATAAGGCAAATAATTATCATAACTCAAATGTATTTACAGTAATATGCCTGCCTAGGTATAAGGAAAATGTCTATAAAAATTACAGGTATTCCACTTGAAGTCAAGTTTATCTAACAAGATTATAATTAGCATAAATATTATTTAATCAATTAATTTATTATTAAAATTACAATACCTAAGTGTTGTTTTTGAATACTAATAAGTTTTTAAAAAAAATATTTAACAAGTTATTATGTTATCATAAATCGTTAATAAAATAATAAATAAATAAATATCCTGGGACGCTCCTTACAGCCATCAGACCCCAAACTAAGCAGAGTTTGTACTATGGAAACCAGATATCTGATATACTACATATATCTTTTTTCTAAAAACATACTTAATAGACATTAACATCTACAAAAAAAACAGCCTTGTTGATGCACACAAATATTTGTCCTAGGTGGGAATCGAACCCATGACCTGCGACTTAGTAGTCATGGTATCTATCCACCATGCCTACTGGCCCTTCAATGTGAAAATTGCGTATTATGTATTAAATAAACATTGTTTTTTTCTTTTTTAGGTGTTGATCTCTTCAGGTCGGCGCCTTGCCCTACCACCACCACAGCTGCTCCAGTCTAATTTATTTCTAGTTAATAATCTACTATCTTACTAAGTTAATAAATAAAATCATTTTTACTATTATGTATATTTTACTACAAATATTATAAAAAATATATGACAAAAAGAAAACCTCTAAAAACAACTACTTGATCATCATCAGCTCAAGGTTACCATGTCTTGAAAATACCAACGAATTAACAGTCCACAAATCAAATCCGACCTGTTGAAGTTGGTAAGACCCTGTTGTCAAGTCTTCAGATCAGAACAGATCTTCATAAACTATAGCTAAGAACCATTTCGATCCCGTCAGCTATGAGACAGAGGAAACCCGCATCAAAATTTGTCCATTCCTTTGGGAGTTACAATGCCACATATTATCTACTTTACTAGACAGATTATGGGTGTATGGTATTATAACGCCTCTTTTCAGTGCCGGTTTAACCACGTAGCAAGAGTAGCAATTGCTACAGGCCAGGCGCAAAAGGGGGCCCTGCGTGTCTAAGGCCGCCCACCACCGATGGTTTTTTTACCACTTAAAAAACCATGCAGACCAAAGGCCCCTCGAATAACTTTTGAATCTCTCAACACATTGAATATTATATTTAAAAAAAAAAAAAATGAATTGAACACGATAATTCAGTGTGTCATTTTAATAGTCAAAGTTCAAAATCAGAAAATTGATCATTGTTTTGCGTAATGCAAAAAAAATAAGATTGAACTGATTTCAGTTCGTGGATAGTTTTTGGGAATAATGTCACCAGTGAGGGGTCGAAATATCGGCTGGCGTACGCGTAATGCAAGGAAGAGTGTCGATAGTGTTTGGAGGCAAAACGAATGAGAACTTTTCATGTAAGTAAATGGTAAAAATTAAAGGTGCTTTCCGTGCGTGATGTAGAAACAATATTTCAAATAATATAATAATAAACATAGAAGTAAAAACGTATAGTATATAAGTAAAGTATATAGTATTATATCAAAAACAAAGGTAATGACGAACAAGGAAGAAATAGCTATAACATTAGATGATGCAAATATTGAATATGTGAGCACCAATACATACCTAGGTCAACTGATTGTATTCAGAAACCAAACGAAAATAGAAATCGAAAGAAAAGTAGCTAATGCATGGAATAGATATTGGTCACTTAAAGAGATTCTCAAAAGCGAACAGTTTCCCATGGCAGCGAAGAAAAAAGTGTTCAACTCGTGTGTCTTGCCATGCCTGACATATGGATGCCAAACTTGGGTACTGAACCAAAAACATCTCCAAAAACTGAGAACGTGCCAGAGGGGCATGGAAAGGCGCATGATAGGCATTACGAAAACAGACCGAAAAATAAGATCCATAACCAAGGTGGAAGATATTATAAAGAAAGTAAGGCAGTTGATATGGAAATGGACAGGACATATGACGAGAGACAGCAGAACAAAATGGACTAAGATCATAACGGAGTGGCAACCTCGCGATGGTAAAAGAAAAAGAGGCAGGCAGCTAAAAAGATGGATGGATGACATAAAGAAAGCCGGAGACGCTACCTAAAACCAGAGACAGAAAAGAGTGGAAGCAGCTGGAAGAGGCCTAGGTGTCACAGGACACGGTGATCACTAAACCGGGAAACATGTGTTAGTTTAATTATTATTTTCGTTTAGTTACAGCAATAAAGGGCTTATTATTATTATATAAGTATTCGAACAGGTAGTAACACAATCACGAAATACTGTGAAAAACTGTGTACACAATTACTCGCCAATAGATGGCGCTGTAAGTCATCAGGCAAAACAGCGCCTGCCGGGATATATTAGTCTATGCTATTATAATAAAAGGTTATGTTTGTAGGAAGTAAATTACGAAACTACTGCATTTTAAATTTGATTATATGTAAAAATCAAGAATTCTTTCACTGATGCTATGTTTACTCCGGGAAAACATAATTTTTCTCGGAAACATGGTTAAAGCCGCGCGACGGAAGTTAGTTCTTTATAAAAGCAGTCAAGAAATTCTGGAAAAGTAAACAAATACTACAAGTATGTATTTACTATATTGGTGGATTTGGTGATCATGGAAATAAGGATGCTAGGTTATTAGAACCACATTTTGATACAAGACTTAGGTACAGCAAAAATTACAGTAGCTCTTATAAAATTCTTGTTGATTTTCCAGACTGTAAAATGACGTGTTTTGATTACCATATTTCGTTTAGGTTTATTCACGCACAGGTTATCAAAATGTTAGTTATTGAGAAACCTCGACGTAGCGATCAATATCGTTGTCGGTGTCGAGGGTCGAAAGAGGATGGTATAGTTTAAAAAGTTAAATTGTAAAATATGTAACTTTTTGAATATTATGAAAAAATTAATACTGGCAACGTACAATATTCTTTCGGTGTGCGAATAAAATGGTTCATATATGATGTTAATTTATTGAATTGTCAATAGAGGGCGATAGTATTCACTGTATCAAAAGACGAGCATATCCTTTAAATTCTTGATGCAATAGAAAAGAGCATCAGTTTTATATGAAAAGAAATTGCTATAAATCATACAGATTTGAAGAGCTTAATAAGCGTATATTATTATAAGCTAACAAAATTTGAAAATGTAAATAGAGAACAAAGAGGATTGGGCCTGAAAAGTACGAGACAAGCAATCTTAGATTAAGCAGTCAGCGTATTTAGTATTCAATCTCCGATAACTACATACATATATCATTAATTATTCTAAATCCAGGTTTATATAAAAAGCGGCCAAGTGCAGAAGGATTCCGTATCACCGTTTCATATTGTATACATTTTTAACTTTATTTTATTTTTAACTAGCTGGCCTCCGCGGTTTTACCCGCGTTCCCGTGGGATGTCACATGTATTATACATAAAAACCTTCCTCTTCAATCACTCTATCTATTAAAAAAAAACCGCATCAAAATCCGTTGCGTAGTTTTAAAGATTTAAACATACATAGGGATATAGGGACAGAGAATGCGACTTTGTTTTATACTATGTATAGTATATTTGTAGTAGTAGGTTCACTCTAAGGAAATTTCATCTACCTTTTACAGTTCTAACGATACAGCCCTGTGGCAGACGGACGGATGGATAGCGGAGCCTTAATTATAGGGTCTAGTTGGCACCCTTTCGGTACGTAACCCTAAAAATAGTGCATCTGATGAAAAAAAATCAAAATTCAAAACAATTTATTCAGTTTAGGCCCTCGGAAGGCACTTATGAAGGTCAAATTTAAAGTTACCGAAGCTACCCTGAAGTCAGCCTTGAACTGAGAAGAACCGGCAAGAAACTCAGCAAGGTTACATTCTTTTTTTTTTTTATTTAATAATTTTTTATATAAATTTTATCTATTCTGATATTTTGGCTATTTTATAATATCAACTTTACATATTTTTATATTTAACAATTATAAAATACTTAATATAGGTAACATTCAAAAACAAAAGAAGAAATTAACAAGAGTACAAAATAGGAAATGACAATAATTACTTACAACTAAAACAAGAAAAATAGAAAATTAGAGGTGCACTGTGCAGAGAGTAGCTATTTCCATACATTTTTATCTTTAATATAATGAACTACCTTGTAATACGCTTTTTCTTTTAAAACTTTCCTAATATAATTTTTAAATTTATGATCAGACATTTTGGTTACTGATAGCGATATCTTATTATAAAATCGAACACAATTACCAAGAAATTACTTGTTTACTTTAGTTAGTCTAAAGTATGGAACAACTAACTTCTCCCTTTGTCATGTATTAATATTATGGATATCCAATTTTGACTCAAACATTCCTATGTTTCTTCGTATAAACATTATATTTTCATAAATATATAGTGAAGGTAATGTCATTATATTCATTTCCCTAAATAAATCTCTTAATGATTACGGGGACCCATACTGTAAATTGCACGAATTGTTCTTTTTTGTATAATAAATATTGATTCTATATCCGCTGCTGCTCCCCAAATTAAAATAGCATAGGACAAGAGGCTATGAAAATATGCAAAATAAACTAATTTGGCCGTCTCAACATTCGTCAATTGTTTAATTTTCCTAACAGCAAATGCAGCCGAACTTAACTTAGCAGCGAGAGTATCAACCTGAGGTCCCCTCACTGCAATTTATTGTCTAATGTAAGACCCAAAAATACAGTTTCATTAACAAGATCCATACGGCTCCCATCTATTATTATTTGGCTATCTACTTGTGCTACATTCGGTAAAGAAAACCTTAAGCATTTAGTTTTCTGTGAATTTAGTAATAGATTATTTGTAGCATACCACCCACAGATAATTGACATAGTATGATTAACTTTAGTTAGATTGTCTTTTCTATCAACTTTAAAAATTAATGATATATCACCAGCAAACAAGACAATATCTGTGAGATCATTTACAACCTATGGCAAATTATTTATACAGACTAAAAACAAAAATGGACCTAAAATTGATCCCTGGGGTACCCCCATTTCGACTAAAGAGCCCTTGGATGTTGTGCCAGTAATCCCTGTGTATTTTATGATGGCGCTGTTATTTTAAGGTACATGTTATAACTATGAATGTATTATAAGTATGTATTGTAGTTTTCCTAGTCTGGTCAAGTGCCTGTCAAGTCAAAGTTTTTTCTCCGCCTCCAAAAAATATGAACGAGTTGTCATTCGACTCGCAATAGCTTGTAGATGATTTTTGAAAAAAATCAAGCGTGGTGTTTGTATAAATTGCAGAAGATATTCACAAGTGAAAGTGAAAATTCAAAGGATACCTCGTTCATATTTTTTGGAGGCGGACAAAAATGTTTGACTTGAAATGCACTTGTTGACTGGATTATCCATTGGTTTTCTTCTGTGGGTTTTCGTAGTGTGCACTATTAAATGAAACCTTCTTGCTTAAAATAAAATTCAAAAAGTTTTACCTCATGGTCTCCAAACTTTTTTTATGTTCTTATGGACGGAAACATGAAACACATAAAACTCAGGAAAATGTTCCTAAATCGTTTATCTCCAAATTAACTGGCAATTACGGAAAAATATTTTTGCAACAATTATAATGCAAACTGGTTTGTGCTACAACGGATGAAAATCCGTCAGAAGTATATTTTGCTGTTACTTATTGCACGGCACTACACAAAACTACAGCTACAGTAATAGAAGTAGTACAGTTCTTAGTACAGAATTCCTAGAGGGAAGTACTACCACCCTACTCATTCCTGCATTTCCCCCGTGCAGCAATAGTGCTCTTGTATCTCTGTGTTTCGGTTAAAAAGGTAAGGTTCCGGTGGACGGACTAAACTGAAACTAAGACAAATGACATTGGAATGTAGCTAATATATGACTTACTTAGTAATCATTAATTAGAATTTGCCCTTGATGTTTCATAACATAAATATCTGTGAATCGTGGCAGAACTTTAAGGACACGTATGATTCGTCAGCCGCCTTCTATGACTCAGGAAGTGTGGGAAAGTCCAAAGTGTACCGTAGCGTTAACAAAATTATTACTCAATATATTGACGTTTTTTGTTCTTTAATTGCGTCTATCATTGAAATACTTTTCCTCGTGTACGGAAGCGACAACCTTCGGTATGCTTGTCCGAATACTCCGAATTTAACATGGTTATGAGAAATTCGATGTAAGGAATAAATGCGTCACACCCTTCAAGTGAATGGGATAGGTTAATATAATGTATGAACTATACATATTTTACTTGATTATAACGTCTGAATCTACTGTATGAAAATATTAATAGTAGATATCTTAAATGATTGCAGGTAGAAAACAAATGAACTATTTCTTCTATCACCTTTTTCACCAAACCACTTTTTAAGGACATTTTCACACAGAAAAGGAGTAGACTTCGCTTTCAGGGTTATTGTTCCCGACTCTTAAATGCTATATTTTTTCAAAGCAACCGTGGTTAGTCATATTCTGCGGTAGCAAAATCCTTGGTCTTGACAAAAAAAAGTTGTGGTTGCTGATCTATTTTAATTTGGAATGGATTTTAATTAAAGGTAGTGCAAATAGACTATGCGAAGAAACTTATTCAATATTCTTCATTGTAGATGGTATATCTGATGTAAAATTTTTGGTTTTTTATACCCCTTTAGCTGACAAACAAGCAGACGCTTCCCCTGAGGGTAAGTGGTCACCGACACCTATCATCTTCGAACTAGTGTCATTCACCTTACTGAGTAAAACCCCTTGAGCAACGAACCGAGCCCCACTACCTTGAACGACGAAAAGGAAATACCAATAAATTGCTATTCGAGAAGTTATGCGCACTCACATTATACGACAAAACTTAATTCGTAATATATTGCTATCGGGGAAATCATTCAATCATAATTATCATCTGCCTGGCCTCATCATTTGGGGTATTTTATTTTACACGAAATGGGCTGACCTACAAGCAGACGGTCACCTATGGACATTGGCAACACTAGGGGCATCGCTAATGCGTTGTCGACCCTAACACGTGAAGTTGTTAAGTCTCATGTGCCTGTAATTTCTAATAATAATACATCATAATAAGGAACACTATATATCAGAATATTCATTGTATGATGAGTACAAAAAAAACAAAGACAACATTATTCAGCTAATACAAACTTCGTTTGTCGGTGAGCTGGCGCATGGAAACCTTGGAGAGCTTACCTCTCACGTGATTGGATTGTTAACGAAAGAGACAGAGCATAGGCAGCGACGATACATCCTCGAGCTAATGTTATTTTCCTTTGTCGACCCTGGAATATCATGTGCCTGTAATAATTTAAAGTCCAAAGACTGTCACCATAATAGGGTTTATGTCATATGAGATCATCATGGGATCTGGGATTCATATTAAAGTCAACAACCAAAGTTTACAAACAGCGTCCTTATTCAGCTATTACTAACTTATTCGGTGAGCCGCTTCACGGGGGCCTCGGAGAGCTTATCTCTCACGTGATTTGTAGTATTAGCGTAGTAAGCGACAGAGACAGAGCATAGAGGCCGCGACGAAACATCCTCGAGTTAGTATCATTTTCCTTACAGAATCGAGCCCCTGGTAGGCACAGCTCACCGTGCTTCGCTAATCCTAACAGTTTGCTTTTCGCCCTTTCGGTGCGTTATGTAGATATATCTTCTTTGGTAATGCATTGTTGACCATTTGGGTTAAGTGCACATTGTCATCGGTATACTCTTTAGTCCCCTCTTACAGCCCCCCAGAGATGTTGGTATTCCTCGCCGCTAAGCAAAGTACCTGCTTTGTGGTAGCTGCGGATGTACGTACATCCGTCATCTATATATACTATAAAAGGAGAAGCCGACTGACTGACATATCAACGCAGGGCCTAAACTATAAGGGTTAGAAACTTGAAATTTTGCACAGGGGTTCCTTTTATAACGCAGAGGAGCACTGAGAAAGGATTTTTGAAAATTCAAGGGGTATAACGGGGGTGCAAAGTTACAACCCTCGGGAACGCGGGTGAAACCGCGGGGGACAGCTATTCATCATACCCATCGTAAGCAAACGACAATAATAATAAAACCTGGGTAAACCAGTGGGTCTAAGATGTCCTGAAAACCCATGGACTCCAAACCAGTAATTCCGCTTCTACTAGTATGTACAATTATTGTACTGGTATAATTAAATACAACTTTTTTTAACAATGGCTTTATTTTATGTTAGACTAGTTTTCGTGCTGTTGACTCTTTATGAATTACTAGCTATTGTTCCGCGGTTTCACCCACGTTCATTACTCTATCTGGGAAATAGCTTTCTATTAGTGAAATAATTATTGATCCATTTATAGAATAGAATTATAATAGAAAAACTTTTATTGTCATTATTGTATAATCTAGACTATGATAGCTCTATGGTGCCAACGACAAATAATGTTGCTTCTGCCCACCTATGAAGGTCAACGCTTCTGAAGTATCACCGGTTCGGAAGTCACTCTTCAACTGAGAAGAACCGACAAGGTATAGGTACTTACTTTTAAGCTGTTAGTGGTGAATATCATATTAACTCCTTTTTGGTCTATGGTGCTGCTCACTTGTAAATATTTCTGTGCTGAAATGTCGAAGCTTATCTTATGATGTAACAGACATACACGCCTTTAGTATTTATTTGTAGAGTGTAAAGAACTTAACAGGTGAGTTAAACGACCTCCTTTGTAACGTAAATTTCGTATTTTTCCTTGTTTCTTGTCTCTTCTTGATGGTTATATCAGTCAATTGTATTATTAAAATTAGCAGGTCCTTGATCTGATTCAGGGGGGCAATTCCACTAAATGCAACGTTCGAGTATCCATTTTGGTTCGGTAATGGTATGGTTATGATTCGATTCCATTTCATGTTTGTTATATCGTAAATGTGGTATCTCTACGCGCTGAAACTAAGTTGGATTGTAACTGTGCGTTAAAGACTAAATCTGTCCGAAAATGATGGCTTACCCTTTTTTAAATAGAGTATATTTTACCAATTATAATTTTCATGTGGTGGGTTTCATTCGTCAAAGGTCACCGCAGCTTATGGACGCTTGGAACACCGTGGGCATCATTCGCGCGTTGCCGACCTCGCAAAAACCTTCCCTTGGGAAAACTACGGCGGGGAGCTCATTCCACAGCTTAAGCGTGCGCGGCAGAAAGCTCCTTTGCAATCGAACGGTGCGAGACCAGTTTGGTTTCTAATGTGTGAGGACGAACTCCCCGTCGATGGCGAGAAGTGCGATAGTAAAAAGTAGCCGTAGCATCAAATCAAACAATTCCTCAGAACAGAACACAGTCCGTTATACAAGCGGTAAAAAATACATAAGGAGGAAATGTTTCTCCTTAGAGTTAGGGGCTCTAAACAGCTTGTGAGTTCGGGATCGTTGACAATTCTGAGGGCACGTTTGTGAACCGAGTTAAAAGACCCAAGCGGGTATCCAGGTGCCCCCGCCCATAGATGGCAGCAGTACTCCATATGGGGCCTGCGACTTATATATAATGTAAAATAAACAATTGGATATAATAGAAAAAAGAGTACCTATTGTTTGAAATTGTTATCCAACCTAGTAGGCAGCTTTAAAGGTGATTCAACGTTCGAATTTAAACGAGAATCGAATAAAATGACTATTATTATCTCGATTACTTGAAATACTTTCTTTAAGAAATATTATTAAAAAAAATTGTTTACCGCGGTGGACGAAATAGTATTTGCAGTATGCCAGCTTTTTAAGAAATAGGTAAGTGATTTATCAATATTTTGTTTCTAGAACGAATAAAGATAAATATTCATTACCGAATTCCGCAACTGTATAGCTGTGCTACAATAACAAAATATGATATACCAGCTTTCTCCCAAGGTTTCACCCGCTACCCGAGGGATGTAACATTTTCCCGAGATAAAAAGTATCATAAGGGCTAAACTAAGATATGAACTATATATGTGCAAATTTTCATTCAAATCCCTGGAGTAGTATTTTCGTGACAGTGTAGCAAACATGCATCGATCCATCAATCCATCCTGACAAAATTTCGCATCATCACTACATAGTATAAAACAAAGTCGCTTTCTCTGTCCCTATATCCCTATGTATGCTTAAATCTTTAAAACTACGCAATGGATCTGGATGTGGTTTTAATCGATAGAGTGATTGAAGAGGAAAGTTTCTATGTATAATACATGTGACATCCCACGGGAACGCGAGTAAAACCGCGGGGGACAGCTAGTTTATAATAAAAGAAGGTTAATATATAGGTATTTTGAATATATTCATTTTAGTCACATATTCCTTTAAAAAACACTTTCTTCATGATTCTTTATTCTTATGGCGTATTAAAAAACAGTTTCTTATGGGGTGTCAGCCAAAAATGCCAAAAGAAACTTTCCAAAAGGTATTATGATACTGCAATTGATGGAGAAAGTACTGGAAGTTATTTTAAAGTAAAAAAATAATCTTGAATACCCATGGAATACCTTTCGACAAAAAGTAGGACGGTAACCAATTTTGAATATCGGTAAAAACATAATTTTGTTTTTAGTAAAGATAAATGACACATGTTGAAGGAATCAAAAAACCCAATTCTATTGAAAAATACTGATTAAAAAGTGAGAAACAAGTTTGGGGACAACCTAAGCTATTATTTAACAAGAAATGTAACAAAACAATTTTTTTTTCGTTATTTTTATCGTATCCAGTTAAAGATCATCAATTGAGCGAATAGGTACATACACAGGCGTGTATGTCATCTTCCAACATATTGCTTTTCGCTTTATAGTTAGTATTTTTAACGTCGTTGGTTTTTCTGTTTCATTTCATAATTTGCATTACTTGACACTTAATAGTTATTATTCATAAAAGTTATAAGGTCTCAGGTATGAATTTGGGAAACACTATTTATTATCTTTTATATGATACCCATACCCATCATATATTTTTATTATCTTTTTTATTTCACACAGTTTTTAATTTATATGCTCCTATGTCACACCCATAACTGAGACGAATCCAATGACACCGCAATTTGAAATACATCAGACAATTTAGGCTGTAAACAATTGGACAAACAAACATACATATGGGCGAGATTACCCTCCCTTGGAAGATCGGGTAAAAAGGAGTGTTTTATGATTATCGTATGACAAACGACCAAAAGTAATGAAATATTGTGATGAAATACGTCAAAATCTTGTATGGTGAAGTTGTAAAAGGTGTAAATTGTATCTAACTCCTAATTGGTCAAATTCTGACTTACAGTTATATGACATAAACAACCCATGATTTACAATATTATTATGAAATATTAGGCAACATAGTCTTTTTCTTTCTAAGCCACATTTATTTGAAACTAGCTGTCCCCCGCTGTCCCGCTTTTACACGCGTTCCCGAGGGACGTCAGATTTTCCCGGGATCAAAATTAGCCTATTTTAATCCAGGATATGCTCTATATATGTGCCAAGTTTCATCCAAATCTATCAGGTAGTTTTTGCGTGAAAGAGTAACAAACACCCATACATACAAACAATCGGATTTATAATATTAGTAGGATGGTAACAAAATGGAGCATCGGATCCCATGGCCAATGGGATTTAGTAGGCACATCACAGATCTAGCCTGAGTAAGCAACCTTGCGATCACTTTCGATATGGGTGACCAATTTAAAGCCCATTAACTTTTGTGAATCATCTATGAGATGAAAACGGGTTATAAGACGCAAGAGACAAGTAGGGGGGGTTTACAAACATTATCAACATACGTGCATACTGGCCATTCAGTATCGTGGAGTGGCTTCGTACAGCCATTAATTATCTTTTTAAAATAAAAAATAAAAAGTTGTGATACACGTGATTTGGATTCTCTTTAAAAATGAATAGTGTTGTTTTAGCTGGTAAGTCATAGAAACAGTTTTGAGGAAAATAATAACCGTTTATAGATATCACTTATTAGTTATTCATTACATTCTAATGCCCCTATAGTATTCAATTAGATAATGCACGTAAAGTCCGCTATTTTCTAAGTGGATTTGATGGTATATTATTATTAAAAATCATTGAGAAAAACAACAAAGTACAGCTCTAGGGTTTTTGAAAAATCGTGATTGCATTGTAATTTTGATTTTAGTTTCAAAACTTAATTACCTTCGGCTAAATATGCCAGAGCTGTGAGACGAACTTTACAAAAAAAATATACATATGTAAAAAACTAGTTATAATAACACAAACTAGGTATTAAACATCAAAATAAATATTTAATTTTATTCATTTTTGACAGCTCTAACTGGTTATGAGTAATGTAATCCGATTTAATGTTATAGAATTTGGAAGTGCTCATTTATAAAATAGCAAAAAAAACATAAAACATTTCTTTTGGTTATATATTGTAGCTGTCAACCTTGTTTTTAGCAACAAAAAAAGCCATCCCAAACTATCAATCACAGATAACTACCATACATGTCACACATTTCACTCCCACTTCTTACTTATGTATAAGGTAGTCAGAACCTAATTCTTTATTAAGGTCAGTATTTTCGTAAGTGTCTGCGAAAGCCTTAATAGGGTACTGTCCTGTATTAAAGATAAATGATCAAACACTAACCAGTGTATTGAACATCCAACAATATACAAAAAACCTCAAATATGATCGAAATTAAATCATTAATGTGATTTCTAAGTACCGATCTAATCACAAAGAGTATGTCATTTGATGCTGTACAACTATGACGTCACAACTTGCTATTTCATACAAAAGTCCATACATTCGATCGTTTTGACATTTCATAAAAAATTGCTGATTTGACATGTCAGGACACATCGCTTTTAAAATAATTTGATTATAACAAACCAATCAGGGGTGACTGCCGCAATTTATAACTTAAACTACATAACCACAAGAATCATTTTTAAAGCTTAGGAATTGTATAATTTTATGGGTTCAACAAAAGTCTGTTCGTATTATTTATTACTTTATTATGTAAATTCTCACAGTGTCATTTATTGAGCTTTTAAATAACATAGTTTTATGGATTATTATACAACTTTATGCCTTTACCGGTCAGCAAAATACCTGTATGGCTAAATCAACATTCTGTTTATATTAGACGCACTAAAATATGCATTGAGACATATTCATAAAATATTGATAACTCCAGTCTACCCGCAATTTATCCCGCGATGAAAAATTACATACCATTCGTTTATTTCCAAGAATGAAAGTACCTGTAGCCTGTAATATGTCTGTAAGACGACATCAATGATCACCACATGTCTTTGGGACTTCAAAAAATCGGTGGCCAGAGGGGCGAACGGGGCAATCGCCCGGGGCCTCGCGCAACCCAAGCAAATAGAAAAAAATAGGGATTTCAAATTTTATTTATTTGTATAACTTTAGCATTTCTTGTCAAACATGACAAATACCTAAGCCAAACAACCAGACTTACTTTCGCATCACATACTTTTCACGAAGAACAAAGGGCCTCGCAATGACCTGCCGCCCGGAGCCTCGCAATGGGCAAGGCCGCCGCTGTCGGTGGCTTATGCTTCTCAGTACTAAAAGCCTACTTCTTTGGGGATAATCAGCGTAAAGATACTTTATTTATTTCCGAATACGAGCATTCTTTGAACAATAAACATTTAACTTTTAAGGCGAGAAAGCCAAACAAGACAGTAACAGATATGGAAGTTTTACACATTAATATTTAGTAGACTCTTAGGGCAGAGTACGTTCGGGGAAGAACCAATTACCCACCTTACCCATTTCCCCCGTGAAGCAATAATGAAGTCTCGATGAGAATGGATCCGGTGAAATTACAGGCATATGAGATGTAACATCTTCACATCTCAGTCGATAACGCATTGGTAATGCCCCTGACGTTGTGAATCTCCATATCCGACAGGTGGACTATCTGCCTGCTTCTCAACATCAACATGTCATTAAAAAAACAATAAAACTTTGAATTTATCTCCTTCAATACTAAGGTAATAGTAAAGGTAATGCGATTAAGAAAACAAACAATTAAATATTGTTTTGATTTTTATTTCGGGAATAAAGCCATCACAATGGAATAGTCTCGTTTTGACCGTAATCATTGCTATAGAAAAATTAAACATATACGTTTATAATAAGGTTCATTTGCAACATCATACAATTAACTATTCAATCCTATATAAACCTTATTTTGAAAGAAATAAAGATAATTTTTCGATGCCACACCTAACTGTTTAAACGGGCGTTATTGATTATTATTTATTACTACATTAGTAACCTCAATAGGATACCACTATCGTATATTCTTTAATTGAACTTGCCTTTCAAATAAATTATCTAACTGTTACCTACGAAAGCCTCACAAAACTCCTAACATCTACTTTATAAATAGACCATAATCAATTCTAGTCATTTCGTAACACAGATTTTTTACTTAGGTATTATTTCATTGGTACTAATAACATTTAAAGAAATTTATAATATATATAACTTATCATAAATATTCCGAAAAAGAATCTCTAAATTAGGCTGCAGGTTGTATGTAACAGCATGAGTAGTGGAGCTCTTAGTGCAGAGTTCGTCCGGGGAAGTACTACCACCTTACCCATTTCTGCCGTGAAGTAGTAGTGCAATTGTATTACTGTGTTAGAAAGGTAAGGGGACCGGTGAAATGAAAGGCACTCCACGTCTCAGGGTCGACAACGCATTGGCGATGCCCCTAGTGTTGCAAATGTCTATTGGCGGCGGTGACCACTTACCATAAGCATGAGACTTTATAACTTCACGGTCGACAAATCATTGGCGATGCTCCTGCTGTTGCAAATGTCCATAGGCGGCGGTGCCCACTTACCATCAGGTGGACCGTCTGCTTGGTTGTCGGCCCAAGAGGTATAAAAAAAAAAGCGGACAAACAGACAGACAAAAATATTGACTTTATATTTAGATATAGTAAATAAATATCCTGAGACATATTCGGCTATATTGTACTATGGAAACCAGATAACAAAATATTTACAACAAAGCTTATTTAACATTTACATATGTGTACAGATTATCTTAAATAAATTACTTCCGCCGTGAAGCAATAGTGCACTTGTATTATTATTTCTGCTAAAAGGGTAAGAGGTCGGTGAATTGAAAGGCATATGACTTGTCATATGTCCCTGACACATGAAGTTGTAAAGTCCCTGTTATCGACCCTGACTCAGGGTCAATAACGCATTGGCGATGCCGCTGGTGAAAATGGTTACCATCAGGTCGACCGTCTGCCGGAGGTTCAATTCTGTAGTAGAAGGTAAATGACACCAGGCTAGAGGATGTTCCGCCGCGGCCTCGTTGAAAATACTTCGTTGTTTATAAGCCCACAAATTTGTACGGAACCCTCGGTGGGGGAGACCGACTCGCACTTGTCCAATTTTGTAATATATGTAGGTTTTTATCATGCAAAATATGTTGGATTCTTGTTAACATATTTCGGGTCTGTGGTCACTAACCCGTCGTGAGTTGAATTCAAATCAAAAAATGTACTAGTTTATTCTTACAAAACTTTGCATTATTGGATCGCTAAATATTTTTCCTGGTTGGGAGTCGAAGCCAAGACCTGTTAGTGGCAGTCAGGGTTCCTAGCCACTACGCCAATCGGCACATCCGTTTTGACCGACTTAAAATAGGGGAAGGATGTCAGAACGATGAGTTTAAAAGTTAATGTTTAAAAAAACGGTACTTAATTGTTTTAGTCAGGATCAGAGTTCACTGCATTATTATTTTATACTTTTTGGTGTATCTTTATTTTGAAGTCTATATTATTATATATTTCTAACTTCATGTGGGCAAATCTACAGGAATCAGCTATGTTACCTAAATATAAAATCTTCTTTGTTCACTAACATCTTAATTAAATTTCAGTGATATTAGCTGTAGTGAGTAATGCGGTAGTGTGCTACCACCAGGGTCATTATCATGGCCACCATCATGGCCACTATCCCGGCCAACACCACGGTCACTATCACGGCCACTATCACGGTCAACATTACGGCCAACATCACGGGCATCATTATGAAAACCACAAGCGTGACTCCGACGACCACCAACCATGGCACAATAAACCTGACGAAGATCTCGAACCATGGAAAGATAAGAATGGACGCAGCAGTTCTGCTGAATCGAAAGAATCGAAAGAATCGCCGGAGTACGATTCAAATGAATGGGGACACGATAATGGAAATGAAGATTGGTGGGACATGAACAGGTACTTGTATATTCTATGAAAAAGTTATTCAAATGATGGGCCAACCCTGATAACCCTGGGGAATTCACTGATTATGTTTGAGCGTGTCTCACAATCTTATTTTGATTTTTTTTTAATTTTATGTTGTTTCTCGTTAGTATTATGTCGGTTTGCATCACTATTAGAGGTATATTTGTATAATTATGTGCATATATTTAATTTTATAAAACCTACTAAGTAATTCAGAGAAAAAACTGTAAAAATATCTGCAGTTTATCCCAGAAAAGGTTCGTAATGGAAAATAACTCAGAATTTTTAACTCATATTAAAGATTAGTGTCGAAACATTAATATCAGTAAAAACCACACATTTAATTACCATTTATATGGGTTTAATAAAATGGGTTTATGCAAATTTGATTCATTTATTACAGTGAGTCAAATATTTTAAACAAATGCTTCATTCATTTACTATCCTACTAATATTATCATTGCGAAAGTTTATGAGGATGGAGACAGACGTTTGTTACTTTCTTTTATCATTACTTTTCTGCTTTTATCCTTTGTTTAATTTTTTTTTTTTTTATTTATTTTTGCATTTTCTGCGGACTCTTAGTACTCTCTGAAGATTCGACGATTAATTATTTTAAGATTAATTGTATTGTGTTTTTAAAAATTAACACCTTTCCGCGTTTGCTCAGCTCGTTGTTTTGAACTGAGGCTTGTGGTTCCTTAATAATAGTGTTACATTGAATTTTTCCATTGCTGAATACATGGATTATAAATAAATAACTTAAGGCTTACTTAAATTTAGTTACACTTATTCATCAAAATTTATAATTCTAAATATTAAAGTTTAAGCTATTTCGGCCTCAGATGGTTTCGCTTCCAAAAGACTCTCCATGACAACTACATCTCTCTCAACTCAATGCTTGGGCTACAGCACTCGCTCCTGCAGGATACATCTTTATGTACAAAATCCTAATTTGAAACGAGTAATTGCTCAGTTTATTGCTGCTCTTCTCAGTAAAAGTTCCTTCCAAACCAGTGTTAGAGTCTGACCATTCATAAGTGCCAATGAAGGCCTATTTGAATAAATATTTCATTTCATTTCGCGCAAAAACTACTTAACGGGTATGGGCGAAACTTATATAGTAAATATAACGGACATAGATAGATAGTCATTCATAGAATTGACATAGACTTGTTATTCCGGGAAAATGTTACATCTCTCGGGAACTGATGTGAAACTGCAGGGGAACTTTACTAATTTAATTTCTCCCCAGGGCTGCAGGGTTCGATCGTTGTTCTGACCACTGTATTTTTTTATTTAGTTATATAAAGAGTCTTGCACCAATGAAAATAATATATAATCTAAAATAATATATAATCTAAAATCAATAAAGATCAATTTTCAATAAATTTTCAAATCAGTCAAACAGAGCTTATAGATATTCCAACTTTATTAAGAATTAAGGACAATAGAATATAAAATAAGGACTTAGTTACTAACATAAACACATATATACATAGAATTAAGTAACATACTACCATTTCTACCTGCGTATGCATTGGTTTAGAATATTCTTCAGATTTGAATGTTTCTTGTAATTTTATTGCAGCTCTCCAACACCAATTAGAGAACCTAGCGTCCAAGAATGTATGAGCTCGTGCCATGTACCATCAGACTACGCACCGGTATGTGGTACTGACTACGTTACTTATAAGAACCTCGACGATTTACACTGCGCAAGACAATGTGGAGTTGGTAAGGAAATTTTGTTTGTTTTTCTGCCGAAGGAAATAGGGACTTTTTTATGTTCGGCAATTTCTTTGGCGTGCTCTATAGTCGATATGGTTTGACGGACTTCGACAAATAAGGTGATATTAGATTCGTCTTCATTGTTAGAGGAAGAGGGATTACAATTAAAATATGTCGGCCATGAAAACTAAAAAAACTATCGACTTTGTGAATCAAAAGCCTTCGTGGTCAAGCGGTACAAGGCTCGGTTAAAACCCGGAAGTATTTATGTTTCTATGTTTTTAAACGTTAATCTATAGTCCGAAATTTGTTAAATACCCGGTGATAATCCCCACCACATGACGTGTTCATGACTGGACGATCTTCACGATTAATCATATGAGATAATGGGCGTGAAGAGATGTTATGTTTTGCAGTCGGGTTTTCATTTACTTTTTTATTAACATGCCTTCTTTAAAGGCTTTGTCACTGCGCGACCACCTGCTTAATAAATATTAAATAATAATTTCTAAATTAATATTAACATTTGATAGGAACAGTTTAGATACAAGAGCATAGAGATAAAATAATACTGTTATAAAACAGTTTTAGGCATTAATTATATCTTCACACTATTAATAATTAAGTTCTAATCATAGCGATACAAGATCTCATTAAGATATCCAAATAATTATATTTTAATAGTCTGTTTGAAGCAGGTTTTTAGAATCCAAACAATTACATAGACCACGAAACTGTATCAGATTCTAAAGAGTATTTCGATGTCCCTGTTACAGATGTATCTGTGAGGAAACTTTCAAAATGCACGGATAATAATATAAACAATGGTAATAGCGGTTGGCCTTGGCCACCTACTGAAGGTCCATCCACTACTGGTACTGACCTTTGGACAAGTACCCCTTCTACTATCGGCAACGACTTTTGGACAAGAACCCCTTCCACTAGTGGGAATGACATTTGGACTAGGGCCCCATCTACTAACAGTAATAACTTTTGGACAAGAACCCCGTCAACTAATGGGAATGACTTCTGGACAAGGGCCCCGTCTACTAACAGTAATAGCTTTTGGACAAAACTGACACCTAAGACGCCTACCGGTGATGATTTTTGGACCAGAAGACCACCATGGGGTCCATCAACTAAGGCCAATATTGATTGGACTACTTCGCCAAATGATCTGAGGAGCATAGAATCATGTATTACTTCATGTGCTAAATCGACAACGAAGAGTCCAGTTTGTGGATCCAACAAGATCATTTACAATAATTTGGAACATTTACATTGCGCTCAACTCTGTGGAGTCGGTATGTATTTTGAAATTAACACATTCATGTGTTCTATATTGAAGGGTCCGTTTGTGGTGGTCGGCTTGGTGACTTAGAGGTTAGAGTAGAGACCCTGACAATCCTGTGAAACTGATGCGCCACAGATCATGGATTGTCTGTTCCATTTCTGGGTGAAAATATATATAAGTATGTATTTAGAAAAAGATGTATGATAGTGTATCAGTAATCTTATTTCCACAATACACGTTCTGGTTAGTTAATTAGGATTAGTACCATTTGTAAAGACTGTCCCAGGATATTTACAATTACATCTCACTTTTTTATTGTTTTTCAGATGTGACAGAACAACGATTGTCTCAGTGCCCTACAGGAAATAACAACGGTAATGGAAACCCAATACCGACCACTCCAGCAGGAGATAGTAGAACAACTGTACGTCCAGAGCTTGAGGCATGCATTAGATCCTGTCCTGCGACGTCAGAGTATAACCCTGTTTGTGGTACTGATGGTGTGACGTATAATAACCTTGGCCAATTGTGGTGCGCTAAGCAGTGCGGGATAAGTAAGTTTTGTTGCTTTTGTGTAAACAAAAATAGTCTTTAATAAGCAGTTCTTATGGTCTACGTGTCTTTTCAGATGTTGACCTCCACAGGAGTTCACCATGTCCAGCCACAAGTTCAGCACAGCCACCAACAGGCTCTACAACTCAATCTACTGAAGTTGCCGCGTGTATAAGAGCATGTCCCGTTACGTCAGAATATAATCCTATATGTGGAACGGATGGCGTGACCTATACCAACAGTGGACGTTTAGAATGCGCCAAATACTGTGGAGTTGGTAAGTGTTTTATTATCCCTTTTAAAAGTAGTTAAGTGTACAGTGACGTACAGTTGAGTACCGTCAGTGGCTTTTTCCTTTTGCAATAGTATATTTAGTTAGGTCTATTTATCTGGTGATATTTTTCAGATTCATTTTTAATTTAATTCAATTAATCAGTGTTCTTTTTTGGTTTTGTTTTTGTTGTCTGTCCTAAAATATTTATTTGCACGCGGTCGTCAACTGTAAATTTTACATTTAGTGTGTCTTGTTGGTGCTCTAATAAATAAAGAAATAATGTAATTCAAACCTTCCTTGAAACTTGGAATCCATGCCTTCTAAGTTATTCCAACATTTATATTAACACCTGAATCTGTCATGTATCTACTTAACAATGCATTATTGCATGTATCTATGCGTAATCAGAATTTATAAGCGTTTTTGTAATGTATTCATCTTCTGCTTATGCAATACTATTATTATTATTAAACATAGTCTATTACAACTTGTATACTTAATGCGCAGTAACTCGTTGTATAACCAAGATTGTCCTGTATTCTCTGGCTGCACTCTGATTTTATAAGTATAACTGATTATAAAAGTAATTTCAATAAATTGTATAAAACATTAAAAACTACAGTTACAAACCATCATCTGATGGGCCAGTTGGCTTGGTGGTTAGAGACCCTGACGGCCAAGGTGCCGGTCGGAGTTTGGAATCCCACTCAGGGCAAACATTTGTGCGCATGAACATGTTTGTTTGTTCTGTGTGTAGTGTAAATATCTATATAATTATGAATTTAAAAAAAGGAGTATATCAGTTACCTAGTAGCCTAGTACAAGCAGTACACTCAGCTTAATTTGGAATCAGGTAAAGAATGTCCTGGGGATATTTATTTAAACCATAAACACTACCAAATTTCAATCTATTTAATTACAGATGTAGCAGTTCATAGAAATTCAGCATGTCCAACAACTCTGCCACCTCCTGAACTCGACACAGATCCTTCATCAATGCCATTAGAACAGAACAACAATCCCATAGAAACAACCCCATCAGCGAATAGTGGAGGCTTCACCATTTCTGCTGATCTCCTGGCTAGCATATTTACAGTAACACCGCCCACAGCAGCGCCAGATGAAGATATAGACCCTAGGTTTAATAATAATAGACGTAATAACAGTACTGATAATACATCAATTAAATACCCCGAATAAATGACTAAGCAAGATGCCAAATTTTGTTTTAATAGACCATTAATTATACTTATGTGTCACCAAATTAGCGTTAATTACATTTAGTGCTATAAATTTGACATTCAGTATTCATTTTGCTTTAGGCCTGTTGTGATTGTAAATTCATAAGAGTTGGTGAGGAAGTTTTGTGCAATATGATTAGTCGATGTTTTAACATGTTGTTGGTTGTAATTTCGACCCTTGTTTTGTGTACTGGTAAGTTGTATTTTATTATTAAAATAGTAAAGTTCATTTTGATAGTTACAGCTTTATTTACTTATGTTCGCACAATCGTAGAAATATGCATCTTTAAATTGTTTCAAATATTTTTTATTGGTAGCAATTTCGTCAATAGCTACTAAACAAAAAAACTATTCATAAACAGAAGGAAAACTGGAACTAAACTATTTTATCTTTGCCTATTTCATAAAGACCATTAGAATAACTATAATATAAACATTATGTATTAGTATTTTACAAAAACTATTTCCACAAAAATATTCTAAAGCTCGCTAATATTAGGAGGAAAAATGGAACTAAACTACTTTGTCTTAATAAATGTTTTTAAAAATAGTTGCCTAAAAAATATGATTGATACCAATAAAACTCGTCCAAATCTACAAAACAAACAAAAAACGATTCACAAACAGAAGATAATACGGTGCATAACTATTTGGCTTTGCCTAATAATACATAGATTATTTATTACCTGTCACTAAATATTACTGCTTCCACTAATAAACTAATTTCAATTTCAGCTGCTTACGATAGACCTTGTAATGATTTATCATCAGCATGTTTGACCCGTACACTCCAAAAGGCTATTCCAAATTTCATACGCGGCATACCAGAGTTAGGATTAGAATCTTTGGACCCATATTTTATGGAGAAATTGCATCTAACGTTACCTGGCGGGATAAACATTGATTTCAGAGACGGTTATTGTACTGGATCAAAGTCCTGTGTTGTTGATTTTGCAAGGTATGTATTTTGTTTGCTTATTTCATTCTATGCCATCATTTGACGGTCCAGTTGGCTTGGTGGTCTGAGACCCTGACCGCCAAGCCTTGTAGGTCGATTCTAACCCAGGACAAACATCTGTTTGTTCTGTGTTTGTGTGGAAATTTTTACATTAGTATGCATTTAGCAAAAAATTGTAAATGTATTTTATCAGTTATCTGCTTTCCATAGTACAAGCTTAGCTTAGTTTGGTAACAGAAAGCCGTGAGTAAAGAATGTCCCGGGATATTTATTTATAATCAAATCATTTTACAACTTCCTTTTTATTTCGTAAGTACAAAAAATTCTCCGTCGATTTTATTAATGAGAATCATATCACTGATGTGATTCAGTATTTTTTGCATTTATCATTTGATAGATATAATGTCATTGTAATGAGAAAATAATATTTCTAAACATTACTTTGCGGCTTTATATTTTCAAAACAATTTAGATATACAATCACCTCGATGGTAAAAGCGATAAAGCTCGAATAGGGACCTGCAGAGCGACTATGTAATTCTCTCGGAATCGTTATTGCAGTCAATTTTGAATTACATTGACGGACTACGACTGTTCTCCCAAACAGCTCGCGCGCCGAACCTTCAGTCTATTATGAAATCGGCTTCAACATTGAATCCGAGAGAGTTACATAATTCGGGTGCTGGAGGTTTAGGGTTCGATTCAGGGTCAGACAAATAAACATTAAACTAGAGACAATGTTCAGATACAGTCTCGTTGAGACTTGAAGTACATCACCGAGACCTCAAGCATTATTTTTAAGGACGAGGGGCTTAAATGTTTAGATATCTATTTTCTTTACAGACTCACAGGAGATACATTGGAGACTCAATTACATTGTAATTTGACAATCAAGGGTAAATACAAGTCGTCTGGACGGCTTCTAATGTTCCCTATTGACGGCGATGGGGACACTACCATAAGATGCCGTAAGTCCTTTTTGAAACAGAATACTATACTATTTGTACTCAGAGATATATTGTTTACTAGCTGTCCCCGCGGTTTTACTCCTGTACCCGTGGGATGTCACATGTATTATACATAATAACCTTCCTCTTCAATCACACTATCTATTAAAAAAACCGCATCAAAATCCGTTGCGTAATTTTAAAGATTTAAGCATACATAGGGATATAGGAACAGAGAAAGCGATTTTGTTTTATACTATGTGGTGATTAGGTTGACCTATTTTATTTCTGACGGACCAGTTCGCTTGGTGGTCAGAGACCCTTATTGTTAAGTTGTGGATTTGATTCCCATCCAGGACAAATATTTGTGTGCATGAACATGTCTGTTTGTTCTACCTCTATTTATATCTATCTTCTGGAAAATAGGGCTCCTTTGACGCACCATCACCTCAAGGCTACTGAAGATATCGGGATGGGACTGCTACTATTCGACGCGGAATTTTTCGTAGTTGGTTATAGGCTATATATGATATCGATAAGCGCGCGTAAAACTGCGGGGGACAGCTAGTACCTATATAAGTATGTATATTAGTTATCTGGTTTCCGTAGTACAAGCAGTACAAGCTCTGCTTAATTTGGGATGAGATAACCGTGTGTAAATAATGACCAGAATTAAGTTTCAAAATTATTTTTTTGCAAATTCTACACAATCTCATAAGTATACCTACTTACCTACTATAGAACATTTTTGGAACTTTTAAATGTCTTTAAGTAATTGTAAAGCCATCTAATAGTCTAATTGCCTTTTCCTCGCATGCCTATTACATTACGCTAATGATTTTATAGCCCTTAATGGATGTAATCAATTTCTATCAATTTGGAAAACGAATTTAATCAACACTCCAGGCCCTTCTTTTGTTATATCAATTTACTTAATAACTTAACTTATTTCTCTGTCTGGTCATCTAGTTTTTTTATACCACTTGGGCCGAGAAACAAGCAGACGGTCCACCTGATGCTATGAGGTTACCGTCGCCTATAGACATTTGCGACTAGGGGCATCGCCAATGTGTTGTTGACCCAGAGAGTCTCATGTGCCTGTAATTTCACCGGCTCCCTTACCTTTCTAACCGAATCTTAGCAATACAAGTGCACTACTGGTTCAAGGCGGAAATGGGTAAGGTGTTAATACTTTCCAGGACGAACTCAGCACTAAAAGCTCTACCCCTCAAAAAAAGATTAAAGCCTTAAGTTCTAAGCCTTATGGCTGATTTTAGATTCAACATTTAAAGCTAATACGGTTTATATTAGTATCATTTATTTTATGATTTCAGATAACTTAGGACTCCATAGTGTCCTAAGATTAGGATCAAGGGTAAAGAGTGACGGTCAAAGGTACCTGATGATAAAGTACGCAGATACCCGTCACAGCTATGACGGCAGAGTTAGTTATGTCATGACTAATCTCTTCAAGAGGAACCCTGAAATCAGTGAGTTTCTTTTTTACAAATTTCGAGATAGTTTCAGAAGTCCAATCACTAAGGTTGTATGTTAATCGCTATGCAGGTGACTTATGTATGGAGCGTCAAAATTCTTCTTCACGACTATAATTTTTTGACTTGAGACTGAATATATATTTTTGACAGACCAATTGGCTTTGTGGTTAGCGACTCTGACTGCCAAACCGAAGGTCGCGGGTTCGAATCCCACACAGGACAAACATTTGGGTGCATAAACATGTCTGTTTGTTCTGGGTCTGGGTGTAAATAGCTATATATAATATGTATATTTTTAGAAAAAAAAGTAGTTTGGGATCAAATGGCCGTGTGTAAGGAATGTTCCAGGATATTTATTATCTTTGATGTCGTTTTTTCTCGGTTTCTTTTTACTACGGAAAACCGGTAATTTACAATATCTCCGTTATTATTATTATTATTACAATTTGTCACAGCGAGATTTGGAGCACAACATAGTTGCTTGCTGTACTGTTCTTGGTAATCTCTTTGAATATGTACCATCTCTAAACAAATACTTAGTTTCTTATGCGTTAGTTTCGATTGATTGTTATTGCTCGACCTCTGAAGCTAAAATAAAACGATTAATTCAAAAACATTCATCCTCATATTAATAAAAGAAATAAGAAAAAAAAACAAAACCTAATGATTTTGGAACTCGTTCGGACTGACACTGAATAGACTTGATAGACGATTGAAATGTAAAATATGAGTAACTAGCTGTCCCCGCGGTTTCACCCACGTTCCCAAAAGATGTCACGTTTTCCCGGGATAAAATGTAGCCTATATGTTATTCTGGGTTATGCTCTATCTATGTGCCAAGTTGCATCTAAATTCATGTGGTAATTTTTTCGTGGAAGAGTAACAAACATCCATACATACAAACATTCACATTTATAATATTAGTAGGATATTAAAAGTCGTAAATAATAATCAAAAGAAATCTGTAATTTAATCTAAAATTATTTAGAAAATCATAAAGCGAATTGGAGTTCCAAGTAATCTTTAAAAATCTTCTTTCCAATCGTTTTTGATTACCTGCAGCGCTAATTATATTAAATATCATTGAAAAACCAAAAAAAGTCATAAATAAATTCATATCAAATTTTCCTGTTGATTAGCATAGCGTTTTGTACCACGATACAAAAGCAAGTAACAGGTTTATAGATGGGCCTTGTTAAAAGATGATATACCTAAACTTCATTGGAATTTCAAAATACCTATAGGAGCTATGAACTCTAAGATCCGCGTGGGGATAACTGTGATCCAAATTCATCATTAATATCTCAGTTTTGGTCCAGCAGGCAGGTAACTCTTTTCTAGCTAGATCTGACAGTAAATGACTAACCTTTGACAGAACTTTGAAAAGTGTTTCGAGTTTGCAGACTCTAGAATACTGGGCCTTACAAGGAGTCCAATCATGTTAGAACAGGCATTTAACATTGTAAACTAGATAGAGTTTCTAACGTTTCTAGTGCCCTCTGGAAGGCTTTCGAACCGGTGGTAATGTTAGAAACTTTGGTCTTCATAAGTGTTCTGGAGTCCATACTGAATTCTAAACAGTGGGTCAAAACTACACGGTAGTAGCTTCAATAACATTGACCTTGATAAGTGGGCTTAAACTGAATATAAATGATATTGAAAAAATTACATTTATTTTTGAAATTTTATTTGCTACGGGCGAAATCACGATAACTTGAAAATACACTTAAAATATTTATTAGTAACGAATAACAGTAAATCTACAATACGAAGTCATAAATAACGTTGACAATAAAGCTCTTGAAAAAAGTTTATGAAGGTACAAAAAATTGATTGACATTTCCTCATCCTTAGCGATAAGTAAAAAAATCTTGATTTTTAACATACGAGTAATTATCGTACTGAACAATTTCTCGAGACAAGGAAAAGCGGTGTATGTTTTATTTTGAGTTATGATTTGAGGAAAAGACACGGGGATTTCATAAGGTGATAAAAGCTTAGTGGTACTGACGAATCCCATGGCAATTATCGAACTTCCAAAACTTACAATGGGTTGGATCTTAAAAGCTTCAAAGCCCTTTGGATTTAGAAGAATTTTGCAACCACAAGCCTTGCTAACAAAGTTGAAAATTTTACATGACATGCTATATAAAAAATTACCATGATTTTAAGACCTATTCCTTTTTCAGGTGCCGCACTTGTTGATTTTATGAACAAAAATTGGAGAATGGTAGCTGAAGATTTCGGAGATCCTCTGGTGGAATACGGAGTTGCGTCGGTGATGAAAAATATAAGGAAACTATTTGATGCAGTCCCAATAAATCAGTTCACTTCCGTACCAATTCATTTGTGAAATTTATTAAAATTATGATTATTTATATAAATAAGGAACAATTTGGAAGCGTTATGATTTTGTAACACTATTTGCGTGTTAAAAACCTTCCACTTACTTCTAATGTATAACAATAAATAAGATCAAATCAAGATTTACAAAACTGTTTTCATCACACTGGACTCAAATTTTATTTAACACAGAATACGCTGAACAACACAACTGTAACACAAGTTTTATATAAAGTGGGAAATTTGAATAATAACAATAAGATAGGTGGTAGCAACACTTATAAACTTCAACATTAACATTATATCGACGGAAAACATGTCGTAGATGAAGATGCGCAGCGGCCAAGCTTCAATAAGTTCCATAAATGCCTTCGCTTGCACCCGCATCGTCTTTGGGAGGTCATAATCCATTATGATCTTGGTCACCAAAATTTTAGTTTTACTCCGAGCTATTAACAGTCTCTCACAAGCAAAAGACATGAC
Organism: Habrosyne pyritoides; assembly: GCA_907165245.1. Classification (NCBI taxonomy): domain Eukaryota; kingdom Metazoa; phylum Arthropoda; class Insecta; order Lepidoptera; family Drepanidae; genus Habrosyne; species Habrosyne pyritoides. The sequence continues at coordinate 3,683,333 of OU015592.1, forward strand.
AGCAACTGTCAAAACTGTAGTAATGCACCATATAGCAATAGATATTAAAGGACCTGGATTATTTTCAGGTGTTCGGTAATAGTAAAGAGATGTCCAAATAGTGATAACAATGTATGTAAAGGTTGACACTAAAGTCATGAAAATTTGGAAATTGAAAACTTCATTAATCAAACGGCAAATACCGCCAATAATATCGTACATCATAGCCAAGTCCCGTATCTTTTTATTCTTCGGCGAAATACGTCCGATCAAATTGAATTTTTCAACTGTAGCTGTTCTATCGCTCACAGTAAACACAGAAGTCTTATTGTTATCCTTCTCTTGAATGAATATCGTCAAATAACTGTTAATGAGTTTCAATCTTGACTTCAACATGACAATCATTTTGCAGAATGCCAGAATTTCAAGACGCTGCAATAAATACATCGGTAGAACGATGATTCTGCTCATAGTGATTTCGTCTTCTGTTAACGTGTCGATAGCTGTGCTGATTATAAAAACTAGGATGAGGATCAGCAAGTATTTGTTAGTTTGCTTGCGTGATTTCTTATAGAAATCCTCACTGGTCTTAATGTGGAGCATCGAGTCGAGGTCCGCGAAGGTTGTGAAGATGCGGATGTTTGATACGCTCAGTAAGAAAGACGCGGTTATAGCAGATGTCACGTATTGAATCAGAATCACTATGGACGGCACTTCTTCCATCAAATCAACTAGTTTAGAAGTACCTGATACAGCAGCCGGTAGTCTTAGGAATATGGAGAAGAGGATGATGTATACGGAAGTCATAAGAATGCCCAGTATTTTCATTTTAATATCTGGCGGGTGTAGCTCGCCGTCTACCAGACGGAACCTGAACATACCGAACCAGTTTTCGAAACAGATCGCCGGTTTTATTGTATAAATTACTTCTTGGATTTTATTTCTGTTATTCAACTCTTCATTTTCGTCTGTGTTCGTTTTGCTTTCTTGTTCTTTATCCACCATTTTTTTTAATTCGAGATACGTTTGTAGCGCACCAAAAATAATAATGGTTTGAGTACATTACACGCATTGACCGACGTCGTTGCTATTAATCAATCTAATGATATACCATTACTTTAATTGATTACTCGATAAATTATTAATAATTTTACGAAGTTAGCGATGTAAATGCAATTAAATTACGGTATGAAATCAATAAAAAGTAAATATACTCCTTCATGTTGTAGACAGGTAGGTAATAATGTATATACAGTTTGACAAATTAAGCAGATAGTTGATTTACTTACGTTTCAATGTAGTAAAAACTTAAAGATTAACCTATTTCTCAATTGTGCAGTTAATTCTGATGAGCAAACACCAAGGTCCGATGTATAATCCTAGCTTCTTGCTGTCTTACCCTTAAATATTATGCTAGCTGTCCCCCGCGGTTTCACCCGCGTTTATCAGGGTCATATATAACCTATTCGCGCTATTAAATGTTCCGACTATATACCCAGGGCATACAGAACAGACAAGGCATAAATAGTGTAATTCGCGGCAGTGAGTCGTTGAATTGAATATTTATCTATCAGCTTTATTTAGAAATATAGATAATAAATAAAACTTGAATGTGAATGTAAAAATAATTTATATTCAGCAGTGACATCTATGTCCGCGTGGCGAAACTACGCTAAACACACATTTCAATTGCATGGGGATATTAGTCTTAAAACTGCTACTCTGCGCTAGATGGCAGTGTAATAAAAATTCCAAAACTATCGGGTATTTTAAAAATAGATGGGAATAAAATGTATTCCACATACCGACATATAAATTATATCTTTGCTGTTTAAAGAAGATTGGTAAGGAGTTTTAATGCATTATAAGTACACACAAAGCAGGTAGTGGCTATTTCGGGAACTTTTGAACACTTGATGAAAGTTCATCTCGGGATTTATAGACTAGCTACCGTCTCGTGGTTTCACCCGCGTTCCCAATCTAAAATATCCCAGGATTATATCATCGCCTTTGTCGGGAATAGTGTAGCTATGAATTTGTGATAGAATTATTGAAATTGGTGTAGCCTGGATATCCGAGACCGGGCTTCGAAACACACAAACTTACGAAATTTACACTTTCTATTTATAATATTAATTTAGATTGAATAATTGCAACAAACGTTTAAAGTTCAAACGCAAAGTTATTATTATCTACTTAGTTGAAATGATTAACAGGATACACAAATTAAATCTATATCGAAAAGAGAGCAGCTTCTCAGATCCCAACTGTCAATGGAGGCTGAGGTCCCAGCTGATGAGCTGAGCAGTGCGGATCTGCGCTTACCGTATCGACCGCGCCGCCCATATAGGGTTGTTTATTGTATAATATCGATATATGTATTTTATGTTGTTCTTAAATTTGTAATATTTTTTAACCGACTTCATGTTGAAATAAAGAAATTTAGTATTTGTTTATAGGAAATTAACAATGATGCTTAGCTTTTAAAATATGAATGTTATAATATTCAATATTGTACCTACAGCTTTTGATAAAATTGTCTTATTATTTTTTACATTACGCAACAACAATATTAAAAGTTGTAGTGTCATATTTTTTTTATATTACATTGATCGATTTATATGGATATTTTTACTACCACCTTACCCATTTCTACTCAGAGTAGTAGAGCTCTTAGTGCAGAGTTCGTCCGGGGAAGTACTACCACCTTACCCATTTCTGCCGTGAAGCAGTAGTGCACTTGTGTTACTGTGTTTCGGTTAGAAAGGTAAGGGAGCCGGTGAAATTACAGGCACATGAGACTTAACAACTTCACGTCTCAGGGTCGACAACGCATCGGCGATGCCCTTAGTGTGCTCGCCGCCTATGGACATTTGCAACACCAGGACAATCGCCACTGCGTTGGCGCCCTTGAGACGTAAAGTTGTTAAGTCTCATTTGCCTGTGATTTCACTGGAACTATCTATAAATTTCTAATCGAAATACAGTAATGCAAGTGCACTACTGTTTTACGTTGGAAATGAGTAAGGTTGTAGCACGTCCACGTATGAACTCGAAGAGCTTCGAAGAGCTCTACTACGCCTCTGCCTGTTGCACGCAAATAAATATAAATAACGTTATTATCATCCAGGTTCTAGGGGACTTAATTACTGGTTTTAACTGTGCTACTAAGTTGACATCGACATTGTTGTTTTTGAAGACACTAGTGACTATCAGATTAAGAGGTAGACTAATTGAATACTATCTAGTGATTTATTGAACGTGTCGATCTTTCATTGTACCTGTAGAACAATTATATCGATAAAAAGCTTATCGACGTTGACCCAGCCCTATTCCCTGAGGGCTTTATGTTGGAACAGCGAGGGACGCAACGCGGCACGGCAGTGGACGGGTGACAGACGCGCGGGCGGCTGCTCCACGCGGCCCACCGCCGCACCGGCCACATCGGCCACAATCGGCCACAATCCGCCACCGATACTCCCGCACCATGGGTCAAACAGCCGGCGCCGAGTGCACTGTCGACGATGATGACGAGCCCCGTATTCGAGTTAACCCAACAGAAACATCCCTGGTATGTTACCTAACACCTCTTTTGTAAATAAAAAAGCTGAGTACGTAGAGTTCCACATACGTAGTTTGGAACGCAAACAAGTTTTCTGTGCTTACAGGGCTTGGATAATGTTACTTTGTTTAATACATATAAATTCTCAAAGTATGGATCCAATAATCCACTCGCTGGTTTATAATATAAAGGAATATTATTATGTTTGCTAGTTAAATCGGTTTATTCCATTAATACATTCTTATCGGCCTCCGTAAATTAATAATGATAGAGTTCATGTTCATTAATATCTACACGATCATGGTGCCATATGTGTGATACATACAGCAATCAATATCTCTATTTAGAAATCCCGAATGAGTGAATTTATTGGTCTCGTTTCTTCTAAGTCGTTCACGATATCTTTCGCTTCAAAAAATATCTTTTAGCTTTCTCTACGAACTCTACGGACCAACCGCAACCAAACGATCATCGATATGAAATTTTAAACCTGACTTACCATTCATTTTCAAATAAATTATTTTAATTTATTGTATAATTATTACTTGTTAATTTTTGTTTTAAGTGTTTACGTGTTTCAATTCTATATTGGTTAACCTTTAAAAAAAATTAATAGCCTAAGATGTAACAGTGCCGAGTTTTTTGCCGGTTCTTCTCAGGTGAAGGAAGACTGACTCCCGAACAGGTACCTTTAGTAGCTTCGCCCTCTCTTCACAAGTGCCCTCCTAGAGCCAGAATTACTAAATGAATTCTTTTTGGCTTGGGTTTGAATTTTATTTGCGTTTATTTTATTAGAATCTCATCTACCCTATTGCGGTAATCACAAAATTAAATAGATATTCTAATATCCCTTCAATTAGAAAGAAGATTTAAAAGTTAGGTATATCCCGTTCTACGCTATCGGTTCATACCATTAATTTAGTATTTTTCCTTACTGGCTTACATAATATAGTTTTATTCCTCAAATAAAGAAATGGGGTTAAAAAAAAGGTATTAGGTACATGAGGTCTTCCCCAAGGTAACATTAAGTACTGTTTTATTAGGTACCTATGAAATTAAATATGTAACTTATCATTTATTTCTTATTCATGTGAACTGACGAAATATATTATACATATCTATTTTATTAATATATTTCTTAAACAAAACTCTTAAAAAGTTAATTGGTGGAGGAACGGGTAATATTAAATCGATTTTGTTACTCTATTTTAGTAAAAAGAAGATCGCTATAAATACAGTTACATTTAGGTTAATAAAACTATGAACTGTGTATCGAAATTACTCATAAGTTCTTTAGTTTGTTCTGAAGTATTCAAATAAATTATAAGTATGTACATACGTCCCACGAAACCAATTTTGGCGCCGCACGCACTTGGCGCGCACTTTATTCGGAATTTGACAGTTGTCGCGCTGACGGCACCAAGAACGGTGCTTGTAAACGCGTGCGTTCGTTTTCGTGAAACGAAACGTGACGAATTCGCGACACAGCACATCTGTCAAACAATTTGAGTTGAATATTTTTTCGATATTTTTATACCGTTTGGCGTTTATGTAATTCGTAATTTGTTTTTATGTAAAATAACGTTTGACTTGATTAAATTGCTTCGAAATTCAAAAAAATATATTTGCTGTGTAATTCAAAATCGTTAACAATAGGGTTGTGTTAGCAAATCTATCGTATTCTATTGTTATTGTAAAAGTCAAGTGTAAATTCGTCAATTATTTCTTCCCTTGAACTTGCTTGTGATAAATCGTCCAGTGCCAGCTGTAGTGACTAAACATTAAATTTTTGTTGTGTACGTGTGGCGAGGGAGACTGAAGAAGAAATATGTCGAAAGTATCTCTGAATAATGTGCCTTCGAATCCACGGATCAACCGTCTACGAACATTTTCCAGGGTACGTTTTAATATTACGCTATGAAATTTTAACGCAGTCGTGCCAAGGGCTTGGTTGTGTTAATCTAAAATTAGATTTATTTGAGGTTACGTCTGGTCTTAAAATTTGTGTTCTGAGTACTCAAATCATTAGCATTTTGTAAATAACATGGTATGCAAGTAGTCAGTACAGAAATTATGAAAGTATTCTCAATGTTATGTCATTAATAAAGATTCTTTATAATGACCTTGTTAAATCAATGATTTGTGTCAAAAATGTTAGTTCTGTTTAACTTATTATTGATTTATTGGTACACCCAAGTCAGAAATCCAAAATACTTTTTATAACCAAGACAAAAGCATACTGACTAATAATAAAAAGACCAGATTAACTTTTTAAAACACTTTCTTTATGATAGAACATTATTATTTAAAAATGTGTCTAATTAGCTAACCTCTGTGTGCAGGACATGTTTATAAACCTTCATCTATAGTTATAACTGTGGTGTTGGCATAGGTACTGGAAACTATCTTTGTCCATTGTTTGTGGTGTTATCAGAATCCTAAATAATCAGTTGTTTGGTTACCATTAGCCTTAATTCTAAATATTTATAATGCACAAAGATACTGGTTTATTTACTTTCTACATATTCATTCTATTCTACTGGCTAGTATTGAATGTAAATTATTTACCTACATATCTAATGTTGTAAATAATCATTGGTATTTTGTAGAGTGCATATAGTGTTGACCCTAATGGGAGGGCAGGCAGATATGATGATAAAATAGGACAATTTCCATTATAGTTTACACTTGGTTACATAAAATAAAATGCAAAGTCCAAAAATACATGATGACATTATTTATTTGCATTGTCACAAGTTATGTAGGTTTATTCCCCTGTTAGTGAACATGTTAATGTATTTATTACTATTTTGGTAATTTGTATGATTTTATAATTATTAAATAAAATCCCATACTTGCAGTCTAAATAAATATTTTATTATTAAACCTGGCACATCACACATTTGAGTTATTTTAAAAAAAATATGCCAATTGAAGTTACCTCTCAAACTGAAACCAAAGAATTTTTTGTCAATTCAGCTAAGAAATTCTATGTTTCACACAATAATAATAAAACCAAATTGTACTGTAATTTATCTCATAATTGGACGTTTCAATTCCCTTAAAAACCTACCATTTAATCATCATGTATCATTTAACTCAAATGAGGATGTGACATCAGCTTGCCGGTTTGATCTAGAAGTTTAGTTTACGTCTCATGGCATAATCATAGTCATGGGTATGCTATATAATAGCCCCAGTGTACTCAGTGTCCCCAGGGTATTAATAAGTGGATCCCCAAATTATATTTTTTACCGAATTACCCATATATGTTAGTAATTAATAAAAAAATTGGTGAAACTGTTGTTAAAGTAATGAGACTAATTTAAATACTAAATGCATTATGCTGTATTAAATAGAATAAAAATTAATAACTACTATATTTATATAATTTCAAATAAGTTCCAGAAGAAATCACTTAATTTAGTTGGGAAGTTATTTAAATGATACTGGCATAATAAATTAAGTTTAAATTACATAATTAATAATAGTATTTTTAACCAGTCTTAAGGCTTTTCTGACTGGCCAGTATGATATTTTCGCGGCACTTATTCTGTACCGAAACATTACCTCGTGTCTTCACACGACAGTTATCTCATTTATCGGTATTTTTTCGAGGCAAATCTTTTTTTATCTTGTTTTGCCACAAGATTTTAATGATTCCTGATGGCCTGTGAGAGTTTTGCCGAGCGGTCACTGGAAGTTCGTGATGAGAGTCAGCATACCGAAACGATCCCGCCCACAGTCACACGTGCTCCGATCGGTAGTTCATATAAAAGTACCTATGTATATATGTAAAAAACATTCTAACGGATTATTTTTGTATCAGGGATGATTGTCAGGACGGCCAATTGAATCCAATTCAGCATTTTTCCCCAATTTTGTGTATATAATTGACCCAAATTGGGGCATTAAAGCTATTCACGCCAAATTCGCAATTCATCCTATATTTTTATCCGTAAATAAAGCCGACAACACAACGCCAGACGCTATTTACTTGTCCGGCGGTTTCGTAATAATCAGCTATAGTGGAGAGCGTGTGCTGGCAATTGGGACGAGTGTTATGTGCCCACTATTTTATCAATGACACTAATACATAGCAATGTCGTCAGTCTTCGCTTACCACAATTACATTATTAATTTGACCAGTTTGGTCTTAAGTATATGTCAGTCATTCTGGAAGTTGCTGGCGCGGATTCAGGGGGAAATGGGAAGTGGAAGGACCCCTGCTTTATTCACGACCGAATTCTAATTTCCCTTGTAAAATTATTTTGATTAGAACGAATTTTCTTAATGAAAGACAAAATGCCTTTGAAATGGGAAATCTTTGATCTGCAAATTATTAAAAAATAACATTGTTTTGTTAGGATAAAAATAAGGATTTTATTGTGATTCCACAGGCGCACAGCTATTAATAGCCAGAGAAATATTTACTAGGTGTATTCAAAACTACACATTTGTTGAACGTCTTGTGGATTATAATAATAAAATAAATAATAATATATTACCTTATCTCAAACAAAACGACGGCTCGAGGCTGTTATCTTAATTATCGCGGATAATATAATATGCTGAGATAGATAAACTTGTTTGCTAAGTATTTTCGCCGTAAAGAGAAACTTTGCATAATTCTTTCTTTAGCCTGTTAATTTAACAAAATTTAATACTCAATTTACCTTTTCTGTTGAAACATTGTTATTCATCCTACGGCTCTGCGGTTTGACCCTCCTTTCCGAGGGAATTAATGTTTTTATAATATAAATACAATGCCTAAGTCTAGGGGATTGTGTAGCTTTCCAACAGTGAAAGGATTTTCGAAGGTTTAAAGAAGCTTAGTTCAAACATATCTTTATACAGCTTAAATGATTCATGATACCCTAGCACCAATTAGTTCATCCAACAGGTTCAGTGAAAACGGCAATCACAATTTCCATTTGAAGGAACAAATGGGTTCGACGACGCAAATTAATACCAGTTTCAAGCAAATATAGCACTACTGGGAATGGAATCTTTTGCATTTGATGATAGGTAGTCGCTTGAATCAATTATAATAAAGATCTATATATAAGTGCCAAGGAGGTTAGATATTGAAGTGAGTTCATTATTGATAAATTTCCAAAAAACTTACGGCTAGAAAGGTGTTCAAAAATCAAACATATAATATACGAGTATATTTACAATAACAAGAGCGCCATTGCCATTACATTTTCGACCTTATATTACTGGCTTTAGGTTGTTACTATTCTAGTTAAACTAGTTACTAAAGCACGTACACTACTGCCAGGTGTTCAAAATTATATAGTAGAGAACTGTTACGAAACAATACTGTTATAAAAAATAAATGTGATGCGAACTTAACCTATTATCGAACTTGAAATAGTCGTGCCTTTGACAATGGCCGCCCAGTACAAGGCTATGTGGAAACCTTCATAGAGGGCTGACATCCAAGGTTCTATTTGTAATCAATAACGTGAATAAAACAAAATGTACTTTAATAAAAAAGCAATAAGGATTCAATGCCGTGTGGCAACATCAAATATTCATAACGGATGGGCGGTTTGGTGTAATCGTGAAAGTTGTATTTATTGTCAATATTTTTCAAAAGCTGAATCCTTGACTTGTGCCAATTTCTGTCAGTGTAAATATCTGCAGAAAGTTTCTTTTTGCTTTTGACCTGAGGATAACTCATCCATAACGGGCTGCTTCGGCTACACCTATACCTAAAGATGTTGGCTTGCATAATGTATAAAAATGGAAAAAAATACTTGTATAAAATTCAGTCAATTTACGATTAAAGGTCTATCCACACATATCAGGGCCGTGCTCGGGACGTGGACGTGTCGTACTTCGTCAGGGGTTCAAAAAATATCGTTGCCTATATTTTATATGAACTCGTTCACACACGTCCGTGTCCGGAGCGGCGACGGAGCTAGGCAACGATATTTTTTTGAGTCCCTGACGGATCACGGAACGTCAACGTCCCGGGTACGGTCCTGATATGTGTGGATAGACCTTTATGCGGAACAAACAGAAATGTTACCTAGAAATAACATAATACAGAACATAAATCGATGGCGACTACATTGTTTTGAGTTGGCGATCCACGGCATTTATAGGAAGTAATAACAATGGATAGTTGTGATGCCAAGTATGTGGATATTATATTGTGATCAGATTTTTAAATAGGTCGGATATGAAATACATCCTTACTGAACATCAAGGCTATGATGTAAAATATTATTTCCTAGCTATCAATTAAGTTATATTTATTTTCCGTGTGCCGATTTGATGAAATGAAGCATATGATGCCCAAAGCTACGTTCCAGTACTTGTGAAACCGTATCAAAATGTGTATAGTAGTTTCCGAGATATACCTGTAGAACAGGAACAAGCACAAAGTTTTGTCTCCCTTCATCAACCGCAAGTTTTAAATACAGATAAATATTATCAATGTATAGACACGATGGTTCTGCAGTTCTACTTTTATTCATGATTGCTTATCTTAACTAACTGCACGCTATGGTTTCTCTTTTGACCTCTGAGAGTGCTGAAGAAAAAAATATCCTATGTGGTTATTATATGGTTCATTAGCATCGTTATATAATTAACCGTTGGATCCTTAGATGAACTATATTTTAGCAAGGTTGATTTTGCTTTAACATTCATAGTTATCAAAACGGACCATTTAGATCTCGACAAATTTTAGTAAAGAACCGTTTAACCTGCAAAATCGAGCAAAACGTGAAACTGTTCGAGTAGGTATACCTACCAAAAGTTTTAGAACTCGCAACAGTGCGACATAGCTTCAGTAATAATCGATTTGACCCGCAAAAACGTGACCTACTGGAAATTTTTCAAATGGCCCTTCGGTTGGCAACAATAAAACGAGGTGTTTGTTTATTGTTACATTGTTTGCAAAGTAAATGGATCGAAAGTGTTACAGTTTTATCCTACTGCATGTTTGCTTATTGTTGAGTACATAAATGACAACCGATTGAAGTGTAAAAGTGGAAAATCACGGCTAACTTACGTGTAGTGTAGGCCCTGTTTATAACGTGTTATAAACTACACAATTACATTTAAAATTGCTATTTCAGTTAATATAGTGATTGAAACGTCGTCAAAATAAACTTAGCAAAATTTAAAAGAAAGAATCTATTGTCTGTTCTAAATGGATTGATAAACAATACATTAAGAAAATGAGTCCATTGCTCCAGAATTTTATTAATGAATCATTAAGGTCAAGAGAATTAGAACAAGGGACGGTCAATACAAATCATTTTAAGGTATTTGAGAATATCACGTTGAAATCTAATTAATTAAATCAGTCTAATAAAATATATTGTTCAAAGTAAGGCAATATCTAAGGCAAAGCGTTTCTTTTATCAATTATTAGGGTAGGAACAATCTTGTCGATAGATAATATATATGTAATGAATATAATACGTAAATTTATCGAACTCAAGTAAGATTGGGTTAATCTTGGGATTTTTTACAAATTTATTACCGATGATTTCATTTCAGTAAATGCAGTCGTGTCAGTTTGTTATCAGTATTTCCTTTTGCCATAAATATAGAAAGCATACATAAATTGATGTATATTCTATATTATCTGCTATATTTACGCGGTTTTACCTGCGTTTCTTAGATAAATATCTATCTATCTTTAGCTGTCCCCCGCTGTTTCCCTCGCGTTCCCGAGGGATATAACATTTTCCCGACACAAAAAGTATCCTATGTGTTATTCCAGGGCATTTTCTAAATATGTCCCTAGTTTCATCCATCTCCATTTGTGGGTACCCCTATCCCTACCGAGCTATACCTTCTGGTGATGAGTGCACTTTTTGTCCATTTATTTCTACCGGTAGGGATAGGTGCACTGCCCATTACCGAGTGGTACACTTATCCCTACCGAGTTATCCCTAATGGTAGGTATAAGTGCACGATTAGGTACAGGCACATGAGACAAATATACATTGTATATTGTTTTACTTCATTTATTAGTAACAAAAAAAAAGGTTTTGTATGATATCGATAAATGCGGGTGAAACCGCAGGGGACAGCTAGTTATTATATATACCTATGAGAAGATTCGATGAAATACAGATGGATTCTGTGAAGGAAGTAAAGTATGAGTTAAAATGGTGTAAATACTAAGATGGCGTGTTATAAGTTTTAATGGACCAATAATTGGGCCAAGGCAGGCAGATGCTGATGATTACACATCTAGATTATTCTTTACTGTGAACTAGCTGTTTCCCACGGGTTCACACGCGTTCCCGTGATCCCCGATGTTAGTTGTCCTCAGGATAAAACGTATACTGCGTGTTAATGTACTCGTATATGCCAAGCTTGGTCCGAATCCGTGAAGTTGTTTGAGTGAAAGATGAACAAACATCCATTCACCCATGCTCACAAACTATCGCATTTATAATTAACTAGCTGTCCCCCGCGTTCCCGAGGGATATCACATTTTCCCGGGATAAAAAGTAAGCTATAAGTTATTCCAGGATATGCTCTATGTGCCTAGTTTCATCCATATCCGTTTAGTAGTCTTTGCGTGAAAGTAACAAACATACAAATCTTTCCTCTTTATAATATTAGTATAGATATAGATTTCAATTAAATTCGATATTTTTTTCATTCGCGGACTTATAATTCAATATATACAATGAGAAATATAAAAGCAATTAAAATTAAATTACCTAGTTACTATATTATACTATATTTATAACAAAATCGAAAGTATTACTAAAATAAAAGGTCCTGTAAATGTTAATAGCAGATAATAGCTAAATCAAGAAAAATAGAAACTAAAAAGGTTGACAATTTTTTCCGAGTTAATATATGCTATATTTTTACAAGATTATCGTGAAGTCTGATCACCTATATGGAATCCGATAGCATTCCAAATAATAGTTCAAATAGGAGTTCAAAGTGACTGGTAGGTACTAACATATATTATAATACCATATGTTAAAATAAATAAATAAAAAGCCGTTTTATTCCATATTTGTAAGTTACAAGTTAATATTATTTTTTTATAATCTTTTTTTGTTGAAAAATGGACCCCTTTTTGGGTATTGGCTTTATTATCTTTCTTACCTTCATCCATTCATAACATTTGTATGCCTCCATTCAATTATCCTGCAGTCAGTCTACCTCGTTATCAAGGTGTTCTATGAGTTGTGACTCGTATGCATAATGTTCATTGAGTTCCAATGACTGTTTCAAAGTCGATCATTTATGCATTCCCAAAATTAGAAGTGCTTCAACATGTGTCATCGCCCCATATTGAGCAGATCATGTGTTTTATTCTGTTTAGATAACTGTTTATGTGTTATCATTCCATACTGTATGATTTCCTGTTTTGTTTAAATAATGATTCAAACGTATTTCGTAATAGTTAAGTTTTTGGACAAAAATGATTTTGAGTTTTACTATGTACAGTAGATGTTTTGAAAATGCTTTTGGCAAATAATATTTAGCTATTAAGCTATAATCAAATAAGGAAAATAAAATGTATCTATTAACGCGGAATAAATAATAATATATTTGTCAAAAACATTTTCTAAACGTAAAGTAGATAAAAATTAAACATGGTAATTGTATTTCTGTGTACAGAAGCATAGCTAAAATTGAAAAAGGAAAAAGAAGTTCAAGATTTGCCAATGATTCATAGATCCCAAAGTAACTCGTTTCGGGGTCACCAGTGATTTTCTAGATATAATTGTACCTTAAAATCAATCCGGCGTTTAACTAAAATTGTTATGTGTATAAATCTGGGCAGAAAGCCAATGTGAACAGCTCAACGTGTTTAATATTAAGCATCTTGGTGGGAATAGTCCAACAGGTAAATATTTGCTTTTAACTCTATTTCTGCAAACATAACCAACACACAATAGGTAGGTATTCATTCTCTAATTGCAAGTATGCAATGTTTTAATGAGAATCTCTGATTATGCACTCGATCACATGTTCTTTTGTTGTGTCGTAAAAGGTTAGCATTTCATCCCGACTCACACTTGGTATTTATATTCTCTATGCGGAGTACATTGGAAACTCATATTTCAATTGTACGTGTTTCACGATGTGCTAGTCTTGCAGCATAGACAAATTCTGTTTACGTATGTATTCCTGCTTCTATTAATTGAATATTCTGCTGAACGATAAATTCTGAGATGTTCTATACTTTCTAAGAGTATATAATGTAAGTATGTAAAATAAATAAATAAATAATGTTTATTTCTAATTTTATTTAATTTATTAAATGTATCTTGGATTAATTTGTATTCCAAAAATAAATACTAGAAATTTCAGTAAATCCGATGGACTAGAATTTGATATTAGAATAGAATGCCGGATCTGTTGTCGGGCATATATCGAAGTAATTATAGCTGTTATCAAGATCAGTGTTGATTAAGATATTAAATTATCGAATTACTTAACTATGCTCGCATTGGTCTTATCAACTGTCACTTCCATTCGATTTTGCAACTAAAGTGGCTGTTGTGAAGTTACTCCGTGGTTTTATTGTAAAGTGTTTTACTCCGACTTCTAGTTGTTGTCTACATTTTAAATATGGTATGTTGGTATTGCTTCTTCTTAATAATTTTTCCTGACAAGTTATTCTGTACCATTCAGTTTTGAATTAAAACAAATTGCTTCTTTTTAAACTAACGAGCTCATTTAAATTATAGGCTCGTTAGGTAGGTAATCTTCATTTGAGGTGATTTTTTTGGGTCACGAAACCATGTCTTGTTATTATTGGAAAATTTGTGTCAGCAATCACGTTGTAGTATCCAAAAACTATAATTTGCCTGCCCTGTTTCCAATAATTCAGTGTTATACATATTACTACTGTCTGACGGCAAACGTCTTATGGAATTTTTGTTGTCGATTTGGTGCCGGGTATAATGTCCACGTGCCATCGGTATACTCCTAGTCGCCTCCTACAACTCCGAGTACTGTGCGTGTGTAATGAGTGTGTTATGGGGCCGTTCATAAAATACGTCACACTAAAATCTGCCTTTTTTTGACCCCCTCCCCCCCATTGTCACGCTGTGTCACACTTTTTGTGACCCCCCTAGAAATATTTCGTCACAAAAACTAAGACCCCCCCATGCTGAGTATGATAAATTCTAAATGATAGTAAATTCTGAAAATTAAAAATATTAATTTAGTTATTGTAATAAAATTTAAATAAATTAATAAATACCTTTCACAACGAACATATAGCTATGCGCCAGGTTAATTTTCGATTATCTTCGACTGTGAGGACTCGGCTCATTGCCGAACAAACATTGGCTGTACGTGATATTCATAGAGGCCAGCTGGACTACACCAGCAAGGAATATAAAAAAAAAACGGCGAACGTCACGTTGCCGTATACCCCCCGTCCCCCCTTGTCACATCTTGTCACACTCAGCCAGACCCCTCCCCTCCCCTTGTATGCGAACGTATTTTATGAACGGCCCCTATGTAGTAATGATAATAATCGTTTAATTGACTCAAAAAAGTAGAAAAATTATAAATGTTTGCTCTTATTCAAGATACATGAAGATTGTAGCACATTTTGACCATTGATGCCTAAACTGTTCTAAACAAAGCAACTGTTCTATAGACATCGATATCCCATACCCTTTCTGACAAATATGTACCTGTTATTTAATTTATAAATCAGTGATCTTTGTGTACCTGTTCGATTTGGTTTTTAGGTTCACTAGGTTAAAGATTATATGATAGTAACACTGACACACAGACTGCAATTTAAATTGAGGAAATAATTTGACTACTTTGATCCCACAAAGTTTCCAAGCAAGTTGTAAAAAATAAATCTAAAAGTATCGATTAATACATTCATGAATAAAATTTATTTGCCATTATACAAGAATCTCTTGTCCGATTATAACAAACGTTTGATGTAGAGTACTGCGACAGGCGTGCGTTACTAATCAATTAATGCCAATCGAGATCACGTGCGCGAATGCCTGCCACACGACCAAACCACGTTGCTTCGTACAGAGCTACGATAAACAGCTACTAAATTGACCTGAAATTTCAGCACAATACAATTTTTGGGACACTGTTCATAGGAATTTGAGCCTTAAAAAATTGAATTCGATACAAATGACCTTAGCGCCACCAATATTTTGGAATCTTCCTATCATACAATGTAGGATTACCTAAAGATAATAAGTGATAATCCAATGTGTACAGCTGTATTGTTTCTCATGCCTAATGAATTTGATAGTCGTTGATCCGTCAGGTTGTTTCAACGTTGCTACCTGGTCGAGTTAGTAGAATAATAGAAATGCACCATCGAGGTCTCGAGGCATGACTTGGCTGCATTTAACACTTAACGTATCATTGCTATTGAATTTAGAATTTTCTTCCGTAACCGTAGCCTTATGGGGATTTTCCGTTGTTAGTTGTTTACAAGGTTCTGTTATTTCTGGTATAATGTTTAATTGTGTTGTATGACTGTATGAAGCTAATAAAAGGCCATTATTGATTAATATAAGGGGATTGTTTATTAATAATATTATATTTGATCACACTATTTCAAATTGCAGCTCTGTGGAATATTTATATTACGATGCAAATATTTACTCAAAACAAATTGGCTTAGATGGTGCATTACGCTAAATTGACTTATAAGCGTTTTTCTTTTGCTGATGTTTTATTTTTAAATATTTTAAGGCGATGAATCAGCTCAGACAGTTCATTACACTGTTCCTCTTTTGTTTATTGCCCTTGGCTTTTCGTTTTCCACGAAAGCAACGATGAAAGTAGATTTTTGGGTTTATTTTTAGGTTTTAATTAGGTATTTTCTCGATTCACTGTTTAGATAAAATTCAAATTTAGTTCAATGCTTGCTTTACATTATTAATTGTAGTTTAAACAATGCGGATTCAAACGCCTCGCATGAATTGTAATGAAATCTAAGAATTCTTTGTATTACATACAGGTAATGCACTAAACAATTTCTGAGATCACATAAGTTTCCTGGTTGCGTCTTATTTTCCGCGTCTGTTTACTGGAATGAGGTAATAAAGGGATAACAATTACGATATATTGTTTAGCAATTAGATCATAATGTAACTGATCTTTGGTCTAGAAATAAAATTGGATGCGCAGTATTTAGCTTCTAGACTTGATCCTAAAGAAGGTTCAGTCTAATCCGCTCGCTCACTAAAATCGGGATGTTAGTCATGTTGATTGATATGATCAACTATGCTAACAAAATAAATCATTATGCTAGACTCTGTTAACACAAACAAGGTCGAATGCCTGGCTGCTACCCGCTACTGCAAACAAAACGATGCTTGTTACATTGAGAACTGTGGTTAAACTTGTTCCTGCGCAATTAAATGGGAAAATAATGCCATGGGACCCAGTTTGCAACCAGCGTTAAGGGCTTTTGTGTTAGTTGTCAAGACGTCTGGAGTTGATAATAAAAGATTTTTTGGGAATGACAATGGTTTTTTGCTCGACAGCGTGTCCTTGACTACAGAATGAAGTGTAGCATCTTTCAAAGTTGTAAAACCACGTATCGATTGGATTATATCTGATTCTGTCTCTCTCTACCTTGGCCTATTTTTATTTTTACTTCAATATTTATAGTTTCATAGGTAGTTTTAAAAATAGTTTTATACATAATTTCGTTTAAACAGTTTTCGCGATAGATATTCACAGGGCCAACTGCTAATCCGCACTTTGCACTGTAAACACTTCCTATAGTAAAGTTTCCTCTCGCGCACCATAAGCAATGACTCATAGTAAGTCCGTCGTGTTGTTTATATGATTTTAAATTGGTTTCATTATGAGCGACACTTGTAAAAACATGTTTAGAACTCATTCATATATTTTTGGTGTACTCAATGACCTTTTTAATTAATTCATGTCATAGCTGTATATAAATAATATACTCGTACTGTATAATAAATAGTAAATAAATAAATATCCTGGGAAATTCTTTATACACGGCCATCTGATCCCAAACTAACCAGAGCTTGTACTATGGAACCCAGATAACTGATATACTACTTTTTATTTTTCTGAATACATACATATATAGATATTTACACCAAGACAGAACAAACAGACATGTTCATCCACACAAATGTTTGTCCTGGGTGGGAATCGAATCCGCGACCTTCGACTTGGCAGTCAGGGTCGCTAACCACCAAGCCAATTGGCCTGTATACTATTATATTATATGTGGTTTGTAAATATTATCATTGTGATATAGTTTGTATGTGAGAATTCATGTTAGTGTTCCTTGTATAACAGTTTATTAAACTTAAAGGATCCTAGCTCTAACATTTGACGTGCCTTTGATAATTGACAAGCGGCTGGTGTGCAGCATGAAGAACTGTTAAAATAATAATGGAATGTCACTCATTGGAAACAATGTGTTATTTCTCCTCCGCTCTGAATTTGCTTATCTACACGATTAATGTATTGAAATAGTGTAGGTTGTTGATAAATAGGCATATTGACGCATTATACGATACCTAATGATTCCAAATGTTTTAATGTGAAAGTTTGTGAGGAATGATCTATGGATGTTGGTTTGAAACAAAAACTACCGATCAGCTTTGGATAAAAACTAGGCACATAGATAGAGCATGCCCTGAATAGTCCCTACTAATATTATAAATATGAATGTAAATTTGTTTGTTACGCTTTCACGCGAATACTACTAAACTGATCATAATGAAACTTTGTGCACATATTCTTGGAGGTATTGGAAGCGCCATAGGACACTAGATACTTTTTTTGGGAAAATGTTACATCCCTCGGGAACGCGGGTGAAACCGCGGGGGACAGCTAGTATAGATAATGTTTATCCCGGAAAAACGTAACAACCTTCAGAGTGTTCGGGGAACACAGCTAGTGTCCAAGCACACATAATGAAAATCAGATTACAGATATACTACATATGGTTGTCTAAATACACACGTATTTTTTCTGGAATGCACTAGGCGCTAGCCTCTGATGCCTTGTAAACCCTTCCACGGACAAATAATGTTATGCTCAGACCGATCAAACAAACTTGTTTTCACATAGATGTTTTCATCAATCATTACTATTTATGTACCATGACGTTAACCCATTAACTCAAACCGTGTAAATAGATACTTATATTATTCTAACAATAATAATAACTGCGGTTGTGGAAAAACTATTTCATTGTCCTCTAGCTCGTGTAATATACGATAAGTCGTATATGCATTTTGTATATAACTAGCAATATACTAATTATTCTACGCGCTGGTGAAACCTTGTAGTCTATCCTTGTTAAATTATTTATTAATCGCCAATGGCATTGGAAATGAAATCCATAGTCTCGGGCAGAATTGCCATGATCTTATTACTTATTAGCGTATTATAATTCCTACCTATTTGTTTTATGTCAGAGGATGGAATAATTTCACTCTTCTCTCTCATTTTATCTCATTTGTTTGGAATAGTGTTCTACTGGTTCAATTTTGTTTTAATGGTTACACTGAATCTCGTCAGTAAGCCACAAAACAAAAAAAAAACGATTCTCAAACATATGGAATATGGTACTTTTCGAATCTGTATATATATGTATCATTATAATATATATACAATATATTACAATATCCCCCGCGGTTTCACCCGCGTTTCCGAGGGATATAACATTTCTAGTCACAAAAAGTATTCTATGTTATTTCTAATACCTCCAAGAATATGTACAAAGATTCATGGTGATCGATTAAGTAGTTTTCGCGTGAAAACGTAACAAACAGACTTACATTCACATTTATAATATTAGTTGGGATAGGTATCGGCGGCAAGGATCTTAGTTACTATTCTTGGGAGAGACCATATTAAGCTTGTATGGTAGTTAGATCTATACGTATATAACGTATAACTTTGAATTACCTATATTACTTGCTATACTAAACTAGCACTTTTTTATATCGCGCTATCCATCAGAAATAATCACGACACAAATTACAGTCATGAGCATAAATATGTAACCATCAGTTCTTGAATATTGCTTATTTCATGATTCACACATTAATGTCTCTTCTTTAATTGGTAGACGGCTCTATCTCTATTACATCAATTCTATCTCTTGAGTAGTAACGTGTAAGTGTAAACCTAGCTTCACCAAAAGGCGTGGGCGAAAATTTTATTAGAAACGCTTACAAAATTTACGATTGGCGACAATAAAAGCATGATGAATGCAATAACACTAAAATAGGTATGACGTCATGTACTTAAATACGATTGTTAATTTTAATGCGATTATAGCATCTGTTTTTGTTTTAACAAGTCACGGTAATTATTTAGGTAGGTACTTCTTTGTGGTCCAATAGTTAAAAAGCTTGTTCGTTTGTTCTTTATTTAAATATTTAGTATTCAGACTTTATTCTTAGCTTTTAGAGGACCTAACTTGAATTGTCCTAATTTTATATGATAGAAATAAACCTATAAACCGCATTCATCTGATGGTAAGTGGTCACCGTCGCCTATGGTTTTTTTCAACACCAAGGGCTGAACCAATGCGTGGTCGACCTTAAGGTGTAAAGTTAAGTCCTACGTCACCTAGCTTACAATTTCACCAACCCTTAACCTTTCGAATAGGAATGTGTATAGCAGTTCCTTCCCGGACGAACTCTGCAGATTTACTCCCCAGAAACCTTGTAAAATGTTATCTATCCTCCTAGTTTTTCCAGTTTAACTCGAGCCTTAAGCTTCCCTAAAGGCATACTTAGTACTTAAGTTATAAATAACTGAGGACTAGTTTCTTTTTTTTTACAATGCGGTTCTGGTGTCAACATACTGCATCGAAACTGCGTCACTGTTGACCTGCCGTTTGTATGTAGTTAACTTAATACCATAGTGTGTATAAGCGGTTTCAGCGATTTATTTATCAACCATGGTCTCCTTTTGTTTACTATCAAAATGTATGAGCTTACATATGCTTTAAATGCAGTTGGGAATGAAATCAGTTGAATTAATATGATTAAATAACAAAGAAATATATAATTTATAGATATGACCTAAATGTCTTAGTATTGTATATAAGTCAATATTTATTTATTAATAAGGTTATAGTTAAATAGTTATGCGTAACCTATTAATACAAATGCATTTAAACTAGACCGTAACCCTAAACTCGTATAACACAGCATGCAGAAATGATACTAACGCGTATAGTATATATATAAGGTATAAAATTTAAGGTAAACTAACTAACTATAAGATAAAACTCTAACCAAAATAAAATACAAAATGTCTTAAAACAAATTTAATAAAACAATAAAAATATGAAACAGATCAAAATGTATTGACGTATCTCTCATTCATACCACCAAAAAGCCCCCACATCCAACTTATTTCAGAAAATTAAAATGGAAAAAGAATATTAATTGCTCATCTAAATTGTTAAATAAAAAAATGGTTATCTTTGTTTCAGACTGAAAGCGAAACATCATGCGAGGAGGCAGCAAGACTGACGGCGGAAGGGGCGGCGGAGGCCGACGATGAAGAGGCCTTTGACTACGGGGCCCTGCCCCCTCCCCCCGACGGGGGCTACGGCTGGGTGGTGGTCTTCGCCTCGTTCATGTGTAATCTGATCGTAGACGGCATAGCCTACACCTTCGGCATATTCCTGCCTGAATTGGTGACGTATTTCGGCGAAGGAAAAGGAACCGTTGCGTGGGTCGGCAGTTTGCTGTCTGGAGTATATCTTGCGGCTGGTGAGTCGAACGTCAATATTTGAATTTGGAAGTGATTGGAACATCGAATCGATCGTTTGACTTGTTGATATACTATGTTACGTTGCTTCGCAAATAGGCTCACGTGATTAACTAAAGTTGTATGTATACTTACGAACCCTGAAAGTGGAAATCTCTAGAGAGAATTTATATGTTGACTTTCGCTTTCGAAGAAGTGACCCTTCGTAAACTTGGCTGGATAGGTATTTAGGCCACGTGTACAGTTGGACAAACAAACCAATGTTTTATTGTTCTTTGGCATCCTTTATCGAATCCGTCCTTGATTATACTTTGAAAGGAAACCTTTTGTTAAAATCTTTCGAGAATTTTTGGTTCAACCCTTCTATCCTATTAATATCGTTAATGCGAAAGTGAGTGTGTTGTCCTATTATATTCGAAAAGGAAACGCTACCTCTACGGGTAGATATAGCTGACAGAGTGGAGAACATAGGCGCTTTAGCAAGGAATCTCGGGTGTTTTTAATTCACTTAAAATCGTACGCGAATAATAATGCTTGTGTCGTTATGAGCGCAGAAATAATAATAGATGCCTGAAGTAAATTATCGTCTATGTTGCTTCGTGTAATAGATAAATACACGCGAACGTCGATCTTAATCAAGTCGTAACTATCATTGTCGCTTGCAGATAAGTCACACATCCGCCCACTTATTCTCCACGCGACCTTAATCATCTGCCGAAGCAATTGCAATGTACCTTCGACATTATTCCTTTTTCGGCGCTTCGTCAATCGTCCCCGTCTATTTCCTATCAATTCGGGTCACGTTGTCCATTGCACACGTTCATTATTCATGACGACTGCATGCCGTATACCTACATATAACCACTCGTGTTACAGTGACAATGTAGGTATCTAACTGTGCAATTATTTATTCATTTACATACCTAAACTTGAACGCTATGATAGCCGTTTTGACGTTTAACAATGACAAAGAAAAATAACCTTTATTCCTTCATGGTAGGTGCATCTATTGATCCAACAGCTAATTGTATGATGATGGAAATCAACCTTATTTCAAAGCAATACAGTTTCTTCTCCTATGACAATCTGAAACGTCAAAACGGCCATCATAGCGTGCCGGTAGTATAGTGGCCAGTAGGTAAATGAGTTGTAATTTATGTTGGTAGGATAAAATGCGTCGATAGAATATCGTTGTTGTTCTATCCTATTCCGTGCTATACAACAATTATAAATTGTGCTGATAAGAGACCAGTATTTTTTAGTTTTGTATTTATGATCCAACTCTAAAATGCAGGTCGTCCAAATGCACCATAAATGTTGAATTTATATTAAATTCTAAAGAGTTAAATTGCGGTTGACCTAGTTGCTAATTAGGTCGGTAGCTTTCAAATCTATGAAATTGTATGTTTGGACCCATTTTATTCCTCATGGTTCAATCCGGACTTACGTTGTTTTGTTTTCAAATTACGTCCGCGTCACGTGTGAGAGTTATAGCGTCGTGAAGTTTTAAAACTAATATTGAAGGCTGTAGCCTAATGGTAGTGACGTTGAATACCATGATGAAGGTCGTGGATTCGTATTCTAGAAAGAGCTGGAGCTTTTAGCGAAGGAAACCATAGTTGGTGCTAGTGTACTTTATATTGAACTTGCGAGGCAGATCTCTTCTTCCTTGAGTGCTAACTACTGTCAGTCACATAATCACTAAATAATATGGTGGAATTTAGACCCTAATAAGCCTGTACCATTTAAAAACGCTCATCATTCTCCTACAAACATTGTAAGGTAATCCTTGATTGTCTGATATAAATAATACGTTACGCTTATGCTATAATCTAACATATTTAGCGAGTTATCGATGTAATTAAGTACATTAAATCGCTTTGTATTTTATAACACGAAGTTTATCGTTGGGAATGCAAAAATAGATTGTATCGTTATTTTTAATTCCCGTACTTATGTGGTGCCTAATCGCGTAGTAACATTATTTGATTAAACTTTACTTTATCAATTGTTTCACTATTATCTAGTATTATCTTTTTAAATTGTCATTGACCTGATTCAAAACACTTGATCGGAGATACAGTTACTCCCGATAATGTAAAGGCTAGGTTAGTGTGTCGGTATCGCTATCGGCTATCGTCTATCGTTGATTCTTTAATGCCATAAAATCTACCAGCATGACCTTTTAAGACAACTGTCTCAAGTTCATAGCAACCTTTCCTAGATAGGCCCCTCTCTTTCTCTTCATCATGTCAGGGTTATCTTTTTGGCATTGTATGGTATAAGTGCACTCTTAAATTAGGCATCTCACATTTACTGGCTCTACCACCATTTTATATGTTCCCTTAAATTATTTGTGTCTCTCTCTAATGTCACTTATCGTTACATTCCGACGATTTTTATATTGAAAACGATTCGGTTCGCCTTCAGTTAAATCTCAAGTATCTACGAAAGTTTTTGAGCAACACACAAAATATTGCTATTTCCTTTGCAATTCCAAATTCCAATGAGTCATGCCATAGCAATCGCATGGGTACTAAATGTCAATTTAATTTTAATTATATATACCACTGTTTACATAGACCTTGACACGACACGTGTGTGTTTATGGCTAAACAAGTGCTTACTCGTACTGTTAGCGACAAAAGCAGCAGAAGAGATCGTTTACAAAATACCTGTACTACCAGCTTTCCCCAATATGTAAGAACGCGGGGGACAGTTCCCCCGCGGGTCCACCCGCGTTCGCGAGGGATATAAGCTCGCGTTTAGTTAATTTTTAATTATCTCAAATACTTTGCATCGAAATTTTATTATGTAAAAGGCAAATATTATCTACATAAAATTACCTTGGTGATAGCATATTTTATTTTTGTAGGGGTCCATACACTGTACATAGGGGCATCTAAAGAATACCTCATAGTTTTTACCCCTTACTTTCCCTCCTTTAGGGATGAATTCGTATAAAAGTTGAAATACGTATTACTTTATTTCATACCAAAAGGTTAAATATGAATTTTCTGATCCTTACGAATTCTGGAATTGTGGATTATCCATACGAACTTTCAATCCCTATTTCAACCCCTTCAAGATTATTTTTTGAGACAAAACATACCTAGCCTATGTCCTTCCCAAGGATATATGTATATCCTTGCCAAATTTCATTACGATCCGAACAGCTGTTTAGTCGTGAAAAGGTAACAAACGAACTGAGTTCGCATTTATAATATTGAGTATACATAAAGAAAACAGTTTAACATTTCTATATTATGTATTAGTTTAAGTGCACAAGTGTCTTGCAAATTTAGATCTGTTAAGATACTTATGTCGGTGATCGTACCATCTTTCCTTGACTGCATGATAAACTAAACTAGCGGCACGCTATGCCCATTACGACGATCAAGATGTCATTGAAAAATATACTTTATTGCTTTTGTTATAAAGTGCATTTATTGATCTAATAGTTGAATGTATGATTATGCAGATATACCTAATCACAAAGCTATAGGGTTACTTTTTCTATGACAAAGCAAGCTACTTTTAGGTGTCGGTACTTATCATTTGCAAAGATATGCATAATATTAGGTGCTGAATAGAAAGCACTCTTATCGCTGACATGTTGACCTGAACATTATCTCAAGAGTTTGGGTTATTAAACTTCTGTAAATTATCTATCTCTCCATATAATGTGATATAATTTTATGTCTGTTTGTAAAATTAACACATTTTTTATGATACATGCGATGTAATGTTTGGTGAAGTTACCACCGATTTGGAAGTTAGCCTTTTTTTGCCACTTAAATATTCTTGGAAATTAACTCCCTTACTAAGCAAAGCTTGCACTATGGAAACCAGATAACGGATATACATTTTTTTTCCAAATTAATATTTATAAAGATATTTACTTACCCACACATAGAACAAATTAAGATGTTCATCGTTCATGTACACAAATGGTTGTCCCGGGTGGGAATCGAGCTCACGACCTGTGGCGTAGCAGTCTGGGTATTTACCTAACCCTACTGGCCATTCAAACTTTAACCGAGAAGAACTGACAATAATTATTTAATTGATAAACACTTTTAAACTCTATATAATATTCCTTCCAAGTGTTTTAGGTGTGTATTTGGTAGTCGTTTTATAAACATGTACAGTACATCATTGATTTGTGAAATATTTTGCGACTTTAATACCGCTTCATAAGGTTGTTTTTGCGGAAAAGAACCAGAGAATTAAATTACTCTTAGAAACAAACTCAGACTTATTACATAAATTTTTTTAGTCTCACTTATAATATTTAAGCGTTATAAGGAAATTATTAAATTAAAATGTTAAATCAATGCGAGCGAAGTCGCACCCCACAATCAGTATCGAATAATTATATTGTGATGTACATTATGTATTCATCGTACATAATATATTCTACTTTATTGTCAACAAATATAACTTCCCCGATTACGCCCCTTCAATGGTCGTATCTCATTATTACGCCATACCGATTGCGTAAAAGTTATATAGAAATTCTATCATTTTGGTGACAAAACATTACAACAAACTGTAAACCACGTTGTAAGTTATGTATTTTATTTAATTACCGTTGTAATAATGTCCCTTGAACTCGATAGCGAGTATTTAATGATACACCGAGATGCAGAGATCATGTTTGCAATGTAGGTTTTAGCACGCGGTCAGCAATTATAGGTAACTTAATAAATAGTTTTACTTAGTATTTGTGAACGTCGCGATTTGCGACGGCGTGTATAATTTTTCGTATGTCCTCGCTTAACTGGCACAACGTTGTACTTGTTTTGGTAATTAAATTGTCAAACGATGTTAATGAGTCTGGTATCAACTAGCTATACTTCGTGGTTTCACTCGCGTCCCCGAGGGGTGTTACGTTTTCTCGAGATAAATAGTGTCCTTGTGTAAATTGTGTCATATCGCATCTAAATCTGTTAGTTTTTGCGTGAAAGAGTAATAGACATCCACCAATATTTCGCATTTATGATATTAGTAGGATCTTGTTCCCCGCTTTCACTCACCCTCCCAGGATAAACCTTAGGAATTGTATAAAGGACATTCTTCGGGCCGATTCTATTGTGTATTGTTAAACTCATTTGAATCTATGTAAATCTCTTTCAATTTTAATAAAGGTAAAGGCTTAAATTTAGTGTAGTCCTGACGAACTCGCTTTTGCCATGTTTTATTAGTGATGTAATGCATTATAAAACAGTTAAAAATTAACGAGTTTGCTTAAACTGATAGGATTAAGAGTCTTCAGGCGGTGAAGGCTCGTAACAAGAGTCGGGCGTTCGAGTCCTACAATGAGATTGTGTTTTACTGAAGAACATCATAATGAAATTATAGCACAGAGGTACTCTATAGCAGCATTATGCAGGCTACCACCCTTAAGAAAAAAAAATTGCCAGTTCCGTTCTAGCCTTTGTGGCTTTGGCCACATCATCACTTACCATACGGAGTAAAAAAAATTCAAATCTTCCTCACTCTCCTCACCATTAGGAAGAAAAAGAGAGGCTTATAGATGAAACTAAACCTTAGTTTGTTGCAGTGCAGACTCGACCTTTTCCTCAATAGTATAGTATACGACTAGAATGACAGATATAATAATATTAATTTATTTTCCAGGTCCTGTGGTATCAGCGCTATGCAACAAATATGGTTGCAGAGCGGTTTGCGTCGCTGGCTCTTTTGTCGCGGCGATTGCTTTCGTCCTATCCACATTCAGCAAAAGTGTCACCATGATGATGATCACATACGGCCTAATTGGAGGTAAATGTCACTTGTATAAATCTTTTGTATATATATAATAACTAGCTGTCCCCCGCAGTTTCACTCGGGTTTAATGATATCATATATAGCCCTATATCCATCTACGATTCCGCGTCGAATGGTAGCAGTCCCATCTCGATATGTTGCCACGAATAAACGTATTTTCTTTCTTTCTTTATTGCTATATATATAGATGAATGTTTGTATGTTTGTGCCATATGTTTTCTTATACTATTTATCAGACAGCAATGAAAATTTTGTGACTTGTTCTATATACGCTCGTTATGTGTCTAACATAAAAATAGAAGTCTCTTAGCAACTCATGCCGGGAATAGCTAGAAATCAATATTAATATATTTTATCTCTATTATTTATCGTCTATAATTTTATTTAAGAATCTAGTATCATTTATTTAAAAATATATAAACAAATTTTCAGAGTATCATTGTATAGATAACATAACATCCTGAGACAATTCTTTGGGTTTCCATACTGTGAGCTTGATCTTTGTTTACCAGATAACTAATATAATTCAAATTCTACTGTTCAATTAAATACCTATACATTTACGTGCAGAGAGAACAAAGAGACATGTTCATGCATACAAATTGTTTCGGTCGGAAATTGAACCTAGGACCAGTATCGTGGTCAAGGTATTTAACTATCATTACAACTAGCCCGTCATTTACACAGTTTGAGTATTAAAGTAATGAATGTTAGCAGTAGAAGTTGTCATACTATATTTAGGTGTCGTCTGAAATAAGTAGGATATCTTTGTCGAACCTGTCTAATTTGCTTCAACTAAAGATCTTCTTTGATGGCTAAAATTTAGTGACCTCGGATGATAATTATATTGCTAATTATAGTAGGTTAGCTATGTTGTTCCCATTTGTAGTTTAGGTAATATTGTTTGACTCATATCTTTTGTTTATGAAAATTGGTTTCATGTTTTGATTATTTTACCAAATAACCCATGTATGTTGTAGTTTCTATAACGTGTTAATTGGTTGGGGACTACGTGGATGTTAGATGGAGTTGTTTTCGACTATGTTATAATATGAGCGAATGTCTCAGATTTGGCGAGTCTTTAAGGCAAGAGTGAATAGGCATTACTTGAGTTCACGTGTACCATCCTCGACTGCATCGGCACTTTCCATCAGGTGAGATCTAGTAAAATGCGTTTGAGTTTTTATAAAAAAAAAAAAAAGAAGTTGCAATTAATTATGTGTGAAGGATTATAATGATATGACAAATATATTTGGCATAAATTATGTGCCTTAACTCAAATAAAGATAATAATTATCATATTCTTGTTTCATAAAAATACCTTGGCTAGACGTTTCTTTCACGATATAATTATTAATTTATCTAAAGTATTATTTACTATAAGATAATATTCTCATTAATATTGTGGCACTTCTAATTTGACGTTTAATTCATTATTAAATATGTTGCCAGTGGGAAAATTTTCCTTATTACGACGGATTATGGCTTTTCGCACAAAAATGATTTTGTATTGAATTGAGGCCAATATAGAAGAGTATAGTATGAGTAGAGCGAGATGGAAGCTATTCAGGCAAACTATATAGCTTGATATGTTTATAGAAACGCTTTAACTGTGCATTACCAGAAAAAAGCAACACTTGGAGTAAGTAACGTTAGATAAAACTAAATAATGGAAGATTAACTATATCAAAACCATTTTCATTTTGCGCAATCCACATTAGAATTTCACAAGCAAAATGTTCAAAAGCTGAGATATACGACAAAACAAAATACTTTTTGACAACTATTAACAAAACAAACACACTAAATGGAAAGTTTTGAGCATAAATAGGCTGGAAGCCAAACCAATATATGAGACATTACACAACAAAGTGTTCAGTTATGTTTGGCTATTATTGAGCTACATACAGGCCGTAAAACTAGTCCAGGACCAATGGAGTTGGAACGTGAGAGTTATGTAAATCTTCTGGCCTTGGCACATTGGCACAAATATGGCACGGGCATGGCGACGATGCGGCGAGCCGGTACGTCCTTCTAACTCCAATAAACAAAGGCTTAAGGATAATGTTGAACTAATGGGAGCTTAAACAGAGAAATTGGTGTCAATTGAATTTAATGACTGATTAAAACGTGATGGTTAGTCATTTTGTTATAATGTAAAATAGCTGTTGTTTTACTTACGGACTGTGTTGTTTTTTCATGGAGTATGATTCCAAATGGGGTATTTTTAACCCCCGACGCAAAAAGAGGGGTGTTCTAAGTTTGACGTCGATGTCTGTCTGTCTCTCTGTATGTTTGTCTGTCTGTGGCATCGTAGCTCTCAAATGAATGGACCGATTTCGATGAGTTTTTTTTCATTTGAAAGCCAGTTTCCTTGCTGTGGTTTTTATAATCCATTTGTTTGCAATTAGACTTTAGTTAAATATACACTGTATATAAATAGGATTTGAAATATTTTATGATTTTTGGATTAATTTTGCATTATTAACGTCTATTGATTATATTTGTAGATCATCATCTGATGGTAGTAGCTGGTTTTCATACATTAATGTTTGAATGTAATTCATAATCATGCAGTTCTGCTGCATTATGATTGTTTTAGTGTTCTTTGTTCTTATATATAATTCAGACTCTTGCTGAGTCATGCTGAGTGTTTGTTGAAGATATTTTAAGTTCATGATTGTGTCTGGTGTGGAGTATCGCGTATTTAGAGATTTTTTTCAATTTAATTTTTAAGCAGATTTGCCATTAAGCTCTGTGTTGCATCTTAGAAATGTTCATAACAAGCTGTTCCCCGCGGCTTCATCCGCACTCCTGAGGGATGTTTAATTTTCCCGGAATAAAAAGTAGACAGCATATGTTATTCCAGTGCATGCTCTATCTATGTGCCAGGTTTCATTCAAATCCGATAAGTAGTTTTTGCGTGAAAGAGTACGATACACCCATCCATACAAACTTTTGGATTTATAATATACTAGCTGTCCCCCGCGGTTTTACCCGCGTTCCCGTGGGATGTCACATGTATTATACAGAAAAACCTACCTCTTCAAAACTCTTATCTATAAAAAAAATCGCATCAAAATCCGTTGCGTAGTTTTAAAGATTTAAGCATACATAGGGATATAGGGACAAAGAAAGCGACTTTGTTTTATACTATGTAGTGAAGTAGGAGTATATAGTTACGGTAGTGTATGGTTGTACTTGAAACAAGAATAAATTGCAAGTTAACATTTGCTGAATTTCATTTGTATGTTCTTCCGTTTAATGGTCTTTAATTGATTCATTATTACTAATTAAGACTAACATTCCGTTTCCGATGACTAATTGTGCGTGCAAGCATTGGCTCTTTGTCGGTAAAGATTAAGTCCGAATCCTTGTAACTCTGCTAAATACGAAATGCACGATTTTTTCGTCCGTTTGACCATTTTTGTATGACAAATGTAAGTACTCCAATCTTAGATGGGTAATAACTCTTTAGTGTAGCTAAGGAATAAGCTGGTAGGTCCTTGGGGTACCTAGCGAACCTCTAATAGAAACTGTCCTTCTTCCGTATGCTAGAAGCATACTAATAAGAGGGATCCACATTGTATATGAATAGTTCAGTTATTGATGTCTATGGTGAGCTTTGTTTGTGTTTTCTTGTTTATAATCATGCTCATGTGTCTAGAAAGCTCGGCGATAGTCCAAAAGTTGAATTTGACAAGAGAGTGCTCTGTTTGTCGGTGAGAGTGTCCATGAATGTAGCTTGTTCAAAACTAATCTTATAGGCATCTATTTCTGCTAAAACTTGATGAATTCTGCATTGGCAGACCATAACAATACGAGCTCTTAGCACGTATTACTATAATAAACTTCTCGTATTTATAGCCCTCGCTAAGTGAAATGGTATCGTTACGGTTTCTCGGTAAGTATCAATTACCACCGCCCAAGGGAAATTCTAATCAAGATCACTATATTATGTTATTTATGTTTTGCACACATTACGTAAGATATATCGTATCAAAACTGTTGACATTTCTGTTGATATATCTATTCTTATCTTGATATAGTAGATTTAGAAATTCGTGGTGGCTTATTATTAGATTACCTTGCCGTTTATTGAGCACAATCGCACAGGGTTTTCTTCTTTTTTATTCGTGATGGCAATACTCTTGAAATATAACAGTCAAGTGAGGTTCTTCAACCAATAAATGTTTCATCTCGTTCTTTGTTCGCTCAAACCTTTAGAAGCGGTGGAAAGAACGTGTGAACTTGGCCATTTGCCAACTAAAACCAAAGCGAAACTGCTTATATGACGCCCTCGTACTAATGGCATAAGCCTCTGACAATTAGTGACAATTGAGGAAAACAGGGCTTTCCATTCCGCCAATGCAGCAATTTGAATAAGTGATAGCGACATGCTATCCTGTATTTAACTATGCTGTTAACTCAATGGGTTTCCCAGCTTAGAGGGTGTTTCCGGGAATCGATACAATTTCTTGGATAGGGGTTGAGTTAATAGATATAAATTCCGCGAATTCCAATCGATTATATCGATAGCGATGGGCCGCTCGCAATGTTGAACCTTCCTGAACTTACTAACGGTCTAGAACTTTTCAATCTTCGAAGAGATATAGGCTCTCTTTGTGTGTTCTACGATCTATATCATGGGGTGTTCTCAAGAGCCTCCACCTGGTGCCACTATCTTTCTAACATTGATTAGCCGTCTCGTTCGCACCACACAATGATCCTGTCGGACGTTTCCGGACCATTAAAATGTAAAATGAGCGCCATTAGGGTTTTCCCTCAGCGTTACAATATAAGGTTCTTCAGAGGAGTGCAGAAAGATCTATTAGTAGGTAATAATAAGGTCAGCAACACATTCGCAGTCTCTCAAGTACATACTGCAATTTTTTATAGGCGGCGGTGACCACTTTCAATCAGGTGGCCCGTCTCCTTGTTTGTCAACCTGCTGACTAAAAAATAAAATCACGTCGTTTAAAGTTTGCACGATTCTTCTTTCAAGTAGATTATTTTTCGTATATCCAAGCAGACTTGAAGGTCACCGAAGAAGATCGGTTGGCTCGTTGCCAGATACTGCAGACGATATGGCGCCATACCAAGGCATGGTGCCCTCATTAATTGCCCAATGGCTCGAAGCAGCTACAAGTCGTAACTGAATTAATTCAATTTCTTTGCATCTACTATTTGACCTTGTGACCATATGGTAAAACCACCATGACCAGCTTCTGATCAGACGTTTGTATTCAATTATGGGTATACGTACCTTGTAATAAAGTTTATTGTCACGTAAATTATCATATTGATCTTTTCGTTTCGCATGTCCTTTGCTGCGACAAATAATCGTGAGTACAAAATCAATTCTATTGAAGAGTTCTATAAGGAACATTTCTGTTCATTTCCTGTTCGAATGTAAACGTTTTAATAATTAGCACGTTATGTTTAGCATCAATTGTTGAATGGCATCCCTGTTGGCAGTGAGCCGTTGAGATCATCGTATTTCAATGCCGTGATGTTTCGGAAACGTTTCGACACGCTCGTCACATTTCTAAATGCAACTATTTTTGTTTTTCCATTACTTATATCTAGAAATAGTATTGTTGTAATTGATTGCTTTGTTCATAATTAATGTGTTTCGTTATAATTTATGTGACAAGTATTGTGTAGATGCAGTAAGATTTCCTTCATGTTCAGTCAACAATGTTTTTTCGGTAGTAAGGCGTAGTGCTCCATGCTTTGTTGATCCTATAGACTCCAGTTTCTTTTTGCATAAAACTACGATATTATTTTAGAATCGTGCAGTAATAAAGTACAGCATTTGTTCCTTTAAACGTAATTGTTTCAAAAACTTTATGCAAATATGAAAACGGTTACCGCATAAGCAGCAGATATGGTACAATGTTTTGTGTAGTTTTGTATTTATGATTAGAAGTAAAAAAATATAAATTCATGCATCTCATGTACTTCTTTGTTTTTACTGCATATAAATAATCTGGTCAGCAGCTGAACAAATAAACAATGGTTTGAACAAAGATTGATCTGGAAACAATAATGACTCCACACTGCCTTTGTGTTTGATCTGCCAAATTATTGTTTACTACGAATGTGCGTTTCCCTAGTTATTCACACGCTTCAATTGAGTTTTATTAACTTCATTTATTTATTATTAACTCAATTAAGCTATATTCGTTGAGCATGGTATGGTTAAGAAACAATTTATTTCTCATAAGAATTTACAACAAATACTTTAGTAGTGTGATACAGATGATGAGTAAAATATGATACCTAACTCATATAAATAAAAATGCTGTTCGTTGGTTAGCGAATTATTTGTAAACGGCTAGACCTATAGCTGGAGGTTTTAGGGAAATAAAAATTGGAAACGGTGGTCGGAGTATTGGGAAATTCGGGAAAGTTAGGAAAGTTAGGATGAGCTTTTTTCTATGGGCTTTTTTAATGTACTCAAGACCATGACTCACGATTTGAAGACTTATTGCAACGCAAGCGGCTCAAACTCGCGTGTTACAAAACTACCCGTAAAGCCAAAAGGAGATTAAATAGGGCCTTATAACGAGTCCATTCACAATATTTAGGAACTGTAGTAACGCTGTATAACATACCCAAAAAAAAACAGATTTTTATGAATGAGAAATAGAAAAACTATTATTAGGTAAAACAGGTACGTATGCCTTTCTGTTAAATAATCTGGTTCCCTGACATGGCAACTTACTAGGGTTAATTATATTTTTACGGGGTACTTTGTAACACGTTGTATAAAATAATAATGTACTAAGGTCAGACTAAACGGTATTCCTATATTGTGTAGGTATAAGACAACTGGGTCAACGCTTCTATTTATTTATTTAAAACTAGCTGTCTCTCGCAGTTCCACCTGCTTTCCAAAGGGTCGTTACATTTTTCGGGGATAAAGTCTACAGAGCCTAGGTATATATTATTTCAAGGCATTCTCTCTTTGTGCCAATTTTCATCCAAATCCTTCGGTAGTTTTTTCATGTGTAACAAACTTTCCCATTTAAAAAAAAGTTGGATTTTGTTTATTTTTCCTTTTTAAATCAGTAAACTATTGATCGCACGTTAGTTTTATTTTATTTATTTGGGAAAGCAAACCGTTACACATTAAATTTGAACTTATACACATAACAGATAAAAAGACACACAAATGTATGACCAACAGCATTTTCCACAGTATATTGTGTGTGGAAATTGTAAATATATAATAAGTAATTTTACTCGCCTTATTTTATTTGTTACTAACATAGATTTTAAGAATATATTGTAATACTAACAAGTGGGCCTTAGTAGTCAGAATAAAGAACTATTATTATTATAAGTAAATTTAATTATGTTAAAACTATCATGCGACTTACAAAACTATATACAGTAAAACTTACAAAAATATTTATAAATTTGTGATACAATAAGAAATATAATACTTTTAACTTTCTATTTAAAAATATGTGACAAATACAGAGCATTTATCCAATAAGACCATTTACTACCTCAAAGAAATTTGTAGGAAATTTAGTAATTTAAGGATTGAATGTCATTTCTCTTTCAAACGTCTGTGGTTTTTTGTGAATGATTTTATGTTTTATTTTCCATGTATCTATGTTTGTTCAATAATAAATTAAAAAATAAAACAAAAATTGTTTGTAATCTTAAGATGTTGTTGTAACTTTGTTCTGGTATCAAAATTAGGCAAGGTCTTATTTAACTGGGTCAGATTGTTAGTGCGGTCATCGCTTTCCTCTTTAGGTCAACCTAAAGCCATTGGCCTTATTTGTATGGTATTAAATTGATGGGAATAAATGTTCGCGCCTTTTAAGGTAGGTCTTGAGATTTAGCTGATTTTCCTTTTTTACTTCACCCACATTGATACTCTCACTGAAGTTGGTTTTTGGTGTAAATTACCCAATACCAGCTTATACTTTAGAAACCGAATAACTGACATACTACATATAAATTCTTTCTTTAAATTTTGTTTAAAAATTGTAACTATTACTATAATCTTTTTATTTATATTATAACTATTAATATAATTTTTTATTTTTGTTTTTGAATGTTAGCTTTATTAAGTATTTTGTAATTGTTAAATATAAAAATATGTAAAATTGATGTTATAAAATAGCCAAAAAGTCAGAATAGATAAAAAAGAATTTAATAAAATAAAAAAGAATGTAACCTTGCTGAGTTTCTTGCCGGTTCTTCTCAGTTGAAGGCTGACTTCCGAACCGGTAGTAGCTTCAGTAACTTTAAATTTGACCTTCATAAGTGCCTTCTGAGGGCCTAAACTGAATAAAAAGGTTTTGAATTTTGAATTTTAATCTTCATTGTGCCAGCTGTCTACAATAAAGTTGCACGGTTGAGCACCTAATGCCTAAACTAGGTAAGCCTGTGATATACAGGATCTTACAAAACTACCCATAAAGCCGAAAGGAGGCTAAATAGGGCCTCATAATAACAATATTTAAGAACCGTAGTAACGCTGTATATCATACCCCAAAAAAATTTAAAATCTGATTTTTATGGATGAAAAATAGATAAACTATTAAAGTAGACAATTATTAGGTAAAATAGGTATGTATGCCTTTCTGTCAAATAATCTGGTTCCCTGACATGACAGCTGACTAGGGTTGTTGGCTTTGATAATTAATTATATTCTTACGGGGTATTCTGTTTCTAAATGTATGCGCTGATTTAATCTTTAGGTAAAGTAAAGTCCATCACACACTATGTATACAATAGCTTATGTACGAGTACTCAATTACAAACTTAGGTATTTCTAGGAAAGAAGTCATTCGCCTAGTTTCATTTGTTGTTAGGCCACTTACAACAAGTTAACTAACATTGTGTGCAAATTAATGATTAATTATTTGCCGAGAAAACTGGAATATGTACCGGATAATGACGCACACAATCATATAAGTGGCGACGACCTCTTTGCATCAGGCAACAACCCATATGCTCCTTTGTGCGGTTTATATACTGATTTGTGAACCAACTGCGCCGACAACAAAGGCTGAGTCATACGAGATATCATATTCCAAATTATTTAAACTTATTACGCTATTATATGTTCTGTTACATGCATGATAAGAACGAAAATAGCTTTGGGTAATACAATATAGCAAGAAAATAATATTTTATAATTCGTTATTTTATTCGGGGGCGTATTAATACAGTGTTAGGAATTGTTGAACTCCAAACGTTCCATTTGCTCCGGTGTTGTTGTCCGCCCTATAAGGGTTACATGTGAATAACCTCCTTTACCTACAACACACGTGTACGAAGGTTTAATGGTACTATTGATTTATTTTATGAAAAGCATGTAGTTAGAAGTACTGGATAGATAATTTTATTAAGTCCTCGAACTTTAATGTACCCCTACCACGATCGATGCTCGTTAGCGACTACGGTAAGCCTCTAGTGAGGAAAATCACTGAAATTCATTCAAATTGTTTAGGTACTAGTCGCCAGCAGTATCGAACACCCTACCAAAGCAATCTCATGGTAGAGGTTGTGTGCATTGCGTTCTATAATTTAGGTACAATTGTCCAAATGTCATGAAGGTTTACAATTTTGTAATGTCATCATGTAGGTAATGATGAACGTTTGATCCAGGGATGTAACGAAGCTTCGATTCCGACTCCGTTAAGTCGGAACTTCCGATTATTATTACACCTTCGGTTCCGACTTCGGCTTCGAAACTTTTAAATCGGAGGTTTTAATCGGAGGTCGAAGCATAACAAATAGCAGCGGCGGCCTGCGTCGACCAACCGCTACGCACAGGTTCATAGTTTTGTGTTGGACAATTCAATCAAAATCAAGTTGTATTTGGAATTTTACTTTGAATGTCTGTCTAAATTTATTATTTTATAAATAAAACGACATAAGGTTGATTTTTTGTTTACTTGTCCTTTAATAAAAAAGAAAAGGGCTCCCACCACTTTCGACCCTGCCTCCGCCTCCGACTCCGACTCCGGTTCCGACTCCGATAAATCGAATTTAAAAGCTCCGACTCCGACTTCGGTTCCGCTAAAAGTACCTCCGTTACATCCCTGGTTTGATCCAAATCCAACAGAGAAAATTGAACTTACAGATCCTCTTAATTGGAGTCGTGATTGTATTGACAGCATATTCATTGCGATAAATGTACATAGATGCGTGTAATTTGCATGACGTCTCTTTGTTACACATCAAATTACGTTGATCATTGGTCGTGTAAATTGGTCAAAGTACTATATAATTTGGCACATTGCCATATTGTGTTAAACACTAATCATTGTACTTCAAATTATTTGATTATAGTGTCGGTTGGCATGTAGATTTGTGTTTGGCTTGTAATAAAGGGGTGGGGGGGGGGGGGGATTTTATTAAAACTAGAGCGTAATAAGTTAAACATGAATAATACCACTTTCACAATTTATTACGAAGATAGAATCCATTTATTCCTTCGAATTTGGCTTTTCCATCGAAACAAAACAATATTTACTTTTTGAATGACCTTTGCCTCCAGTTAATTCTGTCTGACAGTTCAGTGCCGAATGCTCATTCCTTATTTAAAGTTTTCGAATGGCAGGTAGAGTTCCCTGTTGTTCCATGCTACATCTATATCCATCCACCGTTGAACACTCCGACTTTATCTCGTGACTCTTCCTGTAAATTTATTCTCGCTTTGATGTTGTCACCTATTTTGATATTTATCTATTCCCCAATTAAAATGGTGTACTGCAAGTGAACTCACGTTACTCATCATGAGTTATGACCTAATTCCTGGTTGTGGTTAATTTGAATACTTTTGCGATGTTTCACGTTTAGCTTTTTTATTGCTCTAGTTTTAGTAAGCCCGCTCTTGTTTCGTATTCCTTCGTAAAGTCAAAGAAATTCGCGTGTTTGGCTGTTGCTGACTAGCTTTCAGACATGCACTCAGTGCTGGCTATTCATTACATTAAGAGTTTGTCAGTGTAAATGACATGTGAGTTTTCTTAAACATATTTCGTGTAATTAAATAGTTCTAAGGGAGTTAAGGACCGTTAGTTTTCTTTACTGTACTGCTAAATAGATGATATAAAAACTTGTTAAGTCTCCGAGTTAACAAAGGCTATCCTAAGATTATAAAAAAAGGGGTTAGCAAACTACTGATGAAAAACAGATCCTTTTCATAATCTGAAGAGGATGATGGAGATTTCCTGTCTTCTAATCTTTTTAATATCACTTTGTATATAACTATATTATTTCTATCCAGGCATAGGATTTGGAATGATCTACCTCCCGTCGGTAGTGGCCGTGGGCTACTACTTCGAGACCCGCCGGTCTCTCGCCACAGGCATAGCAGTATGCGGTTCAGGAGTCGGCACATTCAGCTTCGCGCCACTGGCCGCCATCTTGCTGAAAGAGTTCGGTTCGTGGCAAAACGCGAACCTGCTGTTAGCTGGACTGATACTCAATTGCGCCGTATTTGGGGCTTTGATGAGGCCATTGGTTTATCCTAAGGTATGTGATGAATTGTCTTTGATGTGTTTTGGTTTGCTGTGCTTATGCGATGCTAGTTATGATAGAGGTTAATGATTTGGTACAAATAAGATGACCATTGATGATAATTGACCAGTCTAATGACAAGAATTACAAGAAGTTTTGTTTTGTGCATTGGAATGGATGATATTCTAGAAAATATTGAGATTGGAGTGATTCTGAATCGACTAAAAAGGATGATGAAGTTTCTATTTAAACCCGCTTTTATTTAATCCAGTGGTAAGTTATGTATTTAAAATCATTGGGGCCAGCTTTCGCCATTGAGTTTGCCAAACATTTGGTTGAAATGTTAATCAGGAGTAATCGGATTTGGCAGTGGTTGGATAACGATGACATTCGTGGAACTCCTCGAAGCCGAAGTAACTTTAGGTACGTAAAGAGTGAATCGTGTACGTTTTTCAGAGTTCAGGCGAGAAACCTTTACTGCAACGTATGGCCGAAGAGAAAAGACTACAAATGGAACGGGGCTCCATTGGAGGCTCATATTTCGTGGTCCAGTTACCTGATGGCACCATGGAGAAGAGACTGAAGGTAGCTTGATCTTAAATACTACATGTTGTGTGTTTATGTTTAGTATATAGTTTCATTGATCACTCTTCTGGGAAATATGGCTTTTAGAGACATTGGTAAGATATGTACACATATTTTATTGTCGCGAAGTTCTTTTGTCTTTATGCAGTTATGTCAATTCAAAGCAAACTGGGATTTTTGAGCTAACGTGCAATTCTAATACAGGTCGGCTGTTGAGACGTTTAGCAGCTGACGCATACACAACAAAAAAGTTTGCGTTCACTTAAAATATGACAATTTAAAACTTTTATTTTCAAAATATGTTTTTTGTTTAAAAATACAAAATAATAAATATTTAAATTTATTTTGTAGCTCAAACGGTTCCTTTATAAACAAGATCGCATGAGTAAAAATCTTATCTTTATATATTTTATCATAATTATATATTATTGTAAGTTTACTAGTTTATTAGTGTAAGTAAACGCAAACTTTTTTGTGGGGTGTAAAAGCACATGTAAATGTTACCTTTATAACCATATACTATATAGCCAAACGGGCTTTGTGCGATAGAACAACTGTACAAGACGTCTAATCTTGAGGTAAAACTTTTAACCGCTATGTACTATACTATCTCTTCTTTACTTGTCATATTTTTGCTATTACGAGTACAGTAACCATACTATTACTTCTTATTGGGATTAATGTGTATCTAAACTAATTTGCTTTTCTATCTAACGTCACTCTATATATTATGATGTTTTTGACACAAAAACAATTAGTTTCAGCCAGTTTCAGTCAGAAATTCCGAAAAAAATTTTCAACGCCCAATTTTTACTTGCCTTATTTTTACATACTTATAGTATATGTATAGTAGAATAGAATTACGTGGCAACATTGTTATTAACCACAGAGTATAATGGAATACATTATTTTTATATTTATCTGTGACTAATCTGCTTTTATTAACTAAAACCACAGTAAACTGGATTAGTTTATTATTATATTTTTAAACATTGTCCATTACACATCAATATTGTTGTGATATTGTTTAACTAACACTCCTAAACTTTTGTTTGCACTAACTTGAGTGATGTACCAATAGCACTACACTGCTTTATCCGGCTGCCTTTTGTTGATGTATTAAAAATAATTAAAAGGAATTCTATGTCGATACTCATAGGGGTGCAATTCCATATCACTATCCGAGTTGAAAGCAAACTTATAAGTGCTTGTGATGGTAATTGGAGTATATGGAATTTAATTAAACTTACATTTAGATTCGACGTTGGTTCTTCGGTGAAGGACAACATAAAGAAGAAAATCAGTCGTAGTAGTCAGAAGTAAATTATACAGAGCCCGCTTTGTGATATCCCCTAAATCCTTTATTGTTAGGAAATAAAAACCGTTTATTTATACACTGTATACTGCATGTTTGGTTGAGTTTCAAATCAAATATTATCAAATAACTAATCATTTAATGAAATACTTAGAACTGGGGTTATTCAACTACCGATCTTTGCGTATATACCTTGTTGTTAGGGAATAAATAAAAGCTTATTTATACAATTCACACAGCATGTTTGGTTGGGTTTTCAATCAAATATTAACTTTCTACTGATCACTTTATGAAAAATTTTGAAATGGGGTTATTCAACTACTGAGCCCTCAAATAAATATTTGTAACTGAGGTTATCCAACTACTTATCAGTTAAGGAAATATTCAGAAGTGGGGTTTGATTCTGTTAGGTAAATTACACTAGCTTGACGACTTAGTCACGGCGTCTACGCTCTGTCTCTTTCGTTAACTACGCAAGTACGTGAGAGGTCCGCATTCTAAGCCGTCAGATCGCGTACTAAGTTTGAATTTGCTGAAAAAGGGGGTTGTAGTTTAGGGGCCAGTGTTCCGCAGGGCTCAGCATATTTGCACTTTTAACCAACCGTCAAAATATGAACATGAGCGTATTTTCAGTGAACAAAAGTTCAACAACTAAACGAAGACAGTTCGTCTTTTTCAGGCCCCCCTCAACATAGATCCCGGAGTGCATTCCTCTCTGAACCTGGAGGCTCTGGCGCGAGTGCCGACTGTTCCCAACATGCCAGGAGTCCCCCCCGTGCCGACCCTGCCGACCATCACTGAGGCTAAGGTCGCTGATGATAATCAGGGAAAGAAGAAGGTAAGAGTCAATTTATTTTCTAAATTTAACAATGAGTAAAAGGGAAGTGAAACAGAGGTTACACAAAATCATTCATTTGTAACGACTAAAGTACCCTTTAGAGGAGCGTTATGATCAGTGGCGTAGCTACCGGAGGGCTGGACGGGGCAGTGCCTCAGGGCCCCCAATCTCAGGGGGCTCCTCGAACTCTGACTTACAAGCAGTGGCGTAGCTACTGAAGGGCTAGACGGGGCAGTGCCCCGGGGCCCCCAAACTGGAGGACAAACGATTTTAAATAGTTTAGTTGTAGGGCCCCGTACTTATTGTTTTGCCCCTGGGCCTTTGGTTATCTAGCTACGTCACTGGTTATGATTACAGTCATAGCCTCAGAAGTCCAGGATATCTTGTGTACTCCCTCATCTCAGAAGGTCTTGTTGATCTGAACACAAACTTACTGCACCAATAGCGTTGCAGTAATGAGATAATATTCACTACCGCACTCCACTGAGTACAACGACCAAGTGACTCGTACCACGCGTAGTCACCGCAAAACACGCAAATACCACAGATCTCATTTGGAATACCTAAAACAATTAGTACCTATTTGTACTTGTCAAGATTAAAAAAACAATTTTCGTAACTTCCAGGGCGAGAACGGCAACTTAACAGTGAACCCAGTATCGGCACAACACATGTCCCGCAACGTGTCGTCGCCCGCGTTCAGCTCGCAGGCCCCCGGCTTACCCAAGAACGGCTCCGTGCCATTCTTCGACCGCCAGCGGAAGCAGAGTACCGGCGACAGGTTAGCAGATAAATAACTCGAATATATATTGACGAGCAACATCTTCAAAATACGTCACTTTCAGCCCATATTTAGAGTTCTGTATCCAACAGGACCTTATTACTAAGCCTCCGTTGTCCGTCTATCTGTCAGCGGGCAGTATTTTATGAACCGTAATAGGTAGAGAGTACAAGATTAAGTTAAATAATAAAATAAGTACATACAAGAAAACTGTTATTTTCGGCATTTTATTAAGTAAGTACGGTGATACGGAACCCTTTGTGTGCGAGATCGACTAAATTCGCTTTTGAAATTATTAATGTAATGTAGATGGCCATAAGTATCTTCTAGTTACTTCTATTCTCTGCAAGTTTCTGCTATTTTATTGTTTCTATTATCCAGGACTGCATATTGTTTAAATTAAATTATCGGTCATTTGTTATACTATATGACTATAAATAATGTTATAAATTAGTTTTATATTCTTATGTGAACTGTCATTTTAATTACAGATTTAAACCGTCCCTAGCAGCAATCAAAGCCACGTCCAAAACTTCAATAGCCAGTCAATATAGAAATGCACCTGATGTAAGTAAATTGAATTAACTATTGCATTTATTTTACGAAACTAACTTTCATAAGGAAGAAATAATATTAGGAAAGTTTTGAAAGAAAAAGCGTATTACAAGGTAGTTCATTATATGGAAGATAAAAATGTATGGAAAAAGCTATTCTCTGTACAGTGCACCTCTAATTTTCTTGTTTT
Organism: Habrosyne pyritoides; assembly: GCA_907165245.1. Lineage (NCBI taxonomy): Eukaryota > Metazoa > Arthropoda > Insecta > Lepidoptera > Drepanidae > Habrosyne > Habrosyne pyritoides. The sequence continues at coordinate 3,726,172 of OU015592.1, forward strand.
AGTTGTAGTTATTATTGTAAGTAATTATTGTTATTTTCTATTTTGTAGTCTTGTTATTTCTTTTTTTTTGTTTTTGAACGTTACCTATATTAAGTATTTTGTAATTTTAAAATATAAAAATATATAAAATTGATATTATAAAATAGCCAAAAAGTCAGGATAGATAAAGTTTATATAAAAAATTATTTGATAAAAAAAAAAAAGAATTTAACCTTGCTGAGTTTCTTGCCGGTCCTTCTCAGTTGAAGGCTGACTTTCGAACCTACGTTCGTACGAACGTAGCTTCAGTAACTTTAAATTTGACCTTCGTAAGTGCCTTCCGAGGGCCTAAACTGAATAAATGGTTTTGAATTTTTTAAAGATCATATCTTTCCATGGTCAAGTATTTAGATAACCTAGACTTTCGTATCTACCTGAATTGATTGAGTATTGAGTATGGAAAATTTACGGAACGTTTTTTTCTCGTTTGTTAACTGTACTGTTTCGCACCCAATAAGTGTAAGAAACAAATTGATAATAGTATAAATGTAGTACTAGCTGTCCCCTGCGGTTTCATCCTTGTTTTCGAGGGATTTTACTTATTCCCGGTATAAAAAGTAACCTATGTGCTATTTATTACACATTATAATTTTTCTCATTACATCCAGATACATCCAAACATAACACAACTACCGTAACAAGTAACCTAACCAACAACTGACTATCTACTACTACTATTTACTATCCAGTTTAGTTTCCATAGCACAGGAAATGCTTTGTTTGTGATCTGAAAGATATTGAAAATTTTTTTCTTTATTACATTACAAGTACAGTCATTACATGGGATGGGACTCCCCTTTTAAGTTTTTGGAAAACCTGTATTAGGAGAGACCCGCTCTTCCGATTTTTATGTTTAACTTGTATACAAGGTAAATGTTTAAAGTTAATAATATGTAAATAAATAAGGAAACAAACTTTTAAAAAAATGCGTAAATTTGTTAAGGTGTGAAGTGGTAGGGTGTGTAAGGAGGAGTGAATATGGAGTGTATGTTTGAGTGTAGGAAGTGTATGTGTGTATAATTATGTGAGATGGTAAGGATGGTGTGTGATTTAAGTGCAAGGCTATCTATGATGGTAGCCTATGATTGTAAAATTGAAGTAATATATTAAACTAACTGTCCCCCGCGGTATCAGCCACATTCCCGAGGGATGTTAAATATTCCTGGTATAAAGTACCCTATATGTTATTCTAGGACATGCTCTGTATATGTGCCAAGTTTCATTCAAATCCGTTTTGTAGTTCTTGCGTGAAAGAGTAACAAACATCCAAACTCACAAACTTTCGCATTTATAATTTTAGTAGGATTTTTCGAGAACTAAAAGGTTACATTTTACAGCAAATAATGTTATAGAAAAATCATCTTAATTGCTGTTGAATTAAGATTCATCTATTGATTCATTGGTTGCATAATTATGCTTATGAACCTAATTATAACTCCATAAAGCTATTTTTTCTATAACACTCTTGGCTGTCAAAACAGCCTTATTAGTTGTCTGCCATCCGTCCGGGTTTCCTGGGATTTGTCCTAGTTTAAAGGGTGTCCGGCAAGCGTCCGGGTGTGGTTTTCAAAAATAATTCGGGTAAAACCCGGTCAATTTTTGTGTCAGGGGAATTCCAATCAATTGCTAGATAAACAGTTCAAAAATTATTGAACAGTATCCAATTAAAATGATAAAAATATATTTTTAGGCGTGTCCGAGAAAAACTCAAATTCACCTAAATGTCCGAGGTTTTTTAAGTTTTTGTCCGGCATTGGCAATTTAGGTGATGGCAACCCTAAGCATATCGCATGTCTCACGATAATTATTCATTTGACTCAACTCTACAGTCAATTGAATGATAGTATGCCACAACTCACCACTCTCAAAGCCCTAACGAATGTATTACAAAACAATTAATTGATTTTAATTTTGCTACTCCGTAATGAAACTGGATCAAGTGCAAACAAATTGACCCAGATCAAATCAAGTGACGTGACAATACGTAAATGGTAGCCAAGGATTTTATCATGGCGTTTTAACTGTTGATACGGAATATGGGCGACCTTGAACTTGTTTCAATACCCTGCCAAGTTAAAGAGCTGGCTGTAATCCAACATCTTTTTTTTTATTTGATACTGGCATTGCTTGTTCCCTTGCACGCATAACGCGTTTCTTTGTGAATATTTATACTTGTAGTATTTTTTTGGCATGTTAATGTGAATTGGAAGGATGAAGTAAACATGTTTATTTGTTAGTCACCCGGAAGCATTTTTATGGAGTTGGAAACAGATACGTCTCGATTTTCAACATGAAAGTAATATTGATGGCAATACATTGTGCATAAATCAATCAAGATGTTATATAAGTTATAATTGAACTACAGGTTCATTTATCGTTAATTGTCTAGATTGATAAGTGCTACTTAATCATAAAAAAAATAAAAATTATATCCAATCTACTCTCCTACGGATCCAAGGGATCTAATGACTTACATTTCGGTAATATTTAAACCTAGCAAGTTACTTACCTCGTGACCTTAACTATTTCTTTCTTTTTTCTAAAATACGCCCCCAGGCCTCATATTTCCAACACCGTAACTCTTTGATGACCTATTTGTAGTTATACAATTGGCAACCTGATATATCTCAACCTTTGAACTTTATCCGCTCTGACGCGTTTGATTACCACTATCCACGAGTCGATTAATTTGCAACCCTATAACAATCTTAATAAAGCTAAATTTTCCAGGGTGACACAGAAAGCATGATGTACAACTCCAAGCTGTCGGTGGCAGGTCCTCGTGAACCTTCTCGAATGGTCCGACCGATGTCTCGCAAAGACATCTTCTATTCCGGTTCCGTACTCAATCTGCCGCAGTACCAGAGTCAGAAGTCTCTGCAGGGATATAGGAACTCTGTACTCAGCCTACCACAGAGTAGGCAGACTGGAGACTTGGAGAGGCAGGAACGTGAGTATTAAAAATCATAGTCAAAGCTATCCAGTTTACGTCCTAGATGGCTTTTATGCCATGTTGGCAGGGAGACCACCTAAATAGTAAGTGGTCACCGCCGCCTTTCTGCAATACCAGGGGCGTCGTCAATATTTTGTCGATCTTGAGACGTAAAGCTGCAATCAGAGCTCTACTACTCCTTTAATAGCTTTCCTATAAAACGGGGTATAATACTTTATAGCAATACCGTAATCGGTCGTTAGATGTTGTTGTGTATGTTGATGACAGTAAACGATTTGAAACAATGCATCATTTGTCCATAGTGCGACGTAGAGTTCTTTAAAAGGTTTAACATTTCAAGTAAGTATGGTTAAACAACATAAATGTAAATAGTAATGAGAAAGAAAATATTTTATATTGCTGTCCCCCGCGTTCCCGAGGGATATCACATTTTCCCAGGATAAAAAGCAGACTATATGTTATTCCAGGATATGCTCTATCTATGTGCCGAGTTTCATCCATATCCGTTAAGTAGTTATTGCGTGAAAGAGTAACAAACATACTTATATACAAATCTTTCCTCTTTATAATATTATTATAGTTATAAAAATAAAATGTTTATTATAAAGTTATTTCTTTTTTTTTTCAGAATACGACCTCTGCCCTTGTCTATCTCTCCCCGAATCGTTCAAGTCAGCTCTATCGTCCATGTTGGACGTGAGCCTGCTCAGAGACCCGGCCTTCATGCTGATCGGTGTGTCCAATATATTCGGCATGGCGGGTCTGTACGTGCCCTTCGTGTATATAGTCGACGCGGCCCGGCTCAATGTAAGTTATTTAAAACTGTATTAATTACACAAATTTAAAATATAATTTAAAATTTATCCATTTTTAATGAAATTGATAAGGTGTACCGCTATCGGTTCCGCTGCCGTTCCTTTTTACTAAGTCTAACTGCTAGAGCGAAAGTATTCTTTTAGTCTGTAAATTTAAAAAACATATGGTAGAAATACTATTGGGTTGTTAACATACATAGGTATTGTACCTATGTACATATAAGAACAAACGAAGTATATGTATTTCGTAGTACAAGCTCTGCTTAGTTTGGGATCGGACCGTGTAGAAAATGACCCAGGATATTTATAACATTTTAATTATAATTAATAAATCACCTAAGAGAAGTCTAACATTACAAAATATCATTAAAAAATAGTTAAAACGATGAGTTTTAGATATGAAAATGCACATCTTTATTAAAACATTTGAATATTGCCAATATTTAAAAAACTGCTTTAGTATTCAGCTGATCCAATGAAGAAAGTACTTATACTCTTTATTTTATGTCTCAAGAAAACGAACAGCTGTTTTACAGAACATGTTACCAACAAATTATACAAAGCTATCATAACCCAATCATAGGCTTTTCTCGATTGATTAAACAATATTATTATGAATGTCTCTCTCTTTCTCTCCTACAGGGTGTCGAACCGTCTCAAGCGTCCTTCCTGCTCTCAATTATCGGTATAACGAATACTTTCGGACGTATCATCTGCGGATGGGTCGCCGACTTCCCTTGGATGGACTCTTTATTGCTCAATAATATTTGTCTTGTAGTTGCTACGGTAAGGAAAATTCAATCTAAAGCTAAAGTAATAAGATTCAGTTTTCGTCGACAAATTTTTATGAGGTTCAGTTTTTTTTATTGTTAATAAAATTGCTAACCTACTTGCAACTCAATTTCTGGCAGAATAGGGTTCGATTTAGTTTTTAATTTGGTGTGTTTAATTTTTCAGATATCGGTAGGAGTAACGCCTTTCTGTTACTCGTATGGTGCTTATATTGCAGTTGCGATAGCTTTTGGCATTGCTATTTGTGAGTACATTATACTTTTCTTACTATTGTTATACCTTTTTTTACTTTGTATAGCCTTGTTTGAGCACAATTCAAAGCAAGTCATCCCAAGTACATTCGTTTCACAATTGTATGGATTATAAATCCTTACGAATAAAAATGTTCAATTTCAGCCGGATACATATCGCTGACGTCTATAATTCTGGTGGACCTGCTGGGACTAGACAAGCTGACGAACGCGTTCGGGCTGCTCATACTGTTCCGCGGAGCCGCCGCCATCGTGGGCTCCCCGCTGGCCGGCGCCGTGTACGACGCCACCAACAGCTACGACGCCTCCTTCTACATGGCCTCGGCCTTCTTCCTGGCCTCCACGCTCACTTCCTTCGCGGCCCCGTTGTTCCGCAGGTAGGAATTTATCACCTAGAAAACATAGCAGATTAGCAGGCGATACTGATTACTTCTGAAACGACGTTGGGAATAGGGAACTATCCTGTATTAAAGATAAATGATCAAACACTAGCCAGTGTATTGAACATCCAAAAATACGTGGATACATCAAATGTTATCTAAATTCCATAATTAATATGATTTTTATGTACCATATCCATGATCTAACCATAAAGAGTAGTTCTTTTGATGCTGTATCAGTAATTATGACGTCACAACTTGGTATTTCATACAAAACTCCATACATTCGATCGTTTTGACATTTAATAAAAAGTTGCTGATTTGACATGTCAGTCAACATCCCTATTGGTATGAGAGTCGTCGACTGTCCAATTTTTTTAATATTATAGGGTGTCTGGTAGGTCGTTGCAAAAATATCATTAGGGTGTTAAGTTCATAAACCTTATTTAAAATAAAATCCTGATAGTAGTGCTCTATTAATTGTATTTTGTCAAGACTTAGTTATGTATTGCATTTTGGTTTAATTATTATTATTATAAATTGGACTTACAGCTACTTGCATTCACAGAAAGATTTTTTAAGTAATATAATTAGTACGTCGGCGCTACGTTTAAAAACCTGCCTACTTAATATTATTTTCAAACAAGACACTAATAATAATTTCCAGGAAACCAGAGGAAATCCAACAGCCCCTAGACGTCCTGACCCCCATCGACGAGGACCTGGAGGAGGGCGACGAGGAGGACCCCGACGACACGCCCATCACCATGGGGGCGCAGCTGGCGTCGCGGCCGCCCGCCATCACGCGCACCGCCGCCTCGCCCTCCGACCCGCCCTCGCCCTCGCCCCCCGAGCTCTCGCAGAGGGAGAGCGTGCTTTAAACCTCCCTAGGGTATGTTCAATCTAATTCGAGGGAACGGAAACGTCGGTTTAATTAAGTATATCAATACATACGCTGTGGTCGCTGGCGTACTTTCCCTGTGCTTACCTTCGACCGCTTCACCGCGGTTGTCAATCGCGAGCCCAAAAACTAAACTATTGGTATGTTAATGTGTGAGTGCAGTTTAAAGGTAAATATGGACTGTTAGAAATGCAAATTTAAATTATAAATATTGATTTTGTTCAACAAACTCGATAAATCAAATATTATATGTCTTGCAAGTGGACCGGTAATATATCTTATGTTAATCTGGAGAATTATTGTACACTTGGAACCGGTCTGGAACTTTATGCCTCATGTCCATTACAGCTCATTGTGATGTGTTATATACAAAAGTGAGCTTTAGGGTCTTCGGCATAAGGTTGTATATGGTTTATTCAAAACGTTCGTGTTGAGGGTGAGACAATAAGAAGGCTGTTGATCAGCATCTTACAAACAGTATAAATTATACAAATTTCACGAAACCTTTTAAAATCTCCAATAAATATAAATAAATTAATTCGATCTCATAATTATTGGAATTCGAAAAGGCTTCCTGAAATCTGTATAATGTATGTAGAATTGAATTATTTTCCGATTATGATGTGCAGTGCTATTATTAACTAATTTAATCAAAATAATGTATCGAAATTTAATTCATTAATTTGCAAGAAGTACGACAAGTTACCATAATATAATGACAAGAATAATTTACTTGGAACCAAATCTCTTGGACTAACATTAAAGGTGTAAGACTGGATAGCTTTGTGTAAGCGAGACGCACTGATGTGATTTTTACTCATATTCATACGGCAATCCCTTTTGCACCTTTAAATTTAGACCAAGAGACACGAGTTTTCAGTAGTTATGACAGTGAGCAATGAAACTTTGCATTTGTATGGAAAAATAATGGTTTTAACCTAGGGGTCTAAAAAGGCTACTAGAGCAATATTGCATACTGGAATCCACTTTCCGAATGCAAGAATCTGTAAATTAATTGAATAGTTTTAAATGGTTTTGGATAAGCTTAAGTGTGATTTAAATTCAGCAAAATTTCTCGAGCGACCTTTTTAGCCCTCAAGGTCCTTATTCCAATGTGCCATAAGGATGTTTGTCGTGGTGCTTTCGTCCATAAAACCAAACTTTTCTAAGATATCTAATACTCAACTGCACATGTATCATAATTAAAGTCTTACTGAAAAACAAGAGTGCGACAGTGACAGAGCTATACAGAAACGTAATTCTATATAGCTCTCTCACGTCATAGACTAACACTTGTCACTGTCCAGTTTGTCAGTAGCAATAATATTCGGGCTTATAGGCAGTTAAGTACTTAGAATTGAACGATAGATTTTTTTTATAGTACCTTGTCTCTTTCTTTAATTAATCATTTATATAAATTGCTATTCATATTGTTTTAATTTAATTTTTTGATCCAATTATAAATCAATGTAAATACATAGTTGTGCACAGGTGTAAATATATTTTGAAATAGTTAGGACGACTAGAAGTTTGGGGTTTTTCATAACAGTGATAATAATTAGTGGTAACATTTTAATGACTTTCTCTGTGTGCTATACTTTTCTGATGTGCTGGTGGCTATTTGCAGCCTAGAGGTTGGAGCTATGAATGAACCTTTTTCGACGATATTCCATAGTTTTGCAGAAAAAAAAAAATCATAACAAATAATAATGTTTGGTGTTCGTTGTGTTGGTGATTATTGTTGACCGGATTCAAATGGAATTAGTCAGATAAATAGATTATACTCTGGAGAAATATAAGATTTTCGGGAACTCCAAATGAAAAAAAAAATATCATTTGTGTATGGATACTACATTTTCTGCTTCATACTAGTTCATTTATAGCTCTTATCTGTATTAAAATAGAATTTGAAATTGAAAAGTCCTAAGACACTTTACAGAATCGTGACACCAGTTCGTTACAAAATGGAACGCTATTTGTAAATCGCTTACAAATCTAAACTTTTGTATGTACAAATTATTAATTTAAGTAATGAATTGTGAGCGCGTAGATAATATTTTATAATTGTGTGCAAGAGTGTCTGCTGATTTTCCTATATACCTAACACTTTTCGAGCTTGGCTTTTATCTTATTTCCAGAGGGAGGCCTGAATTCACTGTGATTTTTATAATGAATTTTGCAAACGCTAGTTGAAACAAGTACAACGCAAAACGGTATTGACAACTTCAAGTTTTATAAAAAAAACTTTTATCATTACACTTCTATCTATCTATCGTGTGCCATTTCAATGAACAACCTATTCCTGTACATACATGTTGCTATTAAATAAGTGATTAGAACTTTAGAAGTGAGTTAATGTAACGCAGTCAATTTTACATGCATCATATATGCCAAATAGCGTTTTCATCCTTATACATAGTGAAAACATAGCGCTCTGCGTACTTGCCACATTGTTAGCGTATATTAAAGTATATACGTATGTAAATTTTTGTCATAGATATCATTGTGTAGATATAATCAGCATAATCTAGATTTAAGCATTATTTTGAAATGTAAGTAGGGCCGAATTGAAAGTTAGCTATAGAAAAGGTATTATGTGATAAAGTATACAGTTATTGGAAAATTTTTCTTTTTATTTACCTGTATTTTATTATTATTATATCCCATTATGAAGTATGTTACGTTCGTAAGGTTAAATGTACACTGGTATTGAAATACTAATTGTATACAAAAGTATTCAGGATTATTCAGAAAGTTATGGATGTTACTGTTGTTATAGCTTTATGTAAAAAAGAAACCAAAAGTGTTATTATGTTTTTAAGATGTCGAAAATTATTTAGGGTGTCGATAGACGAAGTTGTATTTTATCTGAAGTATATTCAATGTAACGAGGAACTATTGTAAGGATAAAATAATTTTTAGTGGGTTAGTCTTGTTATATCTATCTCAATTTATAATCTAGAGACTGTAATATACAGCTATGAATTGTCAAGAGGCGTATACAAAAAATATCAAGGCATAATTTATTTTTTTATTGTATTTTATTCAGTATTGGCTCAAAGTATTGTTTTATTTTTCATTAGCTAACCATCGAGCTGTTTAAACATTAACATTGGTATATTGCAAATAAATAATTGATTTTATTTATCGTTTTATTTTATGTTGTTTGTGTGGTATGTGTTATGTTTAAGCAGCTCAATGGATAACCGAAGTATGGTAGTTGTGGAAGGAGTTACGGTGTAGCGCACTCGCTTGCGCTATTTCACGAAATATGCTTTTTGTTGAAAATGTCCACCGAAAACTTTTGTAAATAACAGATTCATTAAATGATAATGACGACTGAAAATGATGGTTTCATTTTTCCCAACGTTTCCTAACTATTTTGGCTGAATTATAGACAAAATGTGACATTGCGTGACAAGGGACAGAGGTTAAAAGCTATGTGACGTCATATGTTAAAATCTAAAGTTGAACGAGGAATTTATATGAAAAACAAAAAAATATTATTTACTCGATTTATATTTATAAGACTTATGTAAGTTAAAATTACAAGGTTTGGGTTATGTGGCTACATGTACGTTTTAGTGCTTTGTACAGTTTAATAAATAAACCAAAAAATCGTCGGCCAGTGCACGATCGCTTTTAAATAAAAAGTACTGTTTTAATTAAATTACTTTTGAACTATACAATTGTAAAATATCTGACGTCACACCAACAACGGGGAGGGGGTTTCACAAGAGTGAAAAATTGGGGTCAAAAACCATGAATGACCCCTAAGTAGATAGGTAAGTTCAAAGAACTTAGAATACAAAAAGGTCGCGAAAGCTTTTAACAACTCGGTAATTGTCAATACCGCCATTGCTAAAAATATCGCTCTAAACGTATACGTTTGCTGTACAATATTGAACCTTAAATGATCCCCAAATAAAGTTCGTACAGAAATAAATATTTGTTTAGATTAAATAATCTATAGAATGTGGCACCATTATGTCATTCAAAGTCACGTGTTTTCTCACATTAGTTCGGTAGACAGTCAACATCATAAGAACGTATTGAATTAATTTATCTTAAAGCAAACACATTAATTAAATATTATTGGTTTTACCAAAAATGGATTAACCTTTTGACCGTCATATCATGTTATATACCTACCTTAGCAGAGATCCGGTATTTCATGTAATTTTGTGTGATATGTCAAAATTTATTAACATAAATGATGGGTGTGCGTTATAATGCTTATCAAACTTTTATATATTATTCATATAGTGGTAAATATTAGGTCTAACTTGTAAATATTTTGTCGGAGCCAGGTAACGTGGTGATTACATACCCCGATTATCACGCCGCAGTTCGCAGGATCAATTCTCAACCAGGAGAAACATTTATGTGCATAAAAATGTTTGTTTGTTCTGTATCTGGATGGATATCTATACAAGCGCCTACCTATGTAAGTATTCGAAAAAAAATCCATCAGCATACATACAAGCCCACAAAATTCCCACTCTCTTTGCAATATTAGTACCTAGTAAGATGATCGTCAAGTGAAAGGATTTTCAGAAATTCAACAACGGGGTGAACAAAGGTCGGAGTTGGCATGAAAATTCGGCTAGAAATCCTTGCCACTATTCAAAATAGTTGTGCGATCTCTATTATAATAAGTGATCGTCCGTGGAAGCACTACCACCATACCATTTACAGCCGTGAAGCAGTAGGTAGTGCACTTGTATCACTGTTCCGACTGGAAAGGGCCGGTGACATTACAGGCACACAACTTCATTACCCAGAGTCGAGAATGCATTAGTGATGTCCCCGCTATTGCAAATATACATAGGCGGCGATGACCACTTATCAAATAAGTAGACCCTGCCCATTTGTCGGCCTGCTTATTATAAAAAAACAATAAACTCGGGATTCGCAAAGTTAGTAGAGTCATAAAGGTAAAGAAAACGATGAGAATATCCAATCGTACTAATATTATAAATGCGAAAGTTTGTAAGGATGGACATATCCACAAAGGATGGTTGTTACTCGCTCGCTAAAACTACTTCACGGATTTGAATGAAACTTGGCACCAGAGGCGGCCTTAGGGGGTGGCGAACGGGGCAATCGCTGGGGGCCTCGCCCTTGAACGCCTCATGAGGCCCATGAGGCCTCGCGCAACCCAAGCGAATAAAAAAAAATGGATTTGAAATTTTATTTATTTGTATAACATTAGCATTTCTTGTCAAACATGACAAATACCTAAACCAAACAAACAGACTTACTTTCGCATCACATACTTTTCACGAAAGACAAAGAGCCTCGCAATGACCTGCCGCCCGGATCCTCGCAATGGGTAAGGCCGCCGCTTCTTGGCACATAAATAGGTTATAATCTGGGTAACACATTAAATTTTGATTCCGGGATAATGTGTCTTCTGGAATACGGGTGAAACCACCGGGGACATCTAGTCATGAATAAGAATCAACAGCTTACATACGTTTCCCATTGCAAGATACGAGTTATTCCTTTTGTCGGTTTCACAGCAATAGATTAAATTAATAGTTAAATCTGACTTATCAGACATTCCATCACGATGTTTCCATTTATTGTAAAATCGAGGGTAAGTTTATGAAATTCCGAGGCACCTCAGAACCTGTCCCTTATGATCCTTACCTTACCTTAGTACCTAAACTGAGTTTATCCGTTACCTACCTAAAGAAAAAGGTTTAACCTTTTATATATCTTCACGGCCATAATCCCTGAAGAGGTAGGCACTATTAAAACATTACATATCTTCACGCCCATTATTTGTAGGCCCAAAAGCCTCAAAGAGCGATCTTGCGATTTCAAAGGAGCTTTCTACCGCGCACGCTCAGGTTGTGGAATTAGTGGTTTTCACAAGTACGGCATGGGGTTCTTCAGGGTGTGAAGAGTTTTTTGCACACCGTTGCAAGTGTCCATAGGCTGCGGTGACCGTTTACAATCAGATTTGCTACCTTAGTAGTATAAAAAAGAGGCAGGCAGAGGTCTCAGTAATAACATGCATTTCAGCGAAGATATATTCTTAAGTTCCATAGTGACATGGCGTGAGTACGCTGGGTGAACATTGTCAACGGCTTTCGGGCATTTTGCTAATCCCGAGCTATATGTTATCAATTCTAAACGAAAAAACATTTATAATACTTGGCCTGACCCGGGAATGCAATGGAACTTAGATCCATCATGGTCTCTAGCCTAGTTATTTTTCGAGTATTTAGTAATTTTATAACGTTTTTATAATTTAGGTAATTTCCGAAACTGCTTATCCGATTACTAATAAACCAAAAAAAAAAACGGGTTGTAACGTTGTGTATTTTTACCGTCTTACGAATTTACGATCAGGTCACGTGTCCTGACGCGAGTTTAACATTTATACCCATCCCAAGAAAAGTGCTCAACGCCGCAAAAGAAGCTTTCACATCAAAAAAAAAAATCAGTTCACAAACAAAAGAGGAAACGGTACATATTTTGTCTGCCCACTGTGCTAATACACAAAAAAAAAGTAGGTACGCCATAATTTATGATGACCGACGCCTAGGTCATGATGATTTATCTTCATAAAATAAATTGTCTCGTATCGAGCTACAACGAATATCATTCATAAGTGTTCTCGAAATAAAGCCGGTTGCTTACTTCAGCGTGGCATTACTAACAAACTACGAGGCCGTCTGTCGTATCAATCTAAGCGAGTGAAATAGTCGGTACAATTGACCCCACATATTGGTTCAGTCTGCTGTAACAGGTTAATTCATTACATCAGTAGTTCAACACTTTCAATTTGTCGTTGTCGGCCTCGAAGGGACAGAATGTATGTTTATTTCATTACCAATACTAAGTGCTCTAACTTAGCTTGTCAACTTTTTTGTCTATGATTGGTACTAAATTATCCACTTATTTTTGGCGGAGTCTCAACGTCGTTACTCACTATATCCCATCCTACAAGTGCTACTTCCTACATATATCATAATGATAATAAAGCTTTATTTATTCCTTACACATAGTTAACATTATTTATAGCGTTAGTATTATACTTATTCTAGTTTTTTAGTAAATGTTATTATACTGCGTTATCGCGTTTTGTTGTACGGACTGTTCTGGCGGTGAAAGCCTCCTCCATTTCCTTCCATTTCGCTCTGTCTCTTGCCACTACTACTTCCTACATGTGCTTCTATTCAAATGTGAGTTCGAATGTTTGGTTGGATGGATGTTTCTTACTATTTCTCGAAGTAACTGGATGAAAAAAGGATGTAGATGAAATGAACACCAGGATTAACAGGTAGGACACTTTTTAGAAGAATCCCTTGGGAACACAGATGAAACCGCGGGGAACAGCTAGTAATATGTATAATATATGATGCGAAAAGTATTTAACGGACTGAAATGAAACTTGGCACATAGATAGAACAAAGGCCTAAAATAACATATTTTATATTATAGGTACTTTTGATCTCGAGAAAATTAATGATACCTCACTGAAACGCTCAGGACTGTCAAGAATCGCTCCCCACCAACTAAGTAACTAACATTATAACAAGATATGAATGCAAAAACTTGAAATAAATGTATTATTATTATTAGAAGCCTTTTTGTGGTTACCACGTCCTGTCAGATCATTCAAAAAAGTGGTCAAATAGCCCATAAGCCGCATTCTATAAATTTCAATGGTCAAGATACTGGCCTATGACAGAATGTTCCGGGTATAAACTTTAAAACACGATTCTTGGGACAATGCAACTTGTCAAGTGTGTATATTAACTATAATTATGTCAATATGGATCTATTAGGTTTTTCCGTATTATTTACAGCAACTGCTTGTTCCTGCTTTTAGTTCCGCCATAGATCCGATCGCTATTATTTTTGCAAACTAAGATTGCAATGATAAATATTTTCTAATTAACTTCCGATATGGTATTGATACGATGTATTGGGAATTCTCTGGTTTTAGGGTTCCGCAGTTAACGAGAACCTTTATAGTTTTAAATCAGATCGGTACCTACTTTTGGTACAAAAAAAGCTGTAATTTCAAATGGTTAATTACCCAGACAACGTTGTAGAATGAAATTTAGAAAAAATATATATACTGCTGTGAAAAAAGACGTATCTATTAGCTGCAATTCAGGCTTTCCGTGATTACCGCCTTTTATCTGTCACTATAAGAAGGAGAAATCTACCTATATTCCTACGTACAGGCAACATTATGCTGTTTTGCAGGACCGATATGGCAATTACGTCCCTAGTTTCTTTTTGTAAACTTTTTTATATGTAAATTTACTTTTTTTTTTACAAATAAATTTGTTTCTTTATTCAAACTAACTGGTTTTTAATTTATTAAGCTAACAAACCTTTAATGCCCAATATCCCACAAAACCAAATAAATGCCTGTTACATAACCTCACTAACACACGATTATTAAGTCAACCATATTTTTAAGTAAGTACAGACAGTGCCGAAGGTCATTGACCGACGCGGCATAGCGCAACCCGCGGTAATGTTACATCAGCTAACCTTGCCCGACACGGAACAATGGCGGTTCATGTAATGCCCGTGGCTTTCAGGCTTGGCTTGACTCGATTCCGAAAATCACTTTTCATGCTGTAAAAAATGGTTACAATGATAAACATTGTTTTTCTAGGTAGGATCTACATCGAAAGTAATTTAATGACGGATGTTTTCATGATTTACGTCAAAACTTAATTTTAAAACAAGAATTAGAAGTTTATTTAGAACATTAGAAGTAGAGTTCTTAGTGCAGAGTTCGTCCGAGGACGTGAATGAGTAGTGCAGTTGTATAAGTACTGTGTTTTGGCTCGAATGGTAAGGGGGTCGCTGAAAAACCAGACTTATGCTTGACATGAGACTTAGCATCCTCACGTCTCAGTGTCGACAACGCATTTGCAATACCCTTGGTGTAGCAATCGTCCCTAGGCGGTAATGACCACTTACCATCAGGAGGACCACCTGCCTGTTTCTCGCCCTACTTGTCATAAAAAAGCTTCACATTAGCTTTGCTGTCATCCAGTTTTCACTGAAAAAAATAGTTCATAAATACACTAATTGAGACTCGATGATTCAGTTGGTCTGAATACTCGACAAAGTTCTTTAATGATGTAAAAAATACACTACTACTATTTGAATTTTATTGCACAAACATAGAACATTTAATTTAATAAGGACACTAACTATGGTCACCCTACACAAGGTCGTAGCATTATACCGCCTTGAGCGCGGGATTCATGCGGGGCTCCATAATGAGGGCTGAATAACTACTTATTACTTAGAACATAATAACAGTAATGATAAGCTGGCATCTCATGGCAGCCACTTTGCAAAAGCCTGCACACTCATTACAATGTTTTCAGACGTAATGATTAGAAGGAAGATGTAAATTAAATATAACTGTCTGAATCACCCTTATATAGCCTTAAATGCCAACAAACAGTAAAATGATCCACTTCATGGCAAGCGGTCACCGCCATCTTTGATATATTTGCAACACCAGGTGCATCGACAATGCGTTTACGACCCTGAGACGTGAAGTTATTAAGTCTCATGCGCCTGTAATTTCACCTTTGTAACCGAAACACAGTAATACAAATTGCACTACGGCTTAACGGTGGAAAATGGGTAAGGTGGTAGTACTTGCCTGGACGAACTATGTACTAAAGCTCTACTACATCTAGGTTTACTACTAAAAATGATTTTTTTTATTCAAATAGGCCTTCAGAGGCACTTATAATAGCCCGACTTTAATACCGGTTCGAAAGGTTGTTCTTACTGGGAAGAGCCAGCAATGAACGCAGCAATTACTCTTTGATTTATTACATACAATTTATTTAGTCTCATCTGACAAGAATTGCATGTTATAGTGGTAGCGAATAATTAATAAATAAATAAATATATCCCGGGACATTCTTTTACACACGGCCATCTGGTCCCAAACTAAGCAGAGCTTGTACTATGGAAACCAGATAACTGATTTACATATACTACTTATTTTTTCTAAATACCTACTTATATATATATTTACAGCCAGACACAGAACAAACAGACATATTCATGCACACAAATGTTTGTCCTAGGTGGGAATCGAACCCGCGACCTTAGGTTTTGCAGTCAGAGCATTAACCACCAAGCCAACTGGCCTGTCGAATAAGTAAATATTATAAATGACTAATGTAAATCAAACATGTATAGCTTCTATAAAGTAAGCCCTGAGGTTTAGAACTAAATAACATGTTTGAAGTTTTTGTTTAGTTGCAGTTCTGTCACTCGACATCAGAATAACCGACATTGTTTTATGAGAAACAAATAATTCAGGATGAAAGAATCTTTTGACCACAATCGCATCATGGTGAGTGATGATATGACTGAAGGTGGAAACGACGCATCTCCTAGGAGAGGATGCTCTCAAATGCTGCTGAATACGGCAACAGGTATTTGAAAGGTCACAGCTATATCAGGCGGGTACTAGAATGTATCCCTTCACCGGAACCTCAAGCACAAGCTTTCGAACCCACAACACAATCTAAACAAAAAAACCACTTTGATAAAATCGATTTAATATAATGATTAGAATTTTATCATACAAAATTAAATGCATATATGTATGTACGTCATATAACTCAAGGATTTTCTTAGAAGTTTCGAAAAAACCCCCATCTCAGTGTGCGATATCTGACGTAAATCCATTCATAGTAAGTGGCTAACTACTTAAATCTGTTATTTCCTTTAGCCAAGAAAATCCCCGAAATAAATTGCTGATAAACATAAGTTAACCACATAATTATTTGGATGTATCATTTGTTTCTAAAATTAACTACCGCTAAGCAAGATCTAAGTTTAATCTGTCCCGGTGTCCGAAATCCTAGAAGTAAAATTTGACCCACTTCCCGGTTTCCGTTTGAGCTGACATTTTGTACATACATTTGGATTTGGTGACATTATTTGATTAGCTTAGTGACGTCATTTTCAATCCAACCAATCCAATAAAACATGGCGGACGTGGCAAGATGGCAAAAACACCTCCACATCATGGGTATCTAATGAAAGGTTTTTCCAAGTAAGTGATTGAAATTTTTTTTTTGTTTAATTATTTATGACGGGATTTATTTGTTTCATGGCTTAAAAAAACTTGTTTTAAAAAGGCATTTTAATTGTGTTACCTATTATTACATGTTTTTATTTAACATGTTTGTTTATTAGTTTGTTTTAGTCAATTCTTGCAAGCTGAATTAGAACCAATTCCTTTTATCTACTGAGTTGAAATTTGACAAATTGGTTAAATTTGGCTGACAATGCATTTTTATTCTGATTTTACACTCAGGATTGGCTCCAGACGAAGGAACTCCTCAACGGTCAACAGTATAGAGATTCCATTTTGATTACCATTAATTTAACCTGCAACCTAGCAACCTTCCGAACCGGCGTTAAATCTGACCATTCATAAGAGTCTGTGAAGGCCTATTTGAATAAATATATTTCATTTCATTTACAATTACATTATTTTTTGTCTCCATTGTTAAAACTGAAATTGAATGATAGAACCTCATTTCTCTAAACTGACAGTGAAGGCTTACAGTAATCATACTAAAGTGACGATATCTAACAGCCCCGTTTTGACAGCTACGAGTGTATAGAAAAATAAACCTTATGCCGTTGCAATTAGGTCCATCGGCATCATCATACAATAAACTATTGGATCAATAGATGTACCTTATCTTTAAGGTAATAAAGATGGTTTTTCAATGACATGACGGATCTTTTAGATCGACAAATTAAACAAGGTAACAATTATCTTATACATGATTTAGTACAACTAATTAAAAATGTATTCAGCACTGAAACCGGCCAGAGGTATTGTTACATTGCTTTATTATAAAATGAATTGTCATTTGTCATGTTATCCGCACAATCTCTGTGAATTAAAATACGTAATTTTACGTTGGAGTTACATCAACCTAGGTTTTCCTCAATGATTATTGCAAAATTAATGTGTACTGAAATGTTATTAGATAAAACATGTTTTATTGGCAAGGTCTTGGTGGTACTGTATAAAGACATATTTAATGTACAGGCTGTTACAAAACTACCCGTATAGCCGAAAGGAGGTTAAATGGGGCCTTATAACGAGTCCATTCACAATATTTAAGTAGTAACGTTGTATAACATTCCCCAACAAAATAAAATAAAATGATTTTTATGAATGAAAAATATAAAAACTAAATAAAAATTAAAGTAGACAATTATTAGGTAAAATAGGTACGTAGGCCTTTCTGTTAAATAATCTGGTTCCCCGACATGACAGCTTACTAGGGTTGTTGGCTTTGATAATTAATTGTATTTTAACGTGGTATTTTATAACACGTTGTATAAATCTATCTATAAAGTTGTAGAGGACTGTCTTGATTCAAAATGTTATTGAGAAATGGACCCAAATGCCGTTAAAATAAGATCAGTATCTTTAATTAACCATGTGATCAATAGAACTTTATAATTAAAGTAACAAAGGTGATTTTTCCACGAAATTCAAACCTGTTAAAACAGGCCTGTTAAGCCACAGGTTGTATGTTCTATTCCCACCCAGGACACACATTTGCGTGCATCTCTCTGTTTTTTCTGTGTCTGGGTATTAACTATTTCAGTCAGACTTTTATATGCATAATAATACCAATATTTTAGTGTACTTGTGTAATTGTGTTAATTGTACTCAGTCCTTGTCAAAGAAGATGTGTATTATCGTGTAAGTGCAGCTATCAAGCGAAAGAAAGCGCTGTTTTTAATTAAAAACATTTGGAAAAGGTGATTTGGGACACTAACCTAAAACTAAAAGGGTTAAGTTTACTAGTATGTAGGTATTATAAATGTGAACGTTTGTTTGCCTGTGTGTATTCGTATTAGAAGGATTTTTGAAAGAATAATTCTGAGTGCTAGCTACCGTTTGCGGTTCGCTGTACCGAGAGATCAAATGTATCCGGTGTCGAATATGACTCAGGAATAGGATTGCCAACACTTAAATTGCCAACGCCGGACAAAGACTTAAAAAACCCCGGATATTTAGGTAAAATTGGAATTTTTCCCGGCCATGCCTAACATATTACTTGACTTTTTAATTGGATGATTACGATTAAATTTTGAACTGTTAATAAACTTATTAATAGGGATTCCCCTGACAAAAAGTGTCCGGGTCGTTCGGACTCTTTTTAAAAATCCCATCCGAACGTTCCCCGAACACTCTCTAAACTAGGATAAATCTGGGGAAACCCGGATACAATGTTATAAAATTAATGATCTCTCTTTAAGTATAATATTAATATTAAGTTAAGATTTAGATATAGCTACAAAAGAGTATCATGCATAATTATTATAAGTTTGTATAATGCAAGATATACGCACTAACTTAAGGACTAGGTATTGATGACACTAAATCATATTAAAAGTAACCTGGCAATCTCGCGCAGTCAAAATCGCACGCAGAAGCCAGTATTACATAAAAATAAACATACGAACCGCATTCTCAGCTCTTGTGCTGAAAATAGCACGGTCATAATATCAACAACAACGCGCGGGAGGCATTCCTGAGAGCATGAGCGGTCAACTGTGCAAATGTGACCACGCAATTCGACTCCGGCCGTCAGTACGTACTAAACATACCAACACGGGTCATCCGTGACGAAAACATCAACAAGACACGCCTTCCATTGAACACTACAGCCTTATTAGCATACGGCCTCACGCACCCAACACGGCAATGAATCACACGCGAATAACACGCGTTTAGAAACAGCTGTCACGTAATGACGTATGGCATGATGTAACACCGACCAGACTTGCACCAGACGAATTCTTGAAAAAGAAACATTTGAACATTTGTTAGCAAAAAATGCATCCGATCTCGATTTGCATTCGTGGCCTCCGAGTTGGTTATGTACTTGAAAACAATTGCGTGCAGTAATTGCTGGTTAACTATTATTGTAATTGTTATTAAATACTTTATTGAACGGGAAGTTTGCTGCAACGCAACGTTATGATTGTAAATGATATGAGTAATTAATTGTATTTAGTTTTTTGCTTAATATTTTTCGATTTTTATCAAATTAAATAACATTGTTCCTTTCTTACTATTGAAAATTAATGTATAGTGTACAAAACAATTTAGAAACCTACAAAAGATAATACATTTAAATAAATACAGATATTTTTTTTCAAACTTACTAAGAACCTATGTGTTCCAAGTATACTAGTATCTACTTACCTAACTCCAAAAATAAAATAAAAAATAATAGTGAATTACTCACTATCATAGATTTGTTTTAATCAATATCTACAATTTATGTATAACCGCAGGTAGGTATAAACTGCCTATAATTTTATACTAATGGTAACTATTAAGCTTATTTTTTTTAGAGCTCGTCCGGGGAAGTACTTACTACCACCTTACCCATTTCTGCCGTGAAGCAGAAGTGCACTTGTATTACTGTGTTTCGGTTAGAAAAGTAAGGGGGCCGGTGAACTTACAGGCACATGAGACTTAACAACTTCACGTCTCAGGGTCGACAACGCATTGGCGATGCCCCTTCTGTTGCAAATGTCCATAGGCGGCGGTGACCACTTATATCACTAAACTCACAAACCTTAATGGTTTTTATTACACGCTTTACATTAACTTGTTTGTTGGTAACCGACTCCTTTGGGCGCGATTTTGACCCACTTTAAACGGCCAAATTTCATTCAAACTATGTAGATTATATATCACTATTACGGTACTATTGCGGTTAAACTAAAAAATTAAAAATAAATAATAGTTTAAAAAAACACGCTTTTATAGAAAATCAAATTAAAAAATAGAAAATAAATTTGAATTAAGAATAGTGTAAATAAGAAAAAAATGTATATTATTGTAAAAAAAACCGTGGGGTGCTTTTTAATATATTATCAAAATGGTAATACTTACAATAAAATATTAAATGAAAAATAAATTTAAAAAAAAGTCATACAAAAATCATCGTTATTCCTTTTACGATAAGGTTGATCCAATCAATGGTTTATTGTAAGATGTTGCTGCTGAACCTTATTATAACGTTTTAGGGTTTATTTTTCTAAAACACCCTTAGCTGTCTAACGGACCTATTCAATCTTGACAACGGTAGTGCATGTTTTCTCATGACAGGCCAGTTGCCTTGGTGGTTAGTGACCCTGGCTGCCAAATCACAGGTCGCGGGTTCGATTCCCACCAAGGACATACATTTGTGTGCATGAACATGTCGGTTTGTTCTGTGTCTGTTATATACATATGTATGTATTTAGAATAATTAAAAATGTAGTATATCAGTTATCTGGTTTCCATAGTACAAGCTCCGCTTAGTTTGAGGTCAGATGGCCGTGTGTAAAAGAATGTCCCAGGATATTTATTCCTAAACCAGAGTATTCAGAGCAATCATGGACTAAGTACTTTGCTTTAATTAATTAAGTTAAATTTCCACACACTGGGTAAAGCGGCCAAGGAAACGATAAGGTCGGGTAAGAACCCAGATCAGTTATTAATCTAAATAATTGCTCGTTAGGCATTTTCTACATCGTTCTCAATTTCTTGGGTAAAGCCTTGTGCATATTAGATACTATTGAATATTTTATCTGTGGTTTTTGTTACTATTATTGTAGGTTATTAGGCCTCCTCCTGTTATATGAGTTTTGTTTTTATTCATTATATGGCTGTCACAGTGTTGCCATATTAAAAATATTAATTTCTTTTAATTTTATTGCTCAAAGAAGGTGAACTTAGTATTTAGAACATTCAATTAATGTTTATGGTCAGGTATCATCAGGGTTGAAACTGCAATAGCTTTGATCTTCATAAGATTCCATCTGGAACCGAAATGTCATTGATTCATTCCTATTTAACCAATCAAATATAGTAATAAGATGGAAGAAAAATACCTTAAAAATGCTAATCTCAAAGTCATGGCTCACAACCATGCTAAGAAAGATGAGGTCAAGGAAGGTCGACCCTGAGTAATTGGGACCACCTCAAGGAGTTAAAAGAGAAGAGGTAGCAGTAAGAATTTGTGGTAGGTCCACAGGAGCTTCATATAAACGCCGCTTGTAAATATATCGTGTGTCCGGTTATTCAGATATTGATCAGTATAGCGTGACTAATTAATTATATGCTTTGCAATTGATACAATCGAGTAAGGATGTTAAATAAAATAACTTTGAATTAATCTAGATCACTAGAAAAAGAGCTGTTTGCACTAGATACCTAAACTTGCGGCACGCTATGACGTTTAACAATGACAAAGAAAAATAACCTTTATTCCTTCAAACATAAGGTGCATCTATTGATCCAACAGCTAATTGTATGATGATGGAAATCAACCTTATTCCAATGGTATACAGTTTGTTTACCTATGACAAAATGAAACGTCAAAACGGCCATCATAGTGTGTCGGTAGTATAAGTGGTCGTATTTTAGTTCGTTTTCCGGAATAAATAGTACCGTAGGTATGCTCGTATATTGTATAGACATCTAGTCTTCTCTTGTATTTTTAGAAGTGGAACTCTTAGTGCAGCACCATACCCATTACCGCTGTGAAGCAACACTTATATAGCTGTGGTTTGGTTAGAAAGATGAAGTTATTTACAGGCACATGGGACTTAGCAACAACTTCACGTCTCAGGATTGACAATGTATTAGCGACGCCCCTGGTCTTGCAAATGTCCATAGGGGGCGGTGACCACTTACCATCAGATGGACCATCTGCACGTTTGTCGGCTTTGATGACATAGAAAATGGAAGAATACTAGGGTTAGATGTGGTGACGCCTAAATTCATCCAAGTTCATAAAACTTTTCCTCTTGTAAGGTTAAATAGAGTCTAGTTGGCTCGGTGATTAAAAAACCTGACTGCCACGCTAATGTGCATGAATATGTCAGTTTGTTCTGTGTATAAGAATGTGTATTATGAAGAAAAAAAAAGGTTTATAAGTTGTCCGGTTGCCATAGTAACCTCTTCTTAGTTTGGGATCAGATGACCGTGTGTAAAGAATGTATCAGGACATTTATTTATTTTTAAGTACATACTTAAAAATTCTGTAATCTCACTAATTAACAAACGCTAAATGTAATTAATGAGTTTCAATACTTGTGACTCAGTCACACATAAAAGTTTGTATGAATGGATGTTTGTTCCTCTTTCACGCAAAAACTACCCAACATGCATGGATGAAATTAGGCACAAAAAAAGCATAAATTATTGTTCAGCATTAACACTGTATACTTTTTTATTCTCGTAAAAAGATCCAGTGTGAGACCAATTAATTCGTATTCAATGGTGAAACAATATTTTATCTTAAATTACGTTTAATTAAAAAAGTCACTTAAATTAATTACCCAATAGAATAAATGAGAACCAATTAAATATTAATCTGTTAACAAAATCTGTTGACAGTAACACAGTAGTGTCACAGATTATGTTTATTTCTCTGGCATTACTTTCGTTTCCTGGATCATCAGTCATCGCACAGATAACGTTTATAAACAACAGTGTACCACAGTAGAGAGGCGTGCCAAGTATTTCATTCATTTAGTCGAAAATAATGTTCGGGCGCTTGTCTTGATGCTCGAACTTACTACGGAATGGGGTTATGTAGGAATGCTTGGTAATTTATGTTCACTACAAACGTTGAGTTATTGAACATTAATGTTGCAAATAAATAAACAAAAAATTTACTTTTCTGTAAAAACGTAGTAATTTCGTTTCTATAAATTTCCGGGGACATTCAAAGTAGGCACAGCTACTTAGCAGTACTGTGGAAACCAGTTAACTGATATAGATATTTCCGTCAAGACACAGAACTAACAGTTCTTGTTGACAAATGTTCATGCACTCTAATGGTTGTCCTGGGTAGGAAATTAAACCTGGAAGACCTGCGGTCGCGGCCTCTCACCGCCAAGCCAACAGGTCTGCCATTGTAAAATAATTGAATAAATTTGAAAACTTCAGTAATTTTGACCTTAAATGCCCTTCTCGACTTAAACTGTATAAAAGGTTTGAATTTTAAATATAGGAACTAAAATAAAAAACAATATTAAACAAACGAAAAAATCGCACATGCTTTAGTGAATATTGTATATTGTTTCTATCCTACTAATTTTAAATGCGAAAGTTTGTATGTATGGATATTTGTTACTCTTTCACGCAATAACTACCAAACGGATTTGAGTGAGACTTGGCACATATATAGAAAATGCCCTGGAATAACACATAGGATACTTTTTGTGCCGGGAAAACGTTACATCCCTCGGGAACGCGGGTGAAACTACTAGGGACAGCTAGTAATAGATATAGATAGATATGTGTAGGATCTGTCTGTACATTGATTTTTTTATATTATTGTAGATAAACTATTATCTCGCATTGAATGTGATAAATAAGCGATAGTGATTGACAGATATATGTGGTTCCGCAAAACGCGTTTCCGTCATTCATAGAGACCATAGACCGGAACTGCATTCGCCATTATATCCCTCTGGCCGTACCATAGATAATTGTAATGGGAATATATGTAATGTTACGACAAATACCAGCAACCATGTCCATAATAGATATAGTATGTATGTAAATATTATAGTTTTATTGTAAGTAGGTTTGTTGTAAGTAATTGTAGTTGTATATGAAAAAGGGGTAACCTCTAGTTTAGGAGGCAGGGCTTACCAGTAGTCTTGGGCCTACTCAGTCATCACTCAGCGCTCAATTTAGTTCATAATCCAATGGCGAACTAGTTCGCTCAATTAGTTCATTAGTTTTTTTTTTAATAATTTAGTAAAAACTAAATAAAGAAAAAAATATATTTATGATGATTGCAAGTTCTGTTTTCAAAACATTAGATGCGGATGTGAAGTTGTTTAGTATCGATATCGAAATATCAAGATGCGCACAGTAAAAGTAAATAACTCGGTTGGTCACATAGCGCCACTATCTAGTAAAGTGGACGCTAAAAAATATAAAAAGAACTAAGAGAGAGATCATCGATGAACTAGTTCGCATAGTTCACCTAAAGGAGCGCTCTTCCCACCTAGTTCGTTCACGAACTACTTACCACCTACTACCAAGACTACTTACCAGCAAACTGAAACCGTGAATTTTATAAATAAACAAGGCGATCTCCCTTAAACAAACACCAATGTAACATAGGTGTGACAGACAGTCCTCTATGCAGAGGGTGCGTGGAGGCAGAAGAAACGCCACAGCACGTGCTTATAGAGTGCTCCAGCGTGGCAGAGCAACGGGCACAGATATTCCAATCCCCAGCATCGCTCCCGGGAGTCTGCAGCAACCTGAAAAGGTTGCTAGCTTTCTGTGACAACCTAGGACGGCTGGAGAAAGAGGCTGACGTACAATGGCCCATTCAGGAGGCTAAGTGCGGAGCAAGCCCTTTATAACTAACTAACTAACTGACTATGTTCATTAGTTTCGGGGTAATGATGCGTCAATGGAACCCTATTTTGCATATAGGTATATAAACTTATTAATATTAAGTTATTCCCCGCATTTCATCCGTATTCTGCGTGACACAGGAACAATCATCCATACACCCGTACATCCATACATCCATCGTCACATTTTTTTACATTTATAATATAAGTAGGATAGGATTAATGTTTCTATAACGTTTAATTATATAAGTAATTATCTGTGTTTTCTGTGTACCTACTAACCAGCGGGTTTAACCGTGTTTCTGAAATAGGTTTGTTTATTTCTCCTTAGTACCTACATACTTTTCATATAATTCTAAGTCTGTAGGTATTTCATGGGCTTGTGGTCAGAGTCTATGAGAGCGGCTGGATGCAGGCGGTTCAGGGCCGTTCACTGTGGAAATCCATGGTGGCCTATGTTCAGCAGTAGACACCCCTGAACTGATATGATGAATATTTTACGAACGACACGAGCAATGGCGTAATTTTGCAGGAGGGACAGGTCCCCCCTCCACACCACCAGTAGTCCAATAAAAATACGCTGATACACGAGGAAGGACGAAATAACATGGGTTCCAACATTTGCCATTCGGCTACGGAACCGTAAGACCTAAATCACATTAAATAGTATTTCATTGATTACATAAATTATATCTTTGAAAAATAGCGTTCATTATATTTTTAACTGAAAATAAAATGAATGAAATATTTCACCTAGTATTTAGGAAGATATTGCAGATATTGCCATAGCAACTATTAGGGTACCAAAATATGGAATCAGATGGAACTGATATCCCTGCTATCCTATTTATTTATCCACTCATCGTGCTGTGTACTGGCGGCGGTGCAGTGTGGTAGCGGCGACGAAAACTACCACCCTAATTAATCTCTAAAGCGACTACAGATCTTCAGCCACCATTTAACCACCAAAGAAGTAGGAGAGGTCGCTTAGTAATGAAACCCACGTTCCACCAAAGATATGTTAAGTCCTAACGTGACCTGTGGGGACCATTACCGCCTTCTCCCGGGCATAATACATGTAATTTTTCAAAAGAAAGAAGAGGATTAATCCTTGACCGACCTGTCTCCTTATTCAACCAATACAAACTTCGTCGTTGAACGGCTTTACGGAGGCCTCGGAGAGCTTACCTCTCACGGGATTAGTAGTATTAGCGTAGTAAGCGACAGAGACAGAGCCAAGAGGCCGCGACAAAACTTCTTCGAGTTAGTGTAATTTTCCTTACAGAATCGAGCCCCTGGAAATCGATCCCAGGTCCTCCGAGTTTCTGGACGAGCTTTATACCACTTGACCAGAGGTAATTTGTGTTTCTCCATCATTAAGAATAATGCTCGCATAAATATACCTAGATAGAAATAAATCTACCAAAATGTACTTTTATTCTCGGAATAAAGTTACTGTAGCAATCATAAATATTTGCGACAGTTAAATGATAACTGGGAAATACCTTTTTAATAAAACAGGGAAAATATCGCGTAATAATATCATGGACTTTACTAATTATAAGACTTATTAACGTAACGTACGCAGGCATTATCCATTATGTCCACAGACATTCTTTACACACGGTCATCTGATCCCAAACTAAGTAGGTAGGACTTTTATCATAGAAACCAGACAATTGATACAGTAGAGTAAGACTGTTCATAAGTGCTTGTAAAGGCCTATTTCAATATTTTTTTATCATTAATTTCATTCAATCATTCATTCATTCATTTTATGAATTCATTCAGTACATGTACTACTATTTTCTAAAATTCGTACTCATATCGATATTTCAAAAAAAATCCAAATTTCTTTTTTTTTTTTTAACATTACAAGTACAGTAGTTACATGGGAGCCCCCTTTTAAGTTTTTAAAAAACCTGTATTAGGAGAGACCCGCTCTTCCGATTTTTATGATTAAACTTGTATACATAGTAAATGTTTAAAGTTAAAAATATGTAAAAATATTTACACCCAATCACAGAACAAACTATGTTTATGCACTCGAATCTCCAAAAACCAAAGGCCAACTGGCTCGTCTATTTGTAACTTATCAATTAATAATCTTCGATCTATTATTCTTTCGTTTTTAGTTAATGTAGACCGACAAGCAGACGGTCTGCATACCTGATGGTAGTCACCACCGCCGGTCATTTGCTGTTGCAAATGACCATGGGCATCGCCAATACGGCGTCCACCCTGAACGTGAAGTTGTTGTTGATTTCATGATGATTGCTTCACAAGACTTCCTTCTTCTTCTAGTCTTCGATGTCACAACTACTAAGCAATCCCCCCCTCACTGAGCCGCCATCTATCTTGTCTGCACTCACTTCAAATCCTTGGTGTCGGTCGCCCACCGGCTGGCAGTTCCCACAGCCTGTTATCTGAAACTGCGAAGGGCATTGCTCTCGAACTCGATAACCATATTCTTATTTCTGAGGCGATAAAATAATAAATATTCAAATTTAACTACTTGCCTACTATAATGTTATATTTACACAACATAAATTGAATGTAGGCTAAACTAGACGCACGTATTGTTAGGTATAAAAAATTCATAGTAATATGAACATCATTGCTTTTGAAATAAGATGGTTCTATAGATTCAATATGAGATTGTATGGTGATGCAGAAAACCTACATCAAAGTGCATTAAGCTTAATACTTCAATGACAATAGCTGTCCTCGGCTTCACCCGCGTTTTCGAGGGATGTTACAGTTCTCGGGATAAAAAGTCTAAGCTTAAGTTACTCCTTATAACATCACCTATCTGCCAGTGAAGTCCCTGTCAAAATCAGTCGGGCTAGTATTTTTTTGTTATAATTAGGTGCCATAAATATTTCCTTCACTTTGTAAAAATCTCTAACTTTGACATTATAAACAAACACGTAAATTTTATTTTCATTCCCCAATCTCGGAATAGTTATTTGTGCAACAAGAGAGCAAAGTCATTTTTACTGCGAGTCCTGATTTTGAATCCTGAGCAAACGAAGGATTCAATGATTGAATCACGAGCGTAGCGAGTGATTCTAATGATGAATTCTGAGTGTGGCGAGGGATTCAATGGCACGAGATGCAAAAAACTGTGCTCTCGTGTAACACACATGACTTTTCACGTCAGCAGCGAGAACACTTTAAGAGATAAAATAATAAACAGGAACTTGTTGTTTTAACTCTTCCGGTGTTAAAATACTGTCCTCGTCGCTAGTTTCACTCATATTTTAATATTTTTCAACTTATTATTATTATTTAAACTCTTTACGCCAGTCACGAAATGTTATTCCCGCTCTTTTATATAAAGGCGTGTTCGGAAATAGCACCCATGATATTTTATTATTCAAAAAATTTCGTAACATTATTGAAACTAGAAATAAATAATTACTGGTTAAATATCAGTTTTATTTGCAGTAAATACTAATTTTCGTTTAAATACAACAATAAGTTAAAAATTCAATTAATTATATAAAAGACATAATTTTCTTTTTGCAAAATTTCTTTAGTTAGTACGAATATCCGAACGTGTTTGTCTTTGAAGTCGAATTCAAAATCGGCAAAATCGCATTTTGCTCACTGATTTCAGGCAGCAAAACCTACTTGTTTGAGCTACTGAAGTGAAATAGTAGATTGTATCACAAGGGAGCAAAATAATATTTTTACGGCGAGGGCGTTTTTTCGAATCAAGAGCGAAGTGAGGGATTCTAGAGTAGAAGATTCTTTAGTTGAATCCTGAACGTAGCGAGGGATTCAAAGTACGTCGCCCGAGGCAAAAATATTTTGCACCCGAGTGATACACTCTACTTTTCATCACTATCTATGAGAAAATGCGCCTCATATTTTATTGTAATATTATTATTTAAAAAAATATAGAGTAACAACTAAATTGAAATCAAATAGTATCTAATAATAAAACAAGTAAAAACTTATATTTATATTTGAGACGTTTTCGCAATTATGAAAATTTATTGTTAGAGTTTTATTACGAATAGAGATTGTTTCTTTATTCAGCCGGCGACGCGACTATGGGCCGTCGTTACCAGCCAGTCTTTATTCAAACAATATTTGCGTTCGATTTGTTTGACGCTGAACACTAAGATGTTACAAATTCAAAAAGTGCGCGGCAAAGACAATTGCGGCGCACTTATAAAGAGGATTAAAAACTCATTACTGCCCGCTAAAGGTTTCTTATAGAAAACACCACCTTTGGGTGCACTTAAAGGCGAACCAAGTTATCCTTTTCGAATAGATGGGATGAAAAGAGGATTTTTCACCTTGTGCTCTTTTGACTCGCCCACGGCCAGAATTCAAATATTTGATTTTTTTTAATCCTCCGCTTGGTCGGTCATCAAAATTGAGCACGCGGTTAAAAAGCAACTTTGCACTCTTGTATAACAAGCAACTATTATTTGTATAAATGATTGATCAGAATGGCTATTACAACCGCGCACTGGTTGAAACATACAAAACGAACTAACACAAAAAAAATGTATTTTTTCAATGTAACGTGAAATTGTTTTATTCGCAACATAAGTTTGTTTGAAAACATCCAATCAGTAAGTGTAGGCTAATATATAAGTAGGTAATTAACACCTATTTAGGTCAAACGACAAATAAGTTAATTATACTTAAGGTAATTGTTGTTATTTGTGCATAGATACTACTACAATCTTTAAATAGACAGCCTTCGTGTACTTTACTTGGTTATAGGGGCCCAAGTGTACTTTCTACAATTTATTGATTTTTCTATGTGTTCTATAAATAAGTTGTTAAGTTGTTGTATAAGTAAGTCGTTGTTTCTACTCTGTAGAGGTTTGCGTTTGACTACAATACCGTGGTAACTGTTAATGTGGTCAAAGGTGATGAAAATACAAACCATGAAGAGAACTGCCTCTTCATGGGCGCCGGGAGGGGGGTGGAAAGGGGTTTACATGCATACCCCTTATAGGGAAAAAAAACTTAATATTCAGCCCATTTAGTCTCGCGTCTCCCATCGCTCACGGACTGGTTTCATATTAATATAGGCGTTCCTTATTTGATATCCCCTACAAATATCATAATGATGCACTATTATAAGAGCAAATCTTATCAGTTATTTGGTTTAAATAGTAGCTTGGTAATATATGTACGGAGATGCACCTCCCTGATAATAATTCTGCTAGCGCCCATGCTTAACTGTAGCTACCGGAAGATTGTTAACATGAGGGTGGTAGTAAACTAGGCGGGTACTGGAAAGTACCCGTTTTCTTCAGTGAAGCTCAAGCATCATTGCAACTGTAAGCTGTTAATTGGCAGGGTATAATAATAAAAAAATAGCCTTGATTAACAATCTTATAACTTACAATTAATTTATTTCAACTTAATAATACCACAAATAAAATTAGTTTAGATAGTACTTAAATGTAAATAATACTTCTATTAGATCCCGGTTTCATGATTGTCTTGCTTTCCAGCATAGGCCGCCCCAAGTATTCTCCATAAGGATCTATCTTTTGCTTTTCTCGTCCGGGTCGTTCCTGTCTCCTTTTTTATATCATCTTCCCATCTACGATATTGTCCACCATTCCGTGACTTCTTTGGCCCATTTTTCTTTAACTGGCAGCTTACTTTATATTAAATAAAAATAAAAACATAAAGACGTTATCATAATTATTTGTTTTGTCATTTGTGTGCTTAATTTATGAAATATTCAAACTAACATAATTTGCGGCCTTATCATTATTTTATCATTATCATTTGTTTGTTTGTATGGTTATCAAACATTGTGTTCAAAATCCAATTAAAAAAATTCTTAAACCTTTGGCTAATACTCGTAGAGTCGATGCAATTAACCCATCAAATTCATATTTATTTGATTTGTAAATGAACATGTATTTCATGGTCAAAAATTATCTAGATCCATCAAAGCTAATATCATGACATATCAGTTAGCTAGGTGGTTAGAGGCCCTGGCTGCAACGTCACAGGTTGGGGGTTTGATTCAATGATCAATATTCCAGGACAAATATTTGTGTGCATGAACAAGTCCCATTGTTCGGAGTTGAGAGAGGAGTGTAATTTATCTATGTATGTATTTAGAAGAAAAATTATTAAAAAAAGTTAAATACATATGTAGAATATCAGTTATTTCGTTCCCATAATACAAGTAGTAGGTACAAACACTTAATTTGGGATCCGGGCCATGTGTTAAAATGTCTCAAGATATTAATTAATTTATTATTGTTAGACGGGCCAGTTGGCTTGGTGGTTAAAGACCCTGTCTGCCACGCCGCAGGTCGTGGGTTCGATTCCCACCCTGGACAAACATTTGTGTGCAAGAACATGTCTGTTTGTTCTGTGTCTCGATGTAAATAACCATTTAAGTATGTATGTATTTAAAAATGTACTATGTGTAGTATAACAGCTGTCTGGTTTTCATATTACAAGCACTGCTTAGTTTGGGATCAGATGGCCGTGAATCAAAGAATGTCCCGAGATATTATTTATTGATTTATACTCAATACTTATATAATAAAGAGAGAAAGTGATAGATACATTATTCCAGGATATTGGCACATTAAATTTCGCGATACATTAAATCTCTCAGGGACGTGGGGGAAACCGCATTACGTTTGATTATAAAAAAAAATACAAGATCAAATTGAACTACCTACTACAGAACTTCTAATGCGTAATAAATTATGCATTTGTGTGCATAAGTACATAAATAAATTATTATAAGTTATTAATTACCGTAAAAACAAACAAAGTTATTTTGTTTTTACAGACATTTTCCTTATTTAACAAATACAGTTCTAATTTGACATTGTATAATAATAATAATGTACGTAGTTATTATTTGGTTTATGAAATTTGACTCTATTATTATGAACTCTATTTCAATTATTATCCTTAATTATGAATGTTTTCTTTGTATGACTTTATAGTACAAAAACCGTTAAAAGGTTTTGCGTGAAGTTTGGCAAACAGATTATTATTATATTAACAGGTTATTTCCTGGACTGACATTATTTATAGCGGACACTTTATATCCGGGTAAATACAAGATCCCTCGGGAAGTCTATAATACTTATTGTTAAATGGTAAACAATATTCGTACTTATTATTGAATGATTTCATAACCAAATGGTTACTTTATTTTGGCACATTATCACCGGATGTGGTTTATCTCATTTTATGCTCGCAACTCTAATAAATAACTCAATTTGGTAAACGAATTGAAACGTTAGCCCCCTTATTTAGCTAATACAAACTTCGTCGGCAAGCCGCTTTACGGAGGCCTCGGAGAGCTTACCACTCAAGTGATTAGTAGTTTTAGCGTAGTTAGCAAAGGAGACAAAGCACGGAGGCCGCGACAAAACATCCTCGAGTTAGTGTCATTTTCCTTACAGAATCGAGCCCCAGGTCTCCCGCGTTCCTTGAATGACAAATAGGATATAT
Organism: Habrosyne pyritoides; assembly: GCA_907165245.1. Lineage (NCBI taxonomy): Eukaryota > Metazoa > Arthropoda > Insecta > Lepidoptera > Drepanidae > Habrosyne > Habrosyne pyritoides. Next base: position 3,759,231 of record OU015592.1, read on the forward strand.
ACAATTTTTTTAATGTCAGGGCTTCCCCGGGCGAACTCTGCACTAAAACAGTCACGTTACTGGTGACTTTAACCAGAAAAGCTACCAGTTTGATTGGCGGTGCAGAGAGGCTATCAATACAAACGTCAAACGATTTTGTTTAATTGTATCCCCAGTACTTAAGTGTAGACAGATTTTCAATATGACTTTGATTTCTTCAGATAACTACAGAGTACCAACGTGCTACGATCTACTTGCCATATTTTCCTTCTACTGAAAGCTACTGTTCATTATAAACTGATTCAGTCCTACATAACCGTTTATTGCAAGCTTTTATTTAATTCACCTGTTAGTATGATTGGAACAAATCTTGCAACAGACTTTTAGAGCAGCTCTCCCAAACGATCGGGCTGAAATGTTACAGTCAATTGTTTTTGTTGACATTGTATGGTTAGCTTATTGACGTCATTCTGAATTCAATATGGCGGTCATGATAAAATAGATATTTATTAAATGATAAGCCCCCTTTCACGTCATAGGTATCAAATGAAAGGGGTTTGACAAATAAAGCTGCATACGTGACGTCAGTTTTAGTTGTTTTATGGCTTAAAACTTGTTTTAAGAAACGTTATTTTATCGGTAGGATATTTGCTTTTTCAAAATCGGTACTGTAACTTAGTCGTGACATCGTAGTAAATAGAGAGGCGAATGGACTCACTTTTAAAATTAATATTGTAATTAGTAATATTTATAACTCATTTAACACTTCAGCTAAGGTTAATTAAGTTTATCAAAAGGTTTTTTTATTCAGAGTTTAGGGTAAGTTTACCCAAGATACTGAAGTCCGAATCAACATGAAATGTAATTCATTGTTTTCAAATCGGCTATTAAAAAGAAACGCAAAAAGTGTTAATTTATGCCAGACCACGTGTTTGGATATCGCCTTGATTCCCTTAAGGCTACATTGTGCTTGCAAGGAAATATCTTGAGACGACTGTGAAGGAATACTAATCAGGCTCATGTGCATCCTTGACATTGTTTTGATGCCAAATGCCATTTCCGCGGACACGTGAGGAAAGGACCATCGACGCCGTTATCCTTAAATATATTGATTGACTTTTTAGGAAACAAATTCGAGACCTTAATAGCGACACTACTTGATGTGAGATTCAAGATGTTTTTGTTTTTATAAGTTTCAAGAAAATCAGAAGAATTTGTCCATCTTACAATTTGTATATATATGGTCAATATCTGTGTTACTTATTTTGTGTTGACGCAGATTTTATGGCAAATCTACTTCAATGTGTATTTTTCTTAATGTGAAAATAAAACGACGTGCTCGCTTTTCAATGTAACAGTGACATGAATAAAAGAAACAATAATAAAGTTATGTGCCAGGATTAAATTTTACCGCTATCTAATGGCATAAAACTTTTTTAGATGTTTTAAAAAATGCCAACAATCTGTGATACTTAAAAAGTAGAGTTAATGACGTCATATTCAGTGACGAAGTCGAAGTGATAATCCTGCTTTGAGCTTGAGATATCGATGATTAAGAATCTCCATCTTTAAGGCGACAGTAGCTCAGTGGGAAGTGACGTATGCGACTATCAGTCTAGATTAGAATCCTACAGTGGCTTGAGCTTTCTGTACAGGAAATATTCGTGAAGAAATCATATCACAGCAATATAGCTGGCTACTAAAAGGTGAAAATCGCCTAACTCGTTGTGATCCTGTATTTGTACTTAAATTTTAAGCTTTTTGCTATTTTCAAATTTAACTATTTTCATTTGTTCTAAGTGTTTAAAAAAAATTCAAAACCATTTATTCAGTTTAGGCCCTCGGAGGGCACTTATAAAGGTCAAATTTAAAGTTACTGAAGCTACAAGTTTATCTTTATAAGTACCTATATAGTTCTCATATTTTTTCAAGGGTGAATTGAATCTGGGATGTATCATCCTCCTCATATTCACAATTGGAGCAGGTGGCGCTGGTCATGTATAAAAAAAAAACTTTTGCACCTACTACAATTCAAACAGTGGAGCTGTAGTTAAGCTACTTTTACCTCATACTACCTACAGAGCAGAACAACATCTGCAGTCTAAGGTGCTCGACTTAATTGAATGCCAGACTTCAAATTTCAATATAACCTAGCAGAAAAGTGTTTTTTTTTTAGAAAATAAAACAGCTTTATGGTTCACATCATTTTGTTCAATTTGGTTTTACACGAATAATTCCATACCATTCCATATCAGTTATTACAGTTATGGTAAACTAGTTGCCGCTTTAAATACTTGCGTAAAAGTATTTTCTTATATGCAATTATTAGGGAAAATATGAGGAAAAACTAGATACAGTATAATTACACTTGTTTGTCGCACTGCTGTTAGATACATCTATACCACCATAAGTATAAATCTGTAGGATTTGTCTGTACCTACAATAAATTTATTTGTCAAACTTTGTTATTAACATTCGTTTTATCACTAACTAGGTGTCCCGCGCGGTTTCACCCACGTTTATCGATATCATATATAGCCTACAAAAATCTACGAAAAATTCCGCGTCGAATGGTAGCAGTCCCATCCCGATATGTTCAGTAGTTTTGAGGTGAATCTGCGTTAAAAGAACCAAATATGGTATCCTTTTATATATAGAAGATAGATTGACACCAATTCCACTATTTTTTGTATGTTTGTCAGAAAGTCCTTTATAACTCAATAACGTGTTGGCAAATTTGATGAAAATTGGTTAGGCAGAACATGTGATTGCGCGAATGATGGCCTATATATGATATCGATAGACGTGGGTGAAACCGCGGGGGACAGCTAGTATGTATATAAATATGTCGTCAGTATTTATTGCCCTATAGCATACAAAGTTGACAGTAAATACTTCACATATAGAAAGTGGATTAATAAGATCAATTAAGATTGACTATTAAATTGCTATAATTAAAGTCGGATTTTTATATAATGTTTATAGTTCAAGCGTTAGTAGAAACGTCTTATCTATACTACTATATCAATATATAGGATCTGTCTGTATGTCCTTTTATAACATAATAACGATTTGACCGATCTTGATGAAAGTTGCTATACTAAAGTCAGAACATGTGATTGCAAATTAAATTTATTTAAATAAATAAATAAATCCTGGGCCATTCTTTTACATACGGCCATCTGGTCCCAAACTAAGCAGAGCTTGTACTATGGAAACCAGATAACTGATATACTACATATACTACTTTTTTTTTTTTCTAAATACATACTTATATAGATATTTACACCCAGACACAGAACAAACAGACATGTTCATGCACACAAATGTTTGTCCTGGGTGGGAATCGAACCCGCGACCTTCGGTTTCGCAGTCAGAGCGCTAACCACCAAGTCAACTGGCCTGTCAGATTGAAACTGATGAAAGCTGGTGAAGCCGTGGGAACCGGCTAGTTTCTTATTGAATTTATACTAATATTGTAAACAGGTAAAGTTGGGATATAAGAGGAGATTTATACGATTTCAAAAATATTTCAATTAGAATATTTGTCAATGAAATTATTCCCGAATGTAGTCTAAGGTTTTGTCCCGCGCCAACATCGATTCTCTAAGAAACGTAGGTAAAACTGCGGCAGGTAAGCTAGTCTATTTTAATCTTGCTGACACGACAGACAGCCTGTAAAATTGCTTAAAAAATGCAAAATTATATTTTACTAAATTTTCAGAGCTGGGCAGTATTGACTTTATTAACTTATAAACGTTATTTTATTATCTTTTCTATATAATTACGACATCAGTTTCTCTCTCATGTGATGCGCTTACCAACGAATTTTTCAAGTTTGTGTGTATATTTATTACCACTCTCAGTAACTGGTCGAAATTAAATTTGGTACGAACGTGATTATGGATTAACACGTACGATTATTTTTATCCTGAAAAAACAAGAGAAAAAAAAAAGATCTGCGCTCTCCAGAACGTGATTGAGACTGCAAATATCTATGAATTTAATTTAAAACTTTAATGTCAGTTTGTTACGGTTAGTTTTCGTATGGATTTTAGATGCCTGATAACCTACTACATATATTACTTTGACCAGGGTTTCATTCCCACTCAGAACAAATATTTATATGCTTGAAAATGTTAGTTTGTTCTATGACTACACAAATAAATAATATCAGTAGAAGTAACTAGATTTACACGCTTTCCATTGAGATTTTACCTAACTTTTTCTATTTTTTAAAATATAGTTTCCCCGACAGCGATGCTAAAATTAACTAAAACAATCATTTCTGTACAGGTCGACCTTGTTTCTTGTGCATTGCAGCGCAATCCGCTAGATTTTGTCTGTAAAACTATGCTGAAAAATTACATTTATATTTAGCTCGAAGGTTGAGCTAGAACGAATCTTCGAAGATAAATCTTAAAAGAAAATAAGATTTATGATTTTTTTAAATCATTTTATGGGTTGTAATTCTTTTTATGCTGTTACTGGCCAGATATATTCATGGTTATTTAGAGCTGCTCGCGTACATACCCGTAGCAGAATTGTGTGACTATCTCGGAAGCAATGATGAACCTGTTTCATAATATATTGATTACACGGCGCTAGCAGAGAAAACAATATTACAACGACGATTCTGAGAGCATTATACAATTGTCCTGCTGATTCAGGTAACAAACCGGGTCTACCAAATCGAAAAACTCTAATTAATCAACTTTAAAATAGGAGGAGGAAACGGTATTGAAGCTTGCAACACTAGGGTATTATTACACGCGCTTTGCCGACCCTGCAAAAATCATTCGACAATTTAAAAAGATTAAGTTTCTAACAATGAAATTGTTTTCACCGATGGGACTGATATGAACTGGTAGAAATAAGGGGAGCATCTTCTCTACCAGTTGTGTCCCCATTGGGGCAAAACACAGTCACAGTTTTTGACAGTTACTTGTCATTAATTAAAGTCAATCGATAAATGTCAGTTGAAACAAAATGGCGGCAATTTTTTTTCTTTCAACTGTCACCTGTGATGTTTTTTAGTCGTAATTTGTAGGTCAGTGGTGCCCAGTCTTAGTACGAGTTCGGATAGTATCTCAAGGTCAACTCAAAGTCTGCTAAACAGTTAATCAGTATAATCTGATGTAGCAACAATTTTTTACATGTCAACGTCAGAATTTACATTTTTAAATGACCAACATACGAATTCAGTTCATTATACACTAAACCTTCCTATGCAAATAAATAAAATTTAAGTTTCTGTTTGTAATGTCAAAGAGGTCATGAAAGTATCCTATAGGTATACAGTACTTATAACAAAAAACTATTTGATTTTTTGGTCTGACGGCCTGTATAATCTATGTACATATTATAAGGAGTAACTCAGGTAATTTTTTTATACCGGAAAAATGTTATATCACTCGGGAACGCGGGTGAAACCGCGAGGACTTCTAGGCTATAATAAATCTACTAATTACGAAATCTTTCGCTATTAGTAGTGTTTGAGCTTATTACGTTTGTGACAATGTAAAGTCAATGTTCTTAGCCCCTTATTTAGCTCCGGAAGCTCACCTCTCACGTGGATGCGAGGTTAGTGAAAGAGACAGAGCATGGGGGCCGCGAAACATCCTCAGAACCACAACGGTTAGTTTTAATGTCATTGTAATTCTAGAGCTATGTTTACTTAACACTAGCGACATGCCCTGGCTAGGCTTGAGTTGAATAATATAAACTTATCCACATAAACATTCTCAAAGAAATTATCCAAATTATAATGAATACCGCATCAAAATAAATTGGGTAGTTTGAAAGAATATAGCGCACAAACAAACATATACATATAAATATCGAGTTTGGTTTTAAACTATTTTGCTAAAATAATGTCACTGAATTCAAATAAAACTATGCGTCCACAGTTTGACAAACAGCTATAATTTCTTCTGTGTTTAATTTTTTTTTTCTTTTTATACCACGTGGGCCGACAAACAAGCGGACGGTCCACCTGATGGTAAGTGGTCACCGCCGCCTATGGACATTTGCAACACTAGGGGCATCGCCAATGCGTTGTCGACCCTGAGACGTGAAGTTGTTAAGTCTCATGTGCCTGTAATTTCACTGACCCCCTTACCTTTCTTACCGAAACACAGTAACACAAGTGCACTACTGCTTCACGGCAGAAATGGGTAAGGTGGTAGTACTTCCCCGGACGAACTCTGCACTAAGAGCTCTACTACTTGAATATAACTTAATAATTACCGCCCTTATATAACGTTATTACTCAAGTCACTATTCCCCACGTTTTCACCCGCGATTATGGATTTTATCCTATCATTTGCGCACTCACATTTTCTGACTATAAACCAATTTTCATCAAAATCTGTCATATCATTTTTGAGTTATGAAAGGACAAAATGACAGAAAAATAAAATATTTATAAATACACATAAATTAATTGGCGTCTATGTTTCAAAATCTTAAAATAATTCAATGTACAGACAAATCCTATAGATTTATATTGTACTAAATAGATAAAATGTGTTCTAATGCCTTACGTTCTTGTATTATCATGTAAGGTACGCCCTCATCACGGTAAGGTCTCAGGGCCCGTGACTACTATCAGTATTCAACGGACACTTATCTGGTTTTTAGTGTTACGACCTTATGGGATTGTATAATGCTATGCGAAGTGCATTTGCTATGTATAGTTGGGAAGCTGGTCTGCTATTAATAGACTTAAATCGAGCTCGCAGACTGAAATGCTCGTCAAATAGCTATTGTGTAATATATATAGTTTATTTTCATGGATAGTGTAGATGCAAATCATGTGACATGGAGAGCTTTTGTGAATGAACGTATGCTTTGAGGAGGAGATAAATAGCTAATAGAGAGTAAAACCTTCTAAAAAAAAAGTATACTGTCATAAAATAATTATGTTGCTCACTTGACTTACTGAAACACACATCACGCGATTTTTTCCATAAAGAAAAGCAAGTGTTAAATACATTATGGATAATAAGTAAGTTATACTGTACACTTTATATGCTTGGAGAAGAGAAAGTTATTTGTCATATTAAGGTCATATAATAGCATAACGACATGTGTATCCCCTAAACAATTACTCTGTATCAAGCAAACGCACCCCACAATTCGTCACGGGCGACTGATTGTCAATTGGGGAAGGTGCCGATCAGTTAACGGACGGAAAGGAAAAACTCCCTATAACAAAATAAAAATATGCTTGGGGTCACACATACCCTTAAACCTGGTCTAGGGTTAAAATCGCTTGGCAATATTTTATATTACCGATGAAATGCTTGTCAAAAAGCAGATTTTAGGAAAATAATAATTCTTATATATTATAATAATTCCTGAATGAGGGATAATATAATTTAACCCCTATTAACCAGTTTCATGGTTTGTTTTCCATTGCGTTACTGTAATTTAATTATATATATTCATCCGTGTAAATATTACGATAAATTAAAATTAAATAAAATGCTTGTCAGAAAGCTGGTTTGAGGAAAAGAATATTTGTTAATGAGTGTTACTACAATTTAACCTCTAACATGTAGAATTAAAGTTGACTTTTCGTTGGATTAGTGTTTATTCCACCAAGAGTAAATATTGCAATAAAAATTAGATACCTACGGAAGATAATTTTGACAAATTTCGCAGTCAAACGTTTTTCAGTACAAAAGATATCAACGTGTTGTCACCTTGATATTTTTTATTGTTATTATAAAAAATAAATTATTTCCAAATTACTGTTATTAAATAAGGTTCTATTAGTATTATCATAGGTTTAATAACACGTAAATTATACTATGAGGTACAGTGTGTGATGCTTTCCTACAAAAAACATACACATGTACTTATCTATCTTTTAAAGCATCAAAATCTTAATAATTATTTAATGTTTTGAACACATGATGTATCGGTTAGATGATGATTAGAAGGTCATATTTAATTCATATACTAGCTGTAATACTTCCTTATTTTAAACATTAAAGATTAGTTATTAAATACTAGTGACACGCCCCGGATTTGTCTGAAATATAAATTTATTAAACACAAAAACCTTTCGCAAGAAATCTTCTAAATGATAGTACAAGCTGCATCAGAATTTGATGTGAAGGTTAAAAGAATTTAGCGCACAGACAAACAGATATAGTGACTGTTTTTTATTACATATATCTATATATATCATCTCAAAACTGCTGCATATATCGGGATGGAACTGCTACCATTCGACGCGGAATTTTACCTAGATGGTCAAAGGTATATATGACACTTTTACCCGCGTTCCCGAGGGGTATCACATTTTTCCGGGATAAAAAGTAGCCTATATGTCACTCCAGGATATACTCTATCTATGTGCCAAGTTTCATCCATATCCATTAAGTAGTTTTTGCGTGAAATAGTAACAAACATACTTACATACAAATCTTTCCTCTTTATAATATTAGTATAGAAGTATAGATATCGATAAACGCGGATAAAACCGCAGGGGACAGCTAGTAGAGATATACAGAGAAAGTGATATTTTTTCTCAATCAAAACCACTTCTGCTCATTTTATGCCTAATGAAAGATAATATCTAATAATCGAATGATAATTAATCTTCGACATCTAATTAAGCAGTTAGTACACGTCTTAGTAAAGCATTTGTATTGCATTTAAATTGGAATTTGAATTGGAAATCCATTAATTTAATTCAATTTTTAAGTTTTCAAGGCGATGTTCCAATGACGTCAAATCGATCAATTCCAGCAGGTTTCTTTTTTTCTTATATATTTAATTTTGGGGTATATGGGAACTCCCAAATCGGGGTTAAATAAAATGAAGACTTATCCTTATGGAGTCATATGATAATCTTTTTGAAAAGGCGATCTGAATTCATGAATTTTGATTATCTAAAAAGACCCAAATACGTTTTGTTCTTTTTTTATTAAACGGGCCTGCTTTTGGCCTTCGACTGACTCCAGAAGGAGTAATGACGAGGCCGAGGATGTAGCATGGGTACACAAAACATTCTATTTTGATTTGTTTCAATGTAGGGTGTAACTGATCCGACTCAGAAAATTCTTTTTTAACAAAAACTACACTATTCTAGCGTGAAAAAGGCTATGTTTTTGTCCCGGAAAACAAGAAATCTTTCAGGTAAAACCGCGTGACGGAATTTAACCACTTTTTATTTTAATGTTATCTTCCACTTAACTCTGACTGTTCGCTACCTTTCACGCCTGAATGGCTGAATCAATTTTGATGAAACTTGGTATATATTATAGTTACATTAGGTAAAGTAATACAACACAGGGTACTTTCCTCTTGGAATCGCGGACGAAACTGCGGGATGGAAACTAGTAATAGTGTTTTTTTGTAAATTATATTATGTTTTAAATTTCCCCATGTATTTTTTTTTCTTTAATAATAAGTAAAAAAAAAATTGAATAATTCTCGCGCAATATTTGTTTTTTATTGTAAAATGAGTATTACTATATCGTTTAAATATTATATACAAACAAAACAAATGTCCAATATTTGTATAGCGGTTGTGTGTTGTCGCGATCTCAAGTCGGCCTCAAAGAGTCTATCACGCTCTACTTGACTCACAGATAAGTGACACGCGCTTACTGAATTTAAAGTAATCCAATTCATTCAAGTTTACGGTCGCGATTGAAACTTTCTTTCACTCACCTTTTTTTTAAGCCAATTCCTTTATAAAATAACCTAGAAAATTTGTCTAAATAAATAAATATCCTGGGACATTCTTTTACACACGGCCATCTGATCACAAACTAAGCAGAGCTTGTACTATGGAAACCAGATAACTGATATACACCGAGACATAGAACAAACAGATATGTTCGTGCACACAGATGTTTGTCCTGGCTGGGAATCGAACCCGTGACCTGCGACTTGGCAGTCAGGGTCGCTAACCACCAAGCCAATTGTCTAAAAAATACTTGTGTGTTTTACTGAGATCTTTAACGCGAGTTTTAATGTTCAGGCATTAGAGACTTAAAAACTTCATGTCTCAGGGTCGACAACGCATTGGCGAGGCCTTGGTGCAAACGTTCATAGGCGGCGGTAACCACTTACCATCAGGTGGACGGTGAGCCTGTACCTCGGACCCTGTGGCATAACAAAAAAAAATCTAAAACTTTTTGAACAGATTGCCTTTCAGTAAATTCTCTTAAAAAGGTTACAACCATATAGTTTGATTCCATATAGCAATTTAGTTAGACAGCAATGTTGTTTTAATAATAAATGTGATGTAAAATCTTAGAATTCTTACCGGACCAAATAGTTCCTCGAACTGGCGATAAATATTGACCTTCAGATGTGCGTCAGCTAGAATAGAAGTATAACAAATAAATATTTTGATTTGACTACGCCAAATTGAAAGTAGTATTTCCCTGTTAGAAGTAGTAGAGCTCTTAGCGCAGAGTTCGTTCGGGGAAGTACTACCACCGTACACATTTCCGCCGTGACGCAGTAGTGCACCTGCATTACTGTGTTTCGGTAGAAAGGTATGGGGGCCGGTGAAATGACAGGCATATGAGACTTAACAAGTTCGCGTCTCAGTCAACAACGCATTGTCGATGCCCCTGGTCCCCCTGGTCTATGGCAGCGGTGACCACTTACCACCAGGTGGAGCTAGCCTGCTTTTCGGGCTAATTAATAAAAAAAATTGTTCTTTTACTTGACTATTATTGAGCAGTTTCAGAAATCTCATAGATAAATAATAATAACTAAATAGAGCATGCCCTGGAATAACATTTAAGATACATTTTATCCCGGGAAAATGTAAAATCCCCCGGGAACGCCGGAGAAAAAGTAGTTTATAATAGTGTAGATTCGAGTCTAAAATGACGAAAAAAATTGTTTTAACTTAGCCCTAAGAAATAAATAAGTGTTGGCTAAGTAAAGCTGAGGATTATACAAGCAACTAGCTGTCCCCCGCGGTTTTAACCGTATTCCCGAGGGATATAAGCATACATATAAACCTTCCTCTTGAATTCTGTCTATTGATGAAAACTGCATCAAAATCCGTACACAGTTTAAAAGACCTAAGGGTACAAACGGCGGAACTGATACTATGTATGGATATTCATGACATTAGATATCAGCAAATTATAGCTTATTCTATTTTTATAATAAACATATGTACATACTATTATTTCCAATAAGCCCGCGTGATAATTAATTTTATTAAATAATACCCAAGATCATGACGTCTGAAATTATTTTATTTCACTATATAAATAAAAAACACATTGGCCTCGCAAAGCGTCAGTGCTACTTTACGGCCCTTTTATATTTCGGTGGTAAGTACTCACTTATCTCTTTCCGCTTTGATAACGCTATCGAAATGTTAACCTCAGAATACGTAGTAAGTTACTAAAGCTGATTATTTTTATGATCTTAGATGGCAGCGAATTTCCTTCTGCATGTTTATTTATATTAGCAGAAATAGCAGAAAGATTAATTTCTGTTAATTTTAAATTACTTATCAATGTAGTATGTCGAATTTCTATCTATATTAAGTATCACAATCAATTTGCTATAATTATTATACGCCGACGAAACAGAGTATCGCAGTTTTTGCAAAGTTCCGAGCTATCTGTCTGCGCTGAATGTCTGTAAACAATATGCGCCGAGCTGAAGTCGTGTCTGTGTTTTTTTTTTACCGAACTAACTGTGTGCTTTAAACATGGCCGTTGGCCGCCGCCGTTGATCAGTACACCCGTAACCGCAGTCGGAGGCGCGCGTCAACACTTTCAAATAATAACTACGATTTTCTATAAAAAAATCAAACAAAAAATTAAATTTACGTGCAGAAGGCATTCGCATGCAGTTCCGAAGCCTTGACGTGTTTAAAAAATAAAATAAAAAACCAAAAAAGCGCGGTAGTGTTTTGGTCGCGTTCGCGTGCCGGCTTTGCTTTACGCGGCATTCCAAATTCAATTTGAAGTCAAGGTCCCGATATATTGGAGTTATTGGTTGTGAATTGTGTGCTTTCTATCTATCTCCACTGGATCACGTGTGTTCGGGTGAGTGACATTAGACCGCGGTGTTAGTCTAGTCATAGCTTTATTTTTAACACTTCGCACGCGGGACGGCGACGGCGGCGGGACGCGGCGCAACTATTTTTGGTTCACCAAACGTTCACATCTAAACCCTAAACTACATTCTCAAGTTACAAAATAGTATTAGAAAGTTGTTAAAATAATACAACAATGTCGTTAAAGTTTTATAAAACTCTATTCTAAAACAAAACGGAACGCTCGAGAATTTGAATAAGTATGTGTTTAATTATGTATGAAGTATGCAGGTATTGTCTGTTAGTTAAGTCATTGATAGTCGAAGGGTGTTGACGCTTTAGCCAAAAATATGATACTATTGTGTTCAAATACCGCAATTTCAATGGATGTATTAAAAAAAACATCCGTCCCACGGCACGCGTGTTCTTGTGGTTTATTGAAATTCAATGTACTGTATTTAAATAAATAACCACAGTTTTGCTCACGCGTTGAATTCGAGCGGGTTTTGTAATGTATTGATAACAGAGTTTTATCTTCATTTTAATTCATGTTTAAATAACAACAGCAGCATTTTATGTTAACAACTAACTGCTTTATTTTCCCATTTTTTAGAGCAATTTCGTAGGTTTCTATAAACTTTTTTATTCCTTTTTATTTTGGTTTTAACATCATTGATGAAATCTTAGGTCAGTAACTAAAAACGAATTTTCGATTTTTAATTAAAGAATGATTATTTTATTTTAAAAAGAAATAAAAATTAATTACCTATATCTAGATTCTAGACTACTAACTGTCCCCCGCGGTTTCACCCGCGTTCCCGAGTGATATAACCTTTTGCCGGCACAAAACATATCCTATGTTACCTCCAAGAATATGTGTACAAAATTACATGATGATCGGTTAAGTAGTTTTCAAACAAACAGACTTACATTCACATTTATAATATTAGTAGGGATAAATAAACTTTAATTATTACTGTTTTTGCATGATGAGCGTCGTAGGATCGTTATAATTTAAAATTTAACTCTAACCTAAATTATATAGAACTGGTTTTTGTAATTTCCCCGCGTCAAATATAAATTATGCATTATGTAGATTTCGTACGCTGTTAAGTTATCATTGAAATGAACGTAATGAGTCGATTAATGTTAAGCACATAGGTATATGATAAATGAGTTCGTTCACTTCAAGCCTTTACAATTAAATAATCCATAAAATTGCAGTAAACAGTATTATGTATACATTGCTAAAAGTAAATAATAAATAAATGAGATGAAAATCCAATACCTTCATACCTATCAAAGTTCCAGGAAATATTCATAAAAATTGGAAATATTTAATCTTTTTATTTAATTACGAAATTTCAAGAACTTCACATTCGGTCAGATTCCTCATAGTATAGGTATCTGTTAAGAAAGGATTTAATTATGTTTACATTTTTACACATAAATTTATATTACACATTTTATTATCTGTGAGATAAACATATTTTAAAAACACTGATTAAATCAATCTGAGCCTTTTCATTGCATAAAATAAGACAAAAAAGTCTGTATTTTTGCAAAGAGTAATTTTGGTTAAAATAATAAAAAATCGCTCCAGTATTTTACTAAGGAAACTCAGTTCCGGTCTGCTCCAGAGGACCAATTTTTTTATAACAATACATATTCCATACTATAATATTATGTAAATTGTTGTGTGAATGCTGCCCCCTTATTCAGCTAATACAAACTTCGTCGGCGAGCCGCTTCACAGAGGCCGAGAACTTATCTCTCATGTGATTGGTAGTATTAGCGTAGTTAGCCAATGAGACAGAGCACGGATACCGCGACAGAATCGAGGCCCTGTTTCATGAATTTTAGAATTAATCATGATATGCCGGATAAAAACATGAATAAACACATCTCGAAACCCACGGGAAGCTTGTTGTTTATAAACAAAAGTAGTGTATGTGCAAAATGAATACAAATACCAAAATCGCACGACGCAATTATATCAATTCAGTCACAATCACAATACGTGGGCGATAAAGTCGAAATCCATCTGTCGAGACGTCAGAAACCTTGAAATAAAAAAACAAAACTAGTTTCCAGTGAACGCAGCACGTTGTTATAATGTTATTAAACATATTATATCAATATAAAGCCTCTATAGGCGTAACCTATACGACCTTTACGTGACGCATAATGATATTTGTCCCACAATCAGCAATAATATAACTGTTGGAATCGTCAAACAATAATAACATTTATTGTTAAGATTATTACATATTTTCATCATTTCTGGGTAAGTATGTATTTACAAAAAAAAAGTAGTATATGTAATATATCAGTTATTTGGTTTCTATGGTACAAGCTCTGCTTAGTTTGGGATCTGATGGATGTGTAAAGAATGTCCCAGGATATCTATTTATTATTAAATGTTCTTAGAAAACCATACTCTGTCCATACAATATTGGTATTAAGAGGTCCTTTACCATAGTAGGAAGCGATTGTCTAGTGTCTACTGAATTCAAATTCGATTCCCATGTAGTACATGGTATTTTAGTGAGCGTGCTTCGAATATATAGTTTAACAGACCATTCTTGGCTTAGAAGCGATTGAGCAAATATCACAATGTGTTTTACTGCGTATTAGAAGAAATTGTAATTTACATTATTTATAAGTGGATATTATACAGGCTGATACAAAACTACCCGTAAAACCGAAAGGAGGTTAATGGGGCCTTGCAACGAGTCCAATCACAATATTTAAGAACCGTAGTGACGCTGTATAACATACCCCAAAAAAATAAAAAATCTGATTTTTATGAATGATAAAATAGGTACGTAGGCCTTTCTGTTAAATAATCTGGTTCCCTGACATGACAGCTTACTAGGGTTGTTGACTTTATGTATATATTATATTTGATAAATCAGAAAAAAAAATAGAAATAAAAATGTGGAAAAATAAATTTCTGTAAATAACGAAAGATTTTTTTTTGCTTCATTCTTACTTTTATTTTTATACTAGATTCGGCCTGGCTGTTTCTCCGGTGTCCTAATGATTTAGTATATTGTGACCTTCTCGAGTCTATTCCACGCAAAACAAACCAGATAATCTATTACGAAAACCATCACATTTGTTACCTAAGTTTTAGTTTATTTTGTAGAATTGTTAAATAATTTCATGAAACAAAAATACTATGTTTCAACGATAGAAATTTCAAGGGTACGTTTCCAACACTTTCGCTATTAATATCACTTACGAAACTATCGAAAACAGCTGTCAGTATCATAAATTTCTTTTGTTTCTTCGTATATATCGAACACGTGAGATATACAGTTACATACTTTTCGAAATATTTTTTCAGTTTTTGAGAATCCCGTACTAAGTTGCCTTTACGTTCGCAGTCACGTAGAGATTGTTGTCATATTCAAGTTCTAGCCCCCTTATTCAGCTAATACAAACTTTGTCGGCGAGTCGCTTCACGGAGGCCTCAGAGAGCTTACCTCTCACGTGATTAGTAGTATTAGCACAATAAGCGACAGAGCATAGAGGCTGCGACGAAAATTCCTCGAGTTAGTGTCATTTTCCTTATAAAATCGAGGCCCTGTATCGTACTTAAATGTCATTATAAGGTCTAGTCTAGACCAAAGACAGGTTTCGATGGCGCCAGCTGCTGCAATGGCATTCCTTTAAAGGCTCTCAGTACAACACTTTTTTTTATACATCTTTGCTTTATTCACTACAATATTGTAGTAACTATATAGTTTAAAGAAATACTTATTATTTCTGAAATCTAGTTTCCGTAGTAAAGCTTAAGTTTGAATCAAATGTTTCTTTACACACGGTCAACCAGAGTAGGAACCGTTTATTACGTAGATTGTATAATAATATGGAACTATTTAGCCGATGATGGGGAGGATACAAAGCCTGGAAGAGCGACTCACAATTAAAGCGGCTGGAACACACTGATAGAGATCTTGAACAGTTTTTTTTAATGGACTAGAAGGTGTTAGTCTCTGATGGCTTTTACACCCTTACGTATCAATTCAAGTGTCAATTCAACATTTAACCAGTCGCCATGAATCCCGAGAAACGCCTCCTCTGTCTCTTTCGATACCTACGCAATCACTTGAGAGATCCGCTCTCGGAGGCCTAGTTGTACCGACTCGAATACGAGAATTGTATGAACTAAATATGGCAATTAATCATAAGGTAGCGTATATATCGACCTCAGTCCTGTAATTGTCAAACAATGTGATGTTATTAATGTGACCATTAGAGCACCGAACAAACTCTCTGAGAGCCCGATGTTTGTGTTTGTGAGATAAGTTAACAAGATACGGTTATTTAGATAAATAAACTGGCCTAAATAGATAATTGAAATTCTTTTAACAACAGTTGCATTTCAACTATTTAGGTTGTGATAAAATATATTCTGATAAATATAATAGTTCGGTACATTAACAACATGTCCAATGTCCAGTGTCTAGTATTGAACCACAGTATGTTGCTTTCATAGTCTGTAAGTCTTAATACTAACCCTCATGGACAATTGTCTGATTTAAAATAATAAATAAAATTTTAAACGCGTTATTATATTTGTAAATCGGTGTTTTCTAATATTTTTTTAATTATCCTGTGTTATCCAAAACATAGTCTAGATATCGGTATCAATTTCATTTAAATTTAATCCGAACCCTCTTATTCAGCCGATGGAAACTCAACTAGTCAAAGAGGCCTCTAGAGCGGATCTCTCACGTGATTGCGTAGTTAGCGAAAGAGACAGAGCATAGAGACCGCGGCGAAACATCGTCGAACTAGTGTCGTTTACCTTACATAATTGAACCCCAGGCCCTTTATGAATGCCTAAGTGACAAATATCAACATTCATTCACTTTAATTAAGAAGCTTGGTTCCCACAGTACAAATTTAAGAACGGAATCAAATGAAAAAAGAATGACCGTGTGTGAAGGATGACCCATATTTTATTGATATTTATCATTATTAAATAAATATAATAATATGATAGGGTGAACTTTATTTACTCCAGTCTCACAAAAATAATCCTTACTAATATTATAAATGCGAGTTTGTTAACCTTTCAAGGCTAAACGGCTGAAGCGATGTTGCTGAAATTTGGCACAGCCTATGGTATCGAAAGTGACATAGGATTTTTATCCCGGGAAATTGGGTGAAACCGCGGGGAACAACTAGTAATAAAATAAAACTATATCTCGCTAACTTGGTAGAGGTCTGCTTACAAAATATGTGACATGAGAATAATGAGAGTCAATATGTGTAGACACATCATCGCATACCTTACTGTCTAAGGTGATCTCATTTCATATAATGACACTTCTTATCTTAATCTTCTATAGCCAGTGACCACAACTCACCACTGATGATTTATATTTTAAACTTTTATCAAATGACAGGCCAGTTGGCTTGGTGGTTAGCGCTCTGACTGCCAAACCGACGGTCGCGGGTTCGATTCCCACCGGGACAAACATTTGTGTGCATGAACAAGTCCGTTTGTTCTGGTTGTAAATATCTATTTATGTATGTATTTAGAAAAAAAAAGTAGTATGTGTAGTATATCAGTTATCTGGCTTCCATAGTACAAGCTCTGCTTAGTTTGGGATCAGGTGGCCGTGTGTTAAGAATGTCCCGGGATATTTATTTATTTAAACCTGAATACCTATTCGGAAATAGTTATTTGTTATACAAGAGTGCAAAGTTGCTTTTTAACCACGTGCTCAATTTTGATGACCGAGCAATCGAAGGATTCTAAGTTTATAACAAATTAAAAAAGGTTGTATGTATGTAAATAGGTTTAATGATGTTTTGAATTCACAAACTTAGTGCACACGATGTTCTAAATTCAATTTACTAGATGATAAAAACGGCTTTTGCACTCAGATATCGAAGTACAAAAATACTATTTCCGAGATGGGGGGATGAAAAACATATTTTATTGTAGAAAATTACATTCGATTTGAAAATTACGAAAACGCCGACAAAAAATATTTTACCATAGAGACTGAATTCATTTAATCTAAGAACATCATCCTGCACCCAGTATATACTATACTAGCAGCTCGTCCCGGCGTCACCGGACTGAAATAATATAAATAAATTATACATAAATAAACCTTCCTGAAAAAATGTAATTTATAGTGAAAACCGCATCAACCGCAAAAAAAATTTACTACGTAGCTTAAAAGATATAAGCGCACAAACAGACATACAGAAAAACGACTTGGTTTTATAGTATTTAGAGACAAATAATCGACTGACGCATAGTTCGCCAATTTCATGGTATGGTGAATCCATGAGGCGTAAAAAATGTGGAATTTCCGAATTACAAATGGAAGGAATCAGTCTGATTGTTAAAATAGTTGATTTACGTCACAATTCTATTAAAATTCAACAGAAGTATTTTGTATAGAATAGTAATGTACCTATATAGAACGCACAGAGTAAAAAGGTTTTAAAGGCTCCATCATTTAAAAGATGATATTCAAATAATGGGTTCGAATTATTAGTTAAAAACATTGGCGCGTTTGAACGAACTTGTCTGTTTGTTCTGTGTCTGGGTGTATATATCTATATAAGTGTAATTTAAAAGTAAAATAAATATACAGCGCTAAGAATGAATAAATCATATCTTCACGCCCCTTATCCCCGAAGAGGTACATAGGAGTGAGTTCTAAAACTCCTTAACAGCTGAATAGGTTTTAATAAAATTTGGCACACGGTTCCCGGCGGAACATAGGATTCCCTTAGAACCACAGGTTTAACCGCGAACCAAAAGCTAGTCAGAAATACACAAATAAAAGAGAATACATCACGTATGTACCTTTCACCTTTACCTAACTTTCAAAAAAGGAGGATGCCATCAATTCGACTGTATGTTTTTTTCTTTAACTATTAATCTATGTAATGTATTTTGTTTTAGTAATTCTTATCATAGCTGCAAATATTATTGTGCTTGTTTTTTAATCATTCCATTTTTCCCCACAATTTCTCTACACGAGGGAACAATATAATTGATAATCGACAAACCTTTAATAGAAGTAACAAATTAATTTGAACTTATTTGTTACGGGTCAATAACAACTACATTATGGTCATTAAATGTTAATGCAGTGCCCGCATTGTTAGGGTCGATTCCACCGACCAAATTAAACGCGATCAATTGAACGTCAACTTTTTTTGCATAGTATTTGGACTAAACTAGCAAAAATTGCCGTTTTAACGTTTAAGAATGGAAGAAAGATGAAATCTATTACTTGAATAAAAGCTGCATTGAAATATCAAACAGTTAACTATTACATAATAAATGAGTATTAATAAATTAAACAGAAAATTCACCTATTTACAGTAACAATAAGATACATTTTTCCATGACATTCTTAAGGGCATAACTTAGTTGAACGCTAATAGTTCTGTACCAAGTAAACGATATTAAACGCAGTTTTGTTGTATAATTTTGGAGTAGATCGGTGAAACTGGCTCTGAGGGTTTCAATTGATAAATGACTGTTGGTTGTACTCGAGTCAAAACGAATATATAAGTGAATTTGTTTGTTTGTCCTTCCTTCGTCGATACCGATACATTTTTATACAAGGATAGCTTGGATTATGGAAGACATAGGCTAAATCTCAAACAGAAGCGACAATTACGTTTTTGAAGTGGTAGAGCTCATAGTGCAGATTTCCTACATAAAAGTAATACCACCATACCCATTTCCGACGCGAAGCAGTAGTGCACTTACTGTGTTTCCGTTAGAAAGGTAATGACCCTGTGACATTACAGGCATATGAGACTTAACAACTCCACGTCATCACAACAACGCATTGTGATGACCCTGGTGTTGCAAATATCAATAGGCGGCGGTGACCGTCTCTGAGCGATGACATCAGGTGGACCGACTGCCATTTTAGGGGTAACTTGCCATTAAAAAAAAGAATACCTCATTGTAGAAATATAATTTTTGGTTCAATTTGTCTCTCCGATTTTTTTTTATGTTATGTAATGTGTGTTGCTACTAATAAACGTATTATCGTTCTTTATTTCTATCTTTCTCTCTGTCTATAAGCTAATAAAACATATCAATAAGGAAGGAAAGAGACGGGAATAGAACGCAACTAAAACGATTCAGGGAACATCAACTATGTGAACTAAAAGTGAATAAAAGGATGAACGTCAAATGGCAAGACGGATGCATCTATTTGGCTCATCTAGCACGTTCGCTAAATAGAGAAATGCTTGAGTGACTGACGTCTTAGATTCCTTAACCCATCTGTTCCTTTGCTGTTCCTAAATTGGTTTAATTTCGATTGATAAGTAGGGCTGTACTCCGATTTATCAATTTGATTCTACTTCCTCTCTGTTATGTCTAAACAAATATACTATTACTGTCTTTCGGTTTGTACGCTTAGATCTTTTAATCAACGCGAACAATTCTAATGCAATTTTTGCCATGATTTAGAGAACTTCTTTTGGAAAGGTTTATGTGTATAACATATCTCAAGTGAAGCCAGAAATGGTCGCTAGTTAAATAAAATGTATGCATATAGATATTGTTTTAATTGAAATTTTAAGTGTAATTATACTCGTTTAAAATCTAATAGGCGTATTGACAGCTAAAAAAATCACCTTTATTGTTTCTATGATAAGGTTTATCTATTGTTATAATGGTTAATTGTATATTAATGCTGATGATCACAATGACATAGGGTTGATTTTTGTAAAACACTCTTTAGCTGTCAAAACGCGCCTTAATTCTCTACAACTTTTTCCTCCATAGCAAATTAGTGTCTCCAGTGGTGATTCGGTCCAATTATGTGGTTGTTCGGATGTCGATTCACGAACTGGTCACATCGATCACTTTGACCGTGACATTATGACTCATTTCGGTAATTGAAACACTAGCTGTCCCCCGCGGTTTCACACGCGCCTCCGAGGAATGTTATATTTTCACTGGAAAAGAAATCCCTGCTATAAAGTATCTTATAGTCTTTGGTTCAAAATTATCAAGCCAAGTTTCATACAAATCAGTTTAGTAATTTTTTCGTGAAAAAGTAATAAACATCCTACATCCTCAATTTTTTTTCGCATTTATAATATTACCAGGTTTAAGGCGGGTTACTATATACGATCCCGATCGAAAATCCATGGAATGATGAACCTTTTGACAGTAATTTTAATACACGTAATGTCAAAATTCTACTTCAATCTTGCGATTTTAGATTGGCATCGTATATAGTAACCCGGCATTAGCAGGACTTAGTTTTGAATCTGGAAATGCTTTACCAGAAGCTTACCTGTCCTAACATTAATGTGCACATACATGTCTGTTTGTTCTGTCTATATGCGAAGGCTTAATTAAATGGTAGTATATCAGTTATCTGTTTGCCATAGAGCTCTGCTTAGTTTGGGATCAGATAATCTTCTGCAAAGAACATCCCAGGATATCTATAAGATTTATCTTTTATATCAAAAACTAATGCTTTACATACATAAAAGTATGTTAGTTTAATGTTGGACACAGTTTTTAGACCTTAAAAAATATATCTAATGAAAACTTTTTAAGTATGTAAAAGAGGCAACATAACGAAGGTAGTAAAGGTTTAAAAAAAGAATTGGTCAGAAATTTTTCCATCTCAGACAAACTCAAAATCAATAGAAAAAAAACGTAGCGCCGCTCATTGATAAACATATGAAATATTACACCAAAAAAAGAGACCCCAGAAATAGTCTCATTCAGCTATTTCTCGGAAGTATCGACCCTATAGCGTGGGACATTTCGTGGGACCCAGAAAAAAAAACATTTCGGCCCCTTTGAGAACAAACATTGTGATGTTTGGCGCCGATTCGTAGGGGCTTAAATGGTCCATTCATTTGTGTTTATCGACCGCTTTTGAAAGCGCCATCCCTAATATTGAAAAGGCAAATTTCATTTTTTTTCATAAATACTTTGTAATGAAATCCTACTAAAATTATAAATGCGAAAGTTTGAGAGTATTTATATAGATAGAGCACATCCTGGAATAACATATAGGCCTTTTATCCCTGGAAAATGTGACATCCCTCGGGAACGCGGGTAAAACTGCGGCGGAAAGCTAGTATAAGCATATTTAGAGTTCACACGACCTTATATGCAATTAGATAGAATATTAGTTATGTATTTAACACCGTGCGAAAGGTAAATAACACGTAAAGTACGCTAACAACCACTGATCACCAATTTGTGTATTTTTGTGGTCAACATTAATATATTACATACAATGAGAATGTACATTGCACACGGATGTACTACCTAAAAGGAAAAAATGTTAAGTATGTACAGTACATTACAGTGAAGTTAAAATAAAAATTGACGTCAGAATGTATGAAAACGTTTCACAGAAATTCTAAGCTTCTGTTCGTTTTATTATTGACTACCTGTCCCCCGCGGTTTCACCCGTGTTCTCGAGGGATGTAAAATTTTCCCGGCACAAAAAGTATCCTATGCGTTTTTCTAGTGTATTTTCTATATATCGCACCCTCAGTACGATAAGGGCTTAACTCAAAATTTTGCGAAATGGAGTTACAATCATGGAGAGACTAGCAAAGTAAATAGAATAGTAAAACATAGTCAATTTAATGATAGAATAAGCATACCGATACTTCAGCCTCTTTAACACCGGGACCCACCCTTTCCGCTCCGTGTGAGACCCAATCAGAGATGTGCCAAAAGGGATTTTTTGAGTTTAAGTCCAAATCCGTTAGGTAGTTTTTGCGTGTAGAGTAACTAAGTCCATACTCACAAACATTTGCATTTGCAATGTATAATATTAGTAGAATATTGTTATCCTACAAAAACAATTGTTTGTTTTTGAGGATATTGTAACATCGTTGTAAAATTAATTAAATTATGGAATTTCATTTCCTTAAATAACGATGGTAGTAATCAGCCTTATTCAGAAATACTCGGTAACGATTCCGTTTGGTAGGAACAACTATTGTATAAAATGTTTGCATAGAATGTCCGAGTTAGTGTAAGAGCCATCAGCCCCCTTATTCAGCTAAGACAAACTTTATCGGCGAGCCGGCGCACGGAGGCCTCCGAGAGCGGAACGCTGCTCTCACGTGACTGCATAGTTAGTGAAAGAGACAGAGTATGAAGACCGCGATGAAACATCCCCAAGCAAGTGTTATTTTTCCTTACAGAATGGCATTCCAGAGGCTAACACCTTCGTCCCTAAAAAAACTAAAAAAAGAAGTTGTCACAGTATTTTAAACGCAATCGAGTACCGATAGACGCTCACATTCCAAATGGAAATTAGAAATTGCCAAATAGTTGTCATTCCAGATGTAGGAGATCCAATCAGTTCGTCTAACGACACAAGACTCGCCTAGCACATCTAGAGTCGACCCATGAGATCAGAATACTGGGGCTATATAAGTTTTCTTCTAAGGAAACTTCAATAACATTGATCTTCATATGTACCTGATGTTGTTGTTCCAACATGTTGGTTATTTTTTATTTTCATTGTGTAGAAATATGTATACTTATGATTTATCGTTATAAATTGCCAATTTGGTTAACCAACATTATCACATTAAATAAATAACAATACAAGTTCCATAATTAAATTATATGTATAATAAAATGATCACCTCCGTGGACGAGTAGCTGTAAGCTTGAAAGAAACGTGATGATCCAGGGTTCGATCCCGGATCGAGCATAACATTAACATTTCTTTGCGAAGTTAATCCTGTAGCCTGAAATAGGTTATGTACCTGAGAGATAGGATCAATGCTCACATGACCTCTGCATACCTCTTCGGGGATAATAGTCGTGAAGATAATTGTCATGTTTTGTTAAAAATATAATTGTCTATTACATTAGCACAAACAGAATTGTAATTTGAATTCATGATGGTTGAAACAAACAATTTTTTACAGAGCGCCGTTAAAAAAGCATTAAAAAAAAGCTTTGTATAATATGACTTAATCCCTACTAATATTATAAATGTGAATGTAAGTCCGTTTGTTACGCTTTCACGCGAAAACTACTGAACCAATCATCATAAAACACTGTACACATACTCTTGGAGGTATTAGAAGTAACATAGGATACTTTTTGTGCCAGAAAAACGTTACACCCCTCGGGAACTCGGGTGAAACCGCGGGGGACAGCTAGTAATTCATAATTCAGTAACAAGTCAACAGACCAACATGTTGTCTAACACGTTATTGTATTGTTATATTAACAAAGATCATTGTTGTTGTGTGGTCGCACTCATGGAGAATAGATATAATACCAACACATTGTTTATGACCTCCCTACAATATAGATTTCAACATGAAGCTTTGTACGTGTTATGGTTGTTTGATCCGTTCGAAGTATGTAAATTGTTTGGTAAACCTAATCGGCTCTTGGGCAGCTAAACTTGGATTGAAAGTGAGGTTAGGGGTGGTGTTTGGGATGTTTTAGAATACTTACATAGAATATTTATTTTTATTTATTTATTTACTTAAGTTATAACATCCTAACAGTTTACACCAATTCGACACTAACTAAATTACAATAACATATAATTAAAAATCTTTACAAATACTACTATAATACCTTATATACTAATTTACAAAAATCTATTTATATAAGGTACATTCATTTAGGTATATTATTGTTCTCTATACAACTGTATGCTGATTCTGCGAATTCAAACAGATTGCAACTGAAGATGTCGATATCCTGCGACATAATATTAAGAATCTGTATTGAACGGGATAGTGGGGTGTTCCTAAGTAAATTAGTCCTAGCTGCGGGCGCGAGCAGCATCAATAGGTTTAATACATCCTAACTAAAATTATAAATGCGAATTTGTGTTTGTTTTTTTTTGTTCATTTTCACGGTTAAACAACAGGACCGATCTTAGTGAAAATTGGCACACACATAGCTAATGGTATGGAGAGAGACATAGAATACTTTGTATCAATCTTATTGCGTGTGAAACGGTGAGGCGGAAGCTTGTACTTAATATTATAAAATCGAAAAAGTCTATTTGTTATGTTTTCACGGCTGAACGACTGGGCCAATATTGCTAAAATTTTACACATGTGTAGCCGTATAATAGGGAGAGGGACAAGGTTTACCTCTCTATCGATTTAACGTCTGAATTAACGCCACGGGCCATCTCTGTGAAAATAACTTTCACTTTGAAAATAAAATATAAATGTATTTTTCAAAGTCGGGCGCTAAGTTCACAGAGCCCCACGGGCCGTATGCTAGTACCACAATAACTTAACTTATCCTATTAATGTTATAAATGTGTGTGTGTGTGTATGTCTTACGTACATCCGTATCGGCCAAAAGCCTTTTCGACTTTGACATTTATTAACCGGAGGTAACTTAAGTTATGTCCGGATGTGTGCGTGTAATAATCACATTGATATCAAATCTCTACAAGATCATAAAAATCAAGTATTCATAAGCGTGTAAATAATATTTCGTATGTAGGTATATGTGTGTATAAATAAATCAAATGGTTTCGCGCGGAATGTGGTCGGAGCGACTTTCCATGAGTCGTATGGAGCTTGTACGCATCGCGATCAGCAGGGCGATTGTGCAATGGTCTCGGAATCGTCGTTTAAGTCAATTTTGTATTAGATTGACGGCGCTACGACTGTTGTCCCACACAGCCCTCCCACCAAACCGTCAATCTATTACGAACTATCCTTCCACATTGATTCCGATAGAGTTGCATAATTAGAGTGCAGATTAAATATTGTACAAGTTGACATACAATTTTTCTTATTTTCCGATAAGCCGTAAAATTTTAATGTCACTGGGTATTTTCCACTGTTGATGCATGTTTTGTACAAAAGAATATTTTATTTGAACAACTGCAAAATCATGTGTTTTTATGTACGTTTAACACCATTTTAGTTTGGCTTATTGTGTTGTAAATATATGGGATTGGGTGGTGAAATGAAACTGATATGGATACTGGTTTTTCCTTCCTTTAATTTATTTCGTAATGACTTATAACTAGGCTGACATTTATTTTAGTGTTTAAAAACTATTTGAGCTGTGAGGTGAGATCTTTGAATCTGAAACCTATCCATGCCCGGGTTTAATGTAATTCTCCTGCCATTATTAACAACATAAGTTCTGTATTTTAGTGCATAAAAACAAAGCAAACAAATTAACAGAAAAGCAATCTTATTCATAATATTATTTACAGTAGAGATTTTAATAAATATCTACTAATACGATCGAAGAGCTCTTAGTGCAATATTCGTCAGGGGAAGTACAACCATCATTCCTATTTCTACACAGTGAAGCATTTGTTTTGGTTAGAAAGGTAAAATACTAATACTTAATAACTTTTGTCTCAGAGTAGACAGCGCATTGGCGACGCCCCTGATACCGCAAATGTCCATAGGCAGCGGTAACTACTTACCATGGGTTGACCTGTTTCTTGGCCGACTTGAAAATTTAAAAAAAAAGTTTATAACCCTCATGCATAGCACCTTCTGTGTTCTGGCAACTGCGCAGCCAGTTCTCTTTTTATATTATCTACAGCCATTTACCTAAGTCTGCAAAAAGTTTGTTAGTCTCTTCGAAATACAAAATTGACAACTTAAACTTATTTACAACATAACAGTACTTATTGGTATTGCAACCACATCGTTTTATTTACGGTTAACCGTTTATGATTTACGAGGTACCAGGTATATTAAACTTATGCTGTATCGTGTGAACTATGTTTTTCTACGCAGTTATTGGTTAGTTAAAACCTATTTTATACTTGACTGGAAAGAAAAGACTCTAATTCATATTTGGAACAGCTGCTTTTATTTTTAAATCGAAGCCGATAGTTTCCTACTGATTAAAATTCTTTTTATTTTATTCCAAGGAGGATATAGTTTTATTTTTCTGCAATTATCAAATGAGGTTAGCTATCACGGATAGGTGATCGAATACGCTTGTCTTAATGGGCACAGGCCCTTTGTATCTATTTACATTACCCCACATTAAATTGTTTATCTAGTATTTGTTCAACAATATTTGCCTTGTCCCTAATTACTTAAATGTTTACATCATTGTGAGCTATAAAGTGTAGGAATATTCCTAATATAAATATTTACAAAGCTTGAACTAGTATTTAAAGATATTCATGAAGAGTGTCGCCTCGTTGGTCGAGCGGTGTAAGCTCAGCATAGAGACCCTAGGTTCGATTCCTAGGTGGGACAAGGTATGGTAGATTTATTCTTTGCCAGAAGTGATTGACCTGTAGCTTGGGATACGTAACCCGTAAGTGAAATCTACAACCTTGCCGATAGGACCTAAAATATCGTCTCCTCGCCTAAAAAAATAGGTCTCAGTATCTCTGTCTACTTCTTTACGATCTTTAAAATTACCTGACTTTTTTTGTGTTTCATAACATTACGCAACGTATTTTCTATAATTATTTCCTAGTCAATATTACTTATGCATTATTCTATTGCGTCGTCAAACTAAGAGCTTGACGATTTATAATTAAAAGCTACCAGTAATACCTGATTACTTTGTATGCTTCACCTTTGGAAATCATCACTCAGACACCATTCATATCAAATGCAAAAGTAAATAAGCAATATTAAATATAGCTGTCTTCCGCGGTTTTTCCCGCGTTCCCGAGAGATATCACATTTTCCCGGGATAAAAAGTAGCCTATATGTTATTCCTATATTATGAAGCTTTATTTACTTCCATGCATAGTACATTATGAACGATAGCAATTGGTAACTTTTTAACCTAAAATAAACATTTACATTTATTACACTTGACAATTCTTACAATTATAAATTATATTTTGTACTTAATTTAATTATTAATTGCTTTAATTTATTGACTAACTAATTATTTAATGCATGGACCCCGTTCGGGTAAAAGCTGTATCCATGATACTGATATCAATATTGTCTCTTTTTATAATTTGTCTCTTGTTTTGTTTTGTTTTGTTTTGTTTTGTTTTGTTTTTATTAATGTTACCTATAATAAGTATTTTGTAATTGTTAAATATAAAATTATGTAAAATTGAAATTATAAAATAGCCAAAAAGTCAGAATAGATAAAAATTTATATAACAAATAAAAAAGAATGTAACCTTGCTGAGTTTCTTGCCGGTTCTTCTCAGTTGAAGGCTGACTTCCGAACCGGTTGTAGCTTCAGTAACTTTAAATTTGACCTTCATAAGTGCCCTCCGAAGGCCTAAACTGAATAAATGGTTTTGAATTTTGAATTTTTTGAATTTTAAACCCTCAAAAATTGCGGTATTCTAAATGGTTCTAGCTTGGTTTTTATTACATTGCCTTCCATTTCTTTATGTCATTTGCTATCAGGCAAGAACTATAAACAGAAGTGTTGTATGAATTGTCTCATGTCAAGGGGCTCTCATCCTCCAGTTTGAGAATATCATTGTAACTTTACGTCCTCAGTCCCTTTATTCAGCTAATACAAACTTCATCGGCGAGCCGCTTAACGCAGGCTTCGGAAAGCTTATCTCTCATGTTTTTAGTAGTATTAACGTAGTTAGCGAAAGAGACAGAGCACACAGGCCGCGACGAAACATCCTCGAGTTAGTGTCATTTTCCTTACAGAATCGAGCCCCTGGAGTTTGATTACGTAAGGTAAATTACACTAGCTCGATGTGTAGGGTAGGGATATGTCTCTCTCGTTTAATATACTATCATGAGAGAGGTCCGCTCTCTGAGGCCTCATGCCGGCTCCCCGACGAAGATTGTAGGTATTTGAATAAGGAGGTCAAATATCGCGTTCTAGGCGTTTACGATAACTTGTGTTTTCCAGAATCGTGGCCTATTCATTGTTTCTTTTTTGGAACAGTCTTATATCCTCTAAGACTGTAGTTGTTTTAAATTGGATCAACATTTTTTTTACTAGCTATCTACAGTGGTTTGACCCGCTTTCCCGGGGATGTTTTATTTTCCCGGGATAAAAAGTATTATTTATTGATCCAAGTTTCATTTAAATTAAAAAAAAAATTAAGATGTGAAATACATCCATCGTCACAAACTTTTGCATTATAATATTAAAACTAAGAAGGTTATGGTACACGTAAGGAACATAGCTTTAATAGTAAAATAAAGTATTAAAATCACGTGTAATATCAAATTTAACTTTGCACTGAAAACTTGTACCAATTTTATCATAATATAACACACATATCACCACTCCAAACTAAACCGCATTCTCAAAAGTTTTTGTATTGTTACTTTGAACCTGTTTAAAATTTAGATGTGACTGTAAATAATTTAGTATTGGAAGCAACCAAATAAATAAAAATAAACAAATAAATAAATCGATAAAAATGATATAATGACACTTAATCAAATATTTTTTTATTGTTTTGTGCTTACAGAAATAGCACCAAAGTCATATCTGAGTGGAATTATTTGACCTATCCTAAAAAAGGATACACATTCTATTAGCACAATAGAAAACTAAAAAAAAAATATATAATTTTAGAAGTTGAATGGCTCCTGTTTCAAAAATAAATTTTAAAATAATATACGACAAATTAAAATACAGTCAAAACAACTACAATTCTTTATTATGACAGGCCAGTTGGCTTGGTGGTTAGCGACTCTGCCTGCCAAGCCGAAGGTCGCGGGTTCGATTCCCACCCAGGACAAACATTTGTGTGCATAATCATGTTTGTTTGTTCTGTGTATGGGTGTAAATATCTATATAAGTATGTATTTAGAAAAAAAAAATAGTATATCAGCTATTTGCTTAGTTTGGGATCAGATGGCCGTGTGTAAGAGAATGTCCCAGGATATTTATTTATTATTTATATTTATTAATTCTGAAAGAAAGTTAAAAATAAAACCAAACAGCCACAAGCCATTAAGAACTTCATCAAAATAAAAACATATTTTCAAATAATAATTAAACCAATAAAAGGTATAAATCCAGGTCTACAAACCTGCTCTACGGGTGTTTTGAATGGCATAGAACTTGAAAATTAACATAATGTTATGTTACATATGTTATATACATAATCATCGACTTATTTAACCCAGTATATAATCAGCTCTCGGACATATAACATGTGTTATTTAATTTGTTTCGTGTGTGCTTGATATATATTAAAATAATTAATTGTGTGGAACAATTGAAAAATAAGTGACTCTGGAATTTGAATTAGAGGTAATTGTGTTAATTATGCATGTTAATTATTAATGAAAATTTTATTATTTTTAGGGCGTTTGCAGTGGTAGTAAAGCTGATGGTTGTGGGTTCGAATCCACAAGCATGATCCTTTAAACACAGTAAAATAAACAATAAAAAAATATCACGCTTTCACAAGAAAAAACTTCAGTTAGAATTTTTTTTACAATATTTTTTAAATACCATATAATATTATATTAATTAATTTTAAAGCTCAACTAGTACGTATTTAAACAACATAATCATTATTAAAAATATATATTTTTTTAATTTATCATAACCACAAAATATCTTAAGATTTCCAAATGAATTTTATTTTTGCATCATTGTGTGCATTATCAAATTCACTAAATAAAAAAGGTTAATACTATAGCTAAAGAAATAATAATGATAAAAAAGTAGGTATTACCACGAACACGTTTTAAAAGCTATACTTACATAATTAGCACGTGTTTTTTTTTAAGAAACACACGTTGAATTGTGAACGTAATTTTTTTTTAATAAGGCACGAGATCTTGTTCCAAAAAGTTTACAAGCCAGTATTTCTATTAAAAAAGAGGATGCAAGTTTTTTAAAAACACTGTAACTTCTTTCTGCATATAATACAAACTCGCAATACTACGCGTCGAAAAGCTTTTAATATTTATGTAAATGTTATCTGTTACATGACTTAAGACGTCGCTTCTAACATTCTATACCATTTCAAATGCTGTTGAACTTTGCAAAATTAATTAATTTACTTTGACATTTGGCAACACCGACTTTTGGTTTTATGAGTGCCGGACGATGTGGTCGAACGTTGAAAAAGGACCATAATAATCCATAGACAAGAATACTAGCTTGCTTGCTAAATATCTTCGTTTCATTCATGCAAAGTTAATTAATTAGCGAGACCTCCACCCATATTGATAATGGCACGTGGAAAGTTTATTAAATTTGTATTTATAGTCACATACCTATACTTTTTTACTATAGTGATGTTAGTAGTGATAATAGTGGCGCCAGATAGTGTTTGCTCTCGGGTTCACTCGCTATCTGAACTCTAGAGTAAAGATGCGTTTGAAACGTTAGCGGGAATCGAATGTATATACATGTTAGTAAAAATTGGTAACAAAATAGACTGAAAAATAAAAAAATATCGTAGCATAGCCGTAGCTCGTAGCGGTCCAAAAATAAATGTCGTAGCACTGTTCTTAATATTAAAAAAAATGTTAGATTACTTTGACTGCCATGCCACAGATCATGGGTTCGATACCTACACAGTACAACACCTAAAATTGTCTGTTTATTCAATGTATTTGCATTAGAATTATCAAATACTTATTTTGAACCTTAATACAATGCTATTGGGTACATTTTGCTATAACATTCTTAGCTGTGATAACGGGCCTATTAAATCATGATAAGTTAATTACTGTGACGTCACATGTCGCGTTAATACGGACAGTAGCCTCACGTTTGCGGTAAACAGCCCCACGCGAACATAAACATGATATTGTTTAACTTTCCACACTGATTTCATATACATAACAATAATTTATTTTCATTTCATAATCTTATGTGACAAGTAGTTTATTGAAATCCAAACCTTATTTCTTTACTGTTAAAGTCCTAGAGAGATATTCTATTTGTATTATTTAATAATATATCACTTAAGTATAAAGCAGTATTATCACGTAAAAGAGGACATTAAAAACCTTTGTCTGTAAACAAAGTTTGAACTTCAAATTTGTAAGAGATACATCGTAAGCGAAAGTACAAATATCTACTCTAATACTACTTTACTAAGTACGTTAATTGAAAGACTGATCAACTTGTATTTATTTAAAATAGGTCGCCATCAGGGATGAGGTTATTCAATGCGTTGACACTTCGATGTGAAGTTGTTAAGTCTTATATTCCTGCAGTTTCACCGGCCCTCTTACCTTTCTAACCGAAACACAATAATACAAGTACACTACTGCTTCGCGGCGGAAATGGGTACGCTGGTACTACCCTAACTGAACTCTGCACTAAGAACTCTACTACTGTACTTATGCACAGGGATTATGGACAGAGTAGAAGGTAATTGGGATTGCGAGTGAAAACGCGTGTGGAAGCTAGTCAAAAATAATATAGTTTCAGTTTTATAGTTAGAGCTTATAAGCTCTTGTGCGCAAAATGTTTGCCAGTCAAGTGTTTTATCGAATTTTCTTATCAGCAATGGTTCTATTTCTCTAATCATGAAAGCTCAGATTAGAGTATTGTTTTACATGTTAACCATAGACTAGAGATTTGTGTTAACGCATTATAATATTTAATTTTGCTCTACATGAAAATATACGTACAAAAAATGTGTGGTAACGCTCTTAGTTCAGAGTTCGTCCGGGGAAGTACTACCTTCTTACCCATTTCCGCCGTGAAGCAGTAAGGCACTTTTATTAAGGTGTTTCGGTTAGGAAGGTAAGGGGACCGGTGAAATTGCAGGCACATGAGACTTAACAACTTCTCGTCTCTGGGTCAACAATACATAGACTCTGCCCCTTGTGTTGCAAATGACCATAAGCAGCAGTGGCCTATTACCATCAGGTGGACCGTCTGCTTATTTGTCGGGTCATGTGGTATAGACAATATATAATTAATTCTCTGTAATATTCTAAAATAAAGACAACTGATATAAGTTACTTTTTAATTAACACAGAGAGACAAATTAGTAAACAAGTTAATGCAGACATTAGTCTAGAACCTACAAAATCCTAACCTCCAAAATTTTACGCGCGTTAATATTTTTTGCGTAAAACAAAGCAAGTCAATACAATGGATTACAAAATCTTTCAAATGAAGTTGAGGTCGCCACGTCCAAACGTTATCGGTCGGTTATCAGTTTACAAACGTGATTTACATTTATAACGTTATGTCAGATAGGTCACACGGTCGACGATCTCCACTCATAATATCTACTTATAAAACTTTTATATTGTTTATAGCGTTGGGAGTGTTGCCATTACTATCATACAAAATAATTTTGGGTAATTATTATTATTTTACAAAAAAAACGTTGTTACAATGTCGTAATGTAGAAAACCGATCAAGTGCGATTCAGAAGGGGTTTCCGTACAATATTTAACAAAACGCCGAAAATAAAATAATATTATATTTTATTTGTTGTTATAGCGGCTAGTAGTACATACTCGATGATTATTTTAACTGTCTACCGTAAAAGATACAGCCCTGTAAAAGACAGACAAACGAACGGACATGGGTTCCTCAGTAAGTCCCTATAGCCATTTGGATACGGAACTCTAAAAAGCATACAATCCATACGATAAATTAACAGCTTAAAAACTCTACACTGCATACCGAAAGTAGAGTGAACCTGTTTGTTAGTTCCTCTTTTATAGAGTCGCAAAAAATTAAGAAACCTAAGTAAAATGTAGGCACAGTTCACACCGGTGCTGTAATGAGGCGCGCTTCTTAAAATGGCAATGTCGCATTAAATGCTATCACGCAGTAATCTTTGATTCGCATCATGAAGAGGCGCCGGCGCCTCACGACATACACGACAAGACACGTCCTTATTGCATGAGATGATTCCACAAGGCGTTTTAAGACGTCATTAGTCGTTGTGTATGTGGGATGCATTGAGATGGGACTGGGAACAAGGAATGTGGGAATAAAAAGTATAGTGAAGCTGGTGCGCTTGCAATTGACCCGTTCCAAATTTAAATATAAGCAAAAAATTTGAATTTCAGTCATTTGAAATTCGATAAACGAGGTTTCTAAAGCATCATAGATAAAATAGCCAGAACGATCGACACGCAAAAAAAAAAAAAAAATAGATAAAATAAATATTTTAATCCGCAAATAATCCGTTCTTTTTTTTAATTTATTTTTAATTCTCCACATAGCGTAACCATAGGATATACAGGCTGTTTATGTTCAATGATAAACATAATTGGTATACAAAAAATGAGTTCACGAGGCTATGTCGTGTGTATGTATTCACTGTGAGTAATATTAGCGTATATTATAATAATGTAGGTTTTTTTCTTTTTTATGATTGTTACGTTTGGGTAAACATGGGCAGGTGGCCGGGTGACCTTCTTGGGGGACATCAGAGGCACGAGGCTTGTGTAAAACAATCATTATAAAGAAATAGATTTTATTATGATTATTTAATTCAGAAAGAGGTTTAGTTATCCCTATTAATAAATATCCTGGGACATTCTTTACACACGGCCATCTGATCCCCAACTGAGCAAAGCTTGTATGTACTATGGAAACGAGATTACTGATTCAGCAAATATATCAGTTTCATTCATGAATAGAAAATGTTTGTCTTATGTGAGAATCGAACCTGTGGTGAAGAAGTCAGTCATCTAACCACCAAGCCAACTGATCTGTCTATCCTTATGTATTTTTTTTAACCTTGTATAACCTTGAGTTTGAACACCATCTCCATTCATCCATCTCTTGGAATGAAATGATGTGCCCGAATGTGGTAGTCACGTGAAAAGAACTGTCACTCAAATGCAGAATACACCAAAAGTTGCATGGTGGTAGATAGTGGTAGCCCAGGCAGGTATATCTTCATCGAATGCTCGTGCTAATGAAAATGTTTTTTTTTTAATTCATATACGCTTTTAAAACCACTTATGAATAGGCTGACTCTAATTATTTGTAGATGGTTATCTACAGATCAGGGGTTCCTGATCTTCTCAAAGCCATTCCACGTCACTACTAACTAAGCTATCATCGCCAAAGTATTAGGTTTAGTTATAGGCTTAGATGGAATTTAATCCACTTTGATTGATTTGATTAATTTTAAGTGACTTTGTCAAAGAAAATCTCTTCGAGCTGAGTGAAAAATTATGATGTTCCTAGAAGTAAAGTAGTACTGGAAACTGTGTCAAGGAAAATAACAATACTTTTTAAATGACACTAATTACTAGAGACATTAGTAAGTAGAGTATTAGAGTGATGATTTGTTCGCCCTCTTTTTTGTTGGCAGTCTATTGCACTCGTACGAGATGTTGACCTTAAGTTTGTACGTACGTTTGTTTAGGTGAATACGTTCTATGTATGCACTACCTTATTCATAACGCTATTTATATGGTCAAATAAATAACGTCTTGTCTTTTGAAAATTACGCGAAGGTGGTCGATATATACGTGAACACAAACATCAGTTATGTTCAGTAAACGTTCTTTTTTCTAATGAGATGGGTATTTTTAATTTAATTGTAAATAATGATATATCGGTTGGTGTAGCAGTTAGATACCCTAACTAAGGCCACAAGTAATGGCTTCGATTCTCAATAGAACCCACATGTCTGTTTGCTCTGTGCTGGTAAATATAAATACATAAGTTCAGATTTCAAAACTAGTTTCGTAGATATCTGGTTTCTTTGGAACAAGTTCATCTTAGTTTAGGATATATGTGCATTTATTTTATTTTAGTCTACAAATATGTGTTTTCTAGCTATCCCCCGCGGTTTCACCCGTGTTTATTGATATGATATAGCCTATAACCATCTAGGAAAAAAACCGCGTCGAATGGCAGTCCCATCCCGATATGTTCAGTAGTTTTGAGGTGATGGTGCAGCAAGGAACCCTATTTTGCTAATATAAATCACTACATAGTATAAAACAAAGTCGCTTTCTCTGTCCCTATATCCCTATGTATGCTTAAATCTTTAAAACTACGCAACAGATTTTGATGGGGTTTTTGTAATAGAGTGATTAAAGAGGAAGGTTTATATGTATTAGTATCTACATTGCACCTGAGCGAAGCCGGGGCGAGTCGCTAGTGTATATATAAAGAATAACACGCTTCGATGCGTCTTAAATTACTAATTAATAAACTCAGAAAACCTGGTTAAAGAAAACCTTTGAAACACGTTGTGATATTTAAAAATAAAACCTCTATACAACATGTGGTCACATTTGTAAGAGCCAACGTTGACCGAATAATATCTACACGTTTTAACCACACGAGCAAAGTCATTCAGACGTTCCCTTCATGACTTATGAGTTTTCTATAAATACTTCGAGCTATTCTCGTAACCACTCGTGTGGGTGAACTTAGGGCCACCATGAGATGGTGTTTTATAGTCTGCCAATATATGTTCCCTTTGACATTTCATAATGTCAAAGAAATAATACATTCGAAATTTAAAAAATTAAATAAGCTCTATCGATTGATGTATCGGATATTCTCTTCAACTTAAACTTTGGGATATCTAACGTAAACGCATATTGTGACTTTTACAAAATGTTGCAAGTTACAAAAAGAATATTACGTTATCTCGGTACCTTTTATAGTCTATCCAAAGTGAGGAGTTCATAATGTAATGGAAATTTACTTTACAATGAGTCCTAATAATTGATCCATTGGATAATTTAATATTATTTTCAACTTAAACTATACACCAAGATAATTGTACATACGTGGGGGTCATATTTGGAATATTTTCACGTAAACGCATAAATTGTGACATTTACAAAATGTTGCAAGATACAATTTTTTTTTACAGTAACTCGTTGCCTTTGACAGGAAGGAATGTCATAGAAAATACATCATTTTTGGTTTCAAGATTAGGTTCATCTATTATCCCAATGGTTAATTGTATATTTATGCTGATAAACCTAAATATAACGTCATAGGGCTGTTTTTTCTATAATACGCCAACATAAGAACTGCCAGTTACTTTAAAAACCATAATAGAAAAAAAAACGATATAGCGCTCGGTTAACCCAAGGCCTCAAAAGTACGTCGTGTGACCAGGAAAATTAATATCAATGGACTTAATATAAATATAATACATTTGCTATGTACATGTACATAATAAATTGATTGTTAAAAAATATCACCAATGTCAATTTAATCAGTGTTATAGATTTCAAGTTTACACTAGTTCAAACTGGTTTCCCGCTGAAATAGAGTAGTAAGTACAGTGTTGCGTCATATAGTGACTTAACGAAGATATTGTAAACTTTTATTATTGTTTTAAGCAGCTGTACCAATATTAGTCAACGCGTGTAACACGTGGTTCATATTGATAAATATAACGCAAAACGTTATACATAAAAAATTATTGTTGCGTAGTACCAAAATCATTAGTTATGTTATCTACACAAATATTAAAAAGAGTTATAGTTTGTAACTTTGACCGTAGGAGGTAATCTCCGAAACTACATTACAGGAGCTTATTCTTGAGTGACCTAAAGCGAGACCTGAGTGACCGACAGAGTTTTTACCCCGGGAAAACATTAATTCCCTCGAGAACTGTGCGACGCAAGCTAGTTTACTATAAAGCTTTTCGTAAAAATATATATATATTGAGAAATGATTCTGAATTCCCATCACATCGTTTGAAAAGGTACACCCCAAGTATCTTAAGTACTTACGCTTCAAAGCACAATCATAAAACAGAACTTGTATTGGAAAGCGCAATTTAACGGTCAATTTCACCGATGTATCTAACTTGACATTTATTTATTACTCTATAGTCTATACGTATGTAGAAATTCACCCGTCTAGCACAAATGTTTATATTATAATACTTCAATTGTTTCCGTAAGAACTTAGAACGTATGATTTATTAATATTATTTTTAATTTCAGATCCAAAATGGTGGTTCGAGTGGCAACGGATGAGAGGCCGTTTGAGACGCCGTCGTCAGATGAGAGTGGTTTAGGTCGAAGTGATTCCCCTAGCGAAACCACTGAGCCTGAAGCAGCATTGGTAAGTAATAGTTTTTAAGTTAATATTCTTCTTCGACGTCTTTTCCTCAAAAGTACACACGAATTTAATCCTTAATAACATTATATAAGAGCTGGAGTAACATAAAAATAAGTTTTAATTAGGAAGCCTACTATGTATCCAAAGAGGTCAAAATTCAGAAGCCATTTGATATAATAAAATAACAATTCAAACTTCAAAACGTCAGTGAGAGTGAAAATTTCAACATGGCCAACTGATTTTACGGATTATCGTGAATAAGGTAAATGAGGCTCAACGAAATGCCTCCTTTACTCGTAAACATTGTTGGCTATGTCATATCTGACATATGTTAATACCATAATAGCTATTATGGTCGGTATCCACTTCTGCTCCGTATTATTTGGCTTCGATGCAATCGAGTTGGCATGCAACAAAAAAGCTGTCGATGTACAAACTGATGCAATAGAGACTAAATCAGAATGCGTTGATACATGTGACTGTTAACCATACAAAATACATTCAGCTAATGAAGATGAAACAACAGAGGTAATTCAGGTTATAGCAATTGGATCCCAAAGAGCTGAACAAACTTGCCAAACGTTCCAAGTATCATGACGGCTTTACAAAAGAGATTGAAGTGGCAAAGAGTTGTACGGAAAGTTGCAGAGAAGGTCATAAATGCTTGTCTTCTTGCTACAGTTTCATTGGCCTTTGCTGAGATAACGATAACTATACTATTAGTGCTGCTGTAAACAGATCACTGTTTGTAAACATGGCTTTTAGTAGGATGTGGCAAAAGCGGCGACAGGTTCTCAACAAAGTTGTTGAAACTGTTTTGGACCTATTAGCGTGGGCCGCACTAATATTTGGAACATATGTTATAATTAACATTTGATCACGAGTTCTAAATCAATGAGGTATTGAGGAAACCGGATACATATTTGAACAAACGTGCTACTTCATTTCATGTATTGGATCATTTGCTTTATACATTTAAAATCACAATGAATATATTAATAACAAATAGTGCTTATTTGGAATCACTTTCATGAAAATGTTTGGTATAATAAAATGAAAATTCATTCGAGTCTGTTTTAATTATTACACTAATAGCTAATAGACAGAGAAAGAGTTCTATTTTTATCGTTAAGATATTCAAGGGTCACCTTGGATTCAGCTTAGGTCAGATGTATTGAATATCAAGGTTATGAGTCTCATCGGCTACATAGTTTCAGGGGATTATCGATTTAATTGACATATTCTAAATAAAGGCTAATCATAGAGGTAGAACTGTAGTGTCTTTATCAAAACCTAAGAATGGACTCTTTACGTAATTGGTACCATAAATAGGTTGAACGCAACGGAATTAAACCTTCTTTCCCTTGACATGCATTGAAATTTGACATGACGCGACAATAAAGTTTACAAATGTCAAAAACATTCAAACTTCAACTTTAATAAAGTAAGAAATGTTTGTAAACATTTTATAACACTGGATCAAGATAATTATAATAACAGTAAACAGTAACTTATGAAGATGAGTTTTATAAATAGATAAAAAATTGAATGTCGCCGGGAAGGGAATGCAAAACGAAACCAATAACAGTAACAATGAAGAAGATTGTGTGAAGTATCGTTTACTTGCTTACTCTTACATAATGTTGATAAGATTATATGAGTTCAAAACTTTATTATATCTACGTTAATCTCTCTTTCTATTGTAATAAGATGAAAATGGAAAGAAAGTTGCATATTTAGGACTGTGAAACTGCTTTGACGTAGTGTTTTAACGTGGCGTATGGTGTTTTTATTGAGTTTTAAGATTCAAGAAAATATGTGTATATACTCCCTGTAGATTAATTTATATGATTTTATTAGGTTAAGTTAGGAATTAAATAGAGATTTACAGGAAGGTTTTTGATACAAGAAATACGAATACCACTTTTAAATCATCTATAAAAAAATAACTACTTAAAAGTTTGTGGCCAATTTTTAAGATCAAATCAATTAAAGCAAACCTCCTTTAATAGTTTGATAATATAGAAGCCTAGATGTTACTCGTAGTTTTGAGCTCAAGATTAAAAAGTGTATAGATTGGCTAGTAATAAATTGTCTATTTTGGCTGTATAGTTAGAGACGCTGATCGCGATGTCACACGTCGCGGGTTCGATTCCCAACCAGGACAAACATTTGTATACATGAAAATGCCTGTTTATTCTGGGTGAAAACTTCTATTAATTGCGTATAAAAAAAAAAGTATATCAGCTCTCTGGTTTCCATAGTATAAGCTCTGCTTAGTTTAGGAACAGTTGGCTGTGTGTAAAGAATATCCCAAGATATTTATTTACTTTCATTGCTTGCAGGTTGTACCACCAGATGGTGGATGGGGCTGGGTGGTAGTGTTCGCGTCGTTCATGTGCAACGTTCTCGTCGATGGAATTATCTTCTCTGGTGGACGACTGCTTCCTCTTATTGCGAACGACTTTCGCGTAAGTGCTTTGTAATTTACTTTTATACATATTCATATAGATTTTCATTGCAAGGTGCGAAGACATGAGCCTTGTCCAATAATGAAGAGTATTAAGGCTGTTGTATAATATTTGTCTATGGTTTATCCATTATATGTAATCCCCTCAATGGTTAATTGTATGATGATGTGAATGAACTTTATTATAAAGCAAAAGGGTTCATAATTCTACAACATTCTTAAACGGCAAAAGGGACTTCTTACATTAGACAGACTATACTATTGGCGGTGGTTTTCACATACTTTTGAAATCGACCTTTCAGGTATAACCTTCATCGTGTCTATGTTTCAGTTTAGGCTGTGCGATTGAGAAACAATTTTCTAAATAGTAAATACGAGGTCAATATTTCTTACTGTCTGTTTGTGCACTTAGATCTTTTAAACTACGCAATATATTTAAATGCCATTTTTACCACTATTTAGACAATTTTGTGG
This sequence comes from Habrosyne pyritoides, assembly GCA_907165245.1. NCBI lineage: Eukaryota > Metazoa > Arthropoda > Insecta > Lepidoptera > Drepanidae > Habrosyne > Habrosyne pyritoides. The sequence goes on from OU015592.1 coordinate 3,800,136, forward strand.
GAAAGGTTTATGTGTATAATAAATTTGATATTAAAACTCTCAGGTGAAACTGGGATGAATCGTAGTACTATTACGCCATACAATGTGGCCTCAAAATGCGAATAGTTAGAGACGCCATTGTTTAGCAAACCGGACAGTCTGGTCACGGATTTAAAAGTAAAAAATACATAATAGTGGAATGATCGAGATTCGAGGCGTCTCGTGCGCAGTATATTTATAGGTGGCCAGACCACACCTCTATGCGTCAAGCGACGCGCCGCCGTGCCTCCATTTTGAAACTATAAAATTGAATTCGTTCAGATTAACCTACCGTGCGAGTTAAAAGAGTCAAGGATGTTTGATCATAACTTTTTTTTTGCAAACATTTTTTAAAATGAAATCTTTATCACCGTTTAACCATCTACAGTATTAAGCCTGTGAAATAATGAGATAGGTAGATATAGTTCTGAAGGTTTAACTTCTATCGCGTGTGAAAAGCACACATTTAACTTCTTTTTGTTTGATGTTCGTACCATGTGAGACACGTGTTTGAAAAAATTATAATGTTTTTTTTAAATATTTAAATGCTCGGATTTTTTGCTAATAGGCACTGGCTGCCGTTTGGCAATCACGTGCATACACTTGAATTCTTTTGTTTTTAATCTGAAAACGATATTCAAAACCCAGAAAACTCGTAGTACATGAGTTACATTTAAAATACAATTTAATTTACTAGCGGTGTCCCGCGGTTTCACCCACGTTCCCGAGGCATGTAACATTTTCCCGGAATAACAAGTATCCTATGTGTTAACCCAAGTTATTGACTTAGATAGTCAAAGTGTGCAAAGTTTCATCGAATCCATTTACGCATTAAGTAACGCATTTATAATATTAAGAAGTATGAGTAAAGTATTCTATATTTCCATAAAGACTTAATATTAAAAATCAAACTTGACATAAAAGTTGTTAATATATCCCTCATTTCGTCATAAATCAAACTTCAGCATGATGATAAGATCGAAGTCAACGTAAAGCGACGATGATTCACGTAAAATTACCGCCATACCAACCAAGGTTGAAATTTGGCGAAGTGGGTCACTCTGAAAACGAATGCTAATTTACAAGTGAGTGCTAACACAGTTCAACGGTTGACTATCTGATGGGTCATTGCGCCACTGATACTTACACTTACACGAATATCTATCAAAAAAAGTAATAACAGGCCCAGGTGCGCAAAGCTGAAAAAGGAAATTATATAAAAAAAAGTTTGGGCTTATTATCTCTGAAGAGGTTCCCGACCTCTTAACCAACCCTAGTTAAAAGTTTATGACAAAAAAATAATCAACTGTCTTTTGGACGACCTGGGAATTGAACCCAGAACCAAATCCTAGAATCTAAGCCGAGTTTTAAACCACTCGACCACCGAGACTCATGTAAAAAATATGGTCTGAAATTTAGGCCGCACGGCTACTTCAGATTCTCTCCATCATAAACACAACCGTTACATAAGCTTAATAAAGCATAATAACTCTCCAACTTATACTTACATATAATTTATGCTTAAATGGTAAAAAGATTTATTTTCCATGATATTTTATTCATTTTTCAATTAACAAGCGCCAGCGGTGCCGTGGCGCCGGCGGCGAGACGCTCTCGACCTGAATTTTACACCTGAATCAACATACATCTTTGCAATTATGCTGGTTAAAAAGGATCAATTTATTCCATATTGATGTTCTTACTAAAGATAAGCTTTCATTTTTTTTTATGAAACTGTCAGTCTCATAATTCGCGACAGATATTTTGAGAATGCTTTGCAATTACTACTGGTTTCTTTACATCGAGCTTTGATAATAAACCACTTCGTTGCAATACAAAAAATATTATTAGAAAACTAGTTTTGATAACATAGCGTGGAGCGACCGTGACGATGTTGTCTGCAGTCAATGATTACCATAATGTTAAGGCCAAAGTTCCAATACAGTCGATTACAAGCCCGCCCATTCATTCTTTAGTTCATTCAGCATACATTTAAAGCGATTTGCACTTTAATAGTGATGTAATAAGATTTGTATCGCATTTATTGTTTATTTACCGAATATTTTATTTTGACACATTTCAGTCTCCAGTTCATTCTACGACAGTAAATATGTTCACAAAATTATATGTACATGAATTTTGATAAAGAAATATAGACGATAAATGTAAACATTTGTGGTTTAATTTGGCAAATGTTTGTGGTATTTAAATGGAATTCGTTTTATTAGTTTTTGGTCACGCCTCAAAGGCCGCGTTTGCGTGCGTCGGCTGACATAACGACTACGCACGCTGCCCATTATAGTCGTCATGATATGCATTTTGAATAATATTTGCTTGCATATATTTTGACTGAATGACGTTTTTGACAATAGTGGACAATTGGACATTGAAACTAATTTTTATTTTTAAAATTGATAATAATCAAGAACCGGGTCTAATTTCCAGCTTTGGAACACAGTGGCAGGTGCTTGGCGACAGATTTTACACTTTAGAGAGGCAGCCAGCCAGGTGGGTACTTCAAAGTACCCTACACGTCATGGTTTCCTCACGATGCTTTCCGAGAAGGCAAGATCATTGTAGAAATGAAACCCTCGTTACCCAACTAGACTACCGTCGCCTTAAATTAAAAAATATATTTAGTATTTTTTCTGGATGTTATCAAATAGTAGAGAAACTAAAAATAAAAACAGACGTCTCGATTGAATGTCGAAAGTCGATTCAATGTCAACTCTTTTCGTTCAATCGATGCATACCTACATGTGTCGAAGATAATTCGTCAGACCGGTTCATTTTTTTTTTTCATCGAGTGTTGGCATAGTCTGACGTCAGTGAAGCCGATGCGAGCTCTATCGACAATTAATCGCACAATTTACACCACTTGGAAACCGATTGGTGGAATTTACCATGACCACTCAGCGCAGGGTTGTCCATCAAAATTGATTTATTTTTGTCAATTACAGCTACACAATGCAAGAATTTCGTTCTGGTTTTCCTCATAAATTATTTTAACTACTCGCACTATTCATATTATTCACATGCGGTTTCCTTGTTATTATTTTTAGGCGATTAGTCGTTGACGTTTGAATTTTTGCTTAAATTGCGTTGTTGGGTACCAAATAAATGTTAATAATAATCGAGTCCCAGGAATTTATGTCAGTGAATCTCTAGGAGTTATGCATATTAATATATTGTAGGTATACAGGATAGAATTAGTATTCGAAATGAGTAATTAAACAAAAGCAGTGCCACAATAAATCTGTCATTGCAGTGGAATTTTTCCATGCACCATAACCGTAAATATACGGTTCAATACAGAACGAGTTTTCGATGCAAGAAAGTCATATTGTGTGAGATAAAATTGTGCCGCGCGTTAATTGGAGGCCATTTTATGTATATTACGACCTTGCATTCGTTCCAGTGGTTTAAATATTGTAAACTTTTCCACTGCACCCATGTGCAGTAACCCTTGGGTTGAGTACATAATATTACTAACATATCCGAGCGAGGGCAACGAACGTTCTCGGCCTCGAGACTCCGCGCGCCGTTTAATTAACGCAAATCCAGTTGCGTTTTGCGACCAATATCGGTTTTGATTTTGGAACATATCGACAGTTGATGATCAAATGAGAGTATATTTAAAGAATATGAAGACATCCATGATAGAAGTCTGATACCAGATATGAAAATAGTCAAATACAGTTCCTATTTATTACAATATGATCAAAGTTACTATGATGCTCTAATAAAGTAAAATAACAACGCGAAAAAAATTGTAATGTGAAGAAACTATTATCTATCTACAAGTAAACATAAAAAAAAAATCTGTAACGAAAACGAAAATTATGTCTGTTATGTCTGCATGACAAAATAAACGTATTTTAATATTTCTTTCATATCAATAAATAAAAGAGGACAAATAAATAAGACAGGAAAATTATGATCACCGTTGTAACGTTTAATGTCATAGAGAAAGTAACTTTATTGCTTTTAAAACAAGGTACATCTATTGTACCAATTATTATTTGTGTGATGATGAAAATAAACTTTATTATAAAGATATAGGCTTCATTTTTCTATGACACTCCTTATGTCAAAACGGCCATCTTGAGTGCCGCTAGGCTGGTCCCCTTTTATTTTACTTCATTAATCAGTAACTCTTTGTATCACGCCTATGAACATTATATATACAGCCTAACAGCATCTTTACTTGATACCTTAAAAAAAATACTTTTGTCATAGGCATACTAAAGGCCTATTACTTCAAGACTACAATGCTGCAGTGTAGCGCTCACTCGTGCAGCATCCTTGTTTTAGAGTAAAGATTATTTGTGTTAAAGAGAAAATAATTGCAGAGTTTATTGCAGAGTTTATTGCCGAGTCTTCTCAGCAAAAGCAACATCGCGATACGGTGTTAGTCAGACAATTCATAAGTGACTGTGATGGCCTATTTGAATAATCTATATCTATACTAATATTATAAAGAGGAAAGGTTTCTATGTAACTATGTTTGTTACTATTTCACGCAAAAACTACTGAACGGATATGGATTAAACTTGGCACATAGACAGAGCATATCCTGGAATAACATATTGCCTAATTGTTATCCCTGTAAAATGTGATATCCCTCGGGAACGCGGATAAAACCGCAGGGGACAGCTAGTCATTAATATAAGTAAGTAGGTATTGTTAGTACATTAGTTCTAGTGTGTCACCAGTAAGATAAATCACATAATCACATGACTTTATAAATAATATAATATTATACACGTTTTCCATTCAATAGACTGATATGGAGTTAAAACGGTAACATACCGATAACCTACCTTTGCGATTATTTGCATTGGAAGGGGTCATCTGATTATAAATTAACTACAAACGCATTGAGAACCAAGTTTAGTTAGTTCTGCTGATTAAAATATGAATTATTAACTATTTTAGTTTAAACGCTGTGCTAATTGTTATAGGGCTGATATTTCAATTGTTGCATAAAGCTCAGATACGCTATTCCTTTGATATATCTATCCAAAATATGTTGAATTGAAAAATGCCGCTTTTAAAAATAAAAGTTTTTTTAAACAATATCTATATACTCGTATTATACAGATTCCAAACCGAAGAAATAAAACAAATTAGTTAGACTTCGCTGAGTTTACGGCTTACCTATTAATGAATAAAATAAAAATCACAATTAAAAATTACTTTTCTTTTTTAATTTTCTCGATTGAATAAAACTGTAACATTAACCTACTGGGCAAGTTTTCTTACTTTTCATGTACTTTTACGAGTCTGTCGCCGCGCCTCTAAACTCATTTTCAATGGAATCCACCTTTTGTATTATTTTTCCTTGAAACATTGGATTGTTGTAATGTCACGCGATCATAGCTTATCTATAAAAACAGGGTCTATGTAACCCTTATACTGATGTCAAATCACGCATACCATAGACACTCGTTTCTCCAAGCAAATTGATTCCACAAAAAAAAATGTATTGATAATATTTTCTGTTCGTCTTACAGCCTGTATAATTTTTTTTTAAATAAAATATTTCTATCGTAAACAAAAAGTCATAGCAACCAAACGTTTCGATTCGCAGCAAAACTTTTCCACTGAATCGTCGTAGTTTTTTATGTGATTCTAGACTAATACATTTATAAAGCTAACTATTATTATCTTTCTTGTTTCTCATTGTGTTGACCTCACAGCTAGACGATCATTGAACGATAAAGTGGCGTCGATTTAAATGAATATTATACAATACATTGACACTCTGAAGGCGCAACATTTGGGCGTGAGCCAAAGTTGTGTAGAAAAACTGATTTCAGCAGTTATGTCACTATTACATAACCGTGAAGTTTTAGCGTAACGAAAAAATGCGCAGGCGCCGCCTCGTGACGCATTATACTACGCCGAGACGTTAACAAAACAAACGATCCAAAACGGCTCTTTTTCGCCTTCAGCTAATGTAAGCATGTGCTATCAATTGTACACTACGCGTCTATTTAAAAAATAGCAAGATTAATCCTGATATTTCCGAGATTTCTGAAGGCTGAGAAGGCCTTATGCGAATGTGCTGCCAATCTATATAATGCCCAGAAGGCAACTGGCATTAAAGTACAGAAATACTTACTACTTCGATATACTTCGGTAAATGTTTAGCGATAAAAAAAACTATTTTCAATTTGTCGTGATCGCGGCATGCCTAATAGACTAATTAAATCATTGAAGATTTTTCTATAATTAGAGGGAAACAACAATGGGCAAATCTTGCGTTATACTGATGATAGTAAAACATTTACAAAGAGAGAGTGTAATCCCCAGCACCACAGAACGTATTCGAAAATTCACTTTTGGAGAGAAGGCGGTCCAGTCAAAATGGCATTCTGAGAATGTCGATGGACAAATTTGCTTCTCCGATCTCTCCAATAAGTTAGTAGAATTTAAGTTTTTAAGTAGTATAAAAATAATTTCAATTTTTAGACAATAACACTAACTTTTTAAAGTTAAACTTAAATTAACTGTTGAGTAATTATGTAACTAACACGTGGATCTTTGTTGTCCGATAAATAAATAAATAATTATTAGTATTCCGTATGGACTTATGCTACGTTGTAATCCCGGGTGACATTCGATCCCTCCGGGTGAAACCGCGGCAAATAACCTAGTATAATATACTTAACTTCAGATGTTCTATGGCCCTTATTTATGTACGCAATTACATACATACCAACATTTGCATTGCAAACTACTTGGCAGGGTCAAGTACTGCTAAGCGTAAACAACGTCAAATGATTTTACTGTTACAAAACAAAAACGTCATTGCATTGATAAAATAGCCTTGTATGATAGATTGTTGTTGGGAAAACCTTAAAGCTCGTTATTGATACGACTACTATGAATCTTAATACATACGCAAAATGTTCATGGAACTGCGTATGCGCATGTACATGTATGGAAATTGAAAATATAATTTATGCCATCTTGCATATATATAGAGTTTTTAAGTATAGAAGAATATTAAGTAATATGTGGCATAGCTATCTATCTATTTGGTAGCGGAGACGAATTTTAGTGTTATTTAAACAAAACTATGAAAAAATATCTACTTAAATATTATGCTTAATAAAGCACTAAAATTCTATATTTATATTTTTTATCAAGTTCTATCTATCGATGCAAACAAGAGGTAAAGTACAAATTCGAACAAATTTGAGTTGCTGGTCCGCAAAAGAATGGTGGTGAATTTAGCTTTCCATAGCCAAAATAAAATCGGAACCGTTGCTCTAAAATGTCGAAGGAGGCGACTTAAAATAATAAAAACCCAAATGATAAGGTACAAGACAGTAAGAGAATGATGAACACTAACGGCCTCCATTTGTAAGTCTAAATATTTTTATGCGTATTATTAAAAACAAACGAACTGCTAAATCTTCCTTTTATGCACAAGGAAAACTGACAAAAACAAAACCGTGTTACCTAATTAAGTTCAGCATTACTACAAACCTTTGTGGTTTCCAAATGCTGTGTAAAGATGTATGTTCTTTTTTTAAGTGGTAATAAATAAAAAAAGTTAATAGTAAAAAAAAACAAAAAAATTAACACAACACCAAACTTTTTGTTTAAACCAAATATAATATTTAAAATAACGACAAATAAAACACCATAGAGGCCATGAGAACGATATAAGTACATTTATAACCTTATCCGACATAATATCATTGATTGCTTGAATTACAGGGTTGTTCTATAATTACAAGATTAATCAAAGTGCCACGCGATTGGAAATTTAATGGGGAAAGTATTTTGTGCGAAGAGTTTACGTTTGACGTTTGGAATTATCAGCGGAGTGGTAATAAATATGGCAAGAATCAAACTGGTAGTTTTAAGTTTTCCATGCGTGTTCACAACAAGTAACATTTCAATGTCGGGTGTTTCTCAGCCATTAAAAAAAATTAATAATATAATAGATCCTTACCAAAATTATTAATGTGAAAGAGGGTTTGTTTGTTACGCTTTCATGGATAAACGACTGAACCAATCTTGCTGAAATTTGATATCGAATGTATTACCTACTTACCTTCATTTATATAATTTGTATTTTTTAAATTGTAATAATATACATATGCAACGCAAATGGAGATAAGAATTTTATTAAAAATTAATGAGAATTAATTCGTTAATTACCGATAACAATAGCGCAGACGTTTCCCACATTAAGGCGTACTCTTTTTAGTGCTCTTTTTATTTAATTACCTACACTGTTGTACCTAATTAGATATAAGAAAACAAAGCTTACACGGTTTCACTCAATTACTTTAATAATTCATCATAAGATCGTCTTGTCACGTTTTTCTAATCTGTAGTTTAGTTATTTTAGCTGAGAACATACATGTCCGCGCTCAGATATGGCCACATAAAATTGATAATTGACCTAATTCTATTTAGTCCCGCTCAACCTTAACGTAACTAACGATGTATTCACCTCTCTCTTACAGGTGGTAAACCTAAAGGTGGCTTTTTTGTTTTCCTTTCTTCGCTCGTATAAGCTATCTAGTATTTGGGCTGTTTTTGAGAGCCGTGATGTCTGTGAATAAAGTGTCTATGCTATACGTATGAAACTAACTTCTAAACCTGGAGGTTGCATAGCCGTATACCTACCCAAAAAGAAACGAATATTTCGATTGCTGGAATTATTTTTCCCCAATAAAAGTTTAAATACTATATTCTACAGGTTGTGAATAGCCCAAATGGCCCTTTACTTCATTGTTATTCAATACTATTGCCTGGTCAGTTCCCGTTAGGCAAACACAGTGAATGGACTGACTGAGAGGCTGCTATGCATCATGGTTAAACAAATAGGGACCACACAGACTAGCTAGACTTTAGAACGTGCCTACGTGTTGTTTATTATGATTGTACTGTACTTCTAATTTACCGCATATTGTTGCACGAGTATTTAATATTTACTTTTCAGCATAAACTTTGAGACAATGAGATGTTAAGTTTATGTGCCAGTGTTTCTCAAACTGTTTTAATTTGTCCCCCTGATATATACTTTTATGTATTTGTATATTTCTTTGGTATTTTTTAAAATGCTTTGTAATGAGATTGCCTAGGCGCGAATTGGTTTTCAAGCTGCAGAATCGTTTATATTAGAAGTTGTTTCATGACCTCTTTGCTCTGTCTATTTCGCTTACTACAATTACGTGAAAAGTACGCTGGTTCTCCGATGAAGTTTGTATTTATTAAATAAAGGGGCTAGACTAGGGCTAGACGTATCTACCACCACCAATAACTTTAAAGGAAGCTATAAGCAATATTGTTTATTTACTCATAACTAGTAACACTATTCATTCAGGATATCAACAAGTACTCGTAGGTGTTATGCGAGGCGCATATGCCTTACCGTGAAATAGGTAAATAAACAAACACTCCTCATCATAGTAAATATTGTCATTATGTAGATTCTTGTATCGCTCTACACGCACGTGTTTCTAAACAATTTAAGCAGGTTTAGCTTGACATTTCCAATTTATAGTTTTCAGATATTGAACTGTTAATATTGCTATCAAAAGGTGGGCTGGTTCTTTAATCTTGACGCCATCTTGTATTTCTATATTAGTCTATTGATTTTACACACTGTTTTAAAAAGAAGTGTTTTGTGGCAAGATTGTGGTCAATATTATCGTAGTAAAATAAATTACTTTAAGTATTTATGTTTTATTTGTTCTGACAAGTAATTTATCTCAATGGTTTTCTTTTTACATTAGTTGATATCGGTTTCCATTTATATTTTACGCAGCCCTTCTAAGCAGCTCGTTAACTGTTATAAATAAGGTCTCTACACATGAATGTACATTAATAATTTGATAGGTACAGCCAATCCACATTCCAAAAGATTTACGACTGTTAATTTAGAGTGTTGTTCTTAATTAGAATTAATAAAACTGCACCTAGATTTTTTTGCAAGTGACTTTAATTAAAACAAGTGGATATTCCGCACAGATCTGTCACTTGTCCGCCTGTCACTGGACGGACAAGGCCAGTGGGTCGGTCGTGACAGCGGAACCATTCGGATCTGGGAAGTGGTCGAGATTTACTTCCACATTGCACCAAACAGAATAAAACCAGGTTTATAGATTGTAAAAATACCTTAAAATCTATTGTCAAGGATTTTAAAATATTCGTTGACTTTTGGATTTCGAATGTTTTATAGTGACGTGAAAATTGTTTGTCATATTCAAATATGAATAAATATATTCAAAGATGTTGTTTCAACAGCTATATTCGACACTTAAGAGTAAGATACATTAAAATTACTTACCGTTAATTACATAGCGAATCTAGGACTTGAGTGAAACGTATTAAGTTATTAACTCAAAACATTCGGGGACTAGTTGACGTCTCTATGGAAAAGAAAGCACGAACATTCGTTAAAAACCATAGATAATACTGACATACAAAACCATAGAGCAATTAGCAAAATAAAAAGGAAACGACCCAAGTATGGCTTTTTATTGAAAATACACGCGTCGATCACACACATACCAAAGTAAGCCACACATAGAATATTTGTTTTAATGACTAACTCACACATGCGTACCAAATATTAAGCTTGAATTTTGATGAGACGTTAATCTTTTCTAAGTCTTGAAAACTCAAACTTAGTGAGCTAAAACTAATCAAATTGAGATATAAATAATTACAGGTACCTATTAAAAAACAAGAATCCTGCGATACCGTTGGAGAGTGGGCAGACAGACCTTGCACGTGGCTTGTGGTGGGAAATTCTCAGATTTATTCACGTCGCAATATTTATTACTGATATCTTGTACCATTACTTCCTGTGTCGTATTTCGTGACTGTCTATTCGCTTTAAAGTTCAGTGCGATTCTATTTTATTTAGTTCTACGGTGATATTATTACTGGCGACGTTTTCTTCTTTTTGTCTTATAATTTCGGTCGGCTTTAATATAGAGCTCCATAGCTGTGACCAACTCGTTCTCACTAACTTGTCTACATTGATGTTGTTGTAGTAAGTTTTTAAATTCAATATCACATTCAATATTTATCGAAATCGACTCAATTTAATACCTCCAGGAATTTTGAAAACCATGACAATGAATTTAGAAAGCTAATATAGAGATTACGGCCACAACGGATTGTACATCTGCATAATCATACTATTAACCATTAGTTGAACAAAACCTTAGAAGGCAACAATATTTATTCTGATCTCTATTCTGATCTAATATTAAAACGGCCCATTTGATTCTTTTTAATTTTGAGGGTATCGAAGGATGCTCGGTGTTTGGCAGGATCAAGGAAAGGAGAGCTTTCTTTGACCCTGCCGATATTACAGGTTTTTATCTATTGTCTACATGGCCAGGAGTAATGAGATGATAATTAATTAAGTTAGTAACAAAGCTCATTATTAAATTGTTATTTATCATTACAGATAACTGAGGCTGAAGTTGCGCCCGTCAACTCCTTGTTGGCTGGTTTCTACCTACTGGCTGGACCTTTCGTTTCGGCTCTGGCTAATAAGTAAGAAAATCGTTTTACTGCATTTTATAAACTCCACCAATAAATTATATACATATCTATTCTTTTTGATGTTTTCATTGTCTATTCAGAAATAAGAAATGTTTTTTTTTATTAATAAAAAAACATAGTATTCTAGTTACATAATAGGTTGGGGAAAAAGTTCCTTCGCATTTTTTAAGAAAATTAAAACACTTTTAATATAGTTTATTTACATTTAACTAAAGTATGTAGGTAAAATTTTGTTCGATAACTTTTTGCCATCTTGTAGGTAGGGACATGATCCCATTGCTATAGAAATTTTGGGACTTCTGATCAAAATACTGCAACAAATGGTTTTGACAGTCCTCTCGTGATGTTAACCTGACACTGCCTAAAGAATTCTGAAGCGACCGAAACAGGTGGAAGTCTGAAGGTGCAAGGTCAGGACTATACGGCGGATGCATTAATACCTCCCAGCCAAACTCTCTTAATTTTTGCTGAGTGGCTAAAGATGTGTGAGGTCTAGACCGTGCTGTGTTTCCCCTTCTGTTGATTAACTCCGGCCGCTTTCTCTCAACTTCTTACTTTAATCTCATCAGTTGTTCGCAGTAGAGTTTAGAATCGAGGGTCCTGCCTGGTGGTAACAGCTCATAATGAATAATGCCCTTCCAATCCCACCACACACACAGCATCACCTTGTTGCGAGTTAACTCGGGTTTCGCCACAGTCTGTGAAGCCTGACTGGCCTTTGACCACGACCTTTTTCGCACGTTCTTCTCGTACGTGATCCACTTTTCATCACCAGTTATCAGCTTCTTCAAAAATGTTTCGGTTTCATGACGTCGTAATAAAGAATCACAAATGAGTACACGGTTCATTAGGTTTCTTTCAGTGAGCTCGTGAGATACCCAAATATCTAGCTTTTTTGTGTACCCAGTTTTTTTCAAATGCGCCAAAACTGTTTTGTGGTCAATTCCCAGTTCTTCAGCTACATCGTAACAACTGATATGCCGATCTTGCTCCACTTTTTAAAAAATGGCATCCATTTTATCCGTAATGGGGCGACCAGAGCGACGTGCATCTTTGACATCAAAATTTCCGGATTGAAAACGCTTAAACCAAATTTGTGCTACTCTCACAGACACTGCACTAGGTCCATAAACATCGCAAATTTCGCGGCTTGCGTTGCATTTTTACCTTTTTTGTAGTAAAATTTTAAAATGAATCGAATTTCTTCATTAGATTCACTCATCTTGGCGGTACCAAAAACAAATGCAAATCACACATTTTCCTAATTTGAATTTGGAATTATGTTCTTTAAAATTTAAACTTTCAATGATACCAAAACCAGCCAGATACAAATAGTATAGCCAAAGAAATTTTATTACAAGTTCATACATACTATAATGCGAAAAAACGTTTTCCCCAACCTAATATGTCATTATAATTTTCAGATATGGATTCCGAGTGGTGACTATAATAGGAAGTATCCTGTCGAGCGCATCCTTCGCTGTATCCTTCTTCGCCACGAACGTCTGGTTCCTCTACATTATTTATGGTGTTATCGGAGGTCAGTAACGTAGTAGTAAACATTTAATTTCACCTTGAAGAAAATAGTTAATTAAAACACGTTTTTAAAGCAAGCTAATACATGTCATCACTAAAACACTGTGCCAAAAGAAAAGCATTGCACATTACAATCAGCAATATTTTCTTTTTTAAGTTAGAGATGTGTTAACAAATATTATCTCGTAATTATCAGTCCGAATTACATGATCAATACCTGTCATTAATTTTCTAATTACTAGGTGGAATCATTCAAATCTAGTTCTTGTTCTAGAAACGTTCTTCAAACGTCAAATCGGTGTTCCAAATTAAAACCAATTAAAATTAAAAGAAGAAGGTCGATGCACCTAAGAAGGTTTAATTAGTCATAAGTGTTTATGGTCATAATGATCTCTTTTGTTCAGGTATCGGCCTCTGCATGATTTACATGCCTGCGGTGCTTACTGTCGGATTCTACTTCGAGAAATGGCGAGGGCTGGCCACCGGCCTGGCGCTCTGCGGGTCAGGAGTTGGTACCTTCGTGGTGGCCCATCTTACAGAACAACTCATCAAACTCAATATGAATTGGAATCACATTTTTCTCGTTCATGCAGGTACGTTTCTGATAATCAACAACTTTTTAAATGGGGATATTGACATGCGACAACAATATTTATAAATACTTCACTTACAGGTATGCTGCTTCTCTGCATAATCTTCGGAGGCTTGTTCCGACCGATCAAGCCCGTCCGTGTGACCCTCGCCGACCAGCCCGAAGAGGAGGACACCGCTCGCCGCCACGAGGAGGCCGTCGAGAAACTCAACTCCATGCTTAAACTCCACAATAAACTCGACTCCGGCATCTCGATGCCACCAGAAATGAGGTTCTCTAACAAAGCTAGCCCCCATACCTGGATGGGTGTCTCCAACAACACTCGCTACCCGACCGCCGAAGAAGTTTTTCGAGGCAGCAATTCCCATCTTACCAACAATATGGGCCGGCGGTCGTCCGCCAACGCCGGCACGATAAAGAACAACCTTGGAAACAAGCCCCTGTTCATAGACGAATCGGTCGCTGAGAAAGATGAGCAGGAGGACTCCAACAGCAACATCGATAACACAGAACCTCTCATCTCGTCAACGGTCAAAGTGGTGACTCCGATGCACCACAATCATCATCACCTCCATCATCATCAGCGCCGTTCCCACGCCGATTTAATTGCCAGACCTCTGTACCGAGATGACATCTTCTTTGGAGCGAGTTTGACACGGCTACCGCAGTACACGTCGCGTACGTCCCTCGGCTACCACTTAGCCGTCACGCACTTGCCGACGAAGGAAGACGCTCAAGAAGAATCCTCCGGCAAGTGCCGCTTCTGTCCCGAAGCTGTCAGAAGGACACTGGCTACGATGTTGGACTTCAGCCTTTTCCGATCGCCCACGTTTATGGTGTTGGCGCTGAGCGGTTTCTTTACGATGTTAGGGTTCTTTGTCCCCTATTTGTATGTTGTAAATAGAGCCAAGAAAGAGTTAATGAGCCAGTCGGTGACTGAATGGTTGGTGCCGGCGATTGGTATCGCTAACATCGTCGGTCGTGTGGTGTGCGGGGTCGTGTCCTCGATGCCGAAGATATCGCCCCTATGGCTCAACAATATAGCCATCACGTTGGGTGGGATTGCTACGATTATAAGCGGATGCTCCTACACCAGTTCCTTCCAGTTTGCGTACTGCGCTGTCTTTGGTCTTGCTGTTGGTGAGTAATCAATGTGATTAATACAAATTCAAATTAAAGCCATTAATACAAATTTAAGTATAATATTGGTCAGTATTTTTTTCCGTATTTGTCATTGTAAGACCATAGAAAATATTAAAAATAAATAAATATCTTATTTTCCCTTTGCAGCTTGCTTCGCATCCCTTCGTTCAATCCTAGTGGTGGAGTACTTGAGCTTGGAGCAACTGACCAACTGTTTCGGCTTGTTCCTTCTCTTCCAAGGTCTTGGTGCATTACTGGGCGGCCCTATTGCCGGTAAGTAACCACCTTTCCAGTAGACTTGCCCGCCAATAAAAATGTCACTGATTTTTAAATGAACTTTTGTATTAGGTACTTACAATAGACCATTAGGCTGAGTGGTCCGTAGCAAGAGATCTGTTTCAAACCGCCTGTAGAATCACTATAAATGTAGCGATGTGAAAATTCATATTTTACCTAATTAATGCTAAGCGATCCTATTAATAAACTAAAACACATTTCTCTCGACAAATCTCTTTTGGAAGCTCAGCCTGTCTACTCTTTCGAGAGAAGTAGAAAATATCTCGTTAATGAATATAAATTAAGTCGATTATTAATAAATAAATTTTAATCGTCCTGTACCCTAATTTTTTCCTATGGTAAGATTCATCTCCGTCGCCAAGGACCTCTGTTCTGACATTTGCACTGGCTCATGAGTCATCTTCTAGGCTTTGTTAAATACCATTTACCATCACATTCTTCTTGTCAACCTTGAAAATTGTTATTTGCTTATCAATAATAGATTATTTCAGTATCTATTTTTATCCCTAATGCATTTGCGGGGACATTTATGTTTAGATTTTCTAACGCATGTAATGACTGTACAGTTAGTTTATTATTGCATAATGGTTGGCGCCCTGCTATTTCTGTCCTTGCTACACTAAAGGCGCAGTGCCAGATAAATACCTATGCGTGCCCGCATACTTGTTGAACGATGACCTAGCCTAACAATAGTAATGGCAATATTTACTATCACACGTCATGATACTTTGGTCATTGATTGTCTATTAACGACGCACTGTACCCCTACCATGTGATTCTAAGTAACGTTATCGATGCTCGCTCAAAATATTATGTATGAAGTTGTGTGCTAGGATACTCATGTTAGGGTCACCTGAATATTTTCAAGTACTAGCCTTGAAAATATTAATTATCAATGCTCACAGAATCAAGTCAAGTGCAACTGTCACAGGTCGGCGATAGATTTTAAACATAAGTTTGTTAGCGAGCCAGGAGTAATATTAGTACCTACCTAAGTGTGCATGTCTTTTTTAAATTTTTTATTCCTTATTTTAATCGCCTCGTTGTGCAAGTGATATGGCCAGGGCCAGGCTAGATAGTATAACGTTTGTTAAAACTGATTCCAATCCAGCCCGAAATTGGTAATCTGGCCGAGAGACAACCACAATGTTTATCGAATGACATGTTTGATCTTAAAATATCTTTGGTCGAATGTGTGTTATTACCGAAACCCCTGCCTACCTCTTCGGGAATAATGGGCGTGATGAATGTAATTAATTTTAATTATATTTCCACAGCTTGGCTGTTCGACGTGACACAGAATTACGACATATCTTTCTACGCGTCTGGCATGTTCCTTCTACTATCCGCTATAATGTGCTACCCAATCGACAAGATCAGCCAATGGGAGAAGTCACGCAACAATATTAACTCTTCACCAGAAGTATGAACAAACGAATGTTTGACAGCGTGGTCATGTTTACTGGACATTAGTGCCAAATGGACTCCATAGAGGATGACGTAGTGCCGTGACGTGCAGCGCCCTCTGTATGAGCGTAAAGATTTGAAAATCAAACGTTGATCTATCTATATGAAGTGCTCATATAAATTATTTTGCGAATGTTAGGTTTAAATGTGTTAATATAATGTTTGCACTCTGCACGCATATTGAATGCAGTCTGAATAATTTTAATACAAATTTTGGTAATTCTCATATTCATGAATGATATATACGTAAACTATTATACTGGTTTAATGTTATTTTTAATTAATTTTGGTGGTATCTAAGTACCTACATTCGTTCATGAATATGCGAGTTTTTAACGATAATGTTTTACAAAAGTACCTATATAATATCAGCAGGTAAACGTACAACAGTGAATAAACTATACAATCACATTTTGGTTATTTATACTAAGTTACTAATGTAGATTATCAGATCTTTTCCTATGTGAGTGCCTACCGTGTATCCCAAGTGTGAAATTATAAATTAGAAACATTCCCTTCTGAGATATCTTTGGCAAAACTGCACAGATTGTTGCTTTAGCAATAGCTCGGTTAAGTCAAATTAAATGCATTTAAAAATATATAGGATTAGGTGTTCAAAAAGTACAAAGACTCGAATAAAAATTGTTTGATAGTTTCGCAGTTTTGTCGAAGGAACCGTCACGAGATACGATGATCTGAAGCCAAAATGTACTTTAATATTAGTTTAATTAGGTGTTATAATTGAGCGTACCTTTGTATAATCCTAAAAGTGGTGCATAATGTAGGTCATTCATTAAGGCGTAAGGCTCCTGGTAGACTGACGTGAATTTCTTATTTGCCTTATTTAAATAGGTTTATTTTTTTGAAAGTTTGCGTCAGTTCATCAGCAACTTTATGATATCGCATATCAGCGTAAAAGAATTGTGTTTTTTTATACAATGTTTGTAATTAATTGTATCTATATGTGCCTTATTGTATGAAGTGATACTGATATATACATATGTAACCTTGTTAGATATTGTTATTATTATACAAGAACATTATATTAAGAAGGATATAGTTCCATATAATGCCCATTGTACTTTTACAATTAATATTATTATAGCATATTTTATGTGTATAACATAATGTTAATATTCTTCAATTGTGGCTGTGGACTTTATTGCGTACTTTACGTTTCTAAATATGAAATCATAGTCATTGGCCAGTTTTGCCAAGCCGCCATGACAAACATTTGTGCGTGAACATGTATGTTTGTTCTGTCTGGGTGTAAATATCTATATAAGTATGTATATAAAAAGTAGTATATGTAGTATATCAGTTACCTGGTAGCCATACTACAAGCAGTACCCTCTGCTTTAACTTGGGATCAGGTAACCTATGAAGAATGTCCTGAGAATATTTATAGTAATTTTTTACATCACAATGTCAATCAAATCATTTTTAAAACCGCGTAGGTAATTTTGAATAACCTACCTCAGTTAAAAATGTTATTAATAAATTGCAAATTAAAATACCACACCATTTCTATAATTTTGTTTCTTATATATTTCTTGAGTAAATTTTATCACAATAACCTTAGCTAATTGACTCAGACGTGGCCTTGCGGAAATTCATTACAAGATTATACAAAAAACAAATATCAAGTAACTGAATCCGCTGGACCTTCTTCTCTGACAAGTCCCAAACACGGAAACTCAACAGGAAATCTATTCCAAATTTCTTAGTTTAGGATTTGACAGAGTAGGAGATCCAGCGGAATTAGTTACTTGTAGATATTTTTTTTATAATCTCACAATAACCTTATTTATTTATCATTTTAATAATACATGTGTAAATTACGATTAAATAATCAATTAATCACTTTTCCTCGGATCCGGAACTTGGATCCTAGGAAATGGATTAACTTTAGTACTGATATATATTTTTCTAGACGATTTACACGTTCGTAATTTTTTATTTTCTTTATTGAAAATAATATTGGATTTATCCAAATCAGTTAAAATAAAATATAAAATTTTGAAATAAAATATTGTAGGAGGTGTTTTCTTTAAAAGAAAAGATATTTGCGCTATATTTTTATAATGTTCACTATAGATTAGGAGTGGCCAACAAGTCGATCGCGATCGACCGGTCGATCGCGCGACCAATTTTGGTCGATCACTCGCAAGTTCCATGATGGGACGCATTCAATGCCAAATGTTTCTAGTACTTGATACAGTACTTGATGCAGCTCATGGTTCGAGTAGGGAGACATTCGCAGCCGTTGCATGTCCCGTGCGCATATTGTTCATTACCTGCGCTTCTCAAAATAGGTCGATCGCGACTCAATTTTAAAATAGTAGATAGTAAAGTAGATCTTATGTGCACAAAAGTTGGCCACACCTGCTATAGATTTATTGTTTTGTTTTTGGTTATGATCTTGATTTTTTTATCAACTTAAAGGGCCAATTATCGTCTCAAGGTCATTTTACTAGGTACTCGATGTAGTTACTGCAGGTTATTTTTTTTTAAAAGCCAGATCACATGCCCTATTTTTTTGTCACACATGTTTGGGGTATCGCTTCTAACCCGGTTGCAAAGACATTAACTACGCATAAATATACGTAATTAGTTTTGTTTTAGTTTTCACGGACAATTATGTTCATCTAATTTAAATTCGTATTAAATCACATCACATTTATATATTTCTTATAAATAAATTAATGATAAGGTACATTCTAAGGTTGCATTCAATTATTAACCGACAATACATACGAACAAACATCGCTCTCCTTATTTTAGAAAATTATAACATTGTTGACTTTGATATTTTTATACAAAAATCTTAGTTATAAAAATAAAACTATATATATATAAAAATTAATCAATCGACTTATTAATATATTTGTTTTTTATACATTACCTAATGCTAAGTCAATGTCCGTAGTGTTATCGGATTGAGTCAACTTGCCCGACCTTATTAAAACATTTTTATTTAAAATACAGTGACTATGATTTTTTTTATTCGTGTGATGTGTTGATTGCCACAGTGCCATAACGAAGGAATGTTAAATTGCTTGCCAATGCGACTTAATTACATTATAATAATGTTTTAATATCTTTATAAACATATTTAAATTACTCTTACTTATTAGGAGCTACATTATGGTGCTACAGGTTTTATACAAGCTAATAAGACTGACCGTGGCAAGGAGTTTCAATGACATTATGTCTCCTAGTGTGTAAGAGGCTTTATGTAAAAAAAAGACTCTAATGCAAGCAGTGTTCAACCCTATATTGAAATAAGGATATTCCTTATAGCAACGAAATTGTAATGAATAAAATAATTTTGTTGACTATATATTTTTTTATTGTTACTTTTATTTACCTCTTTCAACAAACGTCGTTATCTCTCACCGACTACTGGCCATTAACATTGAAATATCTGTCAAAAGTACATGAATTCGTGTCACGATCATGGATTTATGACTGGACCAAAAAACTGCTAGTCGCCAAATATTTGAATAAGTTCCTGGTTCAAATAATTGTGTTACAGAGGCACTGAAAGTAGCCAATACAATAACGGGACCAACAAGGAGCTTGTATTAATAATAAAAATAACTCAAAATCGGGTCACAATCAGCGAAAATATATTTTAAAATACATTCAATTTTATTTTTAATAATCCTACAGTCGTGTCGAGAATATTTTATTTTTTTCAAAGTGGATCAGAATTAATCGCAAATACGTCGAAATTTGTCGCAAAA
This sequence comes from Habrosyne pyritoides, assembly GCA_907165245.1. NCBI lineage: Eukaryota > Metazoa > Arthropoda > Insecta > Lepidoptera > Drepanidae > Habrosyne > Habrosyne pyritoides. Next base: position 3,820,491 of record OU015592.1, read on the forward strand.
TAATAGAATTAGTCCGACCTTAATATTTCCAAAGAAATCAAAAATTTTCATACATAAATATCGACGAATTGAAAATGTTTTTGATATTAGGTGATTACGTTACGAGTAGATATTTATCTTTCTCTTTAAAAAGATCTAACATAAAGACAGTAGAGGTACTCCAAATAGTAGGAAAGTAAGTGATACATACTTACGTAAAGAAAGATAAACCAATAGAGAATTGGCTTTTATTAGCTATTTTTACAAGCCATAGAAATAATATGTATTACAATAGATTGACAACAGTAATCAAAGATGACAACTGACATTACAGAGCATTCCAACATTATTTATTTATTTATTTCAACAACAAAATAAAATGAAATACTATCAGCCAGTTAGTAAGGAGATTATATATCATTCAGCCCCTCTATGTTTTCTTGATCGAGGAGGTAATCATTAAGACGAATTGGGAGTCTCCTTAACCTTGCTGATCTACGAACGGCCTGAGGTAGTTCGGCACCGTTGTTATCCGCTTCAGGAGTTCTAATAATTTCTTCTTCATCATTTTCAACATCGTTTGAATAATTTCTGTTTTCCGTATTTCGATAACTTATCTCAGCTTCACCCACCTTCGTAACAGGAAGCGGCGCCAAATGCCTGTTAGACACCGTCGATTCCTGGCCATTGCTGCGTCTCACGTACGAGTGACTTGGGTTACTATGCACGAGCTCAACTTCCTCCACATATGGATCGGTCTTTAAACCTCGTAAATATTATTTTAACAATATTGGACCTGGAAGTATGACATAATTTATAGACCAGGTAATGAAAATGTTGCAGCTGATGCCCTTTCTCATCCAGGAAAAACTAGAATGTACCACTGGATCAGGCAGAAAAATATGGCCATTAAAAACTGGGAGCAAGCTTTAAAACCCTCACTACACTGCGTACGCTCACTTTTGTGCACATCGATAAATGCCACTCAACATTTTACTTTCCTCGAAGAACACCTGTTGGAGAATCCCTTCCTTCGTGGCTCGTTCGAGGTCCAGTATTGTTAGAAAAATATGCACGAGGTTAGCTAGGAAACAAAAGCTGTCTAGCCAGACCTTCGCCTGGAAAAAAATTACGTTGAGGCTAATCCTTCCGGAACTGGTGTGAAATGGCAACACTGGTTTCATACCTTTACTAATTTTTTGGCAGATGAAATTCCGCACGGAACAACCAATGTAATAAAGCTAATTAAATTGATACATACGTAAAGAAAGATAAACCAATAGAAACTTGGCTTAAATTAGCTTTTTTTACAAGCCATAGAAATAATATGTATTACCTATTGTAATACATATTATTTCTATGGCTTGTAAAAGGACAACAGTAATCAAAGATGAAGACTGACATTACAAAGCATTCCAACATAATAAAATACTATCAGCCAGTTAGTAAGGAGATAATACATGAGTAAGTAGTATACTACAGTAGTATATTACTAGTGTATAATACCGTAAAACCTGTACGTAGTATATTACTCTCTTATCAATAGTCGTTTACATAAAAGCAAGTAGGTACTTGAAATCTTAAGTACAGGTACCTACTGTCAGCACGTTATACGTACATCTGTGTAACTGCAAATTAACATCGCATAACCTAGGGAGGGTTCGATTCCCACTTAAGACAAATATTTGTGGCATGAACAAGTCTGCTTGTTCTGTGTCTGTGTGTAAATATCTATATGCATTTAGATGAAAAATACTCGAGTGCAACACGTAACTTTTCATCCCACCTCAGCGAAATGACTAAATGCAAAAAAAAAGAAAATGACGCACGCAAAGCAAATAAAAAAAAAGTACACCTAGAAGGTTCCGAGTCTCGAGTTTTTAACAAATTAAAAAGGTTGTATGATAAATTCGGAACCATGGAATAGGTTTAATGGTTTTGAATTCACAAACACAAGTGACACGATGTTCAAAATTCAATTTACTTTATCTCTCTAGAGGATAAAATCTGTTTTTGCACTCAGTTATCGAAGAGCAAAAATACTCTCTCTTTCCGAGATGGGGGGATGAAAAATAAGTTATTGTAGTATATAATATGTATAGGTTATTTAGTTTCCATAGTACCTAAAACCTCTGCTTTGTTTGAGATCAGTTGATCCAGGCATATCCACTGCTGAACATAGGCCATGGATTACCAGCTCGAACGAACGATCATGAGCCGCCCGCATCCAGCAGCTTCCAGTGACTAAGTCGTGGTTGGAAGTCGTTACTCGGCGTTTTTCTGTTCTCACCGGTTATCAGTTCTTCGAACGATGTGGCCTGCCCATTAGCAGACTGATTCTACGAGCTATGTCCAAATTTATTCATATAATAAAGATAAAATTTGTATGTCCCTGGAACTGATCTGGTTTGAACATTCTTCTACTGATAGAGAGCTAACCAATGCTGAGTTATTTAACCCTCAAACAGATCTAGTCAGCTGGCATTCCGAGCGGCAGAAACATTTTGTGATAAGATATGCTTTTGCATAAAAAAATATTTGAAAAAAATCCACGACGGTAAAAATCTCATCGAAAAAGAATAATTTTACCATAATACATAACCGAGGAATATCCGTCGGGGGCTGCCTTTCCTATATGAAATTACAACAAAAATTTTATCATACTCAAAGTGTATTTTATGTCGTCGTTAAACATCTACAATTCTTCAATAATTGTATTCACATCACTAGAAAAACTTTAGCTGGGTTAATGGCAGCCCCCGACGGATATTCCTCGGTTATGTATTATGGTAAAATTATTATCGCTACATTTAAGTATAACTTCGAGAAACAGACACGTTAGGAAAAAACTGAAAACATCGATATTCATTGTTTAGGTACTTAAGTATATCTATTACCGATTTCTCGAGATATCAACTCGTTTTTTTAGAAAGTATTTTTACGTCTATTATAATATTTCGGTACATAATAATTGGGTTAAGTCGGGGGTTTTGAGTTATTTTATTCTTTTTCGATGAGATTTTTACCGTCGTGGGTTTTTTTCAAAATTTTTAATTTTGCTAATTTTTTTATTATTTGGGAACATGCATTATGCTACCACGTACACATTGCTGAAAAAACAGAATTGTAATCGGACATTTCGTTTTGATTATATTGCAACATTGTTTTGCACTAATATAGCAGCGCCCCCTAGTGAGTTAATATCATAAGACTTATCTTAGACCATGCACCAATCAACTACGAACCCATTGCTGAAAACCGCATTGAAATCGGACAATTCGTTTTAATATTATTGCAATATTATTTTGCACTAATATTGTAGCGCCCTCTAGTGAGTTACAGACGTAATTTTTATTATTTGGGAATATGCATTAAGCTACCACGTACACATTGCTGGAAACAGAATTGTAATCGGACATTTCGTTTTGATTATATTGCAACATTGTTTTGCACTAATATTGTGGCGCCCCCTAGTGAGTTACAGCCATGACACCTGTCTAAGAACATGAACTCATCAAACACAAACCCGTTATTGAAAACCGCATCAAAATCGGATCATTAGTTTAGACTAAACTTTAGAAGATAGGTGGGAACATTACTTTGCACAAACATCTCTCACCCTAAACGCATACCTGCTCCGTTCCGTCGTGGGTAAAAAATATAGCATACAAAAGATAGGGTAAAGTTGAATAGCAATATGAAAACTGTATCAACAGTGTTGTTCTGCCTGCCCTGTACCCAAGCAGTTGGAGTCGACGCAATGTGTATGCTATTCAGCCCACATATCACACATATCCTTTACACAATCGGGCTACATGTTTAGGTGCTTATATGTATAGAAGTTATTAAATAAAAGAAATTGTTGGTGCAAACAGATGTTATAATTGCATATTATTTACAAACAATAGATCTACGAGTTAGAGTTGGGTCCGCGACGACGGCCGAATGTCTGGACTACGTTGACGAATCTGAAACAATTGAAAAGAGGAATGAACACCAATCTTTAAATAAATCACTTGAATCAGAGGCTATAAAGGCTATTTTGCTTTGACATTCCTAGGGAACTTAGGTTCGAAATTAATTAGTTCCCTCAAAGTGACACATAAAAATCAGCATTGTGATTCAACATTAGATGCTGAGCTGTTACCTTCTTGTCAGCACACTTCCTATTGAGAGAGCAAGTCTTTGCTTTTATTGTTTTTTTTGTTTCATAATTTCATACATAACAATGATCCTGTGTTGATGTTAATTTCTTACACATTTTATTTTTATACTGAAAATGTTTTGTAGTCTTAAACAAGTGGCCTTCAATATTATTACTCTAATGATGCAAACCAATACAGACTGTATAATCTATCTTATCTCACAAGACTTAAAAGCCACTTGACTTGTTGCAAAGAGCTATATATATCAAATCCAGATAATTATAATAATTACATACTTTGTAACATTTGTCACCATTGCATAGGTATAGTCAACCAACAAATTGAAACATTTTCACTTCCACACAGAAATCATGGGTCTGCCTACCCCCTATATTGTTGCCAAATGTTTTTTCTTTTTCTTTCCAAAAAGGCTTATTGTTGAACAATTTTTTCGAGCTTTTATGACAGGCCGTCGGTCATTGTACAAATGCCTTGACCTTATTATTCACAGAAACCATTATCAACAGTTCAGTTAGGAGTTCCATGTACTTAATATACCTTAGAAAATTACCACCTCATTTCTTAAGCATGTAGGTTTTATCATAATGAGGACTTAGTGAAACAAAGCCAGTGATGCCTCTGTATTCAGTTCTCAGATCACCATATTGAGTAAAATACAAATTGAGAAATGATCTCACCGTCTGTTGTATTGGATCCTACGCTTGGCACGGCCGGTCTTCTTCTTCTTCTTTTGTTGCTTCTCTACCTTGGGGGTCTGACCTTTGACCTTACCTGAAAAATATGAATGTAAATGATTATACCATTTTCAATTAGAGGAAGTAGTAGCATTCTATTTGGAATTGGCCTAACCTTAATTCTAAGGCATTTCAAAAACCCACTAACACATCCTGGGATATCCTAAGACATTTCACATTTATTTTATTTATATTTATTAGGTCTGATCCCAAACCAAGCAGACCTTATACTGTGGAATTAGATGAATACAATACTTTTGTATTTTAAATACATACTTAATATACCTAAGCACTCAATTTTATTTTAATGGATATCAAACCCTCTACCTGTGGTGGGGCTGTTAGGGTCTTCAAACACAAAGCTAACTAGCCAGTCAAATTAACCAAATATTTCATAGTTCCTACTCAACAACATTCTGAATCATCAGTATTGCTTTTGATGCTCATCTACTGGTTAATTATATTGATGACCCTTATTATAACACCATGGGGTTGATTTTTCTATAACACTCTTAGCTGTCAGGAAGAGCCTATTAATTCTCGATAACTTTATCTAATAAGATGATCAGATATCACTTATGATGTATTTTTATAGGGTAGAACAGCATTGCCAAATGGATTTCGTCACATCTAAGTTGTATGAAATAATGTTTTAGTTTTAGTCACAATTTACAAATAATTGAAGTTTACTTTAGTAAAAAATTGTTTCTTTGTTTTTTCTTATATTGGAGACCACCATAAAAGGTTTGTTTACTACAATCCACTTCATTCCTGATGCAACAACATGTACTCACCAGCACGAGCTAAGGATCCGTGCACTTTACCACCAAGAAGTGGTACTGTGAGGTCCAACTCAGCAGAGGAGAGCTCTGCCACCAGGCATGAGTCTTCAAGGGGAGCACCACATACTGAGAGTGTTAGCTCCTCACATCCGAGCTCAGCAAGAGATCGGAGGCGGTCCTGAGATATAAAACATAGGTTATAGCTTAATAAACATAACCTAAAACACAGATATAGTAATAAGCTTTTAATAGGATAATTAACTCATCATACGCTGGTTAAGTGACAACAATAAAATAATAAAAGATAAGAAAAAAAAAATAGTAAAATTTTACAACGAAAGCATGACAATCAGACGACTTTCGCATGATCATGAAATTGGTAATATATTAATTTACCTTAATTTGGCCAATGGACTCCTGTCCATCGACGTCTAAAACGTGCGTAGACTGTCCTCTGATGTGCAGCTGCATTTTGAGGCCTCTGAAATGAAAAAAGCGCAATAAGCGACGGCGTGGTCAAGAACACGATAACTAAACTTATCAGTTAACGACACTACACGGATCGTTCACTTCACTTTTTGAACTTGAATCATTAGTATTGATAGTACTTAACACAAAATAATGCACCTTGCACAGTTTAAATGTGCAAAACTTTAAGAAAATGATTATTTTATTACAAATTACTAACCTTATCAGCCAAGTCTGACAAGCGAAAGAAACAAAGATGGTGGACGGATACGGAAAACCTCAATATGTCATGTCAGACCACGGATTCGGATACACGCAGAATGGAGACAATCAGTAAAGGTATGGACATGATACTAAATAATAATACCTTAAATAATAAAAAAAACATATACACTATATAATTCAAAACGTAATTTTTAGATTTTTGAGAATGTAATTTTTTTGACAGCTTTCTCGAGTAGTAGAGCTCTTAGTGCAGAGTTCGTCCGGGGAAATACTACCACCTTACCCATTTCTGCCGTGAAGGAGTAGTGTACTTGTGTTACTGTGTTTCGGTTAGAAAGGTAAGGGGGCCGGTGAAATTACAGGCACATGAGACTTAACAACTTCACGTCTCACGGTCGACAACGCATTGGCGATGCCCTTAGTAATGCGAATGTCCATAGGCGGCGGTGATCACTTACCATCAGGTGGACCGTTCGCTTGTTTGTCGGCCCATGTGGTATAAAAAAAATATATATATCTAATTCAAAATATTTTTTTATGCTTGCAGCACTACATAGATGGGTTCCTAACTGAATCTTACTGAAAGACTTTGTTCAGATTATAAAATTAAATAAATATTTATTGTAAGAGTTGGAAAGTCTTGTGCCAATTGACAGAACAACAGTTATCAGTCAGTTAGGTTTAGTATTCCCCGAAGACTAGTTTAATTAGTCACAAAATATATTTAAAAACGTGTATGAATTTTTGACGTTGTAAGGATATTATGGACAATAACATCGTTACTCACACATTGACACTGACATTTGCGATTTGAGCGATGTTCTGGTGAGACCGTTATCAGCTAACTTCAACCTGTTACTTTTGTGTTACAGTCATGCGCCTTAAAATGCAATTGTTAAATTTTTGACCTCTACCTTTGTTTATAGGGGCCGATTGCACATACAGAAATGAGAATTTTTTATTCCTCAGACTTGGCAGACATACACTTTTCAAAAATAAACTGTAAAAATGTTCATATATATTTCGAATGAATCGACTATGAAATGTGCACTAAGTAATGATAAATTAATGAGGCATCAAGAACGAAGTAACTAATATTCAACAAAAGCTTTACTACACTGGGGTGCTATATATGCTCAAATACTGCACTTTAATTATATTTAATCATAGTATCAAAACTGTTGTTGTCATAGTTTGCAGAGTGACCACATGAGCGATAGTTGTTCGGCATTGTTTCCACACATTTTCACCAATAAAATGTATAGTCTGTAAAATATTCGATTAAGAATGTTGGCAATCTCTAGTCCTATACGTACACCCTGAAGCTCGTGATTGGTTGCATAGAAAAAGCAGCGGGTGACTGACTGGGTCGTGTCGTGTGATCTGTCCAATTTTACCGAATATATTTTAGTATAAAATGGTCAAATAAACTTTGCTAACGTCGTCGCTTTGTAACGCGACAACGCTAAATTTGATCATGCTTTCGCGACTACTCCGGCAGTTCTTGTATTTGCTCGTACATTTGGTTGTGAATATACTTGTTGCTGTACAAAATGTTTATCATAGATATTGGAGTAAAAAGTACGATTTGTGTAGAGACGAGGTGACTAAAAGTGATATAAGGATGTTAATAGAGCACTTGCCAAAAATCAAGAAAAGGCTAAACCATTTAGTGGTGCTAGCAGACAGTGATCACCATTCTTTGAGTGACTTGGCTCGCGTGGTCATCTGGAGTCTTGTTGCCGGGATCCCGTACGTCAGCATTCACGATATTACAGGTAACCCATTTCTCATTACTTATTCATACCAAAACATGTATGACATTGACCATGGAAGATAAAATATACTTCAATTCAGTCAGCACTTACAGATGCATTGTTTAAAAGTTTTAGATTTTCCTTAATATAGGATCTATCTTTATACCTATGTAATATAATATAATGTAAAACTTCACATAAGTTATACACTCCACTGAATATCACTTGATCACTGGCCAGTCTATTTATTTGATGGCTACAGACAATTCATTTCTAATTCAGATTATCAGTCAGGAAACATGTGTTGGACTTGGAGTAGGAATTTAATTTAATAATTCTAGTATAAAAGTATAATCAATGAAATTATAAAAAAATATTTTATTTATATAATAATTAAAATTTAATTATCCATTAATTGGATAATTTTAATATTAAAATTTCTTTACCCCTGGTTTATTGCGGAGCTATGTTACAGTTGTATAGATGAATACTAAAACACTACCTAAAACATTTAAATGTTCTTTCAAATCAATTTCAATTTTCTAAAATCAAAAAATAATTTATTACATATTTATAAAACAAGTGATAGGTACTTGAATAGTTACTTACCTACTTCATCAATAAAATGCTGATAATGCATGTCATATTTTCTTCATTTTGACTTATCTCTAATAAGATAAACATTGAAATTGTTTGGTTTGGATTGAGTATTCTATTTAACTTTCATTTTTCAGGAGTACTAAAAGAAAATGAAGAAAAGTTCTTCCTTGAAGTGGAAAGGTGTAAAAAAGGAGTGCCAGGCTGCATTAAATGGTCAAACAAACCAGATTTAAATGGTTACACTAATGGAATTCAAGCACATACAGTGATAGTTAATATTTTCACATCCAAAGATGGCAGACCAACTTTAGCAAAATGTGTACAGCAAATAGCAAAAGAAAAATTAATATGTAGTAGAGAATGTAATGAATTAACTGCACAAGAACTAGACAAAGTCTTGAATCAAATGTACCCTCCAATTCCTGATCCAGACTTAGTGTTTTATACTGGGCCTCTATGTTGTACCCATGGTCTTTTACCATGGCAAATAAGATTAACGGAGTTCATACAACTTTCCATAGACAATAGTGTACATATTGATAACTATATAGGTGCTTTATATAAATATAATAAATGTGATCAGAGATTTGGTAAGTGAATTGTAGACTTTACCCTGTGGTAGGCCTAAGTAATTATTTATTCTATAGATTGATTGTATAATTGGCTTAATATATGTAGTTTCATTATTTTTATCAATATTTACTCATTTCCTTAGCAGTTGACCTTTTGGTTATTGATAAATAGGTGCATTTAAAACTTTTTAACATTCAATATCATATATATAATCAATTGTAATAGTTATTTCAAGCTATCCTACTTATATATAAAAATGTATAATTAGGGTGTTGTTTTGGTAAACCAACACCAGAATTGTGTAACCCTCTTGTATTATAAGTTCAAGGCGATTACATATCCGGTTCGGGTCGGATGCGCGCATACAGAGATAGCGAGAAGTTGGCGCCAAAGTGTTAAGAATTCGGGTCCAACATAAATTGATAACTGCTCACCTTGTCAGTTTTGATAATATGGTGGACTTGACTCATGAATAAACACCCTAAAATTAAATAATTGGATTATTTTTATCTTAGCAAAACATAAGATGGATACAGAGTGCAAGCTAGTTCTGTAATAATATGTATAACTCATATCTGTAACATATTCTCGGCCAAATTATTTTTTTAAATCATATTTTAGAGACCCTCAAACTATATTGTGATGATATGATGACAGTCAATAGTTGTACATACTGTTATAAATACAATAGTATGTTAATTATTTTAGGAAAATAAAAAGCTTGAAACTATAATTATGTATTTTTATTATTTAAATAATTCAAACATTCTAAACTGACTTATTTGATCTTTTGACCTTCATAAGTGCCTTCCGAGGGCCTAAACTGAATAAATGGTTTTTAATTTTATGAATTTGGATGTCAAATATCTTGTTCATATAACCCAATCATTAAAATGGTTATCTGTTTCTAATCTAATCAACTTTTATATATTTCAATCTTATTTTATCACACACTTCCGCCAATTTCACCACATCCTAATATAAATCCAAGATTTTAATCATAGCATTAACACTAATCACACCAACACTTACTAGGTACCAATTCCTACCATAGCGGGTAAAATGTGACTTTATATTTCCTGCTTGTATGTATGAAATATGGTTGTTAGGAAGGGAAATAAATAAATATAACTGTATATTAATTACTAAGAAAAAGTCATAAAGTCAAATGTGCAAAAGCAATAATAAAAATGATACGTGCATTTTCAATGCAAAGTTCAAAATGGGTCTTTTGACCCGGTTATGGTATGTTTAGTGTTAATCAGCACATACCTACACATAGGCCCGCCGCTAGCTATTTGAGCGCCCGTGTGCAGTACCGATTATGCCGCACCTGTTTGTCTGTGACTGCCCATGCTGAGCTTGTCAAGAAAGCTGTATACTGTTGCCTCATAAGGGTGTGATAACAGAAAAGAATAATGATGAAATAATTTTTTTTTTGTTTACATAAGTGTTAAACTGTATTAATTGTTATCTATAGAAATCGAACTCTAATTATCTATATATCTGCTATAAATTTTCTTGTATTCAAGCTGTTTAAAACTTGATGTTCAATTGAAACTAAAGAAGTCGAAGCTAAATTATTTTATCTTTGCTGGAGCATTGTTGATCTTAAATAGTTTTTGATAATTTGTAACTTTCTAAGGGTCCTTTAACTAGATGCAACTGAAACCGGCAATGTACGTTTGAGTGCTTTGTACAGTATTTTAAATAAACCAATAATAATAAAATAAAGTAAAATTCTGCTGTGTTCAATCAAGTCATTAGTAAAATGATATTGCAATGTGGATTATTAGAGTGGTTTTCTGGAAAATTCAACTTTATAGCAATGAGTTCATTGAATATATAAGTAACGTCAATGTCTGTTTCACTACTTGAATGCTTCAGATTTAAATTTTTGCAACGTTTTATTAAGTCATCATTGCAGTAATTAAATAAGTTATTGCTGTAAAAGCCAAATACGTCGGTAAATGTATTTAACTCATCGAGTCTATCCTTTAAAGAAGTTTATGGATGATCTAGAATTCTAAAAAAATCTCTACTTTGTATTTGATTTTGGGGTCTTGTAAAACTTCATTACTAGGTTCATGAAATTATATTGTTTTTCTTCTTAGAGGAATTGTATTTATTGGTGGGAAATCTGCTTCAACGATGCGATATTTTGTGAATTTATCAATCAACTTATTTAACAAATCTGTACAGATGTGATTATTCACTATGGGACTCGGCATCATTTTGCTCAGAGCAATTTCGATTTAAATATTAAACCAAATTGCGACTAAGCAAATAAATCTGTAATTTTGAATGTTTAAGGCAAGCGAATAAGCTTTGTGAGATGTAGTACAATCCCATTCCGACGAATTTCCAGATATTTTCAGAAAAGCATGAAATATTTTTCGGGATAATACCATGGTAAATATTGTTTAACTGCATCGATTCTGCTAGACCGGGTGGCTTTACATCTGGTAATGTATGCAAATGACAGACCACCTTTAAGTAGATGACGAAGGGAAAACGCACAAGACTATGAGTCGAACATGGAACGTAAAATGTAAGAGCCATGCGTCTCTTTCTAATGCCTCCTTTGCGAGCATGATTGTCTTGGGCCACTTCTACAAGGCATCGGTCACAGTGGTGGCAGTCTGCAGTCGCCCGAGAGAAGCCGCCGCAACCATCTCCCTTGGCACCAGACGACCGAAGTGGGCTGTGAAGTCCCACTATCCAGGACGAGGCCCAGATACTTCATCGACGCCACGATACCCATGCGGACTCCACTCACGAGGATATGGGCATCCTGAGGCGGCACATGTCGAGGCGCATGAAAAGACATGGCATCAGACTTATTGAGGGCCACCTCCAAGCCCAATCGCCGTATCCGGTCCACTACTTGCGTCATTGCATCGGTGCCACTAATAACTAAAGGCGGGTGTAAGATAACTGGATCCTCGGGCCGTGAGCAGGGTATCGTCGGTGTAATACGTTACGTTGACCACCGAATACATGGCACCCGCAGAACCAAGTCATATCCCGAGTTCTACAGGAGCGGACCCAGAACCGACCCCTGTGGAACTCCGCTTGTCGCCTTCCTATGACCCCAGCCCTACTGGCATGGATCGACCACTGAGGGCTGCGAAAGGTAAGCCACGACGTAGGTACAGGGGCACTCCATTATACCGGAGCGCCTCCTGTATGCAGCTCTAGGGGAGGGAGATGAACGCGTTGGCGATATCCAGTGATACCGTCAAGACAAACCCGCCTCCTGCGCTTTGGACTTCATCCGCAAAACCGCGCCGAATGGTCCCTGCATTGCCCAAACTGGTTCTCGATCAGATCCGGACCGATCCCCTTCAGGTGTCCCATGATTCGGTCTTTTTTTTTACGAGTGGAATTGCGTTACGCATACCCATGTGGGACTCTCTCCCTGACTCCCCGACCCCATCGCCTGCGGGAATGGACCGGGGAGCCTACCCACTAAAACCCCTCGAGTTGTTTGTCCGCCGTTGACGGGGCTGCGGAACCAGACGAGTCCTACGACCGCCTGCTCCGTCGGTGTCGCTCGCCCTTCTCTGGGCGGGGTTTGTCACACTGGCTGCCCCGCCCCTTCACCGAGGCGCCCAAGGAACTATGGGCACTTCCAGCTTGGGTACTTTAGTGCAGGCGGCGGATCTGTCCCGATCCGCCACCCGCAGTCCCCGGCTTATGGCGGCATCCGGGCCGCGAAGGCCAGACGCCGCCTGCCGTACCTCCGGCGACGGAGCGGGGCCGAGTTGACGTCGTCTTCTCGTTCCCGCTCCGCCGCCTCTTGTGACAATATGACGTCACAGAAGGATGAGACCGCCTTCCATGACTCCTCGCTGCCAACCATGGCATTCAGCAAGGCCGGCAGCGAGAAGTCCACCCTGACTGTAGCGGACAAGGCGGATTCCAAGTATCGAATTTCAGGCGCCGTCGAGCGAGGGCGCGGCAGTTCACCATGCCGACGACGCTTGGCATTGCAATTTAGTTTTAATGGCCAATAAATAGAAAAGAGAAAGAAAGAAATAAAACATTTATCGATGTTAACGATATAATATAAACAAAAATAGAAATTGTAGTGGGTATTATGATGTCTTTGAATATTATGTGATGGATGACCTAGATTTGCCGCCCCCTGGCCGTGCCGCCCGCGTGCCGTGCACGCCTCGCTCGCACGCTTACGGCGGGCCTGCCTACAGATGTACCAATAGTTATGTAGATACGTACTTATGTATATATTTTTTTACAATATTCGCGTAGTTACATATTTTTAATATTTATTAAGAACCCTCTTACAGTTTGCCCTGTTCAAATTTAAGTATCTTACGCACTAACGGCCTTATCACACTGGCGATTTGCAAGCGAGTTCTTAGCGACGCGAGAATGCAGTAAGCACATAGCGCTTTTTTTTTTTTTTTTTTTTTTTTTTTGAATGGACGAAGGTGTTAGCCTCAGATGGCTCTGACACCCTTACGCGGACAATATCGGTGAGCGCTTAGGGCTCTCAACCGAAATACAAAATTTTAAGCAACAGCGCACTGAGGGTGCCCCCTGTGGGGCTCGAACCTCGGGCTCAGGGCGTTGCGTGGGGGGCCTTTTTTAAATCAAAGACTTTACTTTATCTGATTATTAGTGGTTCTTTATTTCATAACAATAATAAAACAAAAAACTCTACAATGAACATATTAAGGAGAGCGCGGTTTCTTACGTCCACGCCGGCGAGGACGGTAGCGAGGCTGATGGCCTTGTGTGTGAGATGGATGATCGCGAGTTGCAGATTCGGCTGCAGCTGTCTGTACTTTTGTTATGTCGTCGTCAGACTCGGCGAGGGCGTGCCTCGGTCTGCGAATGCGACTAATGCGGGACGGAGTGTAGGACGCGGCCTGCACTATGAGGGGATTTTTATGGTTTAGTGCCCGATCGAAATGAGCACATAGCGCACTCGCAGCGTAAATATGAGGCGGCGCGGGGTGATGAATGCGAGTTTATAATGGGACTCGCTTGCAAATCGCCAGTGAGATAGGTAAGGCTCTAGTGGGCGGCGAGATTCGTGAGCGATACCTTCTACATCTTCCTCATCGCTCGCGCGATAATGTTGAGTGTATGGCGACTAAACTAATTTGATCTACCGTATTATAAATTTTCATAAGACCTTTTGGTGATAGATTTTGACGATTGATGGAAAGTTACGGTAAAACATTATTTAATGTAGCCGATGTCTCTCTTAACTTATAACATTAACTGAATGTAACGTTATACTTACAAGGATCAAATACTGCGGTCGATTTAACGATGTCCTTGCACGCACAAAATAGCCGCGTTGACGCTTGACACGACTAGCGAAGCGAAGCACAGTGGCGCATGGCGGTGCTAGGCGACCGCCGATTTATTTTTAAGTTACTAAACAATAAATAAAGTCTAATATTTCTGAACGCAGTCTAAGTTGTAAACAGCGTTATGAAAGCGAATTGGGAAGCACGATAAGACAAGAGACTGTCTGCGTTATCAATACATACTACCAATTAAAGCTGAAATAACGACTGACATAAGTTATGACGGAATATTACAAAAAACCTGTGCGGCAAATAGCCGAAAAGTTCGAATGTTTTAATGAATTATTTTGAAATATAATTTTTGTTTACATTTCATCAACAAATTGAGCGTTAGTGTTGAACTATATACCCACTCTTAGTGTCTCATTGAAGTTGTTTCAGTAAAACTTCTTCCTAAGTGGAAAATAGGTATTGGGGCTCGCAAAGTTGATGTCGCTGACGCCCACATTTTGCCTAGCGCCGTCACTGGCGAAAAAACTGCTATCAACCGACACGATAAAGCACGGGAAAACAACTGGCATAGAAAAAGAAAACTATTTTACGAGCAACCATGACAGCACGAAAACAGCTTTTTCGGATACTCATAAATAACGCACATTTCCATTGAACAAAGTGACCTCAAGAGTTTAAAACCCAGTTATTTATTCATATTTTTTTCAGACAGATTCAGGGATTATTTAAATGTAAGTATCTATTTCATGGATAACTAAATTAATATTTTTTTATTTCAAAACATTCGTTTTGTAAAGTAAAACAAGTAAAATCAAATCAAAATAGCCCCCCACTGAATAAAATCCTGAGTCAACAAGCATAATCTACTGATATTGAATCTGTACCGATGCAAGGCCAATAAGTAATTGTGTTCAATATCATTACGGGTTTTCTATTAACCTACTCAACAAAAATATGTGGTACTCTATCTGTTATGGATTGTTCCACTTAATTTTTCTTAATTCTTCTATTTGAAATTTATTACACAAAAAACATAACTGTAAAATGATAAAGTTTATGAAATGGCATAGGAAAAGAAAACAACGTAATTTTCAATTTGATTAATAAATTTATTGGAATAATGCAATTGATGCTAGTGCACACTAGAATACTATACACAAACGCTTTAATATTTACACCACGCAAGCACTATAACTGCTCCCACCTGCAAGAGAAAAAATAAAAATAATATATCACAGCCTTGTGTTACGTAGATGTCAGAAATGTAACGTTTTATAATACTTCAATGTGTGCCAATTAGAATTAGTATAACTAACATTTTAACAAACACCTGATAAGGGTTTATTAAAAAAACTCGAGATAAGCAAGTAATTACAAAAAACATATTATATGGAAATATATTTTCGAAACATACATTTCTGACATCTTATGAATTTTAGTAATAAAATCGTACATTTATGTATGTAATACAAATTGTTACTTTTACATACATTACATAGTAATTTTTTATCGTTTAATCATCTATTCACAAATGAGTTAACAAATAAATGACTATCGTCAACCAATTAAACTTTGATATGATTTTTTGCACGCCTTGATGCGTTACTTTACAAATTATACGTATTATGTACATTGGAGTAGGCCTCGCCACGGACACACGCTTAGCTACATGTGGTTAGCCATCTACATACTGCTTTTCATACATTATTACAAATCGCCATAAACACGACAAATCAATGGTGGCCAGTCACATGTGGCTGCGGCGAGTGTCCCGCATGCGGCACAAGACTAGATACGACTTAACAACAGATAACGATAACTCTTAAATTTATGAAATAAACGAAAATACAACCTTGCGCATCAGTAACCTGATGATAGGATTCACCGTCGGTGTCGGGAGTGGCCGTGGCTGCCGCTGCGCGAGCGCCGCCGGTCGTAGTCCCTAGACCGCTCATACCTATCGTACTTGTCGTAGTCGCGGTCCCTGTCCCTGTCCCGCTTGCCGCTGTCCCTGTCGTACGATCGCCTGTCCCGCTCCCTCCGGCGCGGACGGTCCTCGGAGCGATCGCGCGACGCCCGCCGCCGACCCGACCGAGACTCGTAGCTGATGGATCGCGACCGCTTCGATCGCTTCCGAGGACGATCCTCGTCAGAATCCTCCCTATACTTGTCCTTTTCCCTGTCGTAATCCTTTTTGGACGACTTATGTTTGACGTGGTCGTCTTTTCGCTTAGATTTAGACTTGTCCGATCTGTCGGATTTATCGTGGTTATGGTGGTCGTCGTGTTTGGATTTAGAGTGGGAGTTTCTCTCGTCTTTGTGCGACTTTTCTTTTTCCTTCTTTTGTTTTTCTTTCTTTGATTTCTTGTGGGATATGGTGGAGCTCGAATGCTTACGTTTGCGCTTCTTGGCACGTTTCGTTTCCACCTTGACTTCGGGTTCGCTCACCGACGAAGAGTGACTGGAGCTCGATGGCGAATCATTTTCGGAGTCACTGGAAGACGAGGAGGTTTCTTTGTGGTTTGCTTTAGAATTTTTCACAGGAGGAGTCGGCGTGCGTTCTTTTTTACTCTTCTTGGGTTTTTCTTCACTGATCGCGTCCAGTTTCCTGACACCGTCAACTTTGTCGGTTGACTTTTCATATTTCTTTTCTTTAGACAGTCTACGATCTGGAATCTTCTCCGGTGTGTCACTGTCCATAGGTGGTGTGGCTGATGAACCTAGAAATAAATTTTACATTAATAATTTTCCTTCTCATATAAAAGGATGTGATATTACAATCAGTGCGTTCGTTGACGAGAAACATCGTGATTGACCGTGAAAAAAGTAAATGGCTAACAACAGTTAAAATTCAAAAATCTTCTTCCAAAGAAAAACATGCGGTCTAAGTGAAATCTTTCAGAAAACTTCCTACCTCATTCTTGCGCCATTTATCTTATTTGATGTAGCTTTTTCGTTTCATCGACGAAATAACAACATTAACAAAGATGATATTGATTAAAAAATAAACAAGAGTAGTTACGCTGGAGTCGATGTATAATAGGCGTGGCCGGTGAGGGTGAGTGGTCGGGCGAGCGCGGCGGCGAGGGCGGCGGCGAGCGCGGCGCGGGCGGCGAGGGCGCGGCCGCGGCCGGCGAGCGGCTCTCGGCCTCGATGTCCCGCGCGGTGCGCTCGAACTCGCTGCGCTTCCGACGAATTATTTCCTGAAACAAAACAATTTTTTCAGTACAGAAAATACATCGTTACGGCACCGATAGCTCAGTTAGCTGTTGGGATTAAAATCAAATTATTTACTGCTAATAGTAATAAAATATCCTGGTACATTATTTACGAAAAAAAGTAGTATATTTGGAAATAATAGAGTTTAAGTAATAGTAGTTTAGCAGTTATCTGGTTTTCATAGCAACCTTCCATGCGGCGTTAGTTTACGACCATTTTTAAGTACCTGTGAAGGCCTATTTTGAAATAAATAATTACCAACACATAACACCCCGTCGTTTTTGCGTCGGGGGTTAGTAAAACAAGCTATTTTAATTTTGGGATCAGCTGGCCACGTTTGACGAATATCCCATTTGTTAATATTAACAAATAATTGATCTATTTATTTTTTATGATATTCATACCGAGACAGAACATGTTTGTTGTTCAATGTTCATGCACATAAATGTGTGCTCCTTAATCGTTAATTTTAATTGTGTAATGCCCCACTTTCTAGGTATTTAAATATAATCTAACCAGGAAAATAAAAACCTCGCTAGGTGAGGAAAATAATGGAACAATTTTTTAGATTATAGACATATTATTGTTTAGAAAAGCGGTTGTTGACGCAGTTCATAGTCATGACGTAATGTTTTTCTGAATCCTTCCACGAGCTTGCGGTTACTTTGAATAGTGCCATAGTCTAAAAGGCCCATTTCGACAGCTAAGATAGAAAAGCTTATCATAGAGAAATTATCTTTATTGCTTTTTTTATAAATTTCATTTATTGATCCAATAGTTCCTATCCAATAATCCCTATGTACGCTTAAATCTTTAAAACTACGCAACGGATTTTGATGAGATTTTTTTAATGGATAGAGTGATTGAAGAGGAAGGTTTTTATGTATAATACATGTAACATCCCACGGGAACGCGGGTAAAACTGCGGGGGACAGCTAGTTCAATATAAATTGAACTTACCAGTGTATTGAACATGTAAAAATCAATCAACATTAAATATAATCTAAATTTTATAATAAATATATTTTTTAAGCACCGATCTAAACACAAACAGTACATCATTTAATATTGAACAGTTATGAACGTCATACGACAGTTGATCGTTTTGACATTTAATAAAAAGTTGCTGATTTGACATATCAGTACACATCCCTATTGTATGGTGATGTTGATGAACCATAAGATAATGGGTATGTGCGTGAGTTCAGACAATAGATAGATAGATAAAACCCGTTCTTCCTTGACCTGGACACATTTATTTGGGGTTGGGCTTCGGGGTCGTCCGAAATCAGATCAACATCATCGACATATAGTTTTAGTTAGTTTAGTATGTTTTAGAGTAGCGATTTTTGGTAAGGTCGTTCATATGGGTATTGAAGAGCAATGGGCTAAGTGTGGAGCCCTGAGGCTTCGCCCAACGATTCGCCTCTACCTGCTGGCAGAGGACTTGTGTAGTGACGTGCGTTATAATCTTTTATAAGGTGTATATAATCAGCACCAGTTGCTACTTGAGAACTTCCCTAGGTCTATAATAATCAGATGCAGGTATTTAACCTTTTTCAGAATTATTCGAACCGGCTTAATAGCGCCTAAGGAAATTCTGTAAGTCAAAAACCGCATTGATTTTGTGTGTGATCGTAGTTTTATAGTTCTGTAATTATTGAGTCTCCTTTACCTTTTCAGAATGGTATTATGGTGTTAAATAATATTTTAATAATAGTGACTTATTTTTTGTACTTATTTCTATTTAAATAGCTGTAGGCAATGTGGTTCACTTTAATTCCTGGTATTATCATAATTACCTATCGATTAAGGAAGTGGTTATCGAATATCTTTTCGGAAAGAACGTTAGATAATACAAAAAACAAATATTCTAGTAACTAATTCTGCTGGATCTCCTTCTCTCTCAGCAATAGAAACTTTCTGTCTGGCGGTTGCGTCTAGTCGGTGACAGCGGGTCTAATACGCCCTGAAGGTGCTTTGTGGAGAAGCGAAACACGTGTCGATTTCTTGATGAGTTTCCTTGTTTGGAAGTTGACAGATTAGTATTTATTTGCTTTTTTGTATAATCTTATAACCTTACAACGGATTTCTGCGAGGCCACGCCTGAATCTAGGTACTTAGGTACTTTCTAATCGATCGTTAGTTATTATTATTTGAAACCCCTTAATATTCAATAATTCGATGACTCAATAACGACAGGAGTATAAAACTACTGTCACACTGAAAATATGGGAACAAATACAAACTTTCCGAAATATTAATTTAGTACCACTTCCTGTATCGATAAGTATTTTTTTGATTATAACAGGAATTAAGGTGAATGCCTACAGCTATTTAAAAAAAATAACACTAGGCGGAAATGGAGCTACAAATAATATATGTATAAGCAGAATAGGGTTCCCTTGACGTACCATCACCTCAAAACTACTGAACATATCGGGATCGGACTGCTTCCATTCAACGGATTTTTTTTAGATTGGGTACAGGCTATATATGATATAAATAAACGCGGGTGAAACCGCGGGGGGCAGCTAGTATAAATATGTGTTTACACTCTACCGAAACATAATACACTTCCAATTCTTTGGTTTTGTTTAATCTAGCTGACTTCGAGTAATTGATAACTTGATAGCTTGACTAGTCAATGGTTCAATTTCGTCAACCAATTCTGGTGTGAATTTAAATTTAGATTAAGAAATCCCTACTTATCTTATAAATGTGAATGTAAGTTTGTTTGTTACGCTTTCACGCGAAAACTACTTATCCATTTATTATGAAACTTTGTACACATATTCTTGGAGGTATTGGGAGTAACATAGGATATTTTTTATCCCAGAAAAATGTTACATCCCTAGGGAACGCGAGGAAAACCGCGGGGGCAGCTAGTGCAATATAAATGAAAAACACTGTGAACCAGTTAATGTTCTGGTTTGACCAAGAACATGTTTTAAGATAAAGGCTCTATTAAAGAGTTGAATGGGGAAGACCTAGGCAATCATCTTTCATTGCCTATTACTAATTATTTTATTACTAGCTGTCGCGGTTTTACCCGCGATCCCGAGGGATGTAACATCTCCCGGCACAAAAATAAAGTATCCTATGATACTTCTAATACCTCCAAGAATATGTGTACAAAGTTTCATGATGATCGGTTAAGTACTTTTCAATACACATTTATAATAATATAAAGTGTTACAAAACTATCCGTGAAGCCGAAAGGAGATTAAATGGGGCCTTATAACGAGTCCATTCACAATATTTAAGAACCGTAGTAACGCTGTATAACATACCCCAAAAAAAATAAACCAACTGATTTTTTTAATAAAAAACAGAAAAAACTATTATTAGGTAAAAAAGGGTACGTAGGCCTTTCTGTTAAATAATCGGGTTCCCTGACATGACAGCTTACTAGGGTTGTTGGCTTTGATAATTAATTATATTTTTACGGAGTATTTTGTAAGACGTATATATAGAGATGTAAGCAGGGATTACATACTTATATTTAATTCTTGAATTACGCTGCAGACGTCATAAGTTGATTTCGCAGTCACATGTTTTTTCATGTGGCATAATTGATGACAAAATCCGAACGTGTGACGAATAGCGCAAAATAATAGGTTGGGGAAAAAGTTCCTTCGCATTTTTTAAGAAAATTCAAAACATTTTTAATATAGTTTATTTAGATTTAACTAAAGTATGTAGGTACCATTTTCTTCGATAACTTTTTGCCATCTTGTAGGTAGGGACATGATCCCATTGCTATAGAAATTTTGGGACGTCTGATCAAAATACTGCGACAAGTGGTTTTGACAGTCCTCTCGTGATGTTAACCTGACACTGGCTAAAAAATTCTGAAGAGACCGAAACAGGTGGAAATCTGAAGGTGCAAGGTCAGGACTATACGGCGGATGCATTAATACCTCCCAGCCAAACTCTCTTAATTTTTGCTGAGTGGCTAAATATGCGTGAGGTCGTTATCATGATGAAAAACCACACCCCTTCTGTTGATTAATTCCGGCCGCTTTCTCTCAACTTCTTGCTTTAATCTCATCAGTTGTTCGCAGTAGAGTTCAGAATCGATGGTCCTGCCTGGTGGTAACAGCTCATAATGAATAATGCCCTTCCAATCCCACCACACACACAGCATCACCTTGTTGCGAGTTAACCCGGGTTTCGCCACAGTCTGTGAAGCCTGACCGGCCTTTGACCACGACCTTTTTCGCACGTTCTTGTCGTACGTGATCCACTTTTCATCACCAGTTATCAGCTTCTTCAAAAATGGTTCGGTTTCATGACGTCGTAATAAAAAATCACAAATGAGTACACGGTTCATTAGGTTTCTTTCAGTGAGCTCGTGAGGTACCCAAATATCTAGCTTTTTTGTGTACCCATTTTTTTTCAAATGTGCCAAAACTGTTTTGTGGTCAATTCCCAGTTCTTCAGCTACGTCGTAACTACTGATATGCCGATCTTGCTCCACTTTTTCAAAAATGGCATCCATTTTATCCGTAATGGGGCGACCAGAGCGACGTGCATCTTTGACATCAAAATTTCCGGATTGAAAACGCTTAAACCAAATTTGTGCTACTCTCACAGACACTGCACTAGGTCCATAAACATCGCAATTTTTTTCGCGGCTTGCGTTGCATTTTTACCTTTTTTGTAGTAAAATTTTAAAATGAATCGAATTTCTTCATTAGATTCACTCATCTTGGCGGTACGAAAAACAAATGCAAATCACACATTTTCCTAATTTGAATTTGGAATTATGCCGCCGTTTGTACGCTTAGATCTTTTAAACTACGCAACGGATTTTGATGCGGTTTTCAGCAATAGACAGAATGATTCAAGAGGAAGGGTTATATGTATGCTTATATCCCTCGGGAACACGGGTGAAACCGCGGGGGAGAGCTACTATTTATAAAATAAGACCATTATTTTGACAGCAGAGATTTAAGCAATACCCGTATCATAATAAATGTTGTTTGTCTGTCCTGACTGTAGGAAGATATTATTTAGGGATCCCAAGAATGTGTTAATATAGTGTAATTTAAAATGTTGAAGAAATAAATATATAAAAAATCGGATTAAAGGAGAGGGTCATAATTTGCCTCCAAAGTGCACAAATAAATGTATTGGAAATTATTCAAATAAATTAGTTCTACATTTTGAATCATTTACAACATTTTAAAGGAGAGAATGAAAAAGTTACATAAAAAGCAGTATTTTTCTATTTAACTTCAGTCTAAAGTGCCTTTAATGTTGCCAAATTATCTAATAAATATCACATAAAGAAAAAAATATATATACAGAGAAAAATAGTAAACGCATAGCGGGCGTTTACTATTTTTCCTTCATTAGATTCACTCATCTTGGCGGTACGAAAAACAAATGCAAATCACACATTTTCCTAATTTAAATTTGGAACTATGTTCTTTAAAATTTAAACTTTCAATGATACCAAAACCAGCCAGATACAAATAGTATAGCCAAATAGATTTAATTACAAGTTCATACATACTATAATGCGAAAAGACTTTTTCCCCAACCTAATATTATATAGAGTAGGATAAATAAAAATACCTGGAGCTGTTGATCAGACAGGTCGTCGACGTCGTCCGCGCCGCTGTCGTCGCTGCTGCTCTCGTACGCCCCCAGCCCTGCACGCACACACGTCATCACAACATCACAATATACTGGAATACATCATAACTATGACTTGACGAAACATGCCCATAAAAACAATTGCTAGTATCCAAAATATGAACATTCATTAAATAAATAAATATTCTGGTAATTATTTGCACACGGCTGTCAGATCCTAATGTATGCAAAGCTTGTGCTATGACCAGATAACTGATATAATACATATACTACTTTAAACATTAATAATAATCCTAAATATTTGTCCTGGATGGGAATCGAACCCGATTTATGATGTGCTATTCGAAAAGCTTGAGTAAGCAAAAACAAAAAAAAAGGTCGTATAAATATTTTATAAATGAAGACACATCGTCACGAAAACAAATAATATAAGATATATTTTCAATAATTTATCTAAACATATAATAAAATGTTACGTCAAGCCATATATATGTCTATAATACACATACATTTTGATTTAAATATGTATTATTTTTAATAACAATAACATCTATAATAAATTCTGTACATTTCTTACCAATTATTCCACTAAACACAACGTATTGAGACACTGTACTTTATTCCAATTCGGTCATTACTAAAATACTAATTTTGATGCTTAGCAGCTGCTGAAATAGAACTTTTTTAAAACACAGATGGCGGGTTTCGCACGCATACTCACACCTCTATAAAATACACCGTAAGATTGAATACCTATTGATACCTTTAATTTTCTAAAATAACAACATTTACCTCATACCTATACAGATCAAAATATCGTAAAAATGTAATCAACATTATTATAACAGCATGAAAAAACCACCATTTATGTCGATGACGTCAGCATCTCGCAAACGTTTTTCATCCATTTCAAACACGGTTCAATCCTTGACAGTTGCATAGTACATCAATCCTTATACCACCAGCAATAGGGTCGTCAATAGTTTGCGAGATACATCAGTGGTAATTGTGTAGGAACAGAACTCACCAAGTCCACTGGCGATAGCGGCGAGTGCCTTGGACTTGCTCGCCTTCATAGCGTTGAGGCGCGATGCTTTTACCATATAAATAAAACCAACATTAATCTCACACCACATTGTATTAACAACTGGTAACATCTGAAATAAGACTTTATTAGCAATATTCACAACACATTTCTTCGTTATAACACATACATTCACAGTTAGAGTCAGTACGCTGTTTCTGGTTGAGACGATCGCTTGTGTTAAGCTTAGATGAATGGTAATACCTTGTGCGGCGGTATATCGGGCCAATTCTTCCTGGCTCACCGTTTGGATCTCCTGGTCGGTCACCTCTAGCAGGATTTCAGTTAACGACCGCCGGACCGCTAACATCTGTTGAACAATACAATCCATGAGTATTTTTATATGAAATCACTGTAAATTTTTCGTAATTGTTTCACATAATATTATTTCACGATTAATAATAATCAATATGCAGGGAAATTATTTACAGACAGTCATCTGGTTCCAAACTAAGGAGTAATGGTGTTATGGAAACCAGACAACTGATATACTATAATACACTACGTTTTATTTTTTATTAAATAAATACTAATATAGATATTTGCACCCAGATACTAAACAAAGGCACAAGTTCAGGCATACAAAATCTTTGCCATGGCCTGTCAAACTATTGAAAGTAGTTTGCTATTTGATTCTCACACGTTTTGAGCAAAACGGGATGTTCTTAATAATGGTTTTATTAATAGCCATAGAAAACTTGACATCTTCAGTTTGTGAATCATCCAATCAACGGTGATTTATTGAAGGCTGAACGTTGAAGTAATCTATTTCTAATCGTGACTATAGCCGAATAAAATCTTAAGACAAAATATTTTGTTCTCTGGTTTAGAATAAACAAACGGCCGAGTGCGTGTCCTATAATCCACAATGGTTGGGTTCGGAACCAGGACATAGAACGGAACCCTAATCATGTATTCCGGTGACCTACCGGTCAAACCTTAGCAAGTATAGTTACCGTTATGGATATTTCGTTTACCAAAGAAGCATATAAATACTGTCTAATTGGACGGTACGGCACGGTGTTCTGGTTTCTCTCAAGCTCCAGTATTTAAAATATTCAGTAAAATATAGCTCGGACATTTTATCACATATGTGAACAGGCTTTTAGAAGCGCATATTGATTTATGAACTTGAAGTAAACCCGTAATTAGATATAAGGTTAAGTAATTATTTAAATGCATTATTGATTAAGATCTGTGGTTCTCGTGATAATAATCATTATATTACGATAGGTAACTTAAGTACTTTATTATTGTAGGGCGCGAAGTTAGTACTTCACAAAACTACTTATGTCACAAGTATAGTTTTATATCTTATAGGTCGTGTGACCTTTTTTTTTTTTTTTTTTTTTTTTAGGAGGGGAAATGCTTTGCGCATACCACCGCGCCCGGGGAGACGCGGTGGTTATGTGGGACTCCCTCTCGCAAACTCCCCTTCTCAATTAAAATAGAAGGGGCCCGAGAGGTATACCCACTAAAACCCCTCCGGTGTTCCTTCACACACCTAAGCGCCGAGGGTCGCGGGCACGAATTCAGCTTCCGCAACCCCCGGCTGGTGCTGGCCCGCCGCCGCGGGCCCCTTCTGGTCGAGAGGGGGGGAGTGAGGTGTTAACTCCTCCCCCCCCCGACTTCTCTGAGGGGCGCACGTGGAACACCACACGCGCCGCCACCTCGGGTCCTTGATGTTGTAGGGGGGCGACGGACGTCCCCGAGTCAGTCGCCCCTGGACCCATTTAGGGGGGCTGGAAGAGGGCGTTGTCCGCCCTCCGCCGACGCCCGGTGCGTCTGCTGCGGATCGGGTGAGGGGTTGAGATCTCCCTCTCCCTTTCCGCAGCCTCCTTCTGCGCGATAACAGTTTCGCAGAAGGTTACCACTG
The DNA here is from genome assembly GCA_907165245.1 of Habrosyne pyritoides. Classification (NCBI taxonomy): domain Eukaryota; kingdom Metazoa; phylum Arthropoda; class Insecta; order Lepidoptera; family Drepanidae; genus Habrosyne; species Habrosyne pyritoides. The sequence goes on from OU015592.1 coordinate 3,846,861, forward strand.
CGTCCCAGGCCTCCTCGCTGTCGACCATCGACTCGACCACGGCCGGCAGCGAGAGGTCCGGGCCTACTCCGGCGATGAGGGCACGACGCGGCTCCTCCCAAGCGGCACACTCTGCCAGCGTGTGCCGCGCCGTGTCCTCCCGGCAATGGACGCAGTGGTGACACCGGGCGTCCGGCTCCCTGTTTATGCGGCACAGGTACTTCCCGAAGCAACCGTGCCCCGAGAGTACCTGCGTCACCCGAAACGACAGGGAGCCGTGCCTCCTCCCGAGCCAGCGCTCGAGCACCGGCCGGACCGCCCCGACTATGTCGAGGCCGGCGGTAGGGCGTGAAAGCCTGTCCCGCCATTCCGCCACCAGGACCTCGCGGAGCTGAGACCGACGCAGCTCGACGTGACGCTGCATCGGTCGTTCGCCCCGCTCCGCCTCTTCCTCGCGCCACCGATACAGTGACGCGAGGACTTTCGCCTCTAGGTCCCAGGGCGGATAGGTCGTGTGACCTAAACCAACATTTAAGTCACGGTGTAAAAATGGGTCCGTGACTTAAGTGCGGGTTTAGGTCACAGTGTTATAAATAAATATATGAGAAAGGAGGTTTTAATCCACAGTGATTTAGCATCGTAGAGCTCACCACGTCCTGCAAGATCTCCTCCTTGGTCCGCCGGAGCAGCGCGGGCGCGGCGGGCGCGGCGGGTGCGGCGGGCGCGGCTGCGGCGGCGGCGGGCGCGGCGGCGACGTGGTGCGGCCGCGCGGGACTCGACGTCCGCTCCTCCTTCTCCGTTTCCTCGCCTTCCGACTCCGACTCCTGGATTATATTTAAAAGCTTAGTCGAGGCTATGGGTTTTGGGATGACATTTACGTAATGTTTGGAACGATAGCGTCGACTTTGTATAGGGTGGATGGTGGGTTTGATTTATACACTGATTGTAACGCCACAGCTGGCATTCACCCATCGTATGGATAATGTTGTATGCATGAAAATATTTGTTCACTATATGGATACTGATATCCGGGTGTAAATATCTTTTAATAAAAACACAAGGATATCTAGTCTGTGTATCAGTCATCTGGTTAACGTGGCTTTGCTTGACCGCGCGTGAAGAAGTTATCACAGTATTGTAATAAATTATAAGAAGTTACGAGTTATAACTAATATTCATAAAATTAAGTAAGCAATGTTACGAGTTTAATGTAGACTTTTCATTTTACAAGTAAAAAGCAACAACCTGGCGGCTAACAAAGTACCGGAACATGTAATTTATCGAATGTACTCATTCACTCATCATCCGTATTACAAATGATGGACTTCCGCAAATTTAGCTGCGCAAATAAGCGTTTATAAACTGAGAATTGATTAATGCATTAAGATAATTTAAAAAACAACCACATTTTTTTAACTGATGGAGTTAAAAGCTTAATGATAAACGCTGAGTCCTCATTAAGGAGGTTAAATACATGTTTCCAACAATATAATGATTGGTAATCAATTTGCAATAAAGTCTTCGCTATAGCCAAGCAATGATATAGCAAAGTATTTTTTAAATCGCTTCGGTGGTTGAGTAATATAAAACTCGGCTTGAGCCGATGGTGGCCTGGTAGGGCAATGAATGATAATTTTTTATCTGTGGCCCGGGGTCAGTAATGTGTCTAGAAAATGCTTACCACAAGACATATCCGAACAAAAAATCTTCGGCTGGTGTCAGTACTGGGACCTACTTGGGTATAATGGGGGTCAAGTTATTTTACACTAGCTGTCCCCCGCGAGTTTTCCCGCTTTTCCGATAGGGGTAAAAAGTAGTTTATTTATTTTCCCGACCATATAAAATGTATATGCAAAAATCGCTTTCGCCTGCGCATTTTCCTCATTTTCGCTTATGATCCTAAGGGCTGTAGTCATAAAATACCCTATATAACCTTCCTCACAATATTAGCTTCCAAACGCAATTATTTTTAATCTGACATTATTATATTAGAATAAATTCTAATTCTGAATACTGTTATTATTATTATTATTATTTATTTATTATTTACTGTGAAACTTACAAATTTGCTCTTAGGTGGCAGTGTAGGTTGTCCTCCTGCTTCTGCCTTTATTCTCTTCAACTCTTCTTCTTCCAACCGCTTCAGTTCCTTCTCTGCCTCTTCACGTTCTTTCTTCTCTTGCTCCCGTTCTATGGCTCTCTGCTTTTCACGCTCCATCTTTTCAAGACCTAATAAAAAAATATTTTCATTACCTATCATTGGAGGAGATCGGAGCTGGCGTTAAAACTCTTTGGAGAAGGGCTATCGTTAGCAGTGGGGATCTTTAGGTTGAATGCTTATTTGAATTATATATATATATATTTGAAAGAACTAGAAAGATGATATCAGCCTTAGATGGCTGTTACACCCTTACATGAAAAATTCGAGAAAATTCAAAAGGTTGTAATTGGATATTAATATAGTTCATGTTTTGGTCACCAGGCCCAATTTGAATGCTATAACTTTGGTTCTGTGAAGATATTCTAGTTGAATGAATCTCTTGTTGCTAGTAATAAGAGAATTTTATCAGCTATATAAAAAGTTATTATACCTTCTCTAATCCATGCAGGGAGCTGTCTCCGTTTGGCAGCATCGATGGTGGCAGAAGCTATATCTTGCATCGAGGTGGGCGTCACTATCGGTTCCAACACAGGAGGCATTGTTGGTGGTTTTTCTCTGAAATTTCGTAATCATAGACATAAGTGAAAATCGCTCATATTAGTATACGATTCGTGTAACTAATGATCCTTATACATTTCCCTTACAAAAAAAATAACATTTATTATGTTTAGGCCTGCGGAGAGCACTTATGAAAGTCAAAGTTCCTGAAGCTACCACTAGTTCGGAAGTGAACCTGCCGAAGAAACGGGAAGAGAAATATATTATTAAAATATTTTTTAATTATCAGTTTTAATTATTAAATGAACTATATTTATTTCCTAGAATATACTACTTTTATAATATAAATTGCAGTGATGGCTCTTTTTTGTATAGTAAAAATAGTTTCTATATTAGCTGCTTTTCCCTAAAATATAATACCATTGGCAAGAGGCTATGAAAATATGGAAAATAAACTAATTTGGCCATCTCAATATTCGTCAATTGTTTATTTTTCCTTACTCCATATGCCGAAGAACTTAATTTTGCAACTAGAGTATGAATATGAGGATCCCACTGTAATTTGTTGACTAAATTTAAACTCAAAAATATATATTTATTAACAAGATCAAGATTACTCCAAATTATTATTATTTGTCTTTCTACTAGTAGGTACTACATTCAGTAAAGAAAATACGGCCATTCGATCCCATTTACACAATGATGGAACAAGGGGCATGTTCATGTACACCAATGTTTACAACAAACTGGGTGGTAAGGAAACCAACAAACTGTGACAGTCAGGTTAGATATAGCTACACTTTGTAACTATTAAATTATCTGCAGCTATACCCATACATATACATTGTCATATTTTTGAGGATGGACAGATATTATATAGATGTCAGTTCCTCTTCCTCTAATCAGGATCCAATGTATCATGGGATTATAACAAGGCCGTTATTAGGGCTGCCATCCGGCGTTTCCCGGGATTTGTCCTAATTTAGAGGGAGTCCGGGTGAAACCATTTACCTTTTTATGTCAAGGGAAACCCAATTAATTAGTATTTTCACAATTCAATTTTTAACTGCTTATCAGTAGATACCGCACCTAATTACAATTTTAACAATGAGTGTAAAAATATTTTTAGGCGTATCCAGGGAAAAATTCAATTTCACCTAGATATCCGGGGCTTTTTAAGTTTTTGTACGGCATTAGAAATTTTGGCGATGGCAGCCCTGGCCTTTATCAGTCGGGAATTGAGTTGCTCTATCAGTCCAAGAATTTAGAGATTACTTTTCTAATTCAAATTTACAAACTTCATAATCTTAGTACAGAAGTAGGTTATCAAACCATGGGTATGGGAGACACATATGCGGAGCAACAAACAATTCTAAAATTACCAAGGACAATCAACTTACCTCATGGCTCTTGTACTTCTAGTGTGCGTATGATCTCGGTTCTTGCTCTTAGATCTTCTGTCGCGATTATCTCTGTTGTTGCTTTTGCTGTTGTTTTGTTCATTTTGTGCTGCAGTCCAGTAGCCATGCTGGAAAGTTGATGTTTGGACTGCACTTGTTGTGTATCTGTGGGATAATATACCCTCTCTATCAATTTTTATGCAGTATTATTTGTTATTTGAGTTAGTTTATCAAGCTGTCTAGATTTAGGAGCCTTACAGCTCTTATCCACCAATATGCTATTCTCCGAGCTATCAATGAATAAACCTCAGCTTTGCTATTTTTTTCTTAAGCCTTTCCAAAATCTGTCAACATCGGCTTATTTATTATAAGTTAGTTTATCACGTAATTGTTAAGTGTATTTAATCTGACCTCTAGGATATACTATACCCACCCATCAACGGCTTATCCCTTCATAGGTCTTTACGAAATCTGATCCTAAATCAAATTTACAGCCAGATACCACTTATCTTGGCATTCAAATCAGACCTTATTATAATACTATAAAAATAAAAATTTTAACAAATGATTGAACAAAAATATTTTATACTATGAAAGTATTCCTTGTTATACTGTAAAGAGTAAAAAGTTTTGTGAAATTTCAAATCATTGATTTATTTTTTTCAAATGAATAGTCTGCCAAAAATAGATAAGTTTTGTAAAAAATTTAAACATCATGGAGATCAAACAGACCATAAAACAAAAAGACTACAACTTTGTAAGATAATGAAGTGATGTGCTGTATAATGTAAATGGAAATCAGATGCTGTGAATTAATTACCTATGAGATTCTAAAATTGAGTTGACCTTGTTAATATGCTAATTGCAAACATTTGACAAATATGTTGGTTTGCTACATATGGAGTGTTTTAATGATATCATAACATATTGAAGATAAAATTGAATCGCACACTCATAATACACACTCACAATACAGGAATTTTTAGATCATTATTTTATAGATAGACATAGTGGTTCTATTTGAAAACTAATATTTACTATTATTAAGTCAATTTAAGAATTTATATAATGGCAATATATAAAGTTTATTGCATAGATATTCTGTAATTTATTGTTTTAAATATTTTTTTACTAAACCAAAGGCAAGACAAAACATCAGACTGATTTTAGTTGTATGATGATAATTTCAATTCAAATAGAATTTCAGGGCTATCAAACTTGTTGTCTTTTAATTACTTTTTTTTTATACCACATGGGCCGACAAACAAGCGAACGGTCCACCTGATGGTAAGTGATCACCGCCGCCTATGGACATTTGCAACACTAAGCCTTCGCATCGCCAATGCGTTGTCGACCCTGAGACGTGAAGTTGTTAAGTCTCATGTGCCTGTAATTTCACCGGCCCCCTTACCTTTCTAACCGAAACACAGTAATACAAGTGCACTACTGCTTCACAGTGGACAAACTCTGAACTAAGAGCACTACTACTGGTAAATGGTTCTCTATATTTAAGAGAATAATAAAGAATGGTACTGATATTGCCTAATAACTTAACCTATATGGTACTGTGGTGTTGTTACATTGGAAGAAATTGGTAAGTCTTACCCAGGCACAGATCCAGCAGCATCCGGGGCAACAGGATAACCATCGATAATTGATGGCATGGTCATGGATGGATCTGTTGCTATCTTCGAGTCTACAGCTCCCGTTGAAGACCATCCCCAGCCTAAGACAGAATCATTTGTTAGAGGATACCACTTATTTTGTATATCTTTTGTAAGGGCAAAATTTATAAATATAATTGTAATAAATGGTGCTGTATTTGTGGCTACAAACATCGCAGTAGTATTTAAAGCTTTGGTAAAATTTTACTTTAACTAAAATAAGTTTAAGACCTGTATGTCTGTTCTGTTGATGTTGTTTTGAATGTTTTACTAAATTTCAACATAGTCCATCCCTTAGGCTACCTTCTTATCCTCATACCTCATAAATGACAAAACAATTTCAATCATATGGGTCATAATACAAGAGCGTATCCTATGCTTAGCATTATTGAGGACCAAGTTTAAGTTGTAATTAGCTTTGAGATATGGATACATACAGAAAAGCCAGTATTTTAAAACAGCTTAGAATTATTAATAAAATTTGCATTTTTTATTGATATCAGTCCAAAGCTAGGCCATATTGTTAAGTGATTAACATAAAAACCCCATAAAAATTCAAAAGTATCTTACCCCATTGGTTCCAATTACCACCCCATGAGTTAGTAGTTGAATTCCACTCTGCTCCCGGAGGAATTGCTCCATCAGAGTTGTTATCGGCGTTGTCGACTTCCATCGGGGCCTCTCCTTCTTCTACTTCGGGCTTCAGGGTTGAAGACGTTGGTGCGGACACAATCGCCGCTGCCTCCTTCATAGCGATCCATTGCTGGGCCAAAGCAGCCCAGTCAACTTGACTAGTATCTACATCTTGGTAAGCCGTTGGATTCAGCGCCCACTGAGTGGGATACCCAGGATTTGCGGCATCTTTACTAGAGTACATGATGGCTAAAATATGGTTATTTACACTACGCTTAATATAATTTTTTTATTAACATCACTAGATTGTTATATGCAACACGTCTACATTCATTTAACTAAAATAGGGAAGTAAAAATAAAGAAAAATGAAAGAAATGTACGTTTCACTTGCATTCACAGCACATTTTACTACCATAGATTGGCATAGATAGACACCGCTTTTTTTTGGAGCAGTGTCATTTATTGCCAGATTAAAATATGGAAAAAAATGGCAGGAGATTTATAAAATGAAAATATTAATAAAATACAACTAAAAATTTTTGTAATACAATTAAACGAAGGATCAGAGAACCTGGGTTTATTCTACTAAAACACAATGTAGTAAAGGTAAATTAAGGAAATAGGTATGACAAGACTAGGTAATGACGTTTGAAACCATAGATACACATTGTATGTAAATAATCAAGTATTTTGTCCGATGTATATATACACGATAAAGAATACTTAGTTTTGTTTTAAGAATCTCTGGTAGCGACATCTAGTGTACCGTCAATTTAGTTCAATTAAAAGAATTCCAGATATTTTGTTTAGCTACTCATCAACAGATGTCACTTCACTACCAAAACTACATTGTATTCGGCATTTTCGCATAATTGCGATCAATAGCATATTTAAAGGCTTTGTGCTAGTGACTGGCTAGACATAATAGATATACATAATAACTAGGTATAGTAAGCGTTCGATGGGCTTGGCGCAATATAATGTTGTGGAGATTGGAACTCAACTTTACGGTTTTTCTTTTTTTTTTATTCCTCATGGGCCGACAAACAAGCAGATGGTCCACCTTTTGCAACACTAATTTGCATCGCCAATGCATTGTCACCCTGAGACGTGAAGTTGTTTAGGGTCATGTGCCTGTAATTTCACCAGCCCCCTTACCTTTTGTACTGAAAAACAGTAATACAGGTCAATTACTGCTTTTCGCCAATGGGTAAGGTGTTATTACTTCCTCCGACTACCTTTGTACTAAGAGCTCTTCGACTCTAATACTCGATAGGAACTCGGAACGGAAGTAAATTAAATACCCGATAAAATTGTGAGTATTTGTGGTATTTAATCCAAAAAATATACAAGAACATACACTACTAAAGTAAAATAAAATAAATGTGCACTTATCGTCACCATCCTTTTGAGTAGTGGTGCGGCGGTCTTTATTCTGCAGAAGCTTAGTATTCGTGCAATCTACCAAAACGGTAGAGAGTTCAGAAATTTACTTAAATTTCCTAAAAATACTAACTGTATTTAACTCGACGAACGAAACTAAGAAAGTCGTATACCGAACGGACAATAAGTAATTATTATATAGTATATATTATATTATAGTAATAATTAATTATAGTAATTATTAAATTAATAATATAATATATTATAGTATATATAGTATATTATTAGTATTATCTATAGACATTTAAGAATAACCTGTGCATACATTTAAAATGCTAGAAAAGAAAACTTTGTACCAATATGGTTTTTACAATATATCGGATTATTTGAACGATTGACTATGAATTGCTCGCTTGACCATCTACTTCTTTTCCTACCTATTTTTAGTGTAAAATTCTTTAATATTTTTGTACCTATTGCCTGCATTAGGAGGGGTCAGTTGGCTTGAACCATAACCACCACCCAGGACAAACATTTGTGTTGTGAACATGTCTGTTTGTTCTGTGTTGTGTGGTCCAGACACAGAGAGTATATTGTATTGTATCAGTTGTCTGGTTTCCATAGTACTCTGCTTAGTTTGGGATCCGTGTGTAAAGAATGTCCCAGGATAATTATATTTATTTATGAGAAAAAAATATGAAGAAGATTTATAAGAACTCGTTACAGCCTGCATACATAAATATAATGTTTCTATTAATCTCTTAAGGCTCTACCATTTTACTATAACCTAACATTTGTGCGGGCGGTGATAATGTTTAATTTATATAACCAACCTATTTTATCTGATTAAAATAAATTAAGGAATGGGTCTGGATGCCAGTTAAAAAATTTAATTGTTTAATTAGGGTTCATGCATCGAAAGTGACTGGTAAGTACATCCCTACCTACATAATGAAATAGTAGCAGTAACAAGGCATTAATTTCATTACTAAAATCTAGATCAATTTTGTAACTTTAATCTGCTTACGACATGCTTGATAACATAATGCGAGACATGTTATGTGTACATAAGCACCTATGATTAATAGACCGAGGGAGTAAACACAATGAAGAACAGTATGTATTTATAAAAATTAATTTATTATCAACGCCATCATTTTCCATACAATTACAAACATTCGCATTCATACACTTCACGCTAGACCACTTATGCAACTAAACATACAACACTTAGATAAAATTAAATTTAGACAGTGAACTCCTTTCGACACACTTCAGCAGTGCTGAGTGACGATGTCACACACTTTTCTACTGGTACTTCGATCACTTACGTAACGCAAGTCTTTTTATTTACACTAACTTTAGCTTAACGCTAATAAAGGCTCTTCCGGATCGTGCTTTTGGCTGCTGAATTTGGGACTCTTCTTCCACTGTTCCTTTTTGTTTAAAAACTTCTGTTTCGTCTTCTCCAACTTCGTTTTTGACTTGGACATTTTTGGAACGCTCGTCGTCTTGTCGAGCAGCTCTAATGTTTCGATAATATTTTTGGGCTCCGACAGTACTCTTCGTGATTCTTCGCTAACTTCGTCCATCGTCCCGTTTTTGTTGGCGTAAACGACGACGTAGTGTGAATAGGCGGAATTGGACGGCGTGTTGATGTCTGCGAAGTCTCTGAAATTGGCGAACTGGTCCTGGTTGTAGTTTGGCCTGGGGTTCGCGATGTAGCCAACATCGTGCGAAGGTCTGCCGTGACCATTGTTGTAATAGTTACTGAATCCATCGCCGAATTCCGACTCTTCGTCGTTTTGGGCAAAGAATGTTCCTCCTCTGATTATTCCGAAGTTTCCAGATCCTAGCACGCTGGAGCTAGCATCTATTAATGGAGCGGCAGTTGGAGTGCTCTGTTTACCAAAATTGTCAAGGTTCCTGTAGTTACCGAAGAGAGGATAGTTAAGTAGCGATCTATAAGAGTTAGGTCTTTGGCTGTAAGCTCCTTCCTGATTATTGAAGCCTAGCCTGAAGTTATTTTGTTGGCGCGGCTCGAAGAGGTTGGCGAACGTCGGGAAGAAGTTCTGTGAGTCGCTCACGAGCTCTATTGAATGGTCTGTGTGGTCACTTGCTGCAGCTTCTGTGTCTTGATAATATTGTTGCTGTATGCCCGGAGGGGGCGCCACTGCTTCGGGTATGATTTCTGATGAGTCTGCTTTAAGATCTCGGTCGTCTGAAACCAAAGAAAGGATATTGCGTCAGAAATTGTGATATGTTTTGGAGCTTGGGTAATAATCTAAATCTAGACATTAGCTTGATGCATGTTTATAAGTAATATCCGTTTAAAGTTAGTAATTCAGTTAATGCGTTTTGTCATTACTAAATAATACATAAGGCCATTGTTTAGGCAGTCACAAATTAAGTTTTACTTTCCGTAGGCGTTACCGGAGTGACACTTGACGTGAATAACGAGAGTGAACAATCTACATAATGTCCTAATCCATAATAGGTATGATTTTATGACGTCACACTGTCCTTAGAATGTAATTTGCTACCGCGTCAAGTCCTCCATGTTTCCTGGTTGTAGGTTTGTTATTTATTATTCAAATTAGGAATTTGGATTAGGCAACACCATACTTGAGCAGTGAGTACTCAATAACACTTCCAAAACTCTGGTACCGCTCGGTTGAGAGCCCTAAGCGCTCACCGATATTGTCCGCGTAAGGGTGTCAGAGCCATCTGAGGCTAACACCTTCGTCCATTCAAAAAAAAAAAAAAAACTGGTACCGTAGCATTATTTGCTAGAAACCTATGGTACCTACATACATGTTTTTTTTATTACATAACCTCAGTTCATCACAACTATTCCATTCATAACTTCACTCGAATTGAGTAAGTTGAAAGTTTATGATCTCTCCATCAAAGAGCGGGGCATATGTGGGCGAAACTACCGTCGTGACACCACATAATATTAACATTATGAAATTGAATGACCCATAGATAATTTTGTAAAATAAATTTCATTTTGCCAGTTCAAACGATGCATTGCAAGACGAACGGAAATATATGGAGCTATCAATTTTATGTAACAAAATTTATTTTATAGTGGTCACTGGGGATCGTAAATTGAATATCGAATGTGTTTTATTTGGGACATTCAATTAAAACAATAAATGTCTGACGCGTTACCGACTTATGGAAAGAGTTCGAAAACATTAAAAAAATATACATTTGACAGTTATATAATTAATCATAGTTTATTGATTTAAAATTTAAGCCTAGCTCTGAACAATGCTACAAATTTTAAGCCAAGAAAGTTCGTTCAATTTATTCTTTTTTCTCATAAATTTATTAGAACAACATTATCGCATGAATCATGATATAACTAGAATAATGCAAGTGCTATCGTCTGGCCAGTGCCCGCTTGTGGTTTGTGGTCAAATGCGGTCTCAAACCCATGTTTCTGATTAAAATAGTGATTTGAAAGTTTGAATTACGAAGTGATTTTATTTGAGGTTTGATTATGAGTGTTGCATCACGGAAAAATATAATTTTAGCAATCTACTAAAGGTTAACGCGGAAGAAAACCGATCTAAATAAAGAAAACAACCGCTAATCGTTATTTACACAACTTAATTGGCAAATCCCTATTAAGAAATTGACATAAATGTACTTGATTGACCTCCATAACCTGCGACCTACTACGAAAAATCTGCATTTTTCATCGAAAAACAAATGTTTTGAAACTGTGCCAAAGGTTAGGAGAAAGTTCAGGTTAAATTCATAACAAGAAGCGACACAACGTAATGATACGATATAGCTAATTGTTGCAAATAAGTTTACAAAGTCGTGCAAGAATCGACTCGACTCCATGACGTTAGTCAGATTGAATAGTTTGATACATAAATCCAATGCGTAATTTATGAACACTATTAAAATTAACGATTGCTTAAAATTATTCTTCCTTTTCAGTTTGAATTTCGAAATTACCGGATTGTAAATATACATTAGTGTTTGTACATTAGTTAGTAATTGAGGTTGTTATTTGGTTTAATTGTAATTGAGAATCTGAAGGTTTGCGAATTGAGAATCAATCATTAATTTTTATTTAATCTAGGCATGCGACTTACGTTTGCTTTGGGCAGAAGGTTTACCGTAGTTTTTATTTTGCTTTTCCTAATTTTTCATGCTCGATAAAACATAATATGAATCCTACTTTTTAATTAAATGAGGTAATGAATCATTTGTATAAACTTTACATTAAGCTATCTTCATTGATATATATATGCCTACTTGATCCAAATGTACCTTACGTCGTAAATATTCTTAAATAGGACCAGAGGTTTAATGTAAGGGTAAATAATCACTATCTAGGCGTTTAGGGTATTATTTACTACGCATCAACGAAAATAACTAGGTAATAGATAGAAAATAGGTAATTCTGGAAACCATAATCCGTTTCAAAAATATGAGAAGTCATTCTAAAAAAACAGCGACAGAAGATACGGCATATGTCATCTAAATACAGGGCCCTCAAGTTAGGGCCCCGATTCTCGCGCTATCGATTTTTAATTTCGGAATTGTAAAAATGTATTGAATATCTAACAGTTTTTTTGCTTATGCTAGTTGATGTTGTGGATACCCTGAACGCGACCACAGGTCGGTTGTATATTTAAAATTAAATCAGCTATCTAGACTCTATCATATGTAAAAACTGCAAAAAGAAATATATTTTATTTGAAGTAATTTTGTTAATTGACATCATTATTTGCCCTGTTTGAAAACCCAATAACAGAAGAATCATAATGCAGTAAAATGCTACTGCGAAAGGCGGAAATTGTATGTAATGAATGATCCACAAAAAGATAGGTATTATAATCTAGTAATTGCTCGTTATTAGTCATTATATCTCTGTTTATAAGACTTCATATTCTACGGTTGTTAACCTGAAATTCCCATTCCTAGGTATGTCGTGCAATACGGTTACGGAAAGAAGTATCTGACAATTAAATATAATTTACTTTGTATTGCCGGTGATTGGCAAAATGGTTGTTCTTTATATGGTGTATATAACTTTAGTTTCTTTGAGATAATAATATGAAGAATTTAACACTCCACTCATCTCTTCTCTTCTGTAAATAGTAGATAATAAAACCAATTTCTTAAAAGTCGCTATTTCCCGTTTCTGTTAGCCAACTTATATCTTTTAAACTAGGTCAGATTTTGATGCAGTTTCCAACAAATTTAGGTTCTTTTACCGGAAGGTTTTCATGTATATTATTCTACTCAGGCGGTTTTGAGATGGGTTGCCAATAAATAAAAAAAAGTGTAATATTTGGGGATATTTTTGAGAAATTTAATTAAGTGATCGAATACAAATATTCAAGCTGGCTGGCTGCGGTTGGAAACAAAGAGCTGAGGATCGAGCTCAGTGGCGACATAGGTGAGGCCTATGTCCAGCAGTGGACGGAGATAGGATGATGATGATACAAATATTCGCACACTGACAACATAATAAAATGTTTGAAAATTAGACAAATTCCAAGAATAGATATTGAAAAACTTTATTTTCGAGCTGTAATGACATCCAATGTAAGTAGTCAGCATATTGTCAAAACAAGTTTGTTAGAGAAAGCCAGGATTTGACTAAGACCGCAATGACCTGGTTCAGAACCTAAGCTGCCACAAAAACAATTCTGTCTATTGTTACGTGAAGTATTTATTTGCATATAACATAATTGACAATATTTCGCTCTTCCTCAACATTTCATCATAGATCCATATCGGACATGTTGACAAAAATATGTGTGGACGTTTACGGTGAGACGTTATTTCGTAAGATATCTTGCTGAAATACATTTTAAATTCATTGGTTGTACTGTTGTGGAATAGTTTCTAACTCGTAGAAACATTCATTATACATTACACCAAAATATAACTCAACAAAATCAAATTATTATTTATTACTTTTTATTCACACGTCACAGTCTTTTAGTCACAATCAGAATTTAATCTTTAAATTCCAATTGTAACGATTTCTGTGTGTATAAATTGTTAATTAAAATCTTGTGTGCCAGTAATTAGCGAAACAAGTTATAATATTATTATTTTATAATTTTAAGTTAAATTGTACTCTCTAAACTGTCAAAACTCTATTCTCCACTTTTGAAATGAATTTTCTTAAGGCTTTCAATTTCTACTCCGCAACATTTTTGTGTGGCGAAAAATAATTGAATGATAAACACAATCTATGCTATTCAAAAGTGATTGATTAATTATTAAAATTTTTCCCTGTAAAACAAAAGTTTTACTTCTGTCTTGGTATTTACGACACCCTGTTTTTTTTAAAATACAGCACTGAGCTGGTATCACCAAATAGAATATCAGCGTAGACGCAAAATGATGACGTCATAGTATTCAACACCCGCCACAACAAAATTATCATTAGGTTATAATATTGATGACCATAAATATAACATTAGCTAATCTATGGTCTACTTAGTTACGCGTAAAGGTAAATAGATATAGTCTGTTATTTTGTTTGTTGTATGTATCGTATAGTGGCTATTGAGCACAGATTGCGAAATTGCCTTGATTATGCCGACGACGTACGAAATGCACTGCATGATTGGGTTGAACAATTGTTTGAATACGTGTTCCTTTGTAAACACGTAAATACGACCAATATTTTCTCTTCTTCAATAATAGAGTAGCTACGAAATATCTTTTGTATGCTGTGTAATAGTTGCTTGTAATACTACCACTCCAACCCGTCTCTAGGGTGTAGTAAGAGGCGACTAAATAGTTTTTTTTTCTATTGAAATAGACTGTAAAGTGGTCTCTGATGGCATTTTACGTCCTTAAGCAGACAATTCCGGTGAGTTTATGACAGAATTGAAATATGAAGAGAATATCAATGACAACGTGCACCTTATTTTGCACCTAGTAGTCAACAAAGCTTGCCAAAAGGATCGGCGCTAGGAAGGAGGGCCCGTGAGCAGTGGCGTAGCGTGCCTTGGCGGGGCCCCGTATACAAATTTGTTTGGGGGCTAAAAGAAAGGCTAAAGATTTCTCACAAAAGAAAAAAAATGTGTGTATAAAATTAAAAGAAATATTTATTCATCATAATTTTCTCGGGGGCCCCGTATAACTGATACGGCAGATACGGCGGTAGCTACGCCCCTGCCCGTGAGACATAATCCTTTTGTAAGTAATATGGAACGCACTGATGAGGCAGAAAGTCTACATATTGCTCCGACCCTAATAAAACCAAATAAAGATGATGATTAAATAATCTCCGGTCATCTCAGTTCAAAACCAAATAAAATCTCAACTCGTTTATTAGAATCAGAGGACTCGATTGGGCCACGTTTTAAAACCTTTCATACTGGAATGTGATAGGGAGGAAAATATAAATAGGAAATGGGAAATGGGAGGAAATAATATTACTAAAGTACTAGCGAATAGACGTAGAAGTTAGAGATCACTCATCACTACATAGTATAAAGCAAAGTCGCTTTCTCTGTCCCTATATCCCTATGTATGCTTAAATCTTTAAAACTACGCAACGGATTTTGATGCAGTTTTTTTAATAGATAGAGCGATTGAAAAGGAAGGTTTTTATGTATAATACATGTGACATCCCACGGTAAAACCGCGGGGGATAGCTAGTATCATATAAAACTCTACTCCTGTTTGGAATCGAATCAGGTTTATTTTACAAAATATCAAAAGTGTAGGTCGTAAGGTATGGACTAATTTGGATGACGGTACGACTTGCGTACAACACTAGTAACTTGCCTGTCTACTTGACAGTGTTCCGGTCCAGTAAGGCAGGGTAACCAGTGATTAGTCAGTAGTCAGTGTAGTAAACATAGTTTCCATGGGTTGTTGAATTACGCGACCGACAGACCGCTTCGATACCTCAGGTGACCACAGAGTATCAACTTACAGACAATTTAATTCAATACTATTACGAAATAACTAATATGGCAACACTTGTGACCTGTCTTTATATTGCTTGGTTAGTGGTATATTTGTGGGATTGTGGTCAAACGAATGAAACACTCACACTTACCATCAGCTAGACTGTCTGCTTGAGTGTTGGCCCATGCGGAATAATTTTTTTTATAAAAAATATATATTAAATAATAGTTTGAAAAAACTATTAAATATTTTTATAACTATTGACACCATGCAACCCACTCTTTCTTTTTTTTACAATATTTTTTTTTTCTTATTTACACTATTCTTAATTACATATAGAGCAGAGATTAGTTCAAATGTTACACATCAGCTGGACCGTCTGCTTGAGTGTTGGCCCATGCGGAATAATTATTTTTGTAAAAAAAAAAAAATAATAGTTTAAAAAAACTATAAAATATGTTTATAACTATTGACACCATGCACCCCACGCTTTTTTCTTTTACAATAAAATATTCTTTTTTTCTTATTTGCACTATTCTTAAGAGAATTATATAGAGGAGAGATTAGTTCAAATGTTACACATCATAATCTCATCAAACATCTGCAAACCATAACTAGTCATCGCGTTGATTATGCACTAAGTACCTTTTTACGATGGCAGATGGCTGCTATTTCTATGTGGAAGAGAAGACGTAAATGTTTATGTAATTTAAATAATGTTTATTATGTAAACAAGTGAATTAAAAGCGCATTATGTTATCGACGTGAGAAGTTATTGCACTTCGCAAATGACGTTTTATAATATAAATTAACTGTTGAATATGTAATAAATGTCTAAATATCTGCATGCCTATTATTCTTGAAGAGGTAAGAAGAGGTAAATGTTTTTTTTTTTTTTTTAGTTTAGGATATACAATACAAGTATTATATCGCCTAATTATACTACAATCTAGCATATTAGGCTAATTATTAAATCTACTACTTAAGTCACCGCCGCCTATGGACATTTGCAACACCAGGGGCATCGCCAATGTGTTGACGACCCTGAGACGTGAAGTTGTTAAATCTCATGTGCCTGTAAATTCACCGGGCCCCTTATTATTATTATTATTTGCTAATTGTTACCTGTTTGTGCTTTCTGTGATGTCCTATAATTGAAGAAGCACTAGGTGTATAAACACAACTATAATTATTGTTTTAAATGGGAGGCTAAAAATACGGGGCAAATACATTCAAATAACAGTAAAAACTCACGTAAGTGGCTTATAGTTTAAAAAACTAGATTAACGCATTAT
The DNA here is from genome assembly GCA_907165245.1 of Habrosyne pyritoides. Lineage (NCBI taxonomy): Eukaryota > Metazoa > Arthropoda > Insecta > Lepidoptera > Drepanidae > Habrosyne > Habrosyne pyritoides. The sequence goes on from OU015592.1 coordinate 3,863,790, forward strand.
CACTCCCTATTCGAATGGTATCATTATGATATTCTATTCATACAAACTTTAACTACAGGCCAGTTGGCTTGGTGGTTAACGCTCTGACTGCCAAACCGAAGGTCGCGGGTTCGATTCCCACCCAGGACAAACATTTGTGTGCATGAACATGTCTGTTTGTTCTGTGTCTGGGTGTAAATATATATATAAATATCTATATAAGAATGTATTAAGAAAAAAAAAAAGTAGTATATGTAGTATATCAGTTATCTGGTTTCCATAGTACAAGCTCTGCTTAGTTTAGGACCAGATGGCCGTGTGTAAAGAATGTCCCAGGATATTTATATTTATAATATCTCAGTCATTTAGAATTAAGAAATCACAGGTTAATTATGAAACTCAATCGTACACACAACAAATTCATAACGTAGATACACTATAATGTTTTGCAAGCAATTGTAACCTGTATTGCATACGTGTTAAAGTCAATATTGTAACTTACCTCATATGGTTTTAGGACGTTCTTTATAAAGTACCTATATTAGATTATACTTTTCCGCATCAATGATTACTAAAGATTACCCAACAGACCGAAAATTGTGCAATATAATTATTATACTAGCGTCCGGCCCTGGCTTCCCCTGCGTAAGATAATATTAAAGTAGTATACAAATAAACCTTTGGTAAGAAATTTTCTATATGTAATGAAAACCGCATCACAAACTATTGAGAAGTTTGCAATATGTAAAGGGACAAACTGACAGACAAAACTAGTGACTTTGTTTAGTCCTATTTAAATAATAAATATCCCGGGCAATATTTACACACGGCCATCTGATCCCCAACTGAGCAGAGCTTGTAGGTACTGTGGAAACCAGATAACTGATACACTACACATTTAACATTTTTTTCTAAATACATTCTAAAATGGATAGTAACACCCAGGCACAAAACAAACAAACACGGGAAGGTCGCGGGTTCGATTCCTATCCAGGAAAAATATTTGAGTCCATGAACATGTCGTATTCTGTATCTGGGTGTAAATATCTATATAAGTATGTATTTAGAAAAAAATTGTATATGTAGTTTATCAGTTATCTGGTTTCCATAGTACAAGCTCTGCTTAGTTTGGGATCAGATGGCCGTGTGTAAAGGAATGTCCTAGAATATTTTATTTTTAACCATTATTCTAACAGCTTTGTCTATGATAAAATGCTGTTGTTTACCTGAAGTGCCATTAAATAGATAGACAATGAATACATTCTTTGTCAGTCATCACAGCTTCCGATTTCTATACAAAGATATTAGCATACGTATGCAGATGTATAATTATGATTATAAGTGTATTGTCATTGTATAATTTGCATTAATTTGTTCCGTCATATTATAATGATCGTGTCTACCCACTTGTATTATAAGATACACTTTCTGATTGATTTAAATGGCCTAAAGAATAGGTAGACACATTTTTTTTACTCGAAAATAGCCTCTACTTAGGTAGAGATGAAATTAAAATTTGTATTTAATGTATCATGGTAATGTATTGAATAATGTTATCAATCTAAAGATTTTTAAGTTGAGTATAATAAATGAATGGCCTATGGATAAAATATACACTTTTATTAACTCGAAAATAGCCTCTGCTTAGGTGGAGTAGAAATTAAAATTAGTTTTTAATATCAGAAATTATCTTAAAAATATCTAATCAGTCTTTGGTTAAATATAATACAAACATATATTCAAGGATTCTTTTTACAACCCGCCATATGATGATGAACTAAGCAGAGCTTGTACTATGGAAACCAGATAACTGATATACTACTTTTTTTCTAAATACACACAGATTCAGAACAAACAGACATGTTCATGCACACAAATATTTATCCTGGGTGGGAATCGAACACACGACGGGGTGTTAGTCAGGGTCTTAAACTACCACGGCAACTAGCCCGTAAAAAATGCGTAGACATGCCACTATACTAAGAAGGGAATTCAATTTCAAACCCTATAAGCATTCGAAATTACGAGACACAAAACTCACACAAAAAGAGTTAAGTTAAGCAAGTACCTTGCAGTGATTTCTCAACATAGTCTCATCTCGATTCATAAACAGAGTGGTCGAAACTAGAGCATGACATCGATTTTACTCACGTGCGACTCGTATTGTGAACGTGTAGAGTTGTCGACGAATAAGACACATGGTTGGAGATTTTATTTTGACATTTCACTTTGTACTACAGTAAAATTATTAAATACACAATCATTAATTTTATCAATGAGGTTTATCCAGCGGCGGCCTTACCCATTGCGAGGCCCCGGGCGGCAGATCTTTGCGAGGCCCTTTGTCCTTCGTGGAAAGGATGGGATGCGAATGTGAGTCTGGTTGTTTGGTTTAGGTATTTGTCATGTTTGTCGAGAAATGCTCAATTTATACAAATAAATAAAAAATAATTTTATTTTAATTGACCGTTATATGTTATGTATAACCTTAATAAATAATTAAGGATCAATATCAAAAGCTTTAAATAAAAAGGATTGTTAAAAAATATCTATACATATTTTTTTTAGTTTGCTTGGTTTGGTGCGCGAGGCCCCATGCAAGAGCGACGCCCCGGGCGGTTGCCCTGTTCGCCACCCCTTAAGGCCGCCACTGGGTTTATCTACACAAATGTTTAAACAAGAGGTAATGTAACGGCTTTCACTGATAGAAAGCGACATTATTTCCGAGTGATATCGACTAAATTGTTACCCTGGAGAGACATTAATTCTCTCGGGAATGTGGAAGAAACCACGGGATCGAAGCTAGTTGATAATTTGAATTTGTTCGGTAGGTTCTAATTATAGCCTTTTTTTATTAACATAGTTCTTTGGATCTGCCATTATTAAAATATTACAACTCAGTTCAAGCTTTAAACTACCGAATTGCAGTTGTATTTTTAAATATGTATACAGCCAGTACTTTACAACTAAAATTCAATGTCGTATTAATTATGAGCGCATTCGAAAATGAACAAAAAACCCGGAACACACTACTATACATGTATGTATGTACTCAATACGATATATAGATCACTTGTTACAATAAAGGTGAAGTAAAACAATTAATCTTAAACCAGAAAAGATTCTTCCTGTTACGATCCAAACGTAAAACTAGTCATAGTTGGTACAGTCACTGCAAAAACTTTAATAGAAACCTTTTTTTATACCACAGTACGACCAAACAGGCAGATGGTCCAGCTGTTGGTTAGTAGCCAACGCCGCCTATGCCGCTGGGACATTTGCAACACCATCCTGAGACGTGAAGTTGTTAAGTCTCATGTACCTGTGATATCTCGACATACTAAAATCTTCACAATCTGATACACTTGTTTTCACAGCTAACAATTGTATGGAAATATGAAATGCTTTAGGAACAGGTTTATCGGCAGTATCATACAATACGCCATGATATCCACATACAGGTCCAAATCGGCCGCAGTCGGATAAAAATAAAAACTATTGTGAACCCTTAGTGAAGATTTAGATTTTACTATTACTGATAATAATTAGATAAATCTAATGCTAATCTAATAAAGATAAAGAAGAGTAACGACAGGATAGGGAGTAAGACATAATGAGTTTGTCTTTGGTTTACAATTGCAGCTCTATAATTAACAATCAAACGATGGTTATTAAAAAGGTAATATGGTTTACATCTTACTAATATTATAAATGCGCAAGTTTGGATGGATGGACGTTTGTAACTCAATCACGAAAGAATGGCACAGAGATAGATTATAATCTAGAATAGCACATGAGTTTATTATCATGGGAATAAGTAACATCCCACGGGAACGCGGCTGAAACCGCGGGGTACAGCTAGTTTCCGAAATAAAAAGTGAATACGTATACGGAGAATGTATAAGGCAGTATCGTCCGATATTCATATGGTTAGTATGTATATGCAATTTTTACCTGGCGTTTAATGACCTACCGCAATTCCCCTTTTCACAACATTCCAATACCGCGACCTCGAAGGTCGTGTGACAGGTTTCTTTCGAATTCCTTTTATCAGATCGTGCAGTGTATTGACGCCCCAAATTTACTTCAAGCCAGTTCGAATACTTTTAAATGAAATCAAGGTGTTTGAAGTAATTTTAAGTTAACTAAAACCTTTCACGAGATTTTTTTATCGCTCGAGCAACTTTCTGTTTTATAAAAAAAACCAAGCATTATATAGTGAGCAATGACATTAAATGTCAAATGTAATCGATATGACTTTTTCACGCGTCAGTACGCACGTACTTTTACATAATGTGTGCGTACTTACGATGAGTTGAATCGTTTACGCTGGTATCATTATGGACTCTCGCTGTCACGACAGTATTTTTTTTTATTACGCATTCGATTAGGGACGCGTAAACTATTGCAGTAATACGTTTTGAATGTCGAAAGCTGTTTTTTTAGTCTAGTGTTTATATTGTGGCGTTTGACAATGCTGTTGTAAATTTATGTGTAAACCTTTATAGTTGAAATTGAAGATGAATTAAAGTGAGTAATAGCGTACCTTCGCATTGATTTCCTGTAATTTTATTATAATAATAATAATAATAATAATAAATGTATTCTCTTTCTCCTTACAAACTAGTATAACCTACTTAAAACTTAGACAACATTATTTGAGCCTTTTATAGTTTGTAGGAGAAACTGGTATCCAAACTAAGCCGAAGCCTGTGTTATGGATAACCAGCCTCTTCCACCACGGACTAATTATAAGTTTTACATATTAGTGATGTTGAGAAAGATATTAAATGTAAGAATCTAAGTGCAAAATTAAATTAAATGGTGTTCAGTTGTTCAGTGTTGAGTTGGGTGCGAGTGTGTGTGTGTGTGTGTGTGTGTGTGTGTGTGTGTGTGTGTGTGTGTGTGTGTGTGTGTGTGTGTGTGTGTGTGTGTGTGTGTGTGTGTGTTTGTGTGTGTGTGTGTGTGTGTGAGAGAATGTGTGTGTGTGTGTGTACAAGTTATGTTGTTTGAAATTATAATTATGTGCCATGACATTTCCTACATCGGCATTGAATTAATTCATCATCATCATCATCATCATCATCATCATCATCAGCCTATCTCCGTCCACTGCTGGACATAGGCCTCACCTATGGCACGCCACTGAGCTCGATCTTCAGCTCTTTGTTTCCAACCGCTGCCAGCCAGCTTAATTAAATTGAATTAATTATTCTTGTTATATAATAAACAATATATAATGGGTGTAAATAACTATGTAAGGATGTATTTAGAATAAAAGTAGTGTATGTCGGATTTATCAGATGTCTGGTTTTCATAGTACAAACCCTACTTAGTTTGGGATCACATGGCCGTGTGTTACCAACATACCAAAGTATTTTATTTCATTTATTTATATATTACCCGCTTGAGCAAAAATATATATGTATCTCTTTATTTCTATCCCTACTAATATTATAAATGTGAATTAAAGTTTATTTGTTACGCGAAAACTACTTAACCGATCATCATGAAACTTTGTACACATATTCTTGGATGTATTAGAAGTAACATAGGATACTATTTGTGCCGGGAAAATGTTACATCCCTCGGGAAAGCGGGTGAAACCGCGGGGGACAGCTAGCAACTAAATAAAAACAGGGTCTCTCGTAAAGACACACGATCGAAGTGAAACTTTTGTTTTACGGGAAAACATTTTAATTATCCATCAATCACTTTTGAACTTTGTTCTGTGTTTGAACAGCATAGAGTAGATTGTGTTTATCATTCAATCATACACACTGTACAATTACAGTTCAATAGGTCAATCGCAATCTGGTCAGAAGTAATAAAAAAAGAAAAAAAAAACACGCAAAAAGTTTGCAGATCAGAAAATCAAAGTAGAAGAAGTTTCACTTCAACAAATAAAAACAACAATAAAACAATGCTAACATTATTAAATAAATCATGAGAAAAAACACACACTTAATTATCATAATCGTGAGTCAGGAGCCGTTTATACGACTGTACAATAACGAGGCCTATTACTGTCCTATCCTCGATATTAGAGAGGCCCACACTCAAGGTTTGATCCCATTTGCGTCAGATGCCAGGATTTATAGTGCCACACTATTTGTTAAACGTGACTGTGAAATAATAGTCTTTAATGTATAAATTAACGTGTGGAATTAGATTTAAATCTTTTTATGGTTAGTTTATTTGTGTCTGAGTTCATGTAGGGTTTTACGTGTAGGTACTTGTTGTAATTGTCTGAGTTGAGGTATTGTTTTATATCTTCTATGGAATTAGATAAATATATATAAATTTTGCTGTTCGATTTGTATACACCCTATTCGATCAAAATTGGGACAGGATTTTTTTAAATTTATTGCTTTAAGTTATGTTAGGTAAATTAATTATTATATGTATAAATTTAATTTTATTTAATGATACATTTGACAAATTAATTTATTGAATTAAAGCTTGCATTTCTCTACTGATTTTGAATTCATTTAAAGTTATGCATTGACTGTGAGTGGAAAACAACATTAAAGATTAATAGGTTATATTTTGATCGTGCAAATTGTATAGGCATGAGTAAAATCATAGTCACGATACTACAGAAATTTCGAAAGCTTATAAAGATGCTCGAATGGCACACACAGATAGAAAGTACAATATCGTGGGTTCATTTATCTGAACTTACCAATTGCATAACACGGTAATTGATCCCGTTTATCAAATCATTAAGAGTCGTTTGCTTGATGTCAGGCAATTACATGAAGAGGCACAGTAATTTATAGTAAGCGAGCTAATACGTCGTTTTATTTGTTAAGAAATGAAGTACTGTTTTGACGCCATCTGCCTACCCTATTCCAAATTATTTGGGTCACATATAACAGGATTATGGATTACTACCTGTCCACTGCCGTTTTACCCAAGTTGCTCCAGCACAATTTCTATTGTTTTTATAATAGTCTGGCTGTCCCCCGCGGTGTCACCCGCGTTTATCCATATCATATATAGCCTATAACTATCAAGGAAAAATTCCGCGTCTAATGGTAGCAGTCAAATTCCGATATGTTCAGTAGTTTTGAGGCGATGGTCCGTCAAAGGAACCCTGTTTTAATGTTTTTAAGGTTTCACGATTCGTATACATTCTAATTATTATAGACAACGGGTCTAAATCGTGTAATAATTTGAGGTAAAAATATCCATTTTTTAACCCGACGTTTCGGCTGACTTACATCAAGCCGTGGTCACGGGAAGTCTTCCCGTCACCACGATTTAGACCCGTTGTCTATAATATGTAATTAGAACCCTATTTTGCTCATATACATAAGTTAGAAATTGTACATACATTTGTTTGAACTACTTGTAAATACATCTGTATACATCTTGTATACATCTGTATCTATGTATTACAAAAATGAAAGTGACAAGGCAGCTTAATGCGATCAATACAGCATTACAAACATAGGTGTTACAATCATGATCACAAGACCCGAACACCAAAGTAACTCTCACTTCGTGAGTCTCTGACAATTGTACTTGATAGGGCTGCCATCACCTTAATTGCCAACACCGGACAAAAAATTGAAAATCCCCGGACATTTAGTTGTTTTTTTTTAATATATTTTTACTTTTAAAGTTTACATTTAAGAATCAATTTTCACTACTGATCTACTAATTAATTGAGATTCCCCTGACACAAAAAGTGTCCGGTTTTCGCCCTCCTCGGACCTCTTCTCGACTCGACTCTCTTCTTTTTAAAAACCCCACCCAACGCTCCCCGGACACCCTCTAAACTAGAACAAATCCGGGGAAGCCCGGCCGGATGGCAACCCTAGGTATACGAGTACGTCACGAATACAAGAAACATGAACTATACCTGCTTAAGATGGAAGCTCTCGTGTCTCATCCAAGTCTTAAGCTCAATATCATATATATTCGACGGGCCAGTTGAAAGGTGGTTAGAGACCCTGATTGCCAAGCCGTATGTCGTGGGTTCGATTCCCACCCAGGACAAACATTTGTGTGCATGAACATGTCTGCTTGTTCTGTGTCTGGGAGTAAATAGCTATATAAGTATGTATTCACAATACAAAAAATTGTAGGTATACGGAGTATATTAGTTACCTGGTAGTCATAGTACAAGCAGTACCCTCTGCTTAATTTGGGATCAGGTAACGATGTATGAAGAATGTCCTGGAGGATATTTATATCAAAGAATATTAGTTCGATTCCCACCCACAAAAATCATTTGTTCCATGGACATGTCACTTTATTTCGTGTTAGAGTGTAATCCAGATAATTAATAATTAAACCCAGCACCCTCTTGTAATTCTCTCGGATTCAATGTTGAAGCCTATATTTCTTGATAGATAGATGGTTCGGCGCGCGAGCAATTTCATACAAAATTGACTACAACGACGATTCCAATAGCATTACATAATCGCCCTGCAGATCCGGAACATAAATATAAGTTACCTGGTTAGTTTATCAATAAACCTATAAACTTCTTAATAAATAAGTGGATATATCTATTACAGAAGTTAACCTAGTGAAGGCAAGGTTTATTTGGAGGTATGTGAAATTGTTATAGTACAACATTCTATTTACTCGAAACTTTAATTTCATTATATACAGTCATGAATATGTATACAACCTCGGACAACGTTCTGTAACAATACTAGATTTCATAATTCATTCATTTTCTTCTTTCATTGTGGACGGCTCAACTATTTCAACAAATCTGTCGCTGTAAGTATACTCTGTCCAATATAAGAAGTCCCCTTTGACGTTTAAGAATGTTATAGAGAAATGCACCCTTTACCTTTAAGATAAGGTTCATTTAGACCATCATACATTTAACCGTGGGGTCAATAGATGAACCTTATTTCTAAATAAATGAAGTTGATTTTTCAATAACGTTCTTAAACGTCAAAAGGGACAGACTATAGTAACAGTGCTGTTGAATTATGAGGGGTGTCAGATATTATTTCCGAACTATACATGGTTATGACCGGTTGATTTTTAAACTTAAAACGGTCTCTGTACCACTCAATTGTTTCATAAATCTTTACGTCTCCTATATAATATTTTTAGTATTCCTATACTATGTGTTAATTAGGTGCACATACGACACATTTTAAACTGTAACCCATAACACACAAAGCATACCTGGGAACGACCGGTCGTGGGAAAATTGTTAAAACATTAGTCACAAGTCAATTTTATAAATTAGTCGCGATATTACATAATCTACTGTACATTTTCCATGCAGATTGTTTATCTACAATATACACAACGGGCTTGGTGGTGATTCCCACTCAGGACAAACATTTGTGTGCATGAACATGTCTCTTTGTTTTGTGTCTGGATGTAAATATCTATATAAATATGTATTTAAAAAAATTGTAGTAATAGTAGTATTTCAGTTTCCTGGTTTCCATAGTACAGGCTCTGCTTAGTTTCAGATCATATGACCATGAGTAAAGAATGTCCCAGGATATTTACTCATTATTATTTATCTACTGTTAATGTAACAATTTCATCATGCATTTAGTTCCGTTAGAATTTAGGTACTTGTTAGTAAATATTAAAATTATATTGTAATTGCATAAAAGCCTATAGAGGCCGTGTGACCTTTGGTTTGCCCTTTCTTATAGTTTTCACATGAGACAGGTGAAAATTTATGGTAAAAGGCGTGTCTAAGCTGATAGATAATTGTTCGTTACATAAACTAAGGTTCGACGTTTTGGTGTTATGTAATTAAATGCCTATGGTTATTGTGTTATTGGCATTCTGCATATGATACATAATAATAATAAAAACCTCTTTACTTTTTAGTTACCTACTTACAATACAAATTGTCAAATAGAAATGAGTGTCAACGTTCACTTGAGAAAGGCTGGATCGATTTTATCTTTATAAATGTTGTTTGACAATGAGCGATTATTTTATAAAATGTTTTTAGACATCATAAAGCCAAAAACTTTATAAATGTAGTTTGAAAATGCGCGATTCTTTTTTTAAATGTTTTTTGACATCGTAAAGCCAAAACATTTATAAATGTAGTTTGGAAATGCGCGATTCTTTTTTTAAATGTTTTTTGACATCTGATCGATGAGATCCATACTAATATTATAAATTCGAAAGTGACTCTATTAAGAAGTTTGCGCTGAAATTTGCCACGAGGCACGGCTTTTGGGTGTAATTTTTTCAGGTCTATGGATAACTTTAATTCATTATTAATAAATTAATATCCATGGTTTATTTTGGTGACTTAAGAGTGTTAATGAATTATTATATTATATGAACTTTAAATTTTATCTTACGAGTAATAATGGTGGCGACGAGCTTTATGCTACTTAAAAAAAAACATAAACAAATAGCCATCGAACCATAGACAAATGTATGCTCATAATACGCTCCCAGGAAATAAATAGCAAATAATCATATTCAGGAAGTCTTGTACATTCTTGTTGGCATCATTTACGCATTAAATAAATAACACGCAGTCTTGACTTTTTCTCACTATGAATAATGTAAAAGAATAATAATTAACATTTATAGACCGTTCGTTTATATGACTCAGGATATGATGGATTTAATAACTAGAAAATTATAAAAAAATAACACCAGGGAGTTTTCTTTGCACATGCCTGTTCATTGAAAGCAGATCTTATACCTTGTTCTTGGATCTTGATTTGAAATCATGCTGTAGGTTTATCTATTTTCTGTCTACATCTATATTTACTACAATAAAACTGTAGAGATGTCGTGTTTGTATATAGAATATTTGCCAAAAACCGATTGCTGTTGATGCATGGAGTGTAATGGAATATAATAAACTTTGCCTGCATGTCTATTTGTCTGTTTTAACCAGCTAATCTCCGAAATTAATAGGCTCAATTTAATAGAGTTTTCACAGGATACTGGAATGTAACTTGTAGCAACATAGCTGCTTTAAAATCGGCTCACGAAAATAAGATACCATAATTTCTCACGCACGAAGTTCAGGTATCAGCTAGTTATAATCATGAAATTGGTGGTACAGCCGCTTTACCCCGGATGCTATATGAGGTTGCTGTCGAACTCGGTACACGAAACTTCATGATGGGAAATCAATCTTCATAGTTTTAACGATTCAGCCTATTAGAAGATACAATGAATATTCCAATTCTACTTTTGAAATAATAATATACTTTATCTGACCGATCCTCAAATAATCATGTATGTGAGGTCCATCCCACGTCCTTAGCAGCGCCCTGCTATGAGGTTTGAGCCCCAAACTTGCAAACCCTATAGGCCCTCAGCGAAGATATTTATAATTTAGAGTAGTAGAGCTCTTAGTGCAGAATTCATCCGGGGAAGTACTACCACCTTACCCATTTCTGCCGTGAAGCAGTAGTGCACTTGTATTACAGTATTTCGGTTAGAAAGGTAAGGGGGCCGGTGAAATGACATGAGACTTAACAACTTGATGTCTCAGGGTCGACAACGCATTGGCGATGCCCCTAGTGTTGCAAATGTCCATAGGCGGAGGTGACCACTTACCATCAGGTGGACCGGCTGCTTGATTGTCGGCCCATGTAGTATAAAAAAAATATCTCCTTCCGCGGTTTAAACCTATTTGCGACAATCACCTTATAGTCCATAAAAAAACTACTATCTATTTAGAAATATATATGAATAGATAAGTACCTACTACAGAAACTGCACGTTTCATTATACATAATAATATGTATTAACAAAATTAATGAATATTTTTATCACTAATAAAAAAACATTAACATTTAACAGTTCCAATATAAAATCGTTTCAACATTTTAACAGTAATGATCTTGAATGCAAGGTCCTACTAAATGTGAACCTATCGATGATCTTTAAGAATCATAGTAGCATAAAAACCAAATTTTATGCTCAGAATACATAATTTAGTTTAGATTATTTTAGTTAATCAATATTCTGTTATCTACAAAGATTCCGTATGCATTACAACTATGTAATCTATATATATAAAAAAGAATCCCTATTTCCCTTGGTCACGGCATCTCGCATGGACGGTTGGACCGATTGCGTTAATTCTTTTTTTGTTGTGTTTGTTATTGTAAGAAGATTCTTATGAAAGAAAAAATTAAGAAAGTTGCGCGAGCTAGTAGTTTATATTAACTATAATGCGTCTACGTACCTACTCCAGGTAATTAAAGTTTAATTAAAGGTAGGTACATAACAGAGAGAGATGAATGTACATACCTTGCCTCTCTGCTCACTACTTCCGATTTAAAGTTAGGTAGGTACTGTTACGAACCGTACTGATTTGCATCACCTTTTAGGATTTTATTTTGTCTTCTAAATTCTAAAAGTACTGACAGTCAGTGGCACTAGTGAAGTTCGCTGGTTATTAATGTAAAAACGATATAAAGTCAATTGTGGCTTCAAGTTATTCCAGCGCCTTTTCATTGGTATAATTACGATCACACTTAAGTTTTTGAAATTGTGATTATTATACAAATAAGTGATTCTCAAAGTTTGGTTAAGGAGTCTTTATATTTTCTAATACATATTACTGAGCGTTTGTTTGTTTAGTATTTATGTATTCCTATACCTTTTATCCGATTATGAAGAACTTTAGAGGGTAGTGGAGCTCGTGGTCGTGAAGGTGTCTGTAGAAAAAAAAAAAATACGCATTGGATCCACGTGCGGGAAACAGTTAGTAATTAATAAATATGTCAGCTTCCAATTTCCTACAGCTATTATTTCCTAAAAGCAAAAGCAGAACTAGCAAATTAGCACTTCTAAACAACTAATATATAATGCGGAATCAGGCAGTTGACTCAGTTTATGCATAATTTATTATACTTACAATTTACCACGTTTAAGGTAACATTCACTAAGCGTGGTTGTAGTGTCAAGAACATGCCGCAACCAGTTTTGTTTTGAATTTGGATTAATTGATTCTATTAATTATTTTTTTAATACATTGTTTATGCAAACGATAGCGATTGCGAAAATGCACCGTCTACCATAAGCATAAATATACTTTTTAGTTTTGTTCGTTTAGCTTAAGATTTTGCTCGTGTTCACGGGGATTTTTTTAAAGGACGAAGGTGTTAGCTTCTGATGGCTCTTAGACCCTTTCACGGCCAAGAGTTTACGAGGGGTACTAACTTTTTATTTCACAGAAACATACTTGTAAACTTTCGCAATTATAAATTACTAGCTGCCCCCCGCGGTTTCACTCGCGTTCCCGAGGGATGTAACATTTTCCCGGCACAAAAAGTATTCTATGTGTTATTTCAAGGCATTTTCTATGTATGCCAAGTTTTATCGAAATCTGTCAGGTAGTTTTTGCCATTCGCATTTATAATATTAGTAGGCTAGTAAAATAACTGTTAAAACAAGTGATAATGGTTTTTGTGGATAATGGACATTTGTTTCTAGACTATATTGATTCTTTTCTAAATCCTACAGGACTATAGTGTTAGTTTATTTTATTTTAATGTCGTTTTGAAGTTATACTTTTTTACGGGACGTTTAGAAAAAATGTATTTTTTTATGATGCGCGCCCACACCATCACCTAAATAGCGACATGATGAAGATAGCTGATAACTGTCTCTCCGGAACATCGCACAAATTGCAACTGTCAGCGAGTAATGTATTGTCAATAATAACCTCAAAACGTCAAAAAAAATTATGAGTTTGGACACTACAAAGATTACATAAAGTACACGCACGTTTTTGTTTTATGAATATTATTAAACAATTTAAAAAACGGCGGATTGTTCAATATGCCCGCGACATAAACATCGATAGAAAACCAACAACTTTATCAGATGGGCTCTTTGTTTACATAACCATACGCAGGTTGATGAAATCAAGCGCCACTGATGATTCAATCGATAATTTCCAAGTGCACAAATCGATTACGTGAAAGCAACTTGATAATCGATTAATATTTTCACGGCCACCAAGTTTGTATACATATGGGAGCTTAAAACTCATTAGTGACGAACATATTTACATTTTGTGTAGAATAATGAATTAAAACAGCATTCCAACAACAAAGGAACTGAATATTCCGACATATGTTAGCAGGTATTCAACAGTTGCTTCATTAATTGATCGATTAATGCAATCTTGCTTTTTATAATTAGTAGTTCAAACACCTAGTTATATTTCTTGCGTTGTAGCAATTATTATGATGTATATGTTACAATTTATATCAATTGTTGGGCCAGTTGGCTTGGTCTTTGGGTCTGGACTGCCACGCCGCAGGCTGTGGGTTCGATTCCCAACCAGGAAAACCATTGTGGGCATGAACATGTCCGTTTGTTCTGCGTCTGAGTGTAAATATAAATAGGTCAGTACATATAAGTCTATATAGGTACATAGTATGAAGGTAGAAACAAAGTAGTATGTGGTATTATAATATCATACATCTGGTTTCCATAGTAAATGCTTAGCTTAGTTTGGGCTCAGATGGCCGTATGTAAAATATCCCCGGGCAATTAATTAGTTATTTAGTTTTTAAATACATGTATATTTTTGTATTCAATCACTTTCGCACCATGGTAAATGATGAAGTTCATTATTGACCAATTTTAGAAATATTTTGTTTTTTATGTGTTATTATGGCCATGCGGAACACACATAAGAAAACATGCCCCATATACAACGTGTTACAAAATACCTCGTAAATATATAATTATATATCAAAGCTGTTGGCTAGCCTAAAAAGCTGTCATGTCAGGGAACCAGATTATTAAACAGAAATGCCTACGTACCTATTTTACCTAATAATTGTCTACTTTAATAGTTTTTCTATTTTTCATTAAAAAAAATCAGTTTTATTATTTTTTTGGGGTATGTTATACAGCGTTACTACGGTTCTTAAAGATTGTAAATGGACTGGTTATAAGGCCCTCTTTCCGCTTTACGGGTAGTTTGGTATCAGCCTGTATAAGGGCAACTTAATTCTACATAGATTTTTGCAATTTTCTCAACCTGCATAATGAATACCTTGATTTATAAGCAGTCGTAACCTACATAAGCTTTTAGACCTACACTTAAGGTGTCGTCATAACGTAGATGTAACACGTAACTGCGGTTATAAAATATTGTATGAAACACCTTTCTATTTAACTGAAGTCTCACGGAAGGTGAAGGAAGTAGAAGTTTTCATCTCACGTTTTTCCTTACTAATTAATTGTACAGCCAACATAATCAGCAAACAATAATAAAAATCTTTATTAGGCCACATTACTGTTACTGACACGTGGATCTTTGTTGTCTGATAAATACATAAATTATTATTAATATAATTACATACCCTTGAATTAAATTCTCTGACACTTCGAGTAGGCAAAGCCTGTATCAAGTATAAAGATCAGACTATCAGATCTAAACTAAGGATTAGGGATCAGGATCTAAATGTACAAAAAAAGTTCAAACCGCATCTATCCATGACAGGTAAAGACATAGTAAAAAAGTGTTTGGTTAATATATTTACACTTGCCGCTGAATGAGCTGACTAAAATTTACAATACAAGCTTCGTCGGCGAGTCGCTTCACGGAGGCCTCGGAGAGCTTATCTCTCACGTAATTAGCAGTATTAGCGTAGTTAGCGAAAGAGACAGAACACGGAGGTCGCAACGAAACATCCTGGAGTTAGTGTCTTTTTCCTTACAGAATCGAACCCCTGGACATTAAACTTGGCTCTGAAAACTAAGAGACATTCTGACGTCAGGCATATTTTCAAACGCTTGCGTTATACCTAAATGAAGCAAGTATTTCGTTACTCGAAGTGCATAATTACTCACACGTAACCAAGTAAGGTCACAAATGTTCCGGATGCGAAATGAAAAGTTAAGTCCGGCTTTGTTACTGTTATTTCAACATACGAGTGTAAAACTTTAGAAGATAAACGAAAATGATTCTTATCTCGTCTCTTGAACGTCACTAATTCTGACAGACTAGCTGTCCCCCGCGATTTCACCCGCGTTCCCGAGTGATGTAACATTTTCCCGGCACAAAAAGTATCCTATGTCATTTCTAATACCTCCAAGAATATGTGTACAAAGTTTCATGATGATCGGTTAAGTTGTTTTCGCGTGAAAGCGTCACAAACAAACTTACATTCACATTTATAATATTAGTAGGGATATCTATAAATCTATATATACATCAGGAAAATAAGGTCCCTTTGAGGCACCATCACTTAAAAACTACTGAACATATCGGGATGGGACTGCTACCATTCGACGCGGAATTTTTCGTAGATGGTTATAGGCTATAATATATGATATCGATAAACGCGGATGAAACCGTGGGGGACAGCTATTATATAAGTATATATTTAGTTTGATATAAAGTAGTGTATCAGTTGTCTAGTTTCTGCTCTCTGCTAAGTTTGGGTTAAGATGGCCGCGTGTAAAGAATGTCCCAGGATATTTATTATTTATAAGTTTTTATTATCATCATAGGATTTGCATTGCTATATGCATGGCATCTGACAGTGTTCTGGGCACGCTTCCCATGGACAGGGATTTAGGTCCGTTATCCTACATTTCAGGAGCAAATCTACCTTTTCTTTCCCATTTTCTTTTTATTGTATATTTTTCATGTAATTTTAAGTAAGTTATATATGTTCTTAATTAGATAAATTTTTCCTCCTTTATTTGTATGTAATATAAAAATATACATCTCATTTATTTAAGTTTATATGTTAATATTCATGGACATTCTTTACACTCGGCTATCTGATCCCGAACTAAGCAGAGCTTGTACTATGGGAACCAAATAACTGATATACTATTTTTTTCGAAATACATACTTATATGTATAGATAGACTTACTATTGTATTGGTTCAAAATTATTAGTATAAAAAACTAAATTATTCAACAAAATAATTATTATACTAATTTTAATTAAACTTATTTTAATCTAACAATAGAATATTTTTATGTATTTAATTAAGAATCTAAAGATAAACAAATGATTATTCATCACAACGCATAATCCGACATTAATTAGTCTAATCATATAATTTAAATTGAATTAAACCAAAAACAAATGCAATAAAAAATAAATAATAATCAAAACACCTAACACAACGAAGTTCAGTAGATCAGTGGGTGAGAAACTGAATATTGATTCGGTCGCAGATTGTGACATTTCATCATTATGCTAATTGACTGTGATATAACAATCAATAAATAAACAAAGTGTGCTAATGAGTTCTTTGACACGCGACCTCGTGACCGTCGCGAGAGGTCAGAGGTGCACTGTGAATGTCGCGACATTACTGTTTTGTATATTTACTGTGACATTACTTTTTACTTCATCAGTTATTTTGCTGATATTATTAATGCGTTAGTCTGTGTATGTGTGTTTGATACTACTCACGATCAGTTCCGTAACAGCTGTACCGATTTGACTGAAATTTGGCGCACGAATAGAATTTGTTTTTATCCGAGGAAAACAATAGCCCTTGGAAAGCGAGGCAATCCGCGGGATGGGCTAGTTTTGTATAAATGTAAGGTCAAGGTAAATTTAAATGAAGTTCGCTTTTCCGCTCTCGTGAGATGGTAATGACTTCATTCGTAGTGACACATCGTTAGTAAAACAAAGAGCAAACCATAATTTCAAGAGCTGATATCCCATGGAGAAGATGTTGGACCCGGCGTGGACACCACTTAGGGTTTTCAGGATAATTTCTTAGTATGGCCGGCTGCTCTAGTGGTTATGTACCCTGATTACTTAGTCATAGGTCTGAGTTTCAATTCTCACTAAGGTAACACCCACTCACAAGTTTAAACCTCAGAGTGTCGGGTAAGTAAGTATTTATATGCTCAAAACGCTAACAACAATAAAAGTTTGCATTTAACATGAAAAACCTGAAAAACAACGGAATTGTTTTTATTTTGAGTTTTCATTTTTAATTGATTTATTTTTTGAGCTACTCAAATGGTAATAATTAAAAGCAACTGACACATTTTTGGTATACCAATATAGAAAATTTATTACTATTATTACATACATCGTCCAAGTATAATGTATGTACATTATATTACCTAAAATAGCTACAACTTTCTCTAAACGACATGACAGGCCATTAGTCGTAATGATCTGTATAAGGAATACATACCGAAATCCGATGTCATTTTCGATCTTACCCAAAAATAATTTAATTAAGAAAAGGTCAAACAAGTAGGATATACTTAAAAAGGTATATCCGCGAAACAGTATTACCTCTTCAGCACAGATCAATAACTTTGAATAAAATACCATAATGTCCTTAAGAGTCAAAGTGCATAACAGTGTCAGTTACACCTTGAATATAACTCAGGGTTATATCACATATTACACAACGTGGGCTTTCTCCGTGGATTGTATGAGATACGTACTATCTTGTATAAATGAAATGTCATAATTGTATATAATACAAATAATCAAGGTGAATTGAAAGGTCGTGCTTAAGGGAATTTGTTTTAACAATTATTATTGATTATTACAGAGAAAACGGACCAGTTGGCTTGTTTAGAGAACCATAGGTCGTAGGTTTCATTCCCACCCAAAGCAGACATTTGTATGCATAAACAAAAATAGAAATTAATTAAAAAAATAAATTAAGTTTGGAACATGACCGTACGCAAAGAATATCTCAGGATATTTATTTCTTTAATTTTAAAATCTTCAAATCTTCTTCTAAAGCATTGTTGCCAGCTCTCAAGTATCAATACTAATAAGAAACATAACATTTTCTCGAATGAGTACATTTTCTTTTCTATATTCTTATTCTATTTCTAACTAGGCGATTTTGATACAATAAATAAATGTTACTCCAAACTGAGCCCAATGTATAAAGCCATAAGAAATCAATTAATATTGACAAGTTTGTAATACCTTTTTTATTGATATAGAAGAAGATTGGTAGGTTTAACTGTGCATTGTTTATAAGCATTGAGTTAAATGATAAGTGGGAGCCTAAGTATTGTGTTCACACCTGCTTACTTTGTTTGTTTAACGGTTAACATGAACACTTAAGCTGTCGTCGATTTATTAACTGTAGTTCATATTGAGGAGTGTCAAGTGACTGGGTAACCTATACAAATGTTGTTTTACGGTAAACTACCATTTGGTACGCGGTTTCACCCGCGTTTTGAAAGAGAACATATTCGATCTGTAAGCCAAAGTTCCAAGTTAAGAGATATGTAACAAAACTACCCGTAAAGTCGAAAAGAGGTTAAATGGGGCCTTATAACGAGTCCATTTACAATATTTAAGAACCGTAGTAACGCTGCATAACATACCCCAAAAAAATTAAAAACTGATCTTTATGAATGCAAAATCGAAATACTATTAAAGTAGACAATTATTATGTAAAATAGGTACGTAGGCCTTTCTGTTTAATAACCTGGTTCCTTCATTAATTATATTTTTACGGGGTATTTTGTAACACGTTGTATATATTATTTTTTACGCAGCTACCGAAGGAATTTCGATGAAACTTGGCACATAGATAGTCTATAACCCAGAATAACACATAGGATACGTTTTATTCCGGGAAAAAGCTACATTTTTCGGGAAAACGGATAGCAGCTAGATAGAGACACATTTGTAGAACAGAATTTTACAGAAATCTGAATCAAGCTACTCATGTTTAAGACAAACAGTACCTTAACAGTTTCTCGTTAAGGTTGATAATATATTACAAAGGGGACTGGTGCTGAAGCAGTCCCCACACCCAAAAATAAGGCGTACGTTTTATCCACGTTAGGGATAGCTGCAGAGGTCAGCCCAATAAGTACACGAGTATGGGCCTCTCTCCGGGGGAACGGCCTTTGTGATCGCAGTATCCCCTACGCCAGGTAAGTATTATTCCTTAGTCTTGTTCCCCTGGAGGGTCATTATTTCGCAGAGACTCTCTACATCGCGATGTAGAAATTGTACTTACATTAAAGCAATGAGTGCGTCATCTACCGATGATATTTGAATTTAGATGCCACCCCTGGACGTGCGGAAAATACACCCTCCATCTGTTGTTGTGTAGACGGATGTTGCGAGTTGCGATTAACTGACTCTCATGGCTTTACTGAAGTTAATGGTAGATGTCACTTTTTTTATACACGAAATATGATTTGAATTTGGAACCATCGTGATTTATCTTTAATAATATAATCTATTATGTAACCTATGGTAACACTTTTCCCATAAACACTATTTTATTAAATTACTCTTATGGTCAAGTAAATAATGTCAGTTTTAGGTATGATTGGTTCGTCTATTAATCAAATTATGTGATGATATGAATAGTGTTTGGTTAAAAAGCGTTTTGTGATTAAGGACGTAAGGTTGTTATCAATATTAGCAATATAGCTACATTAGGCCGTTATGTTGAAAAATAGAGCTTACGGATTTTCTTAGGATACGTTGAATTTTTACAAAAATAGCATGTACTCGTAGTTGTATATACTGTGTGTGTTACTTAGATTCTACTTTCAATTATGTCAAGACTCATTCACAAGACTTGAAAATTAAACTTGTTGTAATTTATTTAAAAACATATAGATATTCAAAAGTTTTATCATTATAAAAACTAATCAACTCGCTTACTATTTCTGTAATATTTCACAATAATATAACTAACTGTCAAAGAAAAGATCAATAAAAAGAAGCTTATGTCTCTCGCTATAGGCTACGTGTGTACTAAATTTGAGCAAGATCGATTCAGTCGTCTAGACATGAAAGCGTAACAAACCAACTCGCTGTCAATGGTAAGGATAGCACTATTCAGTCACACATATATTCGGTATTTTAAAGTGTTAAACATCATATATTGATACAAACCTTCAATACGTTAACCAAAAAGTTGTGAGTAGTAGAGCTCTTAGTGCAGAGTTCGTCCGGGGAAGTACTACCACTTTATCCATTTCTGCCGTGAAGCAGTAGTGCACTTGTATGACTGTGTTTCGGCCAGAAAGGTAAAAGAACCGGTGAAATTACAGGCACATGAGACTTAACAACTTCACGTCTCAGGGTCGACAACGCATTGGCGATGCCCCTAGTGTTGCAAATGTCTATAGGCGGCGATGACCACTTACCATAAGGTGGACCGTTCGCTTGTTTATCGGCCCATGTGGTATAAAAAAATAGCTTACAAATAAAATGTTATAAAAATCGTGGATCCTTTAATTATTTTTTTTGTAAGAAGGTTTTAATTTAAATATTACTAGTTATGTCCGGCATGAGTTGCAATGTACACACACGTCTGGTACCTACTTATTACTTAGAAGCTATTTATTTAACTTGCAATATCTGTTAGCTTGTTTTTAGTCTAATCTTTTAAGCTGAATTTTAACCACTTCCTCTTATTGTGAGGTACATCTAATTCGTCATAAATATTTGTTTCTAATAATTTTCTTTGTTTCTTTTTCTACAGAGCATTTAATTTTTAAGGTAAGCTTGATCTGATTTGACACCATTGGCTCCAGACGAAGGAACTCCACAATGGTCAACAGCCCCCATTATCAACAAATCACCAATGTAACATTTTATTTGGAAACATGCATAGGTACTTAGAAGACGAACAATAAAACCAATAATCATTATCCATTAAAAAGACTGATCAATTTGTCCTGAATTGGCCGACGGGGTCTCCCTTTATTCCATCCCTTTCTCCACTTGTATATAAATGTACATATATTTGTAGATACTAGTTGACCCCAGCAGCTTCACGTGGATTCCCGAGAGATGTTACATTTGTTATGTCTGGTATTTAACTGTTAGTAAGTGCCAAGTTCATCTAAATTAGTAGTTTTGTGTAAAAAAATAGAAATCGTCCATAATTTCCATCCG
The DNA here is from genome assembly GCA_907165245.1 of Habrosyne pyritoides. Taxonomy (NCBI): domain Eukaryota; kingdom Metazoa; phylum Arthropoda; class Insecta; order Lepidoptera; family Drepanidae; genus Habrosyne; species Habrosyne pyritoides. Next base: position 3,885,614 of record OU015592.1, read on the forward strand.
CAAACTATCGCATTTACAATATTCAGTATAATACAACTTTTTAAAGAGTTCGTTCGTTGATCATTTGGTTTTTTTTAAAGGTATCATTTCTTGGGTTGTCAAAAATAGTAATATGTACCTACTTACTAATAATTTATAGGATATCAATATCCGAATGAATTATTATGAAACGATTAATTATATCTACAATATCTATATGTTGAATATCTACTTAGCAAATCTGGTTAAGCAGGAACTGATAGAGATTTCAATCTCATCTTGTTTCACTTATGTCAATATACGTTGACAGATTTAGAGCACATCAATATTTATGATTTTGTTATTTAAATTTTAGTGTACATATAAGTATTAATATTGTTTTGGTTTATTCGATAATAGTAAATAAACGCACGTATAATTTGAATGGGTCTTTGTTGTCCGATAAATAAATATTATTATAAATATGTTAATGTTTTTAGGACCCTTAGACACAGATTATTAATGCCTTTAGTTAATTAAATCTTATTTTGTTATACTAATATTTTACTACTAAATTTGTGTGTTTTTTTCCTCTCCGCTCCGTAACAGCTTATCAGATTTGAATGAAATTTGCACATAGGTAGAGTGCATTTTTGATTAACACATAGGTAACTTTTTATACTCTCAAAATATTAGCTACCTCCGAGAAGTTAGGTGGGCCGCGGACGGAGGGTAATAAATTAATAATACATATATCTTTTTATGTAGGTATGCTCACAACACAGCCTATTTTGTGATACTGTAGAGTGAATCCGAATCAGTTTTAAGCCCTCCTATCTTTCTCTATCTTTGAAATTCTGATCCGCAACCTTTTCGTGTCACGAATAATTATTTAATTATTTTATTATTTCCCTGTAATACAAAAGTTTCAATTCTATCGTGTTACACCATGTTTTTTCTTTATTGTATAAAATAAGTATGCTAGTCTGATTATAATGTTCATCAGATACCTCGAAACAGTTAACCCATCGACCTCTGCGTAACGTTAATCATCAAGTCAAGGAGGCCGCGCCTAGCTTGAACTATTTCTCGTTAGTCCCTCCCTATTTGACATACGGTCATGGCGGTTGACAATCATAAAACTAGTATTCCAACATGTTGGTTATTGGATTATTACTTGATAAGTGAATACAATTTGTAGAACTAAATGGAAGGTCGCAACAAGTAGTTTTTAAAGAGAAACTTCTTAAGTGACGAAAAATGAATGAATGATAAACACAATCTTCACTATTCAAAAGTGATTTTAGAATAATTAACATGTTTGCCTGTCATACAAAAGTTTCACTTTTATCGTGTGTCTTTATGATACATTATGTTTATTTTTGTGTAATCTTTTTTAGCACCGTTGTGATTTTAAACTCGATGAAATAAAAAAAGTGACTAACAACATTAAAAAGAGACAAACATCTGGATTTAGTCTTGCGAAAGAATGAGATAGATAGTTTTGTAAAGGTTCCACTTCTACCCCATGTGAAATGCACAAATTATACTTTTTATTTTATTTGTTAGACACCAAAATATACATTTAGACACATTTCATTTTTATTTATTTATTTAGGTCACAAAACACACACTAATACATTCAACAATACAGGTATAAAAATGTTAATCATAAATGCTGTCCCAATTAGAGGTGATGACTGCATGCATTAAAAAAGGATAAGCAACAGAACCAAAAAATATCTTAAAAAATTATAAAAGATTTAAATATTGAAACCAAAATACAGAAAAAATATGCACGTCAGCATTCAGGAAAGAACAATCAAACATTAATCGTGGGTTAGGTTAGATCTTTTAGAGGTTTAGTTATGTCAAAAAATGTATGGTCATCACTGCGACCTCAAAATAAGTAAGTACGCAGGAAATAAATATTTTACTTAATTATTTCCTAGGCTGTATACCAAGGCTACATAGCGTTATTATATGAAATAATATACAATTATAATCACACGCCATTGTGTGTGATCGCATCGATGTCTGTAAAGATTATAACAATAAACATTAATATCATCACATGTAATTATGTAACATAGCTGTCCCCCGCGGTTTCACCCGCGTTCCTGAGGGATTTACATTTTCCTTAGATAAAAAGTAGCCTATGTTACTCGGGGATAATGTAGCTTTCCAAAGGTGAAAGAATTTTTGAAATCGGTCCAGTAGTTTCGGAGCCTATTCATTACAAACAAACATATCTTTCCTCTTTATAATATTAGTATAGATATAGATAATGGCTAATTGTTTTAAAATAAATTATTTAAAGGAAAAGTTAAAGCTTTCATTGTTTACATTTATTTTTATTGTTGTTATTACATTAAAAATACATATTTTTTTTTTACATTTGATTTAGATGTTGGTATATATACATAAATGTTATATGTTTGTCAAAGTATACTGCATGCATGATATTAAATTGGTTAGTTAGAAAAATAAATCGTAAGATGTTTAACTGTTTTGTATTAATGTAGGAAAAGGACAAAACCAGTAAAAAATTCAAAATTAAGCTGAACTTACAAGATCATATAAATACGTATTATAGTGAGACTATTCATAAGTGCTTGTAAAGGCCTATATGAATAAAAATATTTTCATTTCATTTACATATTCGATTTCAATCAAATATGTACACTATTTTCAGGAACCTTAGGTTGAATAAAATGAAGCTATATTTTTACTTTTTAATTGGAAGAACAGTACAACTGTGTGTCCGCGTTCTACCTTATCTACAATTGTTAACTTCGTGATGCTTTAAGAAATCATCAAGGCTGTTGCTTACTAACCGTTGCTTTTTTTTCGAAACAGTAGGTCACAGTTTACAACACTTGAGCGTTACGGTTTGACGGGTTGACACGCGAATGACTCTGTTTATAAGGTTTTGTGTATCTAGACTAAAAATAATATAATAAAAATTCTTTATACACGGCCATCTGATCCCAAACTCAGTCGAGCTTGTGCACTATTAAGTAATCTGTGCTTATGCTATGACAAACAGGCATATACATTTTTTCTTAATAAAATCATATATAGAAAACCGTTATTTTTTGTCCTAAGTAGGAATCGAAGCCACGACCTGCGGTTTGGCAGTCAGGGTCTCTTACCACTACGCCAACTGGCTTATCTTGCCATAGACTTCGGTATAATTAAGAATAAGAGATGAGATGGTATAAAGGTGTTTCCATTTCGATTTTCGACGGGCCAGTTGGCTTGGTGGTTAGAGACCCTGACTGCCAAATCGAAGGTCGCGGGTTCGATTCCCACCCAGGACAAACATTTGTGTGCATGAACATGTCTGTTTGTTCTGTGTCTGGGTGTAATATCTATATAAGTATGTATTTAAAAATGTATGTGTAGTATATCAATTACCTGGTAGCCATACTACAAGCAGTACACTCTGCTTAACATGGGATCAGTTAACCATGTGTGAAGAATGTCTTGGGATTTTTTTTTTCTTTTTTTTAATAAATTTTTTTTTATTAGGATTTGCTTTGACGTTTTGAGAGGTTATGGTATAAATGGGGATTATTAATATGAAATATTGCGAATCATGCTGGCTAAATACGACGACCGAATATTATTAGGAAAGACTATCGTATATAGTATCGATAAGTATTTAAGCTGTCAATGAGGTCTCATAATAATAACTACATTGCAATACCCATTTGTTAAACCATATTTATTCAAAATAAACCTTAGAAAGTCTGATGCATGATTTCAAAAGATTTTACTATACTTTTACTTGTTTCAAGGAAATGAAACGTAATGTAATCATAGCAGGCAAAGTATAGCTCATACTTGCAATTCGTCTGTAAGTGGTAACCCCTTCATCCTAGTTCAGTGAAGAGGTTAAAAGGTTAGTTCTATTAACGAAGTTCTGAAACAGCATTGATTTATGTATGTACTGTGTTTCGTTCTTTTGTTTCTTGAAAATCAATTTATTTATTTATATTGCGATGAGAAATCAATTTGATAAACAATATAATTGATTTTCAGTTTCCGAATTCTCATGTTCAGTATTTCGAACACACTGCAGTAACTAGTTAAAGTAAAATGCTCATTCAGGATGTCTCTAGTTTATGATCAAACTTGTGGAAGAAGAAAAGAGCTCTTGAATATATAGCTGTTCCTTTTACTCCATACTCCCTAAAATTCTTGTTTGATGACTGAAAGGTCCATATCTTCCACCTAGGTCTGTTATTCTAGATTTTTAAGTATTTTTATGGAAGCGTGCTTTATCCGTTCATCCTACCTCCATTATTAGTGTGGAGTTTTATATATTGTTCTATATATCTAAAATTCGTTCTAGATCATCGGGACATCCAGTAACAACATTCCTTGTACATTCATAAATTAACATAAGTCATAACTGATTATAATAAAAAGGGTTATATATCTATTTGCAAGTATTTCCTAACGCAATGTGAATACAATTATAATCTTGCAATAGTTGCGCTATTATTGCCCTGCGAATGATTGTTTAGTGTAATCGTAATTTTTATAATTAAATATTTTAACAATAGCTTCTGGGAATTATGTTTAAAACGCCCAAGGTCTATGATTGTTTTTGTTAGATATTGAAATGCTTTGAAGAGCTTCACTATTGCAATATAATTTTGAACAAATAATTTATTGCACAGGTTCAATCTTCTTACAAGAAGACTGAGTCATAGTCTGTATAATGATTTTTGCCGTTTTAAAGTAATGTAATGTATTGAGTAGTAGAGCTCTTAGTGCAGAGTTCGTCCGGGGAAGTAGTACCACCGTACCCATTTCTGCCGTGAAGCAGTAGTGCACTTATATGACTGTGTATCGGTTAGAAAAGTAAGGGAGCCGGTGAAATTACAGGCACATGGGACTTAACAACTGCACGTCTAAGGGTCGACAACGCAATGGCGAAAAAAAAATGTACCTAATAATAATATTATTCGACATTTTGAATTTTTATTACGGGGAAGATCGAGCTCAGTGGCGTGCCATAGGTGAAGCCTTTGTCCAGCAGTGGACGGAGATAGGTTGACGATGATGATGCACGCCACTGAGCTCAATCTTCAGCTCTTTGTTTCCAACCGCTGCCAGCCAGCTTACGTATATCATCGCTCCATCTAGCTGGAGGGCGCCCTACACTACGTTTACCAAGCCGGGGTCTCCATTCTAGAACACGTCTACCCCAACGGTTATCGGTTCTACGGCAGATGTGAGCAGCCCACTGCCACTTCAGCTTGATATAATATACATGAAGAATTTTTCGAGTGGGCGTGGATGGCCAAATCCGAAACTGAGGAATAGAGAAAAATACTCAAAGTAGTCTCGGGCCCGATTTCGATGAAAATTCAATATTATAGTGATCTTATTCTGCGAAGTATTGACATTGGGAGACTTAAGGAACATCTTTAGTTTTAGGAAAATGATTCATATTTTTAATCGATTTAAAAAAAGGATGAGTTTCTCAGATCGTTTTTTAACAAAAAAAATTATAATAGATTAATTGAAAATATATGTGAAACTTCAAGTGTTGAGGAAATCACTTCTATAAATTATACAGAGGCAACATTCATTTAGAACAATAAAGATACTTAATCCTCAAAAACACTATGAGAGAAACGCAGACAAATATTGACCATATGTCCCCCATAGCATTACCAATATTTTCCTCGTAGAGTTTACACAGCTTTGACGTAACAATGCAGTATCAAACGAAGACACATGAAGGTACAGACATACCTGTCAAACAATGATATATGAATTATAGATGCGTTATACCCGCACGGAAATGGCAACATAAAATTATGGTAATTGACCTAATTCCATTTAATCGCGCTCCAACCACTGTCGCGCTGGCACGCGCGGCCCATGCACAATCTTAACGTAGTTTACGATGTTTATCTCTCTGTAGCAACACGTAAGTGTACACCGTAAGGTGGAATTTATTTTCTTTTCCTTTCTTCGCGCGTATAAATAGCTATCTAGTATTTAGTTACCCTGTTCTTTTTTCGACTAAGACCCCTAAGCGCTCGCCGAAATTGTCCGCGTGAAATAAGAGCCATCAGAAGCCAAAATCTTTATAGGTCCATTCCCAAAAAAAAATACGCTGTTTTTGAGAGTCGTGATGTTGGTGAATGACGTATCCATATTATAATACGTCATAGCTGTCAAAATGCATGTTTGAATAACGTGTATGATGTACAAATCAGTAATAACACACATCCTCTGACCACTACGGCAAACCAAGCGTGCTCTAACTACATCCGTTCAGCTTCAGACCTTCGCTTTTGCGTATAAATGAATATTTATACCCATATAAATTACTATGTTACTTATGCCATTTTATTTTTTTTTATTGACAAGTAATGTAAAACTATTTTATTTAGTCTATTCAACCTATTTGTGGAAAAAGGAGATTCAGCCTTACGATTATACCCGCGTTTTTAAGGGATCTAAGGCCTTCCCGAGTTCAGAGTATTCTATGTTCCAACTGTGTGTAAAATTTTAATAAAGTCTCAAACATCAAACTTTAAACGTTTATAATTAACTAGCTGTTCCCCGCGGCTTCATCCGCATCCCTGAGGCATGTTACGTTTTCCCGGATTAAAAACTATCCTGCATGTGTTCTCAGATCATGTTCTGTCTATGTGCCAAAATTCATCTAAATAGGTTTGGTATTTTTTGCGAAAAGAGTAAGAAACATCCATCTTCACATTCTTATATTGGCTCAACTAATATTAGTAGGTTAAAGGGATTTGATGATTTAATTCTAATAAAAAACACAATAATAAAAAACACAATAATAGTAATGATAGTATTGAAGTTTTAACTTTGAATTTCATTCTTTTTACTCAGCCCCCTTATTCAGCTAATACAAACTTCATCGACAGGCCAGTTGGCTTGGTGGTTAACGCTCTGACTGCCAAACCGAAGGTCGCGGGTTACCAGTTATCTGGTTCCCATAGTACAAGCTCTGCTTAGTTTGGGTTCAGATGGCCGTGTGTAAAAGAATGTCGCAGGATATTTATTATTATTATTTATTATCGGCGAGCCGCTTCACGGAGGCCTCGGAGAGATTATCTTTCACGTGATTAGTAGTAATAGCGTAGTAAGCGACAGAGATAGAGCACGGAGGCCGCGACGAAACATCCTTGAGTTAGTGTCATTTTCGAGAATCGAGCCCCAGATGGAAATTGGTGGATTGGATGTTGAAAACGTGAAGAAATATAGGCAATAGTAGCATAACTAGCTTCAAAAATGGTGATAATCCGTGAATTGACAGCAACAATTCCGTGATCTTTAAACGCTTGTAATAATTGACAATAACTCGTAAACATTTAAAAGTTCAACCATTCATGTCGATTTATCTGTTCATTGTTTATCAACGAAATAAATCCTTGAACTTTAAATTTACGTTACAATATATTTGTAGAACACGTACACAATCTATAGAATTACAATTTACACGACAAGCCAAAAGTTATTGCACAATATAAACTATTGACTGAATTGGTCAAACAGAAAAGAACCAAAGAAAGATGAAAAAAGTTACAAATAATTTTTTATTATAAATCACTAGCTATTCCCGGTTTTAATCGCGTTCCCAAAGGGATATTACATTTCCCGGGATGAACAGGATTAATGTGTTAATCCAGATTATAAACTGTCTATGGGCCAAGTTTCACCTAAATCCGTTAATTAGTTTTTACGTGAAAGAGTAACAACCATCCATACATCAATCTTCACAAACTTTTGCTTTTATAATATAGCTCTCCCCCGCGGCTTTACCCGCTTTCCCGAAGGATGTCACGTTTACCCGAGATAAAAAGTAACCTATATGTTATTCCAGAATATTCTCTATCTATGTGCCAAGTTGCATCTAAATCCGTTCAGTAGTTTTTGCGTGAAAGAATAACAAACATCCATACATCTATCCTCATATACTTTTTCATTTTTAATATTTAATATAAGATAATATTAATTAGTTGAAGTCCGGCTTCGTATTGCACCCCCCACAACCATGTAGTTGTTAAAATCGTGTTTCCAATGTGTTTTTCGTGACTAAACGTGATATAAAAATGTTCCGGTGTTTTTTTTCTGCGACAATGACAGTAGGCAAAGCAGTGCTGCCATTGCGGAATGGCGCGTGCGCAAAATTAGCCATGCTGGTTATATTTTTTATAGTAAGTACTTTTTACGCTATCTATTAACCATTAACCTTGGACTAATTACTGGCAACTTTCTAGCTAAGAATTTTTAATTTGTTTCGTTACCGGCGTTCTTTTTTTAAAGTTTTGAATGAATTGATTGATTTATGCTTTGACGTTTTCCGTTTTTAAACGACAGGTGAATTGTTGATTTGTTTCATACGTTTTATTTCTGCAAACAACCAATCCATTTTTAATCGATGCTCTAGTTACTGACAAGAAAAAATATGGAGATGCCTCGAAATATTGCTAATATTGAAAATAATTCGTTCGACAAATAAACAAAAAAAAATTGCTACATTGAAAATTTATTTAATTAAAAAAAAAACAACCTTGGCATAACAAGCATGCCGAATAATTTCAATCACAACCGAAAAAACGCTCAAGGATAAATTAGTCAATTGAACTGTGAAAAATTGGTTTATGGAATTAATCGCACGAACTCTTCGGTAATTAGCGGAAAAGTTTTGATGTACGATAGTAGAAGAATGTAAGTAAAAGTGTTGCGCACGCGAAGCCGTGGCCTTGGCCGTAAGTGAGACAATAGGTGGCGTGCAAGAAGCTACACATACTCCATAGCATCATACCTTGCTGTGGGAACTTGGTCTTGGATAATGAGCATTTAGGACGCGCATAATGTGTGCCCAGAAATGTACATAAAAGTGTGATCTCACCATTATTTTAAGCCTTCTAATCTACTTAGTATCAGCTTTGTGACCGTCTTCGATAAGACCATCACTTACCATAGAGAGATGTAAACAAGCTTATACAGAGAAAAAAAGATTATTTGTGGTTATTGTCAGTAAAGTTAGTAGGCTGTTACTAGTGACAACTAAACTGGTAGCATTCTATGTAACCAAAACTACGAAATCCTATCACAAAATTAAATAAAAACTGCGAGTTACTAAATATATTTATTTACTATGTAAATGATGATAAAATTGTTTAAAAAGGTTGGGAAAAGCTGTCGGAGATTACTGTTTTGTGGCAACGTAACGCCTTGTAACTGTCCTCAGAAGTCCAACTGCTTAAACATGCCGGTAGGTAATTGATTGGTAGATAGGTATCAGGTTCCAACTCCAAGGTGGTAGCCACTTGACGAATAATTACAGGTATTTATCGCTATTCAGGTGTGAAATAGAGGCAAATATGGCGGGACAGAGCGATGCCTCCTTCTAAACATAAAATATTCTTCTAATATTATAAATGCGAAAGTTTGTATGTATGGACTTCAATAACTTTTTCACTGATAGAAAGCTATAATATTACCGAGTGACATATGTTTTTCTGGGATAGATATATTAAATCCCTGAGGAATGCGAGTAAAACAACGGGATGGTGGCTAGTGGTAAATAAAAATTAAATACAATTACAATTCGATATTTTACTATCTTCGTATAATATATAGTACAGTCCTTAGATTTAATCTAAATTCTAATTGTCAGTTAATACTTAGTTACAATACAATTTGGAGGCGGAATTCCAAATCAGTTTAATCCAGCAGCTCGCTATTGCAAAATAATTTACAGTAAATTATTGTAAAACATTACTTGATTTGCGTATTGTAACTGTTCTGACGTAGAAGTACTCGATGTGGGCTGTTCATTACCTTATTCTATTCAGGTAATACAAATAGCCGGTGCTACGAGGCCTCCGAAAGCGGACCTCTCCCGTTATTGCGCAGTTAACAAAAGAGACAGAGCATAGAGGCTGCGTCGAAACATCCGCGAGCTAGTATAATTTTAACATACAGAATGACACTCTAGGTGCCGCATAAAATTTACAACGAACAAGCAGTAATCAGACATAATACGCTCATCATTCAACCGCAGATTGTTGTACAGTCGATAACAGTATCCTGACATTTGTTTGAATAATTTGTAGGCATATTTACCGCAAGCACCGGTATTGATGTATGTGTACGCCCCAGTTTCGGCCTAATGGAAAAACTGACAGCAATTGTATTTGGTAAAAGGTATTTAAATTAATTGAGCAATGAATACGTATGGTATTATTGACATTTGATTTATTACACCTATTGGAACTAAGAAAGAAAATATCAATTTAAAATTATGGGTATAAGGAAGCGATTGTGATTTATTGGATTTCATTGGACCACACCGTCTGGGGTATAGGTCGCTTGAGGTTTAGCGGTTTGCTAAACGGTTGTGCTCTATGCTAGCAATATTTATGCAATGTTTCTTGTTCAAACAATGACTAAGTTTCAGATTAACATGCTGGTGAACGACGACATTGTAAAGTTTATTGCACCTAATAATATAATGCAAAATACGATTTTTCTTTTGCCCCAGTTTTGGCCAGATTGGGTGCGGTTGTGACACGGTGAAGTTCAAAAAGTTAAATAGAAACGATATCTGTTTTTGTATGGATTTACACAAATCCTAGGTTTTAACGAAACTCTGTGTTTTGTACTCTATTGTCATCATTAATAATAACTTTTTTCTGTATTTTGTTTGTAATTGTTATTTGTTGTTGTTATTACATGTTTAATTTAAGCCCAACTAACATTCATTTTAGATAATTGAAAACCCAAAAAAAAGGGTCTTAAAAATCCTAAGCTCCTAAACCACTAAAACAGTCAAGAAAACGTACTCAAAAAAAATACGCGAAACATAAAATACGGAAAGCCTTATGCATGAGGGCGTTCCAACATGTTTTACCCATAAGTGTATAGAACAGGTAGAATTGAATTCCGCTTCCTGATAAAAGCAGGTCCAAGAATGAACTCTCAGTAACGGCTGGTCAATGCCTTCGGCTGTTAGATTGTTTCTATTTAATTCTAATTCACAAGTTCCATTTTTTACCCACAGATCATGTTTCATGTCATGTAACAGTATATTGATGAGTGAAAAATTTGCGACTGCCATCATGGTAAATTAATGGTGTTAGAAATAATGCTTTTTTTATGATCATGTATAGCGGTTTGTTGATACAATATTATTCTGTTCATTGGAAATACTTTATTCTAGTTGTCGTGGTATGACATGGAAATAACATGAATTAAATTTGATTTCCTTTTAGAAGTTATAGACTTCATCCGGGGACCTATTAAAGGCTGTAAAGCTTGATTTAAATGAAATTGCAGGCATATACTTAATAACTTTTTGTTTCAAATTGTATGTTTTAAATTATTTTTTTCTGTACTTTTAATAATCTTACATTCGTTCCAAATGTGGTAAATGCTGTACACATCTATAGTTGGTGTACAAATCAGAATACTATTTCCTAAATTTAATATAATACCTACTAATATTATAAATGTGATTGTAAGCTTGTTATGCTTTAACGCGAAAACTACTTAACCTGAACTAAACTTACTTAACTGAATCTTTGAACACATATTCTTGGAGCTATAAGAAGTAACATACGATCTAGATAGAACTTTTTGTGCCGGGAAAACGTTACATCCCTCGGGAACGCGGATGAAACCGCGGGAAACAGCTAGTAGCTTATATATAAACTGTTATCATATTTAATAAATAAACGTAAAAAAAATAATTAAAGTAATCAACATATTAATGGTAAAATTTTATTGAATTATTGTCATTATCGACCTGACCTGTTCCTCATCATTTAGGGTCAGCGCAATATGTATGCTTTCTTTCCATTTAGAGCAATGTATATTGCAAGAGAATTGGCAGGTTTTTTACGGCCGTTCGCCTGTATGACGCCAATTCTCTTTGGCAATGGCTTGTTTATCACTTGGTGCAAGATGTAAACTGTATGTCACCTTTAAGACATTCTAGAGATAGGTTGAGATGGTAGACTTAATGGCTGTTATCAACTTATCACTCAATTATACTAATATAATATTTTTATATTGTATCTGACTGTCTGTTTGTTTGTAAAGATTCCATGGGTAAAGAGGTGAACGGATCTTAATTAGATTTGGTAAGAAGATTGTATCTTGCGGAAGGACATAGGCTTAAATATATATTTTTTTTATACCACTTATGCCGACAAACAAGCAGACGGTCCACCTGATGGTAAGTGGTCACCGCCGCCTATGGACATTTGCTACAAATAATCTATTACTAAATTCAAAGAAAACTAAATGCTTAAGGTTTTCTTTACCAAATGTAGCACAAGTAGATAGCCAAATAATAATAGATGGGAGCCATATTGATCTTGTAAATAAAACGGTATTTTTGGGTCTTACATTAGACAATAAATTGCAATGGGGACCTCAGGTTGATACTCTAGCTGCTAAATTAAGTTCGGCTGCTTTTGCTGTTAGGAAAATTAAACAATTGACGAATGTTGAGACGGCCAAATTAGTTTATTTTGCATATTTTCATAGCCTCTTGTCCTATGGTATTTTGTTTTGGGGAGCAGCAGCGGATATAGAATCAATATTTATTATACAAAAAAGAGCAATTCGTGCAATTTACAGTATGGGTCCCCGTGAATCATTAAGAGATTTATTTAGGGAAATAAATATAATGACATTACCTTCACTATATATTTATGAAAATATAATGTTTATACGTAGAAACATAGGAATGTTTGAGTCAAAATTAGATATTCATAGTATAAATACAAGACAAAGGGAGAAGTTAGTTGTTCCATACTTTAGACTAACTAAAGTTAACAAGTCATTTCTTGGTAATTGTGTTCGATTTTATAATAAGATACCGCTTTCAATAACCAAAATGTCTGATCATAAATTTAAAAATTATATTAGGAAAGTTTTGAAAGAAAAAGCGTATTACAAGGTAGTTCATTATATTGAAGATAAAAATGTATGGAAATAGCTGCTCTCTGCACAGTGCACCTCTAAATCTCTTGTTTAAGTTGTAAGTACCTAATTATTGTTATTTTCTATTTTGTAGTCTTGTCATATTTTTTTTTTTTTTTGTTTTGTTTTTATTAATGTTACCTATAATAAGTATTTTGTAATTGTTAAATATAAAATTATGGAAAATTGAAATTATAAAATAGCCAAAAAGTCAGAATAGATAAAAATTTATATAACAAATAAAAAAGAATGTAACCTTGCTGAGTTTCTTGCCGGTTCTTCTCAGTTGAAGGCTGACTTCCGAACCGGTTGTAGCTTCAGTAACTTTAAATTTGACCTTCATAAGTGCCCTCCGAAGGCCTAAACTGAATAAATGGTTTTGAATTTTGAATTTTTTTGAATTTGGAACACTAGGGGCATCGCCAATGCGTTGTCGACCCAATGACGTGAAGTGGTTAAATCTCATGTGCCTGTAATTTCACCGGCCCCCTTACCTTTCTAACCGAAACACAGTAATAGAAGTGCACTACGGCTTCACGGCAGAAATGGGTAAGGTACTTCCCCGGACGAACTCTGCACTAAGAGCTCTACTACTCTAAAATATCTTGAAGGAGTGGAAAGGGGATGAAAATTTGTATAGACAACCCATAATTCCTCAACTTAGGGGTATGCAAATGCCTATTTCGTTTTGTTTAAGTTTTGTTTAAAAATTAAAGACATGCTTATTTTAGTTCCAAAATCCATCATTAGGTCTGGTTATAGTCTACTCTTCGTCCTGGGAATGCGGGTAAAATGGTGAGACAAAAGCTTACTACAAGCTAATACAAACTTCATCGGCGAGCCGCTTCACGGAGGATTCGGAGAGCTTGCCTCTCACGTGATTAGTAGTATTAGCGTAGCAAGCGACAGAGACAGAGCATAGATGCCGCGACGAAACAACCTCGAGCTATCATTTTCCTTACAATCGAGCCCCTGTTGATATTCAAGCGAGGTTCACGTAACGTAACAGTATGTCAAGTCAGAGCCTCGCCGGAAGCAGTAAGTGGTTAGTAAACAATCGTAACGCGTAGTCACCTAGTTCGTTACGTCGATCATTCGTTATTTTTCTCACGTACATTCGTTAGATAATCCATTTGAGCGATACTTTGCGTATCTTAGTATGTTTCCTTACTGTGCACTTTATGTTGGTTTATTTTTTTTATTTTATGGTGATTCAATAGAGTTCCTTTCTAAGTATTAAATTGTTAAGTTAGTATTGCATTAATATTGAGCAAATTGCACTTTAGGTTTGTACTTTAGTTTGACTTTTACTAAATCATTTTGTAATCATATTGTCGGGCCATACCTCGACTTTCACCGAAAAATTGCCACCTTATTCAGCTAATACAAACTTCGTCGGCTTATCTCTCACGTGATTAGTAGTATTAGCGTAGTTAGCGACAGAGACAGAGCATAGAGGCCGCGACGAAACATCCTCGAGTTAAGTGTCATTTTCCTTACAGAATCGAGCCCCTGCACGGAATTGGATGAAATCTCTATCCCTACTTTATCCCTATTAATATAATAAATGTGAATGTATGTTTGTTTGTTACGCTTTCACGCGAAAACTACTTAACCAATAATCATGATACTTTGTACACATATTCTTGGAATTAGAAGTAACATAAGATTTTGACAGGCCAGTTGGCTTGGTGGTTAGCGCTCTAACTGCCAAACCGAAGGTCGCGGGTTCGATTCCCACCCAGGACAAACATTTTGTGTGCATGAACATGTCTGTTTGTTCTGTGTCTGGGTGTAAATATCTATATAAGTATGTATTTAGAAAAAAAAAAAGTATTATATGTAGTATATCAGTTATCTGGTTTCCATAGCACAAGCTCTGCTTAGTTTGGGACCAGATGGCCGTGTGTAAAGAATGTCCCGGGATATTTATTATTTATTATTATTATTTTATCCCAGATAAATGTTACATCCCTAGGGAACGCGGGTGAAACCGCGGGGGACAGCTAGTCTGTCATTCAATGAATGAATACATAGGATAGCTATTTTATCGTGGGAAAACTTTAGATGCCCGGAAACTCGGGCAAAACCATGACGCTAAAGTAGTTACAATAATTAATTGCATTACATAAACCTCTGAAGATTTACGACGTGTAAGTTGATAACTACGTTTATTTATGCTCTCGGAAACAAACTAATAATTTCACACCACGCTGTGTTGCAAATAAAGTGTTCAGTGAATTATATTTTGACATACGGTAGATAAAATTTACGTAAAGCGTTATAAAGAAAAGATCATGTTTTTGAAACAGCTATGATTTTAACGAGGATAGTAAAATATTGAAATGTAATTCTAAAATTTTATTTATCACTAGTTACCATCCTACGGTTTCACTCGCCTTTTCGAGGAATCTAATGAATCCGGTCATGTATTCAAGGAATGGCATAGCGCCTATATCACTCGGAATTAGTATACCTAGCCTTCTACCAGTGCAAGAATAATTGAAATCAGATGGGTAGTTTTGCAGATTACGTCATATATCTAAACATACGAACAAAAAACTTCCAAATTTTGTCTTTATAATATTTGTATCGATCAGAAACCGCGCAAATGCACGTGATACTGACTAACGAAACTAACTGATAAAACCTCTCATTCCTAAAAATGTTCTACAGCGTTGAATAGCTAAAACTCCTTAGTTTCCATTACGTGTCGTTCTTCATACGGAAGAGTGAGACGGATACCGCTTTACAACGGTTTTTAGCTACCACGTTTATGAATACAAGCGCAACTGGGTTTAATTAGGTAATATTTCGTAACAATCATTGTCACGATGCAGCGACCGCGGCAACCGCATTGAGATTATTCGCCGAGCCTCAGTGGGGCATCGCTACTGTCAAACAAAAGAATAAACAGTCCCCTTATTCAGCTAATACAAGCTTCGACGGCGAGCCACCGCTCAGAGGCCTCGGAGAGCTTACCTCTCACGTGATTAGTAGTATTAGCGTAGTAAGCGTCAGAGACAGAGCATAGAGGCCGCGACGAAACATGCTCGGGTCGTGTTACAGAATCGAGGCCCAGGCATTAATAAAGCAACTATAGGTTACTAAAAAAATAGAAGAAAGTTACCATTCCTACGTAATCTACATATTCCTTAACTAGCTGTGCCCTGCGGTTTTACCCGCATTTATCGTATCATATATAGCATATAACCATTTACGAAAAATTCCGCGTCGAATGGTAGCAGTCACATCCCGATATGTTCAGTCGTTTTGAGGTGATGGTGCGTGTGAACTCTATTTTCCTAATATATGTTATATAGAAAAATAAGATTATTATCTGCTATAGTATACTACTAAATAAGTGACACATTTTTCAAGTTATAATTAAAAAGTAAGCATTTGTTACTGGTATTAAGTTTTTAATAAGGATTTTTTTTTCTCTTTTTAAAATATTATGCGTGAACACGTCTTTTTGCTTTGCCTTGTATAAATGTTATTTATTCTACTAATATTATAAATGTAATAATAATAATAATACTTTATTGTTCAAAAATAAATGTTGTTTACAAAGGTAGTTCATTAGCCTCCACACTACGATTCCCTGTGTCGTGAGACTAGTCTCTTTTATATTAACAATAACTATAATAAATATGAAATCTCATTTAAAATTGAAATGTATGGATCTTTGTTAGATTATCACGCAAGAACTACTATGCAGATTTACATGAAACTTGGCTTGTTGATAGTTTGTAACTTTTTTTAAGAATTAACACAGCATACTAACATATTTTTATTCCGCTAAAATTCCCGCGGGAACACGAGTAAAACCGCGGGGTACAGCAGTTAAATGGCTGAGACGGGTAAACGGATAAATATACATGACAAAACAACATGGGTTAGTTCTTTCACAAAATACATCAGGTATACAAAAATCCAGACCATAACTGAAAAGCTTGCCTTTTCAAAAATGATTACATAAACACATATAACATGTACTAGTACTGCTAAGAGTACGAGAAAGTGCGCTTATTAGATAATTATAATTCAACTCTAAACTGGTTTGTCAACGTTGTCAACAGAATGGGGAAGCAATCGTGCCATAGAACCGGAAAAGTGGAAAGGAAAAGTCACAATTACTGTGGAGAAATGCTTCAAATAATGCAAACGATTTTCTACAAACGTTGGCTTTAATAACCATTCTTATCCGACATTGCAATAGTCTTTGGTAATCCAGGGTTCAGTAATCAATGTACCGCGAAGACGCTATATCTAATGACGTTTCGAAAACCATTGAAATCTGTCCATTATCGTGGTTAATCAATTTACTTATCTCTAATCGACCTTCAATCTAAATTAAATCTTGTTCCCTAATAACATAATGATTAATATGCAATACAAGTAATCTTTGAAAGTTGGTTTGTGTAGTCATAAATATAGTATAATGCCACAGACGACACAGTACGCCTGGCAGAATTCTGGTCTAAACAAATTTAGCCAGAACGATCGACACGCAAAAAAAAAAAAAAAAAAAAAAAAAATATAGTCGCTAATCAATTGTTAATTAATATTATTTTTTATAACCTACGATGGACCGGAGAAAGCAATGCTATTAAGATATATTGTTTGTGTAGGGACTTTGCCATTTATGTTAAAAACGGTTTGTCCGTGATGCCGAGATGTTGATGTCGTTTTCTATAAAGGTTTTGTAATTTATCTGTGATGGTTCTTAGATGTATGTTATTTTTATAACTATCCATAATATGGAGAGGTTGTAGTCGAGAAAATAGAAGTAAACAGATCTTAAATAATTCATAGGAACATTCTACGAAAACCACCATAAATTAATTAGCCGCGTAGATCGTCATTAATATACCGCAAATAAATATAGTTAAAGTGTCTGTTTGTTATGTCAAAATACTTAACAGCTAAGATTGCATTACTGCTTACCATCAGTGATCGCAGTCAAGCACTAGTTTATATTATAAAAAAAAGCCTTTTAAAAAAATGCATTTGGAAGTTACTAAAAACTAAAAAAAAAAGACATAAAAGAATTTTAAAATGTTTGTCTATCTGTCGGTTTGTTGAACAGTTGGACTGATATTGACAGGACTTTCATTAGCAGAAAGCTGATCTAATAAGAAGTAGGTAACTAAGGGTTTTTATTCCGGGAAAATTTATCATCTCACATGAATACGTGTGATACCGCGTGGGAAAGCTAGTCTACAATAATAATATAATACTGTTACCCCGGAATTTATAAGCTTTAGAAAACGTTGATAAAACAACATTGCCTCGCCAGTAAGTACATCCACAAGCCTACGGGCTTCCGTACTACAGTTAATAATTTAGTTATTAAACTATGCTATTATGTGCAATTTAAATGTAAAGAAAAATGTCATAGATCGCAATTATAAAGCATTAAGGGTCATTATCGCTTGTAAACGCTGTGATTATGAATCATTACCAGTACCTATGTTCAGTTATCTGATTTACCGGGAGATAGTACACATAATGGGGTTTAAGACGTCTTTTGACGTAAGAATGTCATGGAAATAAATACTTTATGGCGTTTGAAATAAGGTTAATCTATTGATCTAAATAGGTAATTGTATTGATGATGTAAATCCTACTAATATTATAAATGCGAAAGTTTGTATGTATGTTACTCTTCCACGCAATAACTACGCAATGGTTTTGGATAAAACTTGGCACATACATAGAAAATGCCCTGGAATAACACATAGGATCCTTTTTGTGCCGGGAAAATGTTACATTACTCGGTAACACTGGTGAATCCGCGGGGGACAGCTATGTATAATAAAAAAAATCTAAAAGGAAGTTTTGTCTGATATACTAAGTTAAATAAGTACGTACTTACTTACAACCTAGTTCCCGAGGGAACTAATATATTCCCGGGATATATCCGAGTATCCTGTGTGTTCATCTAGGACATATTATATTTATGAGTCACACCAGTTTGCTTGATTCATTTTTATAATACTAGGTGATATTTGACTAATTATTTGGGCTATTTATTTCATACAGCCACCTACCTGACTCATAAATAAGCAGAGACCTTGAGCTATGGAAACCTGGTAGCTGATATCTGACTTATGTTATATTTGTGAATGTTTTTATGTGTAACAACCATTTAACCTCCGTAACAGCTGATTGAGCTTGATTTGGTTAGTGAAGAAGTTACTTTAAGTTATGGAATCGGATATTGTATATACCAGAAGCTCGATTCTGTAAGGAAAATTACACTAACTCGAGGATATTTCGTCGCCGCTTCTATGCTCTATCTGTTTCGTTTACTACGCAACTTCATGAGAAGTAAGCTCTCCAAGGTCTCCGTGAACGCGACGAAGTTTGTATTAGCGGAATAAGGAGCCAGGAAAGGGGAGCATCGTTTAGTTTCATTTTTCTACTGTTAGATAATAGTGAGTTCGACTACAATCCCACTATAGTTAGTGATTATGTAACCAAAGGTGATAAGCATACAGCCATAAAATAGTTCAGGATCGTGCAGCTGTCGGAACACATCGACAGGTTCTTGGAGACAGATATTCAACTTGAGGGTAGTACACAGCCAAGCGGGTACTACAAAGTACCCTTCCACAGTACTATGGTTTCTTTACAAAGTATTCCTTTCGGTGAAGGTTCAAGCTCATTGAAGAATCTGAATCCACGCCTTATATCGGCATTCGACATCACTACCAACGCGTTAGTTAATATACTAAATTAACACAGAATAAACACAAAGGTACATATACATAAATGTAACTGGTGGTTGATGATTTGATCACAGACTTGTCCTTCAATACTTTAATTATTCCATTCATAAACAGCGTAATTACAATCTCTACAAATATTGAAATCGTGACGGAGTAGCAGCCTTCATAATTATTTTTATTTAATTGCACTGCGTTTGATTCACCACACTTGCTTTATTGTCCATTAACAATTAAATGCAAGCGGCTAAAGTATTTAATTATTGAAAAAGGTAAAGTCGAATTCCATCACTTAAGCGGTCATTATTAAAGCCTTCATAAATATTGGTCACGATATAACCAATTGATTAATGTTCCGAAGCGAATAATATTGACAAAATGTAACTGTTTTTTTGCTCTTCATTGGATAGTATGGAAAATATCGTATGAATATTCTGAGTCATATTTTGGATGAGGAAAGTTTCGAGGTCCAACCTTTTTATCGATTGTTTTGAGGTTTGTTGTGGAAATTGATTGCCTTGTCAATAAGTAATTGAGGTAACTCATTATTTGTCATTTTATACCTAGTATTTGAAAAGTGTTTTTATTTTTTGTAACTGTACAAATACTTTCTTACGTTTAATTGTCACACAAAATGAACCTTATCGTTTGACACTACGGTCTATTATATTTAAACGATGTTTATTTAGCTATCGCAGTCTAGTATCATAAATATCAGACATTATCTCATAGTGGTGATATAATAAAACAGGAACTGTCAACATCGATAAAAAAACAAAAAAAAAAAACCATTGAACAGGAAACCGACCTAGTTTACAAAGATATGTATCAGATGCACGAATAAAAGAGATTTCATGATAAAAGCGAAAACTTAGCGGAAGTTAATAAACAAAAGGCAAACGAAGCCCCAGCATGCGAGAAGCAGGAAGAAAGATCACTCGTAGTTAGTTACGAGTCTGTGTGAAAAGGCAATTACAAAAATTATGTAATCCGATGAAGTGGATAGTAGTACGCCTTGAACTGAGATACTATCGAATACTCGACTGCGTTAATCGCATACAAAAGGTTGGTCTAGATTATAAATTAAAGAAATTTACCTTAGTCATGTACCGAAAGTGTATTGTACAGCTAAAAGTAACTTTTCGTGCTGCGTTTACTTCCTGGTTTTTTACTCGCCTATCGATTCATAATATCAGTTGCTAAATCACATGTTAATTTGGTAGCAAGTTCGGTATTAGATAATAATCTTTATATTCAAATTTGAATTGACAGTTTTAACGAGCGACTGATGATCGATGAGACATGTTGTTTTGACCTTCATAAATGCTCTTCTAGGGCCTGAATTTAATTTATAGCTTTGACTTTAATTTATAATGTCACCAAAAAATCGATACATTTAATAAAAAAATCTAGTTACAAATTGGAATTAACGATAACATTGCAAGGTTTATTGCATTATGCATATGATATTTCTTCATACATAAATGCTAAGTATACCAATGGTAACTACGAACGATGAGCAAACTGCCTAAGTACAGCTCGTACCATTCCACGCTCGATTTCCCGGAATGGTGATTAGAAACGTGTAATCGAGACATGTATCTCAAATCGATGTATGGTTACGTAAAGTGTGACATCGCAGCCAACATAATGTACTCGTAAGTTTCACTTTCGCGTGACTAGACTACTTACAGTTTCAATGAATGTCGTCCAAACGGTGCATGAGCGCACATCAACAAACATGTCCGATTATATAGGTATTGTATCGATTTTGGAACCGGTAATCGATTGCGAATTATCGATTTTGCCATATTGGGCGGACATTGGGCGAAGGCCGACGTTTTTGTGCTGGTACTTATGTTAGAATTGATGCAGTTTACGAAATGAGTGCAATTATTTATGCTAATACGAACGGTGTGCAATTCCCATTACATAGTTAGAGAACAATGAACGCTTAATAAATAGTGTGGGCGATTACATATCTAACATAGTTAACCGATGAATAACGATCTCAGTAATTTTTGAGCTAAGCTTATGTTATTATGCAAATTAGCGATCTATTTTCTGCTGGATAAGCTTTGAATTAATTTGTGCAAAGATATGTAAAATTTATAGACATGCATTTGTATGTATCACTTTTGTTCTTGACCTAGTTCAATCATGTGAAATGTCAAATGTTTGATCCATTATTTGAGCCAATAGGAGATTGGTGAAAGCATTTATCACGTCGGGTGATTGACACTAGTGGAGATAAATGCCATTGGTCCAAGGTTGGCCTCTATTGTGCACGTGTTGGTCTGACGAAGTGGTCTGTCATGCACTTACTTACCTTGTTAGTAGTTTTAATTGTATCTCAGTACGAGAGCTTGGAGCTTGGTTTTATCATTGCAAATACGTAGTAATAAAGTATATTTATGATAGTGGCTTGCGAACCAATTATAGAACAAAACAGCTGCAATTGTAGGTTTAAAATATCGTTTATAAAAAAGAATGTAGTATGAAAATACGTATGTGAGTTTTAATGAAAATTATTTAAGAGTTACTTCTTTATATTCCTTATTTACTGCCAAGAATTATACACGTCCGATGTAAGTTTTTTTATGTATGTAAATTTTTATTTTGCGTTGTAATATTTTGTTGATATATATCTTATTTTCATAATAGTATAGTTTGTCTTAAGTGCGAAAGCCCATATGAAGTTGGATACCTAACATATATGATATCATAATACTATTAATCAATAAATGAACCTAAATCGAAAAGCGATAAAGAACATTTTACATCTCATTCTTAACGTCAAAGATATTTTTTAAATCGGACAGACTACAAGCCGAAAATTTTACGAAATATTAAATTTAAAATAGACTATTATTTTTACACATTAAGTTCTCAAATCGCATTTAACTGACCTAGCAATTTAACACAGTAAAAAAATAAAAATGCGAGATGCAACTAAAAATGCAGTTAGCATTTTAGTGAGCTGACGAACTTGACCCAATGCAGCCTTCGTTTAATGTCCTCTCGAATTGGTTCCACAGATAACAGCATTGTAATATATCATTATTATGTCATTAGAGCGCCAATAACCAACTCTTTAGCTACTATAATACAGTCAATTTTGAATTGAAACGGTTAGGTATTTATTGCTTCTTCGCGAATTAAGGTTCTTGCACGTTCTATGGATGGAGGTCCTCGTCGTAATCGTTATCTATCATACATACCCTACTATACATTTTTATATCTTTGTTGTTTTATTAATTACTAGCTGTCCCCCGCGGTTCCACCCGCGTTCCCGAGGTTGGTAACATTTTCCCGGCACAAAAAATATCCTATGTTACTTCTAATACCTCCAAGAATATGTTGTACAAAGTTTAATGATTATTGTTTTAGTTTTCGCGTGAAAGCGTAACAAACAAACTTACATTCATATTTATAATATTAGTAGGGATACAAGGGAAATAGGGTTCCTTTGACGCACCTTCAGCTCAAAACTACTGTGCATATCGGGATGGGCCAATTTCGCCGTGAAGCAGTAGTGCACTTGTATTACTGTTATTCGGTTAGAAATATTACATTAACATTTATAATATTAATAGGATTAGAAAAAATGGCTACAAATGAGCTTAATTACTATGGATATTTTAGTATGTCTGTGGAACGATTCAGTTCGCTTTATCAATATAAAATGCTTTAATATTATTTGACACATTTTATTGTGAACAGAGCAACGAAAATGTTAAAAAAATATTTGTTTATTAATGTTTTAATGCAATATTAATTTAATACATAAAACGTTAAAACTAAAACTAATCCACCAAACAAACATAATTAGTTTAATTAATACTCTAGAAGTAATAGTATAAGAGTTATAAATAGAGGCCTTTGGTTAGTTTTTCCCCGCTATGCCACATCCCTACACACAGAAAAAGCATAGCTCGTAAAATGTTGCAAGCATTAAATTTGTTATGATTTGTGATGCGCCCTGTATCCATGTAATGTTCGCTCACCTTTACAGGTCAAAGATCTTCTGTGTAAGGTGGAGGAAAAAATAAGTAGGTATATTTTTTTATGTAAAAGCAACAGTCTTTTGTTCCACAATATTTTTTATCGGTAAATACACACTTGCAAGCTATCCACGCATCACACGGTGGACAAAAAATATTAGCATCTTTCATTTGTCATGTTACTGTGCAAATTTTTTACAGTATAATGACCTTTGCGGTTTGGGCTGTTTTCGCATTTTTGTTTATGGAAAACCTTCCAAGAGTTTAAGGTGCTTTGGAGTTTATTAAGGTAATGTACTGTGTTATTAAACTTGGCTTTTGCAGGTTAAAGATGAACGAAGAATATAGCATTACATGAATATAAGTCATTTCTATGGAGATCGACCTATTCTGTGCTCTAAGTGAATTTACATAGATTGCATATTCCTATTTGTTAGTTATAGAATTAAATATATATAACCTGTAATTATAGTTGTTAGTAATGTAAATAAATAAAAAAATTTTTAGCTTAATTCTTGCAAGCTGAATTAGAACCAATTCTTGATTTCAATAAAATATTGGTTTTGAATTTCAGATATAATAATTGTGTCTTTGAATTTTGTTCTTGTCTGTTAAGAAATCTTGTTGAAGTCAATTTTAGTATTAAATTGGCGATTAAATTCCAACAAGAAAACCGTTTATCAGGCAGCCCCAAAAACTAAAAGCAATCACAGATGCAGGAATTCCAAATGACATTAATAACCAAAATTAATATTTTATGCACTACGCTGTGTTGCAAGACTTATTGCATAGGTTGTTTAAAGGCGGTGCTTGCATTGATGAACTTCTATTATTGTTCATGAATTTGCATTAAATTTAAATTAGAGAGCCTTTTGGGCGGAATTGCTAGTGTTGCTGTCATAAAAAAATAATGTAATTACATGGTTGCGTTAGCAAACAGCCTATTTACATCGTAAGAGACTGTCTGATTTATATAATAGAAGGCAAGACTGCACGAGGATGTATGACTTGGTTCTATGAAGTATCTAATGAAAAAATAATCAACACAAGTCCATGAAATTAAAAAAAATGTTTATCGTAGAGACAAAGACAATAACGAGATAGACTGTCAGCTGATAGGTGCCTACT
Source organism: Habrosyne pyritoides (assembly GCA_907165245.1). NCBI lineage: Eukaryota > Metazoa > Arthropoda > Insecta > Lepidoptera > Drepanidae > Habrosyne > Habrosyne pyritoides. The sequence continues at coordinate 3,910,440 of OU015592.1, forward strand.
GTTATAAACTAACGTTTCGAAATGAGCTGTCCCAAACTAGTTCGGTCCGGGTGTGTATTTCTAATTTGCCTACACTAAGCAACAAAGAAGTTCTTTGCAACAGGCGCCTGCGAAACTACAAAATTGTTATCAAGGTCTCGCGGCGAATGCAGTGTTAGTAGCAAGAATACTCGTGACATTTTGGAATTTTGCCTTGTCTTGCCTTTTTCCCTAGTATGGGAATTGGATGGCAATGGAATTAGCTCTTCTACCAAAGAAGTAACGAGAATGGTGTTGATACTACTTAGTACATTCCTACGTATTAAATTAATTTAAAGTATGAGTTTAAGTACGTCAGTTTTCTACTATTATTTAAGAATTATCTTAATTCCATATTCATAATTTTGCAAGTTCTTAGACGTGAAGTGTGAAAAGTGATCATAGTTAATATAGAAGAATCAATTGGAAGATGATACAGAAAGTTAAAAGCTACATATAAAGACATTATGATCCATATACCTTATGGTAATTAAAATTGAGGAAGGTCTGAGAACTGTAGCAAAATTCAACAGTAACACCAAAGAAAATGTAACTACAAATAATACACAAGCGTGAACAGTAATAGAAGTTGTTATAACCGAAGGCCGCACGACACGAATTGTTCTTGCCAATGACGATTTGGGACAATTGAATGGCACCGACATAATTGCCCATTTTCGATTACATTTCAAGCATCGAAATAATGAGGATTTGGTAAATCATAGTAATTGTGAGGTGTTGCTTGTCCCTTAGTCACGATATTTAGATGCCGCAGCAAAATTGTTGGGACTCAGCGAGCTGTGTTGAAATGAAGCATTAAATCAAGTTTTATAAAGGGATTGCTCCATCCTTTGTTGGGTGATGGGAGTACACATAAAATTGCAGTTGTGACATTTTTCTTATCTTCTGCTCGCGCTAATTTAGCGTGTGATTAAGATTCTAATAGAGCTGCTTTTTCTTGAGCGATCTTGTCTTTATTGCTATGCATTTTATTATTGAGGGACATATTTTTTTGTTTTATAAATTTAGAGGAAATTTGAAGGAATATTTTAGTGTCCCAATATCTATATATATAAGGAGAATAGAGTTTCTTTGATGCACCATCATCTAAAAACTACTGGATCATCGGGATGGGACTGCCACCATTCGACGCGGAATTTTCCTAATGAATATAGGAAATATTATTATATCGATAAACGTGGGTGAAACCGCGGGAGACAGCTAGTAATATATTTAGCTTGTTCTGATGTTACAGTTAATAACAAAGGTCTAGAAGTAATTGTGTTCCTACAAACAACTTTCTTCGATTGATGGGTAAATCAGCTTCCTGTAGTTACGATAGCATTCACAATAGAAATTGATGTCTTTCTCCTTTATTTACGATTGGTTTTATGGTCCGATGCAATGTTACGACGATTTCTATCACAGTCGTGTTGGTGCATATAATTAAATTACCCTATTGTTTTTATTCATAGGATATCATGTTTATATAAATAATGGCTTGCAAAATGTATTCAAAACTGATTACTAAACTCAATGTAATTGCTAGCAGCTTGTGATGAACGTACCCAAGAACTATCTGTAGATACATAATATGAAGAAACAAGCCGATTGTCTAAAGTCATAGTATGATGCTATTTGGATGGTTGCTTCTTAGTTAGCGTAGAGTAAAATATCTGTAAATTCGTTTCATAGTATTGTACTAAGGACACCCATGTACAAGAACATATCTCTAGTCTGAGTGTTGGTGTTAAAAGTTTTAAAACACTGTGTGTCGTAAAGACATACATACATAGTTCCTACAGAGAAATATTTTAATTATTAATTAATCACTTTTGAATAGCACAGATTGTGTTTATCATTCATTTATTTTCTGTTACACAAAAAGGGTTGCAGATAAGAATTTCAAAGCCCGTCAAAGAAATTTGACTTCAATTATTTAAAAAAATGTATATCAGTAATCTGGTTACCATAGTACAAGCTCTGCTTAATTTAGGATCAGATAACCCAGGTCTTTTTTAAATATGCAAATTCGATTTCAAAACGCGTAATGAAGGATACAGTTAAAGTATACTGAAATCGTTGCATCACTATGATTGTAATGCAATAGCGAGCTGTATGGAAGTTGTGCGTTATATTTTTGTAAACTGACTACAGTGTGTTGAAACTGTCGGTTATTTAATTGGAGAATTAATTGTATGATGGCAGTGATAAGGTCTTCTATCCTTTGTTACCCTCACCAACATTTTGTGAATGAATGAAGCTTTAATCATCATCGACTTTTTATCCACCCAATCGTTTGGGCTCAGCGCAAAATCTATCCTTGGTATTTCGCAATTCGGGGCATTATAAATTTGGCAAACATTTTACTGCCAACCACAGCTCTCTTCGAGGCTATAACTTCCAAATCCACTCTACCTCTGAGGAAGTATTGTAACCATGGTGACGGGAAACAATAAACTTGTATTTCCAATATCGTAGTGACCATTCTCACTAGTAGAATATTTTATGTTGTCTTTCTGCACTACGGTGCTACCCGTGTGCCAGTTCCAACTGGAGTAAAGTTTCTGTAAATTTGTTTCTTAGTACACTGAAGGGCTTTGAAATTCTGATTCGCAACCTTTTTTGTGTAACGGGAAATAAATGAATGATAAACACAATCTTTTCAAAAGTGATAGATGAATAATCGAAATGTTTCTCTGTAGAAACCTAATTCAAAAGTTTGACTTATATCGTGTGTCTTTACCACACCCTGTTTTATATTTTTTTACACCCACAGTCAGAATAGAGATATGTTCTTGCACATAGGTGTCCTGGGTGAGAACCAACGACTTGTGCCGTATCAGTCAGAATATCTAACCTCACACCTGCCACTATTAAACTTCCTAACTGTTTATTATCTTTCTACGTGTATTCTATCTGGTTTAAACATGCGAAGTTATGCAACTTCTTCTTCCTACACTTCAACAAAGTCATTGTTACCCTCTTTTTACTTCTCTTTTCCATCCAAAGGAACGAAGATGATTGGTTTTAAATCGAATTAAAAGGAGTTTCTCAATTGTACCAAGTACAAATGTACCTTTTTGTATATTCAGTAACGAAATGAAAATATTTTTATTCGTAAAGCATTTATGAATAGCCTGACATTAACGCCAGTTCCGAAGTTTATTTTTACTCAGAAAAGCCGGCAATAAACTCGGCAAATATTCTTTTCAAATCGGACTTAAATTTAATAACAGCCAATTTATTTAGTTTCATTGACAATATTTCATACTTCATAATTTCTAAAACCCTATTATTTTCTTATTTTTTTTATTATTCCATATATTACTTATCTTCTATACATATAAATAAGCGAAATAGGATTCCTTTGGCGCACCATCACCTCAAAACTACTGAACATATCGGGCAGGGACTGCTACCATTTACGCGGATTTTATCGTAGATCGATAATGGCTATTTACGATATCGATATACGCGGGTGAAACCGCGGGGATCAGCTAGTATTATATAATTGTAAGCATGAACTTCTCATGTTGAACATTCTGACATAGATTCCACATTGTTGACATTTGAAGATGATTGTTATGTAAAGGTGGGCTACGTTCTTAGGATATTGTGTAAATTTTGTATTTTGTTTACTATTCAGTTATTGAAAATCATTAAAAATAAAGTTTATAATATAATTTATTTCAATTTTGAAGTCATAATTTTTTATAATGATATTTTCGGACTGCTAACATAATATGAGGGTCTCACACTAAATCGATACATACCAATGCAATATGGTATATGAAAACTATAAAAAAACAAATAACACTTACACTATTAAATAAAAATTTAGAAAGATTTCATAGTTTTTACTGGTGTTTTGCAAAAACGCCGAAAGCTTGGTGTTTCAGCAACAATGGTATGTACCGAAGTGGCACTTTCGATTTCGTACACTTTCACTCTACCTTGAGGCGAGGCAATGACCTGTATTTTAACATTGTTTGTGCAAGACCCTTTTTATTAGGGTTCTTCAAAACGGAAATTTATTAAAAATCAAGTCAATAACATGGTTAAATGAACTAATAAATGTATTTCTTTATCTAATTCCTATTTATTTCTAATATTCTATGAAAAGATTCTAGTTGCGGATTACTTATGATAAGCACTTTGAAAAATCTTTTGTGTTATTTATGTAATATTTTATATAGTATCTAAGCAATACATAATATTTTTTTTAAAAGCTAAAGCGCGTCTTAAATATTTATTTTGATGGTAAATGAAAGATAACATAAAATAATTCCAGCAACTTTGCACCAATTTGTAATATAAAAATAGTAATATTTTTATTTGTAACAATTGCAGTAAAGTTTAATTAGAAATTTGTTGATAACGATCATAACGAAATTATTGTAAAGTTATGAAATTATAACACAATGTAACCAATCGGAGTATTAGTCATAATGGTTATTGCTTTAGAATTGTTAATGAAATTAAAGTTGCACACACGTTAATTGCATGAAAAATGTGAAGTATATTTAAATATATCGATAAGATACTGGTCGTGACAGACGTGTGGTATCGTGCAATTGCATATCTCATATATTTTCGCTTTGCAACATAAACAAAACACCTGTTTTCCAAGGTCAGACTGGTTCCATTTTATTGCTTAACCAGAGCTAGACAAGCGTTTGTAGGCATCTTGATATTTTAATTGGGTCATGCAATACTATTATTTTTTTATATCTTAATATATATATTTCTTGTGTGCGTGTGTATGTGACTGAACTCCTCCTAAACGACTGGACCGATTTTGATGAAATTTTTTGTGTGTGTTCGTGGAGATTCGAGAATGGTTTAGATTTACAATTGGACCCGGTAGGGGGCGCTGCGATCGAAACCCTGAATTTTTGTATGGACTTATTTTGGCAGGACAACGTCTGTCCGGACAGCTATTATTTTATAAAACTCTTTTTTAGAGAGATATAGCCAATTTAGGTATTTAGGGACGTTGACGTTGTATTGACGTAATAGTGCTCATTAACTAATGGTAAGAAAACTACTATCTAAAAAAAAACATGGGTATTAAATAGGTACTGCTCTTACTTTAATTTTGTATTTCAGAAAAAATACCTTATAATACTATAGCTTAGCTATTTTCTATTCTAATTTTCTAAACTTTATTATCAAATTTCGGAATATTTGTAAACAAAGTTTAGAAAACCAACATGAACAAGCATATTTATTGTCTTTTTTCGTAATGGCTATTTCATTATAATAAGATAATATTTATTATTATTTCCAAGAGAAATACAATACTTAAACATAAAAAAATAAGATTTCCTATGTACACAATTCGAGAATATAAAAGGAAAACACCTGAGCATAAGATTAATGATGCGAAGTTTTAGGAAGTAAAAAATAATCATCCAAGTCATAAAATGGTCCAATGACATTTGATGCACTCTTTTATAGACAAGTATAAAAAAACATCGATCAATTTATGATCTTAGTCCCAAAGCCAATCAAACAATAAACTTTCGATAAAATAATAATTTTGATACAGAATCTTTTGATCCGACTCAAGCTTCGATAAAGCTGAAACAGAGCACACATTTTCTTCCCATTAGCACAAAATTCTGCCTTGAATGGTCTTTAAGTTATCATACAACCGTAAATGTCGGAGCTCATTGTCAATATTGGTGTGTCAGGACCCGACGACCTGAGGGTATTGAACTGAGAGAGGATGCATACCAAAGCTCAGGTAAAAGATAAAAGTTTGAAATCTCATGTCGATGGTTTTGGGATCATCGTTTAAGAGGATCCTAATTTTACACCGCACGTAATGACTATAATTATTTTGTGTGACACCAATGACAGATATCATAAACAAATCAAGCAGTCGACGACAACTTAATGCATGAGAATATCTGTAGCCTAGTTACCTCCATTGCGACATTATAGAAATGGTAATGAGTGAAGACATTAACTAAAGACCAACAAAAACAAACGGAGTTGACCCGCAAAGTATCTCACGTGGGTTACACAAGAAAGCAATGTTCCTCGGAAGTGAACGGTTCCGCGCCGTAATGACAACTCAAACAATAGTGTTAAAAACCATCCAACTCTAAGCATTAAGGTTAAAGAGCCTTGCCGAGTTTCTATTGTTGCTCGTCCTACACTGGAGGTTGAAGCAATTAGGCAATATTAGGAGTGAAGAAGGGAAACCTTGGATGGAGAAAATGAAGTAAACAGCCGACGATCGTGCCGGCGCGGCTTCATTAATAAATATATCAGATAATTATAAAAACAATGTACCATTAATCAAGACGTGAAGATTTAAGACCACGTAAATTGATAAAGCTAAGCATTGTGCTGAAGCTTATTCTAATCCGATTAGAGTCTAGACTTCGGAACAAGAGACAATGACACGGTGTAACAAAGGCTTGCAAAAAGTCTGTTATTATATACGACGCAATCTATACCATTCATTCCGGCGAATTGGGACACAAAAATGTTATTAACAATGAAATCTGAGACTTGACGTTCGACGATGGTGACTAATTTTGTTTAACTCTATAAATCGTAAAATTTTCACGGTGTCATCTAATTGCTTTGTACTGGCTGTTAGATAACTAGGTCAAACGGATGATGCTGTAAATAATAACCAATGTTATGCTGGAGAACTGTTTAAGTGGCCATTTAATAATTACATTTAACGCACAATTACAATTGCAAAAGTGGTAATATAATCGCTGCACATTATAATAATAATGTTAACGCCGAAGACGATCAGAATGCCGATTGTTATCCTTCAGCATTACTATGCAAATTCGTTTTATAGTTTCCCTATTCGAAACAATTTTCTATTTGTCAACATTTGCTTTGTAAAAATCATCAGATTTTGGGCGTGACGTCTCGTTGCTTGCATTCAGTAGGTCATTGTCACTCAAAGCGTGCAGTCATTATTATTCGGTGTGAAATTAGCCGTAAAACATTTCCATTATATATTATGCAACTAGTTTTCGAACAGTTGTTGAACTCCTTGCGTAATTTTTTTTCGATTTGCAACGAGATCGCTCTCCGTTTCCTTAATTTAAATGCGATGTGTAATTTAATTATAGTTTCAATATTATTTACAATAAAATTGTCACGTATTTTTTAGACTTTGTAATATTTTTGTTTGCCTTCTTACTATCTGCTTACGTAAATTAAATCAATGACAATAATTTAATTCCATCCAAACCAAAGTCAATTAATCAAAACTGCACCAAAGGGCGATTTGCGTAAACCTAATAATTTTCGATAGTTGTAATTGGATTAACTATTTATTTTTAAAAAAATATATATTTTCAATAAATATTAACATACCATCAATCAATGCAGCTTTCCTGGAGTCTCCCGTGGGAACAGCTGTTGCAGCAGAAATGAATAGAAGCGTAGCAATAATCCTTGCACTGACACCCATTTTAATGTTCAACACGATATCTTTTTTTAAAAAATATTTTTAATTCACGTTTTCAGACGCAACTATTTCCCGCGATTGTCCGGTAAAATTTGCGTCCGTTACACGTCCGCAACCTCCCGCTTGTCGACACCGACTGAACTCTTGTGCGGTACTTTCTAACTTTAAGCGTCTGCGCAACTGTTTGTTGCACCCGCATCGCACGCATGCGTTGTCCTGCGTTACACTATCGGATTGCGCTTTTCTATTTCTAATAACTGTTAATGTTTATATTGTAATAGAACTACTTATGACATTTATATATTGTCAACGCATTGGACGGCCCAGTTTGACAGGCTAGTTGGCTTGGTGGTTAGCGACTCTGACTGCCACGCCAAAGGTCGCGGGTTCGATTCCCATTCAGGACAAATATTTGTGTGGTGTGTCTGGGTAAATATCTATATTAGTATGTATTTAGAAAAAATGTAGCATATGCAGTATATCAGTTATCTAGTTTTCATAGTACAAGCTCTGCTTAGTTTGGCATTAGATGGCCGGGAGAATGTTTATACGTTGAAACATAGGAATGTTTCAGTCAAAATTGTACATCCAAAATACAAAGGGAGAAGTTAGTTGTTCCATACTTTAGACTAACTAAAGTAAACAAGTCATTTCTTGGTAATTGTGTTCGATATATAATAATTTATAATAAGATAAAGCGTATTACAAGGTAGTTCATTATTTTGAAGATAAAAATGTATGGAAATAGCTACTATAGCACAGTGCACCTCAATTTTTTTTGTTTTAGTAGTAAGTAATTATTGTTATTCTCTATTTTGTTGTCTTGTTGTTTGTTTTTTTTTTTGTTTTTGAATTTTAACTATATTAAGTATTTTGTAATTGTTAAATATATAAAATTTATATTATAAAATAGCCAAAAAGTCAGAATTGATAAAATTTATATAAAAAAATATTAAATAAAAATAAAAAAGAATGTAACCTTGCTGAGTTTCTTGCCGGTTCTTCTCAGTTGAAGGCTGAGTTCCGAACCGGTAGTAGCTTCGGTAACTTTAAATTTGACCTTCATAAGTGCCTTCCGTGGGCCTAAACTGAATAAATGGTTTTGAATTTTGAAAGAATGTCCCAGGATATTTACTTATTTATTTAGTTAGCTTGGTGGTGAAACTCGGGCCGTCACGCTCCAGGTTGTGGGTTTGATTCCACCCTGGATAAACATGTGCACGAAAGAGTCTGGGTTTATATATTTAAATAAAGCATAATATTGAAAATATAATAATAATAATATATCTTTATTTCTCAAAATAATTACACAAGGGTGCAGAAATGTAATGCTATGTAAGTTGTTAATAAAATTAAAATAAACATACTGCAGTTGCGACTACTCTCATTACTAGGCAAAAATAGCCTGTATTAATGAAGAGCAGGCCCATGCCTCTAGAATAAATTGAACACGATACAACATTATATTAATATGTGACATATTTGTGTAATATACAAAATTATTTCTAATGTTAATATTTAAGAAAATAAATTTAATATGTTGGATTATGTAGTCTGTTGAGTGTTGTACGAAGGTGCAGTGCTATGTATGTGTGTGTGTGTGTGTGTGTGTATGTGAGTTTGTTGGTGTGTATAATTAAGTGTGTGTTTGTAAAATATATAAAAGTAGTATATTGTTATTATTGTGTTATGCTTATTAGATGCTGTGTACAGTTGTAATTGGACTACAGGTTTATATAATGTTAATTATCTAGATTTTTTCCTGTACGACCCTCTAAAGGGAAAAAACAACACTAACATGAAAAACAAAGTAAATGACATCCACATAGCAACTATTAACTGTCGATCTCTTAGAACACCTGAAAAACTTCAAGAACTAGAGCCGGTTCTATTGCCAGCGTTAAAAATGGGATCTCATTTTCGGAAAACCCGAAAACCCTAGAGACAATGTTGCAACAGTTAGCGAAAGAGAGTGAGAAAACAGACCTGTCAATGAACGTAACAAAAACAAAAGTAATGTCAAACTCCTCAAAAACAGAGCCCATAACAGTAAATAATGAAGAAATAGAGTATGTAAGGGTGTATGTGTATTTGGGACAGTTAATATCTACTGAGGAATGTATGCAAATAGAAATAGAAAGAAGAATAGCTAATACTTGGAAGAGATATTGGTCACTCAGTGAAGTCATGAAGAACAAAGATATGTCTATGAGGAACAAGAGGAGAGTATACAACATGTGTATCCTACCATGCTTTTGGGCATTGACAGAAGAACTGGCATGAAAAATAAAAAATTGTCAGAATGGAATGGAGAGAAGCACAATAGGAGTTAAAGGGAAATACCGAGTTAAACTAAAATGTATCAAAAGCAAAACAACATTTAAGAATGCATACACAACATACAGGTGCTTAAAGTGGAGATGGGCTGGCCATATGATAAGAGAGAAGAGGGAGAAATGGACGAGACTAATAACTGAATGGCAACCACGAGATAGACCACGAGATAGCAAAAGAAATAGAGGCAGACAAACTAAAAGATAGGAAGACGACATCAGAAAAATAGCAGGCCCAATATGGACCCGCATAGCGAAAGATATAATAGAGTGGAAATCTTTAGAGGAGGCCTATGTCGAAAGACAAGTTGCAACGTAGAAACGACCGTTTATCGATACCTATTTTTAGTACATAAAAAAAAAAAAAACCTGTTATAAAGTAAACATATTTGTAAGAAAATCATTGTAAAAATTAGTTCAGCAATAAAGGCTATTTTATTTATTTATTTTTTTTATTTTATTTTTTTAATTATCTAGATTTATAAGTAATACTCAATCTGTTGTCTGTTTCTGTACCTATAAAATAAAATCAAAATAAAATATGTTATATAGAACAAAATAGCCGTGTATAAATAATGTCACAGGTTATTATTTATTTATTACCTAAAGCATCGGGTAGTGTTATATTGATCTATTAGTTAAGGTAGTTTTATATTTGGAACTAAAAATAAAATTCACAAACAACCTTTGAAAATATTATGGTTATTTATGACAGCCTTATTTAATTTTATGGTTGTTAATCTTGTAAACAAGTTTTATGATCTGAATTTAAGTGCATTAAGGTGCAATTTGGTCTGTCATCTCTCAAAATAATATCGTACTAATATTAAAAATCCGATGTGAGAATGGATGAATGAACCCATCCATTTTAAATTTAATTTAATTAAAAATTATTTTATTCAGACAACAAGGATAATTTTTGAAACTACAATAAAATAAATATGTACATTAAAATAACATTCTGTTTCATTATTTTTTAGCAGACTTGATGATAAGTGGTCACAGTTGCCTTTAGACATTTGCAACTAACTCCAGGGGCATTGCCAATGCTCAGTTTGTTTGTTACAATTACACGCGGTCACCGCCGCCTATGGACATTTGCAGCTCCGGGGGCATTGCCAACGCTCAGTTTGTTTGTTACAATTACAAGCGGTCACCGCCGCCTATGGACATTTGCAACTCCAGGGGCATTGCCAATGCTCAGTTTGTTTGTTACAATTACAGGCGGTCACCGCCACCTATGGACATTTGCAACTCCATGGGCATTGCCAATGCTCAGTTTGTTTGTTACAATTACACGCGGTCACCGCCGCCTATGGACATTTGCAACTCCAGGGGCATTGCCAATGCTCAGTTTGTTTGTTACAATTACACGCAGTCACCGCCGCCTATGAACATTTGCAACTCCAGGGGCATTGCCAATGATCAGTTTGATTGTTACAATTTCACGCGGTCACCGCCGCCTAAGGACATTTGCAACTCCAGGGGTATTGCAAATGCGCTGTTTCTTTCTTAATTTTTCACGCAAAAACTACTAAGGGGATTTAGATTAAACTTGGCACATATATACATACCTACTAATATACGAGTATAGGTACTTTTTATCTCGGTCAAATGTAACATTATCAAAGAACGCGTGTGAAACCGCGGGGGACAGCTAGTTTTCAATATTATCACAATATTTTAACTTTTGATGACAGATTTAATGTGGGTTGTCAAAATAACAATATTGTTTTCGGTCGAGTACACAAGGTTATGGGAATTTTGAACCTAAGGCCATTTTGCGCTCTTGTATAAATTGTCAGAAGTGGTTAGCACAATTCTTGTTACGTTAAAATTAGATTATTATATATATATTGTAAATTGCCTTAAAAAGTATATCTACCTGTCGCAAAGTGCACAATAAGTAAACTTAATCTACACCAGCTTTTGCCTGCCTACTTTGTTACTGCCTACCTGTGTACTTTGGTACATACCGATACCCTACTGTGTTTTCATTTCCCGTTTACTATATTATTCTATTTAAATTTCAGTCTAAACTATTGTTTAATTGAACTGATTTAGAATTAATATTAATCCCATTGATTTATTTGCATGCCTACAGTATCGAAGGCGAAACATCTCTTAATTAACCGTCGGCATCTTAATTACCTTGTTTATACCAATAATTTCATTTCGATTTTCTAGCTTATATTGATACTGATTTCCATCGTACAAGCAAAGCTTAGTTTGAAATCAGGTAGCCCTGTATAAAAAAAATCCCAGAATATTTGTTTATTATTTAGGACATCACTATAGTATGTTTTCATACATATACTATTTTGTGTCGATATGGGCATGCACAGTTCGGCTCATCTAAGTAACGCTCGGTTCTTGTCGCATCGTCGCCCTGCAAATACTTCGTTTTCGCTTTATGTACTGTCCGTTTTTTTTTTGTCGGCTTATAAGGGCTATATTGCATTTTGTTAATTAGCCCTTGAACTTCGTTAAAATATTTTTCAAATCCGACTGGTACTTCTAGAGACTTGTGCGATTAAACAAAAAGAAAAAAAACAAACGGACTTACCTTTCAGAGTAGAAGAGTTCTTAGTGCAGAGTTCTTCCGGGGAAGTAATACCACCATTTGCAGGGACAGCAACGCACGGACCCCTGGTATTTCAAAAACCATAAGCGAGGTCATTCTCGCAAATCTCCTCGAAATACCACTTACCATCAGGTGGACCGTATACCTCCCCCCTTTATTCAGCTAATACAAACTTTATCGGCGAGCCGAATCACGGAGGCCACGGAGAGCTTATCTCTCACGTGATTAGGAGATTAGCGTAGTAAGCGACAGAGACAGAGCATAGAGACCGCAACGAAACATCCTCGAGTTAGTGTCATTTTCCTTACAGAATCGAGCCCCTGTTTATCGATTACCAAGTGACATAAAAACCTTCAGCTTTATTATATTACATAGTATAGATTACTGAATGCTTACTAAAACAAAATTCTGTGAATACAGAACTGTTGTCGCAGCTTTGTAGCTAATAAACAGAGCGTGTTCAAGAATTTTGTATAAAAAATAATGCCATTAACCTGCTTTTCATGGATAACTGGACGATGAATATAATTATGTATTATGTAGAAATAAAAACGTGCTGTCTGATCATGAGCAGGCGCTCATGATCAGCAACATAGGCATGTTTGTACGTTACGAGCAATGATATCAATCTGGTTACGAGGTTCAAAAGACTTTTTTTTTATTGCAAATTATATAAAGAGAGTCGCTACCGTTCTCGAGATTTTTATGCAAAGGGAGGTAATTTTCAAAAGTCTTTTCTTAACGGATACCTATATCTACTATTATATACCAAATTTTATATGATACTAGCTGACCCGGCGAACGTTGTTTTGCCATATTTACTTTATTATAAACTATACATGAAAATTCATCTGACTTCAATTATTATACTCGATCTTGCAACCCTAATGCGGATCTGTGGATGGAACAGAATAATATAAAAATCGTGATCGACCCCTATTTTTAAATAGGGGTTGATCGTAGAAGGGTGAAAATTTGAACGTATGTACCACCTACGATTCAAACTTAATTAATATTAATTTGTATTTTTATACAATGAACAAAACTGAAATAAAAATTAAGCTTTTCAGTTATTCCAAGTGAACGAACAATCTTATTTTAGTTGTGTTTTCTGAGATTTCGTGACTAATCAGTACTAGCTGTCCCCCGCGGTTTTACCCGCGTTCCCGAGGGATATCACATATTCCCGGGATAAAAAGTAGCCTATATGTTATTCCAGGATATGCTCTATCCATGTGCCAAGTTTTATCCATATCCGTTTATTATTATTTATTTATCTGTGTATTTATTTTTCATTTTGTAACATAGCCTATAGGCTTTGTTTGACCACAATCCCACCGTGATAACGATGTGACCGAAAATGGTAAGCAGAACTGGCTCTCAAGTGCAGTTTCTCCGATAGACAACTCTCTTCAGCATTCAACAAGTGATATAAATAAATTTAAAGGAATTATGAAGTAAATACTTACGATGATGTGCTTTTTAACGAAGTACTCAGGAATAACAATACTATACCTAACCCCTTAACTTTTACCCTGACTTATTTCTTTTTTTTTTGGATTTCTAGATGATACTTGTCGGCCCATTAGGCTTGGTGGTTAGTGACCCTGACTGCAACTCCACGGTTCGCTTCCCTACCAGGACAAACATTTCTGTGCATAAACATGTCTGTATGTGTGTTTCTGTAGTAAATATATTCGTATGTATTTCTAAGAAAAGTCTGGATGCCATATAGTACAAGAAAGAAAGAAAACATTTATTATGGACTCACACAGCATCAACATAGACAATTTCATTGACATCACAGACTACACAAGCAGTACATTACTTAATTTGCGATTAAACGTCTGCGTGAAGAATGTCCCGGGATATTTATTTATATTTAAAACAGCAAGTGTGAAACAACTAAGAATTCGTAGACAGTTAAGTTATTGCAATACCTGTAACACTTTTGTTTTGCTTGCAACATTGTGAGCCTATTTCGGAGGCTGTTCGTCGAACCGTTAAGTTTACACATCCTTCGCAGCCGAATCTATTTAATAACCGTGAGTTTATTGATCTGTTGTTAGTTATTAACTATTTGTTAAAAAATAATAATGTAAATTAATAAACAGTATATGTTAGTGATATTATTAGTAACTAGCTGTCACCCGCGGTTTCACCCGCGTTCCCGAGGGATATTGCATTTTCCCGGGATAAAAAGTACCCTATATGTTATTTATATATGATATTTTAGGATATGCTCTATCTATGTGCCAAGTTTCATCCATATCCGTTTAGTAGTTTTTGCGTGAAAGAGTAACAAACATACTTATATACAAATCTTTCCTCTTTATAATATTATCATAGATATAGATTTATTTTCTTAACAATGGTTTACGTCTAAACCTTACCATGAATATATTAATGTTTTAACATATAATATAATGTTAAATAAGTAAGCTTAAATTAATAAGGTATACATTTTTTATTTGTCCTCTAAAAAGGGCAAAGTGTGCAGAATACTTACTTAATTAAGTAATGTATCTTTTTAATTTATTTATGTATCTTCTTGCCGGAGTTCATCAACATTATCATCTGTGTTAAATTAAGGCAATTATTTATACTTACGTCAAGACTGACTACCGTTTAATTTTCGGTTAATATAATTAACCGTCGTATAAACTATAGAATTAAGTTGGTGAGCTGAAGCCTAAATTTCCGATGTAAATATTTTTTTTGTACATTGTTGTTGTTGCACGCTCAGTTTTCTCATGAAAAACAACTTAATATATTTATATGATTCTCTTACAATTTGATAATCACTACATAGTATAAAACAAAGTCGCTTTCTCTGTCCCTATATCCCTATGTGTGCTTAAATCTTTAAAACTATGCAACGGTATTTGATGCGGTTTTTAATAGATTGAGTGATTGATGAGGAAGGTTTTATGTATAATACATGTGACATCCCACGGGAACGCGGTTAAAAATAAAAATAAAATATTAAAACAAACGGGAAAGCGAGCTCCATATTCGGCCTCATTTTCACTTACCACCAGGTGAGATTGAGGTCAATCGTAATCCCGTCAAAAAAAAAAATAACTTAGATGTAAATATTCCTTTGAGACATCATTTGATAAATGATTACTGATATTAAATTTGTAAAACAAATATTGTGCATAGCTCTATCTATCGTTGACAAGAAAAACTACCAAACTATATTTGATAGGTCCGTCAAGCTCAAAAAAGTTCTGTTATATGATAATAGATGGTGTTTGCAGTTGTGTTAATGTAGTATTAGTAACATAACAGATGGCGCTAATGTTTATTGTATCATTACGCCATCTAGTGTTGAGTAGCAAAACTATAATTCAAGTACTGTTATAAAATTTCTTAGTTCATATTTTAGTCGATAGATGTCGTGCACAATCGATACTTTTTCATATTGAACTTTTCTCGTACGTTTTTTTTAATGCGTTTAAAACGGTATGCTTCTAATAATCATATTATTCCACAATGTGTTGTCATCTGGTTTGGCACGTAAGTACTGGTCTATATCTCAAATCTCAAGCTAAATAGGAATAAAATAAGGTTTTATTTTGTCTGTCTATTTTGCGATGTTTTCACCATAGTATTGAGAATTTACTTCAAAAGTTTAATGTTATATGTTTGCGGATACATTTTTTTATTCCACTCAGGCAAAACCGGGGCGGGTCGCTAGTCATTCATATTGTTTATTAATTCCCCAGTACTTACTAGAATTGTCATTAAACAAATTATACCACACATTATTAAAATATTAGTTTCCAACAAAAACGCAAGATATTAGACAGTTAAAAGATACGAACATAAAAATAAATACAATGATCTGATCCATTTCAAACTGATTTTTTCGTAGACTAAACCAATGGAAGGTAAACAATCTTCAAAGAACTTGGCACCTGCGTGTGTCAATATGGAAAACTAGTATTTTTTATTATTTATTCTTATCTCTGTATTGGTTCTTGTTGCTATGAATGGAAACAGGACAATACAAGATTAACGTACAAGTTCTTCTCTTTGCTAACTATAATATAATTTGTACCTAACGCCTTGTTTTTTGACAGAGCTTTGACTTAATGGGTATAAAAGTTCGAGTCTCTAGATCAGTGGTGAGCAAACTTTTTTAATGGGGGGCCACAAAGTTTAAGAAATTCTAGAGGAGGGCCAGAATTCTTACGCTCCGTATTACGCAACACATGAACTACGCGGCTAGTTTAGCTTCACTTATAGGTTATGCATCTATTTTTCTACTAAGTACAATCTACTTTATACTTCTCGACCGTCAAAACGTAGTTATAGTGGGCCATTTACTATCCATGTCGATGGATCCTCGGTGGGCTGGAGTTGGCCCACGGGCCGTACATTGCCCATCACTGCTCTAGATGAATTAAAAGTGATAACTTAGTTCTTCGGTAACAACAGCAAACTATTGCCATTTTTTTTAATTGCACGTTCGAATTCACTAGATGTCCTTACAGTCCTTTGTGCTGTTATAAGAATGATATGTTAGAAGCGTAGAATACCTACTTCTAGTCTTGCATTTCTTCAGATAGTTATCTAGTGTTTAATTATATACCTATGTTTAAAAGTAGTAAAAGTAGATAATCTCTTAAGGCTTCTATCTACCTGACTCTAACTGATGAGATCTAGTTCCTATAACATAGGGTATGCTAACATAGGGACCCGTTGTTATTGAATTTCATAATCCTAAAGCATTTGTATTTATGTCGTATAAGTTTCTAACTCTTCGATTTTAAAACGTCATTTACATGGAAAGTTTAAATAGCCATAAATTCTGTTGAAAAGAAAAAAATGGAAAGTGTGTTTCTGGCCAGTGCTTCTCAGTTGAAGGCTGACTTTTATAGTTGAACTAGCTGTCCCCCGTGGTTTTACCCGCGTTCCCGTGGGATGTCACATGTATTATACACAAAACCTTCATGTTTAATCAGTCTGTCTATTAAAAAAACCGCATCAAAATCCGTTGCGTAGTTTTAAAGATTTAAGCATACATAGGGATATAGGGACAGAGAAAGCGACTTTGTTTTATACTATGTAGTGACGATATGGTTTATATATTTGATTTTTGAATTCACACCGATATTTAGGTTGCAATTGTTTACATTATTTTCAATTACTAGTCGTTTAACTGAATACATCAATGGGACGAGCAAGGACCTGTCTGAATCATCCAATAAGTACAACAGCTAATGATATTATGCCTAAATACGAGTCGTTTTATGTAATCTTCGATTATCGAGTTTATAATGGACCGTAAAACAATATTGTAGTACAAAGTTAAAATTATAAAATACTTTAACTTTGCATTTTTATTTTTTGGAGATTTTTGTACTCATAGTTGTAAATGTTACTAATACTATAAATTGGATATTCAGAAATAAATATTTTATTTCACTTCATTTCATATAGTTAAATCATTAGATAGTTTGTGAAGAAGGATGTACGGATCTTTGTTACTATTTCACGCAAAATCTACCTGATGGTGTGGATAAATCTTGACACATAGATAGAGCATACCCTCAAATAACATATGGGATTCTAGCTGCCTCACGCGGTTTCACCCGCCTTCCCTAGCTTTGAACAGCATATTTATTTATATAGAATCATCAGCCTAAAAAACTTTTCATTCAACACTTGAAGGGGGGGAGGGGGGGGGGGGGGGTGGCTTCAACCCTTTACAACCCTTTTTTCGGATTAAAAAGTAGCCTATGTCGTTTTACAGGCTATAGTAAAATGCTGATGCATTTGGGTGAAGCTTGGCACATAGACCATGCCCTAGAATAACATATTAGATATTTTATACCGGGAAACTGTAACATTCTTCTAAAACGTGGGTGAAACCACGGGGGACAGCTAGTATAATATGATAAAGGATGGATGTAAATATCCGTGGTTATTTGTTACTCTTTCACGAAAAAAATACTGGACGGATTTGGATAAAACTTCAATACATATAGATAGAGCATGCCCTAAATATCAAATAGGCTACATTGAATCCCAGAAAACTGTAAGATTTCATCGGAAAGCGGATGAAACCGCGGCATACAGTTAGTAGTTATGGTTGAACAAAAACAAAGACAAAAATTATGTGAATGCATAAATTTATTTCATTTTAATACGTACTTAAATCATGTACTTATAGTTCAGATGCAGTAACAAAATTCATTTTACACAAATGCTGGTGTGTATGTACATAACATAGGTAGTAGTCACGTGGTATCAGTTCATTTATTTACTAACAACTAACGGCACATTTTAATACATATTTATAACTAATTAATGCATAAATAAGCAACCTTACTAAGGCTAAAAGTCTTTCTTGGCTAAAATGGCAATAATCTGCCATCTAATAATACTCGAGATATCATACAGTGGAAAATAATAAAAAAAAATGTTAATGCTTCGCATAGAAATACACAAGATTCACGACAAACTAAGAGAGACATTAGTATAATTTAATAAATAATTAATTACAAATAAATTAAGTCATTTTTAACGAGAAATCGAAGGCGTTAAAATAACCAGACGTAACAGTTAAGTACAGAGGAACTGAACAGATAGACTTACAAAACTAAAACTTTCAATAAATTAACGATTAATATCTACAGAATACTAAATATCACAGAGAAAGTACCCAATACTTAATCAACAAAACATTGTTTCGTCAAGCATTTCAAAAACATCTCGCGTTACAGAGAGCGTACACTATACTTTTAAAAATAAATAGGGTAAGTACAAAAGCGACGATTCCGATTATACAAGTTGAATAAATACTATCAAATTTCACATCACTCAACTTAAAGTTACTTTGCCTCCCCTCTGCGCTCTGCTGTTCTTCTTTTCTATTAGCTTAGCTTCATAGGTGGCGCATCTAGAGTTGCTGCTGATCACCTTCTTGCCTTTAGGACACCGGAATTCTGAATACCAATTGTTAAGCAAGTTACCGTACGCCCTAAACGCGACGTAGTCATTTTTGAGACACTGTGGGGCGTCAACTTTGATTTTCAAAGGTTCCGTATTCCTTGTGAAATTGAAGGATGGGACCTCTATTTTTAAAGCCAGCATATTGTCTCTGATCTCAGCGGTTGTGCTGTACAGTCTGCGAAGTGTGCTGCCGATCAATTCCTGCCTAGTTTGCTTGTAGATAAGGAAGGTCTCGTCGGAGAAGTCCACTTCAACATTGATTAGCAGCTTGAATATTTCATGGAACTCCAGGAGCGACTTGTAGAGTTTCGGCATCAAATATAAGAACTGTAACAAAAGAACATTTTGGTTTGTTGGTTTATTCTTTTGATATATATTTTTCTAATTATATTTTTTTATTAGATATTCTTATTATTATTGTTTAATAATTCTGCGATTTTTGTCAGTGAGACTAAATAAATATTTTGTAATAAATTTAAAATTGTTTTTAAAAAGAGTAATTGCTATGTTTATTGCCGGGTCTTCTCAGTAAAAAACAACCTTCCGAACCGGTATAAGAGTCAGACTATTCATAAGTGCTTGTAAAGGCCTATTTGAATAAAAATATTTGAATTTGAAATTTGAAGACTATTGTTTTAAAGGCACTCCTATCCTTCTCATATCATTTTTGACACAATCTATCTCATCTTCCTCTTTTCCTATAATAATTATTCTTTTAGTCATTGCATTTTAAACCAAATTATAACCCATCTGATTATCACGGGTCAAATATCAAAGAACTATGATTCTAAAGCTCTTGTGAATTAAAAGCATTATTATAACGCATAGTTTACGGCGCGGCGAATCCGTGTCGAGGTTGTATCGTATACTCCTCGGGCATTTGTGATCGCTATGACTATTTAACTGACGACATTCGCACTTTGATCTATTAGTATTACAAATACATCTATCTATTTTTAAGGTTATTTTTAACTTTAAAAGCCTAGTGGATTACTATAAAAGGGTACGCGCCACGTTTATATGAATAAGCCGTATTGATATTCGTTAATTAATACTAAGACTTATTGACTTGGTTTGTTAAAATTAGAACTGATAATTTAAATATCCCACTCATATTATGAACGCGAAAGTTTGTATGTATTGATGTTTGTTCCTCTTTCACGCAAAAACTACCTAACGGATTTGGATGGAAATTGGCACAGAGATAGAGTATATATTGGAATAACATATAAGCTACTTTTTATCCCGGGAAAATGTTACGTCCCTCGGGAACACGGGTAAAACGGCGGGGGACAGCTAGTTCTCAGATTAAGCTCAATTTAGTTTCATTTTGATGTTACACAAGACAATCTTTATATGTACGTGTTATACTGGTTTCGGTCCTACGACAATGTAGTATTATTAATGTACAGTTGGCAACAAGCAGCTTAACAGTAAAATTACTAGAAATGAAATAGTGTACGTATTTACAAGACACCTGTTTATTATATCCTTACATAGGGTTTTTTTTTATTGTTTTGTTTTTGGATTTTCGCCATCGTAGTGTACAGATGTTTCGTTGTATTTGTTGTTTAGCTACTTGTGTTTCTGACTGTACCTTATAAACAATGACAAATGTTTTATGTAGGAAACGCATGTAGGTAGATATATTAATATGAGTATATACAAGACTAGCCGGTTTACCTCGATCCTTGTAACAGATCACTTATTATTGTATTTTTAAAATTACATCTTTAGTTTTAACGATAAATGATTTTATAGCCGTTTCAATGTTACGTAACAAAATAATATTTATCTTCACGCCTATTATCTCTAGATGTAGGCAGGACATGTGCAGCAATATCGCCACCTCTTGGGTACAACTCCGGGTTACCGATAATTATTTCTAAATAAAGAAACCTTGCTCGAACCAGAGACAAACACATTACTTAATGCGACTAGACAACCAAGGTGAATATTAAAAAATAAAGGTGAGCAAAATACGGGAATTCTAGCAACTACATACTTTTAAAGATGGATTATAAAAAGTGAAAAAACACACACGTGTTTATTCTATTCTATTCTTCAGAGATAAGCGGAAACTTTCTGGCACTTAAAGTGAAACGTTTGAACGAGACGGTAAATCAAAGGCTATTATTATGAAAAACTATTGGTAAAATATTGTGACCTTGTCTGCCAGTCGGATATTTAGGTCTCGGTTAAAGTAGTTTCGGCATTACAAGTTCATTGGGAAATGAAAAAGATAAAAAAATAAACAATAGCCTCTACATTTTCGTAGAGGATCTACGTAATTATCGTAACCCACAATCCAAAAAAAAATACTCTGTTTACAAGCTTCCAGTGTTAATTGAACTTAGTCTTGCTAAGTATAATTTAAGTAACTTTTTTTGAATAAGTTAAATTATTGTAGTTTTAAAAATAAACGAAAATTATAAATATTATTATATTTTATCACAGTAAGCGTCATATTAAACAATGTAAGTTTAATTATTCATAAAAATTCTTTCATGATTTTACATTCGTTAAATAACAATGATTCAACAATACTTATATAAATAGGGTAATATTTCCGTAAATATCTAAAACATGACAAAGGCCGTACACACTTCGAAGGGTTTTTTTATCCTAGTCATTTACCTATTGGATAAATATGTTATTATGAAGGAAAATTTATTTTGTCCTATTTATTTAGCTATATATGGTCAATAATTCTATAGGCTAAAAAAGGTAGAAATACTGCATGATTACGTTACAATGACTAATGCAAAAAATGTGTAACACTTTAGGGAAATCGTCCCTGATCATTTAAGCGGTTAATGAATGAAATCATCTCGTTAATTGACGGACTCACTGTTCCCGGAATATCCTTAACCTGAGACGCAATCCGGCCGTCTGTTTACGTCGAATCATATGTCACCGCTTCCTCTACTTCATGAATGAGTGATTATTTAATTACCACGTCTAGTTGACCGACGGGTTAGCGACTATTTCATTTCGTGTCATCCAGCCAATAAAAATTTATCGTTAATCTTTTACGGTTCATAAAAATACTTAAACGCGTGTCGCGTTTTCCCGACTATTGTATAGAAGAAAATGCTTCGATAATAAAAGCGCCGGCGGTCGACGCCTGCGAAC
The DNA here is from genome assembly GCA_907165245.1 of Habrosyne pyritoides. Taxonomy (NCBI): domain Eukaryota; kingdom Metazoa; phylum Arthropoda; class Insecta; order Lepidoptera; family Drepanidae; genus Habrosyne; species Habrosyne pyritoides. Next base: position 3,932,929 of record OU015592.1, read on the forward strand.
AAATATGGTGGAGTATTAAAAGCTGAAAACCTGACAATGAGCCATACGTTCACCTTAAAGAGGGGCTTAGCCAGCGAGACGTGTCACAGACAAACGCACCACACCGGAATCGTAAGTTCACATTCGTCTCACTTGGACAAATAATGTGTTTTTAACATTTCGTGTTGTTTTGTTAAATCGTAAATACTGAACAAACACTCGCGCGGCCGGCAAAGCTCGCTGACATCGTGAAAGCGCTGCGCTGCGCTGCGTTATGACTTGTGGAATTTCTGCCCTTTATTCAAACACTGAAAACTAATACAACCACTCTAACGAGAAGATCAACTACCATTATTTAAATATGCCCAACTACTTGTCTCTTACGCTTTATATTTACACATTGAGGCGGAACCTTTCAAAACTTTTCGCTTTTTATACCATTTAAATTTATAAAAAAGTATTTGCACTATTTTTTTATTAATAGATGAATCAATATTAGACAAGTCCACATTACTCTTTCGTCCGGCCCTATGTTTTGACGTCTCATTTGAGCAGTATTTAATTTTTAAATTGTTCGTATGTCAACTAAAGGCGGAGTGAAGAACAGATCACTTGAATTCTAACGCTTTCCTTTGCCCAATGTCAAATATTTGAATTTCTTAAGTGGCCGTACATTGACGAACTGGCGAGACACATGCAAGATACGTTCAATATTCATCTGTGTGGACACTGGGCGACGACACACGACCGTGTTAGGAAATAATTCCGTCTTCGTCACGATCTCGGAGGCGGTCGCCGTGTGTGTAAGGACATCTGACTGTTCGAATGCACACACACTTATTGTTTCGTGTCGCATTAACTTTTGTGTACTAATTAGTGGGTGACCAATATGAATACATAATAGAAAGTCTCGAGGGCCCAGATGTGTGTTCGGTAAATAATAAGAGCTCATTGAGGGCTCATTAAATAAAGTTTGTGTATTCTATAATTTTACGAACCGAAGCGGCGCGTTCGACCGATGAACTAAATACAATTATTATCATAATTACAATACGCTACGGTTAACTATAAACTCTTATGTAATATAATACAGGCATACCTAAAGGTATGGTATGGTAGAAGATCGCGTGTGCGCGGCGAAATCACGCGGTGTCAATCTATGCAAATTTCCTCGAAACATTTAACTGGCTCCTTAGTTTGCTCTGCTCCCACAAACACTAACTTTATGCCTCTGAATTATATAGTTCCAGCCTTAGAAGAGCTCTCTACCGTCGACACTCTGTTATTCAATTATACGAATCGAGTGTTAATTCGAGATCAATATTAATTGGCCGCCTGCTGTGGGCGTTACCACTTCTTTTCGACACGCAAAATATGAAGATAATTTTATATCTCTTCAACTTGATGATGACTAGGTTCTCAGTTAATTATATCGAGCTGTCTTGACGGAGAAGTATTATATTATAAAATTGCTTGAAACCACGAGCGACGAAGTAAATGAAGCGATCTCGATTAAATGGCGCTATAATGGGCCTTATAAAACACTTAAAAGTGCACCAATCTTCAAAGCAGAGCGGCGCTCAAAATTAAGGGTTTGCACTTGTAGTTATTGCCCTTAAGTACAATGTGAAGTAAATAAACGCGGCACAATGGCCGGGCACGTGTAATTTGGCTCGACGAAACCTCATTTAAGTCGCAACGGTGGGGCCTCGAGCACGGCTAATGCACGCCCGTATTCTTTGTCTCAAATAAAGCAAAAATAAATTAAAAATAATGTAAAAACATTGAACGGGTAAAAAGAGTGATGGGATGGACCACCACACCCTCGCGAGACGAGAAATGATCAAGCACAGTAATTACACTGTCAGTTATTTAAAATTCACTTCAAATATTATTTAACAATATTGCAACACTCTTATCTAAACGATACTGAGTCATTAAACTATTCGGATCGAGGCGAATATCGGACATGTTGAGACACGTACGAGTTAAATTAAGACACGATGACTGATATGATTTTAGGTGAGAAAACAAACGCTTAAAGTAAACTTTTTGAGAGCAATTTGACGTGTAACGCCTACGGTACGTCAAATTATATCGATTTCAACCTCAACATTGATATTGAATGCGATGTTACGATATATTTATGCAGAGATTTTTCAAACGTTCACGCAATAACATAATTCTGCATTAGCAGACGTAAACACTTTAAGAGATCAGTTAGATGTAAACTTACTTTGCGTTCCGAAATCGTAGCGTCGTTCCGGACTCTGCGTGAGTTTTTGTAATTGTGGAAATGGATGTCGACGAAATTGATGGTCGGCAGCCAGCTCGTCATCCCGTCTCTGTACTCCTTCGTCTCGTTGAGTATGCTCCGTTCCTTATTGAAATGCCTCCTCGTATTCTTTAATTTGTTTATGATCTTCCTTGTGGAATTTTTAAACGCGTCTAGTCGTATGTTCTTCTGGAGTCTCAATGCCCCTGGCGTGTCTTTGGTTGCTTGCGTCAGCATCATCGAGTGTTTCCTGTGAACTCGCTTCTTGTGTTCTGATATCCTGGTGTCCGGTGTCCTCATTTTTTCTTTGGTTGTCTGTGCTAAGAGGCCATGCCGCCTCTCATGCCTGATCTTGGGCTCCATCGTTCGGGCCTCCGTCGGTATCAGGCACATTGTGATTATTACTAATATTGATATAGCTACCAAAAGCTTTTTGGGAAAACCTGTAACAAGAAACACGCACCTTGAGTATTACGCGCATATTACACAAGTGACTGATGGTAATTAATTGGTGGCACTAATGTTATCAGAAGTTATACATAGTAAATACGTGTATAAATATAACAGGTTATCTTGATATGTGTTAATCGATGTTGACTAATAGATGATAAGAGGTAAACTCCTTTAATCAAGTTAATAACAATGGACATTCCAATGGCCTATTTTAAAGGTCTCCAAAAATGATAAGAGGAATTCCTGTGCAGGAATGTAGTAAAATCAAATGAATTGCAAGTTCACACACTGCGTTCCTATTAAGTCTGAAGTTACCGAGGAGTCACATAAAAAATAATAAGCTTCGTGATTATCGTAAACGCGTTGGCACATAAGTACGTATGTATGTGCATAAAGAGCTCGTACAATCTTCATCTCCGGGCCACTTTCTCAACGACCATTAGCCTGCCTCGGGATGCGTGTGCGACGCACGTGAATTTTTTTAATCAATTTCGGTCAGGATGCATAAGACAAAGAGGTTGCACAACCTTCAGTTACTATATTAACTTTTGATTTATATTCACATTTAAATTAAATTTTATTTTAGATTATTGCGTTGGTTAAGTATGAATTTTGATAGGAATAAATCAAATTCGGTGTTGTCACAGACATAAAAGGGCAAATAACTTAGTTAAAGAATATCCGTGTCATGTATTTAGGCTTAGTTTACTAAAAACCTAATTATGTCAGTACGGGTAAGAAACAACATCGTTGAGAATTGTTAATGAGATGTTACAGTGCAAAAAATTAATGTCCACCATCAGCGAAAGTTTAATTATAATGATTGCAATTTACAATTTCATATTTCGAATCGGTTGACGTCTGAGGGCGTCACGTGACAGGGCCATTGTTAAATGTTATTGCGCAAAAATCACATATATGATGTGTCCCCTCGATAAAGTTTGAGTGTTATTGAAGGTTTTGATGTTTTGCGCCGACGCCATAAAACATATTTTATGTCTCAACAGAGACTCGCAATTCTCTTCAGACGTTTTCCAACTTTTAAAAGGACCAACGACAACTTTGAAAAGCTCGCCTTTGTCCGCGAGTGCTAAAACGTAGAAAGTTCTTATTGCACTTTTACTATTATATTTGTTCTCGGCGTATGTAATGGAATGAATAAATAATATTGTTTAAATATTTACATATTAGGTGCCTAATTGATTACGGAGGCAATGAGGCGTTGAGCATTTTTATTTTTGTGCAAAGAATTGCGTTAACTTTGGTCTCGAAAATTTGCGATTGGATAAAAATGGTTTTTTAATTTTATTTCTATTAAAAAGCGATGATTACAAAAACCTGGTGTTCCCGTTATTGTTCAGTGTCAATAATACGCGCATCACCTGTCTATTGAACGTTATTTACAGTGTTATCCTTATTAGCTCATCGACGCCGGCATTATTTGCCCTAAATGGATTTTCAGAATGGCAAATCAAATATGTAATAGGCATTATCACATCGGAACGTTATAGAGTTTACGTATTGTATTACGTCACACGAGGATAAGCCAAGGTATATGATCAGTGAATCATTAGGTCAATCCGTGTCGTTGACAATTTAATGTATGTTAAGTAAATACGCGCATGCGAAAAATATGTCGAGCGAAAAATTGACTCGCTGGATTGTGAGTGATGATTTGCAATGGTTATTTTTTAGTCTGTGACAATGTACGTATCGAACCCGTTGGCGAGATCAAACAATGGTCACGTATATAATTGTTACCGAGAAAAGCGCTGAGCTACGTCGGTACAAATTGTGTGAGTTTTCCAACGTGGGGTTTCCCCAACATTGTGGTGGCGGTAATGGTCAGTTTCCGAATACATATTGTTTCGTTCATTTTGTATAACTTCCGTTTGGTTTAAACAATTAATTACCGATTAACAAAATATGCCATTTAAATTATATAGCATTTAAAAATGTTATTTTTTTATTCCTCTCAATGATGTTATCTTTAACGCAAAGATATTTTAAAAAATAGTTTAAATAACCTGGTCAGAAATAATTATGTAATTAAACCATTCTGAAATAAGAATGCATGCTTAGCAAGAGAATGTTCCGAATTCGGAAAGCTAATCCTATTCGTATTGTATGACATCGTCAACGGATTTCAGCGAAAAACTCCTTTGATGATTGCCGACGGGACGAATGTTATTCATTCCCACACGATTTTGACGGCTGTAGGTACTCGATTCTTTCTCGATATGTATTGTGCACTTCCAAAAATGATCGGTAATCGAATTTGATTGCACATCGATTGTTTAGTTATAAACGTGACGTATCATTTCAAATATAAGGTTTACAAGGAGATAGGGCTGTAAAACACGATTTTAATGCAAACTATCAAGTTTTCACTGTCTATGGAAATTGCCGTATGAATCGCAATACGATGCGTCAATTTCTAGTTTATCTGTTATTTTATGTTTTGACAGTAAATTTGAATTAGAAATTATTGATAAATTTTATATAACCTACCTACGGGTACTTATTGATTATTATTTTATAAACCTACCGTAATTATTTTTAATAATGTCAATTGTTTACATTTGGCAGCTAAGTAAATAAACAATTGATGACAGAAAATATTTTACCTGTTGATTTAAATGTGAGTTCGAACATTAAAAATTAAACAACACACACCAGTTAAGAAGACATCCATGAACAACGCATTGATATAGCTCCTTTAGGCAAGTCCATGTTCATTCGAACAAATAATTACACCGAAACCGAAACTTTGGGATTCGAATTTCAAACTTTTTATCACTGGCAGGTAACACTCGCGGACTGAAAAATCACTGGAGAGTACGACCACTATAATTTGTAAGCACTAGTGTTGTTTAAATTTTTTGCACTCGATAATGAAATTGATCGGGTGTCGTCGAGCGTGTGACACCGGTGTAGTGTGAGGAGCGAGTGTGCGAGACCGGCGCGCGGGCAGCCTCCGCGTTGAATGGGCACCGAAATGCGGCACCGTACATGAAATAGCCGGTCAAACACTATGCGAAAACCCTTACCCGCCCGCCGGAAAGTCAACTCTGTCCCTTCCTACGGAGACTTCCTTATGCGTATTACTTTTTGAACAAGTTCAATGGCACAGATAAATTGTTATTTTGTCACACACCCAGCGATTTATATAATGTAATGTGAGTATCAGTCTAATGAGACAAAAATGATTGAACTATACATTTCACGTAAAAAATTTTGTTTCATATTTTTTTAATATTTTTTATCATATTTGTAACAATTTCATATTGTTTGTAGTATATTATAGATTATTGCGTCATTGTCTAATCATTTGCGGAGTTATCATTGAGACTTAAGGTGAATAATTATACACTTTTGACGACAGCAATGCAAGAATGATCCTGTTCTAACATGATTTATTGGGTTAGGAATTTTAGAATGTGAATGGGAAGTGCCTTGGAAATGCAAATAATTTAAATGACAGTTGTCTCCGCACATTTCTCTTTCCACATCTTGTGCAAGTGAACATTTATTCGGTTAGACCTCGGCTGTGACGGTGATTCATCGATGAGTCTATCCTAAAGTGAGTTTTTATCGGGCGTTAGTCGCGAACCGTGTCGACTGCCGACAACCACGTGTGTGGTACAACACTAAAAATCATCGCCTTTTTTAATAATCGATCTCACGATATAGTGCTATTACATTATTCAAAAAATTTACATAATGTTTTTTGTGTCATATAATTTGTATGTTTTTTATTGGTTATTAATTTAGTGTATCACCGAAGTTTCGTACCTAATATAATTATGGAGACGATATTTATAGACCTTTAAAAATAATTACTTGAGCATATTTGAGCTTCTTAATACAGCTCATGCAAATCAGCGCCTAGATCAAGAAGTTGTTAACTTTATAACTTTCATTTTCTTTTCACACTTCGACATACAGCCTCATTGTCAAACAAGCCGCGAAACGCCGAAGGACTAACCTCGAAAGTAAACTAACACAAGAAAAAAAAGTATCTCGTGTCTGGGAAAGACTCGTCTGCGACATAGATAAACCCAAAGATTCACCTACGTACGGCCGGGTCAAACAATCCTCTACTTACTAAGGTACCACAGATACCAGCTAAAATTATACATTGATATAATATTGGTACACTGCATGTTCCAAATTTAAACTGTATGGTTTGTGTCTAGCATGTGGCCCGCGTTCCGATAATTTGAACGTACATCGGAGTATTTACATTGACAAGTTTTTTTTGTATCGTGGTTAACAAGGCGATGGTATTGTGCCCGCCTGAGTGATAGTGTCAATAAAGGATTATTATGTACATGATTAATAATACGTCCCGGATTCTTTTGTATTTTTTTTTAGTAGCCACTGCTAGTTATGTTTCATTCATTTTATTTTAACTAGGTGGTCACGCGCAACTATTTGTCATAGTGATTTACTCGTAATTAATGACATGTTTGTATTAAACAGTTCATTAATTTTGTTCTAGTGATTATTGAATGCGAGATAAATATTTGTGGTTAACTTGACTCTTAGAATGACGTCATTACGCGACGAGTGCTACGCGGTAATGAAAATTTGAATTTGGAATTTATTTAAAAAAAGATCGGCTTAAGAAAATGCAACAATTGCAACACTGATGTTATGCCATTAAAAAGCAAAGGAAACATACATAAAATAGGTTGTTTTTAGTTCAAATTATTAACATATTATTACCCTTTTTTTGTAATCTAAATACCTTAATACCCAACAAATAGGTTTTTATCATTAATATAAATGGAATTTCCCAGCAATATTACTGCATACGTATTGACATAATGAGGTTTTAATCAACTGCTCGTTTTTTCAATGAAAATATGCATGTAATTAGATCTACGCGAAGGATTTCCACCGCTTGTCTCATCGTTATGACTCACGGATTTCCCTAATTTTTCCAATGAAAACCGACTGAAATCCTACAAATGCGAGGAATGAGTCCAGTATTACTCACCATAGAAAGTTGGATCCGCGTAACATTATAAATATTCGTCATCATGTAAACTAATTGTATGCTAAAGCATTCTCAGTTGTACTACGGATGGTAGCCGCTCGTCAATTAGTCTTATATTGTAACATCGTACCACAGACAAGCCTAAACAATTTTTAAAATAAAAAAAAAATTAATATATGTATATGCTATTCGAAATTTAAAATGTCGAGTGAAATATTTTTGTTCATAAACATATTTGTCGTAAATTCCTTACACACATAGTTTCTAAGTAATTTAAGTTTACCGTAAAGTTAAAGACAAGCTTCCGCGACAGGGTACGCCTGTGGCTGCCTTAGCATTGGCAATACACCAAATGGCATTGTTTGTGCGCCACAATATAAATCACACGCTTTGCTTACAATACGAAAGCTTTTACTCATTCTACACGTACCCTTAACCCCTTTAACTACACAGATTAAACAAATCCCCTTGAAAAAGTTCAATGAACTGGCAGTGATACCATTTTCTGTGAGAAACCTTTTTATGCTGTGTCATGCAAAATATGAATGAGGTAATTTAGTGTTTGAAAAGTACGCGGTTATAATCTATGCGGTTCTAGTCGTGGGGTAAGGTTAAATCTACTGGTAAGGTATAGCGATGCTGCCATGAATTAATAATAGATTTTGCACAACAGCAAATACTTTTTAAGAAGCCTTACGAAAGTTCTGGCAGCTATTACTTATTATTAAATTCAAAATCAAGAAGTGGTTGTTGAACATAACATATGTTCTTGCCAATACTTTTTAATTTACTCGACAAATGAGTTCATTCGTTTCTGGTTAATTTAATGGTAATCAATTCAGCGTCAATTTATCAAATTTCTTAAGACAATGATGTCATAGATTAATAAACCAGTAGAAAGTTTACATCACTATTATTACTAATGAAATTAGATCACTAAAATTACGAATATACATAATAATCGATTAAAGAGCTTTATTATCAATGGATAATATAATCATTGTTTATGACTTATCGATTTTATTTTTAGTCATCGTGTTTATTTTTTAATCGTTAATAATTATTTATTGAGATGACATTCGTAATATTTAATATAACTTATTGTTACTACTGTATGTTGAAATTGAACACTCCATATTTCTTCAGTGAGTCAGTAATATAAAACAGAAACAGGACATCTCAACCTGAAGTGATATTTTCCTTCTCGATAATTATGTAAAGAGGTAAGTGAAGTTATTGTTTTATATATTGAGTGGTATACAATCTATTTCATTCATAAACTTGATATTACTATAATTGTCTATTGAATAGTATAATTACCACGAACCGTATCTAATTGAATTAGATCCTTGTATCCTTGAGGAACATTCGTTACAATGACATCTACAGGTATCCATCATTATTGCTATTTATTAAATATCACAGAATAAAAATCTTTGGTATAAATTAATTAATTGGTCACACAAAATCACAGTCTATAATTGTCCTTGTCACTGGCACGTCACAAATTTTTTATTTTCAAATTTCGAAACGCGAAATCACATGCGTATTCTGAATAGTGATTTAAAAATCGATCGTTGATATCGAGCGTCGCGATCGAGTTGCGTTCAGGACACGATCTCGCGGGCGGATACGTTCAGTTGGCCGCGTTACGTGTAATGTGTGTCCTGAATGGATTTCCACGGCTTTTATGTGGCCGGCCGGCGTACTTGATAAAGGGTGAAAAAAAAAACTGATTGTAGATTAGAGGGCCCGCCGTCTGACATTACGTCACGGATAAGACGTCGCTCGCGATTAGGACGTAATGCGAACACATGCTCTTACGCAATAGCCAGTTCAAATAAATACATGTGTTTCAGTACCGGATCCTGGATGTATGTGAAAATGCGATCGCTGGGTGAGTTAAGAATTATTATTTTTGTCGATTAATGACGTGTTTTGCGAATTTGATTGTCATTTATATTATTTAACGGTTAAATATGACATATTATATTATTAGTATTACTTATAAATGTTACTATTGAGGTGAAATTATTTCATAAGCTTCAAAAAAAATTAATTATAAATATTATATTATAGTAAAAAGTACTTTATATAGCATAAATATAGTGTTGCATTAGTATATGTGTTAATATTATAATAAAATAAAATAATATTAAAATTAAAATTAATAAATCGTTACAAAATATCTATGGTACCATGGTTTTTAGCAAAATCAATCAGTGAAATTTGTACCAAGTTGATGGGATATAAAACAATAAGTAACTATAAATTCCGTAACTAGGTGATTCAAAATTATAAATTAATAAATGCTAAAATAATGGTTATGTAACCGTGGTTGTTTTCAGCTTTAGCTTTTCTGATATTAAAAAAAAGAAAAGAGGGAGATATTTAGAGAAAATTTAAGTAACTGTTCACTTCAGTAGCTTAGAAATATTCACACATCATTTTTTGTGGGAAAATTATACTGTCCATTTTTTATATTATTTTATTTTTTATATTTATTTTATTCGGAAGACTAACAGCATAAATCTTATAACAAATAATAATAATGAACATGAAAATATTTTGATTCAAATAGTCCTTTACAAGCATTTATGAATAATCTGACTCCATCAAAGAAACAAATTTTCAAAATTCACCAATTTCCATTTCAGTATTTAACTGTTTTTATTTACTGACAATTTATATAATAATCAGCCTGTATTTTTTCACTTCTAAAGCTGTTCAAAGGCATGCCTTTCCGTTCCATATTCTGTGATCTACATAGTTTTTTTTTTAAATTTTTTTCAGTTTGTCAGTCTAGCGGATTGAAAGGCATCCCACCCTCCACCTGCCAGTTTGAAGTTTCTAAATCCATGAGAGCTTTCTGTCTATTAGAAATGAAAAAAAAAATGTACAATAAAATAAGTTTGAGACTGATTCCACCGAATGGTGGGTGACAACATTATTTTCATGTTTCCTATTCTTTATTTAAAAAATACGTTACAATGTGAATTCTAAAGCTGCACATGTTATTATTTTTTAACAATTTATAGGATGATAATATTTAATAAAGCCTGAAATATGCCTACTTTAATAACTCATGTCCATTGTTAAGCCATTGTAAGAATTCAAATCAAAGTATTATTGCTAAGCCACAAAACTTTGGAAGTTTAATTTTATCAACTCGGCCATGTTAGAACTCATTTTTAATTTCAGTAGGGTGTTGCTTGATCCCGCCTCCGAGAGAGTCCGCCTCTCGACCTGAATCCCGAAATAATCCCGTTCGATTGGTCGCTCAGAATAATCTCTTCGCCTATTACATACAATCCGCCGTTTAAAGTTTACACCACTCGATCTGGTTAACCGTCGCGTACATGTGTGTTATTACCGCCACTCGTGGTGGGGTGGTTCTGCGTAAACGATGTTACAGAATAAGATTATTTATAGACACTTAATGAGTGCCGCGTCCATGTTTGTTTTTTTAATTTGTTACGTACGTAATTTGATACTGGCCACTTGATGGAGGTTAAGTCAATATTGAAATAAAAAAAATATTAATCTTTTTTGTTTAATTTCAGCCAAATAATTATGTTACTTAGTTTGTTAAAGAGCAATTCGTGCAATTTACAGTATGGGTCCCCGTGAATCATTAAGAGATTTATTTAGGGAAATAAATATTGCCTTCATTATATATTTATGAAATAATAAAATAATATAATGTTTATACGTAGAAACATAGGAATGTTTGAGTCAAAATTGGATATCCATAATATTAATACAAGACAAAGGGAGAAGTTAGTTGTTCCATACTTTAGACTAACTAAAGTAAACAAGTCATTTCTTGGTAATTGTGTTCGATTTCGATTTCAGTAACCAAAATGTCTGATCATAAATTTAAAAATTTTATTAGGTAAGTTTTGAAAGAAAAAGCGTATTACAAGGTAGTTCATTATATTGAAGATAAAAATGTATGGAAATAGCTACTCTCTGCACAGTGCACCTCTAATTTTCTTGTTTTAGTTGTAAGTAATTATTGTCTTTTTCTATTTTGTAGTCTTGTCATTTCTTTTTTTTGTTTTTTTTTTGTATGTTACCTTTATTAAGTATTTTGTTATTGTTAAATATAAAAACATGTAAATTGATATTATAAAATAGCCAAAAAGTCAGAATAGATAAAAAAGAATTTAATAAAATAAAATAGAATGTAACCTTGCTGAGTTTCTTGCCGGTTCTTCTCAGTTGAATGCTGACTTCCGAACCGGTAGTAGCTTCAGTAACTTTAAATTTGACCTCCATAAGTGCCTTCTGAGGGCCTAAACTGAATAAATGGTTTTGAATTTGAATTGGTTTATGTTACTTAAATTTATATTTTGTCTTATTTTATTATGAAATTGAACTTTAAACTCTTTAAAACAATGAAACAGCAATATTTAATAATTATTTATTAACAGGATTGGGTTATTCCAATAAAGATAATATTTATATTGCGTCAAATAAAGCGTAGTTATATAATATTTAATAAGGAAACAGAATAAAGTAGGCACCTCTAGGAATATTATATGATTTATCAAAATCCTGCAAAATTTGGACTTTGGTCATACATCTCAGAGGTTATTCACACAGTTTATTTTAAAATTTACTTTAATTTCCACTCATATTTCTCGTTATCCTTCCTTATTTTGTAATGAGAGCATTAAATGGCGTAATTGTTATATCATCTATTTGTAGGTCAATACCTACAGTTTTCTCTCAATTCTAAATAAAAATATGTCTCTGTTAATGCTTTTGTAGTTTGTCGTACAATATATATTTTTTTCTTAATAAATTTGAATTTACAATACTGAAAAAAAAAATTGTAAAATAACCGTGAGGTGCTTTTTAAGATATTATTAAAATGATAATCCTTCTACTCATATCTGTCAAATAAATATTTTTTTTACACTATTTTAAATTGAAATTTATTTAAAAAAATTCGGTTGGATTTTTATAAAAGCGTGTTTTTTAGTTTTTTTAAACTATTATTTATTTTTAATTTTTTAGCAAATCTCTGATCTTGACTATCCTAGTAAGGATAACAGGTGAAACTATTTCAAATATTGAATTGTCATCGATCCTTAATAAGTATGCCAAATTTCGAGTTAATCCGACGTCTTGAAGGGGGTCAAAATCATGTTCAAAGATTCCGTTACCTAGTAACATACATACGTATGAAGCTAATAAAAATTATTAAAACACGCTGTATTGTAAAGACACACGATAGAAGTGATTTTTTTGTATTACAGAGAAACATTTTAATTTTTCCACACTCACTTCTGAACGTCACTTTTGAGTTACACAAAAGGTTACGGATAAGAATTTCAAAGCCCTCCAATAAGAAGTTTTACTAAAAAAAAATACTGGCTGCTAAATAAATTTCGATATAATCCAAAAAGTATTTACACATGCAACCTTTTCAATCGGAATCGGAACTTGACATCGGCATTGATCGGAATTATGTCAGCGCTCATCATCGATGTCTCGTGTCATGGCATTGTCTAACGATCTAGTAACTAATGCGAACAAAAGAGTCAATTACTTATGGAACTTTATATCACACCAAAGCACGCATTCGGTAGAACCCTATCCTACTAATATTAAAAATGCGAAAGTTAGCGATGGATTGTTCAGACGTTTTTTTATTGTTTCATGAAAAATTTACCGAATGGATTATATTTTAACTTGGCACATAGATAGAACGTGCCCCGGAATAACATATGGGACGTTATTTTATTCCGGGAATATGTTACATCCTCGGAAAAGCGGGTGAAACCGCAGGAAAGAGCTGTCACGAAGTTCGTTTAAGAGTAATTACTATTTTTTATTATAGTCAGCATAATTCTACCCAATTTAAAATGTGTAAGGCATAGGTAATAGTACTAATTCATAGATTACTTTTACTTTAAGGTTAAATAGTCAGTTTATTAAGGTCGGTATCCTGGTATTATCTATTATTGTTTTCATATATTATTATTTATTGGTCGTAAGTTGGTGGTAAGTTGAAAAAAAGTCGTTTTATTGACGTCATGATAAAATTCACATGAAGGTATAGCAACATGACTTAAAAAGAAAAAAAAAATCTAATTATTTTACATAACTAGTTCTATATATTACCGCAAAGATGTATGTACGTAATAATGTTACATATTATTACATACATTCATATTTTAATGTTTTTATAATATACAATGACGTCAGTTGGAATACTTAAGTTAGCTAAAGAAAAAATACTTCGCTCAATGACATGACGATGCATTTTCTTAGCCTCTGGTGCTGCTAGCATAGGCTGCGGTGTCCGTTTTGGGCTGTCAGTTTGTATGTCACCTTTGTGATATAAAACAAATATCAATAGGACGAAGGGAGGGCCTTGTTCTACGCTAGGACACATCTGGCTCACAAAATTAATATCTCAGTGATTTATTAGAAAATAAATTTGAACATTAACCTTGTGCATTTTTACCGTCATACGAATTTTCGATCCGGTCGCATGTCCTGACGCGAGTTTAACATTTTATACCCATCCCAAGAAAACTGCTCAACGCCGCTAAAGAAGTTTTCACATAAAAAATACTGGAACTATGTAATAAATTCGCGACGGTGTAACAACGGACGACATCAAGCATAATTAACGCACAAAAAGCGTTCCTTTCTCAGGGAATTCTGAATTGGTGCGCGTAATATAATAATGTATTCAAAACGTGGGTTTATTTAGAACATCCTGATACATACGATTACTAGGAAGATTATTATGTTTGGCCTATGAAAACCCCATGCAATGATGTCTCATTGTCTATGCAAATCCGCTATGCTATGGAGTGTTGTAATATCCGATTGTTAGTAATTTTAGTTCCTATGGAAAAATTCACTCTGTTTGTTTAGACGAACCAGTTGACTGCTACTGTCAGGACTAAAGTGCTAGAGTAATTGCTTAATTTGGAATCGAATAACAGTGTGTGAAGAATGTCTTAAGATATTTATTATTGTGCTGTTTGTATAAATTGTATTTGGCAATAAGTACATTTTAACAAATTTAAATTAGCTCTGGCTCACGTTGAAACTTGTTTTAATTTTATTTTTGTAATATATTTTTTTCAGTTTTCATTTTCAGTTTCAAAATACATGGGAGGGAAAATCAATTCATCTATCTTATTCTAACGAATGATTTATAAAGAAATCGCATATTTCCCGCGTTCCCGTGGGATGTCACATGTATTATACATAAAAACCTTCCTCTTCAATCACTCTATCAATTAAAAAAACGGCATCAAAATCCGTTGCGTAGTTTTACAGATTTAAGCATACATAGGGATATAGGGACAGAGAAAGCGACTTTGTTTTATACTATGTAGTGATGCGTAGTACCTGCAATGAGTTAAAGCTACCATACATAGCTTCTATCTGTGAGCAGCTGTTACAACACAGCAAAATTATAAGAAAAAAAAATATCGTTTAATAAATAAATAAAATAAAAGCCATTCAGTTCAGGCCCTAGAAGGGTACTTATGAAGCTCAAAGCTACTGAAGCTACCCCCAGAAGCCTTTAACGAAAAAGAACCGGCAATAGAAAACCGGAAACTCAGCAATGTAACATTTATTTTATAATCTGACTCATCAATTATTTTTGATAACAATATAAAAATACTAAAAATAAACACATAAAAATAGAAAACAACACTAATCTGAAAATACTGTCCTTTTTTACATGATTAATATTCAGGCAAATTCAACTTAACCGCAGAAATATCTCCAAATAATTTTGACCGGAGTTATTGCATTCCGATCGAACGACCTTATGATTTGCCGAAAGTCGATGACTAACTGTATGATGTTAGAAGGTTGATTCTTGGAAAGACTCTGCCGTCAGGTACGAAAAGGAAATGCCAAAAGTCAGTTTAACAATGTCAGACACCATGTAAGTTAGCAAAATCCTGAAATACGAGAAGGGATCTGAAAAGAAATTTGAAAATAGAAGTTCATAAAGTCGAAAATCACTTGACAAAGATTTTAAATCCAGTTTATTGAATCCATATTTGAAGCAGCTGTGCACTTGTATTACTGCGTTTCAGTCACTAGGGTAAGTGGTTCAGGTCATGTTTTAGGGTTGACAACGCATTAGCGATTTCTCAGGGATTGTGTTATCCATTGACGGCAATGACCACTTACCATCAGGTTGACAATCAGGTAATTTTATGACCTCCACGATGATGGGGAAAAAAACAAAGTAGTATTCATAATTATTACCTTAATTGTCGTCAATATGTTGTATTCACACCAACTAAGTTATATTAATATTCATAGAAATGATAAAGAAAAAATATTATTCATAAAGAACTAATAAATATAAAATCCCTGTATTTTTACTTTTCTTGAAAAGTTTATGTATTTGACCATAGTCAAATAATGGGCCTCCAATCTATTGGGAAACAAAATACAGGTACGCGGATTAAACATGGAGGCGGTAGCCTGTGTAAGTAATAAGTACCTGGATGAGGGGTTTCTTTACTAATGTAACTACTACCGTATTCGTTATGCGTTAGTAAAGGGCTCCTATTGATAGTTTTTCTCACAAAGGAACTTGAAAATCTTTTACTTTTACTAATGATATTGTAGCAGTTTTTCAGTGCCTGAAAAAAAAACGGATAAAATAACAAATAAAAATGAAACCTTGTTAGATCGGTTTATCGCCCCCGAAACCACCTGCATACTAAATTTCATGAAAATCGTTGGAGCCGTTTCCGAGATTCAGATTATATATATAGATATGTATATACAAGAATTGCTCGTTTAAAGGTATTAGATATAATAGTAAAGGAAGTATTCAGATCTGAAGCTCCAGGCCATACAATAAGAATCAGTAGTTAATTTGATAATCGAAGCCGATTTGATTGGTTATTGTTTGAAATAGGGCAAAGTCACGCTACGGGATATCCAGGCTATCCAATAGATTTTTTGCATAAAGTACCATTTCTATTTACTGATAAGCAGCTGAGTATGAACGTGGCGCGTGTTCGAGATCTTTTTGCTGCATAATTAATTGTAGCCCTATTCAGCTAATAAAAACTTCGTCAGCGAGCCGCCGCAACAAGGCTTCGGTGAGCTTACCTCTCACGTGATTACGTAGTTACCGAGAGAGACAGAGCATAGAGCCTGGACGCAACATCCTCGAGCTATTATCATTTTCCTTACAGAATCGATCTGATATCGATTATGTATCTAAATATAAAGGACTTGTTACACTGTTGCTTAGAAACCACGACTTATTCGCACACCACGGCTTTAGGTAGGTGGCGGTAAGTTGTTAGAGGATATTAACCAAATGCGGAGTAGTACCCCTTATATGGAATACCGCCATTTCACGTAAACAAATGGCCTAAGTCGCAAAAAATAGTGATCTTCTATTTCTTTCAATCATTATGCTTAGTACGTAGGTATTCAACTTGTTAGTCAAGCGAGAAATGTCCGTGGTGAGAGTGTTTTGTTTTGTTGCTTCGAGAAAACTTTTGTTGGTATACAAAACCGAAAATACCTCTGGGCATCTGGTGTGGAGATGAAGTCCCTTTTTAGATATGACTAAGGTTACTACAGTAAATTATATATCGAAGCTTATTTTTAATCTTGACCTTTAATTTCAGCTATCTCAACTTTACTAAGCAGAGTACGAGCTTTGTTTAGTTTGCGATGAGATGGCGATGTGTAGTGAATATCCCAGCATATTTATTATTATTATTTAATTGCGTCAGCGGGTTTTACTTATGAATGTTAACTAATTAAACAATTCTATTTATTTATGGGCGATTTTGTTAAATGTTTATAGTAAAAAAAAATATTTTGGCAAAAGTCGTGATGAAGTAATAATGATAACAGTATAACAAACCTTAAGCATACAATCCAAGGCAGGCAAGGCAGCGTGGGAGCGATGCTCCGTATTCAAATCGGATCTGTTAGAAAAAACAAACACTGTTTAATAGAAATTCTTTTCCTGTTTTACCGGTAGTGTGAGAGCTATTGCCGTTCTCGTGCAATGATTTAAAGGAACAAGATTAGAATAATTACAAGCCAGATGTACTTATATATTCAAATGAGCCTTTGTCCATAAACGTAAATGAATTGTTTAGTGTCGTGTTTTTTTTTTCTACTACTGAGGTGAACGAGTTGACGGCCCGCCTAATGTTCTCTTTCAGGTTATCTTTTATTCGACGGGTATATTAATAATTCGTTTTAAAATAATGGACATAAATCTGAATTATTATTACCTACTCGTATATCAGCGTAAACTTTCACCTTCAATTCTGTATGCAATTTAACAACAAAACTGTATGAGTTTTCCTATATCTCATTGCCATGGCGACAATATTACACTCTCATCAACCCGATTTCCACTGCTCTTTCCACCTTTAACTGCTATACTTAAACACATACAAATATACCAATGTAAGCAAAACAGCGTGCGACTTCAAGTCACTTATATAATAGCATTTATATAGCGGCTGTGGATGTGATAAAAAACGGCTAATTCCTCACATCGATTAATGATTGCGGTCGGTCGATTTACACTCACCTATCCTGAATTTCCTGTTTCCCAGTTGTTACGCAAAATTGTCGTCTGACATCAAACTCCATCACTTTTGCTGCATCGCATGCCTATTGTAATTGATTTCTAAGATATTCTATTGCTTTGTTTGAGATTTTACGTTATGTAATCTGTTTGCGTTGTAAGGATATGTATGTGAAAGGAGATTCGGCGCATTTCTTAAGTACACGATAGACTGCATATTTTGAGTGGACTTTGGGACCTCTAAATGCTTGATAGTTCGAAATTCAAAACTATTTATCTACTTTAGGCCCACGGAGGGCAGTTATGAAGGTCAAATTTAAAGCTACTGTAGCTACCACAGGATAGTGGACCCAGTCATAAGCTATTAAAGCAAAATACAATAGAAAGAAAACATAATTTGATAAGATTAATCAATAAATAATAAATCACTTCAAAATTATTTAGATTACAAGATTCTGTTTTGTGATGGCTTTAGTCTATTTATGTATTGTGTTTTTAACGTTTAAATTGTGTTTTAAACTAGTTAGGAAGTATGGAGACGTTACTATTGTATTTTTATTACTATTATCGTTTCTGCCACGTGATAAAATGATTTATTACATGGCAATTATCGGTTTAAAGAATTTATTTCCCAAAAAGAACATTACATAGTTCACTTAGAATGAGAAACTTAAAATTATAATATAATGTGAGTTTAATCTACCATATTGTGTCAGTTATTACTGAGGTACACCATCAATCTCTTTTTAAAAGTATTCGCCGAGTTACAGTCCATTACATTTTTTGGTAATTTATTATATAGCTGTGCTCCCTCGTACTGAATATTGTTTTTTCCATACATGGTTCTAATTACAGGTAGTTCTATATTAGCTCTGTTTCTAGTGTAGTGATTATGCGTTTTATGTTTGAATGTGATTTGTGAGCGAATGTTATTCGTTAGTATTTTTCTTATTATTATGCATGTATGGTAGGTATAGAGCTTGTTTATGTTTAGTAGTTTAGTTTTACAATAAAGGTCTTTGGTGGGTGTTAAATATTTGTAGTGGAATAATACTTTAATTAGTTTGTTTTGTGTCATATAGAGGATATTTTCTCACATTGAAAAAAATGTAAACAAATAATTAAGCATGTTATCATTGTTTCACTAAAACAGCTCATGAAGTTTCGTAAGCTGTACTTTATTGTTTTATTTTGTTCTGACCAGTCGGCAAACAGATAGACGGTCAGTCTATGGTAAGTGGTCACCGCCGCGCAATGGACATTTGGAAAACCAGGGGCATCACCAATCCAGTGCCGGATTAAGCAAGCGCGGGGCCCGTAGTAAATTCTGTCGAGGGACCTTTGGACTGCTATGGGTTCTTAAGTGTAAAATGGTATAAAAAACAATCGGTGATGTACGGCCTTAAACACACGGGGCCCCCTTTTGCGCGGGGCCCATAGCAAATGCTACTCTTGCTACGTGGTTAATCCGGCACTGCACCAATCCCTTGTCGACCCTGAGACTTGAATTTGCTAAGTCTCACGTGCTTGTAATCACCGGCCTCCTTATCTTTCTAATCGAAACACAGTACAAGTGTACTACTGCTTCGCGGTGGAATTGGGTAAGGTAAGTAATTCCCCGGACGAACTCTGTACTAAAAGGTTTACTACTTTAGAGCTGTTAAATAATGTAGTATCTATCGTGATTCAAAGACAAACGTTAAAAGTTCCATGATTGTATACCCCTAAAAAATGTTAATGTTTCTTCTGTCACCGTTGACGGTCCTACGACCGCCTGCCCCCTCGACTGATTGCATACTCCTAGATGAACCTTGATGCTTTTGGATAAAAGTGTTAAGGTATTTTTATAATAACAAGGATTAGAAGGAAAGAAAACAAGGACCTACCTACGTTTTCTGGAAGCGGTTCTTCGCATTTTTAAACTCGCATAGCTTCACTCTGGATAATGTTAGATAGCTCAAATTCTTTGGGAAAGATGTAGTTAGCGGACTTATAAAACGTACAAAGTTTTCTTTGTCTAGCTTCCATAGCATGGACTTCATCATCATGAACTCTTCATTATCTATGATACGGCCAAGCTATACTTTTTGGCCAAAAAGGGTTTTGTCGAGTTAGGAGCTTGGTTCTTCAGGAGATCTGAAGATTTTTTTTACGAAAGCGTTATAATCGTCTGAGTCTTGGAAACCATACATGAAATATTTTGGGTGAGGTAACTGTAGAACCCCTAAACACATTGGCTTGTAAAGAATAAGATTACATGATTATCAATAAAAAAACTATTAAATATAAGTGTCTAAAGAGCATAGTCACACATTCCTTTGCTTCCTTTGTCTAGGTTTTCTGTTTTGGACTTCTTTATCTATGAAACGGCCAAGCTATACTTTTTAACCAAGATATGGGGCACCTATCTAGACTTAGGGCTTATAGAGTTTGGGGCTCGGCTCTTCATGAGATCTGGTAAATTTTGAACACCAAAGACATGTGAGTCTTGGATACATGAAATATTTTCGGTGGGAAATATTTTGGTTAAGGCAACTGTAAATCCTCTTAACTCACCATTGACCCGTAAAGAATTCGATTACCTTACTATCAACAAAGAAACTATTAACTATAAGTGTCTCATGACTATCTAAACATCCGTTGTATTACTCTACTGTTACTCATATTGCGTACTACAAAAGTAATACACGTAGATAAACAAATAATAACGCACTAAGCTTATTTGCTTGGATACTATGTAATCAGTTTGGCACTTGATTAATAATATTGTAGTTTGATGGCCGGTTGGCGTGTTGGTTAGATGTCCTGATTATTAAGCCGGTGATTGTAGGTTCGATTGTGATCCAGGATTGTCATTTGTTTGTTGTAAAATTCCATAGGAATGTATTTTAAAAATTGGTTTTGGTTGTAGCATTAGTATCATCTATGTTGGTGATGCTTTACATTTTTTCAGTATAGGCCCGTGGAGGGGTCCACATATGAAGGTCAAAGTTGCTGAAGCTACTACCGGTTCGGAGATCAGTCTCCATATAGCTCTATTATAAATAAATAAAATGGTACTTAGTTTGTTTTCTAAATTCAAATTAGCTATACATTTTCTTAGCGTTATTTCTCGAGGTCAACATATATCTTGACCAATCACTAAACTTTATTTTTTTTGTTTACATTTGGTATACACAGGTTGGATGTAATTTGTTGATACACGAAAAGTTAAGAAACCCATGAATTAGCGGTCCCCGTATCCTATTATGTAAAGGAAAATTATAACATATATACTAATTAGAAAAGTAAATTTGCTGAGCTTATTGAGTGTAAATAGTATAATAATTATTTTTAAAAACTGACAACATTTTCCGTGCGTGGATCGTTCCGTCGAATTTGGACGAACGTAGGTTGACAGATCAGGGTTGATGGAATGCGACCTGTTGTTGGTGAACTTTTGTGACTTAAGCGTGAGTAGCTATTGTTTTGTTTAGAGTTGATAAAGTGGCCTATTCTTATTAAATACTAGTTCTGCCCGCGGCTTTGCTCGCTTTTTAATATAGCCTCGCGGTTAGCCCACCACGTCGCATCGCTCACGTTTTCACGTCATGGGTGCACATACAAACAGACATACAAACAAAAATGGTAGAAACGGGTTCTGTAATCACCAGTAGGTATAACCAACAAAACCCAGAAAAAAGATCATAAGAAGAAAGCAGTACTCAAAATATTCAATGTACAGAATTCAGGTATCGAAGTTATAGATAAAATATTAATTAATAAAATAATGAGCTTAATGGGTACCACGCATTAAGCTCATTATTTTATTCAACTTGGGACTCTTCCAGAAAATAATGAATAGGCTAGTAACGGGAAGCAAGCTCCATCTTCGGCCTCATCTTCACTTACGTGGGATTTAGTTCAATCGCAATACCATAATTAATAAAAAATTAAAATAATGAAAAAAAACATCTTCTTGCCAAGTTCCCAAGTATTAATCCCATAAGGTCCGTTGTCCCGTGGCTAAAGGTCACTTAGCCATCGTGGGTGTGGGGCGGTATTGCCCGTCAGAGGAATTCCGTTACGTGGTACATTGTTTAAAGTTCGAATATCATAAAGTATACAGATTGTATGTAATGAGGATGCTTGATATGGATCATTATCAGTCATCTTAAAATTGTGGTAGTTACTGCAGAAGTTTGAAATTCTGTGTCACATTGAGGGACTAGCTGTAGGTTTTGTGAGTAGTAGAGTTCTTAGTGCAGAGTTCGTCCGGGGAAGTACTACCACCTTACCCATTTCTGCCGTGAAGCAGTAGTGCACTTGTATTAGTGTGTTTCGGTTAGAAAGGTAAGGAGGCCGGTGAAATTACAGACACATGAGACTTAACAACTTCACGTCTCAGGGTCGACAACGCATTGGCGATGCCCCTAGTGTTGCAAATATCCATAGGCAGCGGGGACCACTTATCAGGTGGACCGTCTGCTTGTTAGTCGGCCCAAGTGGTATAAAACAAAATGTTTAATAGGTTTTTGTAGTCTTAACTGTCTTAATTTTAAATATTAATTTAGTGGTATGTGTTAAAATATAAAAAAGGGCGTATCGTTAAGACCCACGATAGAAGTGAAACCTTTGTATTACAGGGAAAAATTTAAATAATTCCTCAATAACTTTTAAGTAGTATACATTGTGTTTATCATTCACTTATTTTTCGTCACACAAAAGGTTGCGGATCAGGATTTCAAAGGCTCCCATAAGAAGTTTCACATTTCGAAAAAAAAATCACTAATAGAAAGCAACACTATTTCCGAGTAACGGCTATGTCTAATGCTAATCCTGGGATGCGGGTAAAACAGAAGGAAGGAAGCTAGTTCAGTCACAACACCATGCGACCTTACATTTTATCGCGTGTCAATGTGCGCAATGAATCGCTTGCCCAATAAGGATAATCAAATGATCTTTCAAATTTACTTTTCAATTTCTCCCAATAAATAAGTTTCTGAGAACATTAATAAACTTGACATAACAAATGATAATGGTGACAAATAATCTCAAAAGCAGATTTTTATGAAAATTTAAACATAATTGATGATTTAGAATGTTTTATATTCATACCTTTTCGGGTATGACACGTGGGTTGCGCGCGACATTATAAAAAAAGGTATTAAATTCACTATTCGTTGAGTTGTTTAATTTTTGTTACCTTTTGGGCCTAAGGCATTAGGTCTCGAGCTGTCGAGTTACTACCTTATCTACACACGGTAACCGCATATCTGCGCAATTACCGCTCGTCCGGTTTAGCGGCACATGACACGTGGTTTCGCAGCTTTGAACAGTGCCGTCAATTCGATTTGACTGAAATAAAAGTGGTAGTCTATCTCGAAAACTTCCGCAGTACAAAGCAGTACGGCACTGTTCATACGGTGCGTTCGCTTCTACGTCATGTCTCAGTAGTGTTCAATATTGTTACGAAAATTTATAGACACCATGATTTCAGCTCCATGTGAACTTAGTTAATCATTTAAGCAAGTATAATTATCCTTACGTAATTATAGGATCATTTTCGTTTTATTTTTTCACAAGTTTTTATTCAACTTCACCTGCAATGTTCAGCCAAATATAAATAGCCAAAAAGATGAGACAAAATTTATATAAAAATGTAACCTTGCTGATTTTCTTGCCGCTTCTTCTCAGTTGAAGGCTGACTTCCGAACCGGTGGTAGCTTCAGTGACATTAAATTTGACCTTCATAAGTGCCCATCATAAGTGCTCAAACTGAATAAATGGATTTTAATTTTGCAACAGGGCTTCGATTCTGTTAGGAAAATGACACAAGCTCGAGGATCTTTCGTCGCGGCCTCTATGGGCTGTCTCTTTCGTTAACTACACAATCATGTGAGAGCAAGCTCTCCGAGGCATTCGTGCGGCGGCTCGCCGACGAAGTTTGTATTAGCTGAATAAGGGGGCTGGCCCCCTCTCCGATCGAGTTGACATTTTGCATACTCAATTGTTATTCAATTAGCTAAGTGGCGTCATCTTTAATACAATATGGCGGACGTGATAAGATGGTCATTTATTAATTCATAAGTCACCTCCATGTCAGTGGTATCTAATGAAAGGGTTTGCCAAGCACGTAGGTATGTGGTGTGAGTTTTATTTATTTCTTGTCTTAAAGCTTGTATTAACCTTTTTATTAACTGACTATTTGATTTATCCAGTGTAATGGTTACACATATGTCTTTATACCCAAAATAATGCATGAAGAGTCGAATGGAAACATGCTAGTCCCATAAATAGCTTGGAATGAACAACTGAAAATTGCGTTGGTGAAGTCGTAAAACGCATGAGCATTAATTTTAGTGGCCAATAAATGTTTATGGAATTCTCGTCCGTGTATTGATTGAATTAAGAAACATTATTGACGGCATAGAATTAGTTATTAAGTCGGCCGTGACAATAAGTTATTTTATTCTTAATGCAACTTGACTGGTTAATAGTAGTTACCGACCGTAAGAATAGACATATGGAAGGTAGGCCTTTGGAGCAGGTGAATAGTAAAGACTTGTAAATAAAACAAAAGGTATTTCTATACGTACAAGCTTACGGCCCTTATAGTAGACGGCTGAAACAGTCTGGATGCTTGCAACATCAGAGGTATCGTTCACCCATTGCCGACTCTGCAAAAATCCTTTCACACCCTTCTCGAAGAGCCTGTGCTGTACAGAAATTGATGAGCGTTTTCGTACACGGATAACACTAAAACTAGCATAGTATCTATTACGAAAGCTTTTTGACAAACAAAAGTTTATACTAGCTAAGCATAAGATACAATATCAAAAGATTCTGTACAATTTCTCCTTTTTTTTAAAAATTGCATACATTGCAGGTACTTGCTAAATATTTACGTAAAAATGTCCGACATGTCGTATCCAAATAACTTTATTAGTATCAATTTACAATTCTTGAATGAGTTTAAAAATAAAAACCAATATTGCATTCAGTAGGACACACGCTAATAATATATTTCATTCACTTTATTGCAATTTATCACATTCATTCTTTAGGTATTTATTTCATTGACTACGAAAAACGAAATAATATAAATAAAGTGAATATGTTTTAAGAACATTTAATGTCAGTACACTCCAGACTTATACCAGGGCTCGATCCTGTAAGGAAAATGACACTAACTCGAGGATCTTTCGTCGCGGCCTCTATGCTCTGTCTCTGTCGCTTACTACGCTAACACTACTATTCACGTGAGAGGTAAGCTCTCCGGGCCCTCCGTGAAGCGGCTCGCCGATGAAGTTTTTATTAATTGAATAATGGGGCAGTTAAGTTAGAAGTCAAAAATACAATGGTTGGTTACTTCGTAGTGCCAGTCTGGCTGGCCACCATACTCAAGTTGAAAATCTATCCCCAAGAACCTGTCGGTGTGTTCGGACAGCTGCAGATAAGAGCCATCTCTTTTCTGCAGCTGGCTTTGAATGCTTAACATTGTCAGTCACATTATCACTTACTCTTGTGATAATGTTCTACCTACAATGTATATAAGACAATTCAATTTTTTTTTAATTATCTCCGGTTCCGAATTAGGGAATGAAAATCTCGCGAGATTTTTCTCGCCAATTTAGAGATCTCGCGAGATTAGCAGTTTGGTGTGTTTTTTTTGCAAATAATCACAATATTTGAATAAATTAGGAAAAAAATAATAAATATTATAAGATAAACATTTATTGTTACAAATTTTTTCAATAGACTTTTATGCATCTAACATTGTTTGACGTATCTGCCTATAATTTTCTAATAAACATCTAGTAGTAAACTTTGACATACGTATCTATCAAATAACAATAACCTAAACGAAACAATGAAAAATGAACTGATATATCAGCCATATTTTTTATCGCTTTAGCTTGATCTTTAGTACCCATCTTAATCGGAGTTATTTGAATCAGACATTCCAAATATGTAATATAATAGTGATAATGTCACGCCAATTACAATTCATAAATAAAACATGAGGTTTGACTTGATATGAAGATGTGCAGTGGGATGATCGAAGTGTCGTATCTCCGCGGTCATATAGAAGTATTATTGTTTTATATACATTATTGGAGTTATAAAGGCGTCAATATGATGGATCCATGTCAACCCTTGTCATTAGTTTTTGATGATCAATTGTACTGTTCAGATAAGTTCTGTTATGATACGACCGTTTCAAGATCCTGGGCTTCGATTCTGTAAGGATAATGACGGTGGCTCGAGGATGTTTCATCGCGGCTTCTATGCTCTGTTTCTTTCGCTAACTATGCAATTACGTGAGAGGTAAGCTCTCCGAGGCCTCCGTGTCGGCTCGCCGACGAAGCTTGTATTAGCTGAATAAGGGGGCTCATTTCATTTCAAAGACGATTCATTCAGGATACTTATTATTTTCATAACCAATTTTGTACAGACTCACCGCAGAAAAATACAGGATAACGAACGATTACCTACATGAAATAAAAAGTTAATATTCCTTTTTACTAACCGACGAAAAAACGATGGAAGTTCTTAAGCTATCCCGCAGATGTATTTTTTAAATAATAATTTCATACAATTGAAATGGTTATGTCAATCGAAGATCACGTAAATCGTACTACGTACGCTACAACCAAGATATTGACATTAGATTGCTGTTATCAATCTGTTATTGTCGTGCGCAGACTAGTGCGCAGACGAATAAAAGTGTTAGCTGTTCAGCTTTGAAAAAAAAAGTGCAGATCAGATGATTATGCAAAAACCATTTGAATGATTACAATATTCGAAGATATAAAGAAGTTAAGTCTCATGCGCCTGTAATTTCAACGGCCCTCTTACCTTTCTAACCGAAACACAAGTACAGAACTACTTAACGGCGTAAAAAGCTAAAGTGAGTACTTCCCCGATCGAGCACTAAGAGCTCTAGTACTTCTGAAATATAAGCAAAAATGTATTTCAGAAAAGCTAAAATAAATTGAGAATAACCAAATATACACAAGTAAAATTACAGTTCATAAAATATAGTTAATCCTTCAACTCATAGACATGATGTTAGTTCATTAGAAATTATAACAAGCATAAATCATATTGTAAGCTTAAATGGAATACCATAAATGGAATTCGTATCCTCAATATAGTTGGAATTACGAGACGTGCATTTTAATTATCGTTAACGATAACATTTACTAGTTTATAATTGCTTACTTAAACTTAGAACCTAATCTTACATTACATATTTTTTACATCTTGACTTTGATTAAAATACTTAAGAAATATATAAAAAAAAATGTAGAGCTAAAGCTTTTTTTTATTCGGTGTACTAAAGAGTATGTAATTTGACATGATATTATTATATTAAAGTATTTTACTGTATAAATGCATATTATATTATAATTAATTATTTATTTATTTTGCATTGCGAATTTTTGACATTTTGTTTATGATTCCGATTTTGAAATTGGCAAGATTAGAGCGAGCAGAGCGTTTGGACTGCATGACCTCCTCTGATGTTGGTTATTTCATACATATACCTATTTGGAGACTTTCTCTGCAATATTACAGTAGCTTGGGCCTCTTTTATCTATACCGACCCTCCACGGATTCCTTACCTAGTTATTAACCAGAATATTTCTTGAAATACAATATTTTTACTCAAAGATGCGAACTTAAAGTATACAATCAGCAAATACCTGAGGCATGAAGTAATACATTGTAAATTAAATGCCAACTCAATTTCAGACCGGTTGGTCTGCTAAGTAGTAAGATACCCTGTCTGGTCGTGGGTTCGATTGTCCTGGGAAAATATTTGTATTGTGATGCGAAAATTTATGTTATTTTATGTTTAAAGTACATGTAATCAAACTGCAATATCCATATTTTTATTTTATATCACAGGGTCCAACAAACATGCACACGGTCCACCTGATGGTAAGTGGTCACCGCCGCCTATGGACACTAGCAACCCTAGGTGCTAGTTTTTAAGTCTCATGTGCCTGTAATTTCACCGCCCTTACTTTTCTAACCGAAACACAGTAATTCAAGTGCACTACTGCTTCACGGCGGAATGGTAGTACTTCCCCGGACGAACTCTGCACTAAGAGCTCTACTACTCTACTCAAAAATAATGATATTAGTGAATTGCTGTCCACTGTATGAGATTTGTTTTTTTGGGATCAGATAGCCTCGAGTTAAGTATAACCAAGAAATCTAGGTAAGTTTTAAGTATTGTCTAATATTGCATGTTAATTGGAATCAAATTCCATGTTATGTATGATGCAGTTGTTGTGAAATGATACTTGTCATTTAACAAACACTACTCCTTCTAAAGAACACTTCTGATGATTTGTCTGGTTAGTTTTTTGTATAAATTGCTGAGTATTTGGCATTTAAGAAGACACAGATATTTTTATTAAACAGTGGGATATTATAAGTAAAATGGAATATTTATTTGATTTTGTTTTCTTCACGCTTTCTTTTGAGAGAAAAGCAAAACAATAATTCATTTTTCGTAATTTTTCTGTACGTAAATTTAGTTCTATAAAAAACTAAACATCAGTATCACTTATTTTTAAACTCACTTGAATACCTAGGCCAATCCTTTTACCGGACTAGCTTTTATGCCCTTTTAAGTAACCAAGTGGATTAATAAATAATGCAACTGATTATTTTGCTGTTAACGAGGTATACGGCGAGGCAAGTGGGTACATGATGCCACCATCGTGCCGGCACAGCCGTACGCCTACGTGCATTATGGAAATCAGTAGGTCAGTAGGAGCTACTTTAATGTAAGATGTGGTTACACTAGGCCTGCCACACTTTAGCATGTACGAAGTTGGACAATCACTTTGGAAGACAGAACAATCTTAAATTATAGAACCCACCCCTTATAGTACGTAATTTTATATGGTAAGTATTTTGATGATATAGTAAATCGATGAATATCCATCTATATTCATATATAACAACCCATCTATATTCAAAGTAATGGTAATGTCACAGCCTTAAGTTAATCAGCTGTTGAATCTTGAATTGGTTATAAAAAACTTGATGTGTGGCATCCCTACTTTACACTAGATCGAGCTTTGATTCATACGTCATGTGGGCGATCAACACACAAGGTCGATGTACTCGAAATTTGCGGTACCATTATTTGCATATCCACGGCCCAGACTTGAAAAAAGTGACACCGATATTATTAGTGCAAATTGGTATCAAGGCCATGACAGACTCTCTCTAACATTATACTGGGTAAGTGTAACGCCTAAAATCAACTTATGATAAATTGCTTATTGTATATGAGATAAGTGTCGTATGTTTGAGTGGTTTCCTGTGTCGGAGTGAAAGCCGAACGGTTTGGTGAGGTGGACTGAGCTGCAAGGATTTTGGATAAGTTTGATGACACTTTGAGAACGCGTGGCTTATGTAGGTGGCCCTGTGAATTCTTATACAACCTGATACAAAATACCCCGTAAAAATATTATTAATTATCAAAGCCAACAACCCTAGTAAGCTGTCATGTCAGGGAACCAGATTATTTAACAGAAAGGCCTACGTACCTATTTTACCTAATAATTGTCTACTTTAATAGATTTTCTATTTTTCATTTAGCTTCAGCAGCTTTTTTATGTTATACAGCGTTACTACGGTTTTTAAATGGACTCGTTATAAGGCCTCATTTAACCTTATTTCGGCTTTACAGGTAGTTTTGTTACACCCTATATGTTTAATTACCTGATTAAATCCATGGATTTATCCTTGTTTGTTATGTAATAATATAATATAAGTACTAACGGCTGGCATACTGTAATGCAGTTTGGCAGATCTATAATTGCATATTCATGTTGAAAAAAAAGAATAAAGTTTATCAGCTATTTGTTTGTTATTATGTCCTCTTTGTAATAGAAACGTTTTTAGTTCAAAGGGCGAAGATTCAAATTCCTGGACTCGTTCTCTTCTTTGTCAAAATCTTTTAGATTCCGTTGAAGAATAACCTCGTTGTGAATCTATCGGAGATTTGACCTAATGATGATGGTTTGCATATATTTTTAACAATATTTAAACTTTCAATTTTGTTGTTAGAATATTTGGTAAAATATATTTGTTTTGAGATAATTCAAAATTATTCAATAGTAATGAACTAATGAATAGAATATTACTGTGTCGTATAAATTCAGTATTGTTAGGATTTAATAAAGGTCACGACAATTTACAATAACTACTTCATTAAATGACTAAAGTATAGTATGTTATAACTCAAAGATAATTTTAGCAAAATTATTTTTTATGCCCAAAATCTTTATTATTTTTGTTTGAAATTAATATCTTTTTTTCAGCACACTCCACGCATAAGAAACAATTGTTCCAATTTACGAGTGTCTATTGTTCTTAAATAGTCAAAATATTTTCTTTCATCAAATTTGTTTTTTAATTATTTGCGTGCCACACTCACAGTACATTGAAGTAAAGATTTCAACGAGCGTCATGATAGTGACGTAAAATTATCATGTGTTTCGACTTGAAATTCTACGTGTTTGTATGAAAACAGGTTACTGTGTTTGCTTTTTATTAACTGTGGACACCAGAAGCTGGCTGTAGTGAAACATTACATGCCCAATAAGGCTACAGAGAATTCCGTTTACACAATTAAACTCATTACCAAGCTAATTCGTTCGAAGGGGACAAGTAAGCTCAACTTGCGAATTATTCCCTCAGTGGAAATAATTTCTGCATACCAATACAATAATTATAATTATTATTTTCATTATATGCTTGCGTTTGCGGCACTCCCTTAATAAGTGCGTGTGTCGATCGCAATTTACGTTTTGCATGTAATTTGCGCAAAATTACATGAGTTTTTGGGCCAGTGTTGTAATCGACACGTTTTTTTTAAATTGTCGTGAGTTTGATTGGAAATAATTAATATAATAACAATAGTTTTATGGTTACATTATTTACAGTAAGGTTTAGGATCTTTTATACTACTTAACATTATTTTTATAGAGATTGCCCCAGAGGTTATAGGCATAGTGGTCAAGCGGTATAAACCTTGGCTCAGGGATCCAGGTTTCGATTCCAGGGTCATTGTGCTCGACGATGCTCGATACACGCCACGTTCAGACTAAAATATGTACGATGAGATATTGGTTTTGTAATACAGAGCCTACAGCTTCATAGAAGGTGAACTTCAATAGGCGGTAAGTTATTTTTTTTATAGACATTTATATCCAAATAATGGAACAATTAGATAAATGCACACATATAAAATATTTTTTAATTCGAGGTTGTCAATAATGATTAGTGATATAAAATGAACATACAATTTAAACGGAAATAATCAATCTCCATATAATATCTCAAGTCAAGCATATAAGTACAATATCATGATGTAATCACACCCAATAAAGGGCTTAGAACAATGATCAAAAAAGAATTAAACGATCATGAATCTAATTCACTTTCAACACAAGGTCGAAATTACCACCCACAATGAAGCCTACGCTCGGTTCCACTTTTATTATAACAAACAAAATTCTAGAACGTTTTCTTTTAAATACATAATGACGGCTATAAATCTACGAAAGTTTTACAGAATAAATTGATGATATTACTTTCAGTTGGTAAATAAAAATGGCGAAATCTGGTAATCAGTGATTTTCTAAACTGCGCTTGAAAATATACATACATTTGCGCAAAAATATAGAATATAGAGCGCAGTTTCCTGCAGTGTCTCCTGCCTTCCCGAGGGATGTTACATTTTCCCGGGATAAAATCCTATGTATGTATATTATTCCAGGGCATGCTCTACCTAAGTTACCTAAGTGCCAAGTTTCATCCAAATCCGTTCGGTAGTTTTTGCGCGAGAGTAATAATCATAGATAAATCCTTACATCCAACCTCAAAAACTTAATCATTTATAATATTACTAGCCGACCCAACAGACGTTGTCATTTTTTTTTTTTTTCGGAGGGGAAATGCATTACGCATACCACCGCGCCCAGGGAGAGACGCGGTGGTTATGTGGGACTCCCACTCGCAAACTCCCCTTCCCATATCAAAAATGAGAAGGGGCCCGAGGGTATACCCACTAAAACCCCTCCGGTGTTCCTTCACACACCTAAGCGCCGGGGGTCGCGGGCACGAATTCAGCTTCCGCAACCCCCGGCTGGTGCTGGCCCGCCATCGCGGACCCCATCTGGTCGAGGGGGGGGAGTGAGGTGTTAACTCCTCCCCCCCCGACTTCTCTGAGGGGCGCGCGTGGAACACCACACGCGCGCCGCCACCTCGGGTCCTGATGATGATGGGGGGCGACAGACGGATCCCCGTGTCTGACGCCCCTGGACCCATTTAGGGGGGCTGGAGGAGGGCGTTATCAGCCCTCCGCCGACGCCCGGTGCGTCGGCTGCGGGCCGGGTTGAGGGTCAAAATCTCCCTCTCCCTTTCCGCAGCCTCCTTCTGCGAGATAACAGTTTCGCAGAAGGTTACCACTGCGTCCCAGGCCTCCTCGCTGTCGACCATCGACTCGACAACAGACGTTGTCCTGTCTTAACTATGAATATTGAATTCGAATCTTCCGATTAAATCGACTGTGAAATGTGCAATAAGAAATTATAAATTAATTATTATTATCAATATAATTCCGACCCATGCCTCTATTTTAAACGATTATTGCAGCGCGCATTCTGTCAATCGCTCCAGCTGTCAAAAGACTGACAATAATAAAAGTTTATATTGTCAAAAGCGCTAGTAAAGTTGTTTAGTTTTCTTGAATTTTCTTATTTTCCACGCAACTTTCTCAATATTTTCTTTCATAAGAACCATCTCCTGACAATAATAAACACAACAAAAAAAGAATTAGCAAAATATGTCCAGCCGTCCAAGCGTGATGCCGTGACCAAGGGAAATAGGGATTCATTTTTATATATATAGATGTAGTAGGCTAGGATAATAGTATTGTATAATTTGAGATATTATTATCATCTACTACTGGAGATATGCCACTTTCACAATAAATGGTATAGGGCGGCTTGCAACCATCGAAACTGACCAGGACTTCGGTTCACCTGGTGGGAGGATCATCCCGATTTGTATCTGGGTATCCCCACTTGAATATTGAATATAAATCTGTTCTACATGTGAAAATAATTTGTGTATCCCAAAAACGAAATTAGGGCGCCATATTACAAGAACAGGCCATGTAGAAATGACTTGAAAATACATAAACAAATGCCGTATTTAAAACAGTCTGAAACCTACTTTTTACAGATGAAACTCATAAATTTCAATGCTTCGTCGGTTTGTTTACACTTATCTTCCATCTTCTATCTATAAAACTGTCCTATATATGAACCGTCGTGTTTGTATATTGAAAACATTTACCACAAACTGATTGCGGTTGATATAGGAAGTGTAACAAAATACATTAAGACCACCTTTGAAAACTGCGTCTGTCTGTCTTTGTCATTTGAATGGATGATCCTGTGGAAACACAGGAAACTGAAACGTACCCTGATGCGACATATAGTCTTTATTTCATCAAAATCGTCTCACGAAAAGAAACAAACCTTAATTAAGAGTTATCACGCGTACAATTTTGTGGGCACTGCTAATTTTATACCAAAGAACAAGTTTTGCTATGATTTTAAGGTATTCTTATCTGATGATGAATATACGAAAAAATTTTTTTTCATTTTCCACAGAAAAAAAAAATCCACATATACACTATATTATATATGATAAAATAAATAAAAAGCTATTTATTAACGGTATCTTGCTTAAATACATACCATTTGAGTTATAAAAACAATATCCATTTTGTATTTTACTATAAAGCACAAATATTTAAAAATAAAATTCTAAAGTTTTCTTTAAGTTCCCCAGTGATGGCCATCATCCCAGCAGCCTGCGTAGCATTGTGGCATGATGGCCCTCATCTTGACGGCCTTGTGAGAAGCTTTTTCACGCCCCGCTTAAAGGACCCAGGATCATAAGAGAAGGGAAACACGTGGGCTGGTAGCGAGTTAGATTTATTAGCACGGATGGTACAGTATACGTACGCGTCGTCTGCAAGTACTTAATTTTCAGCAATTTTACTTTTGATTATCCAAGTTTTGTGGACTTGTGCTAAAATTATGGTTTCAAAGCAAAAAAAAAAAAATGTTTGTTACTGGCAATAACATTATTTTATCCGTTAATTAAAATGACGACACATCCCATATTAGCTTTTGAATTTGTTGCGGTCATTTAATTTTATACCAATTTCAGAGAATTAATTGATCAGATGTGTTAAAACTCCATAAAATTTTGCATATAAAGTCAACGGTGGCAGATTACTTCGTGTTGTGAAATGTATATTATATTCACTTACGTCCTTTTTAGGTGAACTGACTCATTTTAAAACAAGCGTGTGAATCCTCAGGACCTCCTACATAATTGTTGGGTGAATAGATAATTTTCAACCTCCGCGCGTCATTCATTTGTCGGTTCCAATTTGTCATAGTTTAAATTAACTGTGCCTTCTACATGTGTTAGAATAAATCAAAATAGTAATAACCCCGATTTTACAAGGGTGAGAAAAAAAATCTAAATTTAAAGCCTTTTATTCAGTTTAAACATTTGTAAAGGTCAAAGTTACTGAAGTTTACTACCTTTTCGGAAGTCAGCCTTCAACTGAGTAGAACTAACAAGACTCCCGACAAGGTAATTTTATAAATATATTTTACGTAATCCGTCTTATAAGGTTAAAAATTCAATGTTATTTTCAAATGTTAAGTTACAATCTTAAAACAAAAATCTATGATAAATGAAAACTTTCTGAAAAAAATATTCTAAACGATGGTGTAAACCGCATCAAAATTTGTCACTTCCAAAGTCACTTTGTTTAATACTGTTTAAATATGTTAAAGATTATTAAAATGTTTTTAAGTCAATCTTCTAATAATAGAGAGAAAGTGTCAATTTTGTGAGTTTCTGTGTTTGTAAGGTATGGATTATCTCCAGAATCACTACAACTATTTAAAAAAACTTTAACAAATAGAAAGTATTCCTAAGTGATGTTGGCTATTTTTTAATCCTTTGATATATCCGATGCCACGGAAATGCGGGTACAACCGCGGGGTAGAGCGAGTAAATTACCAGATCATACTGACAAAATAAAATTATAAGGAATAACATTTTTATTAATTAGAATAACTTACATATCCTAAAGCAAATCCTGTTTTAAAAAATTGTATGTATAGTATCCGTATTTACGAATATTATTGATTTAATTAGGCAAATCAATATTTTCATAGATATATCGTAGGCGTGGGTCATTCCACTCCCTTCTAATTACCCACACATATTCATATAATTCGTATAATCAATATCAATTTAATTTAATAAACACTGAATTATATAAATGCTAACATGAGAAATCTACTATTAAACACCTACGCATATAATTAGCAAAATTACCTAGATCAAGAATTACCTGCCAAAAATTACTGTTAAGCCAAAGATGGGCTAGAAACCATATTTGTAAAAAATCTGGTATTTTTCAGATTTATATAATTTACGCTTAAAAATACTTTCCCTTTTTATAATCGATATAGAAAACACATTAAAACATTTGTGTATTTTTGTTTAGGCTCGTGGAAAACACTTTCTACTAAAGTTAGTGGATTGGAAGACAGCCTTCATTACTAATACTAATATTATAAAAAGAAAACATTTGTATGTAAGTATGTTTGTTACTCTTTCACGCAAAAAATACTTAACGGACATGGATCAAACTTGGCACATAGATAGAACATATCCTGGAATAACATATAGGCTAATTTTTATCCCAGAAAAATGTGATATCCCTCGGGAAAGCGGGTAATTACTAATATTATAAATGCGAATGTTTGTATGGATGTTTGTTACTCTTTCACGGCAAAACTACAGAACGGATTTGGATGAAACTTTGTACATATGTAAAGCATGCCCTAGATTAACATATAGGATATTTTTATTCCGAGAAAATGGAACATCCCTCGGGAATGCAGGTGAAACCGCGGGGGACAGCCAATATTATAATGTTTGACTTACTACAACTTTATACAAAAGGTACATTCTATTTAGTAAAAGCGTCTGCCAAAACTTTTACTAATTACCATAGAGCACCAACAAAAACGGTAGCGTTACTCACTCGAGATCCAGTTATATAAGATTTGCAAGGTCCAATATCTTAATAATGAATCACGTTGTAACGAAACAATATGACGTATAAGGTTGCGTCACAAACGTTGACAAAGATAAATATACAGTTACTCATCTTGAAAACGTTGGTTTAGATTATTTTATGGGTGTGTATGCAAGAGATTATCTTAATACGTAATGTGTCCACTTTACGAGTACCGTCATGTCCTTGGATGAATGAAAGAGCAATTGTGTCTGGTGGATAGCCCTTTATGGCCATTACCTACTCAACGCTACAAACTTGCTCCATGTCTTATATTATAACGATTGTAGAAGTGAACTCCATGAGTGCGTGGTCATATATATTTTTTTTATCACAGGGCCCCAAGACAAGCACATGGTTCACCTGATGATAAGTGGTCACCGTAGATTATGGACTCTGGCAATCCCCGAGCATCGCCAATCCGTTATCGACTCTGAGACATGAAGTTGTTAAGTCTCATGTGTCTGTAATTTCACTGGCTTCTTTACCTTTTTACCGTACTTTTTAAACACAGTAGTACAAAAAATCCAGAGACGTTTCTTTTGCACATGGGTCATATGGATCACAGTCTATTGACATTACAGTACATTCCTATACATTACCTATACATCTTTTAAAATATAAACTTATATACCCAGACACAGATCAAACAGATATATTAACACGCATTTTTTTTATTCTAGATGGAAATTGAATCCACCACCAGTGACTTGATAGTCAGGGTATTCAACTGATGTGTGCTATATCTGATAACGTAGTTTGAAAATTGGTGGAGGTAAGCATCATCGTGGTACAGTCAGGAATTAAATTTACTGAACAGATTCAAATATACAAAACATCAGTTGGTCCAACCAGGGCCTTCTTTTCCACGGGGCAAGTGTCCCGCGATCCATGGGGACCCCGAGCTTGGAAGGAATGGAAGCCGTTGGACGGCCAAAGGTTACAGAGAAAGAATGCGACAGATCGTGTCATCAGATCGGATTGGTGTGTCTCACTCTTAGAGCTGTCATAGCATAGTCTTAAGGACCCCATCCTAGTGCCCAGGGCCTCCAACAGTTTAAACACAACTCTGATTCCTACTATGTATAAAAGGGCGAGATAAACGGAACATGTGTTTTTTAAATATCAACAAAACCAATGAAAAAAAATCGTTTATATATTCGAAATTCAACAAAATTCAGATAACTCTTAATTAACAAGATCCGCGTCACTAACCTGAAAACATTTTTAATTTATTTTAACGGCCTTTTATTTCCCACTAACTTCAGTTTCTATTACATATCCTCACCTAATATAAACGGATGTGTTCATAATCGGCTGAAATCACTAGGGGAGTTACAGTACCTATTACCCATGACACATATAGAAGGAAATACTAATCACTGACCAAACATCTCGACACGGCGTGACGCGCGAAATATTACGGTATGAAAACGCCCACCCTATAAGTTATGAATCAGGATTCTGGCTTCCAAAAATAGTAAAGTTACGATATGAGTAAATAGACATTGAGCATGAGCATGCCATGCGGATACGCTGTCACTTTACGCAATATAAAAGTAACGCAGTATAACTATGATGAAATAATTAGAATAGTTTACTTTTGACGTAACCTGTCCTCAACCGGCCAATTGATTGATTAATGCTTTGGACATTTCCTGCATTGAAATTTCTGTTAAAAAGTACATCATCTATATATTTTTAATACGGATTGAATATACTATCAAGGGCAAGTCAATTGAGACATTTTATCCTTTAGTAGCTCTCAATCACAATTCTTTTCCCTGACGCGGTTGAGTCTTGCCCTTATTGAAGAGTGTTATCTGAAGGAATCTTCAAGCTGTTCAAATTATGCGGGAAATGGAAAACTGTAGCGTATTAATATAGAGTAGAGTTCAAATTTAAACGTAGCACCATAGTTTAACTTCTAAACTGGTTTAATAACTTTGAAACATTATTACAAAAGATTACCTATTCATGCTGCATAAAGTTAAATTTAAGGAAAGCAAGTCAGTTCATTCTTAATTTATTTTGACGTGACGACGTTTTTATGGTAAGGATAAGCAGTCAGCACAGTAGTATAGTACATTAAGTTAAAATTATTAGTGGAATGACCTATTCCATGGACGACATGTTTTTTTTCTAGCCAAGCTTCAGAATAGTTTAGACGTCTCTATTTATAATATAATGTCTGTATGGAATAATACGGCAATTGAAGTTAAACGTTGCTGTGTTGTGTCTTTATTAGGCGGAAAACCGCATACTTAAATAGCTAACGAACTCGCTCAGAAATTTAAACGTCCACTTTACCGTTTCAGTTTATGAGACAATGCGATGATAGCTCTTTTAGAAGTTACTGATGGCAGTTCGAATCCTATAATGCACTATCGCACGGTGGTTGGGGTACTTTGTAGTATCTGCGTGTATAGCTTCCACTCTTATGTTGAGAATCTGTCGGGAATTAATTTCGGATGCTTCATCTGCAAAACAGTTAAGACTTTGTGTTCTAAACCGCCTTTGGCTGCAACATTATTTGCCACGTAAGATTGTGATGAAAGAAAAGACAAAGATAAAAATCGAACTAATCGATAAATCATACTAATCCCTACTAATATTATAGATGTGAATGTAAGTTTGTTTGTTACGCTTTCGCGCGAATACTACTTAACCGATCATCATGAAACTTTGTACACACATTCTTGGAGGTATTAGAAGTAACATAGAACTTTTTATGCCGGGAAAATGTTACATCCCTCGGGAACGCAGGTGAAACCGCGGGGGACAGCTAGTGTTATATAATTCAAATATTGTGAGGATGGATGTGTAAACGTTTGTTCCTCTGACACGCAAACATTACATAACGACTTTGAATGAAACTTGGAACATAGACAGTTTATAGCTTAGAATCTTTGTGTCTCGGGGAAATGTCAAATTCCCAGGAAACCCTGGTAAAACCGTAAGAGATAGCTAGTGTTGTAATAAGGCTTACACACACGGATTTGTAAATTACTGTAAGGCGGCATGCCTGAAAGGTGACTTGAGATCTGTGGTGGTGACGCGTCCCCAGTATTCGCTATTACGATTACGTCATGACATGCATGTTTCCATGGAATTTATTAATATAATATGTACCTAATGCATTTGTGCATCTAGCCTGAACGCGGGACATTCCCCTGTTCCGGAGAATTCAACTTTAGAATACCTAGATACCTTAACAACCATTTTATTGTTTAAATTGGCACGAAAATCATCAGGATTTTTAGTCATGATACCATAAAATTATTGTATTTGGTAAGTAAACGCATTACGGCTGCTTTTATCACGTACTTACAGACCAATATAACGTAAGCTTCGAAACAAATGTCATTCGTAGAAATAAAGATTTTAAGATATAAACGGTTATTTACCTACGTTTTGGTTGTGCAGTCTCAAGATAATCAAGGAACTGTTGGCTGGAAACCCCATTTCAATTCTAAGGAATCATTTGGAATGAAGTTTTATCCGTGACAATTAATCTTAAGTGGCGACTTACCTACTTCATAATCCAAATAATTAAATGTGTTATTGTGTTTTGTAAACGCATCACTTGAGAAAGACTGTAGCGATTTCTCAAGGTTTTTTAATTTTTGTTATTGTCCAAATAAGAGAGATATTTTTAGAGGAAGAAGTATTAGGAAAGTTTTCCAGGAACGGGAAAATTCTAAACACATTGAACGTGGTCCTTTCTATAGTATTTTTGTACTCAATGAATATTTTTATTGTAGCTTCAGTAACTTTAAATTTGACCTTCATAAGTGCCCTCCGAAGGCCTAAACTGAATAAATGGTTTTGAATTTTGATTTTTTTTTTGAATTAAAGGAATTCAAGATTCTAAAACGAATTGCAACGCATGTCAGGAATAGCTAGTTGTAATAAACGTTACGTATACTATTATGTAGTAGTACGCGTGGTTTCGCGCACGTATGCCCTTGTTACGACGATCTTAATAATGGAATGTAAACAGGAAAGTTTGTTAAAATTGTTTTTTTCTGCTATCTTAGAGTTGGTTTTAGAAGATGTATAGTACTATTATAATTAATATATCTTCACATCTAAATAGGTAGGCAGGATTCAAATTATATTTTTAGGGTCCCGTACCTCTAAAGGAAAAATAGACCATTGGATCACTTCAGTACCTCACTTATTTGTCAATCGTCGAGGTATCAAGTTAAAATTAACAAAATAAAAAAATATCCTGGGACATTCTTTTACACACGGCCATCTGATCCCAAACTAAGCAGAGCTTGTACTATGGAAACCAGGTAACTGATATACTACATATACTACTTTTGCATTTTTCTATAAAATTATATAGATATTTACACCCAGACACCGAACAAAGAGACATGTTCATGCACACACAATGTTTGTCCTGGGTGGGAATCCAACCCGCGACCTTCGACTTGGCAGTCAGGGTCGCTAACCACCAAGCCAATTGGCCTGTCAAACACAAACAAATAAACACATAATACTCATTTCTGCTGTCTCTTGAAGCTCTCGGGAACCATCTGCGGACACTAATAATTTCTAACAAAAAAATTTTTAGCAATCTGAGGTTTTTGAGTAGTACAGCTCTTTGTGCAGAGTTCGTCCGTGGACCTTAACCATTTCCGCCGTGAAGCAGTAGTGCACTTGTATTACTGTGTTTTGGTAGGAAAGGTTAGGGAGCCGATGAAATTACAGACACATGAGACTTAAAAACTGTCTTAGGATCGACAAATCATTGGCGATGCCCTGATGTTGCAAACGTTCATAGGCGGTAACCTACCATCAGATGGACCGTGTGCTTGTTTGTCGGCCCCTGTGGTATAAAAAAGAAGGTAAATATCATAAAGACTACTCTATAATGAACATATATAGATCGCTAATTGAAGCGGTTTTTTTTAGCAAGTTGGCACATTGTGGCCTTAGTTACATTCTAATTTCATTACAACTCTATTTCATTCTCTTAAACGACGCACTCTATTATATATTAATGATACGCCTCTAAATAGCGTCAAATGAGGGGTAATAGCCGCGAATAATGGCCAGTAAACACGACTTTAAGCTCTTAAACTTTATTTATATTAGGCTGCAGCCCACACTGATTGACTACCCTCACTTTCTTACAACATGGCCCCTGCATTATACCGCTACGTTTAAGATTCGGTTTGAATTTGGTACTTTGCTAGCTTAGACGCGAAAGTTTAGCTTTGCATTATTTTCCAATCTGACTGAATGTTTGGATCTTTAGTCACTATCAAATTTTGAAACCATTGCGGGGTATATAGCATAATCTAGTAATGAACTGAATTTATTTATAGTGTAGTAGTGATGGATATAAAAGTCATAGACTGAAATATAAATATATAAAAAAATAATTAAGTTAGATTTTTGGAAAAATACATCTGCATTAGTTCTATGAGTTCAGTTCTCAATTTATCTTATATTCCGTAAGACTTATTACTTAAGAAGTTATAAATAGTTTGACTTTAAAATTGATTGGAAAATATGTTCTGAAGCATCGGCAATAAACTTAACAAGCACTCTTTTTAAAACAAACTTTTTAGTTACCGCGTTGGCTACCGCCCTCAAGTTGAAATTGTGTCTTCAAGCCGGTGTAGTCCGGCAGCTACACTTGAGAGTCAGTTCTCGATTAGGCTTGGTGTACTTACCACTTTTAGCAAATTCACCACTTACTATGGTCAGATTATGGTCAAATACACAAAATACATAGTAAGATGTATCTAGATCCTTCCACGACACGTAAGCAGCACTGAGACTCACGAAGAACGCACAAGACATATTTTTGGTCGGCATAAACAATATTCAATTTAACATTGTTATTTGTTTCCAAAATGTATTGTAACTGTTTAAGATTGTCAAATAAATACTTTTCTTACTTTCTTGCTTTCTATAAGTCAAAGTAGTCAAGGAGGATGTCACTGTTCATAAGTGGGTGTATATTGGCTCATCATGTAGTAGACTCTTAAAGAAAACGACGAAGTTTAATGTTGTGGACATAGGTGTTGTACCAGTTAATGGTCTGAATGTAAGGGCCGTTACATATCAGTCAAGTGAGTACTTGGAATACAATTATAGGTATAGTGTAATATTGTAATGTGATTGTCGGGAAGCTTAAAAGTCTGCGAAGAGGAAAATATATAGTGAGGTTTTGTTGAAGGCTTTGGTGATTGATATAAGAAAACTTATCTTTAATAAATATTTGCTGTCAAATGAGACATTTAAAATTAGTTTAAGTATGATCTAAATTGTCAAAATATGTGGTGATGTGGCCTTCACGATCAAATCTCTATAAGGCATACGACATTATTTGATATCGATGGAAATAGAGAAGGAGTTTCTCAAGTTAGGGTCAGAAATTGCTTTTAGGATCCAAATGTTAAATAAAGTCACAGGAGACCTAGAAGCCGGTGGAAGAAACTTAATACCTACTTAATTTCTAAGGCCAAAATAGAAGTGGAAAGATGTGAAGTCTTCACTCTACAGCTGGAGAATTTGACTTCAAAGTAAATATAAACAAAATAAAACCTAGTTTAAACTCAACCTTATGATCCAAAGAGATAATACCTCGCAGTGCATTGGATTTCGCAAACACGAACATGAAATGCAATAGGCGTAGTGTGATATCGAGGCTATTACTCGCCCCGCAGATTTACGGCAAGTTATTCGCGTAAACTT
The DNA here is from genome assembly GCA_907165245.1 of Habrosyne pyritoides. Taxonomy (NCBI): domain Eukaryota; kingdom Metazoa; phylum Arthropoda; class Insecta; order Lepidoptera; family Drepanidae; genus Habrosyne; species Habrosyne pyritoides. The sequence goes on from OU015592.1 coordinate 3,976,139, forward strand.
ACTTGACGTTTACAACTACCTACTCGCCGACAATAATGTTGAGACGTGTGGGGCGTAGCGTATTACTTGACAATATTGGATCAAATTTATGAAACTAATATTGTTGATACTGATATGAAAGTTTCTGTATCATCAAGTTGTAGTTAACTTGTTTTCCTTGACGCTGTCTTGCCAGCGTTCCTGAGGGATCTGGGGCTCGATTCTGTAAGGAAAATGACACTAACTCGAGGATGTTTCGTCGCGGCCACCGTGCTCTGTCTCTTTTGCTAACTACGCTAATACTACTAGTCAGGTGAGAGATAAGCTCTTCGAGGCCTCCGTGAAGCGGCTCGCCGACGAAGTTTGTATTAGCTGAATAAGGGGCGAATGCATTCCTAGTTTATACGCAGCCTATGTCCATACTCAATAATGTACCTTTCAAATGGCCAAATAGGAGCCGTGGTGCCGGACATTTGCCTCCACATATGTATGCACGGATAAGTCACTAAATTTGCACTCTTTCTTTCTAACATTGGAATAGACAACATTAATAGCCCATATTCGTTTTCACCTTTAAGAATTCTATTGTAAAATTAACTCAATAGCGTTATGATCTGCCTTTATTACGCGATCAATATATGGATCTTATTTCAAAAGCGATAACGTAATTCTTTCTAAACGATTAGTCATAAAAAACCGACATATAGGGTTGATTTTTCTGTCATATTCCTAAAACAAGGTCTTTAAAGTAACGAGCTTTATAAAACGTATCGTTTTACATTGCAGCAGACGTGCATAGAATTTTTAGGGTTTTATTACATTCTTTGCAAAAGAAAACAGATTTAAACGCATCTGTTACCACATACTCTACAACGGTATATTAGAGACATCCTTTACATACCACAGGTGAACAGTAAGCACAATTTCAAGTGGCATCGTGAATCCCATTTATTTTCATTGCAGTACCGCAGTGGCACTCACAATAAGCACGATTGTATTCACTTTATGTAACACCATGAATGTGCCTCCGTCATTCAGTAGCCTGCGTTTATTGAATGAAGGGAGCTCGAAAGCGCGTCCTTTCGATTTGTTCGCTGCCGTGAATGGACTATAACTCGACGATGAAATATGTATGAAAGTTTGTAGTGGGTCTGTCTGGGTGGATAGGGTGTCCACAAATGCGAATGAGACTTTTTTTATGGCCTAAATTAGTATTTGAGAAATAAAAGTGCAATTTTTAAACAAACACATTTTCTGTTATAAATACTGTCGTATTTAAGAATCCAGAATCGTTTAAGTACAGTGTAGTAAGTTAAAAGAATTCTCGAAATGCGGCGTAGACAATTTCGATGGAATTGCTTTAAAGGTGTCATTGAAGACTTTTGGAGGTGTCATCCTCGGGAAAATTGATGTTAGTGAATTAATAAATAAAAAGACAATAAAAAATATACGTGTCTACTTGAGACTACTCTTTTTTGGTCTGTTAAAAATATGATATACAATTTTTCTATACCAAAATTATTTTATAAATCCATTACAATTATCCGCGCAAATATTTTCCAATAGTATCAAGTAATTTAATTTTCATTTCCACTCTGTACAAGCGTACAATGGGCACTGGGCAATCTCAGCAACGTCAATTACTCAATGCTTGATGGATGCGCGGCGCTACGGCCCACGAGCCACGCCCACCACAAATACTACTTAGAAAGAGAAGCTGTGCGTAGTGCACACAGCTTGGGAATTTGCACTTCCGACAATACATTTCATTCATTATCTATGGCTAGAATCACGTATAATATTATCCCATAATCAAACATTGCTATTAAAAAGTGCAGGGTTCTATAATATCCATATTAAGAATTACATTATGTTGTAAATCAGCTTATATCGTTTTGAACTTAAAATCTCTACTAATATTATAAATGTAAGTTTGTTTGTTACGCTTTCACACGAAAACTACTTTACTGATCATCATGAAACTTTGTACACATATTCTTGGAGGTATTTGAAGTAACATGGGATACTTTTGATAGCCACAGGGAACATGGAACATCTCTCGGGAACGTTGGTGAAACCGCGGGGGACGGCTAGTATGATATAAAACGAGATAATATAATAAACATATATTCTTCACGCCCATTATCCCCAAAGAGGATCTCTCGGTTAAGACCCATATTCCATCGAAGATATTAGAAGTCCCACGACATGTACCAGGTCGAGTTACACCTGGGAACCAATGACACGACTTCCAGTGTCTTTCAGAGCTTTATATGGGACAAACAGACTATAAATAGTAAGTCACATCAATTTAAACTAAGACAAACAATTTCAGTTTCTACTAGACTAATAACATTTTTATGACTCGGTGTGAAATTAAATACCTACTTATTTAGACGTGAGAGTTTATGTGATGACAAACCTATGAATAACAAAGCGAAAGTGTGATTGAAACGACTGAACATGGATAGAGTAAATAAATATAGATTAACTAGCGCCCCGTGCGGCTTCATCCGCGTTCCTGAGGGATTTAATGTATACTGAGATTAGAACGCGCCAGTTGGCTTGGTAGTTAGAGACTCTGACTGCCACGCCGCAGGTTGGGTTCGATTTGACAGGACAAACATTTTTGTGCGTGAACATGTCTGTTTGTTTTGTGTCTCAATGTAAATATCTATATAAGTATGTATTTAAAGGATGTATATCAGCTGTCTGGTTTCCATATTACAAGCTCTGCTTAGTTTGGGATCAGATATCACCTCTAATTTGCTTGTTTAAGTTGTAAGTAATTATTGTTATTTTCTATTTTGTAGTCTTGTTATTTCTTGTTTGTTTTTTAATGTTACCTATATTAAGTATTTTGTAAAATTGATATTATAAAATAGCCAAAAAGTCAGAATAAAACCGCTTATTTGATATATTCTAGATTAGATCACAACCATTTTTGATCATGGTTTTCTCCGAAAGGACTTTCCCTGTTATCTGTTTTGATAACATACAGTTATTTATAAGATATAATAGATCAACACTTATTATGTACATGTAAACGTTATTTACAACGATGATAAACATATTGTATAGTAAATAAATAGTTCTCAGCTCAGATAGCTTCTGTCTCAGCGATTTGGGTTAATATATTTTGTTTATTGATAGGTAATGATTACAAAACTTTTTATAAGTTTGTCAGTAGGATTATAGAAATATGAGAGATTATAGATATATTTATTCTATCTCGGGAAAACTTCAGCGCGTCAGGTACACAACAAAATTGTTAAATATAAAAAATGGTAGATATTTTTGAGAACGATAAAATGCTTTTTAAAAATTATAATATACATAGTTTAAGTACGTGCCATTTGAGATACAAAAATAGGACATTTTTATAAAGTACAAACGCTTTAGTTTTAATTTTGCGTAAGTGATAATGTTCTTATTTTAATGTACTCTTTGCTAAACCTAAATAATAATAAATAAATCCTCTGAAAAGGCTAGGTAATTGCTATTAAGGCTTTTATTTAATAGTAAATAAATATCCCGGGACATTCTTTACACATGGCCATCTGGCCCAAACTAAGCAGAGCTTGTATTATGGAAACCAGATAACTGATATACTACATATACTTCACACAAACACATAGTTATATAAGTATTTACACCCAGACACAAAACAAACAGACATGTTCATGCAGAGAAATGTTTGTCCTGGGTGGGAATCGAACCCGCAACCTTCGGTTTGGCAGTCAGAGTCACTAACCACCAAACCAACTGGTTTGTCATTTATTTCAATAAAAAAAACTTTCATAAACAATACAACTTGAAATCACAATATAATTTACCAAGTAAATACAGACCTTTGTCACGAATTTATTATGAAATGCACAGAGTAGTGTTGTGTGAGAGGCGCGTGATGGGACACCGACGCTCCTGCCCACATTAGATCTAATCTATTTGCCACTGCATTGCGCAAGTGAATGCAGTTGCTGCCGTCACGTAATCACTCGTAGGTGCTCCCTGTCTGCACTTTGAACGCCTACTCTGTGAAGCTCTTTGATAATAATTAACAGTTGGACTTTCGACCTTTATGTTGATGAAGGTACGGTCTAAAATGTGTAAACTTTCATTATCGATACATTAATATTATTAACGATAATGTTAGTACCAATCTTAATTCTTAACTTTAAAAAAGATGGCTCTATTTAGACGCTTATTTATCAATGATGATAGCAGGAAATCAAGGATGAGGAAAGCAAGTTAAATTATTTTTAAACATGTCGGTGGTCAAGTGGTATAAAGCTTGGATAGAGACTCTGAGTTCCTGGGTTCAATTCCCGGATCGAACAAGATAATAGTAACGTTTCTTTCTTCATAAATCATTACCTGTAGCCAAGGATGCCAGAGATATGGCAACAATGATTTTTTCGATCGAATTAGGGTCTTATTATTGAGATCTCGACCTACGTCTTCCGGAATCATGGCCGTGAAGATAATATCACGATCTATAGTAATTCTTGCTGCCTATCGATTATAATCTAAAATGCAATCTACAATCAACATAGGCATATTTTTATCATTTAATTGTTTAAAATAAAAACATATAGATTTACATACATTAGCAAACCAAAATATTTTATTAACATTTTTATTTTTCAGAATATAGCGTAATTTTTTTCCCAATGAAAATGTTTTCTGATCCCAATCCTGTTCCTTTAGCACGACCAGCTTATAACCAATATAACTTCATTTATGTTTATAAGAGCTTCAGCTGTAATATAGTAAAATTTCCCAGAAACTGTCAAAAACATATTGCTGTTTGCGAATTTGGCCTACATTGACTGTTCGCACCTCAAGCTACGTCTCAGCGCATGCGTCAAACTCTTAGCTCTGACGCAATTGGCCGTAGTCTGCCAGGCCAAGTGTGCGAACAATTCTCGCCAAATATTTGACATACTTCCACGGGGGCTAGATACCGAGAAACGTAACAAACAACCCTTTTTTGCTGTATTTGTAATTATTGGAGCCAATATTTGTGTAATTATCTGCTACGGGTAGAAATGAGGTTTAATACGCTTTGTTTGATGTGATTCTTAAGCGTTAATTGTGCGTGTAAATAATAAAGTTTTTGGCGTCTGCTGTTTGTAAAACAAAGGTAATAACTAGGTAATTGAGGTGTGGAAAGAATTACCGTTGCTTTTGAAGACAATGTTATTATTTGTTGAATTCATAAGAATTTTATTGAAGAATACACATAAGCTAGATATAGCTTGAGACTTGAATTTAATGTTGTTATGATGCTATTAATTTTATAAAGGCGTGCATAGAGGCTAACTCAACGTACGGGATCAGCTAGGCGAGAACTTCTAAGTCTAGATAAAAGGGAGGGTCCAGTAGACCTCCAAACCCAGAGGAGTATAAAAAGAAAGGGACGCCGTTCCGATGCATCGGTAGGTAAGTTCGTAGTTCCCGTCTGGCTGGCTTGTGTACAAATTATAAAAAGTTCATAAATACACGGTAGAAAAATAAAATACACTCTTTTTTAACATTGTCACGCACTTGTGGCTCCTCTGGTGTTGCGGGTGTCCATGGGCAGCGGTAATCGCTTACCATCACTTCACACCATCACCTTAGGCGATACATTGCTCGTTTGCCTACCAAAACATAAAAAAAAACATCTTTAACAGTCTGTAAATACAAATTACTTAACAACTACTATAATACAAACACCTCCTAACATAAGTATTATTGTCACGACCCGCAGTTTTTTTTAAACGGACCTTAAACAATGAACCGTGATCCGTGATCGGTGATCGGTGAGCACATCCAAGGAGAAACCCATGTCGTCAATAAGCTGGCATGCCGTTGGTATGACATGCGAGATTTTATCTAGATCTTGATAGATCCTATCTATTTACTAGTTAAATTGGTCGCAAATTGTATATATTTTGACAGCATGACGTTTAGGGAAAAGCTTTTAAATCAGTCAGAAAGATTGACCGCATATTTTTGTATGTATTGATTTTATTTAATAGGCGAAAATCTTTAGATATTTTGTCCGCGTAAGTGTAAGAAAGCGCCACCAGAAGCTAACGTCGTCACTTAAAAAAAAAAAAAAATGTTCAGCTTTATTAAAAAAGTTTAAAAATCAAATCTGCATATAATGCACATTTTTATTATTATACATTTGGTCAGAAACGCTTTTCGGTACGCCACCAATCAAAAACATTTCTTTCCCATCAGTTATAATAAACAATATCTTTGTGTCGTTTATCTACTGAATAACTTCTTAAATATCAAACTGTTAACATAATATCGTTGTTTCAAATCAAATCACATCACCGATTAAGTTCTTAATCCATTTTAAAAATAATCTATTGGTTGTAAGATATTAATAAGATTTCTAAACGGTATCACTATCTATTTTTAAAGCGTGAGTGATTACAAATAATGTATCAATGAAAGGATCGTTGTACTCACACACGTACATTATATACGTAATCGATATTGTAGTACAAACAGTAGTGTCGCCAACAACAGTACAAAGTATAAGCAGTACCTGAACTTAACACAACAAACATAATACCAAAATTATAAGTAAGTGAAAAAAAAGTAACACTATACAGAGTTAAAGATGTCATGGGCCGACAAACAATCGGACGGTTCACTCGGTGGTAAGTGGTCACCGCCGCCTATGGACATTTGCAACACTAGAGGCATCGCCAATGCGTTGTCGTCCCTGTGACGTGAAGTTGTTAAGTCTCATGTGTCTGTAATTTGATCTCCTGTATTTAAATCAATTAGTACAACAGTATGAAATATAAACAGATTCTAAATTTAACACATCAAACGTAATACCAAACTATCTTCTCATTAAAAAAAATATAAATTGATATTTCACATTGGCTGTGAATTAACTTGGTTGAAAGTGTTTCAAGCATTAACTTTTTTTAAATATTTTAAACAAAATAAGCAATGCGGAATCGGTTTGTTAAATTGATCCGTATTGAGAAATCATATCAGTATTTGCTCCTATCTTACACACTGATAATTAACTAATATCCTTGAAATATTTCCTACAATTATATCTATAATATTACTCTATAATACACTACACAGTTTTAATTCGAATTAAAACCAATGAAAATATAATATAAATAAATCACATGCTTTGCCATCGATTAGAAAATTTACTTTCTAAATGTTTGCACCAAATCTCTATTTACCTAGCTTAGTCAAATCAACATTGAATTGCAGCTGAGCTACTGCTCTAGCTTCCATATTTACTAGAGCAATGACGCGATCACTGTCAAATACGATTTATCTGCAGACACGACGTATTGTCGACTTCCAATAATTTTATTATCTTATCTATCAACTGTAGGTAGAGGTGTTAACAGTCATAGTTTGTCTCCGATTGACGTCTTAACAGAACGTTTCTCTGGAACTAAGCGTTGATTGATTTGTGTATAAAATTATTACATTTTTTATGTAAGTATTATCAGATGAACAGGATAATTGGAAAGTACCAACTCTTGCATTCAGCGTAATATGTATATCTTTCTCAGATGTATGCGAAAGGTTGAGAGTATAACATTTATATATTACTACCTGTTCCCTGTACTTTCACCCGCGTTCTCAAGGACTGTTAACTTTTCGCGTGATAATAATTATCGAATGTGCTCATCCAGGTTATGTTAACTATGTTAACTATATATGTGCCAACTTTCCTCCAAATCCGTTTAATAGTTTTTGCGCGAAAAAATACACAACTATCTCATTTATAAAATTAATAGAATGTTTACTTATTTCTCGGCTAGAGCGTCCGGGTTCGATTCTCGGGACGCGAAAATTAATACTCATGTTTCATAGTTTAGATATTTATTGGGGATTGATTGGTAATGTCTGCCTATATATGCCTGTATGCCTATGTCACAGGCTTACCTAGTTTAGGCGTTAGATGCTCAACCGTGCAACTTTATTGAAACCAGCTGGCACAATTAAGATTATACATAGTCATAGTTGCAATTTTTGTATGTACCCAATAATGTGTCAATAAAGAATTTATTTATTATTATTATTATTATGTGCTCGAGTGAGGTCGACATTGCTTACCAAATGACACGCTAGGGCTCAAAAATCATTTGGTTGAATGTGAACTTATTACTGAGATTTCTCTCTAAGTCTGTGGGTATGGCGATGGTAATGGGCGTGAAGATTTACATCAAACACTAACCAGTGTATTGAACATCCAAAAATATACAAAGACATCAAATATCATCAAAATTAAATCAATAATGTCATTTTTAAATACCGATCTAATCATAAAGAGTATGTTATTTGATGCTGTACAATTATGACGTCACAACTTGCTATTTCATATAAAACTCCATACATTCGATCGTTTTGACATTACATAAAAAAATGCTGATTTGACATGTCAAGACACATCCCTATTATTTATAATTGTATGACAAATTGATGAAGAAATATACCTCATCAAATTTAAAAGCTTCTTTACCGCTTATAATGGAGTTGCGTCTTTGCTTATTGAAATAAGAATATTTGCGAAATTGAGTCATGCTCTAATCTTTTTTACAACTTCCGTTTGTGATGTTATTTGATAGATCAGCTATCTATCACAGGTTCTAATTTGGGTTGGGCAAAACATTTTTTTTATTTTCTAAATAATATCTTAAATCTTTTTTGATTCGATAAACTCAAAACATTAAATAATTACTTCTATCTACAATTATATTATAAAGCGGTATAGTTGTAAGTCAATAAGTTTGGATGTCTTTACTCGAGTAGTAGAGCTCTTAGTGCAGAGTTCGTCCGGGGAAGTACTACCACCTTACCCATTTCTGCCGTGAAGCAGTAGTGCACTTGTGTTACTGTGTTTCGGTTAGTAAGGTAAGGGGGCCGGTGAAATTACAGGCACATGAGACTTAACAACTTCACGTCTCATGGTCGACAACGCATTGGCGATGCCCTTAGTGTTGCAAATGTCCATACTATGTTTCAGTTTGAAGGGCAGTATGCTAGTACTCTTATTGACGACCCAGTACCATAGCTTATTATTGAGATTTAGGTTATTTTCAGTGTATTCTAATTTTATACTGAAAAGAAGCGGCAAAAGTAAATATTGATTACTTATATCTTATTTGCTCGATATTAGGCGCCATGATTTTTTGTTGATTCGGAGAATTGACAATCGTAATATTATTTCTTTTACCACTGGGTGACACATATACCGTACCTTATCATATGTACAATAGCATGTGCCTTATTAATAAATTAATCCAAAATATTAATCTCGGCTATAGTTCGTAGTTTTTAGTCCGCTTTCTAGTTTGGGAACGTAAGGTACCTAGACAACAATTTACGTATTTCAGATTGGTAAAGCTCCTAATGCAGAGTTCGTCCAGGGAAGGACTACCACCGTATCCATATCCGTCGTGGAGCGCAGTAATATACTTGTATGTCGGTTAGAAAGGAGTTTGAGGCCGGTGAAATTATAACACATGAGAATTAACAACTTTACGTCTCAGGATCGACGCATTGACGGTGCCCCTGGTGTTGCATATATTCACTTATCACATGGTGGACCTTCTTATGTAGTGTAAGTGTAAAATCTTCGATGAAGCTTGAGATGGTATGTAACTGAGAGACGGCAACAGCGTTCACTGTTATGTTTGGACTTAAAGTATCATCAATAGAATGTAGGTTTACTGAAACCTGCGTGTATTGACGCGTTCAGGCGTATTACGATCCACCCATTATGGAGTTGTAGTTAACGGGCACAGTTTACAGTGATGTATCATTTACTCTTGGTATTATTATGTGTAGATACGCTAGCAAATTTCCATTAGGTTTGTAGCATAATGTGACACACACAGTAAGGAAGACGTAGGAGAGTAAGAGTGAGAGAGAAGGAGATAGGTCATACCGTTCAAAGAGCCAGGCATGCTCGGGAATGTGTAGGACAGTCGTTCTTTTCAGATAGGAAACCTTGTTAGCTCACGGGGCACACGCACATCAGAGCTTTGCGGAGAACGTCCAAGAAAACGATCTCTGTTTGTAGGTATTTCTGAAAATTATATGATGTTGCATTTGAACCATACCAATAGAGCAATAAAGTTAACTTTTCTATAGTTTTCTAAATGTCAAAAGGGACTTCTTATATGAAACAGACTATACGAGTACATTAGCACCCATGCGTCACACTCGGACACTTAAAAATGGACTCAAAAAGTTGAGAGTAAATAATTTGTTACGCTTGTCAGTCAAACGTCAACTTGATTGTGCACATCAATCAACATTGTTTTGTTTCAATAAATATTATCATTTGTCTACTCGTAAACGAATTTAACATATTTCTGCAAACCAATAATATTTTCAATAAATGTTGCTACTTTCAAAACGCATCTTTAAACTACTACCCTAAAGTTGAAAATCAATCGCCAAGCACTTTTAGTCTAGTCTAGTTTTAACAAAATGATCTGCCGATAACAGTAGCTGTATTTTATAATTGTTTCTCAAACGGTATTCTCATACGTCACTGTGACCATTGATCGACCGCTAATTATAATGTTTAACAATCCAATTAGGAAATGTCAATGTTAATGTAAACATTGTGGGAGGAAGAATCGACAGGCACAAAAAACGTCATTTGGCACGTGTAACCAGACGTCAAAGTATTTTTTTGGTTGTGAATCATCTTGGAGCTATAAGGGCTTATTCACAAGAACGAGGACCGTTTAAGATTATTAATTACCATACGCCAATATAATCTAATTTATAAATAATAATATAATATATAAATAAATTAATGATAAAAATATGGTCTATGCTAATCAAAAGTGATTGATGAATTATTAAAATGTTTTCCTGCAATATTAAAGTTTCACCTCTATCGTGCGTCTTTACGACTCACTGCATTTTTTTAAACAATAGGATAAAACAAAAAAATTGTAACGGAAACGTGTTTTTGTTTTAAGATTTTTATTGCTTTTAATATTGTACTTTATAAAATTTTGAATCCTATGGCAAATAATATTAAAACTGAATGTAATATTCAGTGATATATTTGATCTAATATATCATGATTATTTGAAATAAAGAAAAAGTTTCGTACTTGTTCGATCGTAGGTCATATACATTAATTTGAGATTTAGATTTCGACGGCTTTATAAAATATGTATTGCCGAATCAAAATAATTAGTGTGAAAATGCTCTTATTTTAGTAACGGAAACTCTTCACTACTTTAAATTAAATTAACTCTATTTTTTTAAAAAGTGAGGTTTGACAAGTGACAGATTGAGTTTTATTTTCTTTTTTTAATATCATAGTTAAATTGGGCAATTCCCCAAATCATTCACTCTAAAATACAGCTAAATACTTGAAATTATTACTTCGGGCTTAAAATAAACGTATTTGTTTAAATGGCGTTGTTTTATTACAAATAATTTACTCGGAACTAACACGAAGATTTTTAAGTAAACAAACTTGTTCAGTACACAACTGATTACATGCAATGCCATAGTACCGTATACGACTTAATATATTTTAAAGCTAGATAGAATAACACAAATAAAAGTAGCTTCCTTACCTACATTATTTTTAAAACTACAGTACAATTTGTAAAGTAAAATATCGAGCACCACTAAATTAGATAGTTCATATCCTAAAAGTTATTAGAGTTTTCAACAAAGGATGCACTATAGAAAGAATGTCAAAAAAGGTTTTAAACACAATTTAATCACATTTTTAATTTGGCAAGGAAATTAAAATATACCAATAACAAATTAAACCGTGCACTTCAAGGTTGTATCAACGTATTATTTCGTGTTACATCTATAAATAGAGAGAGACAAAACCAAATAATAAACCTGATTAGTAGTGCGTGTGTAGATTTCGAGAATTTCATGTACGTGTTGCATTCTCGAAAGTCGATGAGGAAAATATCATTAGGGAGAAAAAATTTAAATTCAATAATAGTTTTGGTAAGTGCTATTTTTAGGATGTCAATATATGCAGGATATTAAAAAAGAATGTGTGCAGTTCACACGTGGTAGAAGTGGAACCTTCCGAAAATTTTACTGCGAGAGGGACAGATGCAGTATCAGAAGTGGGATGATAAGCTTTACTTTAAAAGTTTTTCATTTTATTATTCAGACAGTTTTCAATATCAACAAATGACACTCGGTCAATCTTTATTGTACTCTCTTGCAGGCTATATTTATATTTATTTATTTCTTCTTTGTCGCTTTTTCATTCTGTAGAGTTTCAAATCACAACGAAGAAAAAAAAGAAAAATTCAAGCAAGAGGCACTGAAAGTAGGACATGTATGACAAAATTAAAACATACTAGCTATAATTGACAGGCCAGTTGGCTTGGTGGTTAGTGCCCTGACTGCCAAACCGAAGGTCGCGGGTTCGATTCTCACCCAGGATAAACATTTGTGTGCATGAACATGTCTGTTTGTTCTGTGTCTGGGTGTAAAAATCTATATAAGTATGTATTTAGAAAAAAAAGTAGTATATGTAGTATATCAGTTATCTGGTTTCCATAGTACAAGCTCTGCTTAGTTTGGGATCAGATGGCCGTGTGTAAAGAATGTCCCAGGATATATAATAATTTTTGTAAGCTTACGCGAACAAAATCCTTGTTTAGAGATCATGATCTACGCAACTAAAACGAAACGACGTAGTTGACCAAATAATATATTAATAATAATTCTTGCACGACCTGATTTATAAAACATATACAATGACTACATGACTTGTTGTGATAATTGTGACAATATCTCAAAATGATATATACAAATCAAAATTATAACTACCTGTTAGTGCAACCAGCTCGCAGACATGAACCTGTCCTAAAGGTCATATAGCATTGTTCCCGGCCCCGCCTTAGTCGTACGCAAACAATTTACCTTTACCTATTAACAGTTGGCAAACTTTGGAGAACGCCGCTGATTAACCATACAATAATTGATGCTGCGTATTAAATATAAAAAAATAATATATATAATTATAGTTTTTAAGCACGTATGTCAAAGCTTTTGAATGATATCGCAATATGCATGCCTCGATTTTTGTGACGCAATCAAAATATACATAGATTGGAAATTATTTTCAATCTGGAATAGCTATGGATTTTATGGATTTTAGCGATTGATTAAACTTACCTATTTATTCAATTGATATTTCTATTAATTTGTATATAATCAAGAAGGTATTACTTACATATTAATACCATGTAACTTAAGTCATATTTTTGTCTGTGATGCGTGGAATACCACAAGGAAGCATTTTGGGACCTAAAGTATTCCTATCATTTATTTGTGCATCTAATTTGAATATTCAAATCGTGTCATCTCAACACAATTTTCTAATGTCAAAGCGTCACAAGTCGTAACATTAGAATTTGTTCTCACATTCTTGAATATTGTTGCACCTTTAGAGGAATCTATTATTAGACACCTTTCAAAATATACGCAAATACAATTGATAACGGCGACAATGGGGACACTGAATGCCGTACATGCTCGAGCTGTGACACCGATTTTACCACAAAATACAGGTAATGTTTACATTGGAATAGGACTGTATGAAACCGCTATTTTGACAAAGCAATTTTTTTACTAGAACTTTACTGATTGAAAACATTAATAGAAATCTTGGTATATCAGTCACATGTTCAATGATATTGATGGAAAAGAGGTCCTGTACATAATCATAGGCATTTTAGTCTGTTAAAATCTCAAGATTAGTATCGGTAGTGAAATAATCGCTAAATAAATATTGTCGTCTTAATTTCCCAATACCAACAATGTAAGAAACTCTATCGTTTTATTTTAAAGTCAGCCAAAGCAATGTTTAGTTCAAACAAAGACATATGACACCACGTCGTCGGGCCGACGTTCAAACAGCTCTCCTAGAGCAACCATCACTTTATTTTACTGCCAGTTATGCCTGAGATGGCCCTTAGAAAGCCAATCTAGTAATTTGTAAAACTTGTTAACTCGCCAATGTTGCAAGACTTGAAAACCTCTATATATTATTGTTGCAATTCGTTATTATGCTAATTTATTTTGTGTAATAAGTGAGGTGTAGTCAGATAAGTCACATTCGTAAGAGGTGATAAGATAAAATATTACTCATAATTATTTATGTAATACTTTATGCAATTATGTGCAAAATGTGGGGCCAACTTACTTACAGCACTTGCTGAGCTAGGAATAGGAGAAAAGTTAATCAAAAAAGCACAGCTTATCTTTTAAATTGTTAAAAATATGAATGACGCATTTTCATTACTCGCAAATTATTATCACTTAAGTATAAAATTATCTCGTGAAAATATATCCGAATATATCAATTAGAATTTTAATGGTGGGTCAACCTCTTTTTGGTCGCTAATGAGCTTTTTGAAATGACGTGTTGACTTAAAAATTCCGACTTTGCGAAACAGATACTATCAAATTACCTTATTTAATAAATATAATGGTTGGTTTACATTATTGTTCTACTCCTTTTAAAAAAATATTTATGATCGCTAAATGAAAATTCATCATTTCACCAAATTATATTGGTTCATATTTGGTTTTGACCAGTTTAATATTTATATGTTAGCTTTCTTTAATCGCTGGCATTCTGTGCTAACTTTGATCCCTCCCAGAAACACAAGAATTTAATGAGATCTATACGTGAGCAGGACGTGATAAGCGTACCGACGAGAGCCCAACTATAGTATGAACAGGCACTAAGATGACGTGTCCTTTTTTGCAAGTTATTATGTGAACGGAGACTTAACACCTGTGCCTAATATTTCATCAGAATCATATCACATCTGGCTATCTTGATGCTTTACATTTTTAAACTAGTTATTATTTAAATTTATTTTCATAAAAACACTTGACATTCACATTCTGTAGTATTATATTATGAAGATTAAAAACTATTTCGTAAACGACGGTTATAGGCAGTGAGTCAATGTGTGACTAAAAAGTTATTCTAACAAGTTCAATCAAATTGCTGTCTATATTAAAAAGTTCAACCGCAAAGATGTAAGTTATGCATTAGGTGATGTAATGCAACACAATCAATTTCATATCATCAGGTAGTCATATTCTTATTTGGGTATTAACACGGATCTCATGGTGTTTATGAGTGACTATGAATAACCGACAAATTTAAAATGATCAAATTCATCATCATTATCTGCCTGCCCTGTTACAAATCATTTTTGGTTACCTTGCATTCAGTCCCTTCTGTAAATTACATTATCTAAAAGAGATTTACCAACTCTCTTCAATGCTTTTGGTCCAAGGTATAACGAGCACAGGTTCATGGGTATACTTAAAAGTCACCTTATAAATCCTCACCCTAAAAGCATTTTACTGTTTACTGACAAATTACTAATTAACATTGAATAAAAATGTTTTATCACCTAATTTTAAAAATAATTAAAAAAAAATCTTCCAGGTTGATATCGATACTATTTTTATCTACTCACTGATGACTTATTGACTTCATCCAAAAATCCAAAGGAATACTAAAAAAATGAAGAACATCAACGTTAAATAACAAATGTTTCTTACTAGGTATAATAATCAAAGGATGACTATCCAACACCGAGCAAAAGCTTTTTAAATTCCAATTTAAACATCATCTGAAAGTCATCGGTCCTGATGTGTGATATTAAAAGCACATTTCCTTAATTGCGGATTCTTAGCCTGTGTCTCACACCATGGTACAATAACGTTAATGGCCGTGTATGGTGATTTTGCTCCAATATTTGTCACGGTGACTCACGGTTGTGGCTCGCGAATAATAGTTTATTTATAAAATCCATGCGTGCTTTTGTGGTTTTCATGAGACTTGTAGAACAAGATTATAAAAAAAGATATATATGTTCGCGTGACACTTGGTTTAAAAAAATTTGAGATACTGATCTATTTGTTACTAAAAGTTTCTATGGAATATTCAATCCTGCCATTAATATCGATTAGAGACATGCCTATGAAGGAGCGATGTGTGAGGCTCCGCCATTTAAAAGGGAAGATGTTCCGTCAGGCTCGGTGATCGTGCCTAGGGACCGCGGTCTAATTGTTGACGCTGGAAACTTCTCAAATCCTGAGAAAACTTCGATAGTGCGATGTAGGATTCTCGCGTAAATGTTCATAGATGTCGCTACCTACCTTTATGAAAGTTTGGATGTTTCAATGATTTACGCATTTGAATGAAATTTTCATTCATTATCAAAGATTTTCTTTAACATCAGTAGTTATTACTACCAGTTTCCCAAACACAGTGGTTCTTCACCTAGAATAGAGCTATTCAAAAGCAGAGCATGCACAAGCCCTGATCTCTCTATGGTGTCTAAAATATCATATAATATCGTATCGTAGTTACAGTATCCTCCTCTGTAGGATTGATCGAATAGGTATTCAATGTTGTAAGAATAAAAGGTCATTGCCACAAAACCAAAAATACCCAGATCTTAATTATCTAAAAATAGAACGTTTACTATAGAATCGAATACATACTACCGTACATAATCGAAACAGGGGCTTGGCCGGACATCCGTTATCAACCTAATAAAAACAAAGCTGTAATTGTAAAAGAAATAAATCCATCACAAATGTACTAATTACTGGGAACCCCTCGATGACTGCGGCGCGGTGCCGAAGTCCAACTATATATTTTTTGTTGCTAATACTAATTCGATTCGTCGCAGATTATCTAAGCTCTGTATACGGATGTTAGAAAAACGAATAAAAAAAATGTTAAATGTAACGTAGGCCTCAGGTGGCTTCTTTGTGTGCTTCAGGTGGAAAATTTGTCGTCAAGCACCTACCGGAATGTTCTGCCAGTTCGCCGTCTTGAGAATCAGATTCCTTCTACGACCATATTATTGCTTACCGCGTTGTGATTATGGTCAATTATCAATTGTTATATTCTAATTCTGATTCTACTTGTATTCAAAATCATTTATTCAGTTTATTAAATATAATATATCTTTAGGATGTCCACTGATGAACACACACACAATACCCCCCCCCCCCCCCCCCTCCCCATGGATTTCCACACCGAATGGTCCTGGGACGCCTGCACCCAGCGACTCTGACCGAGCCATCCGTTCTCCTGGTATGAGGTCGTTCCGCTCATCTTGAGATGTTTTCTTCACTCTTGCATTATATCCTTTCATAATTAACTTAGATTATTACTCCCGGATTCAAGAAACAAAAGAGACAGACGACAGAATTATATCAGACACGGTCCAACTCCAATGACGTCTCAGTATTATCATCTCTATCGATTTAATTGTCAATTTGCTATGGTATTTTTGCGAAAACGAAACATGAAATAAACATATTTTTTGTAGCTTTGGTTATTTTAAACTCCTTTATGTATAGGTCAAGCTTGTAAAGGAAATTTTTTACGTGACTGGCGGGCTTCAAAGTTGAGATTCTCAGAAAAAATCTGAAAAAATAAATGAATTAAGAAGACGAAAAAAAAAGCTACAAGCCGAGTAAATTCACGGGTTAAGTTTCGTGTTTTTATCACCCTGTATGTATGAACGAAGGAAAAACGAGCTTGTTCTGTGGAAGTTTCAGCTTAAAATCAAGTTTGTCTCTGAATACTTGTATTCAGTTCCTTCGCATTGTTAATAAGAAATATTGATTATGTCAACTATCATGCAGTTAACTTCGTGTAGTGACAACTAGGTACAGATAAGTACAGTGTCGTACAAAATAATAAGGCACGGTGTCGATATCGTAACAACTAATGAATGGTAATTTGACACGACAAGTCAATTATGAACCGACATAAACACGTATCGGCTTCGACGGAATTTCGCTAGTAATGCCAGGCGTGAGAAACATTTTTTGTCTTATTTACGGCCTCTTTTAAAAAGTAAGATAAATAAGGGAGATAGCTCCAGTTTTTACTTTGCATTTTATTTTCAAAACCATATTAAATTGTTAATCAGACTTATAAATACCATCGGAGTTTGTCACAATTGTAATGAAACAATATATTGAATAGTTCTTTCAAAAACCTGAACGTGGAATTTACCTCAGAAATGCAAGACGATATTCAATCAAAATGATAACTTAGTTCGCCCACCTGCTGAAAAGTACACTTTATTACTATCGTTCGAAGCAAAACTTTCAATTTTACTCCATGTCGTATAAAATTACCTATAATAATCAACCGACCTTTCCTTCTCGTTTGTAGCTTTCTCTCAACCGAAAATACCCGTTCAAAAGTCGATATCCAACAGTAGGTAGCCCAACATTACAGACTTCACCTTATTAGCTCAATATCAACACGTCTTATGCCTTTAATAGATATATAATCATGCATATTATTTAAATTGCTTGACAAATTACATGTCGGTACGCAGTTGTACCCGCTCAGTTGTCGGTTATGTTTCGACTTGCATTTCTTGCGGGCTTGCAGATGCTTTATGTATTTATATGGAGCTGATAGTACGGAAAAGCTTATAAGTATTTTTTATGGCAATAAGTCGAATACTTTGCTGACGGTCTACCTGATGCTCTGTGGTCACTACCGCCTATGCCCATTTACGATAAAAGGAAGATTTTCAAAGTGTTAGCTATGAAAAGCTCTTTTCGCACGTCGTTGACAATTTCTCCATTTTGCAGAGTTGTGGGAATGCCATAATGTGGATCTTATTCCAGAGCTTTTTGATTCTCAATTTGGCTTAAGAAAGAGGTAGCCTATGCACATCAATAGGTAATAATAATTAAATCTAGCTTAAAATAATAACCATTGATATACAATAATAGTGTCAAGATACCCAATACATTTTTAAATGGTAAACCAAATCAAGGGAACCACATAAGCCCTGAAAGAGAAGTTTAATAATTGAAACTAATATGTACACTACAAATCAAAATTTGTATTTTAAAATTTAGTGACTATTCAAAAAATATAATATTCTCATAAATATCAAACAGCTTTATGAATTTCCCTCATATAGTCCTTAACTCTCAGACACGAGTCGCCAATTAGTAGTTGGTAGGTAGATTCTAAAGGAAAATGTGGCCGTCGGGTAAAATTACGAGACCATGGCTACATACGCACACATGCATATCTCGTGTTCGTGGACGCACCCTGATCTCGCCTTACATCTCTGATATATAGAAAAAGTCTATGAAAAGACAAGACTCTGTATTCTTCTTCTCACTTAGGTATCAGAGTTTTCTTTTTATAGAGTATTCGCTGTCCCCCGCAGTTTCACCCGCGTGTCGATATCATATACGAGCTATCTATCTACAAAAAAATCCGCGTCGAATGGTAGCAGTCCCATCCCGGGATGTTCTGTAGTTTTGAGGTGATGGTTTTCCCTCCAAACATACATATATGTCATAGATGTACATGTACATAGATTATTTTTGAATACCTACATTGATTTCTGACATTTTAGTGGCTATGCTTTCTAGATAGCCGTTAGCTTACTATTTTGATATACATTTATACTGTGTAGTGATTTATTTAGTACCTAAATAAATTATAAAAATACGCACGATAGAAGTGCAACTTTTTGTCACCCAAAAAGGTTGCGGATCAGAATTTCAAAGGCTTCAGAAGTTTCAATTAAAAAATATCAATACATTTATCACTTGTGACCCTTCAATTAATTACTGGTATATTTACAGGGGTATGACAAGTTCACAATTTGCATGGCAAAAACATCAAACTCTCTGACTGGCGATCCGGCTGTCAAAGGCGCTCCTACAGGCTTCACTCTGCGAATCAACAGCGTCTTCGCGTCTGTGGGCGCTGGCTTCGTAGTTCCTATGGTCGGGGAGATTTCTAAGATGCCCGGTCTACCCACGCGCCCTAGCATATATGATATCGATCTCAACACCACAACTGGCGAGATCGAAGGACTGTTTTAAATTTAAAATATATTATGCCAGGGATGTTATGGATATTAAATTTGGGATCTGGATGTGGATGCGGATATATTAATGCTTTATTTTTTCGTTTTCGGTTACGGATATGAAACTATTTCGGATAGTTTCGGTTTTTTAGAATTTATTTTCGGAAAATACTAGGTACGGATGCTACTTTGGTTCTTGACTTTTGCTATTATAAAAAAAACACATTGGTAAAGTATATATACAATTACAGAAAAATAATACTTTTATCAACAACCAGGGACAGCTAGCGTACTACGTATTTGTATTCTAGATTATCTATTTCATTCTTTTATATTAAATACTCAAGTAACTAGCGCATAAAAATTATCATGTATATATATCAGTTGCCTTTAGGAATAATATATTCGATCCTTAATTAACATGCATTCCAACGATCCGGCTTCAGCTGCAAACAAATAAAAAAACCTGGGTTTTGGTCTAGATTATATTAATCAATAGTCGGAATATATTTGTATAAGTAAATGCAGAAATTGAATTGTATCAATTGACAATTCTCATAACAAGTATTTATTATTTACTAGCTGTCCCCGCGGTATCGCCCACGTTCCCGAGGGATGCTACATTTTCCCTGGTTTAAAAGTAGCTTTTATATTATTCTATGACATTTTCTATCCATGTGCCAAGTTTCATCCAAATCTGTTTGGTAGTTTTTGCGTAAAAGAGTAACAAACATCCATACATACAAACTTTTGCATTCATAATATTTGTAGGATACAATTTTTTATATCAGAACTAATTATATACGAGTATATTGTGTAATTTATTTTTGACATAACCTTTCCTGTAAGCAACAAAATTACGTTATATGTTATTGCAATAAGGTTCAATTTTGTTTGGCGAGATGAATCAAACTGCTTTGATGTGTGGTCTTTACGGGTGTTTAATTGCAACTAACAAAACAAGAATAATCAATAACAGGCATATAGGTAGTATACCTACTTACTATGTATACATATAATATTAACTCCAACATGCCGCCCACCAAAAAACAATAGTTTTTTACTATACACATACACTCAAACATATATTTTTTTTATAATCAGGACATTTCAGAATGGCAGGCTATAAACTACATAAATAAACAATTGTCTTGCACAAATGGTTTAGTTTACAATAAACAAGTTTAGTTCACAAAATCTTATAGTCTAATATTAAGAGTGTTCTTACAACAAACTTTTAATAATATAATAATAGACCTAAACATACAAACAATACAATATGTTGTAATACTTGCAGTTACAATAGGTTGTAAGATACTTATACTCAAAATTACTTAAAATTTCAGCAAAGTATAATCTTAGCAAACGTTATTGATTTATAAAGCATGCAAGAATACAATTTAAAACACAAACATAACTTTAAAATATATGAAAAGTTTAATCAACATTATTAATAGGCAATTCACATATCTTGGAAACAGACCGTTTAATAATTTTGCCGTGGCACCTTACACTGTACACTCTGCAAATGTTATCATGTCCGGGATGTTTTTCAACTATGCGACCCAAAGCCCATTTACCAGGTGGAAGATTTTCATCTTTTAAAAGAACAATATCCCCGATTTGAAACTCTTTAGCACGACGTTGCCATTTAGGTCTTTCTTGTAGTCTTGTCAGGTATTCAGTATGCCAACGATGCCAAAAATTTTGAACTATTCGTTGAGTCATTTGCCACCGAGAGAGCCTGTTTATATTTATTTGAGTCAAATCCGGTATTGGAACATTAGTAGGGGCTTCTCCTATAAGAAAGTGACCAGGTGTTAAAATTTCTAAGTTATCTGTATCATTGGGATCAATAGGGCAGAGTGGCCTTGAATTTAAAACTGCTTCAATTTGACAGAGCACTGTGGTAAGTTCTTCAAATGTTAGATTAATGTTTAGAATTCTTTTTAGGTGAAATTTTACAGACTTCACTCCGGCTTCCCAAAGTCCACCAAAATTTGGACTGTAGGGTGGAATAAAATGCCATTGTGTACCATCCCTTGCCAAAATATCAACCAGATGGCCAGGTATTTCTAAATTAGCTGCGTGCCACAATTCTGCCAGCTCCTTATTTGCACCTACAAAATTAGTGCCTCTATCGCTCCAAAGATGACTACATTTCCCTCTTCTGGACACAAAACGCTGGAAAGCATTTAAAAAGCATTCTGATGAGAGGTCACTAACCAGCTCCAGGTGCAAAGCTTTTGTTGCCATACATACAAATAAGCTTATATATGCTTTGGTACATTTGGCGCCTCTATTTCGAGATGTTAAAACATGCAGAGGGCCTGCAAAATCTACGCCAGCATGAAGGAATGGACGAGCTTGCGTGACACGACATTTTGGTAAGTCTCCCATAATTTGGTCTCTCTGTATAGCTCTTTGTTTAGAACAAATCAAACAGTTATGTATGTAGGAGCGAACAAGACTCTTCACTCCCAGTACCCAATAACGTGATCTTAAGAACGTCATTGTCAATTGTACTCCTCCATGTAATGTTCTTTTATGTGCATCAGCTATTAAAAGTAATACAAAACTATTATTATGACCAATAATAATAGGATGCTTACTGTCTTCAGTTAAGTTTGAATGACGTAATCTGCCGCCCACCCTGAGGATAGTATTTTCATCAAGCATTGGATTGAGTGAGTGTAATTTACTTTTATTTTTTATTAATTTATTTGCCTTCAACCTTTGTATTTCGTCGTTAAATTCTTCATTTTGTATTATCCTAATTATTCTAAACAACGCGTCTTCTAATTCCATTGTTGTAATTAATTTATCTTTATTTTCTGTTTCAGGTGCCTTCATATGCTTCAAAAATCTTACTGCGTGAACTACTACTCTTTGTAACTCTATTAATGTTTCAAAATGTTCAAATTTTTTCGTTTTTTCCTTTTTATCGTCATGTACATTAGTAGTAAAACATTTTCTTTGTTCCAGGTTTGTTAAATAGTTGCTTGTTCCCTTTTCAGGTATATTAGGAGTTTGTAGCCATGCTGGTCCTTCCCACCACATCCTATTTAGGATCAATTGAGGTAGAAGTTGTCCTCTACTTGCTACATCCGCTGGATTGTCTTTGGTGTTCACATGATACCATCTCTGGTTACCAGTGTTTTCTAATATTTCCACTACTCTATTACTTACAAAGACATTCCATCTTCCAGGACTACCAATCAACCATGCCAGCACAACCGTCGAATCTGTCCATGCAAATACTTGGTCATTTGATAATCTGAGTGCTTCTCTTACTCTTTTCAGCAACTGCGACAAAAGCACAGCACCACATAGTTCGAGTCTTGGAAGTGATACAGGTTTCACTGGTGCTACCTTCGTTCTTGCCGCTAGAAGACTGGTTTTAATCTCTCCGCTGTCTGTTTGAACCCTTATATATACCACTGCAGCATAGGCCTTAGCTGATGCATCGCAGAAACCGTGTATTGAAACAGTGTTCATTTTAGTTTGTTTAGTATTCAACCACCTATTAATTTTAATTTTCTTCAAATGATCAAAGCTATTCCGAATATTTACCCACTCTTCTGTTATAGTTCTATCCACTTCCTCATCCCAACCAATTCCTTGCAACCATAGTTTTTGAATCATCATCTTTGCAGTTACTATAGCTGGTGCTAACCATCCTAATGGGTCGAATAATCGCTGAATATCCGCTAGAATATTCCTCTTGGTTATACTTTCAGAGATAGGTGGCATGTTAAAATTGTACTCAAATACATCTTCTCCTATATTCCAGGTTAAACCTAAAGCCTTAATAGTTCCATCTATATTTATATCTATATTAACCTTAGAACTTCTTTCTGTTGGTTCCATGTGTTGCATAAACTCTGAGTTATTGGATGCCCATTTTTGTAAAATAAATCCACCTTTTAACAATATCGCCTTAATGTCATTCGCTGTAGTAATAGCTTCACTCGGTGAATCTAATCCTGACATCAAATCATCCATAAAACAGTCCTCTTTAATGATCTTAGCTGCAACAGGATATTCTTTTCCTTCATCATCAGCTATCTGCATTAATGTTCGTACAGCGAGATATGGAGCCGAAGCTGTACCGAAAGTTACTCGTAGAAGCCGATAATCTTTAACTTCAGCATTAGGATCATCACGCCAAAGAATACGCTGATAGTCAGTATCTTCTTTGGTAACTAAGACTTGACGGTACATCTTCTGCACATCAGCAACAAAACAAACCCGTTTTGTACGCCATCTCATTACAAGGTTTCTCAAATCCTCTTGCAACTGAGGTCCTACAAGCATCTCTTCATTCAATGATATATTATTTGATCCTTTACTTGAAGCATCAAATACCACTCTCAATTTTGTGGTTTCCTTATCGTTCCTTATGACTGCATGATGGGGTAAGTATACAGCTAGCTTATATTTCTCATCTTCTGGAACTTCCTCCATATGATTTAACTGTAAATATTCATTAACAACTTCTGCATACTTTGTTTTTAAATCTTCTTCCTTTTGTAAACGTCTTTCTAATTGATATAATCGTTTCAAAGCAATGTTTCTTGTATCACCCTGCAATGATAAAGGTTGATTAATTTTCATTGGTAATTTCACGATATACCTTCCGTTCTTGGTTCTAGAATATGTTTTTTTGTATAATTCTTCACATAACTTTTCTTCTTCAGTCCATACTCGTTTCTCAGATAGCTCAACTTCCCACATACCTTTTAACATGTTGTCTAGATCCAAACAATGGTGCATTGAAATTAATTCCTCTTTATCAATTTCCTCACAATCCCCAAACAGAATCCACCCTAAGCTAGTATTTTGTGCACAGGGGGTGTTGGGTAGACCTTTAATTAATCCGTCCTTTATTATCTTGGCATATACCTTTGAACCTAATAATAAATCAATTCTTCCAGGCTGACTATAATTTGGGTCAGCCAAGAAAAGTCCATTTATGTGTGACCAAGTGCTTGTAATAACGGATTTTCTAGGTAACATTGATGTTAGTTGCGTTGACATAATATACGCTTTTGTTTTCAGCTTGAATTTATTATCCCACCTTGACAGAATCTCAATAAAAGTTGCCTGACTTACCTTTGTTTTTGTTGAACCAGTGCCTGTAATACTTCCCTTTACTGGTGTTCTCCTTACCTTAAGTAACTGAGCTGCCCTTTCACTAATTAATGTCACTTGTGAGCCCTGATCTACTAATGCTCGCAATATCGTTATCATACCTGATTCATTTCTAACTGGAACTAACGCTGTAGCTAGTAATCCAGGTGAGTCGCTCATAGTAAAGTATGACGATACTGCCGCTGTTTCTACTTGTTGAGTCTCTAACTTATTTACTTCTTCTTCTACATTTGTGTGATTGGAAACTGCAGTTGATTTTAAAACCGCTGTACTACCTGAAGTTTCCTGCTTTCTAATTTGATGTAGAAGAGAATGGTGACGTCTCCCGCAAACCTTACAAGATATACGCTGTTTACAGATGTGTACAGAGTGCCCTGACAATAAGCAGTTAAAACATAATCCTTGATTCTTAACAAAATCGCTTCTTTCATCTACTTTTAAAGTACAAAATTTCTTACAGTGACAAAGTGCATGATTTTCCTTACAATACGCACAAAACTTCTCAATTGACGACGTTGATGGTGTAGAACACGATGTGTGTTGAGAGAACACGCGTTCTCTTGTAGGCTTCGAGGTTGTCGTCGTCAACTCCAACGTGTGTATTCGGTTTTCCAAAAAGGTATAAAGATCGCATAGCTCTGGTAACTCGACACTGTGCTCCTTACTCACGTAATCTTCCCATTCCTTATGCGAGTCTATATCTAATTTTTGCATTGCTAGAAATATTATAACGGGATCCCAAGACTTTGTTTCTATTTTTAGGTTATCCAAACCGTTCATACATTCTCTTGTTGTATCAATAAATATTCGTAATTGAGAAGGAGATTGAGTTAATACCTTTTTCTGTGAAAATAATCTCTTAAGAATCGCATTTACTATAAGTCGCTTGTGACTGTAACGAGCCTTAAGAGTTTTACATGCAGGCTGGTAGTTATCATCTGTGATTTGATAATATTTAAGTGTGGCACTAGCCTCACCTGACAAACATGACTTTAAATAATGCAGCTTCTGTACGTCGCTTAACGCCTTGTTGTTATGTATCAATGATGTAAATGTATCTTCGAATGTTTGCCACTCTTCATAGTTACCGGTGAACTTAGGTAAATCTATCCTCGGTAATCTTACATCGACACTACGATAACCGTCAGAATTGGATGAACTAGCATTTGAGGTATTTGCTAAGTTAGTCCCTGTTAATAACTCAAGCGCTTCTTGCATGTCTGTTTTTAATGAAAGGTATAACTCTTCGCATGAATCATAATAAATTGAAACTTTCATTTGAACCTTTTGTTCCGGCGTTAATATCTTAATAAGTGCAATATGTGTAGTTTTATATGATACCCAATACTCGTCAATACATTGCGTACGCACTTTTATATAAGCGACAGTTTTTCTTGCCTTTGGACACTTTTTAAAATTGTCATTCGCTTTCTTAATCAAATGATACGTATCTTCTAATTGCGCTTTTAATTCGTCCATCTTGTATGTATTTGTATAGCACTGTTTCGAACTGACTTTAACACTTTACGATTGATGTATGTTGGTAAAAATGTCCCAAATCGAAACACTAAACACACGCGTTTTTAATAGATGAACTCGTAATTATTAACTTAATTGTCAATTAGATACTTGTTATTGTACTTTTATCACTGTGGAATGCAGGTGTCGTCGGGTCGACGGCAAATTCCGATGATTGAATAGCGATAAGGATCTACACCATTTTAAATCAAATCCGCTCGATAAGGACCATATGTTATTGCAATAAGGTTCAATTTTGTTTGGCGAGATGAATCAAACTGCTTTGATGTGTGGTCTTTACGGGTGTTTAATTGCAACTAACAAAACAAGAATAATCAATAACAGGCATATAGGTAGTATACCTACTTACTATGTATACATATAATATTAACTCCAACAGGTTGCATTAAGAAAATGTCCTCAATTTCATCTGTAGCGTAATTTTGCGTTCAAATTGCAGCTTTTATTTATTTATTAAGATTAATATGGGCTTTGATTTTTATTAAGATTATACATAGTATGTACTTATTTCAACTCTGGTTTCCATAGTTCTCGGCTTAGTTTATATATTGATAATACCCCGGGATATTTTTAGATATTAATTAGAGATACACAAGTTTGGGAATCACTGTCTCTATATGTATATGTTTTGAAGAGATTAAAAGTTGATTTTATAATAACAAGAACATCATAACATTCAGCTAATGAAAATCAGAGATCATTTTCATTTACTACACTTTGGATGGACTTGGAAAACAACATTTCTTGATATGGTAGTGTGTCAGTGACGTCACAACACTGACCTATGACAGTACGCAGATCAATTCGCTGTTAAGTGTACAACTCGGATAATGTGAAAATCCTTTCGTTCCAAGTAAAATACTTGCCCGAACCTACCCTATAAAATTTATCATTATTATAACCATGTAGAAATGCTGGGTCCCACAAGATGGGTTCGTCAAAATCCATTTATAAGCCACTAACACGACATTTGCCCTTTAAGCGTAATTATAATTTCCAATAAATAACTTAAAATGTGTTCAAGTTAATTGAACAAGCAGCATTATCGTGTTCTAAACGTTTATGAAACTATAATTGATATTAAGCTATAATTTAATAGCAAGCGAATATCAACACTACCTACGTCGAAAGCACCTTACCTTTAAGTAATAATTTATGTGCAAATCTGCGGAGACAAATTGGGCTATTTTCCTTTCAATATAATAAATAAAAACCTGTCGGCTCTTTGAATAATAAACCTTATGACAAAGACTTTAAATCTATTTTACTTAGGATATATGATATGTGTTACGCCCATTCTATTGCAGTGTGACCAGATCTTTACCATAAGGTGATAATCCACAGTTTACTCAAAGCGATTGCTATATTGATTAGGGTAGATAATAAGGGACTGGAATTTCTATTAATTGAAAGCAAAAAAAAAAAACAAATAACAACTATGAACGAGAAAATTAATAAGTAATCTTATTACAAAGCTAATAAATCACATAATTGATTTCTTATTAACATTTTTACCGTTTAACAATACGGTTTTGCCCAAACGTGGGCGATTAACAACCATTGTGTATAGCTTTGTGAATCATTGACAATTCGATTGTTACCATTATCGATCACGCTCCTTTGCCATCAGCTAATATAATTTATTAATTTGCAGACTCGAATATCTTGTCTGTTATTTCATCATTATGATCGAAACTATTCTTTAAAACGTCCTAAATAGCATTGCATATAATCGAAACTGAACTGTCTTCCTCATTGTTTAAAGTTGACTTTTGTTTGTCGTATGGTAAGCTTCAAGAATGTAAATGAAAACATGGCATCGGCACCTGTGAGTCTGGTGGGTTGGTGACGTCATAACGGAGTAATGTAGCCCAATCATTAAGCCTCCAATCAAAGAGTCCGTATTATACGTTTTTGCTGCATCGGCCGGTGTCGTATTCAATTTGTTTTGATTATGATTAACATGGAGTTGTATAGTGATGGGAACATTCTCTGTATCATTGTGGTTTCTTCCTATTCCGTAGATGGTTTTGCCCCTTTATTTTAAGAGGTAGGATTGTGGTAGTTATGTGGGCCCGAAAGCATTAGCTTCCAGTGAAGGAAAAGATCGTGAGAAGTCACAGTGGTAGGGATTTTATAGTAACCTCTGGCCTTGGACTTCGCCCACATGCAAGTAAGCATGGAGAAATTATTAAAAAAAATGTTAGTTCAAAGGCCATTCTCCTTGGACTTGAGTTTATTTGTATACATTCTGGAAATTATCGAATCATAACAGAGTGGCCAGGAAAAGAACACCGAACTTTTTCCTATCAAGTATTTTATCATTTTTTAATCAATTGATTGACAATTGAAAAATGCTATTCAAAATTCAAATTATTTATTCAGTTTAGGCTCGCGGAGGGAACTTATGAAGGTAAAATTTAAAGTTACTGAAGCTACTACCGGTTCGGAAGTCAGCCTTCAACTGAGAAGAACCGGCAAGAAATTCAGCAAGGTAAATTTTTTAAAATATTTTAAATATTAATTTGTATCTATTATTGTTTCAGCATCACATTTATTTATGTTTTAGTACAATCTAGTATGATTATTTTAATAATAATTTTAAATCTTCGCTTTTATCGCTATTTAAACCACAAATCCTAAACGTTTCTCATAAAATTAACAACATACTGATTTACATATTCATAATACTTACGCAACCATTTCCAGCTTAAAGCGAACTTATAAACCCAGTAGACACTGATGTCCAATATAATCGTAAAACGACCTCACTTCCTATTCCTACGCTTTACGACGAGGCATTAGCAAACCGACTTTAGGTATTCACACCCCTTAAACAGCTATTTTCTCACCATTCTAGCTTATCTCAAACATTGTCGCCATTCACGGAAATGGCACAGACTGCGTAAATAGACATAAATATTATGTTTTAAACATAAATTACATATATTATCCGCAACTATAACCCTTGAGTAGCGTGACTGAGACACAATATCTCTTAAACCTGTACTATAACAATAGAGGTACAGTGGTCACATTCAACGATGATATCGCACTATTGCAATAACTTGACAATGTTTTATAGAATGTATACTAAAATTTCAGAGCATTATAAGCAATGAATTGGCAACAATAGGAGAGTAACGTGATTATGTGCTGTTTCGCTTTTATCACACACGGTCTATCTGTTTTGTGTAGAAAATATTTATTGCCTTAAAATCTTTTTATTAGAAAATATATTCCTTGAACAATAGTTATTCTGTCTGTTGGCTAAAATTATAGACTATACATTTTTTGCAAGTTTTTCTCAGAAGACTAACTTCCGGACCGACCTAAACTAAAGACATGGTTTTGAATTTCAAAATCATTTGTGTGAAATCAAATACCTAGTAATTATACAATTGCAAATTAATTTCAATTTCCACAGTAAAAATAAAATAGAATACCACAAGCTGTCCCTCGCGGTATGACCCGTGTTCCGGGGGGACATAAATTTTTTCCAGGATGAAAATTTACCTTTATGCAAAGCATGCTCCATCTATCTGCCAAGCTTCATCGAATACAGTATGGTAGCTTTTGCATGAAATAGTAACAAACATCCATACATTATTTATTTATAATCCATGCATTATTAAGACGTCGCAATCCTCAGCTCGAGCATGCGCAAAAAGATGTTAATTTATAAAAACACAATACAATTTATCTTAAAATAATTTATCATAGAAACTTCAAAGAGTTAAAAAAAAAAAAAAAAAAAAAAAAAAAAGCACATCCATACATCCTCAAAAACGGATTTATAATATTTGTAAGATTGTTGGTTAAGCTCTACGACAATATATAACCAACTCGAGATTCCAGAAATAAGGAGGCAGAATATTTAAGCGTACTACGCGACCACTGTACCATAGAATACATACGACTATAGGCGACAACCGGTCTTGCCCGCAGTTGACGTTATAGGCGATTGTCGGATTTATTTTTACTTCTTCGTAACCTTATTACTATTGAGTTCGCTTGCTCTTGGTGTATTGAGTGAACGCTTGATTGACATTCGTATGACACGATAACTCAATGTATGAATTTGTAATGAATTGATTTAATGTTAGTATAATGCAACTAAACTATGTCAGTGCATATGATTGGCACTTAAAAAAAAGATTTTTTTTTTGCTAAATTTGTTTAGACCAGAATCTAAATCTGCCAGACGTACTGTGTCGTCTGTAGCATTATACAGGTCTTCTGGCGTGCAAGGTGAGGGGGATTGTTCAAAGAATCAATTGATCACAATTTTTTTATGCATCAAGCAAATAGCTAAGTAAAACCTAACATTTCATTCCACGATAAAAAAAAAATACGTCGCTTCGGTGGTAGAGCGGTATAAAGACTGGAGTTTCCTGGGTTTGATATCCAGGTTGAGCAAGATACGATTGTCGTTTATTTGTTGGACATAATTATTGTATATTGCACGAGTTGCTTTAAATATTTTCGGTTAATCAAGAACTCAGTACCCAACCCCCCTCTGCCTACCTTAGTAAGAATTTAGTATCTCATGATCATCATTATAGTCTTTAAGTAGCAGCTGATAATCATAATATTATTCCATAAATCCTATAGATTTGTAATAAATGTCTGCAGGTTTTGTCTCTGGAAATATTTGCAGGACCTAGTTTTGTACGCCTTTACTATGCAAGTAGTATTAAAGATTTATCTATATTTGAGAATTGTGAATAGCAATTATCTTGTTAATAATTTGTATGTAATTTCATAGACAAATGTTAATTTTAATAAGGCAATTTGTCTTAAACTTGGTTAGCTGCTGAAAGAACAGCCCCCTTATTCAGCTCATACAAACTTCGTCGGTGAACCGCTTCACGGAGGCCTCGAAGAGCTTATCTCTCACGTGATTAGTAGTATTAGCGTAGTTAGCGAAAGAGACAGAGCTCAGAGGCCGCGACGAAACATCCTCGAGTTAGTGGAATTTTCCTTACATAATCGAGCCCCAGGCTTTGGGTTGGCTGGAAGCCGAGTGAATTAATAATATTATGTTGTTTAAGTTGTTTGAATTGATGAGTACCATTTATCTTCGCTAGCTTATTGGCAATAAAATACTATACTTAATAGGGCAACAAAAATTGTTCCATCAGAAATTGTATTTTTATTCCTATTCAATCTAGTTTTTTCTACCTTTTTTTATTTGGTGAAATCCTCCATCGGTGGCTCCGGGGGGGAGCGGCCGGGTTATGTCAGACTCTTACTGACTAAAACGCCACAGTGGTCGCCATCAGCGCTGTAGAAGGAGGTCGGGTTCTATCTAGTCCTATCATATTTTAGACCTAGGTATTCCTAGTCGTAGCAATGTAAACACACATGTTAGTTTATGGCTCAAATGTGGTAATTTGTGTTATACATTGGAATTGGGTCTGTCCTAGCTTTCCGCTGGTTTTTAGACCATGGTTCATAGCCGTAGAGGTCCTGGAAAATAGTCAATTCGAATGACAAATCGATTGTGTCATGTACGTACAGTAGCGACTATTTTCTCTTAAAATTTCCATTTGGATTGCACCAGTTGAATATTAAATGACTGGTACAAAACGCGCCACCCAATGCGAAATGGTCACCACCGCTTATCTCATTTGCAATAAGTACTAAAGATGTGTTAGCGATTGTGTTATGGACTTTAACGAGCTCTTTCTACGCACTTCTTGAAGAATAAGCTTTGGGAAAACCGTAATGGGAAGCTCATTCCTCATCCAGTGGTCTTTAACAGGAACGTCCGAAAGAATCGTTGTGTGGACAAACGAGGTGACTCGACGATATAAAGATGAATGACTTGATGTACAGTCAGCAGCAACATTTTTTGCCATAAATATGTGGTTAATATTCGGAATGGCAACCGAGTAGATCTGAACATCGACTATTTTTTTGCCCTGTTTTAAAATATATTTTTATTATTTTATAGATGTCACCCACGGGTGTGCCCGCGTATCCGGGGGATATTACATTTTCCCGGAATAAAAGTATCTTATGTTATATTATCTATACTTGCAAATCTGTTTTATAGTTTATGCGTGAAAGAGTAACAAACATGCATCCTCACAAAAATTTGCGTTTATAATATAAGTAGCATAGAATATTTTGAAAACCCCTCATGTTAATGTGTCATGTACGAATTATTTTTAAAATATTCAATTTGTAATTAGGCACTCATTTCATCTCGCAATTTATTGAACATTTGCACGTGTTACTGGCCACTTGTCCAATTATGTAAATTTTAAATTATTATTATGAAAATAAGGGCTGAATAACGAGCTTTTAAAGTTGCTTTTGGGGCTGTCTAATGTGGTATAGTAGACATTGATATATTTTTATTGTAAGATTTTTAATTCTTAGAACGAGGGATCATCGCTGTGTCTAAACAGAATTTTGGAGGCCGTTTTCATTTTAAAGTGCTTTAGAAAGATTTACCGAAATTCTTCCTCTATGAGGGTATTCAAACAATTCAAAACCATTTATTCAGTTTAAGCCCTCGAAAGGCACATATGAAGGTCAAATTTAAAGTTACTGAAGCTACAACCGGTTCGGAAGTCAGCCTTCAACTGAGAATATAATAGAATAGGATGTTAAAAAAATCAATCAACATTGAAGACAAATTCACGAAAAATTATATATGCAGCTTCTCGGTTGAAATATAATATTTTGGAAATCACTTTTATTGGGTAAAATATAGAATTCGAAAGTTTATTTCGGATATTCATTATTTTTGGTAAATTTTTGCATGTAAATTGGATTATCACACAGGACTTTTTATTCTTAAAGACTATTTTTTGTTAATTTTATAAATTCGTACGATTTGTATGGATTCTTTCTCTAATTTATATTTAGATGGACTTTCTTTAGCCAGGATTCATAGATCGAATAATTCATTTTTATCAGAGGGATTTGAAAAAACTGGGGTGAAATTGCGGTACAGAACGCCAGTAATGCCCAGGGTATAAGTTTAACATCGTGATATGACTTGTATGCACGAAGAAATCCAAGGTATGTGTTGACGAGAGCAAACCGTGGTTCTATAATAACCTCAACCTGTATACTTTAAGGTTGAATATGTAAAACCTATTCATCAATATAAATTCATACCCTAAATGTTAATAAGCTGGTAATAATAAGGCTAAGATCTGAATTACATTTATTATCGTTGATTTATTTACAGAAACAAGTCTCTCTTTGGAATATACAATCTTATTGCTATTATCAAAGTTTGTTACACAATCAGGTTAGACCAGCTAAACGGATCTGGATGAAAGTTTGCAAAGAGATAAAGTATAGTCAGGAGTAGTACATAGGCAATTTTACCTAGGTTATACAATACTGTCAACAAAAATACAATAGGGGGCATAAAGTATTATTTTAATTTGTGGACAAAAATCAAAGTTGTCCCCGGCCCAAAAAAGATTGGGAAACGCTGATCTACAGTAACGCAATATATGTATATTGTTGCATACAACTACAGAGAAACATAAAATTATATTACCGAACGCGTAGGCTGATATAAACAATATCTTAATGTATCTAAAACAAATGGCATACGTTTAGAATCCATTAAGTGTTCCGATAACAATGCGTACAACTATATTAAATGTCAAAGGACCATTTTGTCTGTCTGAGGGTAATTAATGGCTGGGCCTAACAATATTCTCTAGACCTGTGGATATATTCTGTAATGAACATGACACTAGCTCGAGGATGTTTTGTCGCGGCCTCTATGCTCTGTCTCTTTCGCGAACTACACAATCACGTGAGAGGTAAGCTCTCGAGGGCTCGTTGCGCCGGCTCGGCGAAGTTTGTATTATATGAATTAGGGGGCTGTATATCATAGAGCGATGTTATTTACATAAGCTCTGCTTACATATTTAAAGACAGATTTTGCATAGATTTATCTGCCCTAAAATCTCCTACATTAGTAATATTCAGCACGATAATGGCACTTCTGTGTTTCAGACTATCTAATCAAAGATTTTATAAGATGCTGTATGAAAAGTATGTATTTAGAATAATAATTGTATACCAGTTATCGTTAGTACAAGTTCTGCTTAGTTTGGGATCAGACGGCTGTAGGTATGAACATATTTTTTTTGAATAATATAAACTAGTTGTTAAACAGCTTGACTGCGATCCCACCTGATATTTATATTTCAGGATATTTATTTTATTTATGGGTCTGTTTGTGTTCATAACTGTGAGAATGGTTGTTACTCTATTACACTGTAATGTCAGACGGGCGCTGATGAAAACTGGCACATATTTAAATTATACCCTAGATTAGAGGATAATTGATATCCCGTTTCTACATTGATTTTATTTGCTTTATTTATCGCACCACATTGAATCCTTTGACGTTTTAAATTACTTATATGTCTTGTCTACGTAAATCATTAATCGAAGGTCCTTCTACATTACAGGCACATGACACTTAACATCTTCATATCTCAGGGTCTATCGACCGGGTTATCACGCATTGGCGATGCTCTGGTGTGGTAAATATCCATAGGCGGCGGTGACCACTTATCATCAGGTGGACCGTGCGCTTGTTTGTCGGCTCATGTGGTATAAAGAAATAAAATACTACTTACATCAATGCGAGAGTTTCGCTGGATGGATGTTTCATAACAAATCACCCCAGAGCAGCAGAACGGATCTGAATCAAATTTGGCACAGAGATAGATTATAGTATGGAGTTGTACACACTTTTAATCTCAGGATAATATATCATCGGGAACGTGATGCCGCAGGGGACAGCTAGTAAAAAATATTTTTATTTGAAAACTAGCTGTCCCCCGCGGTTTTACCCACGTTCCCGTGGGATGTCACATGTATTATACATATAAACCTTTCTCTTTAATCACTCTATCTATTAAAAAAAACCGCATCAAAATCCGTTGCGTAGTTTTAAAGATTTAAGCATACATAGAGACATAGGGATATAGGGACAGAGAAAGCGACTTTGTTTTATACTATGTAGTGATAAACTATTAATATTTGAAAATAAGCTTCAAGTTTTTTTTATACCACTGGGTCCGACAAACAGGCAGACCTTCCATCTGATGGTAAGTGGTCACCACCGCCTATGAACATATACGACCAGGAACATCGCCAATGCGTTTTCGGCGCTGAGACGTGAATTTGTTAAGTCTCATGTACCTGTAGTTTGGTATATAATGACATACTTTAGTTTATGTTTGTTGGTAGGAGACGGTCTCTATTGTTTTTGTGTTTGACCACAATAACCATGATAAGTATTGTGGTCGCAGGCGGTAAACACAATAGGCCCAGTTGGGTATTACCTGCCACTATAATATTAATTAGACACACCTATCGGAAGTCCTAGCAACAGTATGGTACTAAAAATAGAAATGCCCTAAGAAGCGACATACTATTATTTTACTAATTCTAGATGCCTTAATGTACATAGGTAATTTGAATAGCCTTTACATAAACACGAGCTGTCAGTCGAGACACGATCGACGTGAATCATATTACATCATTGGTGACGTCACTCGCCAACCATTCAATCGACATTCGACTCTGGAGAATGCAAATGAGAAATTTAAATGTGCCCTTCGGTGCTGTGAACTTGTCTCCGCCGGCAGCCACAAATCTTGCCAAAGCTCTTAATACGTGAGTCATAGAAGCTAATTTTGAATGCGTGAGTTATAGTTGTTGATATTACAAATAATTAATGTAATACAATTGATATAATGTCCGTTATATTTCTTGGTCGTATTGGTTTTATTGTTAGATTTATATCCATTAAAGTATTAAGTTATGTTGTGTACGGTTCAATAGTTATTTTATGTGTAATTTTGTGATCATAACAGTAAATCAATAATGACACTTTATTTGTTTTATCACTAAAGTACTATGCAAGTATGTGTTTTGTTCTTTATTTATCAGCTTTATATATTACTTTTATCTTACTGTATATCAAATTTTGTTTGCAGGAACAAAAGCTCCACTTTGATCTTGTAGAATAACTTTAATTGAAGTATGGCAAAGTGAATACATACGAAAATGACTGTCTGTGATTGGACTTTTACGAATACAAAAATTTTAAACTGATAATATTTGAACCTTTTTCTTAAGGACACAAATTGACCTGAACTTTGAGTCATTGCCTCCAAAAATTCAAGAAAATCAAATCAAATAAAACTTTGAGGTTCAGCTTTAGATGATTCAGTATTTATTGCACCAGATAATCAACTTAAGAAAGGCAGGAAGTTTTAAAACCTAACATCTCATCGTATTTACTTCTCTGATCATTAACAAGTCCATAAATAACAAGGAACACGTCATAATCTGATAATACTAATGCATGCCAATAGAATCAAAATCAAGGCGTGTAGTGACGATAACTTATTGTAATTTATAATTATATGGATTGATTTATTATTTGTTTATTGACATGTGATCTAGATTATGGCAATTTTGTTGAACATAGACAAATAAGATAGGCTTGTTTTGAGGACTTTGCAGAGTACTTTTCATGCGTACAGTTTATAGCTTCTAAACTGTATACATGACATCTCCGACATAAAATCTTATTCTTTGTGCTAGGTTCTGCACGCCCTTCAAGCTCAGTAAAATAAGTAACTTAAAGCTAGTTTTTGTATAAGCATGATCTTTAAGTATGATCTTAATATATTCTTTGTGAAATAAACATTATTGTAGCTTCAGTAACTTTGAATTTGACCTTCATAAGTGCCTTCCGAGGGCCTAAACTGAATAAATGGTTTTGAATTTTATTATTATTATCGATTGCTCAATTTTATGCAGGGCAGCATGGGTTTGTATGGGTTCTACTGCTCGATTA
Organism: Habrosyne pyritoides; assembly: GCA_907165245.1. Lineage (NCBI taxonomy): Eukaryota > Metazoa > Arthropoda > Insecta > Lepidoptera > Drepanidae > Habrosyne > Habrosyne pyritoides. Next base: position 4,013,594 of record OU015592.1, read on the forward strand.
TTTTTAAAGGATATCAGAGTTAATATTTTATACTGATATCAAAATTCTGATGTACAGAAAAAAATATATATACCTACTTACTACATTGACTAATTTTGAAATACAAACATATAGATATTTACCCAAACACAGAACAAATAGGCATGTTTATTGTCACAACTATATATCCTGGGTGGAAATTTAACTCCTGCAACCTGCCTGATAAGCAGGGATATCTAATCATCATGGTTTTCAGCTCGTAGTTTTCTTTACACATTGTCTATATCAATGTTATACGAAATAATTGTCAAAATTTTCTGAAAATATGCTTATTTAAATCTATAGAATAAAACAAAGTTGTGTTAGTAACACCATTTATAACTCAAGAATGGATGCCCAGATTTGATAATGAGAAATCTTTGGCTTGTTGGTTTTAGCTCCGTCCCGAATACCAGATTAAGTAATTAAAAAAAAGAACGAAAAAATGTAATTTTTTTTATATACTTTTTTTTGTTATTTACCATATCTCTGAGGACTGAAACTACAATCCTTGGGAACGCGGATGAAACTGCGGGGCACAGCTAGTATATATATAAAAATATTTATGACGTTGAATTTAGTTTTCTAAGGATAAACGACAATATAAGGGTTATACTTTAAAACAATAACTACAGTATGGTTGCTGTCATTCATTATCTTACAAAACTGTACAGCAATTAAGCGTGATCGAACCAGTGACATTAAACCATTAATTGTGTCGAAATGATTTATATTGTGCGGGCTGATATCAATTTGCACGTGCACTCAATGTCTCACAATATCCAAATAAACAATCTAGTTAAAAACTGGGCTAAGTCTCTTATTGAGCATAAAGTGGTCTAGAAGCCTTTGGAGGATGGAAACGAAAGTTTTCTATGAATGAAAAAGCCTGATTCCTAAAAATAAAGCTATGAGTTTGAATATTTTTTTTTAACGATTTATTCAGTTTCGGCTTGCGTAGGGTACTTCTAAGACTAGAAATAATGGTGTTTTTTTTATTCCACTATCATGATAAACAAACATAGGACCTGACTGATGATAATTGATGCTTGTAACACCAGGAGTGTCATTGTTTTCCATTAACTATTGTTAGTCATACATGCAGGCCGGCCGATGGGAACGGTCACCGCAGCCTATTGACGCTTGTAACAGTTGTAACACCAGGGGTATCACTAGCGCGGTGCAGACCCTGTAAATATCTCTTAACACCCTTCCTGAAGAACTCCATGGCGGGATAACCTGCACACTCACTCACTCTCCGACCTTCTCTCACTCATTTCCCTATCATAAGTAAATGAAATAATTAATAATGATGGAGTTATTAGGAGTGGTAAAAGATTGAGTTCGTTGCTAGTTTTAAATCTAATAATACACAAAATGAAATATGCAAATAAGGCAATGTTGTACCAACCATATTTCTCAGGAGATAACATCGCGGTCCGAAATTATAAGCCGCACTTGAAACTGTGGAATTACTGGGGAACATCTCCAGGTTTGTGTGTAGGATGAGCCTTAGACTATAGTAAATTTGGATGGGAGTTCGGCAGTTAGAGTTTTATGTTTTATGATGCTGCAACCGCGGTTTCACATGCATTCCCGAGGGTTGTATCGATTTTAACACCAGTGAAACCGCGAGGCGGAAGCTAGCTTTATAATATTAGTAGATGTTATTTTTCTTCGGTCCAATTAATCTGTTATTGGAGAAGTCCCCTATTGGTGATATCACCAATAAGGATTTCATGTCAATAAAGGTCCCCATTTTAGTCTTCGGTCTTCTAACGGTTTGTATTAATTAAAGAATATGCAGTGAAATATATTTCAACTCAATGGCAGATTCAGTCTAGTCTATTAATTTAATAAATCTAGATAAGTTAGTCATCACTAAAATATTTTCTAATTAATTAAGTAGCACGATATTAATTCATAAATTCGACATCTGTACGAGATAATTTAATAAATTATAAAACATTTTATAATCCGGTCGATGTTCGTATGTCGTTATTATCGATGTTATTATTATGAACATAAATAATAAAATATTGAACTTGCAGTATCTAGTAGTTGCGACTGTTCTTTTGCGTGGGTTCGATTCTCATTCAGGTGGGAATGGGTTCTGTATCGGGGTGTAAATATAAGTATCTCAATTATTTATTCAATATTTAATTAATAATTTAATAAATAATGAAGTGAATATGATACATATGCGGGAAATTCTGTACACTTAGCTATCAAATCCCCAACTAAATAGGGCTGGAACAATGGAAACCAGATAAACTTTTAATTTTTTCATTTATATAAGATACTTATATCTAGCTATCTATATACATATATATATATAGCTATATAATAAAATAATGAATAAAGAATTATGAACTATCCAGTTTTGTATGATCCATGTCCACTGTTGATGCAGGCTTTTGTTTTAAGTTTATGCAAACAAATTAGAATGCAGTCTGTGTCCGCACTGTACAGCGGTCCTACAACACTTCTAATTTGTGTAGGCTAGTCATACTCACTGTAACGGGACGGATAAAGTGCAATAAGCGATTGTTTGAATAAGTCATTCGGATGATGGTTTTTACTCTTGTGCTTTCTTAACTAATACTTGTGCTTTTGTTAAGTAAGTAATGTTCAAATGTTAATTGAATTAGGAATTTGAGCGTGAGCATACAAGGCGCCACCTACTTATTTTGACTAAAATATAGCTGTATATGTTCTACAAGTATGTTACATGCATACCAGTGTAACTTTAGGGTCTTGAGAAATGTTCAAAATGGGTAGGTATTATGTTTACATAGAAAGGAATTTATTTATTCTACTATGTATTATACTACTACCTATACTATACCATAGTCTATGTCGCATTGAAATAATATAGCTTACCATCACTGAAACGTTGACGTCTTAAACTCTTTGTAATATAATTAGTAAAGAAAAACAGCATACACTCATATTTCACGATCAATTCTATGTCACTTCACGTCAGCAGTCTTGCAATATGTTCCATATTTTATATTGTATAAAAAGTAAAAATTTTGTTTATAATTACCAAATTATAGTAAACTTAAGGGATGTGATTTGTGGTTTTAGTGTGTCATGTTTCCAGCTTATAAGCAACTATATAATAACAAGAAAGCCAAGCGATCCCAGTACCTACCAGTAGGTAGTTACTATGTAAGATTTTACATAGTACATACTTAGCCTTTTTGACTACTGTCAAAATGTAAAATCATTTTTTTTTTAATAATCCCGAGACATTTTTTACACACGGCCATCTGATCCGAAACTAAGCAGAGCTTGTACTATGGAAACCAGATAACTGATATACTACATATACTAGTTTTTTTTTCTAAATACATACTTATAAAGATATTTACACCCAGACACAGAACAAACAAATATGTTCATGCACACAAATGTTTGTCTTGGGTGGGAATCGAACCCGCGACCTGCGACTTGGCAGTCAGGTCGCTAACCACCAAGCCAACTGGCCTGTCGAGTGGAGCTTAGGCGCTTGTAATACGGCGATTTTTAAGAATTGTATTACTACTCAATTCTATGTAAGATGTGTTAAATAGGTACTTATAAATTCTAAATAACTCTAAGAATTAAAGTACTCTGAGAATTATAATTAGTTGGCAAAAGACCACCTTCGCTGCTGATTCTAAGTACTGTATGTATTAGTGTGAAGAACCTATTTAAATATTCTAAAGCTGATAGGTACACATTAGAAGTCCGTGATTTAATTTAGCGAATTATTAGGTATAATTTGGTGAAAATCATCACAAAAAAAATTACATTTTAGTGGTAAATAAATAATGGTGAACTTATCATAAAAACTTTTAAAAGTTACATGATATTAATCAGTTATCTGGTTTCCACAGAACAAGGTTTGCTTGTTGTGATCCCTCAAATAAATTTATATATCTATATACATAATATACCGGGTGACTGGTGAGATTTATTCAATATTTGAGGATGTGATAGTTGGCGATCATATATGTTGAAAAAAAATTACATTAAAAATAAATATTAAATTACTTCTTAGTAAACTTAGTAAACAGTACACCGAGAGTCCCGTATTTACCTGCGCAATACTTGGATACGCGCAGCGCGCTATCAACACAGAATACATAGGTACGAACACTGTACAGCCTACCTACATCAAGACCTCTCCCTATGAGCATAATCCGTTTTCCCTTCATACTTGAATCCTGGCTTAGGACAGGCAAAACTACCTAGGTAATCACTAATTTGTTGACTATATAAAGTGTTGAATGTAGACAATAGAATTTGAGACAAGGTTAAATCTACAGAGCCACTGAAAAGTTCAAGAACCTTGGTATTTTCGGCGTATTTAAAAAATGTAATCATACCTATGTAAAACGATTGAATTTAATGAAACTACCTACCTACCTACATATTTACACTAGTCTTCAAGTTGTTCAAAATGTGTACCGCCTCGTGTGATGCATAGTTCGGCACGTTTACGCAGCGATTTAAAACGAACGGATCACCTTGCAAACTATCATTAGCACGCGTATACACACGAACCATGTCCAGGTAAACTGCGTTTTTGAATTGATGAGCCATACTTAACTACCTAGCCTAGATACTTATCACGGGTCACGGGTCACAGGTCACACACACACGCACATTCACACGGCGCGTAAATATCTACGATCGCGGGGCGCGGAGGCAGGAAGCGGGAACACGGACATGTGAACCTGTCGGCGTTTGCGCTAACACTAATGAGTCGATGCGGTGATGCAACAGGTAGTGGGGTTGTGGGCGGGGTGAGGGGGGAGGGACTAGCGCGTGCCACACGTGACTAGATCAACTTAAACAACAAACACCACGGCATGTTTAGAGAGTATAATATCCACATTTCATTTTTTTTTCGAGAAATTTTGGTCTAAAATTAAGCACCTATTTTTATTATATGATTTTAACGAGAATCGATTACCGATTACTCTCCATAAGTATCGAAGGTATCTCACCAGTCACCCTGTATATACAGTTCTACAGTACGTGTCCATGTCACTGAACTCGACCTAAACGGCTGGAAAGATTTTGAAGAAATTTTTTGTGTTCCAGTGGATTCGAGAATGGTTTAGATTCATAACTGGATGCTAGTAGAGGGCGCTGCGATCGAATTCTTGCATTTTATTGTATGGACTTATTTCGACTTTCCGGACAACTGTCAATTAGTATAAGTATAAATAATTTGTACATATCGACGGGTAAAAGGCGACTTGACTCGACCGCCATTTTTGACGAATGTAAATTTTTTCTCAATTAATTATACTACTATGATGATGGCCCATGCACAAATTCGTTGAAGCTTGCATTTAGTTCTTAAATTCAACAGCTTCGATGTGGAATGTAAAGAAGTTTAGATGCAGTATCTGTTTTTGTGTTTTATCATTTTCAAATAGCTCTCAAAATGGCGCTTGAATCAAGTACCAGTTACAATAACATAAATACATAAAATTTTACAGTTCAAGTAAAATTAAAAATATCAGAGAAAAATATCTTCTAGAGTAGTAGAGCTCTTAGTGCAGAGTTCGTCCGGGGAAGTACTACCACCTTACCCATTTCCGCCGTGAAGCAATAGTGCAATTGTATTACTGTGTTTCGGTTAGAAAGGTAAGGGGGCCGGTGAAATTACAGGCACATGAGACTTAACAACTTCACGTCTCAGGGTCGACAACGCATTGGCGATGCTCCTAGTGTTGCAAATGTCCATAGGCGGTGGTGACCACTTACCATCAGGTGACCGTCTGCTTGTTTCTCGGCCCAAGTGGCATAAAAAAAAAATCAGTAACATAGAAATTATCCATTATTTCAAACACGCCATTGAACATCTTCCCACCCATGTATATCATTACCTGTCAAGAAATATCCGTCTTCAAATAATAAGACAGATACATAGTGTTGTTTCTGAGAACAATAAAAAAATAAAAATATTGTCAAATAAAAAATGATTTTAATGTAGCCTTTAAACTTGTTGTTTGACGCATATCTTTTAATACGGTTTTTACTAGCGCTTAAACATCGACTGATGTACTAAATTAGACGGATTAGCCAAAAAGTGAAGTAAAGAAGGACCGAGACATTGTAAGTAAAAGGTTATTGCTGGAAATAATATTTTGTTCAAAATGAGCTTTTGTTTCATTTGTGATATCCAAAGAACCTTACTTCTGTTTGCATATATGTTTTTAAATTATTAATATAAAAATCTTTAAATAAATTCTATAAAACTAAGTCACTATTTGTCTATAAGTCTATCTATTTTTGTATAGTAGTTCTATTGAGGTATGCAAAATATTTTGATGCTTGATAATTTTTTTTGAGAGGTTTGTATGATGTGTATAATGACATCTTTATTATCTTACTCAGTCAAAGAAGGGTAAGGTCTATAATAATAACATATAATACGTCTAGTGGTGCAATTAATAATCAATTAAATTAAAACAATGACAACAAATTGACACAGAGAAAACATGTTTTGCAAACTGTACAAATATTCAAGTCCAACACATTGCTTTTGGATGGCATAGAATCTTTACAATGGAAGTAGAGTCAGCACAAGCAAACTATGACATAAAACTTAAAGGTGAGAATTTACAACTTATTTAGAAATAACTGTAGTAAATAGAAGTTACAATAAAAATAAACAACATAGTAAACGCGTCGTTTCTAAATAAAGTTGTAACATGTGACCTAATGTCAGATAGACTCGGATAGCACCAACTTGACCCAATAAACACGCTGTTAAGACCACCCGTGATCTCTTTATACCAACTACTGCCTCGAACGCGTCGTTTATTTGAAGAAATAAACTAACAATTTCATTACAAAACAAAGCTATGGATATTCTATGAATGAAAGCGCGTGGGCCGCTATCCTACATCAACTTTACTCAAAACTCCGCTTCGAACGAAAGTCAACCTTTTGTTGCTGATTTTGGAAAGCAATATTCAATGAACGAAATAGAAAACTTGAGTACAAACGAAATTAAACTTTCATATTGTATATTTAGGTTATAAAATTGAAGTTAACGGTATGTTTTATAGAAAATTATTAACAATATCTGAGTGAGAACAGGTGGTAGCCTTAGTAGGTTTTGCTCAATGTAATTGCTCACTACCGAGACATTGTCACGATAGCAGAAGCTACTTAAATGAAATATGGTGTCTTTCTTCAAAGAAATCTTTAGTTTACTTCTACAACATCGAATAGCTACTTTAGCTAGTTTTGAATCTTATTGAACACGAAATAAGGCGCAAATGTGTTTAACAAAGAAACATTTAAGACAGTAAATTTAACAGAAAACACTATAATATGCTAAAGAGTTAAATTAATAGCCATGTATGTCTTAAACTTGATAGAACTTTAAATATAAAAAGATTCTTTGATGTATATATATTTTTTTAATTTTGACAATGGTTTCAAAGGATAATCACGATTAGTTTACTCATTAGTATCAATGTTATCTATCTTCCATAACATATAATAAATCTGTAGACACGGTGTTTCTGTATAATGAACATTTAGAGTAAGATTATAATACCCCCTTTTATAAGACATAACATATCTACCATTTTTTAAATTGTTGTCTTTTTTTTTTTGCAAAAACATATTTAATGGGTCCAACGTGAAAGCGGGTAAAGCCGCGCGGCACAGCTAGTTAGCAATAAGTTAAGATGAACCACCATTTTGTTTCCAATAAGTGTTTTCATGACAACTGAAGCACTGCTAAAGCAACAGACTTCAACGCGCGGAGTCCCAAATGTCCCGCCATATTTAACCAAATTTACAATTTAGATATTAACAAAAAGTTTAACTATTAACACATTTAACTCACAATCAATTAATTCCTCTCATACCGGATGCTTTCCAGCTGTTTCCAGAAAGGCCTTCCTGTTGCAACCCAAAGGCTTAGATGGAAAAATATCGAAATAAACGTACATTAATAAATAAGTATTTTCAGCGTAACTATTTCTATAAGTATTGTGATTACTCCAAATTCCTTTGTCTATTCTTATAATAGTGTTCGATATTGTGAAAACCTGTATTGTTGTTGATAAAAGAAGAGTGGACATTGTTGTTTCATTGTTTGCAGGCCAGTTAGTGTAATGGTTTGGTACCCTGACCTTAACGCTAAAATTCGTAGCTTCGATCTTTATCATAAAACTTTTTTTTTTTATACCACGTGGGCCGAAAAACTAGCGGACGGTCCACCTGATGGTAAGTGGTCACCGCCGCCTATGGACATTTGCAACACTAGGGGCATCGCCAATGCGTTGTCGACCCTGAGACGTGAAGTTGTTAAGTCTCATGTGCCTGTAATTTCACCGGCCCCCTTACCTTTCTAACCGAAACACAGTAATACAAGTGCACTACTGCTTCACGGCGAAAATGGGTAAGGTGGTAGTACTTCCCCTGACGAACTCTGCACTAAGAGCTCTACTACTCTAAAACTGTGTTACTGTGTAAAAAAAAGTGTTTTTATATCTGGCTCCTAAAATAGGTTTTCACCTATGATAATGCAGAGAAATCAACGTACACAATTCGTTTAATACTTTTTTCAATAGTTTGTTCAATAGTTTGTTCAATAGTTTGTTCAATAGTTTGTTCAATAGTTTGCTCAATAGTTTGTTCAATAGTTTGTTCAATAGTTTGTTCAATAGTTTGTTCAATAGTTTGTTCAATAGTTTGTTCAATTGTTTGTTCAATAGTTTGTTCAATAATGAACGTTCAAAAAATCTATTAATGTATAACATTAGGTAAATACTGATTTCCAAAACATTTGATACTCTATCTTGTAGACAACTCACTGTTTGCGAGTCTGTTAATAAATGTTTAGCTATTGGTCACCTTAACAATATATCTGTAAATTTACCAAATTAGGGAACTATTATTTTATGAAATAAATATCAAACGTCATGGAGTTTACTGAATATTTTATCCTACTTCCTATTAATATAATAAACGCGTAAATAAAGTTTGTATGTATGGATGTTTGTTCCTCTTTCACTCAAAAACTACCCAACGGATTTGGATGAAACTAAGCACATAGATAGAGCATATATTAAAATAACATATAGGCGTTTTTATCCCGGGAAAATGTTACATCCCTCGGGAACGCGGGGGAAACCGCGGGAGATAGCTAGTTTAAAATAAAATTACATCGACACAGGCCATGGAGAATAACGAAAAAAATGTGATTAATGATATCATAAACTTAGCTTTCGAATACTTTCTACGAATATATTATCTATATTTACGTTTTATATTACGTATAAAACGTTTTAATTATGATAATAATCAAATTTAATATAAATGAAGAGTTTAAAGTTTCAATCGGTTTCGTATTATCGGTATCGTGTTTTTTGGTAGTTAATCATAGCAAAGGAATACAAAATGAGATGCTTTTTAAATATTTGGTTCTCCTTGAAAAAAATAATAAACAAAACAATTTCATTGAATAATACAGCTTACTATAACCTTAAAAGATATTTATGAGTAATTTTTAATGAATCGTTTATCTCTATTTTTTTATTTATTGTTTATAAGAAGCTTTATGTTACTTTCACTTGATAATAATACATTTAGTATAGAATATTATTTCCATAGTTGTTACAAACCATGCGACTTTTCAATCTATTAGGAACCAATAATTGTGTTCATTGATACAAATCTCCGTCAAGATGGAAATCAAACGTCCTTTAGCTATGCTAGTTATGACTGGAGGATATTTAAGTACAGCACCATCAGGTCTTTTAAAACGTATATACCTTCCTTCTACCAAGACTCATACTGGCAACCGAACTCCGTGGACGACAAATTAATCGGATTGGCTTTTATGGTTATTATCCGTCTGTTTAAAAAAAGCTCCACGTGTCGAAGAATCCATGTCTTTAATGTATTTAAATGTCCGCTTTACGATAATTATAGTAGTGTCCGTGTGTACGTTTTATTCTTATAAACTATGTGTGTTTTATTTTAGATTTTGAACATGGTACTTAGAAGGCAATATTTATATGCATACAAAAAGAGGTAATTGTAAAAGAAGAGTGTAAAAAAATCAATAAATTTTTGTCCTTAATAAAACGTTGGTATTACATGCTTCCTTATTTATAACTTCATTCACAAAAATAGTCAATATTTTTCATTGTTGCATCCAACTTTCTCATATGAGCACCTAAAACAAAGGTTGAAATCTACAATCTCGGGACTCGTCCGGGTGTTATCTTCTCACGTGGATCGTCGTACGGTCCCCACGATATATCTAGCGTTGCTCATCCCGTGTGCACCGTGAGCTGATGGTTTTATTCCTTTATTCACATGAATATTGTTGGAGTCAAAGTCACCCACGTTTCGAGTAGGTTTTACATCAGTTAATTTTTTAAAGGCCCTAAGGAAATTGCAGATACATCAGCTGGTTAATCGAAATATGAAGCGTCGGTTTTATTAACACAATACGATAACTTTACGACGCTGTACTATGCCAGAAATAGCCTCCAACTCAATAAAAGGAAGAACAAAAGTTATTTATTGCATTGAAAAAAGTAAAATGACATTATTTTAGTCTCTGGCTATAAAATAACTTCGATTACTCACCACTTTGCTACAATATATTGTTTTTTATTGCACAAGAGGCGAGTATTAAACGATGGAAGAGTGCGTCGGACATCTCTAGTCTGTGCAACAAAGAGTACAAAGACTCGCGTAAAATAATAAAATTTCATAAAGAAATAAAATTTTACAACGGGTAACAAAATCTTTAGGTATGTCAGGACAATCTCCGGAGTATTTAAAATATACGACGTTTCTGTGGGGTTATCTGATCTTTAAATATTGCGCATGCTTTTATTTTGAACTCTAGTAAACACTTACATTTGACGGGCCAGTTGGCTTGGTGGTTAGAGACCCTGACTGCCAAACCGAAGGTCGCGGGTTCGAATCCCACCCAGGACAAACATTTGTGTGCATGAACATGTCTGTTTTTTCTGTGTCTGGGTGTAAATATCTATATAAGTATGTATTAAATCAGTTACCTGGTAGCCATACTATAAGCAGTACACTCTGCTTAACTTGGGAGCAGGTAACCATATGTGAAGAATGTCTTGGGATATTTATTTATTATTATTTGAGATTCAATTATAATTTAGAATCGGAGGCTTACAAAATCTCCACTGCAGAGATCTAACAAATATTAGGCATTTCTATTACTGTGTTTCTGTTAGAAAGGTAAGGGGGGCGGTGAAATTACAGGCACATGAGACTTAACAAGTTCACGTCTCAGGGTCGACAACGCATTGGCGATGTCCCTAGTGTTAAAAATGTCTATAGGTGGCGGTGACCAGTTACCATCAGGTGGATCGTCTGCTTGTAAGTCGGCCGATGAAGTATAAATAAAAAAGAGGTTTTTAAAGTTTTCATTATAGTCTTATGTCCCTTGAATCCACGACCATACATACGATAGAAACACGATTCCAAGACGCATTACAACGCAAACAGGAAACAAGGAGTAAATAACACCTATATTTAAGAAACAAAATAAATAAACCATGGGATATTGGCCGGAAGAAAAGCATGATGCATTAATAGTGTATTTGTAGTTTTCCTTTAATGATCTTTTCTATACATATATAGATAAACTCACGGGAACTTTAACATATTTATAGACACAAAGAACTAAGTTAACAAACATAGCGAATAATTTATACTTATAATAGTCAAAAACAACGGTAGAACGGTAGAAAAACGGTATTTCAAAAGTTTTTGGGTACGTATTTTTCGGAACCGTTTCTACTTGAGCCACTCTTGTCATGAGACGACAGTAACATATACCATACATCAATAATACTTTATACTTGCACTACATCAATCTTCAGTATTTTAACTTATTCAAAATTCAAACTATACATTTTCATACCAAAAACAATGCATTTACCTACAACACTAACTGGCTGACTATCACAACATTAACTCAGAATTATAGAAGACATTTAGACAAAGTATATACTTAACAGTTGAGCCAAGTAAAGGCTTGAGCGTTATGAATGGGAAGCCTGAATGAAACCAGTCTCGACTCCCGGTACATAACTCACAGGCGACGTATCAGCCGACTAACTGCCATAACTTAGGTGTGCTTGCGAAATCAACGTTAACTTAGTCATTTTGAGAAATATTCGACGAGTTAACGTAAGCACTACCACTTAATAAGCTAAGTGTTATTCTTGTCATAATAAATTAGCTATAATTGTGTATGCTGCGTCGATTGTCTGAAAAATAGTCTTTACGGTATTTTTTATAATGATGCATCATCATCATCGGTCTATTTCCGTCCACTGCTGGACTTATGCCTCATCTATGGCACACCACTGAGCTCGATCTTCAGCTCTTTGTTTCCAACCGCTGTCAGTCAGCTTGCGTATATCATCGCTCCATCTAGCTGGAGGGGGCCCCACACTACGTTTACCGAGAGATTATGATTATGTATTTCGAAAAAAGTTAATTTTAACATTTTGTAAACTCGCATTATATTTGTTTAAAAATCTTAAAAACTGACTATCATCAACAAATAATAAACTTGATTACTGTCTCACATGCTCCTTGTCATTGACTGGCCCTTAACTGATATGAAGGAGCTGATTAACCGTCACGATGTCAGGAGAAACCTTGAAATAACTGTGTAATCGCAAAGCAATTTTGTGGCGGTACATAATTTTCGATTAATATTTTATGCGTAGTTACACTGCAGAATTTCCTTTGAGAAATTCAATAAAATTGATAATTTAACTATTAGTTGTAGCTACTCGAAAATATCAATTAGGAATATGTATGCAGTCAAAGCGTATATTATATATATTGGTATCAGTTTTACTATTAATAAGCAATCAAGCGACTTTCACATGGGATCTTTAGCGAAACAGGGCTTTTTGCTATTAATATACAGTACCTGGATGGCCGAGCTTTGCTCGGGTTTTTTTTACTAATGTGACTACTGCCGTATTCTCTTTTTAAAGCACTGTCATATATACCTAGATACGAATTAGATGCGATCATAAAGGGCGTACCTTTAAGTGTAAGTGCTTTTACCTTCGTATTCTAATGGTAAGTTTTCATTGCCTAAAAACACGGATAAAACGACGTTTTCTCAAGTTAGCTAGATCGATTTATCGCCCCCGAAAACTCCTGAAAAACCATACTAAATTTCATGAAAATCGTTGGAAAAAGGAAACGTCGTTAGGATCTCGGAAATATATATACAAGAATTGCTCGTTTAAAGGTATTAGATAGAAATGAGGTGAAGAAGAACTTCTTGTTCTATCTATCAAAATTCACTTATTTTAACTCTTATGATGGTCACATTCAAAATTTTAAGTTACTGATGCTATGATCTATATTACAACCAAACTCAGCATATTGGAAATTGTAGGAAATGTGACAATATACAATAAGACCACTTATGGCTTTGTCTGTCTGACTGTTTAGTTGACGACGCAAATTGTCGCAAACACTTGCCGTATTTTAATGGGATTTTCAGGAAACTGGAATGCAGCTTGGGGTGATATAATTATAATTATGCTTAAGTTGATCACAATCTGCTTACGAAAACCAAAAATACTTCAATTTAAAATGATCAGAATGTAATGAAATACAAGGTTCAAAATTGGGTGCCAGATAATAGATAATAAAATCAATGTAATATGATTAAATTTTTTAGAAACGAATAATGCTTTTGCATAACTGTAATGCTGAAAATCGTTAAAAACCGTTTTGTTTTTAAGCATTTAAACAATGAAACCGTAAAGCACTCGAAAATATTTCGCAACAAAATTCTTTAAAATGAATCCAACTACCACTCTACAGTAAGCCTCTTCCCATTTCTTCCCACACTGTTTCCGTTTTCCCGTTCCGAGAAGAAGCGAACCATTTCAAAATGTATGTCTCTGTGGAATTATTGATTGTTGTTTTAAAGTGAAACTGGACCTGAAATTCTGATCTGTAACCTTTTTGTGTGACGAAAAATAAATGAATGATAAACACAATCTATATTATGCTATTCTAAACAATAACATAACAAATAATAAAATCATTACTAACTCATTGACACTGACAGTTGCGATTTGTACGATGTTCCGGAGAGACCGTTATCAGCTAACTTTACCCGTGAGAATTTAGTGTTACACTGATGCGCGCATCTTATAATTTTTTCATAACGCGCCTAAAGAAGTATAACTTCAAAAATAAAAACATAAAGTATAAATACAAAAACTCCGAATCCTTGAATATACATGGTACATGAACTTGACACGATTTTTGTAATGGTCTATAATAATAGGTTATTTTTTTGGAGTCTCGTCTTTGTAATCAATAAAATAGTTCAATACTAATATGAGAGTGGTGACAGTGAACTAAAGCATAAAATCACCAAGTTTACGTGCAATTCTACGATTTTTGTATCAACTCGGTAGCACCCACTGCTTGTCCACTTTTGCTATTGAAAATTTGTTTATAGAGTTGTAACACTGTTTTACGAGACAACTTTGCGCCGAACACTTTCTTCCAACGCGGTACGTTTTGACAGTTATATTTATTTATAACTCTGAATATTCCATTCATAAGGTTGGAGGCAGTCGGTCGCGCAGTTGGCTTGGAGGAAGATTCTTATTGTGCCAATTGTATAGAAGACAAGAAATATGTCACATATCCTTTAATAGCTTTAGGACGTTAGTTAAGTGTTTTTGTATGCTTCATTTCAGTTATCATTTAAAGTTATTAAATGTAAATATATATATTATAATAATCTGTAGTAAAGTACAAAGCAATCAAATCTAATTGCTTTGCACGATTACTTTACCAAAGCTAACAAAATAAATCTGGATATCAACGAATAAAAGAGTACAAGCAAAAATTGTTAACTTAACCTGAACAAAACAAACATCCTATGTGTCAGCGAATAAATTAAAAAATGAAATTTGAAAGAGGAACAAAAATGCCGCGAGCCGCGGCTATGACGTCATAATTAAGGGGCCCAACACACGATGAAAACCGAACGAACGAGGTGAGTCAAGCAACAGTGCACCGTGAGAAAACCGAATCGAATAAAAAAGTAAAAGTGCTTTCTTTGTACAGGGGCATGCGAAATTGAAGTTCGATTATCGGTGCCTTATTTTGGGACATGATTCATTTTGGTGAGAGGCTTGAAATTTAAGATAACATGTTGAGAATTTTCGATTAGCATGAATGATGTAAGGCGGGGAAAAAAATAATTTAACGGGATTACATGCATTGCTAACGAGCTTCCATATTTAATACGTTCCGATTGAATTATTAAATAAACAATCTTTCAATGGTTGAATTATTGAATAATAATTTCGTAGTTAAAAACCTTAGTTTTAAATAAGTATGTCGACCTTTACTCACAGCGTTGCTTTAAGATAATATGCGATAATAAATGTTCTTCAAGAAGGGTGTGAAGAGATTTTTGCAGGGTCGGCAACGCGCAAGTGATATCCACGGTGTTGCAAGAGTCCATAGGCTGCGGTGACAGTTTACCATCAGTCGGGCCGTCAGCTTGTTTGCTACCTTATCTATAGATTGTAGTTTGTCACTGTGGGTTTTATTAATTATAATAATATATGTTAGGTATTTCACAAGGCATTTATCATCTCATGCATTACCTACTCAAAAGTACTCAAACAAATCCAAAATTCTAAACCATTTATTCATGATCCATTCAACCTGGGTAGCCAAATTCACAAAAAACAATTCAGTTACTAAGCCATGAAAAAGGTCAGACATATATTTCCTTTATCATTTCCTTCCGTTAGACAATGTCGATGGAACGAACATCTAAATATTGCTACAATCTATAAAGACTGACCTAAGATATCTATAAATAGCCAATGGAGATGATAGCTTTAGAAATAAATAAGTTACAGACATACGAGAAGTATTCATTGATTTTTTTTCTCTTCATCTCTCGGTCATCATATTATATGTATAAAAATAATCCTATAATTAATGGCGCGACGGTAGTCCAATCATAATTTAACCAATGCATTGTCCCATCGGGGCCAAATGTACATCGTAAATCGAGTTGACACTGTTCACGATCAAATCGAGTCCAGTGCGATATATCGATGCATCGAATGAGTGAATCGTCGAGTCGTTTAGGATGCGTCACTTTTTAATTGTCCCGCATATGGCGTGACCGTTACTGCATTCGAAATTCAAATAAACATCGATATAATAATTAACGGTAAATTTAACGGGTCGGAGGGCAAAAGAGTCCAAATGAGATTAAGGATCCGAGATGCTTTGATTCAGTCCTTTTTGGGGTCCGCAGTTCAATAATTTGTTGCTTTTAATGTGAATGGCAAATTAAGATGAGAGATCTTAGCGAGTTTTATACGGTTTTTTATTGGATCGGGTTAATTTCTACTTGAATTTTGGTCATCACTACTAATTAGTTTTGTAGATCGTTTGATAATGTATTATGTTTAACAGTATTCTAAATAAATTATGGAAAATTAAGGGTATTAAATAAAGCAGTAGGGTTATGTTGGAGTTCAAATTCAACATACATTTTAGAAAAACCTATTTAATTTCTGTGATTCTGTGTGAATCTAGATTCTTATTAGAAACAGGTATTGGTTTTATACTCCTGCTAGGTATTCCCCGCGGTTTCACCCGCGTTTATCGATATAATATAAAGCTTAGGTGTTTAACCATCTACGAATAATTCCGCGTCGAATGGTAGCAGTCCCATCCCAATATGTTCAGTAGTTTAGAGGCAATGGTGCGTCAAAGGAACCCTATTTTGCTTATCTTTATATATATAATTCTTCTGTTCGTGTGTTGATAGTGAACTCCTCCTAAACGGATGGACCGATTTGAATGATTTTTTTTATGCGTTTGAGTGGCGCCCTGGATGGTTTAGGTTCACAATTGGACCCGGTAGGTGGCGCTGCGAGTGAATTCCTGCATTTTTCTATGGACTTATTTCGACAGAATGACGTCTGTCCGGGCAGCTAGTATATACATATGTATATAGATATGTAGATTGCGTACATACACTTATATAGGTGCGGAAATCATCTGTCTTATGTAAGGATGTTTTTTTAATTTTTTTTTATACCACGTGGGCCGACAAACAAGCGGACGGTCCACCTGATGGTAAGTGGTCATCGCCAATGCGTTGTCGACCCTGAGACGTGAAGTTGTTAAGTCTCATATGCCTGTAATTTCACCGGCCCCCTTACCTATCTAACCGAAACACAGTAATACAATTGCACTACTGCTTCACGACGGAAATGGGTAAGGTGGTAACTACTTCCCCGGACGAACTCCGCACTAAGAGCTCTACTAGGTACTCTAAAAACTTTTACACTATCATCCAAAAACAAGCAAACAGATTTGGCTGAAACTTGGCACATAGATAGAACATGCCCTGGAATAACATATAGGCTTATATGGGAAAATATAACATTCCTCAGGAGTGCGAGTGAAATCGCAGGTGACAGCTAGTATCATTATAATAACGTGATTGTACGGAACCGAGCTCGAGGAGCCAATAAACGGTGAATGACTCGCGTGGGCGTGCGCACGCGCAACATTTGTGACAAATATCATCGACTGCACACGGATTATGTTACGCACTGGACCGGATACGTGTAATCTCTATTATTATGAGCCCTTTGAAATAATTATTGGGCTCATATTTTGCTGTCACGTTTATGAAAGTGCGCATTGAAGTTCTTAATTTGATTGTTTGCTTTCTTAGCAGTACTTATTTTTTACTTGCTTTAGTAAGGTTTTTAGTTGGACCCGTTTTTAATGGACATTCGTTTTAATATTACTGTTCAGAGCAAATAAAAACTATGGAGTGGAATTGATAATCTTTTTTTAAAGTCGGTTAATAAAGGGAAGTTTATCAGTTGGACGCACATTTTAATAGACATACCCTTTTTATATCACTTTTTTCAGAGCGAAAGAAAACATACGTATTGTCATTTTATGGAAGTTTAAAAAGAAGAGATTCCCAGTTGAACACGTATTTTAATGGACATATTCTTTTTAATTTCACTGTTTTCAGAGCAAAAGAAAACAAAATATCGTAAGTATAATCGTCATGTATCTAGTTGGTATTATCAAATAAATATGATCGTAGGATCTGCGAAGCATATTGTACAAGAACGAAATAAATATTTACGACGATATGAGACCAAAATGTTAAATTTATAATCTGTTTCATCATCATCATCATATCAGCCCAGCGATGTCCACTGTTGAACATATGCCTTCCATTTGGATTTCCACCTCAAACGGTTGTCGGTCCGACTGGAGGGTGGTCGTCCCACTCGACGTTCTCCTGTACGTGGTCGCTACTCGAAAACATTTCTTCCTCAACGATTATCAGTTCTTCGAGCGATGTGGCCTGCCCATTGCCACTTCAGCTGGCTGACTCAACAAGCTATGGCTCTTTGTATTTCTACGAATGTCCTCGTTTCGATCGTCCTTCGGACCCTGTCGCACAGAGAAATTCCGAGCATAGCTTGCTGAGTGACCTTGAGCTTATTAATACGAAAAGCAGTAAAAGACCACGTCTCTGTTCTATGGGTCATCACTGGCAACACACACTGATTAAAGACCTTCGTCTTCAGGCTCTGAGGTATTTTTGAGGTGAAGATATAGTGTAGCTTCCCGAACATATAGGCAAATCTCTTGCGAACACTTCGGAACCTTTGTTCTGTTGTATTGCCTCTTCGAAACGAGATGTATTGAAGGAGGCGTATATCGTATCGCATATTTTAGCTATCTGTATATTCAGATTAGATAATCTGTTTACTTTTTACTATTACAATATATTTAATAATATTGTAATAATAAAGTATAGTATATATTGGCAATCTTATAGCGCAATATGCCTCCTTGTTAGGCACAGATAATTACTCTATATATCCTTTTACATCGTAATTATTGCGACAATGTACAATCAGACGATTTATTATATGTACGGCAGTTTTATATCGTCTATTTCTAATAAAGCAACATTTTATGGGCCGTAATTACAATATTGAGAGATTTTATTGGCTCTCCTTTTTTTAATTATAATGTGGTATTACTTTCAATTGTCAGTGGATTCATTCGGATTAAGATAGGAGTTAGGTATTTACATAATTAAATATCACGTTTAATTGACTTTCACTTACTGACAAGTGGCTAGTTCACTTGGCTACTGATGTCATGCTTACCAAATAAGATATTTGCTAAGCTTAGCATATAATTAAAAATGATTTATGCTTGATTGTATTGGCTTATGACTCAGATGAAAAACGAAATTGAGATGATCATTAGAAATTTTAGTTTTTTCATTTCATATATATTGTTAAGATTTTGGTGTTCAAGGATGGGGGTAGTTTAGACAAAGAATACCGAAAATGCCAAAAATGTACTGCAATTGACTTACTTTAAGGTTGCGTTTTCACTAGATTTGTACGTGGTAGCTTTCCGGCATATATAATATTATTTTATTTAGTTTTCAAAATTTACAAATATTAAATCTAGTGTAATTCTACTAGTCTAGACCTAAAAGCGAAAGGCTTTATAAGAGCTATCACGCGTAAGGCTATGGAATTGAATCGATTTTATTTGTGGACTCGCCCCATAGCTACCTCACTCATCTCTGGTGGAAACTCACCCTTAATAAGACTTAATATTACAATGCTTATTTTCACAAACTAATGCTTTTAAAATCCTAACATATTATTTCGATTTAATTAACATGCGTCAGAGTTTTTAGCAGAGTCTGGTTTAAAAATATTTACAAATGAAATTATTGGTTCATTCTTTATATTTAAATTAAATTAAAAACAGTATGGTAATATCTCGCTGCTGTAAATTATATTCCGTGACTTCTAAACGCTCGGCATTAAAAAAGCATAAAGGCTAACGCGGTGTCATCTAAACGACAATGAATGGCCCAACAGCAACACGGCCAATTTAAAAAACAAGATCGTTATACGCATTTGGCGAGAAACAAACATTAACACTGTTTATCAGCACAATCTGCGTCACATACCACCAGGGTATGCCTCATTATCCATATTCGAAGCCCGGTGGGTCCGTCACAAAGGACGTATTTCAAATATAACCATTCGCAGCTAAATCAAATCTCAACAGAATAAATTTTGCATTGACATGCATCGGCCCCGCCATAAATATCGTATCTCTTTTTGTTTTCTACAAACATTTTTATGTGGACAACTTAAAAAAATACTTCCCAAATAACTCTGGACGGGTATAAATAAAGCGGTGTGGTAGTAAATGTCAATAATATGCAAAATAATGGATGTTAATCTGGTGGGGATTTGTGATTTGCGAGCGCGCGCGCTTCAAAGATTAGCCGACGGATGCCATCTTAGGAGTATTTTTTACGATACGGCCAGAGTCGCCACGCGAGCCGCGCGCGGGCGCCTGCGCATGCCGACGTGGGCAATTTACATAAATGCGTTCATATAATTAATCTGATAACAATTAAAATATGTTAACATGCATCTATTACTAATTGGGAGTGACCTTTCGAGAGCGAGACAGCAACGAACGGCTATTTTTGTAACCTTTGATAGAGTTTCGAATCCTGTTCTTGTTACAAGTACCTAAATGACATATAATAACTGATAGCTATACATAGTAATGAAAATCGTTATTGAAGACGTTGAGGCAGAAATAATGTTCAAATGAAAATAATAAATAAAGTGCAACAAAGTAATATAGATAAACGTGAAACAGTAGCAAATCCTAGTATTAAAGATCAGGTGAAAGCAAGTAAAAGCTAAACATAGACCTACGGCAATCGGAATACATTATGTAGAAACATTAATAGGTCGCAGACAGATATTGAAAGCAGCGAACACCCACTGGTGACCTGATGACATTGTTTATTATTTTTGTTATTACTCGTTGCGAACTGTGCAAATACTAATTAATTCCTACACACTTTCACATTTACTCTCGACTGGTGATTAGTCGCTGTGAATTTGGCCATTGACCCATCTACCTACTTATTGTTGAAGGACGAAGCAAGTCGGTCACTATTCGTGTACTTGTTTGTCTACTAATTATTATGTTATATCATTTTATTTCGATTCAGGAGAAGCAAAGCTTGCACTATGGAGGTTGTATTTTTAGACGTGTCTTTACAGCTTGGATCCAGATTTTTTATTTGATGATACAAAAGTGAATAAGCTAAGGATTATTAGCATGATTCCAGAGATGTTTTTTTTTTTATTTCAGACGGGTTTGCGATTGGCCTCAATCTCACCTGATGGTAAGTGAAGATGAGCTCGCTTTTCCGTTAGTAGCTTATTCACTTTTCTTAAAGAGCCCCAAGTAGTAAGTATCTGGGAACACAGACGATGGGAGAGAATTCCAATCTTTACCCGTGCGCATGAGGAAGGAAGCTGCAAAGCGCATCGTGCGAATTGGTGGTATGTCTACAACATAAGGGTGAACACTCTTCCCACGCCTAGTAGTCCGATGACGAAAAGGTGATGGAGGAACTAAGTCATGAAGTTCCGTAGCACACTCACCAAAATGCAATGTTGTGATGTGTTTGGCTATAAAAGAGGAGACGCATTACCCCGCTGGAGAAGAGCTCACTGATCTATACTAAATCTAGAAATAAGGTGGAATGCAAAGTTACGTACCACACTGGCATAAAAAAACCTAACTGCACCACACGAGCTGCATTTTTGTAAAGCGCTGAAGATAAATGGTTTCCCCCGGGTATACAGACCTCGTCATCAGATTTAGTTAGTTCAATGCGTATAGTATGGTCCAAGTCTGATGACGTCATTCGCACAGTGTAGCCAGTGCGAATATAATTTTCCCTTTTTTCTTCAATTGAACTTTTCAAAGCCATTTATGATAAGCTTTTATTTAACTATTGCAAATCTTGAGAGGCTGAGCCCATAAATGTGGCGAGAATAACTCATACATTTGAAACATTTAGTTAACTCATAGAGCAATTCATATCTAGAATCTGAACCTTGTACAAGGACAATTGCGATCAATACTGTATTCAACTATAACCGATAAAAAATACACGGCTTCATTAATATGAACAAAACTGTATAATTAATATGATTTTTAAGTACCGATCTTACCATTAAGGTTTACTTTTGGTAATATACAATTATTATATCCCATCTAACTATATCATACTCGTACATTGTATACAACCTATCGTTTTAGCAAAGCGTATTTCAGACGTATGTACCTTTCCCGGATCGCAACGCCCACATTGTAGACATAAACGTAGGATCAATCTTAAACCCTGAAATAAACAGAGCCGTTATACAAATATCAATATATTTGTAATGAAATGCTGTTCACCCACATGCATCCTGCAGACAGGATGTTCGCATCTCGCCTGTAATCGCCCTAATTGTAGAGTTCGCTCTAATAATTGACTCACACCTTTGCTTGAATATGGACGTAGGTGTTCTGACGCCTTCATGTTTTCATAACAGTGCATTGTTTTTCATGCATACTTATTTGTGATGAAGGTTTAAAATTTAATTCAACCTATTAATGTTATTCCAAATTTACCTTATAATTGTGGCTCCTCTGGTGTTGCGTGTGTCCTTGGGCGGCGGTAGTCGCTTACTATCAGGCGATACGTCCGCTCGCTACCATAACATAAAAAAAAATAATAGGTTAGAAAAAAATGCGAAAAACGAAAAAGAAAGTCTCATTTTAGGCTTAATTTGGCCGTTGGTGAAAAGCTCTAAGCCTTGAAGAGAATTGGCTCTCAACTACAGCTGCTAAAATATACCAGTAGATGCTGACTTCAATGAAAGCGCACCGCATAATAAAAAAAAACGTGTCTTGCTCTTGTTAAGCAATAGAAAAATATTTATTTCAAAATCTTTACTAGATTTAATTACAAATATTCAAACCTTATTAGAGAGCATTGGATTCCAAATATTTTATGTTAATCAATAACGAAACATAATTAGGAGTACATTCTTTAAATTGTACGTCTACAGTTCGATGTTCCACGTCCATTATAAGTTGACACCCTGTTGACATTTATGCACAGCTGAGGAATTAATATTGTATAAAAAGCGATCATTCACACAAAATTACCAACATTGTGGGGCCGACGAGACGTACGCACGCCAAATGGACAAATAATTGATTCTAATGATAAACACGGCGCGATGTCATTTTAAGCTGCACTTGCATTACGATGGGAATAATGATGTCACAAAAAATGAGAACATTCTGATGCTAAATCGTATGCGTTTGCGCGTAGTTATTGCATTTTTGTTAAATTGAAATTTTAATGGATAAATAAATTATGGAAAACGTTTTTTTACATTTTATTTTTCAATTATTGATAGATCGAGACCATGTTTCGAAATTTTTTATGTTTTACTGCTCATTTTTTAGAATAGAATAAGTTTATCTAATTAACAATTCCGTTCTTTAAACGACATCAGTTATAACGAACCTGCAAAAAAAGGTTTCCTCTAAAACTTACGACTCCATGATTATGTAAATATAAGGATAACAAAGTAACAGGAAAACTTTTAACTAATAACTTTCAAACGGAAATCTTCCAAACCATAACCAATTAGTTACCTCGTCTAACATAATTTTACTTCACAATAACTTAGAACAAACAATACCGCCACAAATTCGTATCAACAATGATTTATCTCAGATCAAAGGGTCCATTCATACGAGCCGATGTTAACCGCAGATGACTATCTGTAGCCCTTCACACGGGCGGTTGCGGTCACCACCATATTATATGTCAAAACTTAGGCATCTGCCCGACTGACAACTAACATGGAGCGATTTGAACGGTTGTTGTTTTTGAAAGAAGCTTAGGCACATGAACAAAGACTATTCAAGATGGCTAAATAAAAAAAACTTAACAGCATTTTCACAGATTTTAAACATTAACAATCCATGGAAAAGGTAATGTTGGTAAAAGCTTATCAAAATATATTAATAACAAAGTGTTTTTATTAAATGACTAGCTGTCCTCCATGCGGTTTTACCCGCGTTTATCGATATCATATATAGCCTATAACCATCTAGGAAAAATTCCGCGTCAAATGGTAGCAGTCCCATAACGATATGCTCAGTAGTTTTGCAATCCAAGGAAAAAATGCATACAATTGCTCGTTTTATGCGGAAAAAATAGTCACTAGCTCAACGCTTTCTCGCCATCGATGAAACATGCACCTTAAGCATATTTTGTCTGGTTACCCCTTTGAAGAATGCGCGGGTTGACGTGAAAACACGCAGGGCGTTACCGACAAGCCACGGTTATGATAGCCCGGAGCATCAGTTAATTGAGTTTAGGACCATCTGAAACTATAAAGGTTTCTTGCGGTATGATGCTCCTTAAGAATGGACAGAGGTTCTTGGTAATAATTTATTGAGAGAAATATAGTTTAGTTATTGAAAAATGGTAGGTTCAACAGGAAGTAGGCTATCTAATGTTTAGATGGGATAGTTGGCTTGGTGGTTAAAGACCCTGAGTGCTACAGCGTAAGTCGGGAGTTCGATTCCCACCCAGGACAAAAAGTTCTGTGTGTGTGTTTGTTTGTTCTGTGTCTGTCAATATCTATTTACGTATGTATTTAAAAAGTAGTAGATCAGTAACCTGGTAGCCATAGTACAAGCAGTACACTACTTAATTTGGGATCAGGTAACCATGTGTGAACAATGTCCTGGGATTTTTATCTATATGAGCGTATTAAAAAACGTTGTATATGTATAGGTTTGTGAATTGTTTGCTGGCCATAGTACAAGTAATTGTACGCGTAAGGGGGTAAGAACCATCAGAGACTAACAATTTTGTCTCTCCCAAAAACAAGTTAGCATTACATTCTGCTTAATTTGGTATTGGATAATATTCCACATTTTTTTTTTATTTTTCCACATAAAATAAGGTTTTATTACTAAAGTACTTAAGTTTATTTACTAAAGTTACGAAATAAATTATTAAACAACGACATTAACGCTTAGTCATAGGGCTTTTTAATGTAAATTAAATACATTAATTAATAATCAAATTGTTGTTATTAATTGGTTGTGATTGATCAGAGTTATGTTCTTTGTTTATTATCAGCAATTAAATTTTATCGGGTCAAGGTATATTGGAATGAAAAATAAATAGCAAATTAATTATGTATAAATAATGTATTTATTTACAAATAATTCACAAGTCTAATTCGATAATATGCACAGGTATATAAATAAGTTAAATTATAGTTTAGCCTAAGATATTACCTGGATGTACAACCTTTAACTTAATTACCAACTTAATATATTCAAAATTTAATTTACTAGCCCTCCCCTGCGGTTTTACCCGCGTTCCCGTGGGATGTCACATGTATTATACATAAAAACCTTCCTCTTCAATCACTCTATCTATTAAAAAAACCGCATCACAATCCGTTGCGTAGTTTTAAAGATTTAAGCATACATAGGGATATAGGGACAGAGAAAGCGACTTTGTTTTATACTATGTAGTGATAGTATATATGAAAGTCAACGCTTTTAAGTTACATAACAGTTAACGTAGTAAAATTATAATATTACATATTCAACCTTATTTCTTTTACAAATTAGGTCCAATCTACTATCACCAGAAAGAGAGAAGTAACACGCGAGTGATATTCCTGGTGTTGCAAGCGTCAATAGTGCGGTGACCATCAGGCTGGTTGTAAGTTTGTTTACCATCTTTTTGGTATTTAAAAAATTGCCTTGAATTGAGTAGTCCCTAATATAGACTTCAATTCGTTATAAAAATATACGTACGGTATAAAAAAATACTAATAGTTGAGTAGTAGAGCTTTTAGTTGCAGGTCCGGGGAATTACTACCACCTTACCCTTTTCCACCGTGAAGCAGTATTGCACTTGTATTACTGTGTTTCGGCTAGAAAGGCAAAGGGGCCGGTGAAATTACAGGCATATGAGATTTAACATCTTCACGTCTCAGGGTCGACAACGCATTGGTGATGTTACTAGTGTAACTATAGGCGGTGGTGACCGCTTACCATCAGGTGGACCGTCTGCTTGTTTGCCGTCTAATGCAGCATAAAAAAACTGATTACATTTGGAAAACGGATGAAACAACGTAATACTAACTGATTCTCTTAACAAAGTCATAGACATACGTTTAGTTTGTCTATATAAATAGATGTTAAATGTCATCACTATACTTGTTTTAAAGTATGAAAATGTATGTTAAATAATAAAATGTCGTGTTAAAACAGATTTTATAGTGAGTGTTGTACGCAGGCATCGTGTCGGCGTCAACGCGTATAAATTAGGAGAGCGGCGCGCGGCGAGCGGCGCTGGAAACAAAACTACACGCCCGCAAATATCAGCCCAAACATCTAAATAGGACATTTATATTTTACGACGAAGCCTTTACAATTTACAGTTTAATACCTTCTTGTATTAAATTTTAAATAAACATGCCTAATTGGTGATAAATATATATAAAAAGAAACTTTATTATTTTGTCTAGTTTGTGATTGGACTGTCAGTTCAACATTATTTGGCGTATCTGTTTAATTAAATACTTAATATTTTTTTTTATTTTGTAATTATTCTGCATTTAAGGGATGTTTTGTAAAAATTACTTATAATTACGCTTTTCATTTATAACGTAATAAAAAAATATTTGATTTTAAATTTACAAAATGTTAATTTAACTAACTACATAATATGCTCTTATAACTTACTAAGCTTTTTTTACTTGTGTTCTTTTTAAACTTACAAACAATTATAAAAATGAACTATTTCAGAATAAAAATTGTTAAACAGAAAGCTTGTTAAGAAAGCAATTTATTGAATTAATGTCACAAAACAGATTATTGATATTTAGTTATATCAAATTTATATGTAAGACCTAAAGAAGATTTAATAATTAAATAATCATATACATCATCACTATCACTACATAGTATAAACAAAGTCGTTTTCTCTGTCCCTATATCCCTATGTATGCTGAAATCTTTAAAATTGCGCAACGGATTTTGATGCGGTTTTTTTAATGGATAGAGAGCTTTTTTTATTTATAATACATAAACGTGACCGTGATATCCCACGGGAACGCGGGTAAAGCCGCGGAGGACAGCTAGTATATTATAACAGCCTTATTGATATAACACTTTTTAGTACCTTTTTAAATTATCAAATGACTAATTAGTAATTCTTGAACGTCATTAGGTAGTGTAAAGAAACTTATACATTACAATAGAAGTCTGGACTATAATTGGCGGCGATCGTGTATTATAAAACGGTCCACATTCACAGACGCCGCCGCGGCACCCGCTAGGCGCCGCTCGGTAACCAAATGTAGTCTTTTTAACGTTCTCATAGTCTTTTTTCAGTCTTTTGGGGGTCTACAGGCTTCCTTTTTTTAATGAATCGGTGTTAACCTTCACATGGAACGAGTAACAGGGTGCCGATTGGAGATAAACGGTTATTTCGATTTCTTTTTGGTTGAAATGGTAAAAATGACAGGATATTCGCCGCGTTCTTTTGCTCTGAGCCAATAGATTGTCATCTTTCGATGTGACTCTTAGTGACACACTCAGTGTGGCATGTATATGAGATACTAGCTGTCTCCCACGGTTCTCGAGGGATGTTATATTTTCCGGGGAAAAAGTTATGTGTTAATCTTAGTTTTAAACGCTATGTGCCATGTTCAAATTCAAATATTTTTATTCAAGTAGGCCTTTACAAGCACTTATAAATAGTCAGACTCTAATACCGGTTCGGAAGGTTGTTTCATCCAATTCCGTTATGTAATTTTTGCGTGAATAAGTAACAAACAGTCGTCTTCACAAATTTTCGCAAATACAATATTAGTAGGATATTAATTCATAAGGATTTTAATAATGAAACAGTAGTAGTTATAAATAAGATAAGGTATTGCCTTGTTTTCATATTTGGGTATGTTACTTTAGATAATTTGGAGAGCATAATAAAGTTCGGTCGTGTTTATGAGGTAGCATGTTTGCTGCTAAACGTTTTCCATATCTACTGCTTGCATGAATGCTGCATTTTTACAAAATATATTCGCGTGTAATTTGCCTCACCCTTCTAATATTATAAATGCGAATGTTTGTGAGTATGTATGGATCTTTGCTACTCTTTCACGCAAAAACTACCGGATAGATTTGGACGAAACCTGGCATATAGATAGAACATATCATTGAATAACATATATGCTATTTTTTATCCCGGGAAACTTTGACATCCCTGGGAACGCGTGATACACCGCGGGGAACAGTTATTTTTAAATATTACTGGTTATGTATTGTATATTTATTCTGTCAGTAAATCCTACCCTTTTGCCACTTACAAATAATATAACTGCGAAAGCTTGAAGATGAATGTATGAATATTTGTTACTCATTTACGCAAAAACTAATAAACAGATTTGGATGAAACTTGGCACACATACAGTTTGTAACCTATTATAACATATAGGATACTTTTATCCCGGGAAAATATGACAGCCCCCGGGAACGTGGGTCAAACAGGCAGCACTCTCTTTACTGAATATTTGTAAGTAAATAGTAGATTGTAGGTACTAATATTAGTTACTGTTTCTTTTAGTATAAACTGGGCTTTGTTTGGGATCAAGCAGTGTGATCAATAAACCTACCACAGAAATGTTCAATTTCTGACTCATGGTTACATACAAATTACAATAATGTAGCTACGGAGACAATCTCATTTACTGATAATGAAGGATTTTGGCAACAATATCACAAAATGTTATTTATTTAATATGAATTTAGGTAGGTACTACGAAATTTACTTGTGGCGCCATCTCTTATTTCACATTTGTAATCCTAATCTATTGTAAATAACAGTTAATTGTAAAAAAAATATCTGTGACTATTCTCTGTGTAATCTATGTTCTGTTATGAAGTAAATTATGAATATAAATTTAATGAAAAAATTTAGTCTATCGATTAATCTTTTAAAGTCTTGCTACTCGCCACTAGATGGCGCGCATTACTTTGCAGTAAACACAGACAATAAATAATATAATCCAAAATCTACCTCACTTTTCAAACTTTCGACAGTACTTACAAACTAAAAGAACATAGAAAAATAGAGAGAATCCTAGATTTATCTTAGCTTAATTAGATGCCCAATAGAATTGGAACTAATATCAGATTGTCTAAATATGAATATTATTTATTAGCTATAAAAAAATATTTGCTTAGTTACCATTAAATTTATTAACTTAAGGGTGTTGTCCAACACAAGACAGCCAGCCTATCAGCAGATGGCATTTACACGCTAACACGAATTCTGTGAACGCAGAGGTTCCTTGACCAAGAGTAAGTTAACAACTGCGCTGAAAGCTGATCAAGACCTCGGATTGATTGATGGCGATATGCCTTTAATGCTGCTTTTTCGGGACAATACTGAAAGAGCCTTAAAGGTAGCTAAGTTTTCAGCAACCTGACCTACGTTACACCGCAGATAGAATACTCTCGCGACAAAGAAACGATAATAATCTGTTATTTTAACCTAGGATCTCATGTCTTTAGCTGAGCTGTGTCACGCTAACTTTGATCGTTATTATATGAAAATATCTGAGATTTCTATGCGAAACCTACGTATAAGTAAGGTATCCTATTAGGTATCACTTAGATGTAGAAATAATGAGCCTAGTCTTAAAGACAATAGGTGTTGGATATATTTTTTAAATTAATGAATAACTCAAATTCTAATTTAAAAATTAAATTTATCAACACTCGGGACCATTACGTCGGTGCCCAGAGCGATCGTACCAATAAAATTACTCTACCGTCCGTCCCTGGCCTCCCGCAACCAAATCATAGTCGGCGTTCTTTTCATCTCACCATGGGATTATAAAGGATTCGTTAACCAAGGATTATTGGCCAAGCGCCACCGGATGTGGGAGGGTTGCTATGCGTTCCTTTTTTAAATCCGCTTATATTTTTTTCTTTTTCAGAAATTTCCTTTTCAGTGGTGGCCGTTTCTTGCGGACCTTGCGGTGAATCATTTCGTTTGAAAGATTGGTATCTAAGCTTGGCAGTTAATTAATGAGAAGAAATAATAATGCGTTTGTGGTTTAGTTTTAACCCTGTAAAATCACGATCGTGCACTTTGGTCAGTTCACTTGTCAGATTGTTACTCGGCAATCGTATTTCGATGTATGTAATTGGAATTTCAAGCTAGTCACAATTCTTTGAAAAAAAATTGTTAGAAGGCTTTAAATAAAATTGTAATTACTCAATTCTAGTTGTTCCGTCAATTTACTTTTATGCCTAGGCATTCTCCCGTGGAGATCTAACATTGTAGATAATTAATGGTATAGAGATCACGGATATCCTTTTATCCTTCTTTTAATTTAAATTTTTTGGTAGTAGCTGAAAATGGCTTTTGCACCTACAGCGGACAAAACGATTAGTGCTAAGGACTCTCTACTGACATATATAGTTCACAGAAAATCCACGTGATTTAAAGTAAGCCTTACCTACCCTACTTTGAGTGTCTTCAAGGCTAGAGCGAATAGGCTCTTAATAAACTTGTGCGCCTCAACATCAATGACTGCATTACTGCTTACCATCAGGTGGGATCGCAGCCAAGCACTAGTTTACATTATAAAAAAAATCTATTAAGCCAATAGCACTTTTGTTCTTACAAATAAGCTGCAAAAAAGCTCATGTAAAAAGACCTTACTACATAACTTTTCATTCACACGCAACCTTTTCAAAACCACAAAACTTCGTAACATTTTAAAGTGTTCAAATCCCCGATTGAGACCTTACCAAGATAACATTTGTCCTAACAAATAGGTGCTACATAAAGCGGTTTATCAAAGAGACTATAACTCCCGAAAGATCGCCACAGATAAGGGAAACCCCAAAAACTGTCAGTTTGGCAAAACTTACAACATTGTTTTAGAGATAGCATCTGTTCGTAACCACTCAATGAATGTAACTGTACCTGTACCTTAACAATAAACAGTTTGTGAATATTTGAAAAGCGATAATCCGTTAAAGTAGCCGACTGCATATAATCATTTCTACAATTGTTATTCCAAAACTGGGTTTCTATTATTATATCGCACAAAGGGTTTAGGTAATGCTGTATTGTCGAAGGTAAATTACATTATACCGGACTGGTTACGCACTGACGCTTCTGCATTTAGTGTCATAATGTGTTCGGTGATGCAAAAGCAGAAAGACTTAGGTCCGGTAATACAATTGATTGATTATTGATGGATATGAATCATTGGTTTTTCCTATTGTGTCTAACGTAGAGTAAATGATATGACTTCTTAAAAATAATAAGGAAAGTGAAAGAAAATACAGTATGTTTTTTTTAGACAGGCCAGTTGGCTTGGTGGTTAGCGACTCTGACTGCCAAGCCGAAGGTCGCGGGTTCGATTTCCACCCAGGACAAACATTTGTTTGCATGAACGTGTCTGTTTGTTCTGTGTCTGGGTGTAAATATGTATATAAGTATGCATTTAGAATCAAAAATTTGTTTATGTAGTAAATCAGTTATCTGGTTTCCATAGTACAAGCTCTACTTAGTTTGGAACCAGATGGCCGTGTGTAAAGAACGTCCCGGAATATTTATTTATTTTATGTGATACACTTACCTGATGGTAAGTGGTCACCGCCTCCTATGGACGTTTGCAATACCAGGGCGATTTCGAACCTTGAAGAGTTTTTAGCGCCCCTTTTGAAGAACCCCATATCGTAGCGTTTTCCATCAGCTTTGATTGAAGACCGTGCTGTTTCAAGAAATTCGACGAGCCTACAAAGAAACTGATAAATCAAGAATATTGGCTCTCATGTCGATATGCATTAACGTTTTTCTTTTAGGAAACATTATAAGTTTACTTTATTAGGTTTTACTTTATTAAGTTTACTCCCAGCAGCTTAGTCCGTATTCAAATTCATTTACTTCACTTTAAATGTAACGGTAGCACAAAAATTACAATATGTAATTAAAGAACCAATTACAACATTGTTAAACAATACAATTACACAACAAAAAACAATATCTAATAATAAATTATTAACACTAAGAAACACAGTGTCATAAATCTTTCTCGTAAAAGTATTGGATTTCCCATTCCAAAACTCACCCTTAGGGATGGAATTTCGAAAATTTCTTGAGTTTCCAGTTGCGAACCAAAGGTTGCGCGATCAGTCCAGTCAGAGAATAATTTCATTAATAAATAATAATATCCTGGGACATTCTTTAACACACGGTCATCTAGTCCCAAACTAAGCAGAGCTTGTACTATGGAAACCAGATAACTGATATACTACATATTTTTTTCTAAATACATACTTATATAGATATTTACACCCAGACACAGAACAAACAGACATGTTCATGCACACAAATGTTTGTCCTGGATGGGAATCGAACCCGCGACCTTAGGTTTGGCAGTCAGAGCATTAACCACCAAGCCAACTGGCATATATTCACATAATTTATACGAACATTGTGCATTCAAGGAAACTGATAAATTATGCATCATGTACCTAATAAGAGCGTAGTACCATGTTTTTCATTATCTTCCATGTAATTAATGACGTCCTAGATTGCATGTTAGTTACTACATCACGGATTCATGATTTTTCCTCCGTCACTATGTCCTATGGAAAATGATGTTCTTAGTCGTGTCTTAGGTTATTCTATGACGTCGTATTAGTTTTAAGTATTACTTGAGATATCAACGTGATCTATGAGGTATTTATCAATAATCTAGGAACTTTGAGAATAGCTTATTTATTGTTTTGTTATGTTATGGTAACTTTTATTTCTGGGTAAATAATTTGAAAGAAGCCTTTCAAAAGCTTTCAGCTCGAATGAGTTTATTTGTTGATTGCAAATGAAATAATTTATGACTTTATGAAATTGTTTTTAGGGTTCTGTACCCAACGGTACCCAACTACTAGGTACTGTTCATCCGTCCGTCTGTCACATGACTGTTTCTATTGAACTGTAAAAATACCCGTTATAACAACAAAAAATAAAAGAGATTGATATTAAAAAAATATTCCAATTAACAATATTGAATTATAAATAAATGAACTGGCTGTATAAATTCTTTTGATATCATTTTACATTAGTTGAAAATCAAAAAAGTGAACTGATGGCTTCACACACCGGGTACCTGTATACTTATTATATTAATAACGATGTACGTCCAACATTCCGCACGCAAAGTAACACCATATCCTTGGGAATGCGACGCTCCCATCGAAATATTTCAAAACTCGATCACTATCTCGGCGACTATGCATCCAGTTATTGAATGAGACGTGAAAAATGATGTCCACGGTGCAAAGGAGACGCCGACGATTGCACCTCTCTTTTTTCTATAAACGGCGAAAAGGGAAGGCGGATTTTGGTGAACAAAGGCGGTATGATGTGACAGGAGCGTTCAGTATGTACCTTTTGTATATCGGTGAGGTCTGAGCCAGCGGGGGGCTATTTGGAGTCCGTTTGGTCCTCGACTCGCCCACAGCGCTAACTTCTCACAGTTTTGTTGTCATTTAATTAATTTATTGCACGTAGAGTACCATTAGGGTTAAGCCACACTATCGTCCTAGTCGCATAAGTAGCTCAGTATTTATTTTGGTAATAGAGGTGTTCCTCATCATTATCCGACAAGAATTTGTGATACATGATCTGACAAACAAGCACACAATCACCTGATGGTAAGTGGTCACCGCCGCCTATGGACCTTTGCATCACCAGAGCATCACTAATGCGTTGTCGACCCTGAGTCTCAGTGCGTGTAATTTCACCAGCTCCCTTACCTTTCTAATCGAAACATAGTAATAATGCACTACTGCTTCCCGGCAGAAATGGGTAAGGTGGTAGTACTTCCAGTACGGACGAACACTTAATAACTTTTTAATTTATTATTATTCTCATATTATTTATTGTTATTGTTTTCTATTTTAAATGTAGCCTAAGTTCTGTGAATGTTGTGTACACCTGTAAGAGACATACATATCAGAACCTTACTAATAATTAATTTGTATCGTGTATATTTCATATGTATGTTGTAGGTGTGCCTAATGAATAAATAAATAAATAAATAAACACAGCACTAAAAGCTCTACTACTTAGAAAGACAGCATACAGATAGGAGTCGTAAGTATTATTATTTTCTATGTATTTATTAACTATATAGTCAATTATACACCTTAACTATATCGTGAGTTTCGATTTCAATTCAAAAAGCATAATTAAAAGAAATATTTTAATCATCATGTGGAGAAAAAGTAACCATTAACTAGCTTAATTATGATGATAGAGTAGGAATAGAATTTTGTAAATTGCCTCGAACAGATTGTTCGATAGTGTGAATTGTTATTTAACTGATGATTTGTGAAGCAACTGGACCCATGGTGTCCTCAGTGGGATCTCATGGGCGGTGTGTTTGCCCTCCGACGTAGGTTGCTTCTCGAAATTAAGATATTAGCGGTATCTTTGCTTTTGGCAAAATTGGAGCGGTAGCTTTGTGTGTCACCACTAGATAATTTATCGCCGTGAAACCTTATTATTTTCGAGGATTTTACGAGCTTCATAATTTATTTATATCTAAGGTTTCTTTGTTGTACAAATTATTTTGCTTATTTTTTTTTTTTTTTTATAAAACGGGCCAATATTTAGACCTCAGCGAGGCCAATGATTAAAGAAACTAGGATTTTAAAAGTATTAAAGCCGGTATATTAATGTGTGTCTACGTAGGTATATGAATGAATATATATGTATCTATATATATCTCGATGTTTCTTAAGTAGCTTTTTAAATCCCTTTATGCCACCCATAACGTGTTAATGGTTTATATTTTTCAAAAACAAATCCGCTATTTCGATAAAAAAAAATGTTTTTTTTACTCTATGTGTAAGTGTTTGTTTAAAATCACCCCGTGGTCACGGTGTAGGGAGCATATACAGCCTAGAAGGGATCTGGCTCTCAAAAACAACTCCGAACCCATCATCTGCTGCTTGGCGACAGATTTCCAACTTCCAGGTGATAACCAACCAGACGGGTACTACAAACCTCCTGACGGATTGTACTATGGATCCTCACGATGCTTTCCTTAAGTAAAAACTCGAGCTCATTATAGGATTCGAACACGTACTTTCGCCACGGCATCGCATTCGTTGTCACTTCTAACTGAGTTTTCATCCTAATTCTGTGCATACTACATCCTGCTACTTAAACTCTATTTTCTTCCTCCTAAGCCTTATTTGTCCATGAAAAAAAATTTAAGATATCATGATCTTTGACTTCCGTTTTGACAGCTTGATGTTATTAAAAAATAACCTTATTCGGTTCTGGCAAGGTTCATCAGCATCATCATGCGATTAACCATTGGATCAAAGTTGAACTTTATCTCAAAAGCAGTAAAGATGGTTTTTTAATGCAAAACGAGCCATTAAGATCTCGACAAGAATATTATTGCGCGTATAAGGTTCAATATGGGTAAGTCATCTTCCTAAAATTGCTAGGGCTAGTCTTTATAACAAAGGGAGATTAAGTTCATAATCCAACACACGGATCCTGTTAGGACCCATAATGTCTGAATTCTCGAAGATCGATAATCTGTTCAAAAGATTTTTTATAGCTATCCAAGCTTTTAATTCTAGACTGATATTTTAGACTCCTACTTTGAAATGTATGTTGAATAATTTTTATCCTAAAATACTTACATATTTAAATGTGAAAGGGGATTTGTTTGTTTGATACGCTTTCATGGCTAAACGACTGTCCCGATCTTGGTGGAATTTAGCATACACATAGCCTATAGTATGGAGAAGGGTGTTTAAACCGGATACTCAGATGAATCCGCGGGGACAGCTAGTATTGTAATAATTACTTTAGCTAAGCAGAAAAAAATGCTCACCTTATTTCCTCAAACATGAATGTGAGTCTACCATAACATTGTATGTAAGCTCAGAGGTCATCTAAAGCGGACACTGTGGGATAGTTGGTAATCAGGCAGCCGGGCGTCATCAACTGGGGACAATGTCCACAAAACCTGTCCAGGCCGAAAGATACGCCGACAGTCAACACACGCTGACACAAATTACTCTTCATTATATATTGTCTCTGTTTTTTTGTGAATGAGATTATTTTGAGGGGTATTAAAGTCAAAAAAATTGTTGAAAATTGTTTCGCTAAATGTTGTAGTGATTAGTGCCTATTTTTTACTTCGTTAGAGTTAATTGAATAGAATTATAATAAATGCTCCTTTTATCTCACATATAATCTTATCTCAACTACCATCGCATTATGGATAATAATAAACTATATAATTATTTTTTGCTAAGATCATAACATATTTATTATGAGAGATAAATGAAGCAAACATTCCGAACAGCATACCTTGTCATCGGTACACACAAAGTGGTAAAAAGCTATAAAACGACGAACGAACCGTCAGAATAATATACAATTCCATAAAAATATCGCATCGGAACATCTCGCAACACAAAACACCAGTTAAACTAAATCTCGAGTTATGTCCCGCGCTGATACGAAGCTGGGATGTGAAAGGTTTACTAATGCGCAATTTCATACTTTACTGCCTATAAAAACCGGGTGCGGTGGAGATATATGCATCGTAAATAAGTATGTTTATATGACGATAATAGATCGAATAATTGGGCGTAAAAAATAAATGGAGTGGCGTCCCTCCGTGTGAAAAGGGCCGCGCGCGTCGTGCCCGCCGCTTCCGCGACGCTGATTGGTCCAAATGAAGGCGGCGAACATTGTCGACGATTTGTTAAACCATTTGTTTGACGCACACGGGTGAGTTCTATTGACTTTAAATGTATATAAATTATCATTACTAAATTAAAATAAATGAACTAGACAATTTTATGTTAGGGCTTCAGTAACTTTCACTCTACGGGCCTAAAGAGTATAAATGGCTTTGACTTTTGGATTTTGATGTATGCAGTTAATGAGCGTAATTTACACAGTTAGACGTACAATTTAAGGATGAAATATTCAAGCCAGCAACACTCTAATTGTAGATCACTTTAATGTGATCACCGAGATTCAAATTCCAACTTAAACAACTTAATTAAGTGTATAAATTTGACAGAAGTGGGTGAATAAACCTCTAAACCGTTTAGCCCCGTGTGCGAGCCGAATGCTCCCGATGATTATCTCTCGTGATAAATGGACCATGTCAAAATTTATTGTGTGTTCCCAACCCTCACTATTGTCTCAATGAATACTTTTTTATTGTCATAATATTATAAAGACTCACGTTTGACAAGTGGCGTTTAGGATTATGATGCATTTCTCTTAAACAACTCCTCTGTTATGACCGTTGGGAGTTATTTCGTGTTGGATCGTAAATTGATTTTGATGCCCCTTTTATGGTGAAACGGAATCGATTTTTGATTTTTATTGGCGATGCTTTTTCATATGTTAATATATTAGATTATTTCTTTGATGGCGTATATTTGCCGAGGCCGTAGGAATTTCTATCTCGGCGTTAGTCCGAGTGTGATCTCACAGAAAGTTTGCAGCCAGCCGAGACAAGGTTGTTGGCACGTTTTTTATGACGGTGTTATTGCTGAAGCTGCCACGGCGAACAAATTATATCTAACATATATTTATAATTTATTGAAGGCACAGTTTATAACGTGTTTAGACGTGACGTGTACGCTAAGCGGCTGTTTGCTTTTTAATTTTCTACAAAAGAAGTTAAAATGACTAACATAATCTTTTTTATAACTCGTATACCGTGTGAATACAAATGGGGTGTGCCGATTATGCTATATGTTATTTTTGAATTGGTTTTATGATACTAAATATTTGGACAGGGGTTTTATTGGCTCAGTAACATGATATTTTTGTGGAGATGCGCTTTTGTTTTGTGGTTTTATGATTATTAGACTATGCGGAAAGACTGCTAAAATGTCATTTGTGGGAGTTGGGAAATATTAAGTGATTTATAAATGTTTTTTGTAATAGATGTGTATTCTAGTAATGGCTTGTAGAGTTAGTATGCTATAATAGTAATGGGTTAGATAACTGATTTATAGTAATAAAGTGGAAAGATCACTACGATCGAGGATATGGTGGAAAGCAAGTCAGGTGTTCTCTTGTTGTAATGATTAACTGGAGCTGATCGGAGAGATCGGTAATGTGCCCGAGACACGGCAACAATGCTCCATGTCACGTGTTGGTACTTAAAGTATCTTCGATGGAATGTGGGTGTCAGTACTGAGACCTCTGCCTATCTTTGAGGGGATGATGGGATTAGGTGATATTTTTTTGTAATATTTCAAATAAGAGGAAAGAATAATTCATCTTCAAACCTATTTAGTAAATTTGTTCCTTAATATTGATTGCATCAATCACATGTATTGACTATTATTGACGGGCAAGTTGGCATGGTAGGTAGACTATAACGCCGTAGGTCGTAGGTTCGATTCCCACCCAAGACAAACATTTGTGTGCAAGAGCATATCTGTTTGTTCTGGTTATAAATGTAATGTATCAGAAATCTGTTTGCTATAGTACAACTAATATAATAGTTCACTTAATTTGGGATCAGATAACCGTTTTTAAAGAAAGTTATAGGCGATTTTATACTGGTTGTCCCCCATGGTTTCACCCGCGTGCCCAAGGGATATAACATTTTCCCGGGATAAAAAGTAGCCTATATGTTATTCCAATACCAAACCAGGAAATGCTCTATCTATGTGCCAAGTTTCATCCAAATCTGTTGGATAGTTTTTCGTGAAAGAGAAATAAAGATCCATATATCCACATACTCGTACAAACTAAAAAATTATTCAAAATAATATTAAAAAAAAAGGGTCTAAGTACAATTAAATATTTTTTTTTAAATTTATTGTTATACATCGTAACAAAAACCGAAATCAAAATCTTAATTCCTATCAGTACAAATCTACCAAATCTGCAGTCCATTTGGCATCACACCTGTCGGCGTGCATGCGCACGGCCAGCTGCCTCCATCCGTCCATATTGCAATTGTCTGTTTTTATATCAGGGGTGCCATTCTGTAAGGCACTACTGGGTGACACTAGCTCGAGAATGTTTTGTCACGGTCTCCGTGCCTTGTCTCTTTCGCTTACTATGCAACCAAGTGAGAGGAACGCTCTCGGAGGCCCCCGTGCGCCGGCTCGCCGAAGAAGTTTGTATTAGCTGAATAAGGGGGCTGCGTACTTTAATAAGATTAAATCTACACTTGGCGACATGTGGTGATATCAAACGTCTATTATGAAATTATTCGACAATTATGTTCGATGGTAACTTTCTGTAAATCGTAGGTTGGTATTGATATGATTTATTTATACCTACTGGAATTATTTGCAGTAATTTAGTTCGTGAACTGATATACAGTTCAAATAAATTTTAATTAAATACAATCTTACTAAACGAACCGAAAACAGAATAAAACAGTATTGTACATAAAAAAAAGTCATTAAGATGCAAATAAAATGCCTGGTTACGCATGCCCAGATTATCTAGTTAAAAATAAAAATTATGAAAAAGAGCTAAATTTATAAAAAAAAATTACTTTTCAAAATTACTTTTTTCTACATTGCGTACTGCGTGTGGCGCACGTTGAAGTCTTTTCTGGGTGCGTAGCAAGCGGCTACGTGTGCATCATACTGTATCTACTTGTATGAAAGCGTCTACGCATTTCGATTTGATTTTTGTCATATAATATGGTAGAATGGAATGGTAGAAAGAAGTAAAGGAAAGAAAGAAATTATAAATTAGTAATAATTTATAAAGATTTGGTTTTAGTTATAGTACTAAAAAAAGCATGAATTAGAATAAGCAATAAAGTAAGTGATTTAAATGATGATGCTATAAAAAAAAATCTTCACTTCAACAAGATTATATTTACTTAACAACAGCAATTTTATATGAGATAAGAAAAACTCGCGAACAATTTCCACATATCAACAAATAGTACCAGTACGAACCAGCAGTTGACGTGGCAAAAAAGCATTCTTGTAACACGTACACACTTGTAGCCGTAATAATGGTACATCTCAAAGGTATCGCGCACATTTAATTCGAGCCTGTATCTGACACTACCACGTCCAAGCAAAAAAGCCTTTAGTTACCAACGGAAATGCCACCAACGAGCCCCAGCCGCTCCAGCATCAAAGCCACCGCGAATTCCTCCGCATATTGTACGAGGCCCCGTCACACTCATAAATAACCCTGAAATGATCGCCACGTCAACCCAGCCCGCACAAAAACCCATCGATTTGACGTCTAAATTATTGCCAGTAAGCAATTTCAGCGCACACCGCCCTCCAAACAAATCGCCCCCGAACTAGGCAGATGAACCGCGCGAAATCAACAATAGAAACACCAAAATACATCAGATAAAAGAATTTTCAAAACAAACTCAAAATACTAAAGCGTTTGACACGAGCATCCGCTCGGACGCAAAAAAGCGTGACCGATCGCGCTCGTAAACTCAACCTTATGTCAATATTTTGAGAGGCTATTTCGTCATGCCGCCGCGTGTGCTTTGATCCCGGGATAGATCTCAATAGCAGTGATTAAAGGCGCCTGTGATTTTAGTTGAATGCTTTTTTTTCTGCGCTGCCTTCATCGACCATACAAAATAAACGGCACACTACTGTAAAAGAATATACAATGATTGGGTTTTGAATGGTTACAGCGGGGGTGAAGTGCTCATAAATTGTTATTTTTTCTATCGAATGTTGGAAATCTTTTAAAAATCATAAACGGCTTGTTCCACGCTGGATTTATTGTGAATGTGTCGAGGGAGGTGTTGGGGTGTGTTGTTTGTCACACAACCCGCTATTTACTAATTATACGCTTAGATTCTGAACCAATGCTGATTTCCATTGAAGGTTCTTAAGGCTTAGTAATGCTTGATGATTAATGTATTTTTTGACCTCAAAGGGGTTTGACAAGACATTTGGATTTGTTTTTGGAGCTGAAGTTACTGACCTCTAAATAGGTAAGTCTTAGTCGACGATGTGAATGATGAAGGACGTACAATATAATTTTAGCTTACTCAAATACTTTTCTCGGAAAATAAGGTTTCACGTTTATATATATAATATCTAGGCTATTTATTGTTTTAAAAAAATAGTTTTACTTTACGCAAAAAAAATATTTTTAAATATTGGTTAGTAAATAACCATTTATATGTTTCATTATTTTTTTACATTGCACAATAGTCATCAACAGTTATCATAATTATTAAATTAATAACTTTTCTTTTAATTGACATAAAATAAAATCTTAAAAAAAATGTTCAATTTGCACTCTAATACAAGGCTTACTCAGAACTTTTCTCTAAAAATAGGGTTTCACATTTCAGTATAAGTATAAAATCAACTGACATCATAATTATTTATTTAACAACTTATATTTTAATTGACACAAAATTAAAACTTTAAAAAATAGTTCATTTTGCACTATATGTCTTACAACAACACATATGTAATTCAACTTATAATAGTAGATATCGAATAAACTCAACCATGACCTTATACAACTTTTGCACAAATAAAATACAAATTAATTCCATATAAAGAACAACAATGAGAGATATAGAACAATAGAGAACCAGTAATAACCAGTTACCTAACACTTCAATCTTCCAAAAGCATTGTCCTAATTAGCTAGTGCAGCTATTTAGTCGCAACATCTTCATTGAAGCGAAAGGTGTTAATAGTGATGCTGACGCTCATTATGTGCTCTCGAGGTGCGCTCGTAAATTTGTCCCTTCAAGGCCATACAACAAAAGGACCAAGTGTCGTTCAATCCCAAAGTCGATTTTACAAGAGGCTGCCTCAGACGCGCGTGTGGGCTTTCAGACATGTTGGAATAGTGTGGACTCGTATTGCCTTTAATAAAAAAAAGAAATATTGAATTGTACGCTAGAAGGTGCTGGAACAAATTGTGTATCGCAAACAATTTATTTAGTTTGGGTTAATGGTACTAAAGCTTCCATCGTTTCGAAAGTCGGTTTTTAAATGAAAAGAACCAGGAAGAAACTTATTAAGAATTAATAAATATAATCACTTAATTAAAAACAAAAACAATGAAGGAAAAAGAAAGTTAATGATTTGTGACCGAAATTTATAGAAACTAGTAGGAAAGTACTTTTTAAATACATTGCAGGTACATGAAGTACAGATAAGGCCTGAAGTCCAAGTTTAGATACTTAAAATATTTCTCCCACAAGTATTATGTTTGTAAAGAGTTAAGTAGCGGATTAAGTGGTAGTTTTGTAACAAAACCTCGTTAAGTACGATTGTGACGCATACCATTAAAAAAAAACTTTTTGTAAACATCATGGGACCGTAAAAAAAGGTTTTACTTATTAATTGTAGACAAACATTTTGTTTACGTTACCTCTTCTAAATAGATTTTGTTTTAATAATAAAATAGAAAAAAAAAAAGAAATATATATTTATAGCCAGTATTTCGTCATCATCAGTCTCCGTCCACTGCTGGACATAGGCCTCACCTATGGCACGTCACTGAGCCCGATCTTCAGCTCTTTGTTACCAACCACTGCCATCCAGCTTGCGTATATCATCGCTCCATCTAGCTGGACGCCCTACACTACGTTTACCGAGACGTGGTCTCCACTCTAGAACACACAGTATTAAAAGGAATAAAATTAAACAGGGGTGTATCCACACTACAATCATCAATCTCAAATCTCAATAGGTCACCACTGTCGTCATGAATGGGTGGTATCGTCGGGGCTCTTTACAACGCGCGTTTTGTACGGAATGTTGTAACAAAAAAGCCTTAGATACACACCACGATAAACTAACATTTACGGTTACC
Source organism: Habrosyne pyritoides (assembly GCA_907165245.1). NCBI lineage: Eukaryota > Metazoa > Arthropoda > Insecta > Lepidoptera > Drepanidae > Habrosyne > Habrosyne pyritoides. The sequence goes on from OU015592.1 coordinate 4,056,567, forward strand.
AAACCACGTTACCGTGCCATTCTCAGTCTTATACACAATGGCATAAGAGTGACTCTAAAAATTTTGTTTGGGAAATATTTTTGGGAATAAGAAATAAAATAATCCAACATACAAGATCGGTCGGGAGTCTGGGAGGAGTTTGTTTTAGACGCTTTATTAATTATGTCCAATTAATTTCGGGACGGTTCGTCTCACGGGCTGAATCGCAATTTTCGTTACGGTGGTCAGTTAGTTTTTTTTTATACTACCTTATTAATGAATATTTATATCGGTTTTGATTATCGTTTAGCTCCTGATCGATATTAGCGGTGTCAATTGTATTTATCGTTTATATACAGGTGGATACTTTTAAATGATTTCTTCCATAAGCTTTGTTCGGCTTGGCATAAAAAAATACCAACACTGTTATCGCCGCTAAGATATATATTTTTCTAATTTTAGCATCGTTACCTAAGGTTAGTTTAATAACAAAGTCACTTAGCTGTAGGTATTTCATGTAAAACATAACTTATAGGGTATTGTATACAAAAATATGAAATAATAATAGACAAGAATTATACTCAGTTTTCACGTATATTTATAACTGACTATAGGAGAAGCTTTATTGTTAGAATGGTCGGTATAATAAGATTATTGGAAGAGCTTGAATTAATTAAACAGTTACTGGTGAAGAATGGTCTAGTTTTCTATCCATTTTTGAAGGCTGACTTCCTAATCGGTGGTAGGTTCAATAACATGATGAATGACCTTCATTAGTGCATCACGCGGGCGTTAACTAAATAAAAAAAAATCTTTCTTTTATCTTGATTTATTCTTAACAAAGAATACAGTGCCATCATACACTAAAATGAAAGGTAAAATAATTACAAAAATAAATTATTAGAATTTTTTTTTCAATTGACGAACTACTTACAATTTAAAAAGCGTACACAAGCAAAAAAAAAACAATCTATATCAATAAATGTATCAATGTGTCTTTTTGATACCAAAAAAAAAACCGAAAGCAAAAAACCAATGCTCGAAATCATAACGGCTACGGTCGAAAGACAAAGTTATTGTTTTTTTTTTGGTTGTGTTTGGTGTATGGGTGTCACAGTGATTTCACACGTTCATAGGTATATCTGTTTTATAATATTTCTCGGGGTATTGTGCTAAGCGGTCGCCGGAGCGGCGCCACCGCATCCGATTATGTTATATTATGTGTATTGTTAGGACTGAATTCTTTTATTTGACCTACGCGACATTCCTGTGAGACATTTCGTGTTTTGCGGTGTCTTAAGCGTTTCAAAGGAGTTTGTTTCAAGATGTGATATCGAGATAGGCTTATGATATATTGATCAAGTTATTATTTTTGTAATATGGAACATTGTAGACAAACTTTCTTGTCGTTAGTATTGTTTGATAGTTTGATTAAGTAAGCAGAGGATTATTTGCAAATTATTTAGGTACTATTATTGCTTACTCGAATTTTTTTGTGTGATTTTTTTTGCTGACGCTCTGGGCGTATTTTTTTAATATGATAGTATTGTGTTCTAACTTTCAAATTCATAGTGTATTCGAAATGACATATTTTTTTTTTTTTATTTCGAAATTATAATTATAATACAATACAATACAAATAAACTTAACTGTTAACACCACATAAAAATAAAATAAGATAAAAGTATTTTACAGACATTAACAGTGCAAACAATTTTAGCGGCCTCATTGTTGAAAAAATTCTTCCAGGGATAAATTATATAATGATATATTTTAGTATAACGTTAACCACAAACCTGTAAAATATGTAATACCAATTAGATTTCCATTACATTTCATTCATAAAGCCGCACCGACAGATTACATGTGTAACACGATATTAAATTCTTAGATAGATCATTAAACTGTCTGTGTGTATTTGTCCTAACAATGGGAACAAAATAGTTAAACTATCGCGTTACCATCCGGTGGGCTTCACTTGCGATTTTATACGTTTGCAGTAATTGCCGTGCCGTATGTATCTTAAAATTTTACATTTACTACATTTGTTTTTTATTTTCTGAAGACAATTTATTATTGTATTTAATGGTAATAAAAAAAATGATAAGGTGTATCACAAAATTTTACATTTACTATATTTTTTGTAAACAAATATGTATGTAAATTGATATCAAACCTATTGCAAATATTGCTTTAATTCTCCTTAATATATATTGCTATATATAACTAGACAATCCCGCGGTTTCACCCTATTCTACGTTACCCATACCCTTACCCTACCCATTCTATTCTTATTGCTATTGTAACTATGAAAAAAAAAATCATGAAACTCCCTTCAGCAGCTTATTAGTGAAAGTAACAAACAGAAATACAGAATAACTTTCACATTTATAATATTCGTGATTTGACAGAAGGAGATCCAGCAGAATTAGTCACTAGATATTTGTTTTTTGTCTATCTATAATCTTATAAAGGATTTCCGCAAGGCCACGCCTGAGTCAATTAGTGTTGTTGTAGAAGTGTGGACAAAATAAATAAATGAGACGAGCCGTTCCCAAGCTCCACGGGCCCAGTTTGTTCTGGGCGCGTTAATTGAACCATAATCTGTGATCGTGTGAATGCTATGACAAGATTTGTTTTCCCTTCACATATTTATTTACTCCCTGTTTGTTTGAGAGTGATCCGGTTGTTGTGTTAGGCTGCCGTATGCTATTTCTACGGTATCTTTTTTTTAATTTGCCTTTGTTTGGCACATTTAGATTTAGCTCGGTGGTCCAATGACGGTCAGCTTCTTAATTTTAGAATAGTTTTAATCGACTATTGTTTTTTTAAAGATTTATAGCATTATTCTATATTTATTAGTTTTATATTTAAAGAATTGAGGATGGGTGATTATATGTTTAAAATAGACTATAAAAATATACACATACATATAGATTGATTAATGGGCTAGTTGGCTTGGTGGTTAGAGACCCTGACTGTCACTTCGCAGGTCGTGGGTTCGATTCCCACCCAGGACTAATATTGTGTGCATGAACAAGTCTGTTTGTTCTGTGTCTGGATGTACATATCTTTTAAAGAATGTATTTTTAAAATAGTTTATATAGATATCAATTATCTGGTTTGCAAAGTATAAGCTCTGCTTAGTTTGGAATCCGTTGGCCGTGTGTAAAGAATGTCCCAGGATATTTACAATTCATTTATAGATATAAGTAGCTGTCCGGACAGACGGTGTTCTATAGAAATATGTCCATGAAAATAAGAAGAATTCCATTGCAGCGCCACCTAACGGGTCCAATTGTAAATCTAAACCATTCTCGAATCCACTGAAATGAACACAAAAAATTTCATCAAAATCTATCCAGCCGATTAAGAGGAGTTTAATTACAAACATACACACAGTAAATTTATATACGTATATAAATAAAGTTATACCATAAGCAATGACTAATAAATTAGAGCAAATAATCTGAAATCAACATGAACATATTCATGAATATTGATACCCATAATAAACGATTAAAACACTCATAAAATAAATATTGATAAATTAAAAATATTGCACAACAAGTAAGTGATCAAATACTCATACATCAAACAAACTATTGAAAGGTAGCGTATTTGCATACACTGAATCACGCAACCGTTATTTGCGTATAGTAGACGACTGGTAATAAACTCCAATTGTCATCACAATCCATAGAGCAGGTGAACTTAGTGATGAATCATCAATGGTATGCCCCAATGACTCAAATAATTCAGCGAATCATATGGGAAGTTATATCGTCGAGGATAAGGGAATGCGCTTCCGATAGAATGTGCACATGTGTCTGGATTGAAGTATGTATTACAAGTTATTATTTTTTGTGTTTTTTAACAATTAGAACGGTTTTCACCAGTAACAATAATTACACAATTCTACTAAAAATGAGATTAATAAATTTACAAACACTAAATCTGTAACTCTAGTGTCTCACAGTACCTCATGCATTCCACAAGTATCGCCTGCCATCCATCCGCAAACAGATCACATTCAGGTCGCTTATTAGATAATTAATGTTGCTATTTCGGTGATCTCATTGGGATTTTCACGGCTTTCCACTGACTAACTTTGCTTAGAAAGGAAATCATTTTCACGGTTCATTTGTGATATGAGTAACATATTACACAGTTTGATCATTGATATATTGAATCAATATTGGTTGATTCATGGAGAGCAACACACTTTTACACATTTTATACACATTTACGCTAAGGTATAAATAAGTATTTTATTAAAAATGTGGAGTTTTTATTGTCCGCCAGGGGCCAACAACATCGTCCCTTAAAAAAAATGTAAATTTCTTTTCATGGTATATTTTATGGTCATAAGTAGAGCAGCAGAGTACATATAGTTAACATTCTGCTCTTCATCAGTGATCATTATACATTAACGGTATTTGGTTCATAATGAAAATTTTAACAAGCAAATTTAACAATAAAGTGCAGTGTAACGTAAATATTACTAAATAATTAAAGGTAGACTTCCGAACCAGTAAGGTCTAAACTTAACATTTATTGTTTATTTAGTGACTTATGTAAAATAAAGTACCTCACAGTTACTAAAATAGGTAATGATAGAAATAATTTATTTACTTTATCTAAAATTTTTGCCTTGATTACATATTTTTTTATAAGCCATTCCAGTGTAGTCATAACTACTATATTTGTACAGCCTATTTAGACCGGCGCTATTAAATTACTCATCTTTTTTTGCGGCTCACACTTCGCTTGGCATGAATCACTTTCGTTGAGTGGATGCTGTATGAGCGTGGTATAACTGTGGTACAGTAGCCTTGGAATATCGGAACTGGATACAATGACAAAGATCCGGTGTAAACCACAGCGATGATGTGGTATTACCTAATACCTGTCTACCGGTTTATGGTAATGTAATTGAAATTTTGATTTAAGATTTTATTGTAGTGTAAGAAGGTTTATTATTGAAAACTTATTTCTTTTGCTTTTTACTACAAAATACAATGTCGAGTAAAATTATCGACTTGCCATGTACCACTTAATTACCCCTAATTAAAAAAATCATTAAGTGCATTAAGTTAACTGACACAAGAAATACAAAAGTCCCGACACTATTTGTAATAATGTGTCTAAATATCAACTGTAATTTGATTCTATTAATTTAACTCTAAATAGACTCTAGACTAGGTAGTTTTGTATACAAATAAACAACCAATATACAAAATTAAATTTAAGCAAGTAATTCTCTTCTACTGTACTTTCTCAAATCACGACAAGACGACAGGCCAGATGGTCGCGGGTTCGATTCTCATCCAGGACAAACATTTGTGTGCATGAACATGTCTGTTTGTTCTGTGTCTGGGTGTAAATATCTATATAAGTATGTATTTAGAAAAAAAAAAGTAGAATATGTAGTATATCAGTTATCTGGTTTCCATAGTACAAGCTCTGCTTAGTTTGGGACCAGATGGCCGTGTGTAAAAGAATGTCCCAGGATATTTATTTATTTATTTTAAATAATATTTGGTGTTACCCCCCTACCTCCCCTACCGCTAATTACTTTTACCATTCTGTCCTTTATGTACCAGTTTGAACAATTGCTTCCTATTCTTATTGCACAGTGCTGGTAGAGTTACTGTGACGGGATCTGAGGCCTCAACTTTTCTTTTCAGCTCGTCAGGTCCGGGTTATGCGCCGGGATGTCTGATGCTGACCTCCTGCAGGTACTTATTCCCGGACGGAAGCTGCGGCATGCAATCAAGCACTATAATGCATCAAGATAAAACTTTCGCCTACAAATTCTGCGTAACTTGATCCCCTTAAGTCTCGATCGGTGATGGTGATACGCCAATCCGTTTCTTTGACCTCCGGTTTTGATGCAAACCAGTTCGGTTCCTACAACAAGTAAGATGCCTACCAAGCCAGAACCTCCTCCATATCCTATTGTCTGAATATCATTAATTTGGCCTTTTATTGACACCTCTTCTATCACTGTTATACAAGCAGGTTACCTCCGAGAAGAATTCAGAGTGTTGGTCAATGTTCTAAACATGTTCCCATAACTGCAAAGGGACTTGTCGGTATGCTGCAGTAAATTTGAGAGTCCTGTTCGTGGTCTCTTTGGGGTCAAATGACCAGCTATCAGACGTCTTCTTACTCTCCACTCTTCCCGAACGTCTGAGTTATTATTGCCCTCAAGAGCAGTGCTTACAATAAAGTTGTCGTCTCTCTCCGAAGTAGATCGTTGCCCGCTAGACCCATGCCTTCGCTGAATTCGTCTCCAGATAAGGTACATGTTCCTGATACAGTGTCGTGACCACTACAGCTGCTTCTCCTGTGTTGGTATCCATTTCCAGGTATTTTAATTAAATTTAATAACGACAAATAATGCAGATATGTACTGATTGACCACTTTATAGATACTGATATGTTCTTATGGAGAATAATGAAAGAAGAGAATTAAGTGTGGATATCATTTGAAAGCATATCATTTTAAATTTAAAATAATATCAAAATAATCAACTTAAAGTACGGCTTGTAAAATTGTTTAAATTTTGAAAATAGTAAAAGTTATGTTTAGGCCAAAGAAAAACTAAACGTAGTTTATGGTCTTAAAATAACGTGAGATACGATGCACAGGATTTGTGCATATTTATCGTATGGAGAGAGCTCCATGCGAGTTCATCTCACTCTTGTCTTGTTTTATCGAATTTTCAAATCGACTCTTTGCTCGGCAGTGTATGTTCATGAATATTTGTCATATAAAAATTTAGGTTTTATAGATTTTACAAACAATGAACAGTCTACAAGGGCGCGGCGCATTGATGGAAATGACACATGTTTAATACTCATTTGAGTGGGCTAATTGTAACGATCAACTGACTCGTACTGTAACGTCATCGTAAAATTAACTCAGACATACATATTAAGGTACTATAGCAAATAACCCACGCCTGACAGGTAGTTGAAACTTAAGATAGTAAAAAATAGTATTAAATAGTATGTATTTAGAAAAAAAAAGTAGTATATGTAGTATATCAGTTATCTGGTTTCCATAGTACAAGCTCTGCTTAGTTTGGGACCAGATGGCCATATGTAAAAGAATATCCCAGAATATTTATTATTATATAAGTATGTTGTTTTTTTTAAGGACTAGCTCTAGGCCTGCAGATGCATGACTTCCAAAGAAAAATGAATATAAACATAATATGCTGTTGATTTACACAAGGCTTTGAAATTCTAATCCGCAACCTTTTTGTGGTAGGAGTAAATTTATTTTTATATTGAAGGTTTCACTTCTACTGTACCATTACGACACATCCTGTTTATTATTTAATAAATATCTTAACGAATTTTTCATCCGAAGTTATAGATAGAGTTACTAGGCTGGTCTAGGAACAGTGATTTTTTCTTTTATTATTTTCTTTTATCATTCTTGTTTACTCGTATTTGTATAATTTAACATTTTTTTTATTATTATTATTTCTATTTAAAACATCTTACAATATAATTTCCATCATTACAATCTAAAAATCCACGGAGGTTTGTCTCGATAATCAACAATAAATAAAACTGTCTTCTACATAGACCATAAAGCTTAATAAGTTTATCAATCAACAGTTGACATCAATACTATTCGAGTCGCCTACCGTCCGATATGAATATAGCATAGCCATTATTACCGTCACCTGATTCCGTATTATTATTATTTACCATGCGTAGTGTATAATTAAAATACTTAATTGTACCTTATAAATTTCCCAAAGACAATTGGGCATGATCGCTTATAGAAAATCCGGTTCGACTATGTCGTGTTTTAAGATCCGGGAGTTTGTTTTTACTTTCATTTATTTTAAGCAACATCCTTCAACTTATTGCTACTTGCCGCGTCGAAATTAGTGACACTTACCTCGTCAATAAGAATTGTATAGGGTTTTTAAATCCGGTTTCTGGTGATCACTAAGAAATTATTTGGTGTTCAAATATAAATAAAAGAAATAAAAAATAGTTGCTAAAAAAATATTTACTCCCTAATTAAATTTTCTTTCCATTATTAAATAATTATAATTAATATTAAATATAAAATGCCTTTTTTCTAATTTTCTTATTAATATGCATTAGTACGCATATGTTAGGTGAAGGCCTCCTTAAAAGATGCCCACTTTTCTCTATCCTTTGCTATTTGCAACCAGATTGAGCCAGCGACTTTTTTGACCTCACAGTTCCATCGGGTAGAGGGTCTTCCTCCTTCTTTTTCCTTGAAGACATCTCATATGGTGGTATTGTTGGTCCATCTTTTGTCTCTAAGCCTCGCTATAAGGCCTGCCACATTTAAATTTCTGTGCTTTCAAATATAGTGTTGCAAAATTGATTTATTTAATTATGATCATAAACATCATTTTGATGTTTATATAAATTGTCATTTATATGCGTATTCATCTACGCACCACATTACAAACGACCTGCCCATTAGTAAAACAATATTTAACATATCAATACAAAAAAAAATTCTACAGATTTAACCTTTACGACTATCACAATAAGAGCTAAATGGTATTTGCATGTTTAGTCAATTAGTTACGCCAGTGAAGAAAATGGTATGACTCACGGTACATCATTACTGTAATTTGTCTGCGTGCGAATCGTAAGCTTAGGAATCTTACTGCTTCCGGAATAAGACTGACCGAAATTAGCGTAGATGTATACAGATAGGATCGACATGCTATGTGACTTTCGAATGAGTCTCATCGAGTCATTGAGTAAGCAAGTTAAAAGTTGAACTAATTTCTTTTAAACAAGTATCAACAGGTTGAAATTGAAGAAAAATCTTAAATCAACGATGCTCCGTTATACATATTGTCGATTTAGTCATTCATGTATCGAATTTATATGGGTCTGATATATACATTTTTTACGATAAAATGAGGTGCATTTAATGTACTGCTATTATTCTACTGAGTTACTATGTACTTAGTCATACTAACGTATACTAATGCATGCACTAATACTATCATAATAAAAGTAATACTTGAGTATTATCTTGCATGCACTCCGATATAAATAAACTAACTGTCCCCGAGGTTCGGAGGGATGTCACATTCTTCCGATAAAGTAGCCTGTATGTTATTTCAGAATATACTCTATCTATGTGCCAAGTTTCATCCAAATCTGTTTGGCAGTTTTGGCGTGAAAGAGTAACAAACATACAAACTTTCGCATTTATAATATTAATAAGATTCGTCTAATAATGATGTTTTTTGCTTTTATTAGTGTCATGATCACACTATAGCGTCTTTTTCAATATTTAGTACTGAGGTTCTTAATTAATTTTTAAACACTTTTTCCTCATACGTTTGACAAGTTGATACCGAATCGAACATATCTCACAATTAATTTAGGTTGTGACCTGAATTGAGTTCGCTCCTCGCTTTGGAGATATTTGTTTAAGAACATTGCACTGGCTAATAGTAAATAGCTAACTAGCTAATTATTATAAATATTTGTAATATCAATTGTTGTTTAGTTTATATTGAGAAAATAAAATTCATAACTAAAAAAAAAATGGTGGCTGAATAAAGAATGCTGATTTGTGCATGTAAGTCAATTGCATCTCAGCTAAGCTATAGAGTAATACTCTCGGAATTAAAGATGAGGCCGATTTGCTACTAGATGACACACCTATGCGCAGAGAGAGATAGCAATAATAGGCAAATCGGCTTCGATTTCAATTACGAGATCTTTACATAATCACCCTGCCGGTCTTGAAAACATAAACGTAATAAGTCTATTAAGCATTGACTTAATGTCGGTAAACTGAAAAGACTTGTCTATAATAAAATATTATAGAACATGACCTAAATATTTGTTATGGAGAAAAGTGACCCTGAAATGGGGACTTATTGATGTTGATGTTTGTTTTTTCTTAAACCACATGGGCCGTCAAAAGAACAGACGGTCCAACTGATGGTAAGTGATCACCGCCGCCTATGGACATTCGTAACACAAGGGGCATCGCCAATGCGTTGTCGACCCTGAGACGTGAAGTTGTTAAGTATCGTGTGCCTGTAATTTCACCGGCCCCTTTTCCTTTCTAACCAAAACAGTAATACAAATGCACTACTGCTTCACGGCAGAAATGGGTAAGGCGGTAGTACTTCCCCGGACGAACTCTGCACTAAGAGCTCTACTACTGGTATTACCTTTGGATCCTAACTAAATAATAATAAACTGAGAATATGTAGTGAATAAAATATCCCATGCTGTATTACGTTAATTAAAGTCAATAAATGATACAGCTCTACATTATTGTCAGGGTACTCAACCAAAGTGTTTTAAAATGAATATAAGGTAAGTAATAAAATACAATTTTTAAATATTTTTGCCATATTTTTAATGAAAATCGAATTTTGAAAATAAAAAAAGCCATAAACATTTTCATAATGTATTTATTTATTTTTTATCAATAGCAATTTAAATTTACAATAAAAATTTAGATTGTTTATTTTTTTTATAATAAATTACAAAGCTATTTTGTAAATTCTCCTAATATTTAATTTTATTATATTTTTATATAGCCACGAATTATCTCACATTTGTTTTACATCAATATATAATAACTAATTAAATCAGGCGTGGCTTTACGGAAATCCATTGTACCCAAGATTACCCAAAAAAACAAATATCTAGTTACTAGATTTTAGATAATCACTAAAAATGGCGGAAAATTCCCAATGAAAAAAGGGAGCCAACAGTTTGCGGCACCTGAACCTGTGGCATGCGCCGCACTTCCTGTGCAGTTTTGAGAGCGTTGTCGCAATACTTGCGATAATACGACTTATGTCAATATATAAACTAATGTCACTTACGCTGTTCTGCGCTCTGGGCGACGCGAGGTCGTGTCTTTCAAACAGAACGTATATTATGACCTTAGGAGACGATATGATAATTGCTAGCAGTCACTTGTCTCCACTCCCGTCTGGGTTTCACTTACGAATATAATATCCTGTTAGGAATACCTATTTATTGTCTTACGTATATTTAGGGTATTTTATAAGAAGAACCCCTTTCTCGAAAACTATGTTGGGTATATTGGGACTTGGACCCCGTCAAAGTTTCGAAATAATGGTTTTGGTTAGGTTACGGTAACTTTTATCTTGTAACAAAATATATTAATTTTTTTTGGCAAAATTATATAAGTAATTCAAATTCAAAACCATTTATTCAGTTTAGGCCCTCGGAGAGCACTTATGAAGGTCAAATTTAAAGTTACTGAAGCTACAACCGGTTCGGAAGTCAGCCTTCAACTGAGAAGAACCGGCAAGAAACTCTGTTATATTCATTACGGTTACATTCTTTTTTATGTTTTATTAAATATTTTTTTATTTAAATTTTATCAATTCTGACTTTTTGGCTATTTTATAATATCAATTTTATATTTAACAATTACAAAATACTTATATAATAAATATGTAACATTCAAAAACAAAACAAAAAAAAAAGAATTAACTAGACTACAAAATAGAAAACAACAATTACTTACAAGTTAAACAAGAAAATAAGAGGTGCACTGTGCAGAGAGTAGCTAGTTCCATACATTTTTATCTTCAATTTAATGAATTACCTTGTAATACGCTTTTTCTTTCAAAACTTTCCTAATATAATTTTTAAATTTATGATCAGACATTTTGGTTACTGACGGCGGTACCTTATTATAAAATCTAACACAATTACCAAGAAATTACTTGTTTACTTTAGTTAGTCTAAAGTATGGAACAACTAACTTCTCCCTTTGTCTTGTATTAATATTATGGATATCCAATTTTGACTCAAACATTCCTATGTTTCTACGTATAAACATTATATTTTGATAAATATATAATGAAGGTAATGTCATTATATTTATTTTCCTAAATAAATCTCTTAATGATTCACGGCGACCCTTACTGTAAATTGCACGAATTGCTCTTTTTTGTATAATAAATATTGATTCTATATCCGCTGCTGCTCCCCAAAATAAAATACCATAAGACAAGAGGCTATGAAAATATGCAAAATAAACTAATTTGGCTGTCTCAACATTCGTCAATTGCTTAATTTTCCTAACAGCAAATGCAGCCGAACTTAATTTAGCAGCTAGAGTATCAACCTGAGGTCCCCCCTGCAATTTATTGTCTAATGTAAGACCCAGAAATACTGTTTTATTGACAAGATCAACATGGGTCCCATCTATTATCATTTGACTATCTACTTGTGCTACATTCGGTAAAGAAAACCTTAAGCATTTAGTTTTCTTTGAATTTAGTAATAGATTATTTGTAGCAAACCACCCGCAGACAATTGACATAGTATGATTTACTTTTGTTAGATCTTTGTCTTTTCTATCAACTTTAAAAATTAATAATCATTCAATAATCATCAGCAAACAAGACAATATCTGTGAGATCATTTACAACATATGGCAAATCATTTATATAGACTAAAAACAAAAATGGACCTAAAATTGAACCCTGGGGAACCCCCGACTAAAAACCCTTTGATGTTGTACCAGTAATCCCTACCTTTTGTTGTCGATTTGATAAATAAGATAAAACAAGATCATGAGCAGTTCCACGAATTCCGTAGTAGTCAAGTTTTAGAAGTAGTGTACGGTGGTCAACGCAACCGAAAACCTTGGATAGATCACAAAAAATGCGAATACCATCCTGTGAATCCTCCCATGCGCCATAAATGTGTCACAGCAATGTTGCTGCCGCATCAGATGTAGATCTTCCCTTCCTGAAACCGAACTGATGACCATGCAATACCTTATGCTTAGTAAAGTGACCTAATCTAAGTGTAATAAAATTTTTTTCTTCTACTTTGATCAGCCCTACGGAAAACTTGAAAAGTTTTTCCAGAATTCCAACCATATATTTACGTAGGTAAGGGACATTTTTCATTGAATACATAATATAGCTACATCTATTCCTGAAATAGGCCACGCCTTCAATAGGGTGAGGTTGAAGCCACAGGTGGTTTTTATTACCCAATAACCATAAGCTTACTCATACTAGACATTGGATTACGGAACGTTGCGTGGGCAAAAGTTAAATAACATACGATACAAGGGTCAAGTAAATATAGCTTTTACTGATAAAATCAAACAAATCAATTAAAACGTGAACCTTTCAAGTGAATTATAAAAAATATATTAAAGGTATAGATTCTGTAATGTATATTTTTTTGCGAGCTTATAAAATGTAATTAGAGCTTATAACAACAAGAACTGACCTTTTATCCAACATATTTCTTTTATATGAGATAAGGCAATTGTCCAAGAAATGAGAGACGTGACGTTCTGTAAACATAGCATTATTCCCGAAGATGTACAGAGCTCTTAATCTAAAGACCCCTTTTCCATTGTTTTGAAGATATAAGATTCCGCCGTCTCTTGGGTACAGAAGCGAATAAATGTTAATATTACCTTTTATTACCCTTCAATTGAACCCAGGGCCTCTTACACCCATATTCTAGGACGTTTCCTGGAACATTCCTCGACTCCACTCAACCTCACTCAAAGATATTAGTATTCTAATTACAAAAATCTCCTCCACTCGACTTGACATCTTTCACTCGAGGTGAGGAAACAACTGTCAGCTTCAAGGTACGTCGGGACCAACCTTAAGGAAGCTTATTGCCTGTAAATAATAGGTTGGGGAAAAGTTCCTTCGCATTTTTTAAGAAAATTCAAAACATTTTTAATATAGTTTATTTACATTTAACTAAAGTATGTAGGTACCATTTTGTTCGACCTTTTACTTTTTACCATCTTGTAGGTAGGGACATGATCCCATTGCTATAGAAATTTTGGGACTTCTGATCAAAATACTGCGACAAGTGGTTTTGACAGTCCTCTCGCGATGTTAACCTAACACTGCCTAAAGAATTCTGAAGAGACCGAAACCGGTGGAAATCTGAAGATGCAAGGTCAGGACTATACGGCGGATGCATTAATACCTCCCAGCCAAACTCTCTTAATTTTTGCTGAGCGGCTAAAGATGTGTGAGATCTAGCGTTATCATGATGAAAAACCACACCCTTCTGTTGATTAATTCCGGCCGCTTTCTCTCAACTTCTTGCTTTAATCTCATCAGTTGTTTGCAGTAGAGTTCAGAATCGATGGTCCTGCCTGGTGGTAATAGCTCATAATGAATAATGCCCTTCCAATTCCACCACACACACAGCATCACCTTGTTGCGAGTTAACCCGGGTTTCGCCACAGTCTGTGAAGCCTAACCGGCCTTTGACCACGACCTTTTTCGCACGTTCTTGTCGTACGTGATCCAATTTTCATCACCGGTTATCAGCTTCTTCAAAAATGGTTCGGTTTCATGACGTCGTAATAAAGAATCACAAATGAGTACACGGTTCATTAGGTTTCTTTCAGTGAGCTCGTGAGGTACCCAAATATCTAGCTTTTTTGTGTACCCAGTTTTTTTCAAATGCGCCAAACTGTTTTGTGGTCAATTCCCAGTTCTTCAGCTACGTCGTAACTACTGATATGCCGATCTTGCTCCAATTTTTCAAAAATGGCATCCATTTTATCCGTAATGGGGCGACCAGAGCGACGTGCATCTTTGACATCGAAATTTCCGGATTGAAAACGCTTAAACCAAAATTGTGCTACTCTCACAGACACTGCACTAGGTCCATAAACATCGCAAATTTTTTTCGCGGCTTGCGTTGCATTTTTACCCTTTTTGTAGTAAAATTTTAAAATGAATCGAACTTCTTCATTAGATTCACTCATCTTGGGGGTACGAAAGACAAATGCAGATCACACATTTTCCTAATTTGAATATGGAATTATGTTTTTTAAAATTTAAACTTTCAATGATACCAAAACCAGCCAGATACAGATAGTATAGCCAAAGAGATTTTATTACAAGTTCATACATACTACTCGTATAATGCGAAAAGACTTTTTCCCCAACCTAATAGTTTCTGAAACTCATTATTTTATTTCATTAATATATTATCTATAATTTTGAGGATTCCTCGAGAAAATGCTTAAGGTATCCTCAGTCGAGTTGGAGTCGAGGAATTTTCGAGGAAACGTCTTAGAATATGGGTGTTGGTCACCAGCTGAGCTATATACCAATGTACCACTGAGGTAACTATTGTTACACTGTAAATTTTGACTTGACTGAATTCGCAGGATAATTTTAATGCGCCTTTGCATTTAGTGTAATAAATTCCTTGCGTGTATATATAGTTATTTAAAAAAAAAAAATCTGCTCCTGAATAAAAAGGCGCATCATCTGCTTGCGTAGAGCATAAATGTGTACAACATTTTAGCTTTAACGTAACACGACTGTCAAGAGACTCATATTTACTTAAGGGCTTGCAAAATACACAGATAATGTCAAACAAGGACTTGGCCATCTTTGTCTTTTCTTTTGTGTGTGTGTTTGCTAGTCTACTCGGTCATGGCAGACCTGTGGTTTTGCGTAGGTCAAGTGCGATTATAATCGTGATTCAATTAACTATTTTATTTTAAGTTCATTACGTAAATGGTGTGGGGTTTTCTGACACAGTCACTGTTGATTGTTCGAACCTTGATCGATGTGTAACTATTAAGATTTTATTGGATGCAAGGAGGTTGGATTATTGTATCGAGATAGGTATTTGAAAAAAAATTGTTTTGACAGCTAATAATGTTATAGAAAAATCATCTTTCATTGTTTTAAAATTTCATTAAAGGCTGATGAAATTTATCTGACGGTAATTTTTTTTATTGCTTATTTTATCGCGACATCTTACATGACTATTACTTCATCATAATACCTACAGGTACCCAACATTTCCGTGCAACAGATAATAATTTTCAAAAGATAAAAAAAATATATATTAAACACTAATTAGCCTAAATAATTAACACACATCGAAACAAATTTTCTTAATGAACACAAACCACACAGGAAGTAAAACCTTCTCTTCACTTAATTCGAACAAGTAGCATGGATGATCAAAAAAAAGATTGTCACGTGCGAACGGAGCACACATTACCATAACCTCGTTTTTTCCACACAGATTCGTGACACATCGTGTGCGAGCACTGCACTGTGGTAAATAATAAATCTTTCTAATAAATAAAACAAGGGAACGTGAGTAAGATAAAGAGCGCATGAGCGTTCGGTGAGCCCTAAACGCCATTGTGACCTGCCGCCGGATCGTTAAACGAATGTGAAAATATTTTGTGCCCGCTTTTAGGGATCAGCCGGCAGATGGAAAAGTTTTTCGGTGTACCAAAATCCCACTAATATAATTATATCAATAATTTTACTATCCTCCGAAAGTATGTTTGTGTCAAAATGGATGTATGTTTGTTAATCTTTCACGCAAAAATTATTTGACGGATTTAAATGAAACTTGGCCCATAGATAGTTCATAACGTGGATTTACAAATAGGATTCCTTGATACATAGTGTTTTACCCCTGAATATTTTAACATATTTATAACTATAGATACGTGAAGATAGATGTTTCCCTTCACTTATAATCCTGGGTCCTTTAAGCGGGGCGTGAAAAAGCTTCTCTCAAGGCTATCAAAGTGAGGGGCATCATGCCACAATGCTATGCTGGCTGCTGGGATGATGGCCATCACTAGCGGACTTCATTGACTGCTTAACATCAGGCAGCATGGAGTCAATTTTGGCGGAATTTTATAGATTATGCTTGAAACGCAAATTGCAGATGCCAAAAATGTTAACAGGAGATTCTACAGAAGAATAAAAATCGACAGAATTATATGAAATGCTAAACGTCCACGCTCATTTGAAATCGATTTTATGAGTATTGAAACAAAACAAATCTACTATAGATTGACAAACAATAGCGACCCAATTGATATGTTTTCTTTATCTAACTTCTCGCATTTTCTTAAATGTGGGTTAAGATTAAAACTAGAAATCACCATGCTCATTAAAATATTAACAAATTGATGCTGAAATGCTCATTAGCTTCCGCACTGGGACTTAACCTACTTTCCCAAGGGATCTAAGGCATCCAGGAGTAAAAAAGTATTCTATGTCATATTACAGAACATAATTTATCAGCGTGTAAAACCTTAAACAAATCCGCCTCATACAATACCTACGAGTATAAATATCTACCAATAGCTACTACTTTTATTTATTTAAATGCTAGAATTAAAAATAAAAGAATATAATCCACTTACCGATATAATTTCCGTATTTACCACCCTTTACTTATGCGTTGAACTATACGAAACCGTTGAGAAGTCAGGTGTAAACAACCTTGACTCGAAAATATTTTTTAATAAAAAAATGTGACCCAACTCGATACACAATGTGGTAGGTCACTCTCAATGAGCTTTCGTTGTTAATGTGTAAATATGGTTTTCACATTTACACGGTCGCGACATCGTCGACCGTAGTGCGACAATGCGACGGAATGTCGCGTTTGTCGCGCCGTCAAAAATAGTTTTTGATTGAAATTGCCGCTTTAGATTATTTTATTTTCGTATTGTTATATTTATAAATAAACATGATCTTGTGTGTAGTCCAATAAGCGTAAATCATATTCTATGAGTTTCATTTCATCAATTTTATATTATTGCTAAATACATCTTGAATTAAATAATTCTTTTACTGTTTTTCTTTTCTGCCGAATAGCAGGCCGTCCGTTTATCTGATGGTAAATGGTTACCACCGCCTATAGACATTTGGAATACCTGGGGTATTGCCAAAGCTTTGTCGACCTGAAACCTGATGTTGATAAGTCTCATGTGCCTGTAATTTCGCCGGCCCCCTTTATAATTTAAACATAGTAATATAAGTGCGCTATTGCTTCACAGCGAAAATATGTGGTAGCAATTCCCCGGACGAACTCTGCACTATGAGCTCTGCTACTCTAAATCTACAGCATGTTATATTTTTTTCATGGCAACCTTAAATGTGGTAGGTAGCAGTCAATATTCCACATACCCATTATCACTGTCAAAATCTGAGGTCGGGATACGCTTTGATTACCCCGACTAATCCACTAACCAAACCTAACACCTAGAAGACCCTACGACACTAACATTCATGGTTACCACTAAACTATTAAACAAACAAGTCGGCCAACGTTTGACAATCCTTTGTGATCGGTAGCAGAGCCCGTTAGAGAAACATCCTGATTTTGACACTCGATCACATGCGTGTTTGATTTTGTGTCTTATACGGTTGAAATAAGAGTTAACAAGGATTATGAGAGGCTTGTGACAGTTTTTTATTTTTTTTCAGCCGCCCATCGTCGACCGCACTAATTTGTCAGAGTGACCAAGTCACTAATGCAAATATGTTCGGTGTCGTAAATGTCTTGTGTAAAGGTATGAAATTGTTTCCAGTCCCGACTTATGGGAACAACCATGATGAGGCTACCTACCTATGTGCTTCGACAAAGAATTTATACTATTTATTTCCAGATATTCTGTTGTGAAATAATGAAATAAAATTTGTTAAATTAGGTCTTTTGTGAGTTTCAAACTCTAAGGCCGATTCATAAAATAGCTTTTGCTGCCAAACCCTAATTAAGTTCAACATTCACAAATCCTTACTATATGGAGCAAATAAAAATTACGAAAATAAGTTTTTTTACAAATTATTTTTTTTCCTTTTACTGGTCACGTAAAGTAAGTCAGATTCGTAAGTTTCTATTCTCTATATTTTACCTTTTCAATAAGAAACCACTCTAAGTAGTTTGTATGACGTATTGTAAGTCTATTAAATCTAGTAGATAGTAACTAAGTTTTTATATCACTTATGGAAAAGGTTATAATTCAATCTTGACTTACCCCTGCATGGCACTTCCACTTTATACGGCGTAACTGGTAACTTTAGCACTTTTAACATTATACTTATTTCACTTGGTGAAATTTTTATAGTTCTTATTTATTTATCAGGTGTTAAAATACCTATTAGACTTGTTAGTTCTAATAAAATGTAGGGTTAAGTTTTCCAAATATATATTTAAAAATAATTTACAACATTAATAAATTTATGAAAATAATATCAATACAGGCTTTCCTCCTATATAAGTAGTTCACTAGGATTCGATTGATTCATTGTAGTAGGTATTTGCATTCATAATAAAAAAAAAGGTCATTGCTTTCGTATGTTTGAAAGGTGTAATGATACAAGGAAAAATAAAACAAAATGCATTTAAATGTAATAATAAATTTCACAAACATACAAATTATGTCTGTTACAATTATAAATAGGTACTATTTGAACTATACAAATAATGATTAAGTCATAAATACACTGGCTCTGTACTTTACAATAACATCATTAACAGCTCTATTAAAGCTAGACATATTTCATTGGATTTCTGTAACAGTAATATAAATAGTTAACAAAGAGTCAAGTAATACTAAGGAAATTAGGAATAAAATGTACAATTAAAATTATACGTCGCAGCCTTGAGTTCACAAATCACACACAAACAGTAAAATGATCATCGACGCAACGTCATCATCAGTCAGTACGAGTAAAAACAATCATGATCACAATCCGACACAATATGAACCCAACAATTTATCAACATGGACACTCAATGTCACTCAATGATGGAATGGAGTCTAACACTAAAATCTAAATTAAATAATACAATTAATAAAGAAATTGATACTAGAGTGGAGTTAAGCGAGAAATAAATAATTTAAGACCTTGACTAGGATAATCGGAAAATTTTGAATGTTAATTAGCAGAAAATAAATAAACACATTTTAAATTCGTCACTATTTACAACAAAAAAGGAACTAATTCGTTCTAGACCAAAATGGCAATGTAATGGCAAAGATATTTTTCTACTATTTTAATTCGCTAATCAACAGCCAAAGGTGCATTCAATACTACTATTAGAAGTTTCACAGATCGGGCTAACTTTGTGTGAAGAGTTCTGCCATCGTAACATTTACGATCAGAACATTATTTAAATAGACAGTCTAAAGACCTGCCAAAGAGTTGCACATCAAAACGTTAGCGGCCTTTATTGGTTTTAAGTTTAGTTAACAGAACCCAAGTGTTTGCTTCAAGCAGATTCCGAATCGTATAGTTTCTGGAACACCTGTGAGAGGTACTCGAGGTAGTTGAGAGTATCTCTGTACATGAAGTACACATCATTAATTTGGTTGCCAGAATGGAAGTTCGGAACCTCTGAGTCGAGCACTGGCAGGATTTCAAGATCACGAGCCATCATTATGACCTATAAAGAAAAATAAAATTAGAACATCTCAAAGATCTGTATTGTATCAATAATATATTAGCAGATCAATCTGATCGTTGAAGATAGTAAATTTCTAGCGGTCCTTAGACTGTTAGAAATATTTTTGAAGGGCAAATGTTGCTTATTGATTTTGAACGATACTTACACTAAAGTAGCAAAGCATTGCTCGCACGTTGTGCATGGTCTGGATGATGTTCGTCTTGAGGTGCCCGTCCGAGTTGATGTTGTCATTCATCCCCTCCTTGGAGAAGGCGTAGAAGCCAGCGACAATCATCTTTAGACTTTTATACATCGACGGCATGACATCGTTTAGTTTATTTTTCTGCGAAAAGAAATTATATCTTGAGTATTGTGTCTTAGAACCAAAAATAATCTTTGAAATTATATTGTTACATTTCATCATTTTGATCAGCTCCTATAAGCAAGTGTTGTAATGAGATAATTTCGCTATCAAAAACTGCATGATTATCATCCTAAATTCATCGATTATATATTTCGTTTGTAGCGTCCGTATTGCGAAACCATTGTGTTCTCACGTAAGCGATAGTCGGCCGACAACAATGAGTGCCACCGACGATGTCGTTTCTTTGAAATCGATTGAAAAACTCATACGGATGCACGTTTCTGGCATCAGCGAATTCGCCGCCCTTCGGTGATTGTTTTAGTTTAGGCAACGCGAATCAGTCAATGGTCATGTTGTTTGAATTACAAGGTCATTCATCATCATCATTATTAGTAGCTCATAATATAACATAGCCTGTCTGTCCTATTTTGTTTGCATCTTCGGGTCCATATTCAAAAGTTGACTATATTTACTTACCACCAAATCATCAACGTATTCATCGGGCATCGTCTGATTGTATATTTTCTCTTTCGGGAGTACCTCCTCGCGGTACCATGAGAAGTTCCGCAGCCAATCGGTCGTCTGCCATCCGGTGAGTAGTTCGTCGAAAGTATCAAAATTAAACAGTTCGAATGCCTGTAACAAAAAGAAAAGTAATTAAGTAAGAGTCAGATGATGTTGTGTTAAGCTAACGTTTAATGATGAAAATTGTAATATTAAAATCAGCAGAGAAGAAGCAATAGTTCTTGGATGAATTATCACTTCAGTGTTCTAGTTGAATTCTTTGAAAGATTAAAATAGACGTGATAGATTGCGTTGATTGACTTTCATGGAAAATGAAGATTGGACGGAGGATAAGCTCAAGTCACCGTTTCCTGGATCACTAGTATATATAGGGTCCTGTTCTGGACTCTAATCCAGTGTTTATTTGGTATTACCGGTGCCTTACGATTTGTTTTTAGTGTTATTATTTACAATTTTGACCGTGGTGACGTCAGCCTAATTATAAAGTCATCTAAAGTTGCTGGCTTTATTCTTCAAAATCTAACGACATTTTTTTTCGCTGGTAAGTTTGATATCTAAATAATTTATTTGATTTTCCAGTTATAATTGACCTAGTTAAGAATTGAATTTAGTTTGAAATTTTAATTTATAATATATCTTTTTTGACAGACATAACAGTTCAAAAAAAAATGTAAAATAATTTAAATAACACTTTACGAATCAACAAATTAGATCAAAACACCCACACGTGCTACCAAGTCGCAAATACTTCTACGAAATGACAAGTGGTGTAGTGCACCTAGATTATTAACAACTAGCCAATTTAAACATAACTGCGAGTAAAGTTACACATCTTTATATTGCAGATCATAATAAACTGGCGCTCTGCATTGCAATGATTTGCATCTATTGCAATCTGTCCATTAAGGTATGTTTACTCTCAACTGGACAGATAACCCGCAGGTATGGAAGACATATCATTCATTTTTATGACGATAAATATTTTTTTTTTGTTTAATTTATTTACTATTAAGAAGACGATAAAAATAACACAAAATAATAATGCACTCCATGCAAGTATTTTTTCCCAATGTAAACACTATATAAGTTCTCGATATCAAATCACTGATGATCGCTAAACAATTAAATCGGCCACTGAAGGTCGTCTGAAAGATGATATTGTAACCAGAGGTCCGCCGCCGACGACATTTCACGTAACAAAACCGTTCTATCATAAAAATCCGAGACTATGTCTAGAGCATACGTGACAACTTGGGATTAATCAAAATAATGCTTTTAAACAACTAACGCAGGGTTCAAAAACCGTTAGCACGTGGCAAAAATCAGTGGCAGATGCAACATTGGCCACTATCCCTAGCTTGGCAACAATACTTGTAATTATACAAAATGTGACAAACAGTCGAATATTATATTGTGCAACATCGTTATCAGTATAATCGACAATTAAAATTTCAAAAGGTGTACCGAATGACTAGCTCGATTGTTATTGCAAAATCAATAACAGAACCATTATACACTACAAATGTGTGTATAATTTGTTATTCATAACATATCAGAACAAATGAAAAAAACAGATAGAGTAAGCGATCTCTTCTGATGATAAAACGAGTAATTTAGATAATTCAATTTACTGGAAATTAAATGTACGCAGCTATTTATAAGAAAAATATTAATGTGCCAATAAAATGCTTCGATTTCTTACTCTTTAATTCATTTTAGATCGGAAGTATCCGGTTTTCATACATTAAAAAAGAACACTTGCCGATTGAGCAAAGAATCGTAGGTGTGATGATTTTGATAGAACAATATCATTAGAAGGTAATGGTATCGCTCAGAGATGGAATGTGCTATGTAGTCATTGGCACAGCACTACCAAATACACAGGTGTGCGTCCGGTCCATCACACCATATCCGAAACATTACCTACTACACTGGCAATAAATAAACCACTCTTGGGACCGGATTTTTGTTATTTAAACTGTTTTGTACTGATAAAAAATACATTTTATTTTGTAACCAAAAACATGATATCTGCATGAATTGTAAAATATTTTGACAAATTATTTCTATAATTGTTTCGGTTATCTATTGATACCTTTACATAAATTTGTCTCTTTCAAACTATATTTCATATCATTTAATTGCTAATTAGGATACAGTCTATTAATAACTTTCCCTGTATCCGGACAACAAAGTGATTTCGTTCGCGTTCAGAACACTAGTGGGTGGGCGAACAACTAAGAAATTCGACGACGTAGCATCCGAATGCCTAGCTCGAAACATCGGAAGCTTATCAAATAAACATTTTACCCACACATGCGCAATACATTGATATATTTACGGCACACGTACGCACCCAACGGTCGCAGACAGCCTGTCGCCTCATGTAAACAACGCTATCGTATGTACTATAATGCTTATATAACTGCACTATTAAAGAGATAAGCGTTGCAGATGTATGTACGAAAGGTGACGTACCGCATGCCGCGGTTCGATCATGCTCCGATCGAGTTACTGCCATTCGACACATCGCGCTGCTTATTGTAATTACTTTCAAAAGTGAACGAGAACCTTTTTAAAGGATGCGGGCGGAATTTCACTGTCGAAAAATATGATGCGATAATATGACACCGGTGAAGTCAAAAGCTTGAGTGTTATGAGACATTCACACGGTGGCCGGTGGCCGGTGGCGAGTCACACAGTACCGGTAGAGTTCGTTGAATTTGTTATTGCGTTCTTAGTACAACGCGGCCAGTTATTATTTATACGGAATGGGCTTGACGACAGATGTGGCACTCTGATTTATTTAGGGTACACAGTCTTTTTATATAAATAATGAACACGTTTGTCGCGTCTTAAATTATATGACTACCATCATGAAATACGATTTTTTTTATTAGGACCGCCCGATCTATTGCAGAGACGCGGATAAAACAAAGAGCACGTTAACGTCCTTGCTTGATGGGAAACAATGGCGGTTCATCGTAACCGATTTGCGTCTAAATCGCAATAAATATGATACATTAGTATCGAATGACCGACATTAAGGGGAGAGACAGAAAAAAATCGTCGGGCAGGTGTGTCGCGCAATACTAATGCGCAATCAGTATTCGACGCGTAAACGCACCGTCCTGTACCTCGTTCCGGCTACTGTGAGTCGATAATGTCGTTTTACGAGGAGCCAGCGGACAGGACGTCGCCGTCGTAACGACCGCACAGCCTATTACAATGCCACCATACCTCATATGCGAACATCACACTCGATAACTGGACACATTCGACATAAACCCATCCATTGTTACGCGACCATTGACTGTCCGACCCTCGATCAATCGATTACATCGCCAATAATCACCGAAATGTATTCCATCTGCGTTTGTTCCCGACCTGGCGTTGGGATACAGTGGTGGAGAGTCCACCATAAATGATTCGAGGCGCGACATCGACATCGCATTATTTCTCGTCGATCGACCCACCTTACTTCCGATTCGGAAATTATTATATTCCTAGGATTGGAATGATAGAACCGTCATATAAATTGTTATATTAACATGCTAAACGTTTGTTTCTAATAATTCATGAATGAATTATGAATTCTTGAATGTAGGTTGACTTGTCTGCGGTTATTGTATTCACCTACAAAGTTGTTTTTTTATATAAATTATTATTATGTTAGTTCATATTCTTCACTGTGCAGAGTAATGTGCCTAATCATTAAGGAAAATGGTAAACCATATTTATTAATTAATCACAAATTACCTAATCAGAGCAATCAATGAATGAAGAGCTCTTGTCGGTGTGGCTTCCTCAACCTCATCCTGTACCTCCTTATACGACACGAGTGACGTCTACTTTTCCCTTTACTTGGTTCTAATACTTCGTTTAATTTCCATTCAATTATAATTTTATAAGTTCGTTGTATCCTATACGATGATCAAAACATTCCCATTCACTTCTCTATTAACTCCAACACGTTTAATTTCTCTATGGAGGGTCCATTGCAGTTTCTAGTTCACAAGCTATCTGATCATCTCTATCCTCTACACATACGTTGACGCTAGCTTTCTATTAAAATCATATTGCTATTTTATATATCCACTTGTCCAAAATGCCTGACAATACTCAGACATGGCGTCAGGGCAAGGGCGTCACACAAATACTGTGCGAAATTATAATTAAAAGGGAGGAAGCGGCCGAGCGGACGTAGAGAGACCGGCGGCGCCCGCGCCGCTCCTGCCGATGCAATCTCTACCCATTTCGATGTGAGAAGACCGGGCTAAATCGTGCACGCACTGAATCCTTAATGGGTCAAATTTCACAAGAACTTTATGGCGAATAATGATTTTTTCCACAGAGGCAGTTAAACATTTTCTACAATTTATTCTTCTAAAGTATAAATTGGAAAACTAATGTTAATTAAAACGTTTATTTATAATTCCAGAACATATCTTATGTTCTTGGTATGCGAAGATGTAGGTACAGGACGTCATTATTGCTATAGTATAGGCGAAGGTTGAATACCACAGGCTCTCATTCATAAATCAATCATATCTGCGTACAAACGCTGAAGGCATGCGTCGACGTTGGCTTAAGTTTTATTGGTATTGGCCAGCCGCAGGCTTCGTCCGTTCATTTAGTGCGACGCGGCGGGCATATAGATGCGTTTGCAAATACTACGTAGCCGTCTCGTCACTCCACTCCACCAGAACTATCAATGAAAGCGAACCAACCAACTCAAGAAAACTACTTACAAATCGATCCTTGTAGTTCGACGCTGACATGAGCGCGGTTTTTGTTTGAATGACGAATTTCCGCGCCATTTCTCTCGTGTACACTGGTTTTGTCTGAAAAAAATTTAAATCTTTTAGTGTGAGTTGCGGTTGCCTAATGTCTCATAGGGTTTACTTTGATGCAATTTTCTATCGCTGCGAATCTAGATTGCTACCACTGATGAGGCAAGAACTTTTATCACAATTACTGTATGCCATAATGAATGACATTATAATTTAAACTTAACGTCATCAAGCAATGCACTTTAGATAATACCTTATCATTTTCAAACAATTTTTATTCAGTGAATTTATATATCGATTATAAAGGATGCGATTTTAACACTTACATGAGAATCATTATAATCACAAGGGTTGGCCCAAAAGGTGTTCTCCTTAGGGACACCATTCGCTGATTCGGTAGCTCGTCGTTGACGGTCCATAGTTGAACGACTCCTGTGCGGCGCCGCTGAAGACCGTGGCGATAACCCACCGACCAATAGGAGCAAGCACACCGCTGCGCAGACGTTGACGTATCCTATAAAGAAAATTGTATTAAATAAATGTGATGCTATTTGCCGATCATTTTGCGAGCAAAAACTTCCGGATTTTATGGTTTGATAGATGACATCATTCGATTACGGATTTGAACGTTCATTACTCGCTTGTACTTAATCGTAATTAGGTGTTATTATGATAATGATTTATGGTTGACTAAACTGTTGTAAATTTAAATTCGATTGTGTCAAGCACTTGAGTTTTTAAACGAAAGTAATCATACTTTTTTTAAATGCATCTCATTCAATGAAAACGCTCAAGAGCCACTTGTTCCGTATGCGGCACGCGCGATGGTATCGATTATGGTAATCGATGAACATCCGATGAATAAATACATCGTGGCCCAGAGGTGGACAGCCTTTGCTAATTGTCCAGTGAACTTGTGTGAATCACTAATGTGGCACTATTTAACGGTGGCACGATAATCGAACTGACATTCTTCCGATATCGAACATAACATCGCGTCAATCGATTACACAATTGAAACGAAGTACTTAATGCATCGTTTTATGTCAAGATGTTGACGTACAGATGCTGTATTTTGATCTATGCGGTGACATTACGAATATAATGAATAAGGTGTTACAGTATTGTCTCTCTAAATGTTTACCTCACCTGCGAGTGGTACAGACTAATTAACAGTGACAATTGTGTCGCTTAAAATAAATTGACCAAATGCTAAAAAACCTTCTACTTTAATAGAAGCTTAAATTAGATTATGTCGTTTTAGTGTTCAGAATTGTTTTATTTTCTACTAATGAATTCTTAATAAGTTTTTATTTATCTAATCGCTTATTCTTAAACGGAGTGTAGTCTTCATTTTCTGAATTTATTAGTAGAATGAGATATTTATTTTTTATCGACAATTAGGTATCTAAGGGCATATCCACATGATATGAATCTAGTAAAAACACCAAGAAGAAACAACTGTCAACACTAGCAGGAGGCAGGCCGTCACCGCGACATCGCTATATTTATTGACTTGACATTCGTTTCTCGTTAAAACAGAATACTTATTATGACCATCAAAGGAAACAATTTGATGTGTGATTGACATAATTTTTTATTGGAATGTAGTTTTAACGCGTCATCATCAACACACCTGTCTTTGTTATAACCAAAAAGCGCATTAATTTGCAAAAAATTTGAATAACAATTTTCCAAGTCGAGTGAATTCTTTGGCGAAAAAAATCCAATTATTATAGAAATAACGAGGAACAAGAGTCAGTCGCTCTTGTTACGTACGGGTAGCAAAATAGTTAGGTGACACCTTCCCAATCGCACAGTGTCTTACATGGCACTGGCGCAAATGTTACTGGTTCTATTAAATCAGCTGTCGGAACTTAATTGTTTACACTTGTGAAGTAGATAACGATTAAAAATAATTAATATTGATTTCCCGTGACGTCACATTATTTTATAGACTGTCTCGCGAA
Source organism: Habrosyne pyritoides (assembly GCA_907165245.1). Taxonomy (NCBI): domain Eukaryota; kingdom Metazoa; phylum Arthropoda; class Insecta; order Lepidoptera; family Drepanidae; genus Habrosyne; species Habrosyne pyritoides. Next base: position 4,084,466 of record OU015592.1, read on the forward strand.
TGTCCACTGTTATCATATTTACGTTGATACAAATGAGGTTTATTTGCTGTTTTCTCGATTCATATATCACCATTTGTCATGAGTGAGTAAACTTGTTATCCAGATATGAATTATAGGCAATGTGCATGAGGAAAATACATTATTTTTGTTTGTGTTTTGTCTCTTGGGAATCAATATTTCCCCTCTTAATGAAATTGAGAATTTTAACTACCGATTGGCTGTTGCAATCTCACAATAGTATATGTGTCTAAAGGTCTTCTAACTGTAGATGCTGGAACACCCCGTTGGGGAGTTTGTTCCAGTAGTTTGACATGATGATTTGGAAAAATTGTTCTCAATATAACGAATAATGCAAATTTAATAATTACGCTCCTAGCACACCTACCTATTACCAAATTATCACGATGTCACGGTTTTCATCTCTACAGTTATTTCGCGTTACTCACGCGTATGTAAGTTATTTATTTTTCGATGTTTTGACTCAAATCGTGAGTCACTATTGTTGTGTCTGTTGAGAGTGACTAACGTAATATCTTACGCTATTTGTGTTAATGCACTTTATCTGAGCGTTGGTAACAGAAGTTGAGGAAAGTGGTTAACTTTTTTTTTTTTTTCTCCAACCTTAAGTTTTTATCCTCAGATCTCTAAATAATTTTCGTAAAGCAGCGTTGTCCTAATCATACATTATTTCCAACACGTCACTGGTGTGGGAACGGTCAAAAGGACCCAAAGTCAAATCCATCGATACACTCACACGATATAGCTTTAGCATAAATGTGTGCGTGTGGCTTTTTTTACATCTCGTTAGCGAGTTTTGCGGCGATTTCGCTCAGCGCCCGGAGGCATCGCGGCGGTCAAATAAAAGAAAATTATAGTTACAGGGCGCTTCGCCGCTTATTATTTAACTAGGGCCTGTGAACTGATCCCGATTATACGCCCCCAGTTTTAGTATGAGCGAGACGACCGTGCATCTATCTCACCACACACACATCGTTAACGATTTGCATAAACAAATCGTGATCATTATATGCGATAGGGCCCCGTGTTAACTAGCCCCGATTTAGTTGTAGGCTTATATTGCCCTCTAATTGACACAATAATAATGTTACAACATGGGGTACAAAAGGCGACCGCAAAAGGTGGAGTCGGGGCAATAACGATCATGTCAAAAGGAAGGTCCGACACACACAACACGCGTTAAACACACGATCATAACATTTTATTAGTGCGCCGGTCAAAAGCAACCGCGAGACCGCCGTCAAAAGTTCAACTAAAAAAAAATAACAGGTCAGCTCGTAAAAGACGTAGAGTCACTATGCGACAAATATTATCACGAAGAAATTTGTATTTCGAATAAAAATAAAGAGTTTACCCTCGCATCGAACTGTGTGCCTTTACATGTCCTGATATGATGGAATAAGTTCAGTTCTTATGTGCTCTGTCTAGCAAACCGGACGAGCAGGTCCTCGCTTTTCAGTGAAACGCTTTGAAAGTAAAATCTTTTTTCTTCGCTTGTAACAATCTTCGTCGTCATTATTTTAAAAATATATGTATTGATCAACACTAATTAAAACAAGTGAATGTTTTTTTCTAAAAGGACGGCAAGTAATTGATATCCTCTTTGTACCCCTAACTACATATACGTGGAGATATTTAAGATGAACAATGAGACTCGATCGAATTCCTTAGCCCATTGAAGAACTGACCGAGCGACCATAAAAACCGTAGATACCTACACGTAGGTAATACACAGGTTATAAGGGGGCATAAAAAAGTAGGGACCGCGTCGGAGGTCGGACCGACTACCCGAGAAACAAAGAGTTCGTTTATTTTTTAACAGCTCACCCGTTCACAAAAGAAGGCATCGCGGCACGAAAAACGACCGAAACGAGACCATCTTGTTAACCTTTTTAAAAAGAAATCGCGCGCCCGCTAACTAGAATTTCGACTCGAAAACCGAGAAAAGTTCGATGCGGCGCGGCGCGGTGCGGCGCGGGCGTTCGGCGCACCGGACGTCGCAGGCGCCTGCGCAATCATTATGTAAATTCTGATTATTATTGTTATAAATGCGTTTTAAAAAAAATATCAAACGAGATCACGGCTGCGCGCATCATCTTTGCGGCTCGTTACGGGAAGCGCGTCAAATTATTTGACGGCTTATCTTTTACGAATCTCGACGATGTTTATATTGCGATATCTTCGCGGTGTCGATCAATGGCGCTGTATCGCTATTGCATTAACGGTACTAATACCCGTTCGTGTGACATTACATAGAAAAAGCGTCATGTTTAGCCATAATAGAGGTTTAATTTGAGTCGGTTCATCATTTTGTTAGTAGCGGCTAACAACCGATGCGCTCGTAAAATTTGACTGCACATAATAAGAGCGATTATCGCTCGGAGAGGCGCGTGGCGGCGCGTATCACAGGCTTCGCGGTGATACCACTGTTCATTAACTGAAAATCGCTCTAAATGGTAATAGCGTCGCGGGACGATCGTTGATCGACCCGTCCGCTTCGGAATTAACGAAACAAGCGCAAATTTTTCTTGAATTAATTTTAATAAGGTAACAACTGACATTATGCATTTTTAGTAACTGTTTTTTTATGGGCCGAGACGTTAAATGGAATATCTCGTTAGGTATACACCGACGTAATTTCAGGCGTTAATTGCGGATGGAAGGTTTATTTAGTGTAATATTATTTTATATTTAATTTCACGGGATAAGAAGAGTTAATTGGGTGAGTCTAAGCTAGGATCGACATCTCTCACTAAATGAGTGACAGCTAAACACTGCAATTATGAGTCTCTCGTCTCACTGAAATAACTGTTTATAATTGACGCGGCTGCCTTACTCTGCGTAAATGAACAACATTTTATGTGAAAATGTTGCTAATGAGAGAGTGGATCGCGGCCCTAATGACGCGGACATAGTTCATGAAATCGAGCTTAGCTCTTGTACTTTGGTTTAATTATATTAAATAGCTTTCTTACACATTAATGCTTTGTCAATTTTATAGAACCATGTTTCAGGTTCTGCGATGTACCTAATATCAATTGACTTGCAGTATATATAGGGTTTCCGCGAGCTAAGCAAAGAGTAATGTAAAAGTATTTTGTGAATTCTCGGATTTTCCTTTGTTTAATTTGAAATTAAAAGTCATGGAAAACAGCATATAAAATCTATTAATGGATAGCGGAAGAATATGTCAATTGATTTTTAGTACCTATATTAGTTTTAGAACTTCACCGCATGTTATGATTTAAATAGACATCATAATAGTACATATACATTCATTAATAATAGTTTGCGGTTAAGAAAATTACAAAACAATGACATTTTCCGGTTGTATTTTATTAGATATAACTCATTCACTTCCCATACCTATTAATATTGGAATTTCGAAATGGAAATTATTTTTCGCTGATATTTAAAAAAATGCGTAATATAATCTATCAATAATATGTTTGATAATGTCGATCACGGTCTTAAAATTTCTCATTTCGTGAAATAATAAATCGGTTTTTCATTCCAGGCCCGTTTAGATAGTAATGAAAATAAACAATGAGAAATAAAGAAGTTATAAAAGTAGGTATGTATATATAAATGAATACTAATATTTTAAAAAGATACAATTTGTTTGTTTGTTTGTTTGCATGTAGGGGGTAATATCTGAAACTGTTAAAAAATCTTTCAAAATAAAATCTCTTAGGAAAGCGGACACATACTCGGCCGGAAACTAGAATTTAAAAACAGCTGTTGGTTAGGATAAAGTTAAACCGCAGAACCAGCGATGGATGTAGAGGTATTTATAATTTCTATTGCACCGTTCATCGTTTGTTTCAACACGACAGTTCCCAAAACTACTAATCGGATATCATGGAGTTACGTAAAAAATAGGAGAAGTAAATTACCTGCTTATTATTAGAGTCAGATTATTCCTAAGTGCTTGTAAAGGTCTATATGAATAAAAGTATTTTCATTTTCATTTCATTTTTCATTACAAAAGTAATTTAAAAAAACCCAACTGCTTTCGTTTAAAATAAAAATAATAATAAAAAAAAATTGTTGCGAGAGGACGTAGCATAAAACCCGGACATGAAAATGGTTTTTTTTTTATCCCGGTAACGTGGATAAAACTAAGCTACTATATTTAAATAGATGTTATAGAATTAATTCTATACTAACTTCTACCTTAGGCTTCCCCGGTACCCGAGGGATATTCTTTTTGCCAGGGTAAAAAGCAAAGCGCTACTCTAGAACATATTTTATCGTGTGTAAAATTTTACTGACAGGACAAACACACAAATATATGTATTTTTAATATTACTTAGAATAAAGGATTACTAATATGGCGCTATTGGTTCTCATGAATGAAACGTCATTGTACATAACTATATAGAGATGATATGACAATTACATCATATAGTACGAGGAAAGCGTATCGTTTAATATGTAATTAAAACGCACGTTTGTTTCTACGTAACACGTCTTTCCTCATTTAATTCATAATTCACACGAATGGAACGTAGTAATTGTGAGATCTGTGCCTCTTGTTCATACTACACAATATTGATACCCGTGCCCACCTCTAAGTATAATCGACGGAAAAATATTAATTTTATATTTGAATTGAATCATATTGAAAACTATAGGTATATGATAATAATATATATAGATATACTATGGGGAATTTTATAGGAAATTTTTTATGATAATATTATATTATATATGATAAATTGTAAAAGTTGTTAATTAATAATCATTGTTACCTACGTTTGTTATATTTAAAAGATATGAAATTATAATATTTTCCGTAGCAACATTAGATTTATTTTCATACGTTATTTTATGTTATAATATAATAATGAATATACCTCATGTTGTACATTATTATAAATTGATTAAAAACCTTTACATTTAATAACTCGTATAAGATAAATGTCGCCCTAATAATACTGTTATAGAGCATACGCCTATTTATTTGTTACAATGCTGCGGTGACCGTTTACCACCAGGTGGCCCGTAATTTTGCTTCTCACCTTAGTTGAATAAAAATAATAACTATGACGTTAAATAGCGTATGAAAAGCGCTTAGTTGCTTGGAAAACTAAGCATGAATCAACGGTCGCGCAGTATTGATGACTATAATTAGCTCAAAGCGAGTGCATAACTTCACTTATGCAAGTGACTCCGGATCCGGTAGGTTTTGTACCTTATCCTATGGGTTTGTAGACGTCTATGATTTTTAATGTCTCACTCTCATTACCGTGAATTTTCTTAACGTTCCGTCTTAGAGACTTTTGTTTGTTGGGAAAAGCCTGATTATAATTAATTTTAATAAAATATTAATTATCAATTTATATACTGAATTATTTAAAATAACAATTGTTCTGCTATACATCCCACCATTACACCATTGATCTCGAATGTCAATTGAATAATTAATAAAATAAAAAAAAACAAGTCTTGATAAATTAATAAAAATGTATAAGAAACCAATTAAACCTCGCTGTGAAACATTAATTATATTTAACGAAGTAAAAGAAATCAAACCTGGCTGTCGAGGAGTAACCTTTAACGGGAAAACAAAGAAAAATTCTTATCAGAAAAAAAAGTTTTAAATGTATGTACCTAGCGAGCAATCTACTGGGGCTGGGCATAAAACGTTTTTTGATCTCACGACACTTAAATCATTTCTCGGCCCTATATAGTGATGCTGGCGATAGTACTAACTAATTACGAAATAACCCCCCCAGTGCCGCGCGGACGTAACTGTCCCGCTGTTAAAGGATAGAAACATTTAGTCAGATATGTCATTCCGGTAACAGTACGTTACTTTAATTACAGTTTAAGCCTAGTTAGCTAGCTCTGATCTTCGTGTTTAACATTGTAAGGCTCGTTTTTGCACGTAATGAAATTGTAAGCTCGATTGCTGCGGAGCAAGTAGTCTCTGACAATAAGAGGATGCTTGCTTGTAAGTATGTGAGTTTATTATTCCGGACCGGATACTTAGTTTATAAATATAATAATGCTTGGCTAAGACAATGAGGGGCATTTATTGTGATAAAGTTTTGTTGTGCTTATTAGGGACTCTACCTGTTCTTGTCTTGATACACTTAACTAAGAAGCTTTAATTACTGATATTTTTATGTTGGCTAGGCTTTTAATTGATCATGACTAGTTACGGGTTGAATTCCGCTACCTCTTTAGATGTTGATGTCATTCTTGTCACGATTGTTTTTTAATTACTGTCTTTTTACAAGCTATTTTGGTTTGAAAGTTTAACTCGATATAGTATCATATTATATGTATTGAAACTCGTTACTGATAATAATTTATAAAAATAATATTGAATCAAATAAAAATGATTCATTAAAATAATAAACATAATAAAAGAAATGCTTACTACTTCTTGCTGAACTCGATCTGTAAGGTCGACATTTGTCCACTAAATCACTATCACAGTCACTATATTGGCTAATTAATCTAGTCCTACTACATAGTTCACATCCGGAAGGTCTGTGGACCTCCACCGGACACCTGGACACCGGACACTCCTCACGCTGGCAACAAGTGCTGGTCACATCTTCACACGTCTTCTTTATGACTAACACCGTTCCGATATTTCTGTTTAAAGCACACGCTGGTATAATATTGTGATCCATTGTAGACGATATCAATATGACATCCCCCAAAATACTTCGATGTCACGCGCGTGGTGCCGTGTGAGAGACTAAATAAATTTGTGGACCGCGCGTAAGATAAAGGCGAGGTGTATATGGACGCAGCCACGTGGAGTAGGCAGTGGGGGTATGGAATGACGAATCGCCAGTGGGGTTCTCCCGTGTCGGTACGCCGCGGCCAATGAAGGCGGCGGAGGGCGGGCCACAAGCCCACCCGCAAACTATCTTTATATAACAGGGGTCGCTTTTACCGTGTCCCGGTAGATAAGTGTTGGGACTTCACGAATTTACACGTTTTAAAATTTCAATTTAAAAATTTATTTTCTATACCCATAATTGGGCATTTAAAAAAATTTAAACCTTTTTTTGTAATAGTAATATTTTTCATAGTTTACACTATCAATTTATAAATTAAAATGTACACAACTAATTACGGATAAGGACTTGTAGAGACAGTTCGAGCGCAGCGGTGCTCGGGATTTCCCAAGTCGGTCCAAATTAATGTCACGTATTTGAACTTAGATCAAACATTACAAACACATAATTGTGTTGAAAATTAATAAAATTGAAATTATTATGCATAAACAAGCTTAATTTCACGTTAAAAAGAATACCTTGTGCATCCTTTATAAAGTGGATGCGAAACAAATGAGTGTTATCCAATACGTACATTTTTATGACGTTATTCACTAAATATATTGGACATTAAATGATTATGTATGAAGTTTGAGCGTAATACGCTTATCAATAGCGTAGTAACCTAAAACGAAAGTAAATAAAAACTAGTGATAATGAGATAATATAATAATTAACTAATGAAATTGTCATACGCACTCGAAACAATAAAATCGATATTCCTTTAAAATCACAATTATTCTTATGATTTGTTGCAATTTGTATGAACTAAAATGCCAAGTCTATTTTCGGTAATGAATTAGGTACAAATTTTAAAATTTTACACTTTACAAGTTGAAGATATTTTCTATTAATATACATCAAAATAAAATGATAACTATAATAAAACCTGATATAATAATAAGAAAAAACACGAATGAAAATAATCCTATGAGAAAAATAACTGTTTAATCAATGATTAGAGAGTCTATACGAGAAAAAACTCGACTTCACAGGTAATTAGGACCCAACAACTGACAATACATCCTATATTTTTGGCGTAATCCGCTCATTATCTAGTTCCCCCATTAGCAAGTATTTATGCCCCTTCAGACATCTTCCCGAATAAATGGAAACAGGGAAAAATCCATAAGAATGGTAAACTCGAAGCTGTTTCAAAGTATTGTCCTATTCCAATACACTGTACGCTCTTTATGAATAATTACTTGAAGAAATAACTATCTTACCCATATTCGACATGATTTTATGGTTAAAAGTCTTAAACAAATCTTGTTACAAAAATCACTGAACTAACATCAGAAGTTGACCAGGGTTTGCAAGCCTATGCTTGTATAAAGGTACCGTTACAGTATTTTATAGAACCTTCGAAAAAATATAATAATAGTTGCTAGTATAGGTATACAAATACGTAGAACTACAGGTGCTGGTCGTGTCTTGAAATAAGACGGTCATAGTGGTTCAAAGCTTCCAAGTTAATTCTTAGACGCAATTTCAAACGGGGTTAAACTTTGTCTCTTAATGCGGGGTTACTATATACGATCCCGATCGAAAAACCATGGATTGATGAACCTTTTGACAGAAATTTTAATACATGTAATGTCAAAATACTACTTCAATCTTGCGATTTTAGATCGGGATCGTATGTAGTAACCCGGCATATATCTCTTCGCGTTGTATCTGGTTTAATTTTTTTGATTATGGTTTTTAATAACGGTTTTGACTGTTCGGTACAATTAGCAAAATGTATTAATGTGTTCTTTAGAATCCCGCACTATCTCAATCCTTTAAATACTCCGCAATACCGAGGAATAAGAAGTAGTTGAAAAAAAATCTTATTGACCTCACACCATTTTATAGCAACATATGACTAATAAACCTATTGGCATCCAACATTCACAATCTTGATGTTTTGTTCACGATCGAGACCAAATAATTTAATTTGGCATCACTTATAAATTTCTCCAAGGTTTTTTTCATAAAATATTTCAGTTTTGACTCACATCTTACACATAACTCCATACAATTAGTCATTGAAATGAGTTGAGTCAGATAGTTACCGGATTCTGTAAACAATCACTATGTAATCATTTTCATAGATTTTCCCAACATACTGAAAATCGTTAAAAAATCCTAATAAAGGTTAGTGTTGACGCGTCTTGCGTTGCAATATTGCAATTTTCCGTAAACGTGACCTACTGAACATACTTTGTAAACACAACTGTTAACTAATATCCACATACTTACCAAATAATTCCATAATAAAGTGAAATATTTTCCCATACATTAACCGTTCAATACAAATTGATGATTTGCATGATTAAGAGTAAAGCTTGTATTAGTCAGTCATAATGCATATACCGCGAGCCGCCCATTCTCAAAGACGCCAAATACTAATTAACTAAGTACTAACCCTACCGGTGTTTTATTGAACACACCTGACCTCATTAGGAAATTAATGATTTAACTACAATAGCCAGCCACTTTAAACAAAACATAAAGACGACATTTTGTTATAATCAATTGGTAATTGTACAGGTTGCACTTTTGCCTGTAATAGCAAACATATAATTAATGTGAGAGGTAATAAATAAATGAACCGCATATATATATAGAGTTAGATATATCAAAAATATATTAAAAGATTTTATCTAACTTACAACATATGTTAGTTTGTGTAGGTTAAGTCTTGCAAGCTTAGTTGAAACCACTTCCCTACCAAGCGCGGATCCGTTGTGGGCACGATGGGCATGCCCACAACCCTAACTTGTGAAGTCACACTTTCACTGTCTATTGAGGTCGATAGGCTGATGATATTATATTCAATGCCTTTAAAAAAAAACTCCTTTGTAGAAATGTACTATGTCGATCATGAGCGTGTTTTTAGTCCGTGTTAATAGTTGTCCGATTTTCGAATGGCGGTGATTACAACCTTTTTGTAGGCTGGATCCGCGCCTGTTCCCTAAAAGGTCGAAATTTAACAAATTGGTACAGTTACTTTGACAATATATTCTTATGGTATGCATGATGGCAAGTCGACATCCAGGGCTAGCTCCCAATGAGGGAACAAACGGTTAACAGCACGAAAAATCTTATTTTATAAAAAAACATTAATTTGCTAATGTACCTCGAAACTACGTATTCTGTGTCGAAACCGCCGCGCCGTTTCATTTGATCTTATATTTCAATTATTAACATAAGTTATTTTATCTTAATCATATCTGCCTTAAGGACCCCTTCTTCTATTTCGACACTAATATCTAAAGAGTACACAACAAAGTTTAGAGAAACTCTCCGGTATGGTCTATGCGAATAATATATTCATATGATCTCACTCAGGTAAAGGCGGGTAGCTAGTCTAGTATATTTTGGCTTAATGATGTTACCCCACAAATAGGTATTAACACACCTATCAGATACCAGTCGATGAATCGCAGTGGGAATCCACATGATTTAGGTTATGCACCTACTACACCGACCGGAAGGTTGAATTGCGTCAGATTTTTCTATGAATGAACATCACGGCAATGACACCTGTGCTACATCAGCGTAGGGCTTCCTGTTGATAGCATAGCGTAATAAATTTCTCTGTATTAGCTGATAAGACGCCGTCGAGCTGTCTGGCTCGATGTTTTCTATACAGTTTGCTGCGTTGTTTTTATATTGAAGACTAAGTAGTTCTCGTTTTTCAATATGAGTTCTGATAACCATCTCTCATTAAATCAACTCCTTCATTGAATATTTGTTGCAGGATTATTGAGAGTAAAGATATTGTGTAAATCACTAGGTACATAGTATAAAACAAAGTCGCTTTCTCGGTCCCTATATCCCTATGTATGCTTAAATCTTTAAAACTACCCAACGGATTTTGATGTGTTTTTTTTAATAGATAGAGTGATTGAAGAGGAAGGTTTTTATGTACAATACAAGTGACATCCCACGGGAACGCGGGTAAAACTGCGGGGGACAGCTAGTTAAATCATAAAATCATATGGTCAAAATAAAATGATGGCAAATTTCAACATGTCTTTAGACATGTTGGTCGTGGAAAAATTATTTAAGCACGTGATTAATGTAATTTCCAACTCCAAGATACAAAAGTAAATATTTTACAGAATAAATTAGATCCTACGAAACCTATTTAGTAACCTGAATGACTGTATCAATCCTATGGAACATTTACGAAATACAAAACATACAGTAGTGACCTAAATGATGGAGTGAATAACATGGAAGTTTTACGAACTCCTAGTTACAAATGAACCATACAGTAGGAACCTAAACATTAGTATGAGGCCCATGGAACATTTTGTTTTAATCTAGGTTACAGTGACTGTACTTTTCCCAATTCAAATTACCTATTTAATTAATGTTAAATGACTATGATGTATCCTGTGGAACTTTTACGAATTTCTGAATTCAATAGAATATATTAACAAATACCTTCCACCTTCAATAACATACATATATTTAAGTGATTAGAGTAGTTAGATGTCGTGCTTGCGATGTTAGTGCTTAACTCTAACCCTAAGGGCTCAACTTTTGGACAAATTTATCTATCAGTGTTTATTTAAAAATTAGCCAAGTAATGTGTAATTTTCATTTACCACTATAGATAATCCACTTTCTGTAAGATTTTTGAAATTGTCTTTTTTTTGCGTTGTATTGTAGATAAAAGATAGTTACGAAATATACGAAAGTAATCTGTCAACAATTTATTAATTAGATATCATACATCAACAATATACATATTAAGCATTTGCATTTTATAATAAAGTAACAAAATACCCCGTAAAATATAATTAATTATCAAAGCCAACAACCCTAGTAAGCTGTCATGTCAGGGAACCAGATTATTTAACAGAAAGACCTACGTACCTATTTTACCTAATAATTGTCTACTTTAATAGTTTTTCTATCTTGCATTCATAAAAATCATTTTTTTTTTTTGGGGTATGTTATACAGCGTTACTACGGTTCTTAAATATTGTGAGTCGTTATAAGGCCCCATTTAACCTCCTTTCAGCTTTACGGGTAGTTTTGTAACACCAATTATAGATCTGTACAACATTTACCACATATTTAACGAATATAAGATGATAAAAGTTAAGGGAAATAAAACAAGAAAAATTTAATAACTTAACAAATTGTTTTTTTTTCTTTATATAAAATGACAATAGAAAAAAGGGAAAAGCCAAAGCTGAAAATTTGCGATCAGTCTGGCACAATTTACTAAAATTAGCAATTAAATATATATAAATTTATTTCAAATTATGTTTCAGCCTTTTTGTCACCACGCAAGAATTTTACCTACAATTTGGAACCAGAAAGTTATGTGTGAGGAAACCCCCGTATAATTAATATTATACAACTTGCAAACTTCTGCGATTTTCATACCAAATTGCAGTAATTAATGAGTAATTCTGTCTCCCATTAAGTGTAGTTTTGTCCTGCCCTATCATTTCCTCAAACCATAAATATAACAGAATATTCTTAGTAGTACCAATTTCATATTATAATTATAAGGCAACTTATTATTCATAGGAAGGTAAATCGTAACACAGTATTTTTTTTGTATTCCAATTACATCAGTCCCAATAGTAGTACGTAATACGGCCACATCATCTTTAAATGATTGATAAATTAAGGATTTAAAGTATCAGGGACAATTTTAAAGTTACGCCGCAGACGGAAAAGTTAAGATGGCGAGAACGTATTATGAAGGAAGGAATGTAAATCATAATGACAAAGGCCCTCGGTCGAGAGTCCTCTGCGCTCACCGAAAAGTCCGCGTAAGGGTGTAAAAGCCATCAGAAACTGACCCCATTCATCCCAAAAATAAACCATACAGACAAAGGAGAAGACGAAAGAAGAGCACGGAAGTATTGCAGGTAAGTATGAAAATTATTTATGGATTATGTGAAACGTGACATTTTATTTTAGCATGGAGTGATGACTGAATTACCAGCTGACACCGCTTCAGTAGAAAAAGATGATGTTTATAGTTGAAACCTACACTTGTCCCGGCATTATAGCTCATCATGCTTTATTCGCAAAATATTCAGAAAAACGGACACTAATACATTACACAGCGCTAAAATCAATATTTCAAAATACCCATGTAATCTATAAATAGAATTCGTGGTAGGAACTCCTTGACATCACGTCATGGTTGGTCACACCTTCCTACCAGTGTGGTTTATCTGTTATTCATGCGTGAGACACGTCACAACTCCATATCTAGATGGTGTAGTGGAAACCTTGATTGCTCCACCACCGATCGTGGAATCAGGTGGGGATTTATGTATCTGCTGTTTATGCCACATGAATGATGGTAAGTGGTCACCGCTGCCTAGACATTTGCAAAACCAGGGGCATTGCCAATGCATTGTCGACTCTGAGGCGAAGTTATTAAGTCTCATATGCCTTGGGTCGGTCTAATGATAATAACAACATGATAATAAGAACTATAATAAAAGTAGTATAGGTAATATCTTATGAGTTTTGGAATCACATGTGTTTAAAGAAATTACTGGTAAATTTATATTTAGAAATGAACTCTGGCGAGGTGTAAGTCATATCCTCGCTTATGTTTACATTAACTTATAAGGTCTGAAATATGTTTGGCTGTAACTCATAATTCTATATTAGGCCATTCATTATCAGGTCATAATTTGATATTAGGTTTATTCTTTATGAAAAGTTAATATAAATGTTTTTTTAAACGATTAAATGTACGAAAATAATTATTGAGAAGTAATAAACCAACTCACAATGTATTTTATTTTTGTGCCACTTACACCCAAAAATTTTAAACAAATCACTTTTTTTAATAAGTAAGTTTAATTTTATTAAACATGAATTTAAGATTGAGTATGCTTTAATAGGAAAGGGCACTGGCTTCTGTAACACAGGTATGTATGCCTAGCTCAGAAGTCAGAGACTGCATTCAAATTGTGAAAGTTTATTTATGTGAATAAATTTATTATTATCACTACATAGTATAAAACAAAGTCGCTTTCTCTGTCCCTATATCCCCATGTATGCTTACATCTTTAAAACTACGCAACGGATTTTAATGTGGTTTTTTTAATAGATTGAGTGATTGAAGAGGAAAGTTTTTATATATAATACATGTGAAATCCCACGGGAACGCGGGTAAAACCGCGGGGGACAGCTAGTTATTAATAAATTATTATAGAAGATATTCCTGGTAGCAAATATATGAAATTGTACAGGAGTCCCAAGGTCATAAAAGTCGGTGCGTAACGAAAACTATCAACTTTCTCTTTAATTATTCTGACAAGGATATTCAAATATCAAATAATGGGAAGACGGAAAACCCAATATAACCGTAATGAGTGTAAATGTTCAAAACTATTACAGCAATTATTTTCCATGAAATACGTTGAAAGATTTCCTCAGTTTCATACCTTTCATGTTACAAAGTTCCTTGTAACTTGAAAAATCATATTTCATACAAAACATGAAAGGTCAATATAACAAGAATGCCTAACATACGCATGTCACTGGGCAAATGCATCACAATTATTAATTATTATATTTTCCTCTATAATATAGAATTAAATAATATAGTACTTGCGGTTACAGCATTTTAAATTTTACGGTTAACGAAGGAGAAATATCAAACCTTAGTCACTCTTGGTTTTGAATCAGACCTCTTTTTCAAATATGTTTAATTTAAAATATAACACATATGTTACTTACAATAAGAGTCAATTTTGGGTGATAACGCACAATTAACACACGGACACAACGCGACTATTAAATCCTAGTTTACACTGAATATTTATAGGGTAACACTACAGGGTAGCGTTACCAAAGGAATGTAAAATTTTCCCGGTACAAAAAGTATCCAAGTTACTTCTAATACCTCCGAGAAAATGTGTACAAAGTTTCATGATGATCGGTTAAGTAGCTTTCGCGTGAAAGCGTAACAGACACACTTACATACACATTTATAATATTAAGTAGGGATAATATATTTTCACTTGCATACTATAGTCTTAAATATGTGACAAATTTATATAAATTGTTCTAAATGAAGTATAATTGACTATTATACACATATTTGTTGTATATTATAGTATAATAATATATTTTTATTATATTAATATATTTTTAGAGTAGTAGAGCTCTTAGTGCAGAGTTCGTCCGGGGAAGTACTACTACCTTACCCATTTCCGCCGTGAAGCAGTAGTGCACTTGTACCTATTACTATGTTTCGGTTAGAAAGGTAAGGGGGCCGGTGAAATTTCAGGCACATGAGACTTAACAACTTCACGTCTCATGGTCGACAACGCATTGGCGATGCCCCTAGTGTTGCAAATGTCCATAGGCGGCGGTGACCACTTACCATCAGATGGACCGTCCGCTTGTATATCGGCCCACGTGGTATAAAAAAAATCTATATTAATTTACTATTAATTACTACGAAAAGAGCCGGAGCCAAATCTATCTAAAATTGTATAAAAACTGACCAGCTAAGATTATCATAAGTTTAACATTTGAACGGGTAAAGTAATATCTCTTTAAAATATATTTTCACGATACAAATTTTTAACAAGCCTGTATCGCATTAAGTTAAAAAAATAAGTAAGTAGACATGGTAGGCTTTCAAACTGCCAAATACAATAAAATGGAAGCTATTGTTGTGTGAATGGTTAAGGCTTCCCGCAGAGCAGATCCTCATGCCAGTGTAAAATAGAAATGTCATTATAATATATTAATTGTAAAATTTGAAGTGTGGAACAAATTGTATTATTATTAATTATATTATCTATATCTATACTTATTACTTATAATATATGTCCCCCGCGGTTTTACCCGCGTTCTCGTGGAATGTCTCATGCATTATACATAAAAACCTTCCTCTTCAATCACTCTATCTATTAAAAAAAACCGCATCAAAATCCGTTGCGTAGTTTTAAAGATTTAAGCATACATAGGGATATAGGGACAGAGAAAGCGACTTTGTTTTATACTTTGTAGTGATAAAGAGGAAAGATTTTATTGTTTGTTTGCATTGAAAAGGCTAGGAAACTACTTGACCGATTTAAAAAAATATTTCACCGTTGGGAAGCTAAACTATTCCCGGGTAACATAGGCTATATAATATTTTAAAAAAATAATGGGATCCTTACTAAAACTCCAATAATGTAACCTAAGATGTTAAAAAATTACCTAAAAATTCCTTACATCGCGTGCGCTGCGAAAACTACTGATGATAGAAAGAACAAAATAATATAACATCCCTCTGGAACGCGGGTGAAACCGCGGGGGACAGCTATTAATAATAAAGGAACATTGTAGTCGATCCTTTGTTGCGAATTTTAGATTTTAAGTAAATTGACAACAGATTTAAGTACTTTATTTATGTGTTTAATTATCTACAATACAAAACATTCTTGAGTATATAGAGATACAGTAATAAGTTGTATGAGATTTGTATTTAAAAATTTGTAATCTAAAAGAGCTGTAGTAAAGCGTTTGATGTGCTACGAGAATTTGCTACGACATATGAACTGCTACGAGATTAAATTTTTTGCAATGTCTTCGACATTTGTTTTATACGCGAGATAGAATTTAAGCTTTCTTAGAATAAATGTGTCCTATTTTTTATTAACCGACTTCAAAAATGCAGGAGGTTCTATGTTCGACTGTATATTTTTTTTTCTATGTATTTTCACTGATTTCCCCATCAATCGTGGACCGATTTTCAAAATTCTTTTTTTATTACAAATAGTATGTACAAATCGTTCACTGAATCGATACAAAAGCAGCATATTTATGAGGGGTAGTGTTTGCCCACTGGTGGAAATTCCATAATATTCCATCCACCATAATCATTCTAAACAATTTCGAATAACATGTAAACACATAACGAATTTTCATGCTAAAAAGTAAACTGTTACCAAATATTTTTTAAGAATAACTCTTGAAAATTTGTCAATAGTTACAAAACAGAAAAAAACATATAAAGTCTAAAATCGAAAGAAAAAATTGGAGTTATAAAAAATATTATTAAAAACGTTTTAAAAATTTAACGTGTTTTATCACTATACACTTTTGACGTGTGTAATAATATGTCAAGAAATTTTTTTAAGCGTCGTGCGCGCTCGGCAGGTTTAGATTTTAAGCATAGTCAAAGTTCATAATATGGAGAAGGAGTTCATTATAAATTTACTAGATGTTGAAAATACATTTAAATAATTTATTTACGATCTTAGTGCCAATGTCAAACATATAATGACATAATAACACGAAATTATTTGAATTTCGTTATAGGGGCTCGATTCTGTAGGGAAAATGACACTAACTCGTATATTTCGTCGCGGCCTCCGTGCTCTGTCTCTTTCGCTAACTACGCTAATACTACACGTGAGAGATAAGCTCTCCGAGGCCTCCGTGAAGCGGCTCGCCGACGAAGTTTGTATTAGCTGAATAAGGGTGCAGTTTTATGCATTGATTATATAGGTAAATAAAAAAATAAATTGCGCCAATTTCGATCACTAGGCGACCACCAGTACGAATATTATCTAATAGTGACAAAAATGTACTAGTTTAAGTTACTGTCTACATCAGCGAAACTTCACGTAACTTGAAACAAATCGCAGAATTCAAAAACTCGCCGCACTATTGCGTCCATAAATATGAAATCCATAAAACACCCATTAAAATTTCGCAAACAGTTTATATTAGCTTGTAAAACTGCCGACTTCTGTACAAGGACTCATCTTTGTCCCGTTGCCGACACATTTTATATACCGTTAACCAATGAACGTTAGAAACAATGCCCCTAACAACTTTCACTACGTTATATATGACGCAATAAATGGCATTGTAAACGTACTGTCCATTTTTGGGGTACAAATATTCTTGTATTGTTTTTACCTTAACGGTAGTACTTTCGGAGGTCCTTATGGGCAAAAACAAGCGCGCGTCGGCTTTAAAAATGTGACTATTGTGGTATTGTTAGAGGCGGCCCTATAAACGTAAAGGGCACAATAACTCGCAACACAATTAAGACATTCGACAAGGGACACCGTGAAATTTCTTTAAAACGGTATGAATAGATATATCATTGGATGTTTGTGTTTGATAAATTGTGCGTCAATATTACGCCCCTTTCCGGTTTTCGAGTGTGAATAGAACTTGTTACGACATGAGAATGACTAAGCATGGTTTACGTGAATATTAATTTCAAGGTGAGCTTGCATGTTAATTGGTTTCAACAAAAATAGACAAGTTATTGTGGATTTCATAAATATTCATCAATTTAAATCACACACGCACACGGCACATACATAGAAAATGCCCTGGAATACACATAGGGTACTTTTTGTAACAGAAAAATGTTATATCCCTCGGGAACGCGGCTGAAACGTCGGGGAACAGCAAGTTCAAAATAATTCTAAATAAATATTCACTTGGGGACTTTCTTTACACACGGCCTGAACCAAGATAGCTTATGATACAATATTACTGATATTACTACCCATATCAAAAGGGCCTAGACTCTAGATCAAGTAAAATAAAATATATACAGTAGAATCCGTTTATTATGACTCCGGCTATATTGACCAACCGCCTATTATGACGTAATTACACAACGAAGTTTGGTTTCCATATAAAATTCTCTGTAACAAAGTCGGATATAATGACTTCGCTTATAGTGACATGTCGCTTATTATGACCCATTTTTTCTAAATTTTGTCCGTTTTTAGTGACCGACATGATTCTTTACACCTTCAGCAATGTTCGTTGATTCCCGACGACGTTCGACACGTGGCTTGTTTTTGTTTTGAATCTCAGTTGAACATTAATAAGATTGCTTTCTCCACAAAAATGCTTTGTATGACGTCCGCTTAGTATGACGTATTTGTCAATCCCTTCGATGTCATTATAAATGGATTCTACTGTATTTTATAGCCCTATTAAAATTAAATTAAACGGTATATTTAGATTAATTAAATATTTTCTTTTCATGTGTGTAAAAATGAACAGTGAATAGACTTGTCTAGTATTATGCATAAGTTAATGCAAATAAACAATTAGTTGTCTATATAATGCATAAGTAAAAAAGTAGCACCAAATTGGGTCCGAAAAACAAAAGAACAATTCCTAAACAGAAGAAAAAATGGTACTGAACAATTTTGTTTTGGCCTACATCCAGATATTATACATACAATCATCGATATCCAGCATTAACTCGCCCAAACTGTCAAAGACAGATTGTGTAACATTGAACACATCTCACCAAAATTACATCAGGGAAAAGTAAAAGATAAAAAAAAACCTTACGAAATGTTGCCAACAACGCGGATCAAGGAATGGAAGAAACTGGAACGGACATCGTGATTTATGCAACGCTCATTCAACCTGCTTTACTACAGCTACGTAGTATGTAGTAACGTAATCGATTCATGTATGCTCAATGCAAATATCGACAAGCTAATGGGTAGTCTCTATTGAATATAGCAGTATAAAATACTTTTTAAAAAGAAATAAGCGCTTGCAAAGTTTTAAATATTGAATTTGGAATCTGTTTTCCATGGTAACTTAAGTTTGCTGTTATTCTAGATTCTTCCAGATAAGAATGTTAATGATCATTGATTTTTATGCAGATTTTGCTTTGGGCCAAATTTGTATAAAAAAAATTACTTCAAGGTTTTTTTTTGTTAATTTGGGGAGTATCTCATTCGAAAGTGGACTCTATTACATCGGCTATCATAAACGGATATATTTAGTTGCATAATAAGCAAATAATACATAATAATAATAAGTATAATGTATTGTACACTGAAAGAAGTATGGTACAGAAGTTGATTCTTAAATAAAGGTATAATTGGCGGTCTTATCGCTAAAAGCAATTTCTTCCAGACAACCATTGGATGGAAAGAATTACATAGGAAAATGTAAAGGGTAGTTAGCAGTATACCAAATACATATAGAATTATATTGCAATACTTATTGTGCAATATTTGAAATAAAGATGAAAACCAACCGATATGTTAATAAGACCAAGGACGGTCATTGCCCTAGTAAAAGTAAAGAAGTACATCGAAATAGATTTATGAGTACTATAAAAAAAAGGAAATTAGAAAGAGTGAAAGCATTTTGCATAATCTTTACACAATTACTGTACAACAACCGAAATCTCATGACCTTAACTGCTATTAATACGGGGTCAGATGACTCATGACCGGACTCAACATTTCATTTCGATTATAACATAACTAGTCGATAACTTCATTTGTTTTGTCATATGCCACAATATAAGAAATAAACGACATTTACTTTTAGTGCAACATCCATTGCTCGGTAGAACCTTGCTTCAAGCTCGCAGTTTTACGTCCAAGCGGCACTGTATAACGAGCACACTAATGTCGCCATGTTTATTGTGCACACGTCATGCACATAATGAAGTGCGTGACGTCAGCAAAGAGTCTGCGTAGTATTCCTCAGTGTAGAAGGTTGAGTATTTTTAGTTTTCCATTGCGAAGTAAAACGTATATTAGTCATAATATTCAGAAATGTAGATTACTAAATACATGGTGTTTCCCTACATTAAGTAGCGTCAGGATGAGGTAGCATAATATTGTATAACCATGGCTAATATTACTCTGAACTGCACTACCGGATAGCTTACAACCCAACTCAATGACAATTGTAACAGGTCAGGAACTTTGTACTTGGGTAAAAACATAATACAATTAATAGTACCTTCTGATGCAATTAATATATAATTATAATGAACACTAATATTATAAAGAGGAAATATTTGTATGTAAGTTTGTTTCTTACTCTTTCACGCAAAAACTACTAAACGGATATGGATGAAACTTGGCACATAGATAGAGCATATCCTGGTGTAACATATATATTAGGTTGGGGAAAAAGTCTTTTCGCATTAAAGTATGTATGAACTTGTAATAAAATCTATTTGGCTATACTATTTGTATCTGGCTGGTTTTCGTATCATTGAAAGTTTAAATTTTAAAGAACACAATTCCAAATTCAAATTAGGAAAATGTGTGATTTGCAATTGTTTTTCGTACCGCCAAGATGAGTGAATCTAATGAAGAAATTCGATTCATTTTAAAATATTACTACAAAAAAGGTAAAAACGCAACCCGCGAAAAAAATTTGCGATGCTTATGGACCTAGTGCAGTGTCTGTGAGAGTAGCACAAATTTGGTTTAAGCGTTTTCAATCCGGAAATTTTGATGTCAAAGATGCACGTCGCTCTGGTCCCATTACGGATAAATAGGATGCCATTTTTGAAAAGTAGAGCAAGATCGGCATATCAGTAGTTACGACGTAGCTGAAGAACTGGGAATTGACCACAAAACAGTTTTGGCGCATTTGAAAAAAACTGGGTACACAAAAAAGCTAGATATTTGGGTACCTCACGAGCTCACTGAAAGAAACCTAATGAACCGTGTACTCATTTGCGATTCTTTATTACGACGTCATGAAACCGAACCATTTTTGAAGAAGCTGATAACTGGTGATGAAAAGTGGATCACGTCCGACAAGTACGTGCGAAAAAGGTCGTGGTCAAAGGCTGGTCAGGCTTCACAGATTGTGGCGAAACCCGGGTTAACTCGCAACAAGGTGATGCTGTGTGTGTGGTGGGATTGGAAGGGCATTATTCATTATGAGCTGTTACCACCAGGCAGGACGATCGATTCTGAACTCTACTGCGAACAACTGATGAGATTAAAGCAAGAAGTTGAGAGAAAGCGGCCGGAATTAATCAACAGAAGGGGTGTGGTTTTTCATCATGATAACGCTAGACCTCACACATCTTTAGCCACTCAGCAAAAATTAAGAGAGTTTGGCTGGGAGGTATTAATGCATCCGCAGTATAGTCCTGACCTTGCACCTTCAGATTTCCATCTGTTTCGGTCTCTTCAGAATTCTTTAGGCAGTGTCAGGTTAACATCACGAGAGGATTGTCAAAACCACTTGTCGCAGTGTGATCAGAAGTCCCAAAATTTCTATAGCAATGGGATCATGTCCCTACCTACAAGATGGCAAAAAGTTATCGAACAAAATGGTACCTACATACTTTAGTTAAATGTAAATAAACTATATTAAAAATGTTCTGGAAAAAAAAATATAAAAAATTTCTTAAAAAATGCGAAGGAACTTTTTCCCCAACCTATTATATAACATATAGACTTTTTATCCCGGGAATATGAGATATCCCTCGGGAACGCGGGTAAAACCCGGGGGACAGCTAGTTTGAACATAATTACGAAAGAAATTGTTTAATTAGTCGAGATGATAGATTATACTAGCCGTCCCTCGTGGTTTCACCCACGTTTATCAATATCATGAATAAAGAAAAATTCCGCGTCGAATGGTACCAGTCCCATCTCGATATGTTCAGTAGTCTTAAAGTCATGGAGCGTCACAGGAACCCTATTTTGCTAATATATATTATAGGCTATTTATGATATTGATAAACAAATTCAAATATTTTTATTAAAATAGGCCTTTACAACCACTTATGAATAGTCAAACTGTAATCGTGGGAGAAACCGCGGGGGACGGCTAGTATAATTTAAAAACAATGCATAGATGCATCATCTCGACTAATTAAACATTATGAATACTAGCTGACCCGGTAGACGCTGTCCTGTCTTCGATGAATATTTAATTCGAATTGGTATCATGAATGAAAATAAAATATCAAGAACATAGTGTTTATTATTCATGACAATTAAACTTTTTAATATTAGGCGTGATAGTGCTCTGAACTAAACGTGATGAATAAACACTTCTTAAAAACTCATTGTACATTACAATACAATTTTCCGATTGAATCGACTGTGAAATGTGCACTAAGAAATTATAAAATTATTCCTTTATCAATATAATTCCGACTCATTTCGATAAAATATATTTGCAGCGCGCATTGAGTCAATCTTGCAACTGTCAAACTACTGACAGTTAAGTCAAACGCCATGGTTACATTAGAAAAGTTAATATGGTCGTTGTTTTCTGAAATTTCCTTATTTTCCACGCAACTTTCTTAATTTTTTCTTTCATAAGAACCTTCTCCTGGCAATAACAAATAAATAACAAAAAAACCTCTATTTTAAACGATATTTGCAGTGTCCATTCTGTCAATAGCAGTAACTGTCAAACGACCGACAATAACGTCAAACAGGTTACATTAAAAATGTTTACATTATCAAAAGCGCTCGTGAAGTTTTCTTAAATTTTCAAATTTTTCACGCAACTTTAAATTAAAAAAAAAAAATAAACACAACAAAAAAAGAATTTGCGAAATTGGTCCAGCCGTCCATGCGTGATGCCGTGACCAAGGGAAATAGGGATTCATTTTTAAATATATATAAATAAATAGAAGATATCATTGAATTATATTTATCTGTTGATAAAAAATCAGCAAAAAGATATAATTTTTTTTTAATCTCTTATCTATGCAAAATATTATATTGTTTACATATCTTTTACGCCTGTTATCACCAAAAAGTAAGAATTCTCAGCAATGAGATCCGCATTCCAATGGAGATGTATTATGTCCGTGACATGTGGTGACATGGGGTGAGTAGGTATTGCACCTCTTGGGGACTGATAATGACCAATCATGAGCTAGATACAGGTAATAATCCAAAAAAAGCGGCTAAGTTGGACTCACACGCGAAAGTTTCCATAGGTACCATATAATATTTAACAAAACGCCAAAAAGCCCTTTAATTCCAAACTTTTTTATAACAAGCTGTCCCTCGCGGATTTACTCGCATTCCCGTGGGATGTTACATTTTTCCGGGATAAAAAGTATTCTATGTGTTAATCCAGGTTATATACTATCTAAGTGCCAAGCTTCATACAAATCCGTTGGGTAGTTTCTGCGTGAAAGAGTAACAAACATCCTTACTCAAAAACTTTGGCATTTATAATATTAATAGAATTTGATGTTACAAATGCAAATGAGTAGGACCTATTACGGTTCATGAAAAATAGCCTGGTGATAGACAGACGGACAGCGGAGGCTTAGTATTAAGGTCATTAAGGCAACTTTAAATTACGGAACCCTAAAAGACGGTAATATTATCTTGCCCGATCTAGGAATCGAACCCAAGACGACCTCCTTTTTAACCTCTTATCTCACTAATATTATAAATGCGAAAGTTCGTTAATCTTGCACGCGAAAAATACTGAATGGATTTGGATGAAGTTTGGCATATAGATAGAGTATACCCTGGTATAACATACTACTACCTACTTTTTATCCCGGGAAAATGTAACATCCCTCGGGAACGCGGGTGAACCCCAGACAGGTAGTATAGATATAAACAGGCATATATATTAATTGGCACGCCATAGGTGAGGCCTATGTCCAGCAGTGGACGGAGATAGGGTGATGATGATGATGATGATGATATATTAATTTACTATCACAATAAAATACGTTAATTCTTAAATACTGTTTACATGTTTAACCCGGCAACAACATGTCAGCTTATCGCTGTGGGAATTACTAACTTGTTTACGATTTATATATAAGTGCACTAAAAGTTATCAATGTAATTGTAACAAGAATGAACAACACATTTATACATAATATAATTGTAAGAATGAACAAAATATTTTGTTTTTAAATAATTTACAATTATATTAATATTGCGATAAGTTTTTATGCAAATCAATCAATAATTTAAATATGTTGTAATTAAATTAAAGTTATTACATCTTACTTATCAGTAAGTCCTTACCACAGTCAATAATATGTTCGTTAATGAAACTCGTTATATTAATGGAGCCAGATTTATCTAATCAATCTTCTATCAAGCCAGTTGACTTGGAGTTTAGCGACCCGACTGCCGAGCCACAGGTCAGGGGTTTGATTCCCACTCAGAACAAACACTTGTATCTATGAACCTGTCTGTTTGTTCTGCGTCTGGGTGTAAATATCTAAGTATGTATTTAGAAAAATAATTGTATATCAGTTATCTAGTTTCCATAGTACAAGGTCTGCTTAATTTGGGATTAGATAGCCGGATGGGAAGAATAAACTGATTGAGATGTAACATGGCACACAGATGGATTCGCAAAAATGATTATTTTTTTGGGGTAAGACCGGTGAGCTTTTTTAAAAACCATTTTTGTCGTTGAGTCTACAATCTTCTTGGAATGGCTATATTTATATACACGTGCTGAATCAATTGAACGCTTAAAAATATTTTGATTAACATTTTGAATCAAAGTTTTTCCCAAAATCTATGACAAATCAACCAAATGGTTTTTCCCTGGCTTTATATGGGTGATATGTAGCTATTTTTATACAATACTAGCTGCGCCCTCCGGCTTTGCCTGCTTTAAATCATGGTTATAAACCTTCCACTTGAATTACTCTATCTATTGCTGAAAACTGCATTGAAATCCGTTGCTTACTTTACGATTCTATAAAGGTCATTCATTTTTATATATATAGATGTTGTTAATGGGTAAAATGTAATTAATTATACTAATTATAGGGTGAATTCTGAAATAATGAAAGTACCTGCTGGTACATACTTTGTAGTCGAATAATTCGAATTCGTTTTGGTGTATTGGAGAGACGAAGGTGTTAGACTCTGGTGTATCTTACACCCTTACGCGGACAAAATATAAATGCGAAAGTTTGTATGTTTGTTACTCTTTCATGCAAAACCTGCCAAACGAATTTGGATGAAACTTGGCATATACATATTGTATGTAAATGCCCTGGAATACATGGCATTTTCAAGCACGCATAGGATATTTTTTGTGCCGGTAAAATGTAACATCCCTTGGAAAAGCGGGTGAAACCGCGGGGGACGGCTAGTATAATATATTATTTCAATTCGAAAAGAAAAATATTTTTGCAAAAACAAAAAATAAATACCTGAAGCGTACTCACACGCATAAAATCACGTATTCATTAAGTGCAGCCTTGTGCTTACTTACATCCTCTCATTTTATAACACAGAAAGCTACTTCGTTATACATTACTATGCACTCCATACAAGCATGAGTCAAAACTATTTTCTGACTGAATACCTCCATGAATGTATGAATGTATGATTGTACTATACATATATTTTTTACTTAATTATCTAACTATCATTTTGTGTTTGTTTATTTTTTTTTAGAAAATAAAAAGGATGATTATAGCACCATTCCAATATTTTATAAAAAAAAAAATTTGAGATTTTTAAAACGTTACGTACGTCTTCAAAAAAATGTTTAAAATCAACAGCCTTCCATTCACAGTCTGACTCTCTGAATCTGTCTGTGTGAATCTGACTCTAATGGACCGGTTCGGAAGGCTGTTTTTAAGGATACTGACTCCGCAGTCCATCCGTACCTCTGTCTGTCACCATGGACCATAATAGTCTATCATCATAGTCTATTAATATTTTCAGAGTAAAGGGGTACACGATATTTGAAAAAGTTATTTTTGGCCTATTATAAAAAACATCTGTGGTACGGAACCCTTTGCGTGCGAGACCGACTCACACTTGCCAACTTTTTAAAATGTCAGTTACCAATAAAGGCATCGGACAAATGGATACACCAATATGTTATTCACGCCGGCGCGGCGGATCTGGCGCGTATATAGGTTATCTGGGGTTGAGTATATCATAACAATGTTTTGAAGTCAAAGTTGTTATTGTATTTTCATTTACATACCATGGCAACAGTCATAACCTACAGGTAAATCACTATCAACGGTCCATCAATCGGATCCAGCATCTATAAATACTTGACTCTCTAATGTGCAACCATTAACACGGTTTGATTTGGCGTTTACTCTTGTATATGGTCGGATAAGACCAGACCAGTTGCCAAGTATGTTGCATACATCAGATGTACCTGCAAAGGATGTGAACATACACGTCTCATTGACCACTTTTACTACTCGATTACCATTTCATTTTCTTCCCATCGACTTTTCTTCCTAGTTCGTATTTATACCCCGATAATTTCACACGAGATATAAAAAATATATATTCTCGTACAAAACGGTAGAAAATATTTGCAAAGAATCCATTAAAGGAGAAATCTCACTTGGGGGTATCCACGCTGGCATGTAAGAGACAAACATAAACGTACCGCTATTAAACAAGATATAACAGCATAATTTCGTTTGATTTGACATGCCGAAACAATTTAATCATTATCTCGTTGGGAAATTGGCTAGGTGGGGTGCAAACGAAATTGGATTTAAAAGATATGGGCGGAGGGTGATTATTTGCCGGGTGATGTGGGGGACTATATGTCCTGTGTGCTAGGGAGAGGCATGGCGAAGGAATTGGCGGTATTCGCCAACGACCGCGGTGGAGCTACATTGTGAGCCGGTATCGCCGCCAACTGGGTGGGCAGGCAGCGGCGCGGGCGGTTGGCCCCTCTACGACCTTTTTGTCTACCATTTTCGAATCTTGTACAACTTGTACGATGATGTCGAGATTTACAACGTTCCAAAACGCACGCAATATTCAACGCCATTGACTATAAATCAATAATAATCACGAATAAAGGGATAAAAGTGCTGTTAAAAACCTACTGTGTCTGTATCATAGAGCAAATGATTAATGATGATTATTAACAAGAAAACACGAGGAGGGTTGTACAATTAAAACATTACTTTGCCGTCTTAAAATTATGTCGTAATTAGCTGGACAATTAAAATTGAAGGTCATTATAGTGGTAAAAACTGGAGTGGGAAGTGATCCTCTTTTTGCAGCCTTTATAGATTAACTATACTGCAGATGTGCAACATCTCCGGTGTGTTTCCCTATCGTATTCCTTAAAATTGTATGTAAATAATAAAGACTTATTTTGAAGTGAAAACTTCTTTAGCGGCTTTGAGCACTGTTCTTGGGATGGGTATAAAATGTTAAACTCGCGTCAGGACACGTGACCTGGGGCTCGATTCTTTAAGGAATGACATTAATTCGAGAATGGTTCGTCGCGGCCTCCGTGCTCTGTCTCTTTCGCCAACTACGCTAATACTACTAATCACGTGAGAGATAAGCTCTCCGAGGCCTCCGTGAAGCTGCTCGCCGACGAAGTTTGTATTAGCTGAATAAGGGGGCTGATCGAAAATTCGTAAGACGGTAAAAATGCTCAACGTTAATGTTCAAGTTTTTTTTAAAGATGCCCGTATTAAAACGAACTCTAATAATCGTTAACTTAGGTTTGCTTTAGACACTTAATTATTTACTGAATGTACTTAATATTTACAGCATTTGTTTTAGAATTAATTGAATACAGACTCTTCAAATATAATTTTCCTGATGTTTAAATGAAAATGTAATATATTTTCAGAAATCGTACAGATACGATAAAATTTGTGGTGATGTATATTTTTTTAATTTCAAAAATTATTTATCTATTCCACTATTATTCGCCTAAGGGTATAAAAGCCATATGTGGTAAATACCATTAAGTCATAAAAAATAAGAAATAGATTTCCACTCATATAGTAAACATATTATTCATAGAACATTTCAAACAGCCAGATCATTCAGGTACGTCCCGGGACCCATAATATATATACGCATTGAGAAAACTTGTCAGATGCATAAATGTTCTAAGTCACGTAAGTACATATTTGTTTTGATATATAAACATATGTACTTCTTGGATTGAAATAATTGTTTACTGACTAATTTATTACATAAACATCCTTAGACATTCTTGATATAGGGTCATCTGATTCCAAACTAAGCAGAGCTTGTACTGTGGAAATCACATAAGTGATATACATTTTGCATCAAAAAGAATGGTTTCAATATCAATAAAAGTATATATTTCTTTTATTGATATTGAAACCATTCTTTTAACATTTTTAATGATTTAATTTTAGATAAAATACTATAAACAGAATTTTTATCTTGACAGATAGAAAATCCTGTCAATAGAATTGATATTTACTGTTAATTATACACCAAAATTGTGATGTTATGTTGTGGTGGCACTGATTATTTGGTTTCATGGTTTATTTTATTGTATTGTCTAAACGAGACAGAGAAAGATAGCAACAA
The DNA here is from genome assembly GCA_907165245.1 of Habrosyne pyritoides. Classification (NCBI taxonomy): domain Eukaryota; kingdom Metazoa; phylum Arthropoda; class Insecta; order Lepidoptera; family Drepanidae; genus Habrosyne; species Habrosyne pyritoides. The sequence goes on from OU015592.1 coordinate 4,113,354, forward strand.
CAAAGATTTTTTTTTTTAATTAAACGCAGGGCAATTAGGGAAAACATTTTGCTTTTAAATATTTTTGATTTCAGTTAATTTTTACGTACATTTAAAAATATAATTTAACGTTATAAAAAAATGAAATAATATTATAGATCTTTTTTTTCTATCTTCAAAGTAGTGCCGTGTGCATAATAAAAATATGTATCTATAACTGAAATCCAACAGATGCAAGGTATATAACGTTAAATTATTTTCTGTAGGCGTAAGCAGCTTCGACGTCATCCAAAGTGGGTGGAAAGAGGGAGGAAGCCATTAAAAACAACACTGACATCGAGTGGCATTTAGAAATAAGAATATATCCTGGGACATTCTTTCAATACCGCAATCTGATCCCAAACTAAGCAGAGCATGTAATGTGGAAACCAGATAACTGATATACTACATACAGGTATTTTTTTCAAATACACTATATTGATATTTACACCCAGTCACAGAATAAACAGATATGTTAATGCACAAAAATATTTGCTCTAGATGGGAATCGAACCAATAACCACCAAGCCAACTAGCCCTAACTTGAAAATATAATTCTCAATTTTATGTGTCCAGTCTGTACTGAATTGCATCTATGCATTCGAGGAAAGGTGGACTATGTGAGAATACATATCGGGAGCCGGCGCTTGTCAACATGTGTGGCACGATTACTGTAACGGTACACAAATACGTGAAAGTACATCAAGCTACGACATAAGAGGACATTCATTATACACCTACTTTAAAACTTTCGCGAAATAAAATAAAAAAAAATGTATAACAAATCTATTTTGACAACATCGTTTCCTCATATTACATGATGATACATTCGATTCTAGAAATTATCTAAATGCCTATAGAAAACAACATGATGTCAACCTTTTTTTTCACTTACTACACTTTAAACCGATGAGGTAAATATTGCTGCGATTGTCTATATCTTGACTACATAGTATAAAACAAAGTCGCTTTCTCTGTCCCTATATCCCTATGTATGCTTAAATCTTTAAAACTACGCAACGGATTTTGATGCGGTTTTTTTCATAGATAGACTGATTGAAGAGGAAGGTTTATATCTAAGTTTAAATTGCACCTGAGCGAAGCCGGGGCGGGTCGCTAGTTATAAATATAATTCTTCTGTACGTGTGATGATAGTGAACTCCTCCTAAACGGCTGGACCGATTTGAATGAATCTTTTGTGTGTTCAAGCGGATTCGAGGATGGTTTAGATTCATAATTGGACCCGGTAGGTGGCGCTGCGATCGTATTCTGCATTTTTGTATGGTCTAATTTCGACAGAACGTGTAAAAATGAATGTTTGTCTTTATGTCCCTTATAGAATCGTAAACTATGCAACGGATTTTAATCCAGTTATCAACAATAGATAGAGTAATTCAAGAGGAAGGTTTATAACCAGGATTTAAAGCGAACAAAGCCGCAGGGCACAGCTAGTTGTTTATAATTATATAAATAGAAATATTATTTAAGTATCATCATATTGAAATATAATGAAGTCATCTATCAAACGTATCAGTCTTAAAGTCCTTGAATAATAATAAAAATCGAACCCCACCAATTATTTACAAACTAATACAATAAATAATAGTTTAATTAAAATGGGTACCTATTCAGTGCGGACCTGACCTTACACTTTATTACCTTACCTACCTCTGTTTTTGTTATGTAGATATACTACTATTCCTACTGCCAAAACAAATTTAAATAGTCATAGTTAAAAATACCTGAAAATTCTCTACGCAAACTTCTTCTATCCTTCGATGAAACCATTCGTTCAACATGATGATAGCACCAAGATTTCGTCTCTCTCACACCTTACCAATGATCCTTCGTCAACTGTCTCCAATGACGACTCACAACACATGATATTTTACCATGACCTCACGTAAATAAATAATTTCTTCAAAAATAGATTCAGGAAAAATATTCAAAAAATCAAATTAGTAATTTTCACATTTACACAAAGTGACGTGAACTTAAGTCAGCGTGGCGTGATGTGAACTGTCATTATTAAACGTCATCACCATAGACGCAAGTTACATGACAAGTGTTTTATTTTTAAAATTTACTGGTTTTAAAACGCTAACCTACTCTAAGGAAAAACAATGTTACCCCTACACTATTGTGTCCAATTACTGTAATATTTCCAACAATTACGTATATTTATTTGCTATCTCTAGTCATTAACTAAGTTATAATAAGCATGGTAATTACCTTTGAATCACTGCACGCTGGGAACCAGCCGTCGTATCTGAAAATAAAAGAAAAATATTAAACATAATGAATATTTAAAATAAAGTTACTATGCCGCATTTTAAATATACAGACAATTTCATATTTTAAATAAGTTTTTGCATCCAAAACTAATGATTGGTCTGCATTTGACGATAATTTAGTATTTAGGTTCGATGTTTAAGCCTGGGGCTGCGAGCAATGGTTTTCGTGACCTAGATCTTTTTGAACACTTGACCAATATATTAAAAGAGCTCTGCCCAATTTGTTTTCGATACAGAAGCTTTGGAAATTGCTGCTTAATTCTACAACATAAGAGTGGATATGCCGTGACCATAAAATATTCGATGGAGATCTTTGAAAAATGGTCAGCGATATCGAAATTACAACCTGTCATATTGCAGACACGATCATGAGGAGCAAGAGAAGGTCATAATAATAATTGTTACTATGAGCCATGAAAACAAAGCATTAGGTATGAATATACGAAATGTTTTTGCTCTTTAAAAAAATTGAGCTCTACCCTCATATTTACGAGAGCTGTTTTGGCAGTTATCACTGCAATTGCAAATAGGAGTACGCAAAACATTATCGTTGTTTACAAACTTTGCCAGATGTTAGAAACGAAAGTGTTTTATTCACATATTACGTCAATATCGATAGGTATATGAAATCAAATATGTTACATGGTTTGGATATCAAAAGTTCTGTTATACTTACTCATTACATAATTTTAGTATGAATATGGACCATTATATCTAGAGCTTTATGCTCCTATGGTACCTATATCATTGATTAAAATCTATATCTGTATTAATATTAAGAGCAAATATTAGTTAGAGTAGTAGAACTCTTAGTGCAGAGTTCGTCCGGGGGAAGTACTACCACCTTACCCTGTTCTGCCGTAAAGCAGTAGTGCTACTGTATTACTGTGTTTCGGTTAGAAAGGTAAGGGGGCCGGTGAAATTACCGGCACATGAGACTTACAACTTCACGTCTCAGGGTCGACAACGCATTGGCTATGCCCCTAGTGTTGCAAATGTCCATAGGTGGCGGTGACCATTTACCATCAGGTGGACCGTCTGCTTGTTTGTCGGCCCAAGTGGTATAAAAAAAAAGAAAAAAAATTGTATTTTTGTAATTTTATTAGTAATAAAAAATCGTTAAAAATTTAATTATTCGTCTACCTTTAGAAATATACTTTATTCACAAGTGGACTTTGTTAAACAAATAAATTGTTATTTTTATATATTCGAAACGAAACTCTCTGAGCATTTGCTAAATAACGCACTTTTAGCCGACACATCATCTTAATCTAATAAGCATTAAAAACTAACAGCTAAACAAATATAGTTAAACAAAAATAACCTCTATTGAACCTATAATATAAACAAAAAAAACTATGCGTTGTGTCACTGAACCGGGAGCATGAAACTATGACGATGAAAAAATACTGGAAACGTGCCACTTTATGATCCGGGTACTCGAAAAAACTGGACATCACGAGATCACAACGTAATTAAAAATAATATATTGGTTCCTAATCAACTTATAAAACTCGATCGAGTTTTTTTTTTGTTATCTAAAGTAATAAGAGTATCTATGCACAAGTTTGAAACTCAATATTAATTTGGAAAATTATTTTTTACCCGAAAACGGCTAAGCCAAAAGAAAGGGTTAAGATTTTAGTAGACTATATACGTCAATTCCATCGTAGAGCTTAAACTACTGAGCTCATTTTTATGACCATTGATCAATAACATATATTATGGTGAGGATAACATTGACCACATTTTATACGAATAAAATCAATATGGTGGATGTTAGATCCAAAAAGTGGCGAACCAGTGATTCGGACTCACATACAAAGGGTTCTATAACACCGTATAATATTGAATAAAAAGTAAGTTACTTATGTGATGATCGTCGTCTTAATAAGTAAGAGAAGTAATTTTGATGTTAGATACGTATTCCTGTTCATTTAGTTCTATTAAAGCCTTCTAAGAGTTTCCCGTTAATTACATATATGTAATTTAATCCAAATGTATTATTAGTATTGTGTCCATACTTAAGTATAGCTGGTGCTTCATTTAACTTACCTATTGTGAGAAAAAGATCACTATAAGGTTGTGGTAAAATGAAGGTCTATATCACCATTAAATGCATCGGTACAGGGGTGTCCAAATTTCCCAAAAGAACTAATTTATAACTTAATGTTATCACGACTTCATTATTTTTATCTCTTTTAATATAACTTCAATGATAACTGAAAACCGATCGTCGCTTTTTTAGAAAACTACTTTAAAATCTCTTCAACATAAATTATTTACTCAGACACTGTATCATTGATAAAAACATTATCCGAGCGTTAGCTGAACTATGAACCAGGATTTCCGACACGAGCCTAATGCAATTAGAGCAGATCGTCCTCAGCGTAAAGACGTCATTGTTCTTATTCAATTAACAAATTAATCAACAAAAGTCAGTCCAGTGCAAGAACCCGTTTACGGATCTTGTCTGGGGAGTTAGTCTGCACGCTCATTTTGCCGTTGTCGCTTCCTATTCCGGCTATTGTTGTGCGTCCTGTCACCAACGAGCATGCGTACACGCACACATACACACCAGCTCTAGAAATTAAGGTTCAAAGCACACTGTCAGAGCGCTACGCACCACGCCTTTCCAGTAGGGCATCAACTTTGGTTGTTTTGTTAATTATTCCACCCGGCTACACCAGCATTTTCAGTGTACAACTTACTATAAAATTTTCCGTGCAAAAATACAAGTTGATCTGTTAAGACGTAAATCGTCATGCCAAACAAACTTACCTTCGAATTTGTTATATTAAATGCTTAGCAGATAGTTACACAGAAGTTTTTCATAGGAAAGGCAAGTGTTAATTCAAACGGGAATAGAATAAGTCACTTTACTTTCAATCCGATATCCTAATAATCCAGTCTATAGTGACCCAAAGTAGAAATAGACGCACACACGCATAATGTTCGAACATCGGCCGCACACAGTGACAAGTCACGTATATCGACACGGTCATACGCACATAGTATTTGACGTGTGTACATTCACCAATACAAACGTAAACCATCAATGAACTTGACGTTTCGCTCAATGAATGAGGACCTTGAGTGAGGTTGTTCCTCGAGGCGCCAACGATCGATAACGTGCATTGAACTTCGAGAGATGTTACGAGCTAATATTATTTTCCATCAGATAGTTCGGATTAGGAACGACACGGCAACTTTACATAGTAAAATATATATATATATAATATATAGATTGTGCTAGTAGGACATTTATCTCCTCACAGCCTCACGTAATCGTGTGATGCTATTTCATAGGTTATTATATTAAAATGGCTTGCCTTTCAATACACCCTTCACGAAATTTAAAAAGTAGATAGATATGTGATTAATCACTTTGGCACGATTGGAAGGTGAATAATAAGGTAAAAATAAACTCTCATTTGAGTCATTCACGAGTAAACAACCGATATCGGAAGATCACGCATTGCTGCCCATTTATTCAATGCGTGAACCAAATATCAATACAATCTGGTGTCAAAATATTTACCGTTTTGCTTCATAACATTAATTAGATGTTATTGTCGTTTTATTGCATTGCCGAAGTTGAAATTAAACGATGATAAAAGTTATGTTTTTCATTTGGAAGCGATTAAAATAAATTGGCCGTGATCTCTTAATTTTTATAGAAAACAAAATTGTTATGCCAAAATATTAACCTAAAAACCGTTTAAAAAATATGTTTTTATGAACTTTTTTACAAATTATCACAACACTATTTTCTTTATACATATTTAATCTAAGAAATCTAAAATCAACCCACATTCATCCACCTACTTTAGGTTCTAGTTGTTTTCTTTGCACTTATTTCCAGTGCACTGTATCCTCCTTAGTGGCATACTATTTAATATCTTTAAAAACATTTTTATTTCCTTTTTAGAGTTCTGTACCAAAAACGTAATACTTTATGGTCCATCTTCACCTGTCTTTAACAGCTGTTTATTTGATGAATGAATTTAAGGTGAAATTGATTTTAATGGTATTGGAAATAGGACTAAAATGTATCGATTTACTAAGGTTAATAGGGTGTCACTTTTTGCATATTCCTAACTAAAATATGTTTATCCCTTATCCCGACTTTTGCGAATTTCATTATCTACCTATATTTTACAGGTGAAAAATAAATTAAGTTTTAAAATTTGTCATATTGTGTGAAAAAATAAAATATACGATTGCTTTTAAAATGAACCACAAATCAAGAGTCTATCAATGGATCAAAAAGAATCTATAATTTTTTACCTATAATTTAGAAGTAATAAGTCACATTATGCCATATAAATAAAATGACAGCACTTAAATGACAGATACCTAAGGGCACAGACTATACAATGAGCCCACAGCAAAGTTATCGATGAAATACATTATATTCAATCTATGAACTAGAACAGTGGCTTTGTTAGTATGTAAATATTATTATGTCACAGGCATTCTCCTTCTGCTCCATCCGCATCCGACATTATGATTACATTTGCATTCTAATATGTTTATAATGAATATTTGTATGTCGTACGAATTTTAATTAATAGACACATTTAGGCCTACGCTGTTATAGAACGGAATATTTTCTATACGGCTAGATATATCTATACTAATATTATAAAGAGGAAAGATTTGTATGTAACTACGTTTGTAACTCTTACACGCAAAAACTACTTATCGATGAAACTTAGCACATAGATAGAGCTTATCCTAGAATAACATATAGGCTACTTTTTATCCTAGGAAAATGTGATATCTCTCGGGAACGCGGATAAAACCGCGGGGGTCAGCTAGTGTATAAATAAAAGCCTGAGACATGTTTTCGACTAGGCAGAGCTTGTGCTATTTTAACCACATAATTGTTATACTACAGATACCTCTTTGCAAACACATACTTATATTAAAATGCTTACATCCATATTTAGAGAAAATTGATATTTTCATACACACTAATGCTTGTCCTGGGTGGGAGTCGAACCCAAGATCAGTGGCGCGGCAGTTAATTTAACCAACCATTCACGCCAATCGACCCAGCTTTGAAACATATTATGAAGATATATATTGAGACATGTTTATTACTACTGGCTTTAATACATGCACGGAGGGGCAAATCCTAAAGGATTGCGTTTTTTTTTTTCAATTTGGCTTATGGTACCCTAAAAAGGGTTAAGTAAGTATCTACCTACACAGCAACATAAAGAAAAATTACTGAAGAATCTAGGCTTCATAGACTGCTAAAAAGCGCTACACTGCACGGCAATTATGTAATGATCTCGGTATCGTAATTTCAGCCGATTATCTATCCACCATCTTTTTTTTTGGCGTGTCGATCGTTTTGGCTAAATTTGTTTAGACCAGAATTCTGCCACACGTACTGTGTCGTCGATAGCATTACACAGGTCTTCTGGCGTGCAAAATGAAGGGCACGCAGGGCACGACAATAGATGTGCTATTGTCTGAGGGGAGGCGCCGCAAGTGCACTGGACTGAACTATCAATTTAATTAAAACGACTTCAACATAAAATCCGAGAGAATTATACAATACGCTGATTAGATTCAGAAGCAACTGTGCTTGCTTTCCAATCAAGTCAAATTAATATTTAAATGATCATCCGGCTCTCGTTAACCTGTGAACACAAATCATAGATCAAACTAAACCTAAACGTAATATCATATTCAACAGTCGAATACAATCCTAAATAAGGCCGGCTCAAACTCCGTCATTGGTTCGGAAATGACGCAAATAGTTGTCTAGTTCCTTTCAAATTGTTCCGCTACAAGTTAAATCCGCATGACTTGTCGTGTGGTGTGCTTTCGCTGTTTGCCAGCACATAGTTTAGCTAACAGCTATTTAGTGTTATGACCTTTTACGGTACTGTAAACAACGTCTTCGTACACGTAGATTTTTTAGATATTTGCTGTCTCCGTTTTAGGTTTCGTGACGTCAAAGGATTACGTAAACTCTATGTTTTAGTAAATTTGATATTTAGGACATTAAAGGCCTTACTATGGCTTAAAAGTGACTGATCTGCTTTAAACTGTATTATGAGTTATGCTAATATATTCGGGACTGCAATCGCTTACCGTAATATTAGTATCATGTGAAATTTATAAATCCTCAGATCAGAAACATTGTAATATTTTTAGAATGAAATGTTTGTTCTTGATTTTACTAGAAAGTAAACAACCTTGATGTTATTTTTCTACGAACGTTAACGCAATTTCTTAAATGAGCACAATAAGAAATAAAAATATTTGTTTATAATGAAATGAATATAAAACTGTCTCATACCAACTGATTCAACCGAATATTGTTGGCTGAAAAGCGTGCAAATCGGCTGTCTATGGCAATGGACTTAATAGCAATAGGAGGAATAAAAAATTATGACGTCACTAAATAAAAGGGTCACGAAGATCGAGTGAACGCAATTGTATGACGTAAATGGAACAAAAAACATTATCAAACAGTTCCGTTCTATGAAATATGACAAGATGGGAATCTAGTTTAAATTCCCCGGTTAATAGTAAAAGGTCAAAGAGAGAATTTTTTCGCCATCATTCATGCTCCATCATAGGAACTGGTTCAAATGACGCATAATCGTGAGAAGATTGAAATTCAAAGCCATTTATTCAGTTTAGGCTCTAGAAGGGTACTTGTTAAGGTCAAAGCTAAGCCAGGTATGAGAGCGGACAAAATAATTGTCATTAAATACCTCTAAAGGTATAATAACTTTTAGTTATAGTCGTTAAAACTCCTTTAGGAGGCGATTTCTCTATCGATTGATAAACCTCGAATACAATTTTTGGTTAACATTGTATTCGCATACGTTAAAGGTACTGGCAGGCTGGCTATAAAAAAAACTGTCCAATCTCTTGTAAAACGTAACGCACCGTCTGAGCAAAAAGCATAGGTATTGCCAACCTAAATAACTATAAATATAAATAATAATAGAGCAAGCAGGTGATGATGATTGACTTTTAATAAAGTAAAAATAAATGAAACAGTTCAACTGAATGTCAATTGATGATAAGCAATACAAATCCGTGTACTTGTGCTGAGTAAATATAGAACTAGTATTATGTGTGTGTGTAGTTTTCGCTTCACGTTTTATTTATGAAATACCTGGATGCCCGAGCTTTGCTCGCGAATTTTATTTTTTTTTGTAAATTATGTAAAGATGATTATTGCCTTAGTGTTGCTTAACGCCATCTACTGGAGTAGCTTTAATGTTGTTGTGTCGTTAAAACGGTTATTGTCAGGAAGTCATTTTTTTCAGGTTATGTTTAAGTCAATTATCGATAAAGTTGATCATTAAAAACACGGATAAAACGACATTTTCTGAAAATGAATCCTAGCTAGATCGATTTATCGCCCCCAAAAACCCCCGCATACTAAATTTCATGAAAATCGTTGGAGCCGTTTCCAAGATCCTAATTATAATATATTTGTAACAAGAATTGCTCGTTTAAAGGTAGATAGCCAATAAATAAGAGCAAATCTTTGATCTTTTACACTTAAAATACTGCAACATCATACTCATTTTATTTTTTTTAATCGGAAGGCCAGGGTCGTAAATGTAATAAATTATAAAACGTTACCTCCTTAATTACTTAGATGCGGATAAATCGGTGTGTGAAATAGGCTAGTAACAAATAGAAATAATGTTAATATTATATTATATAAATAGAGGTTTTTACGCGGATATTTAGGTATAGCCACTGAACAATAGATTTATGAGCCTCTGGTTCTATTTTATTAGTAATATTAAATAACACATTATTATTGATTTCTTTGATACCTATATTATTTCTAATAATAACTCTATACACTTGTTGTAATTATAAGTACTTTTATAAGTAATTTTATGAGTATTTTATTTTCTTATACGATAAGGCCGACATACGAGCTCGTAGAAGCAGACGTTCCACCTGATGGTAAGTGGTCACCCTCGCCTATGGACATAAGCAACACTAGGGGCATCGCCAATACGTTGACGTTACACGAGACGTGAAATTCTTAAGTCTCATGTGCCTGTAATTTCGCCGGCCCCTTTACCTTTCTAGCCGAAACACAGTACCTAATACAAATACACTACTACTTCACGGTGGAAATTGATATGGTAGTTCCCCGGACGAACTGTCCACTAAGAGCTTACTACTCAAAAATAAATAAAAATAGCACAAACAATTCTTAAAATAACAGAATATCGATAAAAACTGGTTACCATCAAACCTCTAACCTTTTATCTTAAAAAACAATTACACGCGAGACATACACATCGGTACTTTGCTTTCAAGTATTGGGATAAATATTTTTAAATCACCATTTACCTATTTAATATTGTTTATGAATTGATTACAACATAATTTAAAAAAATGGGTTCATAACAAGAAATTATTGCACGTGGGGGGGTCATGACCCAGGATGTTTGGTAAAGAATATTGTTATCAAAAATATAAAAAGAAGTAAATATATGCTATCACCATTATTCCATTACTAATAAAAAGTATAACTGTTCTTTGGTAAACATCACTTTTAAACGGCTGGAGCGATTTGGCTAAGTTCGATATAGTCCGACTAACGTTTTAAGAAAGAGAAAACTTTGAAACGTTGCCCGGAAAATTGGATAATCAGGGAATTACTTTTCGTTTGTATCAGCTCGCAATTCGGAGATGCATTGCAATGAGCTGCTTGTGAAAATTCGACCAATATAGAAACTACAAAGATGTGCCTCTAGTTGAATAAACACTGACGAGAAGTACGAGTATATTGTCATATCTACGATTCCCTTTAAACTCTTCAGTTAATGTTTACCCTGAAATACCTTCCATATCGTACAACAAATAATGCATCTAAATCAAATAGTTACATTTGACATACCTTTCATTAATGACATCATGGACTTAGTGGCATTAAAATTGAGATCAAATCACAATAATCTGAGTCACAGTCATGTAGATTATTTGTTTTGTACGGTGGCTGCGTGGCCAGCGAATGTGAAGGTCGCTTTCACTCAGTGATTCACTAATAAGTATATACGTTATGATGTTCACGTATTCGCCATTAAAACGTGCAATGTTATGAAATGTATCGTCATAAACACCATTTGCCTTTTTTATATCCTGACTTTCTTCACACCCGGTTATCTGAAGTAAATTTTTTTTATAGTCATAAAATGGTTTTAATATTTTACAAACATGTACTTAATTTCATATAAAACTATCTATAATTAGGATTCTGATCACAAATTAAGCAGAGTTTGTACTATGGTAATTATATGTAGTTTAAAAAAATACTTATATAGATATTTATACTCAGAGATAAAAGAAACAGACATGTTCTTGCACACAAATGTTTGTCTTGGATGGGAATCGAGCCCACGTCTTTCGAAATGATAGTCAGGGTATCTAACCACCACGCCAATTAAATAATAAAAATGTCTTGTTTAAATATTAGTCTAGTTTTTGTTAGTTCATAATTCGGCAATTAAATCCTTTTCTGGGACTTATTTTAGTCAAGGATTGACTTGAATTTTATTTTTATACACATGGTTTGTCGTATTTAGCGGCCGGTCTTTTATATTAAGCTTATTCAATCAACTCTACAGGGAGTTCATGACAACTAATCATCAGTATACAGCGTAAATCAGCTGTAACCGATATACGATAGAAGGAGCAATGGCGCCTACTACTGCCTTGCTACAGTTCATGGGTTCTATTCCCACTCAGGACAAGCGTTACTGCCTGCTTCTTCTGTGGCTGTGTCTAAATTTCTAACTAAGCAGTATGTATGTATTTCAGAGAAAAAAAAAGTAGTTTATTTAGTATTCCATTTTATCTATAGTACCAGATGACAAGGTGTATTGAAAAAAGGATATAAAGTCGAGTTAAAATAGGTAGTAACTGCTCTAAATTAAATCTTTTGTTTTCCGTGTCCGAATTTCCTCCTCTTTATCATAAACCGCAAGATTGGTATTAAATTCAAATCGCGTTTATACCGGTACAAATTACATTATAGAATTTTCCTCATTTTAGATAATATTAGTTATAGTGTATATGTAATACTTATACGCGTGTATCAGAGAAATATAAAAGTATGATATTAACCACAAGTCAAACATCGATTATTGACTTAAAATTACTAAATACTTTTAGGAACTCAGAACGGAAAATCTAACAGGAAAGTTAAAGTGTCTCGGATAATATTCTTTCACTTCCGAAAAGGTTTATTTTGTGTGATTCCGAAAACTCAGGCAGTGTTTAACTGCAAACATGGTCACAGTTTGGAGAAGTAGAATCCAGGGTGGCAAAATATTACAACCTCTTTGATGAATTTTGGAAATACCGTTTCATGACTAAGTTACTCAGGTATCTCAGTATAGATTTGATGCGTGCACCTTTTAAGTCTTGCGGTTAGTGAGGCCTCTAAAGGCCGTCTCAGATGATTCAACGAAGAAAGGTATCTACGTGTGTAAAGTCACAAGAAACATCTTAAACGTTTCATGCATAAATGCAGAGTGAGTCAAATGGTTATATGAGATTTATGCTAATGTTTAACTTAAAAATGTAGAAATAGAGTTACAAATACATACTACTATGCCCTGCGTTCCCAAGATAATGGAACATTTTGGGAAAATACTTTTTTAAATAGAAACATTGGGACGGAGATAAATCCAAAAAATCAAAGATCATTGAAATCTGTGCAGTCATTTCCTTCTTTTCGTTTTAATAACTTTTTAAACATATGATTGATTTTCTTGATATTCCATTAACAAATAAAAATAAATTACAGACATCATATTTTTAGATGTCGTATTCTACGATACTTCATAGAATTAAAAAAAACATTAATAAGAGGTACCTACCCATAACGCTTCTATGATTCTTATTGATAACTCTGTAGACGTCATACATTTGTATAGCTATTCAAATATGGTGAAAAATAACCATAAAAATGGCATATCCTTTTTGATCCGTAAGTTTGGTAAATATTTTTTTTATTATTATTATTTTAAAGAGATTTTGTGCAAAATACTCAATAGACTAATGACATAATTAATAAATAATTTAATAATAATATATTGAACAATTTACGTATATAATATTCCTTTAGCTTTATTGCTATTTATTTGTTTTCCTTAATGACACATTATTTAATCTGTATGCGGTTAGTTAAATCTAAAATCATACGCGACAAAGTTCAAATTCCATTTCTGATGACGACTTAACCGTATGCGGAATTTATATTGAACTCATTCGATAATACTAGGGGATATCCGAAACACTGCATGATCACCTTATTAGCAGTAATAGTGCACTAAGTGCAAATTTCCACAGTTTAATCTATATGCAGCCAAAGTTCAAATTCCATTTTTGGTGACGATTTTATTGAGTTCAGAATTTAGATTGAACTCATCTCCTTGTATGCTCTTTGTACAAGGGGATATCCGAAAGCTTGGATGATGACTACTTAAAAGCAGTAGTAATACTCTGTGTGCAAATTTCCACAGTTTAATCTATATGCAGTCAGTTAAAGCTTTAAAAGTTGAATCTACCATATATGCGGTTAGTTTATGCTAAAATCATACGCGACAAAGTTCAAATTCCATTTCTAATGATGATTTTATTGAGTTCGGAATTTAAATTGAACTCATTTAATAATACTACGGGATATCCGAAACACTGCATGATCACTACCTTATAAGCAGTAGTAGGGCCAGAAAAGTGCAAATTTTCACAGTTTAATCTATATTAGGTCAGTTATAGCTAAAATCATACGCGACAAAGTTCAAATTCCATTTCTGATGACGATTTTATTATGTTCGGAATTTAGATTGAACCCATTCAATAAAACAAGGGGAAGTCTGCATGATAACTACCTTATACTTTATTGCCTACTGATTTAAGAGCAAATTTCACAGATGTGCACTCGTTTCGGTATGACGTAGCGAGGTCGAAGAAATTATATGCACATGATTATTAAAAAAATAGAAGTTATTTTTTCTTACCACGGAACTGAAAAACAAGGCTTCTTATAGTGGAAAGACTAATTTAAATGTTTGTGGGATGTTTGTGTTATAAGAGTAGTAGAGCTCTTAGTGCAGAGTTCGTCCGGGTTCGACCCATTTCTGCCGCGAAGCAGTAGTGCACTTGTATTACTGCGTTTCGGTTAGAAAGGTAACGGGGCCGGTGAAATTACCAGCACATGAGACTTAACAACTTCACGTCTCAGGGTCTACAACGCATTGGCGATGCCCCTGATGTTGCATATGTCCATAGGCGGTGGTGACAAATATAAAACAGGATATATGGAAAAAAATGTAAGCTATAAAATATTATATCCGAAAAAATGTATATGTTTCTTAAGTAACAGGGGGAGAACCTTTCCCCATATTTGCTAATTTTGTATTGTTTGATCATGCGGTTAAACCAACGTCTTAAGTTCGTCAAGATTCGAGTTGAGATTCAATTGATAATATTTTCGTGATCGCAGTTCCGTTTTCGGATCGTGATTGAACTCATTCGGATAATACGCAAGAGATGTCTATTTATGTGTCATGTTGTGAATTGGGATTTTTTTGTTTTTTTTTTAACTTTGGTTTATATACAACATGTTACAAAATACCTCGAAAAAATATAATTAATTATAAATGCCAATAACCCTAGTAAACTGTCATTAACCAGATTATTTAAAAGAAAGGCCTACGTACCTATTTTACCTAATAATTGTCTACTATAATAGTTTTTCTATTTTTCATTAATAAAAATCAGTTTTTTTTTGGGTATGTTATACAGCGTTACTACGGTTCTAAAATATTGTGAATGGACTCGTTATAAGGCCCCATCGCTTTACGGGTAGTTTTGTAACAGCCTGTATATTTTATGACAATAATAATGTTGTGTTCATACAAAATAAAGTGACCAATTATTTACAGATTCTAAAAGTCAATGTAAGTATATTTGTCCTCTATGCATTCCTAAACTAGTGATCCCATTATGGCCTTAGAAAGCAAAGGTTACTGGCTCAAAAAAAAAATAATTCGAGTAGCAACGGTCGGACAGCTAGTTTACTATAAAAACAACGTAAAATATGAAAAACATACTTTAAATCATCTTAAATTCTAAGGCTGGTAAGCAAAAAAAAAAATACTAATTTGCGATATTAATTTCCCATATTAGGAAAGTATATACCTACATAATGTTAAAAAGCTTGAAAATTTCTTAAAAACACAATAATAACATCTCTACACATTCATAGATAGTCAAGAGATATGTGTCACATGTTGGAACAAATAAATGTGTTTTGACAACAGTAGCACTAAAATAATAAACATTCTTGATAACTTTCCAAAAATTCACGAAATGTGACCACGTGTTTTTATTTGTATATACATGTATTATGTTCTTAAGAAACAGTAGTAATAAGTTATTAACTCCTCGCATGTTTGGTTACTCACAAATTACTTATGAAGATGTCACTTCTGTTAACGCCCATGACTTCATCTTGCGATTCATTAAGCGTGCCATTTGCACAAGTACTTCTATTTCATGATAACGTAAACAAATATGTGAGACAATTGCGAATTCCTGAAGTGATTAAGTGTCAAAAGCAAATAGATTGGTTTAATGATATATTTGTTAACTAATATAAGGTATTATTGCCTCTTTGGTCTAGTGGTATAAAGCTAAACCTGAAGGTCCTGGGTTCGGTTCTTGTGTCGAGGAAGATTAAATTATCGTTTCGTTCTTCTTTTTTTTTTTAATCCCGCTCGGACCGACAAACAAGCAGGCGGTCCACCTGATGGTAAGTGGTCACCGCCGCCTATGGACATTTGCAACACTAGGGGCATCGCCCATGCGTTGTCGACCCTGAGACGTGAAGTTGTTAAGTCTCATGTGCCTGTAATTTCACCGGCGCCCTTACCTTTCTAATCGAAACACAGTAATACAAGTGCACTACTGCTTCACGGCAGATATGGGTGAAGTGGTAGTACTTTACCGGATGAACTCTGCACAAAGAGCTCTACTACTCAGAAAATTTCTTAAGAAATATACCTGTAGCTCGGGATTGGTATGCCCGATAGTCGGCGATAATGTTCACTACATTTCACGTTGGGCCCTAAAATATTTCAGTAGAATGTAGGCCTTTTTTAAAGACCTCTTGTGGATTAACGGACGTGAAGATATGTTCATGCTGGTAAGGTGTTGTAAAAAAATATTCATACGTTTCCAGACAGTATTTTTAAAATAGTTTGGATTAAAATATATATATTAAGTAAGTTCCGATGAAATATAGTATTTTATGTCAATTTCCTAGTTCTTAAATATAAATAGTGAACGCGCTTTTATTTAAAACCTTAATTCAATTTTATCTTAATAGCCCAAAGTAGTAGTCTTTATTAGAATAAATTAAAAATCATGATGCCATTTTTTTTTCGAAACTTGTTCATTGTTCGGAATAATGACACAACTCAAATCGTAAACTGCTATTAACTTTACTATAAGATTTTTCTGGAAACATAAAAAAAAATAAAAAATTTCTTAGTTGATATTCATATTTTTTTTGGCTCATTATTTATTAATTATCTAAATAATAATTCCTAATTTCAAGAATATAATATAACATTTAACCATCTATGTCAAAATAACAATATTCTAAAACAAAATCTGTAGTGGCACAAATCTCGAGTTACGTGAAACCAACAGTCAAATTACACGGTGGTCCATTCAAGAGTCGAGATGAATGAATGAGTCATTGCACCGATCTGACTCAGCGATTTGAATACGGACATAGAGTATCCGTTCATGAAATAAACATCCTATATATACAATGTAGATGGGAAAACCTAAACGCACTAAATTAAATATGGTGAACTGAAATTGTCACGCTAATAAAGCGAAAAAGCTATAGTAACAAATGCGTAATGCATGATTTACAGTTTCAATTGAGAATGAGTCAATACTTGAGAGAGGGCAGCTCCGGAAATGCAGATCATTCTGAGGTATTTGGGGATGTATCATTTCTATATATAACAAAATGTATAAAGAAATATTTTATTATTCGATAATTAAGACAGATTTGCTCTAGGGTTACCCACTAATATTTCGAGAATTTTCATTAAAAAACCGGGAATGTAGGCTATTTTACGTCCATCTCAAACCATCGAATAAAATTATCAAAAATTTTGCTTCAAAAATGCTTATTTTCGTAATATTTTTTTTTTATCTGGGATCAACCCAAAAATTATGAAAAGTAGTTAAAACATTTCGGAAAGAACTAATTACAGATTTATTTCCCGTGAATTTCCGTAAAAAAATCGTAAATGTAAGCTATTTTACGACCATTTCAAAACATCCAATAATCTTCAAAGATTTTGCATAAAAACACGCCAAAGAGAGAAAGGGTCTCATTTTCGTAATACAGTACCAAGTTGTTTTTGTATCAACCCTAAAATCATGACAAATAGTTGAATCATTTCGGAAATACCTAATTATACACTTATAAATTAAATTAATTCTATAGAGGGTTTTAAAAATGGTTAATATCTATCCAATACCTTCTCATTATGAAATGATATTTATACAATTTTGTTATGTGCTTTCCCATACTCTTCAAACTACTCAGATATGGAGAATAATTATATTTGGCATTTAAATAACCATATGCATAATGTTACATGTCATAGTGCTAATTTTATATATTTTGATACTAACAAGTTTGTTAGTAAGTTAAAATTGAAACAGGATACACTGTTTATTCCAAAAAAGCTTAAGAAATTGATTGCGTCACTTGTAGCATATAATATTAATAGGATAAGGGATAACTCAGTAAAAATAAGTAATTTTAACATTAATATTCAGAATAGTTCTTTAAACAAAAACTTTTGACAACAGAGAAGCTCAACAGTTCGATTTTTGTAATACATCAGAATATTAATCGCTTCTTTGGCAAAATTCTAGATATTCATTTATTGTTAGATAAAATAACTATAGACATATTATGCTTTACAGAGACATGGTTGAAACCGGGCACTATGCTTTTTAATATTAAAAACTTTACAGTTGCCAGTATATTCAATAGATTATCTGCAGAAGGTGGCGGCACAATAATTCTTATAAATAATAATATTAAATTCAAGGATCGGAAAGATATTTGCAGCCTCTCTGTTGAGCGTGTTTGTGAGGTGTCTTGTGCAGAGTTGCAGAGCTATATTATTGTATGTGTTTATAGGCCACCGGCATCAATTTTTTTATTGTTTACCTCTATAATAGAAGAGATTCTTCGTAAGTTATTTAATAATTGTAACAAGTCAATAGTTCTATGTGGCGACTTTAATGTAGATACTCTTAGTAATTCATCTGAAAGTCGGAATTTAGTTGCCTTATTCAAATCATTCAACTTAGATATATTATTTAATGAGTCAACAAGATCTACAGCCACTTCGGCTACTTGTATTGATAATATATTAACTAATAGTAGTATACTAGGGAAATCGATTATTAGTGGTGTTCGCTCGGATCATAAGGCTCAATTAATAGAATTTCCATTTAAAAGACAAGTATTTAAAGTAACGAAAGTAATTAGACCTGCTACTAAGGCAAGATTAGACAACTTTAGATTAATTTAGAACTGAAACTCTGTAATACAATATATCATAGTAATGAGCCCAATGTCTTGTATGAAGGTTTATTGTCCGGGATTTGCGATAATTTTAATAGAGCCTGTCCTACTAAAATAGTGAAGGTAAATAGTAAAATGGGATTTAGTGACTGGGCTACTAAAGGTATTCGTAAGAGCAGGGATAGGTTGTATGAACTTTATCATTTAAAATCTCTAACTCATAACGAGGAATTTCATAAATATGTTAGAAACTTTTCAAAAACATTCAAGTTAGTGTGTAATCAAGCTAAATCTTACTTTATATGTAATAAAATAGGTAATGCGAATAATAAAATAAAGACAGTCTGGAATGCTATTAATACGGAAACTGGTAAAATTAGAAATAATAATGAACAGGTAACTCTTAAAATTAATGATAAAATTTTAACGAATAATTTAGATGTAGCCTGTGCTTTCAAAAACTTCTTCACGAGTATACCTGGTAAAACTACTAAAAGCCTTAAATTATGTCCTATAGTAGCGGAATCTTTACTCAAACAGCATATTCATAATATATTTCCTAGTTTTAAATTTGAGCATATTAATGCTAGCGATATCTTAAATACTTTTAATTCGCTCAATATGAAAAGTACTGAAGATTTATGGGGCTTATCAGTAACAATCGTAAAATCAATAATAACAGTGATTGCACCGGTTTTGTCAAATATTTTTAATGAATGTATTGATCAGGGTTGTTTTCCTGATTTGATGAAATACAGTAAAATAGTACCTATTTTTAAGTCCGGTTGTAAGGAGAATCCTTCTGATTACAGACCAATTTCCGTTCTGCCAGCACTTAGTAAAATTTTTGAAAAACTGCTGCTTAATCAAATGTTAGGTCACTTTACTAAGCATAAGATATTGCATGGTCATCAGTTCGGTTTCACGAAGGGAAGATCTACATCCGATGCGGCAGCAGCATTGCTGAGACACATTTATGGCGCATGGGAGGATTCTCAGGACGCGATTGGCATTTTTTGTGATCTATCCAAGGCTTTCGATTGCGTTGACCACCGTACACTACTTCTAAAACTTGACTACTACGGAATTCGTGGAACTGCTCATGATCTTGTTTTATCTTATTTATCAAATCGTCAACAAAAGGTAAGGATTACTGGCACAACATCCAAGGGCTCTTTAGTCGAAATGGGGGTACCCCAGGGTTCAATTTTAGGTCCATTTTTGTTTTTAGTCTATATAAATGACTTGCCATATGTTGTAAATGATCTCACAGATATTGTCTTGTTTGCTGATGATACATCATTAATTTTTAAAGTTGATAGAAAAGACAAAGATCTAACTAAAGTTAATCATACTATGTCAATTGTCTGTGGGTGGTTTGCTACAAATAATCTATTACTAAATTCAAAGAAAACTAAATGCTTAAGGTTTTCTTTACCGAATGTAGCACAAGTAGATAGCCAAATAATAATAGATGGGAGCCATATTGATCTTGTTAATAAAACGGTATTTTTGGGTCTTACATTAGACAATAAATTGCAGTGGGGACCTCAGGTTGATACTCTAGCTGCTAAGTTAAGTTCGGCTGCATTTGCTGTTAGAAAAATTAAACAATTGACGAATGTTGAGACAGCCAAATTAGTTTATTTTGCATATTTTCATAGCCTCTTGTCCTATGGTATTTTATTTTGGGGAGCAGCAGCGGATATAGAATCAATATTTATTATACAAAAAAGAGCAATTCGTGCAATTTACGGTATGGGTCCCCGTGAATCATTAAGAGATTTATTTAGGGAAATAAATATAATGACATTGCCTTCATTATATATTTATGAAAATATAATGTTTATACGTAGAAATATAGGAATGTTTGAGTCAAAATTGGATATCCATAATATTAATACAAGACAAAGGGAGAAGTTAGTTGTTCCATATTTTAGACTAACTAAAGTAAACAAGTCATTTCTTGGTAATTGTGTTCGATTTTATAATAAGATACCGCTTTCAGTAACCAAAATGTCTGATCATAAATTTAAAAATTATATTAGGAAAGTTTTGAAAGAAAAAGCGTATTACAAGGTGGTTCATTATATTGAAGATAAAAATGTATGGAAATAGCTGCTCTCTGCACAGTGCACCTCTAATTTTCTTGTTTAAGTTGTAAGTAATTATTGTCATTTTCTATTTTGTAGTCTTGTTATTTCTTTTTTTTTTGTTTTTTTTTTTGTTTTTGAATGTTAGCTTTATTAAGTATTTTGTAATTGTTAAATATAAAAATATGTAAAATTGATATTATAAAATAGCCAAAAAGTCAGAATAGATAAAAAAGAATTTAATAAAATAAAAAAGAATGTAACCTTGCTGAGTTTCTTGCCGGTTCTTCTCAGTTGAAGGCTGACTTCCGAACCGGTAGTAGCTTCAGTAACTTTAAATTTGACCTTCATAAGTGCCTTCTGAGGGCCTAAACTGAATAAATGGTTTTGAATTTTGAATTTTGAATTTTCGAATTTTGAATACATAAGTATCAACGAGAGGTCACTGATGGTGGCAGGTGTAATTCAGCGCTGTTGATTTTTACAACACATCCTAAGTTGGTACACAGTCACTGAAGACGGCTTATTTTTTAACTAGCTGTCCCTAGATTCACCGTTGCTGAGGGATGTTATGATTTTCGAGGATTAAAAGTATCCTATGTGCCAAATTTCATCAAAAATCGATCGCTGGTTGCTAACAAATTATCGCATTTATAATAATAGTAACTGTAGAGTAGTAGAGCTCTTAGTGCAGAGTTCGTCCGGGAAAGTACTACCACTTTACCCATTTCCGCCGTGAAGCAGTAGTGCACTTGTATTACTGTGTTCCGGTTAGAAAGGTAAGGGGGGCGGTGAAATTACAGGCACATGAGACTTAACAACTTCACGTCTCAACGACAACGCATTGGCGATGCTCCTAGTGTTGCAAATGTCCATAGGCGGCGGTGACCACTTACCATCAGGTGGACCGTCTGCTTGTTTGTCGGCCCAAGCGGCATAAAAAAAAAAAATAATAATAATATTAAGGTCCTTTCTCACGTTTTATCTATTGTTATGTTATTTTATTATGTGCTGTCAGTAATGGTTTTTATTCTATTCTTTTCGACTCAGTGTATACGTAACTTGTATAACCTAATCAAAATTTTTTTTAACCTGACTGTTTAGCGGTTTGATTGGTGCTTCGGGGTCCATTTAGCGTTGCGCTTTTTTTTGTTTTAAGTTTCCTATTAAAAATTATCTTTAAATTATGGACTGTTAGTATGGTAAACTTCCTTGACTGGGATACCACACATCGTGGGTTCGATTACCGCCCAAGACAGACATTTACTTGCAGGAACATGTCTGCGTTTAATAAATCTACATAATAATATTGTTACGAACCGAACTTATTTACATCACCTTTTTGGATTTTATTTTGTCTTCTAAATTCAAAAAGTACTGACAGTTAGTCACACTTGAAAAGTTCGCTGGTTTTCTGGCATTGTCTTGTAAATTGATTTTAAATACACTGTGGCTTCAACCCAGCGCCCTCTTCGAGAGACGATCAGTAACAAATATGTTTATTTCTTAAACGGTAGTCTATGTAGTACCTATATCAGTTATTTGGTTACGTCAAGCTACTTAGTTTGAGTTCAGGTGGCCTTGTGAAACTATTTACATATTTATTTATTGATTTCTGTAGATAGAATATGAAAAATCTCTAAAGATATTGTATTTTGCAAACCAACCACCAAAATCATTCCTATAAACAACCTTCCGAACCGGTATTAGAGTCTATTACTATTCATAAATGCTTGTAAAGGCTTATTTGATATAATATTTTCGTTTTATATAGGAATTTATATTCCAGGCTACGTCACGGTTGATGAAGTCTACTCCATCACTCATGGAAAACTAGAAATGACTCGAACCACATCAAGTAAGGAATATTTTTAAATTAACATAAAATATAACATTTCCATAATTACATCTGTCAAAGACAACGTTTTCATTGAAAAAAGTGGTTTTCCATTATGAGTAATAGATTCATTGTTTTCCATATTGAATCGAACTTTTCCATATTATATTATTCCATTTCGGTATTTGTGCCATAGGTTTTGTCGTTATAGTTATGTACTGTACTCATTTCGACTTTTATCAAAATAGTTTAGCCATAATATTTACTTTGACGAAGAGTTACTTTGTACAGTATCTATGAATTTTGGTCTGTATGTCCTTTATAGAATCGTAAACTATGCAACGGATTTTAATGCAGTTTCTAGCAATAGATAGAGTAATTCAAAAGAAAGGTTTATAACCAGGATTGAAAGCGGGCAAAGCCGCAGGGCGCAGCTAGTTTTAAATAAACCAATAAAAAAAAATTAAAAAAGGTCTGGATAGGCCATGTGGGCATTATCCATGTGTCCCATATGTCATATGTCAATACTGAACCAAATTTTTTTGTCATAATTTTGACGATTTTCAATTTGTGGATAGGTTTGACTCGATGTGTCTATTGTACATTCAATAATTTTATTAAGAAATTCTCCCGTTTTTGTCTAAATGTAATTGTATGCGATTAAAAGGTTAAACGTACTCCATTAGTATAACCTTAGAGGGTTATATTAGACAAAAGCGTAAATTGTGATGAATAAGTTTTTTTAGTTGACTGTATTTATAATTGTTCACTTATAGTAAAATCATTTACAATTATAATTAGTGTCGTACTGTTTAAATATAAAGTAAATAATATATCTAATACATTACTAGCATATTGCCCTGCGGTTTTACGCGTATTCCCGAGAGATTGAATGTTCCTGAAATTATCTTTTATTTATTTATTTATTCTAATTATAACACCATTACAGCTTATAGTATATAATACTAATTCGACTTATTATTGAATCGATCATAATTTATATTATGATATAGCTTACAATGATTCAAAATTCAAAACCATTTATTCAGTTTACGCACACCCACAAATACTACACACAAATGATTTTGCTGCAACAATTTATGTAATGATCTTGTAACCTAAATTTAGCTTATTTTTTGATATTTTCATTTTAGTTTAGTTATGTCTCAACATTGTAACCCATGGGAAGTTGGGAAGTAACCCCATCACAAGTATCCCTATAACTTACCGGGGTTGCCTCAATGTTGCGCTGTAAACATTTGTATGAGAACTATTTTTTTTTAATTTAGTTTAGGCCCTCGGATGGACCTATGAAGGTCAAATTTAATAAAGTTACTGAAGCTACAACCGGTTCGCAAGTCATCCTTCAACTGAGAAGAACCGGCAAGAAACTCAGCAAAGTTACATTATTTTTTATAAATAATGTTTTATATAAATTTTATCTATTCTGACTTTTTGGCTATTTTATTTATTTAACAATTACAAAATACTTAATATAGGTAACATTTAAAAATTGTAGGCTACACTATTCCTGAGTAAAATATTTATAGTCCTACGATATAAGTTATCCCTTGAGAGCATGCGCGAAACCGCAATATACTTCAATTGAGGGAAATATTCGAGATTACCTCCTACATCCAAAATTCCAAACTTAGATTTACACCAATGTAATTTAATTTTAATTCTCATATTATTAAGGTATATTTCTGAATAAAAACTGTAATAAAATGAACACATAAGTCACTACGACAACCAATATCAATTAACATCATAAATATTGTACAGACCACTCAAAGGGGTTGGCCATAAATAATTTTCCTGAAATCTATTTGATATTCACATCAATAAAAAATGGTAAGAAATAATTGGTTCATTCCAAACTAACGATTTCCTTCCCACTTTACATCATTCGTCTTGTAATTGGCACCTTTTTATCAATAAATTACCATATTATATATTAACATAATCATGCGAATAACTAACGTTAAATTCCAATGCAATTTTGCCTTCGATCAAACCAGTATGCATATTATGAGGCAATGACTCAGTTTCACACTAAGACTTATCTTTAAATGAATGTATCTTCGATACGTCATAGGTGAAATTTTCCCTCAATGTGGATTGAAAAAATGTTAATACCCAACACATTAGTATACCGTATACGGGATCCTTATCTATATCCGCTGGGAAGTTTTGATGTTGGTCATAATTCTACTAAACGCCAGACGTCTCTATAGCGTCATTCAATGTATACCCAGGTGTTATGCTCTCTGAGTCTAAACTGATCTGATCCAATCGAAACGATGTATCGTGGGGCTTTTTTTAAAAATTAATTTTAAAATATATAATACGGTTTTTTTTATAAATGCTTGGTATTTGGTTATAAATTTATATTAGGTTGGGGAAAAAGTCTTCTCGCATTATAGTATGTATGAACTTGTAATAAAATCTCTTTGGCGTCTGGCTGGTTCTGGTATCATTGAAAGTTTAAATTTTAAAGAACATAATTCCAAATTCAAATTAGGAAAATGTGTGATTTTCAATTGTTTTTTGTACCGTCAAGAATCTAATGAAGAAATTCGATACATTTTAAAATTTTACTACAAAAAAGGTAAAAATGCAACTCAAGCCGCGAAAAAAATTTGCGATGTTTATGGACCTAGTGCAGTATCTGTGAGAGTAGCACAAATTTGGTTTAAGCGTTTTCAATCCGGAAATTTTGATGTCAAAGATGCACGTCGCTGTGGTCACCCTATTACGGATAAAATGGATGCCATTTTTGAAAAAGTGGAGCAAGATCGGCATATCAGTAGTTACGACGTAGCTGAAGAACTGGGAATTGACCACAAAACAATATTGGCGCATTTGAAAAATACTGGGTACACAAAAAAGCTAAGTATTTGGGTACCTCACGAGCTCACTGAAAGGGACCTAATAAACCGTGTACTCATTTGTGATTCTTTATTACGACGTAATGAAACAGAACCATTTTTGAAGAAGCTGATAACTGGTAATGAGAAGTGGATCACGTACGACAAGAACGTGCGAAAAACGTCGTGGTCAAATGCGGGTCAGGCTTCACAGACTGTGGGGAAACCCGGGTTAACTCGCAACAAGGTGATGCTGTGTGTGTGGTGGGATTGGAAGGGCATTATTCATTATGAGCTGTTACCAACAGACAGGACCATCGATTCTGAACTCTACTGCAAACAACTGATGAGATTAAAGCAAGAACTTGAGAGAAAGCGGCCGGATTTAATCAGAAGGGGTGTGGTTTTTCATCATGATAACGCTAGACCTCACACATCTTTAGCCACTCAACAAAAATTAAGAGAGTTTGGCTGGGAGGTATTAATGCATCCGCCGTATAGTCCTGACCTTGCACCTTCAGATTTCCACCTGCTTCGGTCTCTTCAGAATTCTTTAGGCAGAGTCAGGTTAACGTCACGAGAGGACTGCCAAAACCACTTGTCGCGGTATTTTGATCAGAAGTCCCAAAATTTCAATAGCAATGGAATCATGTCCCTACAAGACGACAAAAAGTTATCGAACAAAATGTTACCTACATACTTTAGTTCAATGTAAATAAACTATATTAAAAAATGTTTTGAATTTTCTTAAAAAATGCGAAGAAACTTTTTCCCCAACCTAATATGTAAAAATTACCGTGGATTAGTCTCGGTATTCGAAAATACAGGCAAATTTTTAAGTAGTAATTTATACAAAATATTTTTTTTCATTGACTTAGAATTTACGATGAAAATAAAAGGCAATATACTGAAACTGTGGTTATTATCGATTTAGAAAAATATTAAAACAAGCAAAAAAAAAAATATGCACTTGTTATTTCTGCGCAATTCTTTGAAATATTATCACGGAATTTAAAAAGGATTGTGAAAGCCTAAATCATAATGTCAGATATTGGGAAATAGTTATCTCCCAATGACAACCGCGTAAATACCGCGGCTCACGGATCTTTCGACTTTTTCAAGGTAAGCCTTTCTTTGGCCTTGCATAATTATGTTTTTTCCCCCATATATGACCTTTTAATATCCTATTCCTCTCATTGTTCAAGGATTATAATTAAAATTGAATAAAACCTTTTTTTACAAAAAGTCTTAACATATACACACTCCAAAAAGTTTTGCTTTCACTTGAAAATACTGACAACTTTTGTATGAAATTTATAAGTATATAATTTTTTTTAATAAAATAAGAAATTATTCTGATATTATAATTAAAAAAACATTATCTTCGAGTTATGAGCTTTTTTTTATTTATGATAGGATTGCGATTGATTGGATTACCAAAATATTGGCGTATTTTTGGACAGTTATGATTGCATGTAGCTCGAGAATAATAATGTGTCCGGGAGACAGTGGTCACCACTTATCACTTTGTTTAAATATGTATTGTAACAGCTTTCTACACACACGGCCATCTGATCCCAAACTAAGCAGAGCTTGTACTATGGAAACCAGATAACTGATGTACTGCATATACTACTTTTTTTGTTCTAAATACATACTTTTATATATTATATATTTACACCCAGACACAGAACAAACAAACATGTTCATGCACACAAATGTTTGTCCTGGGTGGGAATCGAACCCGCGACCTTCGGTTTGGGAGTCAGAGGGCTAACCACCAAGCTAACTGGCCTGTCAAATATATATGTACACATAAAGTATGTCCTGCAACAAAATATATATATGCTACTTTTACTCTGGGACATTGTAACGTTGTTGACAACAAGTTAAATTTATGTAATCGTACACAAGGTCAGCCTTGAGGAAAAATAAAAATACAAGATAAGGAAGGAAACTACCAGCTCATATATGTTTTACAAATGTTTATCCTTAATAGATTACTATTAGAGACATTGACCCTATCGTTAGGGAAATGTAGGTGAAAAGGTCATTTATAAATAATATCAACGGATTAATCAATACAACTCTGTAAGTAGTAAAAATACACATTCGTAAGAACCTTTTTTCTATCTTTGACACACTTTAGTAATCTTCACAAATTAAAACATTTATAATATTACTAGCTGTCCCCCGCGGATTCACCCGCGTTGATTGATATCCTACCTATAACAACTACGAAAAATTCTGCGTCAAAAGGTAGCAGTCCCATCCCGATATTTACAGTAGTTTTGAGGTGATGGTGCGTCAAAGGAACCCTATTTCCTTATATACAATAGTTAGACTAGCTGTCTCTCGCGGTTTCACTCGTGTTCTGGAAGGTTGTTACTTTATCCCTGGATAAAGAGTATCCGTTTGTTACTCCAGATTATAATCTATCTGAATCCACTAATCTAATCTTAATTATCTATCCAATCAGTTCGGTAGTTTGTGTGAAAGAGAAACAAACTTCCATACATCCACTAACAAACTTTCGCATGTATAATGTGAGTAGGAAGTAGTATGGCAGAGCTTTGTATTTTTCAGAAAGCTTTGTCCTTGCGGGTTAACATTTTACTATGAAAACCTTTTTAGTGTTCTGGAGCGAAATAATTAAGTGATCGTAGAGCTGTGGGGTTATTAGATAGGTTTTAAAAATGAGAATAAAGGTTTCTTAATAATTTTTATTTTTTATTTCAGTCAATAGTTTGAACTCCCTCTAAGTAGAGTAAAATATTCTCAAAAATTGATGGTAGTCGAACTTTAAAAATCACTTTGGACGAATATGGGGCTAGTTTTGTATTTACGGTTCAAAATTTAGTGACCACAGTGAAAACTTTTTTTTTACTGTTTTTTGCACTTTTCGTCATTTTGAAGTAAATTGATAAATTGTATTTTTACCTTAAGAAAGGTCAGTAAAAATGAAAATTTGTTCGAGCAAAGAAACGTTAAATGATAATAAAAACCACAATACAATAAACAAAACACTGCGATAAATAACTTACAAATTAGAGCAGCGAGATAATCTATAAATAGAATAATTAAATCACTATAAAGACATATCAAACGTTCGCGGAACATAACAACTTTATAAATAAAATAAAATTATGTAACATAATACTCCTAACCGCATAAATTATTACACTCCGATCGTGTGTGCTGTATTTTGCCATGCGAAGTGACCTTGGTACGACGTCGTGTCAATTTACGTCACACAAAACGTATCATGACGGCGGCGACGCGCGACGTAACAAGTTCACGTCATCTTTCACAGAACCGATCGTAAACGTCACTAGTCAAACACTAGCGCCCCCAATGGCCGTGGGGAATTTTAAAATCTACCGTTAGTTATGTTCATCACGATTATACTCGGAAATTAGTCTTGAAATCCCTTTGACTAAGAAAAAATACAACGGAAGCATTGTCGGCTGACTATGATATGGGTTGTTTTATGGCCTGAGACATGAGACATTTTTATGAAGTAATTTATCTGATTTGCCTACCGGGCTATGGCTACCCCATGCGTCATACGCGGTGTGATGCTTGTGAGAACTGGTCTGTTTCAGCGAATTATCAACTGAGCTACTCTTTAATTTATTTATTTTTTTGTCTATACTCGCCAATATTGTCTATGAAACTCGAATAAATATTATAAAATCATAACCCTCCTTTGGCTTCGCCGTAGTCGGGTAATTATAGTTTATTTTTTAAAGATACATTGGATGTTTATTGCAGACTCCTCTTTCTAAAAGCAAACGTCATACCCGGTATAAGAGACAGACTTTATATGTGCTTGTGAAGGTCTATTATTTAAATATATTTATATGCTATACTACAGTTTCACCGACTTTCCCGCAGTAAAAAGTATCCCATATTTGAATACAGTCCTCGATTCTGCAAGGAAAATGACACTAACTCGAGGATGTTTCGTCACGGCCTCCGTGCTCTGTCTCTGTCCCTTACTACGCTAATACTACTAATTACGTGAGAGGTAAGCTCTCCCAGGCCTCCGTGAAGCGGCTCACCGACGAAGTTTGTATTAGCAGAATAAGGGGGCTGGTTATAAATTATGTTTAGGAATAAAGGGCTATTATTATTATTATTTATTTATATTATAAATAATCTTATTGCCAAGTTTCACCCAAATCCGTTTCGTTTTTTATTCGTGAAAGAGCAAACCATCCTCAGAAACATTCGCATTTAGATGTAAGCACAATAATTTGCACTTCGTTTGTCTACTATCTTTCTAATTAGGTTTCTATTGCCAAAAAAGGACATGACAAAACGAAACTATAGGCTTTAACAATGTGTTACACAATTCCCAAGTTATGTCAAGTAATCGAAAGCTCTTAATATCGTTAGTCCGATATCAAGTCAGCCCCCTTTTTCATCTAATACAAACTTCGTCGGCGAGCCGCTTCACGGAGGCCTCAGAGTGCTTACCTCTCACGTGATTAGTAGTATTATCGTAGTAAGCAACAGAGATAGTGCATAAAGCGCGACGAAACATCCTCGAGTTAATGTAATATTCCTTACAGAATCAAGCCCCTGTTCAACAGTCTTGCGACTTGCGCAACATAAGTCGATTTCCACTTCATTATTTTCTTGATACTTCTCTAATATTCTTGCAATGAATAGCGTTAACATTTACCAGCAAGAGTTTGTCGGGCATATTTGATTAGTTTCCTAGAACATGTACCTAGTATGTGCTTCGGTTGACTTCTCACCCTTAAGGGGTACCAATAAGGGGAGGCACATGCCCCAGCAATAGGG
This sequence comes from Habrosyne pyritoides, assembly GCA_907165245.1. Taxonomy (NCBI): domain Eukaryota; kingdom Metazoa; phylum Arthropoda; class Insecta; order Lepidoptera; family Drepanidae; genus Habrosyne; species Habrosyne pyritoides. The sequence continues at coordinate 4,143,929 of OU015592.1, forward strand.
ACATTAATAAACATGAATACAAAGTCGTATTTAAAATACATGCATTACTTTGAATTCTCTAGAACTGATTTTGCGTCGCACTGTATACCATTGTCAAGAGCTGAAGTAAGTAAACAAGGACACATCCCTACTAATATTATAAATTTTAATGTAAGTTTGTTTGTTACGCTTTCACGCAAATAACTTAACCGATCATCATGAAACTTCGTACACATATTCTTGGAGGTATAAGAAGTAGCAGGATACTTTTTGTGCCGGGAAAATGTTACATTCCTTGGGAACGCAGGTGATGCCGCGGGGGAGAGCTAGTAAGACATATTTGACGATTCATTCTATCATTTCATTTGTAGAAGGGACACCTCTGCAATGTCTGATATAACGATTAATTAATTAATTGTTGTTTTATCATTTGAAGACTATCACAAAAGATCTGTCGCTATAAGTATTAAGTGCAGTTGAATTATATGGCTTACAAACTGTTCATGATTATATATTATGTTAAATACAGCGCACGTAGGGTAAACATTTTTAATCTCTTTGCTCTTTAGATGTACAAAAATCATCATATTTTAATCCAATAGTAAGAATGGCTCGTCAATTTAACGAATTGTCTAAAAATAATTCAGAAGTTGATATTTTTGATCCTAAGTTTAGCAATTTTAAGAATACCATAAAAGATTTCCTCCAAATCAAACCGGTTCAAACCCAGCAGATAAATTAAGTCTAAATAAATAATATTTATTTATGGTTTCTAAATAATAAGATTATTATCTATATTGTCATTTGGGAGTGCTCACTTGCACTTTCATCGCATTTGTCTTGGTATTAATTTCTAGTTTTGTTTTTCTGTATACATATGTTTTGAGTTACAACCCAGCTCTAAATGTATTATTACTTATTACGTTACCTTTTGGTGGTTATTTGTATTATGAATCCTAAATAAATATATAAATATATTATATTTATGCTTGTGACTGTACATTAACATTCAGATGGTAAATTTGCATTCTTAGTAAAATACTTATATGTCTATGAAAGCTCTATCAGTGATAGAATAACCCATTTACTGAAATTACATACATACTCGTAGAAAATAGGATTCGGAAAAAAAATGTTTGATCAAAAATTTTAAAAGATTGATATGAAAATCGTAGGAGCCAAGTAATCCGTATCAAGAGCTTATTTGTTTTTTAAATAGTAATATGGTAAATAAAAATCCTAACGCACTCTTATGGTTACTTTCGGTAGGTACTAGTGACATCTAGTGTATTTTATAAAATACTATAAAAACAATATTATTTTATTCTAAGTACTTGTTTATAAAAGACAAATACGAATATTAATATTTTTTTAATTATATACATAATTAAATAAAAAACTGAACTATCAATAATAATATATTGCCATGTTCGAAGGTAAAAAGAGTATAGCGACATCTATCGGTGAGTAGCTGGAAGTCAAAAATATTTTTGCAAAAACAGCAGCCAGTTTTTTTTTTTTTTTTAAATTTAAATAAAGATAATGTAATTTGATATAATATTGTATGTATATTATACAATTCAAGTACCTGAAACACTTTTAACGAATACCTACCGACTGTAACGACATCTGTGAGTAATTACTGGTACTAAATTCAGATAAAACTTGAGGCAAAAAGGTTGAAGCTTCGCAACATACCTAGTTTCGCTACTCGCACACAGAGTACGCTACTTCTACCTGTATATACATAAAGTTCTTAGTTTTTTTCCACCAATCAACGAGTTCAATTTTATCCCAATAGATTGTACAATTTTTTAAGAAATAATTATATCTATTAGGCTATTTTATTAAGGAAGAAAATTGCAAATAATAAGTAATTATTATAAATATAGTTTAAATTAATTATATTATGGATCAAATTAAAGTAAGTTAAATTTGCAGACGTTACTTAAAGTTCAGATATACATGAGACTTAACATCTTTACCTACGTCTTAGAGTCGACAACGCATTGGCAATGCCCCTACAAATGTATGTGACCTGGCCATCGTAAAGTTACAGTGCTCTAAGTGCAAGTTCGACAAAAATGCACTTGTTTCGATAAGAAAGATAACGGGGTCGGAGAAATTTTTGGTGCATAATTTAGTATTCATAATCGCTTCTCTCAGCGTTGATAGCTTTGATGATGCCGCTGATATTGCAAATGTCCAAAGGCGGTGGTGACCACTTACCATCAGGTTGACAGTCTGGCGCTTGTCGGCTACTTAACAAAAAAACATAACTGGGTCAGAATGTTAATAAATGATCATAATTGCGGTAATCTTAAGTGCCCTTCTATGGCCTAAACTGTGTTATTAAATTAGACTTTAACATTTTCATATTAATTTTTCGTGATTTCAAAGAAAATTCTAACTAAACTACAGACAACTAGCAACAAAGTGACATAGCAACATAATATCTTATCTAATAGAATAATAATGTGTTATAATAAATTAGTGACTTTTTGTGTATATTAAATATCCGAAACAAAGTTCCAAGAATTGAAGTGATAAAGTCTTTTGTTTTGTAAAGAAGCTTCTAATGATGTTACCCGAAAATTTTCATTATCTTTAAATAGATAATAAATATACATTTTCACGAAGACAATTTTTTGTCCTGCGTGGGAATCGAACACCAGTCCAAATCACGGTCAACTTAGGTACAAGTTGTCGTCTAATGTGCCTGTAATTTCACCGGCCTCCTTACTAACCGAAACACAGTAATACAAATGCACTATTGCTGAAATGGGTAAGGTGGTTCTTCCCTGGACGAAATCTGCACTACGAGCTCTACTACTTCTAACTTGGTCGATGAAGTCTGGTGCTGAACGTACTCAATGAAAACGTAACGAAGCCATTTCTTTATTTATTTATGTACCTATGTACCTCCAACAAAAGATACACGCTAACAGTTAAACATTACAACCCACAGTATGTATAAGGTGGCGTGTTCCTTCAATTAGAGGATGGTCTCCTCAAAGATGCGTGATGAAAAGCACGCAAAGATAGAAATATGCAACCAATCCATCAATACTAATATTATAAAGTGGAAAGATTTGTATGTAAGTATGTTTGTTACCCTCACGCAAAAACGGATATGGATGGAAACTTGGCTCATAGATAGAGCATATCCTGGAATAACATATAGACTTTTTATCCCGGGAAAATGTGATATCCCTCGGGAAAGCGGGCAACACCGCGAGGGACAGCAACAATATTATAAATATGAATGTAAGTTTGTTTATTACGCTTTCACGCGAAACTACTTAACCGATCATCATGAAACTTTGTACACATATTCTTGCAGATATTAGAAATATCATAGGATACTTTTGTACCGGGAAAATGTTACATCCCTCGGGAATGCGGGTGATAATATAAAAACATGAAATAATCAGTCCTCAAAGTTGCTATTATATTGAACAATAAAGTCAAACCATTTATTCAGTTAAGGCATAGAAGGGCGCCTATTAAGGCCATGAACGAAATAAAAAGAAAAGTTAACACTTTTAAAATGATTCCTGGGACATTGTTATTCACTCAAGCCCATCTGATCCCAAACTAAGCAGAGCTTGTATTATGGAAACCAGATAGCTGTTTTACTACATACAATACACATTTTTAAATACATACTTTACAAATGTTTGTCCTGGGAGGGAATTGAATCCACGACTAGCGGCTTGGTAGTCAGGATCGCTAACCACCAAGCAAACTAGCCAGCCCTGATTGTTTACATAAATTAAATAATAACTAAGCAGAGCTTGTACTATGGGAACCAGACAACTGATATACTACTTATATATATTTTCTAAATAAATATTTATATATATATTTAGAAAATATATTATATTCAGAAATAACAGACATCTTCACTGTACATACAAAATATTTGTCCTAGGTGGGAATCGAACCGTCGACCTGCGGCTTGGTAGGGTCGTTAAGTACCACAGTGCCATATATCTATATATTTTATATAAATTATATTATACAGCTACATATAGTATATTGGGCTTAACTTTTTGTGGTTGAGAACGCACGCCTATCCTTAAATGCTTATTCAGGTTTGCCGGTTTTTCAGTGGCTTTCATGTTGAAATTAATGAAAAACTACGTTCATTGTTATTTCAAACAGTTAGTAACGGCAACCACACCCAGTGCTAAATAATTAAAACTGCGATTTATCAAATTATAAGTAATGACGTGATCGGCGCTATATCCGACGTTTTACTTTGATGTTGCAATCAGCTGCGTAATTGGTTTACAAACAAAAAGTTTATCCTGATTCAAGCCGTATTATAAACTTCAAAGGATTATAAAAATTATTGTATAATAATTTACTTTGGCGTGACTTTTAAAATTTAATTAAATAAACTTCATTTATTTCTTCTAAAACTTTTATACTGCGCACAGATGTAGAGTTTACTGAGATTCGAAGCCAAGATAGTGTGCCCAAAATATTAAAAAACAACATGTAAAACTGCCAAGTGCGAGTTGGTCTCGCTCACGAAGGATTCCGTAACACTGTACAAGATTTATCAAAAGTTTTTAACACAATTCAAATATTATTAGTAAATTCTTACTATATTTCGAGTACCTACTAGAACTCTTAGTGCAGAGTTCGTCCGGGGAAGTACTACCACCTTACCCATTTCTGCCGTGTGGTGAAATTACAGGAACATGAGACCTAACAACTTCACGTCTCAGGGTCGACAACGCATTGGCGATGCCCCTAGTGTTGCAAATGTCCATAGGCGGCGGTGACCACTTACCATCAGGTGGACCGTCTGCTTGTTTGTCGGCCAAAGTGGTATCAAAAAACAAAATTTTACCGCCAGCTACAATAATTCTTTGTATTTGTGTGTGAAACAAATCGAAGAGTTCAATCGTGATTTAAATTGTACCTATTCTTCTAGGATGGTTAGGTTTTTCCGCTTTACGGAATAGGTACCTACATCGACGTAAACATACCTTTTAATACATGTTTGTTTACCTTCTGATCCACAATAATAAAACCGCAAAGAGCTGTTCTAGTATACTAGCTAGTTAACTCACATTGCAAAGTATCAGATTCACAGCCTCAGAAAATATATATAACTCTTATATATATAGTACCTGGATGGCCGAGCATTGCTCGGGATTTCTTTACTATCGTGACTTCTATCGTTTTCTCTTTTTTAAAGCACTGTCATATATACCTAGATACGATAATAAAGGGCTCCCAATAACAGTATTTCTCACAAAAGATGTAACTTGAAAACCTTACCTTATAATGACATTGTAGTAGTTTTCATTGCCTAAAAACACGGATAAAAATACGGTTTCCGAAATCCTAATTATATATATATGTTAAAAACAAGAATTGCTCGTCAATAGATAGATAGATAGATTAGATAGATTAGGTAACCTCTTAGCAATATAAATCTGTACTCAATTTAATATTGGACCTCTCTGGTATATCGATTTAGTTAGCATGCAGTTATTATCTTGAAAGTAACTGGCTGTTTGTAGTTTGATAACAAAATTTGTCACGCAGTTTTGTAGTTCTTAAAGTTGCGATTTTGATCATTGCATTTTTTTTTTTATTTTTTTTTTTTTACATTTTCTACGGACTCTTGGTCCGTACTCTTTGAAGATTCAACGATAAATTGTTTTCCGCACTTGCTCAGCTAGTTGTTTGAACTGAGGCTTGTGATTCCTCAATATATAGTGTTACATAAAATCTATTGCTGAATGCATGGATTATAAATAAATAACTTATGATTTTCTTAAATTTAGTTACACTTATTCATCAAAATTTATACATTCTAAATATTAAAGTTTAAGTTATTTCGGCTTCGGATGGTTTGATCATTACATTAAGTAGTAGCAGAATTAGAAGTGCTCTTAGTGCAGAAGGTTATCCGGGGAAGTACTACCAGCAGTCAGGCATAACAGGTTTAAGTTTCAGGCTCGACAGCAATGGTAATGCCCCCGTGATATTGTAAATGTTTAGAAACAAGGATGACCAACAGGTGCATCGCCTGTCAGTTCCTACTTGGTAAAAGTAGGTAAATAACAGACCAATGTAATTACTTTCTTCTTAAATAGTTATTTGTGATCATAACATAATAGCATTGAATTGCATTGAATCGTAATTTGCACCATAATTAACTCATGAATTACTTAGAAGCATAATTAATATTTTCGACCAACGATGATGATTTTTTTTGATGACCGCAAATTATAACTTTGTATTCCATAGTATCATTATGGGATATCACGAAATACAAACTTATTTTTTGAGTCTGTCTAATTTATACTACTTACAAAACATGGTACGGAATCTTAGACACTGTCTGAACCGCACATGACCGGGTTATTTCTTTGAGCGGAAACCTCTGGAGTGTTTTTAATCTCCTTGCTTACAAGTGATTGGGGACAGAGCAGGCCGGCATGATATAGCAGAATGCATTTGTGCCATCTACACGTGAGTTCACTTTAGTTTTTATTTATAATGTTTTTTTACTAATTTATTAATGTTACTGTTGGAAAGTGATCATAAGGCCTAAGATGATGAACATACCAATAGGTGCTTGGTGACAGTTTTTTTTTTCTTAATTGAGGGTGGTATATCAGCCCGTTGGCAAATCTACGGTGGAAAACCGACCTTGAAATATTACCCCCATTTATGGTTACATTCCATGTTTGCCAACCTTAAGCGCAAACATGTCGTATACTAAATAATAAATAGGATGTACATCGAAATATTGTTCTAAATTCATCCAATTGATATGACAAAATCGCCTAATTGATTTTAATTGACCAATTGCTATCGCTTGTGTTTCGTAGATATAAATTTGTTTTATTATAGCACAATATGTTACAGAGAGTATTTTGCAAGATGGATTTCATTCGGCACATTAAAAATGACTTTGATGATTAACGAATTTTTTTTTACAGGTGTGTAAGATGTCAAAAGTATTATTGTTATTTAATTAGTGACAGGAATCTATTAAATGTTTGGCGAGATGAGATTTTTCTGAATAATTATTCCTATTCGCGGAAATATGTTCTTTATACCTTATGTGAAAATTACGACCAGCCTTACCGACATAGATACTAATACAATCGACGCAAACTAATTTGCCCAATTTTTGGTGGCTTTCTAGTCGATCTTTACTATGACAAATCCGTCATAATGAGTTGCTTGTTTTGAAAACTACGCTCACCTCGTTTCTTGACAAGATTTTGGCAACCATTTCGCTAACTGGACCCAAATATGCCAGACTACATATTTAATCAGCTTTTCAGGGGGTGCTGGATATAACAGAGAACGAAATGTGTTTCTTTTGATCAGACCGTAGACCATGTTCCTATTGTAACCTTCTGCCCGAATGTAACATTCTGCTAAATGCAAAATTATAGAAAGTTCTGATGAACTTTATTCCATTTGAAATTGTATAGTTTTCAATATATTATAACACTATACATTAACATTACGATATTATGAAAAATACAAAAGCACTTAAAATTACATTAGTTACTATATTAACTACACTAATAAAACAAAATCGAAAATATAAATAAAATAAAAGGTCCTCTAAATGCTCCATGGCATCCATGATACTAGCGGCGTTGCCCCGTTGGATGATTAAGCTTAGTCTCTGGGCAAAAAAGTCCCTGGCTCTCAAATCGTCAGAGACTTCCTTTTTGTAATTAACCCGAGGAAGTGGTTCTAACATTAATCTATGGACATGACTACGAAACACCGTTAATTTATGCTGTAAGGGATCACAAGATATTCGGAATGGTATTATCTGCTCTCATTCAGCCAATACAAACTTCGTTAGAAGCGACGCAATGAGTCCTCGGAAAGTGGACCTCTCACGTAAATACGTAGTTAGCGAATGTAATAGTGCACAGGGGCGATGAAACATCGTTGAGCTAGCGTCATTTACCTCACAGAATGATGTGCCTAATTTTATGATCAACGTCGTAGGTTGATTGAGTCCGCTTAACAACAAAACCGGTATCCATATGACCCGCCATCTGTTAATACGAAATTTATTCTATAACCAAAGTTGAGTTGAACCTGATGATCTTATTTCGCTCAATATGGCTGCTGGACCCCACAATTTAATATCAGTACCTGGATGACCGAGCTTTCCTCGGTATTTTTTTTTGGTAATTTTCTGAAAATGAATCCTAGCTAGATCGATTTAACTCCCCCGAAAGCATACTAAATTTCATGAAAATCGTTGGAGACGTTTCCGAGATCTTATGTGTATGTACAAGAATTGCTCGTTTAAAGGTATTAGATTAATGTACCTACAAGTTAAAGTCTTCCACACATTACACTATACTACCGGCACGCTATGATGGCCGTTTTGACGTTTCAGAATGTCATAGAAAAATAAACTGTATTGCATTGGAATAAGATTGATTTCCATCATCATACAATTAGCTGTCGGATCTATAGATGCACCTTATGTGGAATAAAGGTTATTTTTCTTTGTCATTGTTAAACGTCAAAACGGTAATCATAGCGTGCCGTAAGTTTAATTATAGTGTATTAAATCCCTGAAATCTTACTATTATAAATGTATATATAATATTATAAATGTGAAAGTTTCCATCCATTCCATCCATTCCATCCATCCAGGATGGGTCTTTGTTACATAATCACGCCCAATCTGCCCAACGGATCTGGATGAAATTTAACCCAGGGATTTCTTATAATCTGGAATAGCACATAGGCTACGATCGGATTTTTTTAATTAAGTCATGCTCACTTAAATGCCTTTGCTTGCGGCGGCGTTGTGTGACGGGTCGCTCACTTCCCTACAGTATGGCGAGGAGGGCGATGGCTGCCACATGCGTTATGCTTGTGAACAGGTCCTGCTTGTGGGGGCTGGTCAGCTTTAGTGTGTTTGTATTTTTTATTATTAGATATTCGTATTAATATTGTTTAATAATTCTTCACGTCTGCGATAACACACAGGTTTTGTCAGTGATACTAAATAAATATGTTGTAATAAATCTAAGATCGTTTTTAAAAAGAGTGATTGCTGAGTTTATTGCCGGCTCTTCTCAGTAAAAATCAACCTTCCGATCCGGTATTAGAGTCTGACTATTCATAAGTGCTTGTAAAGGCCAATTTGAATTTATCCCGGGACTATGTTACATCTCTCGGGAACGCGGATGAAGCTGCGAGGAACAGCTAGTATTAGATATAATATTATATTCGATAGGTCTTTAAGGTTTCGCACGACTTCAAACGTTACAAATCACTTGAAGGTTAAGTGTAAAATATTTTAATGACACTAACATAGTTTCAAATAGCCTCCTAAAATTATGCTGTGATATTGTAGTCTTTATTATTACTCGGTATACTAATCCTAGTCAAAGTTTAAAAGCAGAATTGATTTTGTGTGTATGTCTTGCCATAACTAATAGAAATGAAATTTGCCAAGCATATTACTTATCTATGGCATGAGAAAAGACATAAGGATTTTCTATGCAAGGAAAATATTAGATCTCTCAAAGTTAGTCCTACTTCAAAAGCGAATATTTCCGAGGACGCATACATCGATAGATGTTAGATACGTTGTCATGCAAAACTACAAAGTTGGTACTTTTTTTTTTGTTTTTTTTTAGTGTATAGATAGTTTTTAACCCGGATTAACATAGGGAATGTACTTTATATCCGGCAAAAATTTAAGATCCTCGGAAACGTGAGTGAAGCCGCGGTGGAAAGCTAATTACCAATGTACTCGTATGTGTCAAAGTTTGAAGAAAAATTCTCAAAAACGTGTATTTTTCTTTCTGTAATCTGCCTGTATCATTCTTCAGATTAGATAATACAACGAGGACTAGTAAATAGGTATAATTTAAAAAAAAGATAGAATTAATTGCATTTATATTATGGTTATTCTTCTTTCTCATACGCGATAATCATAAAATAAATACAAACATTGACACACATTATGTGTACCACTGTGCCTGTATACTTGTTTAATAATTAAGTGTAAATTGTAAACGTAATGTTATTATGTCAGAACGATGAGAAATAGGCGGTACTTTTGTTTGAAAGTGATCTCTCTGCAATACCAGGGTGATTGGCAAAATGTTGACTACCTACCATTAGAATATTTTTTATAGTTACTTACTATATCCTTTCCTAATATTATAAGGTTGAAAATTAGTGAGGATAATAAATAATAAATATCCTGGGACATTCTTTATACGCGGCCATCTGGTCCCAAACTAAGCAGAGCTTGTACTATGGAAACCATGTAACCGATATACTAATTTTTAATTTCCAAAACATACTTATATCAATATTTACATGGTGGATGTATATTATTCTTTCACGTAAAAAGACTGAACGGATTTCGATAAAACTTGGCACATAGATAGTTTGTAATTTGGATAAACACAAAGGATACTTTTCATCCCTGGAAAATCTTACATCTGTCAGGAACGGAGGTGAAACCGCGAGGGTTAATCGATACTAATATTATAAAGAGGAAAGATTTGTATGTTTGTTACTCTTTTTCACAAAAACTACTTAACGGATATGGATGAAACTTGGCACATAGATAGAACATATCCTGGAATAACATATAGGCTACTTTTTATCCGCGCAAAATGTGATATCCTTCGGGAACGCGGGTAAAACCGCGGGGGACAACTAGTAAAAAATAAAAACCAAATAAGTAGTCACGTCTTTTCTTCAAGAATCTTATTGAAACAGTAATGAAGACCTGCTAGGCGACCGTGTGATGCTCTCGGATTCAAAGTTGAGGTGGATTTGCTACTAGATTTTCCGTAGGGTTATTCCTATTTCATTCACTCACTTACGCATAGAGAGCGATAACAATAGTATGGCCGTCAATGTATCCGCAAATTGACTTCGATTTCGATTGCGAGAATATTATACACCTAAAATACAGGACGAGTGTCTGATGGAGTCATTGTGTTGATGACTGGGACGTCTCGAGAATGAGCTCAGCAACATTGGCAAATGGTGAGGTCAAAGGTGTTGATAGCCCAGGGCAAAAAGTTCTACGAATTACTTATCCTCAACTGGCAACCCATTTTAGAGGCGCCAGAACACATAGATCAAGTCTATTGAGTCTTTAGGCGTGGAATTTTACTCAGGCATATGTATATAGGAATTATTTGACAGACTTAACGGCAAAAAAAAATATTTATTTATTAGACAGGTAATTGATAAATGCCTAATACCCTGTTGATCTCTGCTAGTTCTTCTCTTGTGAGGTATTTGTCGAGGTGGTTATTAAATAATTAACTTTTTGGGCTGTAACAACGTCTTTTGGGAGCTTATTCCACGCTTTAACCTCTCTGTTGTTTAGGAAATATTTATTTTGTGAGCCTGTGTAACCTGATCCCAAGTTAAGCAGAGTATACTGCTTGTAGTATAGCTACCAGGTAACTGATATACTACATATACATACGTATACAACTTTTTTAAATACATACTTATATACTAGATATTTACACCCAGACACAGAACAAACAGACATGTTCATTCACACAAATGTTTATCCTGGGTGGGAATCGATCCCACGACCTTCGGTTTGGCAGTCAGGGTCTCTAACCACCAAGCCAACTGGCCTGTCAAATATAATAAATATCCGAGGACATTCTTTTACACACGGCCATCTGATCCCAAACTAAGCAGAGCTTGTACTATGGGAACCAGATAACTACATATACTAATATTTTTTTTCAAAATATTATATATTATAATAGACTTTGGAAGTCATGTAAGTCAAATAATTGAACAAATAACACAAAAGTACATGTGCTCTTCATTTCACGTCAAGGTGACTGATACTTAAAATACTGTACCGTACTTACATAATGATCATGCATTACTTACATACTTAATTATATAACTGGTACATAGTCCCGTTTTGGTGTCTATGTGTCATTGTTACATTGTATTCATAATTATATGGTGTCATTTGACAGTTTGCTATGCAGCCTCCTTATTCAGCTACATTCTTCAATTCATTCAATAGCTTATTCATCGGCGAGCCGCTTCACGGAGGCCTCGGAGAGTCTATCTCTCACGTCATTAGTAGTATTAGCGTAGTTAGCTAAAGAAACAGAGTACGGAGGCCACGACCAAACATCCTCGAGTTAGTGTCATTTTCCTTACAGAATCGAGCCCCTGATATCAAAATTAATTAATCAATTTTAAATTTGGAGATATCGACAATCCATTAGTTAGACAATGCGCTATCGTACGATATTGTATCATAGCTGATTTGAGTTTATCATTGAGGAAAAAGTAAGCTGAACTTTGATAAGTATACCATTTAGGTTTATTTTTAATTGACGCGCTGCCAACGACACACGACGATCTTGAGATGTATGGGGGTAAAGACGAACGAAAGTTTAAGTTTTTTAAATTTAGTTTAGTTTTGTTACTCTATACTCAAACTCGATAAATGATCGATAGTAGCTTCAGTAACTTTAAATTTGACCTTCATATTTAGGCCTCGCGGAGGGACTGGATAATTGTCTGAATTTGAATTCGACGCTAATTCACCGTACGACTATTATCTGTCTCTCTCTGTCTCATAGACTCCGCAAAAAGAAAAGTTGTCCACTAGCTGCGTATGCGCCTGACTGATCACTCAGCCGTTTTTGGATTTGTGAGTATGACTTCAGGGAATTGCTACTCACAAACTACCCTGGTAGTTTGAAGTATGAGAATATCGCTACGTTTGCTGTTAGGTAGGAACACCTCGCGGTATGGGCTTTGCCTTATAAGGCCTTTTGGTAATAAATAATAATAATGTAAGAGTGATAATAATGTTCACAAAAAAATCTTAGTCCATTGTTGAAAACCATATCTTAATTTTTTTTCCATGTTTTTCCTGTAAATGTCAAATAACTAATTGGTACGTCTCATTATTTTACCCAATTAAAAAAATTAAAGAAACTGTTAACTACAATATAAATTATATTCTGGAATGTTATTCACACTTTAGTTAGTTAAGGAAAGTTGTTTAACTAAACATATTAAAAATGGGAAAAAAATTTAAACTTTTAGGAAGGTTCTATTCACCCAAATAAAGTTTAACCCTAATATATGTTATCCCTACTAATATTATGAATTTGAATGTAAGTTTGTTTGTTACACCTTCACGCGAAAACTACTTAACCGATCATCATGATACTTTGTACACATATTCTTGGAGGTATTAGAAGTAACATAGGATACTTTTTGTGCCGGGAAAATGTTACATCCCTCGGGAACACCGGTGAAACCTCGGGGGACAGCTAGGAGAAAATAGTTTATAATTAACATTATTTAAAACCCATTTACTTTTGATAGGTAGGTATTTTATTTATGATCACGGTTGCTAACTACATAAATTGAAATAATTATTTATTTATTTTACGCGGTTTATCTTAAATACCTATTTATGGTAAATTAAATGAAATCTAATAATGTTATAGGGCTGTATCTATACCCCGCATATATCAGCAAGTACATTTAATAAATCTACTTGGATTGGTCACTCAAGTACTTCTTAAAACGAGGCTAGCTGCCCCCTTATTCAGCTAATACAAACTTCGTCGGCGAGCCTCTTCACGGAGGCCTCAGAGAGCTTATCTCTCACGTGACTAGTAATACTAGCGTAGTAAGCGAAAGAGACAGAGCACGGAGGCCGCGACGAAACATCCTCGAGTTAGTGTCATTTTCCTTACAGAATCGAGCCCCTGATGCATAATCGTATCAATCGCGCTGTCAAAAATGTAAAATAAAATATTGAGATAAAGAAATTGTCGTACACCTAGGGTTCCCAACCATAGCAACTGTTAAAAACAGTATTATAGTTTATCGTTCGTTAATTCTCTTTACTATTCTATAAAAAAAAGTATACAAAATGCAGTTTTATGTCCGCTAAGTGGAGAGCATTACGAATGTTTAAAAAAATTCATAAATTGTGCAAGAAGCTCAAAAAAAGATGGTCTTAATACGTAAAAAAAATCGTGTTTTCTTTTATTCATTTACTATCTACTGTTCATTTTATTTCTCCGATTTTAATATACTTCATTACTCGTACAAGAAGTTGGGAACTGTACGTACACCTAAAGCGGGAATGATTTTATTTGCTCATATATATTATCCCTACATAGTATAAAACAAAGTCGCTTTCTCTGTCCCTATATCCCTATGTATGCTTAAATTTTTAAAACTGCGCAACGGATTTTGATGCGGTTTTTTTTGATAGAGAGTGATTGAAGAGGAAGGTTTATATGTATTAGTATCTACATTGCCCCTGAGCGAAGCCGGGGCGGGTCGCTAGTATGGTACAATGTAGGTTTTCCAAACAGGTTAACTGAAGAAGATTTTTCAATCCAGGATCCGTTTGCAAAATAATACGCTTTAAATTGGTAATCTATATTGAAGACAGTGAGACTAATTTCATGTATTATTGCTATTACACAATCTATGTACAGCTCAATAGCTTTATTTTAGTATATTAGGTACTAAAAACATTTCTGTTACCGATCAAAGTTTAATTTACTAACAAAAGTGCCTAAACATTGTAAATGCTTATTGTCTTATACAATGTGTCGATATTAGATGTACGTAAGAATATTAATTTACAAGGACGAAGTGTGTTTCCAAACAAATATTTGCATGATTGTATGGCGTACGACATTATCCATTGATTTGTAACACGTGTAGGTATAAGTTAATGAATTTCAATACACAAAGGTTAGGTAGGTTGTACCAAATTTAGAACAACATATTGTTATTTAATTTCTAATAATTATTATAATGATTATACTAAACTAGCTGTCGCTCGCGGTTGCACCCGCGTTCCGGTGGTCTGTAATACGCGAACAGTCAAACGCGCGCAGTTAAAATAGTTGTAATTCTATAAAATTCTTACATTTTCTCATTACATGTAATATATATAAAAACCTTCCTCTTAAATCACTCTTTCTATTTAAAAAAAACCGCATCAAAATCCGTTGCGTAGTTTTAAAGATACACACACATAGGGACAGACCGACAGTGAGAAACGACATTGTTTCATTCAGTGGAGTGTAAATTTACAATGATTTGTACCTTATTAATATTATAAAGGTCAATGTGAGTTTGTTTGTAATTTAATCGTGATGAAACTTAGTAATTATATAGTCTATGATATGGAGAGGGCCATTTTATCTCAAGAATGAGGGAAGCCCGCATGCGGTTGCTAGTCACTTAATATTCCACGACTTGCGTATTATATTGAACAATAGGTAAGATAAATACTAATTTATAAAAACGACAGTGTTAGTTTGTTTGTCATTCCTATTGACAGAGCAACAGATCGACAATTTGTAGTTTGATACCCGGCCTGCTATGCCACAGGTTGTTGGCTCGATTCCAACTCAGGACAAAAAAATGTGTCAATATTTATATATTGTTTACTATCTGTCCCTGCGGTTTCATCCGCGTTCCCTCGGGATGTAACATTTTCCCGGCACAAAAAGTATCCTATATTACTTCTAATACCTTCAAGAATTTGTGTACAAAGTTTCATAATGATCGGTTAAGTAGTTTTCGCATGACCGCGTAACAAACAAACTTACACTCACATTTATAATATTAGAAGAGATGAGTAGAAAATGAAGGGTAGGCATTTGTAAAAAGCAAAGGTTACTAACGGATCGTATCTGTAACGTTTTCACGACATCGTATACTTCGTATCATGGAAACGCGAGCAAAACCGGGGGATTAATATTGTTTTATGAATGTCTAGTTAATTTATGTACCAATGCCCTTTACCCTTTCCCAGAATAGCAAAGCCAATGCTAATTGGGTAGGTATAAGGTAAAAAAACGTAGATTAGAGAGGTTTATCGTTAATTCCCATACCTAATTATAATAATGAAGTAATATCCGTTAATAACATTTGCTTTTTTCAAATGCCTACCCTTCATATTCTGCTAATAATCCCTACTAATATTATAAATGTGAATGTAAGTTTGTTTGTTTCGCGTTCACGCGAAAACTACTAAACTGATCATCATGAAACTTTGTTCTCA
The DNA here is from genome assembly GCA_907165245.1 of Habrosyne pyritoides. NCBI lineage: Eukaryota > Metazoa > Arthropoda > Insecta > Lepidoptera > Drepanidae > Habrosyne > Habrosyne pyritoides. The sequence continues at coordinate 4,160,013 of OU015592.1, forward strand.
TATTCTGGAAGGTATTAGAAGTAACATAGGATACTTTTTGTGCCGGGAAAATGTTACATCTCGGGAACGCGGTTAAAACCGCGGGGGACAGCTGGTAATATTATAAATGCGAAAGTTTGTACGTATGGATGTTTGTTACTCTTTTACGCAAAAACTAACTAACGGATTTAGATGCAACTTGGTACATATATAAAGCCTATATTGAAATAGCATATAGGCTACTTTTTATCCCGGGAAAATGTGACATCCCTCGGGAACGCGGGTAAAACCGCGGAGGACAGCTAGTTATCTATTTAGGTATTATTCTATACTTACTACATCAATACTTAAAAGCATAAATGCGAAAAAAACTCTTTTTTATTGTTTGTTCCCTAAAAGTGCCCAAATAAGGGATTAAAACTATGGAAAGGTTTGATAATGTTTGCAGTTTCCTTCATACAATTTGTATGTATAGTTTTTGAGATAATTAAAAATATAAGAAAATGTTCCCGCGCTTATATCCCTCAGGAATGCGAGTGGAACAGTGAGGGACAACTAGTATTTGATAAAATATATACCTACATTAGAAAAGTCGATAAGGAATAACGCTATTTATACCATTTTAGGTCATTCAAACTTTCACCTTACAGCAGGAAACAACAGAAGCAAATTTTGACCATTGTCATATACTATTTTAGATCTTTTAGAAATCAAATTACATAGTAGTTGAGACCTAGTATTTGACACGGAAAATAATTTAATCAAGCATTAGTTATCAGATGCATACAATTATAATTGCTAATAAATGCACAAGTATTATTATGAATAGAAAAAATATAACCAAATATACCTTACCGGTTACTGCAGTACGTCAATTGCTACTCGATTTTTTAAATACACAACTTTCAAAACAATTCACTTGGATATTACCTATACAGTTAAATATATTTAACTGGCTTATTAAAGTAGCACTAAGGGCGTAACGTGTTCCTTCCTTTATCTATTATTCATAAGCCGAATTACCGATATCGATTTCAAAACAATTTGTTTACTTCTCAGTTCACTTCAGTTTTCAGTTAACTGAAATCTTACGTGTAAACGTGGGCGCGTCGCTTTCACTAAAATATCTTGAGATGTATACTCGGCAGCCAGTTATCAGTCTAGCGTAACTCTGATAACACAACTGTAAAGTTATTGTACGTATTTTATTTTCTGTCAACAAAATCTACGCGACGAAACAAATCAAGTTTTAAAATATCACCAAAGATCGATGGAACTCATCACTCAATGTCAATTTTTATTTATGGAACACACGCGAAACGATCGATATTTAAAACGATGTAAATTCAAATTGATGCACGTCGTGTTCCTTTTGTTATCGCAACTAAACTAACGTACCTATAAGAGCCGTAATAATTTTACACTCGCACGTCCGTAATCTTAATAACCCGGTACAATAGTAACAGCAAAAATAGTGCCGCCAAAACCGGTATTATTGTGAGTGTCTTTATATGTTCAGATGTTTTACATGTATTATTGTTCGTTGCGTAATGCGACCGAGAAGCGATGGTTGGTCCTTTCGCTTCGACATCGACACTACCGGTATGCGGCGCCGACGAAAGACTCGTTCGATTTATTTTTGTCTGGGATATAGGAGCACTATAGTCGGTAGAACACAGGCTCGAAGCGTTCTGTGCTCGGTGAAGCGCGATGAAACAATTTTGATACGTGTCACAGCTGTCAAACGTTCTGTCAAATAGAGTTTGATTTTTTTTAAGTATTTTTTTTTTGTATCTTATTTTTTTGTGCAATACGTCTCAAGATTGATAGACAAGGATAGCCATAAACATTTAAGATAAATATTATTGGTAATAAAAATATTATGCTCTAAAATAAGATAAAATTAAGACTAAGATTAAATAATCTTTTCTGCTCTAAGAATGATTCCATCGACGAATTTAAGCAGTATTTAAACCTTCACTTGTTATTACAAAGTATTTTTACCATTAAAATGTTTGAATAGCGTATAATTGCATAGATTTGCCATTAATTAAGTCTGATTAAGTATAATGTAATAAATTTACCAGATAATCGTCCGAAATTAATGTTGTTTTAATAAAACAATAGCATTTTAATCAATATTATTGCTTGATTTTAAATAATTTGTTTGATTAAAAAAAAATATTTTTTAGTAATGTATTGTTTCAATTCTTGTGACAAATACATGGTAATAAAGGACGAAGTCATAAGGAAGTAAAATTTAATAATAATAAGGGCGTCATACAATTCTCATAATCGACTTTCCTACTCGATTGAATATCCCATCACATCGTTCTTATTCATGTTATTTCAATCGGGTGGTGAACTAAGCTTTTCTTGAATAATTTTATGTTATTCTTTCTTTTAAGGAACACTTTCGCGCGACTCAATAAAAAATCGATATTAAAATTAGGGAAAGTGTTTTGTTATAGAAAAATACATCCTATACGAATTACTTCAGAGGCTAATGTTCTCTTCCACGTCGGGTAGCCTTTTAATCCGCTCGAGTTTTACCACTGGCAGCTGCACCAGCTGTCTTAAACGAGACGTAGGTATTTAAATTTATGCGCTTGAACAGATTTATATAGACACGCCTACATTTCACATTCTAACAGCTGTTTTCAATAACACACATTTGATATTTACAGGCATAACCTCAGTGCGAGTTACGTTCATATTTTAAGATAGTTTTAGGTCAACGACACTATAATATTTTTCACATCCTAAATAGACGTAAGAAATAATGTGTAAATAAATACGAGCGTTGTAAAATAAATATATTATGAATTTTTATTTCTAATTACTATGCCCCCTTATAAAATGAATTTCGAATAATGAGAAGTAAGCGGTTGGAAATGTACTTGGTCACTGATTACTAATAAAGTACTTGGCCATGGAATCGACACCCATTTGTGTATCGAGTCGATATTTATAGTATTAATTATCCGTGTGATAACAAGCGTATTTTACGACCTTAGTACACAGTGGAGCTGATTGTTTGCCCAAAATTATTGCACTGAAACTATTATGGACTAATCTGGAAATTTCCTCTCAATCATTAACTATGTAGATAACGTCTGACCGAATAGAAAAATAAATCTTTTTTTCTGGCTCAAAAATAATTTTAAACCAACTCAAAATTAATTTGATTTCAAGATATATTTTTTTTAAATAAAATTATAAAATATCTCGTATTTTTTTATCAAGTATCAAAGAGTACTGGGCGCATAAAAGGTGATAATAAGACAAACAAAAGAGGCCTTACAAGGCTGAATATACAAGGTTGTCGCGTTACAAATACAATAGTGTAAAAAATCAAAGTAGGTATGCAAATAGTCGATCCGTCATTCATCCAAAGTATCATCTGTCAGTCAGTTTTATTGGATATCGATGTTATTATTTTTTTTTCGTAGGTTAGTCAAGCACTAGCTAGCGTAGAAGCCAGACTATAGACTATGCATAGATACCATTTTTTTTTATTTGATTTATTGCACAAAAAGAAAATACCTACATATTATTTATATTAAAATATGACCAAAACCAAGCTTAATAAGGAAAAAAAGCCTCTGAACCAGCAAGTTCTGTGAGCACACTAAATTCTTATTTTTTCTTTAAAGATAAGGCATACCTACTTATGCATCTTTTCATGTGTTGTAAAAAATGCAATAAAACCTAGAGACATTAGCACACATGATTCTTGAATAGGCAGAACCTGTACTACTGTTTGTACCAGATAAGTACATTAGGTGTATATTTTTTTATAATCTCATACATTTTGATACAGAACAAACAGACGAATTCATCTATACAAATGATTGTCCTTAATGGAAATCGAATTCACGATGCGACGCGTTATTGTCAGGGTATATTACTACCATGCGGACCGTTACCCTACAACAAGAAATAATTATCGTGATGATACTTTATATTAGGCCGCTCATCACTACATAGTATAAAACAAAGTCGCTTTCTCTGTCCCTATATCCCTATGTATGCTTAAATCTTTAAAACTACACAACGGATTTTGATGCTGTTTTTAATAGATATAGTGATTGAAGAGGAAGGTTTTTATGTATAATACATGTGACATCCCATGGGAACGCGGGTAAAACCGCGCGGGACAGCTAGTTATAAGCTAAATAAGTTCCCAGTATACATATATTGTTTTCTAAGTTATTTTAAGTTTTATTAAATAAAAAATGTGCCCTGTCATAAATTTTATTATATACGTCAATAGATTCGTACCATATGAACCCACCGGCACTAGACCAACAAACAATGACCTTTATTTTTCTAAGAGTAAGTTTTCGTTTAAGACATTGCCTAGGAGCTGAACTAGATGGACTCAAGTCCGCTAGCCAAAGGCACGAGTGCTTACGATTATTTATCGTAGAGTATCCATTTTTCGAATAGAAGCGTTGAAACATTCTGACGGATATTATTTAAATGTAATAAAAACAAAACACACATCAAAATACCAGAAAAATAGAATTTCATGTTTTTAATATGTTCACGGTCACGAAAAAGATAAAATTTTGATAAAAGCAAAACACTAATTAATTAATAAATTAATAAAATAATTTTACCAAATTCGAAATAGAATTTTTTATTTTTAATGTGTCCATGCTGACGAAGATGATTGATATGTGATTAAAACAAAACACTAATCAATAAAACAATGGCAGAATTCGAAAATAGAATTTCATATTTTTAATGAGTCCAATGTCCATGGTCACGAAAAAGATAAAAGCAAAACAGTAATCAATGAAACAATTGCCAAATTCGAAAATAGAATTTCATATTTTTAATGTGACCATGGTGATTAAAAAGATTTAATTTGATAAAAGAAAAACACAAATCAATAAAACAATGGCAGAATTCGAAAATAGAATTCCATGTTTTTAAAGTCAAATTAATTTGAAATTAGAATTCCCCACCAAACCATAGATAAACGATATTCAAAACAGTCAGTACTATAACGGGAACTTCATAGCTCTAGATATTAAGCTTAAACTGAATGTGAATAAAATGGGCCAGCTCCATAACATATGTATGAAAGTTTACGAGGAATGGTAGGTAATATACCTAATGACGGTCACGCGAATTGACCCTAGGTCAGGTAATGGGGTTAAATACAAATAGGTTAGGTTAGATGCCTATCGCTTACACGAATGGCCTTAGTCATTCGCTTTCTGTAAAACTAGTTATTGTAGTTTAAGCCACTTCTCAACGCAACGGAACCTCAATTGGCGTATCTCGCTCATGTCTGGTATCCAATTGGAGACGGTTTTTTTTTGAAGGGACGAATGTGTTAGCCTCTGATGACTTTTACTCCCTAACACGAACAAAAGGAGATGGGTAAAGAAGAGATGCGTTTTTATTCAAATAACAGCTCACTGCAGGCTGCTTTGGTGTTTAATTGGCATCAGTGTGTAGTTGTTTGTAGAAGCATTAGTTTAGTTTGCGTTGCGCTAAAGTTACTCCATATGAGAAAACATTAATCCTCATTTTCCAAGGCTTCGACTCGAGAAACGTTACAAATATATTATTATAGTTCAACAATGTTTCGCCGCGGTTCAAAAATATCATTCAAAATTCAAAACCATTCATTCAGTGTAGGCCCTCGGAAGGCGCTTACGAAGGTCAAATTTAAAGTTACTGAAGCTACAACCGGTTCGGAAGTGAGCTTTCAACTGAGAAGAACCGGCAAGAAACTTAGCAAGGTCTCTTAACTCTGTCTCTTTTGTTAACTACGTAATCACGTGAGAGGTAAGATTTCCAAGGCCTTGCTTCCCCGGTTCTTATTTTTCTTACTAAGTCCCTTATTTTACTGACAACGGTATACCATACCGTTGTTCACCAGAAAATGTGGATTTTACTGTTGTATTTAGGACTTTGGGAGCGAAGTAAAAATTCTATAGATATTAATAATTTTCGTAATGTACAGTGCATTTTGCATTACATCGATTTGATAACGTGTCAACTCAATAACTAACCTTGGGTCGAGTCGAGTGGAAATAATGACCTGTGATATTGATATCAATATCTTGGCTGCAAATCTTTGAAATCACGTTTAAAATTTAATATATTACGCTTAGTATCCGGTTGTCAAATTGAAACAGTTCATTTAATAAGCTCCGCTAATATATATCGTGGAACATTTTTTTTATTCACGTTATGTATGCAATGTAAAAAATAGTATATGTATGTTCCTTGTTGTTTTATTGTAGGTATTTATACTTTGTACCTTCTATTTTTTTAATATAAACTATATTTATTAATTTTTATTATAATAAACTAATTTTATTTATTTTAGTTACATAAATAAAAGATAAAAAGTTTGTTCCTAACGGTAGGTTGATGACATTTTCCAAGTGTCAGGAAACGACTGCACAAATTGGACAACAGGGATATGTAAAGAACGCTGGAGGAAGCCTGTACCTAATAAGGAGTCTAATGAAAGAAGACTAACCATAGTAACAATAAACAGCAAATTTAACAACAACTTTTGAAATTGAACTTTGAAATATCGAATTTTAATTATATTAATATTTACATCCGAGTAGTAGAGCTCTTAGTGCAGAGTTCGTCCGGGGAAGTACTACCTTACCCATTTCTGCTGTGAAGCAGTAGTACACTTGTATTTACTGTGTTTCGGTTAGAAAGGTAAGGGGGCCGGTGAAATTACAGGCACATGAGACTTAACAACTTCACGTCTCAGGGTCGACAACGCATTGGTGATGCCCCTAGTGTTGCAAATATCCATAGGCGGTGTTGACCACTTTCCATCAGGTGAGACGGTTCAACTGATGGACGCTTGTTGGTCGGCCCATGTGGTATAAAAAAAAGTTAATTGTATTTTGATGCCGATGTACCTTATCAAAACCACATAGGGTACATTTTTGCAGTCAGGGTTTCTAATGACTGTGAAACCGCTACGCCCTTCGATCTACATAGCGTTTTCAACCTGTACTACAATTTGTTCTAATAATAGATACATCTGTTTTATGTTACTAGACACTTATAAAAATAAATATAACACATTTTCATTGAAGTCCAGCCGCGCCCACGTCTTCGTACGCGTCATTACTTTAAATTAAGGATTTTTTTTTCCGGAGCCGATTTTGATGAATTAATTCCCCAAGCTCCAGTTTCCAATGCAAACAAATCGCTTACAAAATTTGTATTGATTTTGGGGATTAGCGTTTTACAGATAGAAAGATAGCGAATGTTTTCAAAAATTGTATTTTTGTATTCTGTTACACACACATATTTTGAGAAATATTTTCAATGTTCAGAGACAACGGTTCTACAGCATAGAAGAAGGTGTATTTTGTCTAGATTATTTAAGATCACTTTCATTGAACACCAGGAGTTAAGTTTCCTTAGATGTTGTCTAATGATTTTGATTCATCATCATCAAAATTGAATTCTGGAGACCTAGAACACCACTGGAGCAATATTGGTGAATGAAATTATATTCTCGAACTTCAATGATAAACCTAATGTAATTCACTAAAATTCTCAAAAATATTTATCATATTTTCTTCGTTTTACTCTGTTTACCTATCCTACATAGATACATTTTTTAGTTTATGACGAAAAATAATACAGGCAACTAATAACTCCTTAATCTTTATTTAAAATTAAAAAGTATATCCCTGTCAATGTAATTTCTATAAGCACCCTAATTATTCCAACAAAAGACGCGTCGGTTCACCGTAACCACGTACCGCATTGCCCACAATAATGACTCGACTTCTAAGAAATTATAGATTCACTTTCGATTGTTGGCGTCGCCCTGTCTGTCGATTTTATTGTACAAAAAACTATTACACCTTGTTCTATGGTGAAAGTGAAGCGGGTTAAGAGGTCACGTACATTCTGTTTGATGTTTTAAATGCGTTTCAAAATTAGTTTTGATCCATTAACGGTTCGGTTTTTGACGTTTTGTTACCTGTCAATAACACCTGTCAGCTAATCACATGTTAAACAATTTCAAATAACTTCAAGATGAGTAGGTATGTTACTCACCTTGAATAGTGTGTGGTTATTAGACAACTGTCAAATTAACGTTTGTTAAATACAAATCTATAATTTATGGTCTGACTAAAGTGTTCAGAGCTGTTTTGAGATGTGTTGTTCCATAATATAAAGCCAAACAATTTGAGAAGAATAAAATTAGTGTACTTAAAAATTCCACTATGGTGATAATATTTATTGGAATAGAACAAAGCGTTTCACTTACAGCTGTGTTAATACTTGAAACAATATTAATAGTACCTATAGGTACACTGGAACATAAATACTTTGACAAGGACATCATAATCAAATAAAGAAAACTATAATGTTAAATATGTTTATCAATATCCCCAATATTACGATCCAATAGGAATTCAGCCTAGAGGACCTGTTGATACAAAGGCTATTTTACATTGTAAAATACCCGATACTTATTGAAGAGTAAGTAGTAGGTAGACATTTTATGATGTAAATTCAATTAGTGAAGTTTTAAAAGGAGTTGAAGAAGGATGTCTTCATTGAGTCTTAAAATAATGTGGATATGGTATATTTTAATATCTTTGCCTTACGGCGGCAACTAGAACTACACACATGTGGCCCAGGCAACAGATGTTGAAGGCTACTCTTCTGATGATTGGTCAAACAGAGCCCTGACCGATGGGAGAGGATATTGCTGATAATGCTAATAAAAAACTATGAAAATCAGTTCAGAAGATAGGCCAGTGAAATAAAGACCCTATTGACAAGCAAAAAAACTATAATTTAGAAGTATCCCAAACACACCACAGCACTAACAAGCCAGCCCAACATTCCACAAACTGCGTGACCCCAACCAATTACACAAACAACTAATGAGAGACAGTAATTTACAAAATGACATTCCGACTTCGAAGTCTCGATACATGTCATTAATGTCATTTGTGAACAAAATTACGAAGTAATTGGCTGCCTCGGGCTTTGAAGACTAGACGCTTATGGTGGTGCGGCTAATGATGAAATGCATGCGCGTATTCATATGCCTACATAGGTTTTAGGTAGTACAGTATGATTCGAACAAGAAGGATGGTGGAATCTGCTATGATGTTTTCAGAGTAATGCAAAACCTAACCACCTGCTGTAATATACTGCAATGAACCTCGATGATGAATTCACACAATGACTATTCCCTGTCTCGCTCGTGACTCCGCAATTAGACGAGAGGTCTGCCATCCACGTGTTAAGCCGGCGAGTTTTGGGTTGTGAATAGCACGGCTGATTTCAATCCCTTCATATTTAGAATGAGATTATAGAGGAAACACTTGTTGGTTTAAAAATACATGTTATCATCGAGAATATAATGATATATGGTGTGGTAGGTATTGGAGTTAGTTATGAAGGTTGCAAAAATTAATAATTAATTAACAGTTAATTACACAAAAAACACAGTTAATTATTTCGTGGTAATGTAAGATATAAAATATACCTAGTCAGTGATATTCATTTCAATAGAAACTGTATTAATATAATAGATTAAGATTTTTTTTCGGCTTACGCGTGATAAACCTGAAGTATGGAAAACACTTATGTCAGACGGGTTATAAAAATATGATAATGATACACATATTTCTGAAAATTAATATATGATAACAGTAACTAGAAATATTTGTGTGTCGGTGTTGCGTGATTGATTAATAAAAATAAAATCGTTACATTATGTAACAATTACATAATAATTGTTTTAAATGGTATATACTGTTAGATGGTTAAATAAAATAGTTCCTACATCAATTATATATAGGTACCAAACATCATTTGAGATAAATAACATATAGTAACAGGAATGTCGTCGGTTTATAAATGGTGTATAATTTAGCGGTGAACGTCAACGGATCGCTCCGAGGGGTAATTTTGCATGTGATTACGTGCCGAATGCAGCGCACGCGCATTGGTCGAGTCCAGGGGGCGGCGCTAGTGCAGCTATGGCGGCGGGATAATGATCACGTTTTCTAATTACTATTCATTTAAGTTATTTAGTTGCAATATTATGACAAATAATATGGTAGCACTCCGGCTTGAGAGAAGTTTTTCTTGGGTTTTTTTTTTTTGTCTTAGCAATTTTTTATATTATACGGTCGGCAACATGAGAGGTTCCCTCCGTGTTGCAAGTGTAAATAGGCTGCGGTGACCGCTTACCATCAGACGGGCAGTCAGCTTGATTGCAAACCTAGTAGTATAAATTTAAAAGAAAATATAATACGATATAATTAATGACTTGGCAATCGCCCCCCTTTTTTCGCGCTTGTCAGTTGGTCAGCGAAGCCAGTTTTTTAGGAGTCCAGGGGATTACCAGATTCATGTGCTTGCTGCATACCTCGCCATCACCGAAATCTGTGGCGATGCCCAAGTAACATTTCATGTATCCATTCCGGGGTATCATTGAGCATAATATTAATATTATGGAACTACTATTTAGAAATTTTAAGCAATTGAAAATACATACTATGCATACTGTATACGTATGTTTTCACAAAACGACTGCCTCAGCTCCGAAACAACAAACTGAAATTAAAATTCACCAAACGTTGTGCGAGAGTAAGCCTTGTCACTGCGAGCCACTAATTAAAGCCGACGCTGTAAAATACCTCGGTGTTATAATAGACGAAAATCTTACGTTTAAAAATCATATTACCGCACTCTCGGCTCGGGTAAGGAGAACTATTGGCATTGTTAAAAAAATACGCAATGTGGCCTGTATAGAGACGCTAAAGTCTGTTTATTTTGCTTTATGTCAATCCCTAATCACGTACTGTATCACTTGCTGGGGCAGTGCAGCAAAAACGATTCTTATTCAAGTTGAGAGAGCGCAACGTTCGGTCTTAGAAGTGATGCTTAACAAACCTTTTAGGTATCCAACCAGATAGATTTACAGGAACAGCGGTGTATTAAGTGTAAGGCAACTTTTTATATTGAAGACATCACTCTCTGTACATGAATCCGTCCTAAACTCTGTTGAATTCGAAACTTTGTCAAGGCGAAGAGCTTTCCGTTTGCCTAGTCCAAACATGAACACTACTTTTGCACAACGTATCGGACAGTTTATTCGGGTTCATGTCTACAATTGTGTGGTTAAATATTGTTCGATAAAAGAGAAATCGATCTACGAATCTAAAAAGATAATTCGTAACTGGTTAACGACTTTAACATACGACGACACTGAAAACCTATTTAATATGACTTTATAAATCTCCATCTGCTCATGTATTCAAGTATATATTCATATTTATATTAGTTATACCTATGTATGCGTATAGTATCTTGTATATAATTATTGTATGTGAATTTAATTTGTGATTGTTTGAAATGTTATTCCCACATATTTCCCTCCATATAAAAGTTGCAGTTCATCGTAGTTTGTGTATAATTTTAACACTAATCATACCAACACTTACTAGGTACCTATTTCTACCATAGCGGGTCAAATGTGACTTTATGTTTCCTCCTTGAATGTATGAAATATGGTTGTTAGGAAGGGAAATAAATAGTATAACTGTATATTAATTAGTAAGAAAAATTCATGAAGTCAAATGTGCAAAAGCAATAAGATGATACGTGTATTTTCATTGCAAAGTTCAAAATGGATCATTTGACCCGGTTATGGTATGTTTAGTGTTAAGTCATTATTTTATAAAAATAAAGATTTAAAATCAAACTAAAATGTCAATATATATAAATGTTATAGTTAATCGTAAATTGGTCCTCGCGATACAGGCATGTTGCCTAGTGTGAAGGCCATAGATAAAATTTTAATGTATTATAAAATTCTACCAGTGATTAGTATGGTTTTAGAAACAACGTAATGTATAAGATTATTCTTCTGTTAAAATCATTTTCATATTAAAATACCCAATATAGTCAGATTATTTACATCAACATATTACTATATTATATTAAAAGAAAAAGATTTTTATTGAATAAACTCGAAAACTACTGGACTGATAATAAGAATTGCTTCACCAAAGAATGTTGTATTGTCACTAGTGAAAAATGCTATATTTTTTTAATTAGGTATTCCTACAAAACCTCCAATTATATAACCCAACGTGTTAAAATATGATTTTTATAATTCTATCATTATAACGTAAACGCACCCATTACCGCCAGTTTAAGCAGAGTACAGATTGATGTCCAAAAAATAAGCACATTCTTAATATGTGGCGCCCATAAAAATAGTTTTTCAAGTACTAAAATTATCGCTTTTTTAGTCATGTAGAAGTTATAGTTACTAAAAATTACTTAAAAATTTAATATTAATTAAAAGAAAATAAGACCATGTCCCTATTACCGAACCAAAATATAGGGTGTGTGCCTAATACCGTTTATGTGACACCTAATACCGACCACTTAATAAATGGAACCGTTAAAGTTAAATAAAAGTGCTCGTGTATATTGAACTATTTATATAAATGTTCCAACACAGTACAGAACGTTATCAAAACTTAACAGTTATATGTATTCTTTTCATATTAACAGCGTTAAATCAGTAAAAAAATCTTATTTATACGAATTATATATAACAAATTACCATATTTTGGTATTTATTATACAAGAGTAAATGGCATTATACAATCTTAGTAAAAATGTAACATAGTATGTACCTAATATTAAATTACTATAACATTTAAGTTTAGTAGTCATGTCAAATCAAAAATTCAAATATTGGATTAAGGTTGATAAATGAAACAAATCAAGAAAATTATTCATCTGAGAAAAAAAATAAAATTTAAAAATAGATTCAAGTGACTCTGAATCAAATTCAAGATTATAATCTCGGCACTTACTACAAAATGTTATCAAAACTTAACGTTATTATATATTCGTAACAGCCTTCAATCAGTCTTAAAAAATATACTACTAAAGTGTAATAATAGTATATTATTTTACAAAATTTATCTTAGAAATATAAAATTACTATAAAATATTAAGTCTGGCAGTCATGTCAAATCAAAATCAAATATTAGGTGAACATTTAAAAACAAAACAAATTAAGAAAATTTTCCTTTGGCAAAAAAAATAAGATTAAAAAATAGATTCGTCTGACTCTGAATCAAATCCAAGATCATATCTCGGCCGTAATCTTTGCAGGACGGTTTATTTCACAATCATCTGATGAAGAACCATCATTACAGAGGTTCACATCTTGTGATGTAACTGTATCTCGGTAAGGGCTAGCCTGAGTAGATCGTAATGCAGACTCAAAACTTAGTTCCGCAAACGGCTGCATATTATTATGTCGCCTTTGAGGCATTTGTCGAACTTGAAAATCATTTTCAGAATCAGTCGTATCTTCCTTTGAAGCATCCACCTTGGTTATTTTACGTTTTGCCTTATTTAGTAGTTTTGATTTTAGATTGCCTTGTTTGCTTAATTTATCTTTTTTTTTCTTCTCCAAATCTTCGTTTCGTTTTCTTTTCTTTTCTTCTTTTTCTAATTTTTCTGCTTCAATTTTTTTCTGATATGCCATAAATTCATCGGATATTGCAACAGTTGGGGTAACTCTTTTACATGCTCTCTTTTTCGTCGTGTTCTTGTTCTCGGGAAAATATAATGCGTTCTTAAAAGGTGTTGAAATGTTCAGTTCTTTTGGTATATTTTTACTGATTGATGTCGTAGTAGATTTTAGTGGGGTTTACAATATTCTGATCTATTAATTATAGTACTATCGAGAAATTCAGAGCTCAAATTCACGTATGTACTTTGAGTTGATGATGTTGATGGTTTCGGAGTTGATGTTGATGGTTTCGGAAATGATGTTCTTAGATCTTGATCTGCAGTATTGAAAATAACATCTTTGTCGTTCCTAAATTCGCTAGAAGGTGATTTTTGCATTGAATCTGTAATATGACTAGTTACTGGGCCTTGAGTGTTTTCAGGTAAAACATGATTTAATGGAAAATTCAATGTACCGTCTACAGTCAAATAAGATATTTCTTTCAAGACATTTTGTTCTGATGGTAAAATTAATGCTGGTGTTACTTCAAATGTTAATGTATCCAAATCTGTTCCATCGGCAATATTGTTCACCAACGTCGTATCGCCAATTTCCAAATTACGTTCTTCATCGTCATCATTGCTTTTAATATTCTCCCAATATTCAAACAGCTTCTTGTAGCTGATGTCGCCTATCCATACATTTCCAGAACTTTGAAATTCTTGAAGGACAGTAGGTGACAAACGGTCTTCAAAAAGTTGCTTGAAGGTTTTTATTTGATTAGTACGTTGGCGTTGACTGTGAATAGAGCTGGCAGTATTACTGTCACTACCCTCTGCAGTATCGCTATTAGTGTCGCTGGTCACGTTCCGAATTTCAGGTAGAAGCTTGCTGTTATTAACATTATTTGGCTCGAAAGGATAAATTCCACATGACCGAAAGCCGTTTACAATAGTTTGCTCTGTTAAACAAGAATCAAGGCAGATTTTGACTTGTGGTGCAAAATCTGTTCGCTTCAATTTTGCAAAATTATTTTTTATTCGGAAATCGCTAACAACTGTCTTCCAAGTACCTTTAACTGGTCGAAATACTGCAACATCCAAAGGCTGGAGTACGTGAGTAGAATTAGGTAATAGAGCTACAAGTATTATACCATTTTCTTTACAAAATGTAGATAAAGGTAGAGATATGTGTGATGTGTGGCCATCTAGAAATAACACAATTGGAAACGGTATTGCATTAGTAACTAGCCAAGGATAGAAACAGTTGGTAACAGGAAAACCTAATCTTCCCAAATAGTGAATCCAGTCTATTAACTGACGTTCTTCGTCCTTGGTGAAAACGGTCTGAACACCACAATTTTCATTAGTGTACTTGTTATCTCTCTTGTCACGAAGAGTTGTTCTAGGTATCCCAAACTTCTTCGAGGTTTCATAGATACTTGCTCCATTAGTGATAGCCATCAGTGCAGTGTCAAGTTGATTAGCTGTATATTGTTTACGTTTTGGTTGATCCATGTTTCTGAAACAAATTTATTTATTTATCTAAATGTGTAATATGTACTACTAAGTCTAGTCTACTATAAATGAATGTCAAATACTGTCAATTAAAACACTTATAAATATAAGTTATGTATTACTATATAATAAAGTTTATGATAAGTTAAATTTGTGATTTATTATGGAATACTATAATGTTAATTGTGTTTACTTGAAAATCAATACCAAATAAAAAGCAGGTAGTATGGGGGTTCGTTGTAAATGTACAAGTAGATCGGTAATAGGTATTATTAAAGGAAATCGTATAACCTATTACCGACCCAATGGAATGTGTATGAATTAGGTAAATACATGTGGTTTTTGTACATTTTTATGATTTTAAATGGTGCGGTTGCTATAAATATTGAATAATAATGATATTTCAACTGTAAAAATACAATATTTAAAATTTATACCTCCTTTATTCATCAAAATATTTACTTAAGAACAAAGTCATTTTTACGGCTACTAATGCTCGTAAATATATGGCGTTAATAGCTCAAATACAAGTTAATATACTAAGGAACTGAGTTAGTATAGCCTCCTGCCTATTAATTGATGCATTTCAACAAAAATCATGGCACACAAAAGATACGAAAAGTACTTATCAGCGACATGGGACGTTAATAGGAATAAAATTGTGATTTTTGTTCCTATTACCGCCTATTTTTAATATTGAATTTTAAACAGATTAAAATAGTATCTCATTAAAATTAATTATTATTTGTGTTCCTGAAAGTATTAAAAATGCATCAAAAGAACTAGAAGTAACATTAAAATGCTTGACGATATAATTTTCTGCTAAGAAAGAAACAAGAGTACTTACGTCATCGGGAACGCCACACTATGGAAAATGCACTATCGCCGGCGTCCACGGACGAACTGAGCAATTATTCTTTAAATCGTTGAGTTACGCACACAAACAAGAAATGAATATTTGTAGTACAAATACATCAACATTTTTTCTAAAGCATCCACTTGTGTAACTATAATACATCACATTAAAATGATAGTTTTCTGAATAGGGCGGTAATGAGCGCGGATTTTAAAGGGTCGTTATTAGGTGCGTTTACGTTAGCTGCTTTCTTATGTAGTAGCTTCAGTAACATTAAATTTTACCTTAATAAGTGCCTTCCGAGGGCCTAAACTGAATAAATGGTTTTGAATTTAGATTTTTTTGAAAAGGTATAAGGAATTGAAACCCCGGTAAAAAAACTAGACCACGTTATACGTGACTTGGTATTAATCGTTATCCAGATAAATCACTATTAAGGTTGTTTCGGCACCTGTAGTTTAGGTACTTTTTGAGTTATTCTATATCTTCAAAAGATATCATGAATTTTATAATATATTAGCTGACCCGACAGACGGTTTCCTGTCTTAACAATGAATATTGAATTCGAATCTTCTGATTGAGCCGACTGTGAAATGTGCACTAAGAATTGATAAATTAATTCTTTTATCAATATAATTCCGACTCATTTCGATAAAATATATTTGCAGCGCGCATTGAGTCAATCTTGCAACTGTCAAACTACTGACAGTTAAGTCAAACGCCATGGTTACATTAGAAAAGTTAATATGGTCGTTGTTTTCTGAAATTTCCTAATTTTCCACGCAACTTTCTTAATTTTTTTCTTTCATAAGAACCTTCTCCTGGCAATAACAAATACAGCAAAAAAGTAATTAGCGAAATCGGTCCAGCCGTCCATGCGTGATGCCGTGACCAAGGGAAATAGGGATTAATTTTTATATATATAGATAGATACCTAAAGCATAATTTTCCATCATTTATTTGTAATACTTAATTATGCAGATATTTCAGTAGCTTTGGGCGTCATAAGTGTTCTTCACGGCCTTACTATATTAATATCCAATAATTGTATAGTAAGGTATATATATAAAGTATATATATATATACTTAAACCTACTACAAAAGCTAGTATCAAAATGTAAACTTGCTGAGTTTCTTGCTTGGCAACTATAATAGTTCTGATCTTCATAAGTGCCCAGCTAGGGCCTATGATTTATGGTTATGATGTGATGCGGCATCCATGGCCCACTTTGGCTTCCACGTACACCAATAACATATCCTAAGCCATTCATGAGCTGGAATGTTTGTTTATTCTTAATCATCGAATCAAGACATACCTATTCGTGAACTAAATTTAAATATTTGGCAATAGTCCAAATAGTGATCTGTTTTTTAAATTTTAAGATGCCATTTGTTATTTATGGAAAAAGTAAAGAATGCATGTTGATATAAATAATAAAACTAACCTACCACTTCTGTAGGTACTAACTACAATAATTTCACTAACATAACTGAAGAAGTTTGTGAGTATGGACAGATTGATGAATGAATGTTTGTTGCTCTTTCACACAAAAACTACTAAACGGATTTGGATAACACTTGGTACGTATATAGCTTATACCTTTCTTTTCAAGAGGAAATGCGTTATGTGGGACTTTCTCCCCGACTCCTTCCCCTGTGGGAAAGGGCGAGGGAGCCTACCTACTAAAACCCCTCGAGTTCCTTCTCCACCGGTGACGGGGTTGCAAGACCAGACGAGTCTTACGACCGCCTAAGTTAGTTTATATGAAAATCGCACAAATGTTTTAAGTAAATATGTGTTTATAAAACCTTAATGTACCTACTATTACATTTATAAATTATAGGTTAGTTTTACCAGTTTTTTTAACAGATGCTGTGTAAATTTGGGTCTGTTGAGGGATATATGTCGCTAATACAATTATTGTTTATTTTTAGGGCGCCTCTTAATATTCAATTAGCCATTACACATCTACCATTTATTCAGTTTAGGCCCTTGGAAGCACTTATGGAGGTCAAATTTAAAGTTACTGAAGCGTCTCTCTTTCTATTTTCTTTTATACCATATAATATCATCATATTATCAATAAATCAGACTTAAACTAGGATTCAAAATTCTGTGATTGAAAAAATAATTTTTTGGCGAACTAAAATACCCGATAAGCCTTTCCCTAAGAAATATTTACACTTCAAAAAGCATTACCAGTTCAATAATCTGCATTTAGTCTGTGAGGAAGTGGATGTTATTATCATTTTAAATCTTTTTAAATGTTAGATGTAATTATGTTTTAACTATTTGACTAAAGTTGAACGACTTTTCACTTTCACCGAGTACTCAAATATTTTCATTTTTTTTTATGTTCTGTATAAAATTTTGTAGTAGATTTTCCTTATACTTGAATTAACAAACCTTATTTTTTAATCAAGAACAGTGCCATCTAGTGTCGAGTAGCCAAAGCTTGTAAACATTAATTTTGTTTAACTTAATAAATCATATATACTGAAAATAGATGCAGATAATTTTGTTATTAATATACTAGTGATCTTATGATGGTGTATAAAAGTGTTTGGGTCAAAATAATAAATATTGCATAAAATAAATTTGCGCGCCATCTAGTTCGTAAATGAAAAACTACAATGAGTAAAATCTGCGCCATTTCAAATCACATAATGGTCATATTTAAAATCTCTGAAAAGATGGCGCTGTATATGTGTATAAAATATAACTAAATATATAGTAAATTAATAAACTTCCAATCTTATTATTTCCATAAGTAATCTTTTTAGCATATGGTTGGGGAAAAAGTTCCTTCGCATTTTTTAAGACAATTCAATTTTTTTTTAATATAGTTTATTTACATTTAACTAAAGTATGTAGGTACCATTTTGTTCGATAACTTTTTGCCATCTTGTAGGTAGGGACATGATCCCATTGCTATAGAAATTTTGGGACTTCTGATCAAAATACTGCGACAAGTCATTTCATTGAGCTCGTGAGGTACCCAAATATCTAGCTTTTTTGTGTACCCAGTTTTTTTCCAATGCGCCAAAACTGTTTTGTGGTCAATTCCCAGTTCTTCAGCTACGTCGTAACTACTGATATGCCGATCTTGCTCCCCTTTTTCAAAAATGGCATCCATTTTATCCGTAATGGGGCGACCAGAGCGACGTGCATCTTTGACATCAAAATTTCCGGATTGAAAACGCTTAAACCAAATTTGTGCTACTCTCACAGACACTGCACTAGGTCCATAAACATCGCAAATTTTTTTCGCGGCTTGTGTTGCATTTTTACCTTTTTTGTAGTAAAATTTTAAAATGAATCAAATTTCTTCATTACATTCACTCATCTTGGCGGTACGAAATACAAATGCAAATCACACATTTACCTAATTTGAATTTGGAATTATGTTCTTTAAAATTTAAACTTCCAATGATACCAAAACCAGCCAGATACAAATAGTATAGCCAATGGGATTTTATTACAAGTTCATGCATACTATAATGCGAAAAGACTTTTTCTTCAACCTAATATATATTTTTTTATTTTGACACGCCAGTTGGTTTGGTGGCTAGCCACTCTGAACGAAGCCGAAGGTCGCGGGTTCGATTCCCACCCAGAACAAACATTTGTGTGCATGAACATGTCTGGTTGTTCTGTGTCTGGGTGTAAATATCTAAATAAGTATGCATTTAGGAAAAAAAAGTAATACTGTAGTATATCAGTTATCTTGTTTCCATAGTACAAGCTCTGCTTAGTTTGGGACCAGATGGCCGCGTGTAAAGAATGTCCCGGGATATTATTTATTCTATTGAGATATTATTATATTTACGACCATTTAATCATAAACTAAGCAGAGTATGTTGTACTATGGAAACCCAATAAATTATTTACTTACTACATATATTACTTATTTCTTCTAAATACTTACTTATAGATATTTACACCCAAACACCGAACAAAAAGACATGTTCGTGCAAACAAATGTATGTCCTGAGTGGGAATCGAAGTCACGACCTGTGGCGTGGCAGGCAGTGTAGGTAACTAACCACCAAACCCGACAGACAAACTAGACATGTCGCTCACCAACATCACACCTCTCAAAAACAGCGGAAATACTGGATAGCTTATACGCGCGAAGAAAGGGATAGAAGATAAATGCTACACCGTGTACCTTTTATTTGAAAGAAATAAATGAACATCGTTGATTACGTTAAGATTAAGCTCGACTTAATGGAATTTGTTCATTAACCAGCATTTTATGTTGCCCTTTCTGAGCACGGACAACGGATCTATAGTTTATTAGTATATCATTGGTTATATTTATTAAAGAAGGATTGCTAAGTTCCACTACTATATAGTGGTTTCCTTACCCCATACATTTCTAAGGCCAAAGAATTTGAGTTATATACGTTTAGCAGCTTCTAGCTCAGCTATTGAAACTTGCTTGACACTTTCGGTACCCCACTATGTAGTTCGTAGAATTCCGTAGCCATTATTTTTTTTGCAGCATGAGCTGATAAATAAGCCAACGCTCCACCTGATGGTAAGTGGTCACCGCCGCCTATGGGCATTTGCAACACCAGGGGCATCGCCAAAATCGACGACCTAGTCGACCCAAAGACGTGAAGTTGTTAAATGTTTTGTGCTTATAATGTCACCAAGCCCCCTTACCTTTCTAAACGAAACACGGTAATATAAGTGCACTACTGCTTCATGGCGGAAATGGATGGTAATACTTCCAGAACTCGACGCTAAGAGCACTATTACTCTAAAAATTGTTTACTTCTATATCTTCAGAACTCCATCCTATCAGAACAAAGTAATTTACTCATCACAAATTCTCCTTAATAAGTATCCAAATTAAATATTCATGACTACGTAAAAATGTAATTAATTAACGTGGGCAGTGCGAGTGAAAACAGCTGATCGATTTCACTTTAAAAGCAACTGAAATAATAAATTGCTTCATTGTCCTGTAAATTACGTGCTTCGCGTTGGATACAATCGCTTTTGATTAATCGTAGCGCAAAATGTGGATAGGTACAGATAAATTGATGCGTATACACGGCTTTATTCCGTTTATTTATAGAGAACCGTTGATAACTACTGAGTGCTGTAAATATTACATCAATTTATCGATACGGTGGATTTGTAACTAATATGGATACGCTTAAGCTAAGCAAGTCAGTTAATATCCGCGTAAGGGTAGAATAGCCATCAGAGTATAATAAAATAATAAAAAAAAAAAATATTGGTAAAGTACTATTGGCATATGTGCCAATAGTACGGACCATAGCCTGTTTTATATCAATTTTAAAGCTAAAGTGAAACTACGGGTAACCTAGTACTTATATAAAGAGAAATGAAATGGTTAATATTGTTGTTAAATAAGGGTACATAAGTCTGCATAAGTTTTTAAAAATGGCATCAGAAATAATACAAAAAATTTAATATAAAACTTGTAGCTCACAGTATCGATAAAAACTGTTCTTTAAGAACAACGTTTCCCCCCTCGAGTAGTAGTATCGATAGTATCCGGCCCCAACTATAAATAGCTGAGCATGACTTTCAGAAAAATTTCATTTGACATTAATAGAGAAGCGAGCGAGTTCTGAAGAATTTCATTACTTACTCAAAGATCACAAATAGGTACGCTTTTTTGAAGGAGAAAATTTATATTTCTTTTTAAATGAACTACAGTACATTTCCTTGAAATTGAATAAAGTAATTGTAAGGTAGTCAAAATAATTAAGTTATTTCAACAATGATTATTTTTATGCTACGTGGTCTGACGAACAAGCAGACGGTCCACCTGATGGTAAGTGGTAACCGCCGCCAATGGACATTTGAAACACTAGAGGCATCGCCAATGCGTTGTCGACTCCGAGACATGAAGTGGTCTCATGTGCCTGTAATTTCACCGCCCCCCTTACCTTTCTAACAGAAACAACGTAGGTAATACAAGTGCACTACTGCTTCACGGCGGAAATGGGTAAGGTGGCAGTACTTCCCCGGACGAACTCTGGACTAAGAGCTCAAGTTTCATTAGTAATTCGAATTACTCAAACAATTAATTCAATGTTTCGCGAAGATTCTCTTCATCAAACTATTATTCACGCTTTATAAGCACTACCAACCTAAAATAACTAACTTTACTATAAATTACAAGCACATTTCAGTACCTAGAGCATTGACTCAAACACAATAAGATTATTCAAGTATAAAACAAACATAATCGGATCACTAACAATGGTCTGAGAGTCACAGAGATGCCTCGTTTCTAACAAGGGGCACTTCTGCTGAGATAGTCTGGACTTTATATAGACGTGTGGTTATTATATGCTATATTTACTCATAAACTGAGACCATAATTCTGAAAAAGTCTAGGACGGGTACGTAACTCTACTTTATAATTCTGTCGTGTGTACATCAAAAAAGTTTGCATTCACTTGGAAACCTTATCTATGTCTACAATAAAAATAAATTTTTTTTTTTTTTTATTATGTGGATAACATTATATTTTGTTTAAATACGTACCATCTATTTATATATATATAAATTAATAATAATTTCTATTAAATTTTATTTAATATTAATAACAAAATGTTTAAAATTAAATTCTAGAATTTTTTTCCAAGTGAACGCAATCTTTTTTGTTGTGTGCAAGGTATGGGTCGTCTGGAATCCAACTGAAAGAACGTGCATCTCTTGCTGTGGAAAAGTGTGGAAAAAATGCTGGCAAGGTAATTGGTACGCTTTGGTTATTACTTGATGGTTCAATATATATAAATTATAAATAATATATTATGTTCGTAAATAACTTTTGTATTGAGATTTATCTCTCGACCTAATTTAACTTCTTCAAAAATAGATTCTAAAGCAAAGTATAAAAGTGAAATTACTCTGCAAAGCAAGTAAAGGTGAGAGAAAGTAAATTTTATTCTTTGTTAGAATAATTTTTGCACTTTGAGGGTTGCTAATAGTGAATGAGCACTTCTTAGATATAGAACGGAAACTATTTTTCGATTTTACAAAGATGTATAATTTCTTAAGTATCTATTTTAACATATTAAAGAAATAACATATCTATGGACAGTTTCTCATATTAATATGTAACTAATATTAAATTATTTTAAACTAGCTGTCCCCCGCGGTTTCACTCGCATTCCCGAGGGATGTAGCATTTTCCCGGCACAAAAATATCCTATGCTACTTCTAATATCTCCAAGAACATGTATACAAAGTTTCATGATTATCGGTTAAGTAGTTATCGCGTGAAAGCGTAACAAACAAATTTACATTCACATTTATAATATTAGTAGGGATAGCTGTCTCCCGCGGATTTACTCGCATTCCCGAGGGATATCACATTTTCCCGGCATAAAAATTAGCCTATATTCCAGGATATGCTCTATCCATGTCCGTTTAGTAGTTTTTGCGTGAAAGAGTAACAAACATACTTACATACAAATCTTTCCTCTTAATTTTTTTAGATGAAAAAAATGTTGTCATAAGATTTAGGCAAAACTTGGCACACGGATAGAATATGTTGTGGAATACTACAAAGGGCCTTTATTTCGGGGAAAAATTAAAACCCCTCGGGAACCCGCACTAAACCATCAGATGGAGGGAAAAAACTTTAATTTGTTTACTTGGTTTTCCAGTGTAGGTTGTCATAAATATTGGAGGTATGGAGAACATGCAAACGAAGTTAAAAGGAAAACTATTACAGCTAAGTAGGCTTGACAGTCCAGTTGGTGGTTAGCGACTCTGACTGCCAAACCGAAGGTCGCTGGTTCCCATCCAGGACAAACATCTGTTTGCATGAACATGTCTGTTTGTTCTGTGCCTGGGTGTAAATATCTATACAAGTATATATTAAGAAAAAAAAAGTAGAATATGTAGTATACCAGTAATCTGGATTCCATGGTACAAACTCTGCTTAGTTTGGGACCAGATGGCCGTGTGTAAAGAATGTCCCAGATTATTTATTTATTATTGATTTTTATAAAATTAATTACATATTACTTTTAAGTTGTGTGTAGTTGACATTGGATAGCAGGTTTATCATATATTTTTTGTAATTTTTATTTTATGTTTTTGTGTTAGTGCAATCTGTTATCTGTGCCGTTCAATAAAAATAAAATTATAACAAGGAACACTATAATGTGCGTAGCCCGAAACGCACTATGTCGCTAAATATTTTTATTTCAAACCGCTATCAAATATATAAACACTATAAACTGATTATCAAACAAACTTTGTCGTATGTCTCCTCCAGCACTTCCAATGAGTTTCAATAATCTGACTGCATTAAACTTTCATGAACCAAACCGCTGACTCAGGCACTGAATTAAATTTGCACACGCTTCATCCATCGATTTCCTACTAGTTTAGTAATGAATTCAGGCTCCAATCACATATCTACGTGATATTAAGCGAACTTCCGCCTCACGGTCGTATTTATATGTTAATCTGTAACATCATCTATTGGTACGCCAAATCTCATCCAAATACGCTCAGCCGTTTAAGTCTAAACATTAAAACATTGAGTAATACACAAATAAATTAACATAGAGCAGTGGAGCTCTTAGTCCAGAATTCGTCCAGGGAAGTCCCACCTTGCCCATTTCCACCATGAAGCAGTAGAGCACTTGTATTACTGTGTTTCGATTAGAAAGGTAAGGGGGCCGGTGAAATTACAGGCATATGAGACTTAACAACTTCACGTCTCAGAGTCGACAACGCATTGACGATGCCCCTAGTGTTGCAAATGTCCATAGACCGCGGTGACCACTTACTATCAGGTGGATAGTCTGCTTGTTTGTCGGCCCATGTCGTGTAAAAATACCGGCCAAGTGCGAGTTGGACTCGCCCACTAAAAATTCCGTACCATTATCAATAAAACGGCAATAAAATCATGTTCGTTGTATGGGAGCCCCCTTATATAACGTGTTACAAAATACCCTGTAAAAGTATAATTAATTATCATAGCCAGCAACCCCAATAAGCTGTCATGTCAGGGAACCAGATTATTTAACAGAAAGGCCTACGTACCTATTTTACCTAATAATTGTCTACTTTAATAGTTTTTCTATTTTTCATTCTTAAAAAAAACCTTTTTTTATTTTTTTAGGGCATGTTGTACAGCGTTGCTACGGTTCTTAAATATTGTGAATAGACTCGTTATAATGCCCCATTTAACCTCCTTTCGGCTTTACGATTTTGTAACACTCTGTATATTAATTTTGTTCTGTGTTTAATATTTGTCGTTAGCGGAAACAGAAATACATCATCTGTTAAAATTTCAAAGGTCTAACTATCACGGTTCGTTAGATATAGACTGGTAACAGACGGACAGACAGACATTCGAACAACGGAGGCTTAGTAATAGGATCCAGTTTAACCCCTTAGGTGCGGAACCCTAAAAAGAAAAAAACTTTCTGTTCATAATATTAGTGGGACTATATTAAAAAGCTTCTTTAAGCTGCCACGATTTATATTGAGTTCACTAAAGTCTTGGATAATTATAAAAGTTTTGGCGTATAAATCTAAATTAGTTTTTCTTATAAAAAGAAACTCGTATCTTAGTTAAGGGGTATAATACCTACTTGGTAAATTCAGATAACGATTATATAATAGTTTGTCCAATATAAAAAACCTCTTTGGAATTTAAAATTTTATAGAAAAAACAACTTCATTTACTTGAAGGTATGGTTTATCTATAAATTCAATATTTCATTGTAAGATGATATAAATTTATCTTGGACCTTATAATTTGACAAATATGTGTATTTATGTATAACATTCTTAAATGTCAAGCGTCTTAAATTAGACAGACTATAAGATTAACACACATCAAAAAAAGTTTGCATTTTTTTTTATACCATATGGGCCGACAAACTAGCGGACGGTCTACCTGATGGTAAGTGGTCACCGCCGCCTATGGACATTTGCAACACTAAGGGCATCGCCAATGCGTTGTCGACCCTGAGACGTGAAGTTGTTAAGGCTCATGTGCCTGTAATTTCACCGGCCCCCTTACCTTTCTAACCGAAACACAGTAATACAAGTGCCCTACTGCTTCACGGCAGAAATGGGTAAGGTGGTAGTACTTCCCCGGACAAACTCTGCACTAAGAGCTCTACTACTATAAGTTGGTAAAAATGTAGCAAAAAAGATGATAAGCGATCTTTTTCCGGCCAATATACTTTAACATACTTCCCTGTCAGAGGTCTGGAAACCTGAGAAGGGACTGAAACATAAATTCACTCAAATTGAATGTCGAAACCTATTATTTATTGCAAATAGAATTTCTTACAATATATTTAAAGTATTCCTATTCTGATTGTCCAAAGTTATCACATTTCAAAATTCAATTCAAGTTTCAAACTATCTATTTAATTTAGGCCCTCAGAGGGCAGTTATGAAGGTCAATGTTACTGAAGCGACCAACGGTTCGGAAGTCATTTAAAATGATAGATTTCGATATTACGAACAAGTAATTTTTAAGCTTTAACACGACTTCTGAAATTATTATAATAAACGTTTTAGAATATATTTAGATCGATTTTCAATTTGTCGCTGATTACCTCCATAGTTTTTTTAAACTTATTGAGGCATAAAAAAAATCCTCAAACAATACTTACCAACATGTAATGACAACAACCTCCTAATGCACGCTAAAGGCTTAATCTAAGTTCTAAATTAATCCTAAGTTTCACCACAGGTTCAATATAGGATTTCAGTAGGTAATACAATTTTTATTACTAAAACCTTTCAAAGAAAACTCAGTGACCTGAATCTAATTCTTTTGTGTATAAAGGATAGGTCTTACGTAGATAGGTACAGAAGGAATGGCAGAAAAGCATTTCAAGCTTAAAGCTTAAGTCACTGAAGTTTTTGCTAATGGTGAAAATCTTTTATATCACAATGGTATTTTTATTTCGATACTTTTTCTAAGTAGGTAATTTTTTTGATGTACTTTCTTGCAGTTCGGTATATCGTTACAAAGCCTTAAAAAATATGATTTTCTTCCAGATGTAATGTCTTCTAACAACTAGTTGGTGTAACTATGGATAGGAACTCTGGAATCGCGAAGAAAACAAATTCTAATCGAGTAAGATAAAAAAAATATATATCAAATGAATTTTTCGTGATTTTAGAGTTGGATCCATAATAAAAAGGAACTGTTCTACTTTTTTGACGGGGTAATTGGCTTAGTGGCAAGACCCGGATTGCCACGCGACAGATCGTATGTTCGATACCCATTCAGGACAGGAATTTGTGTGCATGAGCATGTCTGTTTGGTCTGTGTCACCCAGTATAGTATATAGATTGATATAAAATAAAACTAAAAAAAAAATCTAAAAAAATTATGAAATATATCAATTATGAGGTTTCCATAGTACCTACAAGCTCTGCTTAGTTTGGGATTAATTGGTCGTCTGTACTTAGGTAATGTCCCAGTATACTCGTACCAATATCAAACATAAATATTTTTTTACAACTATTTT
The DNA here is from genome assembly GCA_907165245.1 of Habrosyne pyritoides. Lineage (NCBI taxonomy): Eukaryota > Metazoa > Arthropoda > Insecta > Lepidoptera > Drepanidae > Habrosyne > Habrosyne pyritoides. The sequence continues at coordinate 4,187,410 of OU015592.1, forward strand.
TTTTTATGCCACTTGAGCCGACAAACAAGCAGACGGTCCACCTAAGTGGTCACCGCCGCCTATGGACATTTGCAACACTAGGGGAATCGCCAATGCGTTGTCGACCCTGAGACGTGAAGTTGTTAAGTCTCATGTGCCTGTAATTTCACCGGCCCCCTTACCTTTCTAACCGACACACAGTAATACAATTGCACTACTGCTTCACGGCGGAAATGGGTAAGGTGGTAGTACTTCCCCGGACGAACTCTGCACTAAGAGCTCTACTACTCTAACTCTTACTGAATTATATTTTCCTACATACATGAATATTAATAATAGTGTTTTCAAGTATTGTATCTGGAAGGGACCTCTACATGTTAGATATTTATATAAACGTATACATATATATTATATACCACGCCTTCTAATAAAGTGATCTTCAGACTGATAAATACAAATGGAAAGATAAAAATAACAATTAAATTGATTATACTAGTTCTTATATTCACGAGTTAGTTCATAATACTCGTTTACAATATGCTATACATCATATCTGTTGGACCCTTATTAACAAAGGGTATGGATATTCCTAGATGTAATATATTCATAACCAAAATTGGGTTTGTCCTCAGCTGAAAAAAATGGGGTCCACAGAATTTGTCATTGTTGGCATTACCCCTCCGAATTCGAGATATGGATTTACTCCATGTCTTTTGGGATAGTTTGTTCGGAATTTTGTTATTTTTTTTGTAAGGTTGGGCATATTGTATTTTTTTATATCCTGGTATATTCGTTACACACCATTTGATTTCAAACTAAGCGGAGCTTGTACTATAGTAACCAGGGTATTTCTTATTACATACTCATATACATAGATATTTACACCCAGACATGTCCGTTCATGCACAAAAATGTTTGTCTTGTGTGAGAATCGAACCCACGATCTGTAGCTTAGCAGTCAGGATATCTAATCACCAAGCCAACTATACAATATTATTATATATTACATAATAAAAAAATGTACCTTACATAACCTTAACAGCCAAATAACTTCATAATAAAACAAGGTTATAGAATACATTCAACAGGCTCGGCCGATGGTGGATCCTGGCTTATTGCCATAAAGTATCAACTAATCTATAGGATCGCACCCACTCAGAATAATTACGAGATAAATTGGAGCAGACTTTTGCAAGAACACATTTATTTACGTTCGTATTAATCTTACAACATAATAGTATAATCTGTATTCGTTTTCTATCTTTGCTTATGAAATTAAATAGAATAATTTTATAATATACTAGCTGTCCCCCGCGGTTTCACCCGCGTTACCGAGGGTTTACCATTTTCCCTGCACAAAAAGTACCCTATGTTACTTCTAATACCTCCATTAATATGTGTACAAAGTTTCATGATGATCGGTTAAGTAGTTTTAGCGTGTAAGCGTAACAAACAAACTTACATTCACTACTTACATTCATTTCTAATATTATTAACTGTTTTATCTATAATTTTGTAGTGTCTGGAATGTAAATCTGTACTAAAATACTTCTGTGCTCAAATAAATCGTATGATACTTCAGGTATATTCTCGTGCCGTGTCTGTCTTTAATATTCAACACAACAGAAACATTTCTGTGCTGAGATTTGACAATAACTCAACACACAAACTTGCACACGTCAATTTCTACATAAATAACAGATTTCCTAACCAGCGTCGCGAGGAGGTTTTACATAAAATGTGCATTCTGTTTTTTTTTCTGCTGTAGCACTATTTTATCTGTTACTACGACATAAAAAAGGTTGAATACTATTGAATAATTCATAAGCCCTTATGTGGCGCAAATTTAGTATAACGTAAACGAACCGCGAATTTTGTGAATGAAAAACCTGAGGGATTGCACGCACGAGTAATCCCCTCTAAAAACAATGGATAAAATTTGCCAGTTCTTCGGAAAACCATTTTAACTGGCCATTTTTTATCTACAAATTCACAAAAGAGATTTGGGCGTTTTTTTTGGCGAGTTACAGTATTCCAAATTAAAATACTTGCATGAAAATGTATAAAATTTAATACCATTTTTTTACGGTGTTTTATAGGCTAGTGTTTGACCACTGTGACCTGCCCCCTTATTCAGCTAATACATATTTCCTCAGCGAGCATCTTCACGGAGGCGTCGGAGAGCTTATCTTTCACGTGATTAGTAGTATTAGCGTAGTTAGCGAAAGAGAGAGAGCACGGATGCCGCGACGAAACATACTCGAGCTAGTGTCATTTTCCTTACAGAATCGAGCCCCTGTTGGATATTGTGATATCCAAATGATTATGTGAACAAACTCCAGTGCTCTTCTTTGACAACAGCCTTTAAAATTTAGGCGTGTATCCACCGTGCTATTATTGAATTTTTAAACTACTATACTTACCTTACACTATTACATTTACTAGTGCTTGTAGAGAGTTAAAATATAGGGCTTTATTATACCCCTCTAGAATAAGACCTTGATTTCAAGAACCTTGTCATTAATTCTCACTTTATTTTCCCCAAGAGATTTCTCTCTACAAGATTTTAGATCCAACGTTTATTATATTACAAACTTTGGTAGTTATAAAGGCGAACTAAAAACTGAGGTATGATTCCTACGTGTTCGACATTAATATCTTATTCTATAGAAAAAAGACGTGGCGGAAATATATAAAAATTACAGTTCTTTTCGATAAATATCGAGTGTGATATTTTATTATCGATAACTTAATAATCGGGCTTCAGTTTGGGACTATAACATGCAATACTGAGCCGTCATATAAATAAAATTGGCTTAAACAGGTATACTCGTACATGAATTTATTACACTCTGAACAAGTTACAAATCAGATTGACAGTTTGTAACCTGAAGGTGTACACAAATTATAGGTGGAAAGAATACAATTTTAAAATAAATTAATCGAATGATATAACATAAATATTTCAACTCTAATGAACATAATTATTGTCGAATTTAGTAAAGAAGTATTGGAAATAAACTCATTTCACAAATCGAGTATCTTTTTTTAATAAAACCTTGTATCATAAAAAATAAAATAAATGCAGAAAAAGAAATAAGCAATGTTTTCGATTAGATTTAATTTTGGTCGCGAATTTTCTGAAAAGAGTAAAGACAACAAGGTATAATTTTTTGCACATATTTTCAAAACAACAACTTAGCCATGCTTCATGTTAAAGTTGGCAGGAAGCAGTTTCTGAGAGCATAACACTCGGCCAAAGTGACTGGTCGCGGAGTCAGATTGCAAACTTCAGCGCTTTGGGACACTTACATATATGATAAATATCCAACATCGTTTTGTTTACCCCATATTTGTATACAATATTGTTTGTGAAATCATAGTGCTTACATAAACTCTTTGATATTTACCCACGAAGAAAGTATGTAAATGGATATGTTTTGGCTACTTCTCATTTAAGAAACATTATTCGAGTTAGTTCTTTTTATATAGCACTAGCGGACCCGGCAAACGTTGTTTTGCCATATTTACTTTATTAAATACTATACATGAAAATTTATCGTACTACAATTATTATATTCGATAGCTGACCCGACAGTCGTTGTCCTTGTTTTAAATATGAATATTGAATTCGAACTGGTATGATTAATAAAAAAATAATCAAAATTCTTAATTTATTTTTTAATTTTATCTTTCATAAGAACCTTCATAAAAAAGAATGCGTTCATGCGTGATGTCGTAACCAAGGGAAATAGGGATTCATTTTTATATTTATAGATAGATTTCAGGTAATAAGGATTTAAGCATACGAGGCGGTATATTGTTAAGTTACGCTAGTGATGTAGTATTCAAGCTTAAAATTTAAACTAATTGATTGTGTTTTAGGTAGTTGCAATTTTATATTACAACTAGCTTTTGATGCCGCAGTCGTGAGTATAAATGTTCTATGTGCCGCAGTTTCACGCGTTCTCGAGTGATCTCATCTATACCGGTTAATTACAATATCAATAAATAAATAAATATCCTGGAACATACTACTTTTTTTTCTAAATACATACATATATAGATATTTACACTCAGACACAGAACAAATACATATGTTTATGCACACAAATGTTTGTCCAGGTTGGGAATCGAATCCGCGATCTTCGCTTTGACAGTTAGAGTCGCTAACCACCAAGGCAACTGGCCTGTCAATACATCACCACTGCCACATCCTTCCTGGAACTGCATGGGTTAGTTAGTTTTACTTAACGATTACTAGCGACCCGATCCCGCTTTACTTTTGTAGAATATTTTATTTATATGTATTAAAATCCTTATTGACCTTCAATAAGACTTTACCTAAATGATGGTATAAACAGCGTCAAAATCTGTTGTTATGTCCTGTGTATCAATCCATCATATAACCAATCTAAATGCATAGTTTCATCAAAATTCATTCAGCAGTTTTTACGTGACTGAGTAACAATGTTTTACATTTACAATATTAGTAAAATCATTTATGTACATTAAATGATAGACCAAATCATCATGTCACGTATCTACTAACAAAGAGAATACAAAACTAGACTCTAATAATGTTTCTATATGTAGTTTGAAACACCATTAGTGCTTCATAATTACAGACTGCATTTAGCAAGAGTTGTCAGTTGCACAACAACTAACATTACCGCCGTGAATTCTGTTGTGAAATTGTTTGAACTGAGGGAACCCTAATAACTTGGTAGATGACGTTTTATGCAATTATGCTACCCTGAGGTTTGTGTAAATTTTATAGGGAAAACTTGGGCGTGAAAATATTTGATGGTTTCGAATCTCATAGGGGAAATTGGCTATTAATGAATTATAAATAAGGTTCAAAGTTTATTGTTTGTTTCGAAAGTATAGGTGTTTCAATCACTAGTCTGGTAATTAACTAAAATTTGGCTAGCTGCCCTCATGTTGAAAATCAAGCACTTGCGGGTGTTGTCCGATAGCTGCACTTATAGTGCTAATCCCTTCTAAGTTTTATGTACTATCTTGGGAGTTGGGACACATTATCACTAACTAGGGTGAGATTGTAGTCAAACTGAACTCTGTACAAAAAAAACACCTTTTGTAAATACTGAATTAAACTAAAAACAAATCTTTTTACATTTTCTATAGACTCTTAGTCCGTACTCTTTGAAGATTCTATGATAAATTATTTTAAGATTAATTGTATTGTGTTTTTAAAAATTTACATCTTTCCGCACTTGCTCAGCTCGTTATTTTGAACTGAGGCTTGTGGTTCCTTAATAATAGTGTTACATTGAATTTTTCTATTGCCGATACATGGATTATAAATAAATAACTTAGCATTTACATAAATGAATGTACACTTAAAGAAATAAAAGAATTAAAGACTTTACAAGTTTATGTTCATTAGATGTAAATAATGAAAGTACAATCTCGATGCTGTAAAAAAAATATTAGAATTTTTTTATTTATAAGGAGCCAACATTTTAGGTTATTTATAATATCAATATTATTATTGATATACCTACCACTGTAGATAGGGAATGTCCTGTCCATACAGATTTAACATAATATTTTGTAAATAGAATAGTAGTGCAAATAGAATATTAAATGTAGCAAGTATAAAAATATCTATGAATTGTAGTTCTTGAAAATAGCTTGAAACCGCGTAGACGCTCTCATTCATATCTTAACTGTAAAACACCCACTCATATTTTGAAAAGAAATATATTTATTCACACAGATCTTCAAAGGAACTTATGAATGGTCAGACTAACGCCGGTTCAGTTGCTTTGCTCAGAAGAGCTGGTAATAAATAACACTATACTAATAACTACGAACTTACTAGTAAATTACAGAATAAAAATGATTGTTTTGAAAACGGTGGTATACAACGAAGATGAAACTTGTATAATGGACACCAAAGAGGTTTTTAGTCTCGGTATATTTTTTATGCATATTTGTAATTTTTGTACGAAGCCAGTTTTCTACTTTATTTTTGCACTTGCTGTCCCCGCTGTTTCACCCGTGTCCTGGAAGTCTGTAATCCGCGAATTTACAAACGCGTGCAAACTCTCAAAAGGAATATTTTATACCATTTTTGCCACATTTTTCATTGATGCTCCGCTCCTATTGGCGTGATGCCTTCCTCGATAAATGAACTATTCAACACAAAAATATTTTTTCAATTCGTACCAGTCGTTCCTGAGATTTGTGCCTTCAATCAAACAAACTCTTCGGCCTTATATATTAATATAGTATATATTAGTATATGGTATATAGATTCAAATTTATTTAGGGAGTATAGAACAAATTTAATATAATTTAATTAAACTCAGCATTTTAATAGACTAACTAAATTTATGAAACAACTTCATGAATGAAAAGAATACCATAAAAGAACTATATTCCTCCATAGTACAATGCTCTATAACATTTACATCGGTACTCGTAAAAGATTTCGTGTATGATTGTAAAAGTTGTCGCGCCATACGGCACTCGCCATCCACCCGTAAAATATTATATGGATGTGTCCCTTTCATGGACAAAATGGCGTGATTCCCTTTTTTTTACATCACTGAATATTCATTCGCTCATGCACTTGTTGTTGATGGATATAGGTGAATATGGAGATTTTTGTTTAGATTTAAACGCTGTTTCTTTGTATATTAAATGGGTGAAATGTGGCGTGAATAAATACGCTTATTATTACTTTCAAATGTAGCAGTGCTTGATAACTGGTAAAGGTACAAATTAAAATTAGAAGATGAGATGTTTTTGCTGTTCTGTGATTTTTGATCATTGAATTTATCTTCAGTTTTATGCGCCTTTTTTTTCAACATTATATCTTCCAGGCTATGGTTTTGTTGTGTTTTCACAGGATCCTAAGTTTTCCCAGTATAAAAGTAACCAATACGTTATAAAATATATTCAAATATCATCATTGAATATATATTTGATCTTCCAGCCCCTAAACGGCCCTTCACCTACAGGGTACGATGCTTTCCTAACAACGAGAGTGACAAAATCAATATTTGGTTCATTACCAGCATTTTAATTAGACAAAGAAATCAAAGTCTGTAAAACAGAAATCCTCGGAGACGTGCGTTAAGCAAAGAACTATCACGTCACAACCTGTACTATTGTTTTGAGATAATCCTTTCGATTTATCTCTCCTGTAACCTGAACAAGGTGGCATTGGTCCCAGTCAATAGTAATCCGACAACAATAGTAACTATATAAATACATCAGATAAGACACGAACTACGGGCGGATCGATTAAGCCGATCTAGTAATGGATAAGTTCTGTTTGTTCCAGATTGTTCTGGAACTTCCTCTGCGATTCGCCTTCCGTTTGATATTGTACGTAACTATTTACTATTGTGAATACAACTTAATAATTGAGCATTGTTAGTGTAATGTTTGTTTTGGAGGTGGAGGTGGATTTTTTCCTCTTGAATGTATGTACGTATGTATGAATGTATGTATGAGTGTGAGTTGTTTGTACATTTTTAAATGTACTAATATGTAGGATTTACGGGATGTAAGAAGGAATCAATCGAAAAGTGAAACTGTAGTATCAAGGAATTCCAATCAACATACTAGTTTTTCCCCACGGTTTACCCTCTTTTTTGAGGGATATAACATTTTCCCAGGATAAAGAAAATATTCTATATGTTAATTCAGCTTATAAACTATCTATACGTGCCAAGTTTCATTCAAATCTGTTTGGTCATTTTTTTATACATTGCTGACCTCCAAATTTCACCTCACAAATTTTGACATTTTCAATACTAGTAGGATTTTTTTATTAAATACCTTAATAATCCCTGCTATTTGTATATATAGAACGATGTTATTTTAATAAACAAACATTGAAAAGAACAAGAAATTTCAACGTAGTATTTGTGTATCACAAAATCTTGAACCAGCTCATTGCTGGTTGGTGCTTTACATGCATAATATAAAATGGCTACCAATCACATTAAACATAAATGAAAATAGTATACCAAATAATATAAGAAATTAATAATGTAAGTGATATAAAAAAAATTGTTGAGTGATTTTTATTTCATGTCATGTATAGTCTTTCAAATCAAAAACAAACTCGGCCCTCAATTATTCCAGTCGGTATATTACAGCAGAATTATGAGGTTTTATTTTATGATGAAAGCCTCCATGTGTTCTTCTGAACAATAATCCCATTTTTAAGAGTAATAACCTCTTTCTTGACATTTAAAATGAAATAATATAACAACTTCGAGAAGGGAAGACAAACATCCGTTCATTCTTAAACTTCGAACCTTAAATAACACTCGAGAACCATTCCAAGTTGTGTGTAACGTTATAAAACTTGGGCAATTTTATCGAAAACTCGACTCTCTGGAAACTTATCTAATTCCTGATGTAGGTACTGGAGTGTTTCGAAATAATGTCCTAATGTTCAAACGTAATGACAATCGGCAGTCCTTTAATTTAAATTGTAAAGTTTCATGTCATTTTTGGGACTGAAAAACCCCTTTACATGATTCAAATACCAATAGGATTTTTTAATTATTTTTTTTCTTAGTAGTTTTTTTTTAGTTGTTATATCCTCGGTCCTGTCATAATTCCTTCTGGGGTCAGTCGAAAGCCAAACGCCAGCCCATTTTAAATATAAAAAAAATATTATAACTTTTATATACTAGTTGTTTTTTTTTATACTTGAGAAAGCAGATGACTGCAGTCTACCTGATGTAAAGTAGAACTACAGTCCAATTGCGTGAACCGCTAGGGCCAGAACACAACCCATGCCTCTTTCTATACCATAGCATTTGTGTGTGCTAAATGTCAGCAAAATCGGTCCAGTCGTTTAGCTGTGAAAGCGTAACAAGCAAACAACATACATCATCACTTTCCATCAGGTGAAATCTAGTCAAATGCGCTCAAGTTTTTATATATATAAAAAAAAAAAACTCACTTTCTCATTTATAATATTACTGCTGCGGTTTCACTCGCGTTTATCGATATCATATATAGCCTATATCAATCTACGAATAATTCCGCTATCTAAAGCTAAATATCCCGCTATGTTCAGTAGTTTTGAGGTGATAGTGCGTCAAAGGATTTTTCGCTGTATTTTGCTTATATATATTTTTTTTATTTATTTATTTTACCAAAGTATTAATAACTAATAAACATAAAATAACATTCTGTCAAACCGCAGTACGATTTGTCGACAGAAAAAACTCTCTTATTTAACTATATTTCATTAGCACTGTTGGGGTGAAAATAAAGTGTATAAATAAATAAAAATATCTCGGGCTATTTCTTTTCCCTATGGCCATCTGATCCCTAACTAAGCGGAGCTTGTACTAAAGTAACCATATAACAGATGGCCTTAATATTTTATCTTTTTTCTCTACAAATGCATAGCGTAGAAATAAATGTATATACTTAATCACAAGACAATGCTACGGCTATCTTTGGAGCGTTATTTAGTTATCTAATTCTTTGGAACTTTAATTTATATTTTTCTATACCTAATTCCTTATAGGTACCGATATAATTCGTTTAATGCTATTTGTCAAAAATGGGAGTTGAAATTTTATCATTGTATAAATATCCTGGGACATTCTTTACACACGGCCATCTAGTTCCAAACTAAGCAGAGTTTGTACTATGGAAACCAGATAACTGATATACCACATATACTACTTTTTTTCTTTCTAAATAAATACTTATACAGATATTTACACCCAGACACTGACAGACATGTTCATGCACACAAATGTTTGTCCTGGGTGGGAATCGAACCCGCGACCTTCGACTTGGCAGTCAAGGTCGCTAACCACCAAGCCAATTGGTCTGTGTGCTTATAATATGAAGATACCTTTTAGAAAAAGCACTTCTTAACACTTAATTATTAACTTTACAAAAAAAGCCATTTATCATGACTTTTCCCAATGACAGAAAAATTGATAAAATTTTGGATATAATATCGCTTCGACTGAAACTGATCATGAATAAATCTGTGAAAAGTTTCCGAAACTCCACAAATCGCATTAAAAAGTTTATGAAGTGGGTATTTGATAAATTAGAATTTAGACTTCAATTCGAGTTACTTCGACCCTTTGTATTTGTGAATAACTGGCTCGATTTGTTAATGTCTCAATGGAGATTGTGAATAAATTAATGATAATAATGTCCAATGGGAAAAGTAACTTTTACGAGGTATTTTCTCATATCGAATACATCTAGAAGTGTTATCGGTGTTAGAGTCTGACCATTCATAAGTGCCTGTGAAGGCCTATTTGAATAAAATATTTCATTTCTAATAACTTTATTGCTCTTTTATTGCTCTTTTACCAATCATGACATACGGGTATATTTTTTCATAACTAGTAGGCCAATAAACAGGTAGATAATCCACCTGATGGTAAGTGGTCACCGTCACCTTTGGACATTTTCAACACCTAGGCATTGCCCATGCATTATCGACCCTGGGAAGCTATTAATTCTAATGTGCCTGTAATTTCACCGGCCCCTTTACCTTTCTAACCGAAACATAATAATATAAGTGCACTACTGCTTCTCGAAAATGGGTAGTATTTCGAAGAACTATGCACTATGAGCTCTAGTACTTCTAGCATGGAATTCTCTTTCGTGCAATAGGTAAAGTGTACGTAATTACTTAATTAAAATGTTTTCGCTAATTTTATTTAGCTTTGAATGTACTTAAGAATCGGGTACAATAAAATACAGAAATAAACTAATAGATTGTTCCAAGTCAACGTTATCACGAAGGAATACTGTATTAGTGCTGAAGTGACAGATTAATTTTTTAGTAGAACTAATTACGCCGGCACTAGTGATTCAGATACAGACATGCAGAAAGATGTTGAAAATTGAATCTTATATCGTCGAATTTATATGCCATTTTCTATTGCACGCATACCTGCTATGTCATTTTGGCGTCATAATGCCTGAGATCTCTAATATTTTCTTGGCATAAATAGTATTCTATGTGGTATGGCAGTCTGAAAATAATCTTCTATCTTCTATATATTTGAAAAGAAAATAGGGTTCCTTTAACGCACTATCACCTCAAAACTACCGAACAAATCGGGTTGCGACTGCTACCATTCGACGCGGAATTTTTCGTAGGTTATAGGTTATATAAGATATTGATAAACGCGGGTAAAACCGCGGGGGATAGCTATATAACTATATATATAATCATTTTATTTAGCTTATGCGTGCGTTATTGAGTCACCAACCGTTGAAACATTTACTTTTGTAATATTAGTGGTAATACTTGAATTACCTTGACATCTTATAGGTTAGACAAACATTCTAGTATTTCTACGTACATTCGTTTTCTCAACCATGTGACGTCACCGTTGAAGTGTCATAAAGCGTTGTCAAATTATTCTAACAACGTAAAGTTCACGGTAAGTGGGTACTCACTCGGTACAGTCGCAGGCGGTGCTGGGTACTGTGACAAAGAGCCGAGATAAGGGAGAATGGCGAAGGCGAGACGTAAACAAATGTTAGTTGTTACTGCTATGGCATCTGTTGAACAAGATGCTCCTCCGGGCGACGATGGCATTGTTATTTTTTGTAGTATATGTTTTTTATTTTTTTCAATTCACTTTTAAGTGGGTTCTTTTTTTTTTTTTTTTTTTATGTCAATATGTTGACAAACAGGCAGGCGGTCCACCTGATGGTAAGTGGTCACCGCCGCCTATGGACATTTGCAATACCAGGGAGATTGCGAATGTGTTGCCGACCTTGAAGAGCTCTTTTTACGCCCCTTTTGAAGAACCCCATATCGTAGCAGTGAGGGAAAACCGTAATGGGAAGCTCATTCCACATCCTAATGGCCCGAAGCAGGAATGTCCGACAGAATCGTTGAGTGGACGATCGAGGCGGCTCGAGGATATGGGGATGAGCTCCACATCGCCGGCGAGCGGTGCGATGGTAAAAAGGTGATGGTGGCACCAGGTCAAAAAGTTCTTGAGAACACTCCCCATTATATAGGCGGTAGAAGACGCAAAGAGAGCCTATATCTCTCCGGAGGCTGAGAGGTTCTAAACCGCCAGTAAGTTCGGGATCGTCGACAATGCGAGCAGCCCGCCTTTGGACAGAGGAAAGTGGTTCAAGCTGGTAGGCGGGTGCGCCTGCCCAGAGGTGTGAGCAGTACTCCATATGCGGCCTTACTTGCGCTTTGTATAGCTGCAGCCGCTGGAGAGGCGTGAAGTACCGCTTTGATCTATTAAGCACACCCAGCTTTTTAGAGGCCAGCTTGACCTTACTCTCCAAATGCCCTCGGAACTGGACATCATTCGCGATGTCGACACCAAGGATCCCGATACTTTTTGATATAGTAAGGGGAGTGTCTTCGAACTTTGGTCCTACTACGAATGGGGGTTTTTTTGCGGAGAACGCGCAGACTTGTGTCTTGGAGGGGTTAAAACGGACTAAATTAAGTCTTCCCCAATCAGAGACCCGCTCCAAGGAGTCCTCGATTTCAGACACAAGTCGTATTCGGCTTTCCTCCACCACGGATCGAGGGATGTTAGCACGGCCGGTGTATTGGCTATGCCCAGTGCTGTCATCCGCATAGCAGTGCATGTTGGAAATTTCCAACATATCATTGATATGCAGGATGAACAGAGTGGGTGATAGCTCGCAGCCTTGTGGGACGCCAGCGTTAATGCTCTTGATATCAGAGCAGCACCCGTCAACAACGACCTTGATACTCCGATCTGAAAGAAAGCTGGACACCCAAATGCGTAATCCCTCGGGAATTCCGTATGACGGTAGCTTCGAAAGAAGCGCCCTATGCCAGACCCGATCTGAAAAATATTTTAATTGTATGATTCACTGTTTAACTTCTTCTTCTATCAATACTATAATAAAGCTGTAGGAGTGTCGTGTCTATAAATTGAAAATACTTTCCAAAAACTTACCGTTGCTGGAAGAAGTTTTAGGGAAGCAACGTTACAAGCAACCATTTTCGAAAAATTAGTGAGAAAAAGAGAATACCTTAATTTAAAATCATTACCCCCGCCACGAAGTCACGAGTATAGGTAATAATAATACTTTATTGTTCAAAAATAAATGTTGGTAACAAAGTAGTTCACTAGCCTCCACACTAGGATTCCCTGTGTCGTGGAGAGGTAGTAATTGAATAAAAATCTTTGAACTGCCGTTCAGTTCAAATCTCGGTGAAATTTGGCAAATACATAAACGATATCATGAGGAGAGACATAGGCTTTTTCTCCAAAATAATCTTTATCTACTGTATTTTTGATGTCTACTTTTGATTTTGAACATATGTGTACCTTGGAAATTAAACGCTAAAATTATGATTATGAAAGCCTTCATTAAAAGTATTATTAAATGTATTTCATACCCTCATCTCGGAAAGAGTATTTTTCCTCTTTGATAACTGAGTGCAAATGCCGTCTTTATCCTCTAGAAAGATAGAGTAAATTAAATTCAGAACATCGTGTCACATGTGTTTGTGAATTCAAAACATCACTAAACCTATTTACTTCTACCTACATGGTGCCGAATTTATCATACAACCTATTTAATTTGTTAAAAACTCAGACTCGGAACCTTCTAGGTGTACTTTTTATTTATTTGCTTTGCGCGCGCCATTATCTATTTTTTTTGCATTTAGTCATTTCCTCGCTGAGGTGGAATGAAAAGTTACGTGTTACACTCGAGTGCAAAGATTTTTCACCATGTGCTCTTTTGATTCCCTCGCTAACGCTCAGGATTCTAAATTTTGAATCACTTACTGCGTTCATGATAAAATTTTTGAATCCTTCTCTAACACGGTGATCAAAATTGAGCACGCGGCTAAAAAGCAACTTTGCACTCTTGTATAACAAATAACTATTAGCATGTTGGTAAATTACGTAAAGACTGTCAAATAAAATTGGGATCATGATCGTCACTACAACGTTTTGTTATTTTTTATCACTTTTATAAAATAATCTTGCCTCCTATTTAAATTAGGTATAAATGCGAATTTATGAGGATGGGTGTATGGCTTTTTGTTTCTCTTTCACGCAAAAATTACGCTACAAAAAAGTCTACGCTATAAAACAAGCTATTGATATATTTATTTCATAGTACCTTTAGTAAAAGTGCTAAAAGTTTCATGTCAGTTATAAAAAGCAGTAAGTACCAGTATTTCCTTCTACATCAGCTTGTTTGCATAACACGATTTAATTAAGTTCAAATAAAGCCGATTATACCTACATAATAAAGGTCTGATAAATATAAACAACGTAACGGTGTATAGTAACGTTGAATTAATTGAATATAAATTGACATGAGCATGTTTGATCATCTGCTTGTTGGGACGTGGTTAATTTGAAACGTTCCACTTAGTACCGGGGAAAAACCAAATGAGACGTCACAGTTTGGCAGATGTAAAACATTGGAGTTAGTGAAAAATACTCCTGCTTTATAAAGGCGTTTAAAAAAGAAGGGACAAGAACGTTGGTAGATTTGAGTATAGTTTGATCTCGTTCGTACAAAAACAAGATGTTACTTACAAGATATCCTTTTATTTTTATATTAACAAACATGCCGTCTGTCCACCTGATGGAGGTGTCTGCTGCCCATAGACATTTGCAACATCAAGGCATCGGTAAAGCATTGTCGACCCCAAGACGTGAAGTTGTCATGTCTGGTATGCCTGTAATTTCAACGCCCCCTTATTCTTCGTCTAACTGACACAGGTGCACTACTTCACGGCAGAAATGGGAATGGTGGTACTACTTCCCAAGACGAATACTGGAGTAGGTACTAAGAACTCTTGTGCTTCTAAAACTATATAGAGCGTGCAAAAATATTTTAAAGTATTTGTATAATACCTACCCTATATTTAACATTTTAATTAGTACTGTTATCGTAGCAGTATTGACCGTAACTCGTAGCATTTCGGTTACGCATGTAAGCTACACACATTTTTTTTCTTGGAAGATATAAAAGTGTTTTAAATAGAAGGCTTCTAGTTCACACGTTTTTGATTTAGAAATTTTCATGTTTAGTGTTAATTATATTTAGAAGACATCTTAATTATTAGTTCAGACCTTACAAGGGTACTTATAAGTCAAAAGCAACTGAAGTTATCACCAGCTGAGAACTGGCTCTTCAAATTCTTGTTTCAAATTATAATAAAATAAATAAATAAATATCCTAGGGTATACTTAACACAATGGATTCTTAATGTAATTTAATATTTAAATTTATAAAAGTTCCGGCCCAAACCTTTTTTATGAGCAAATCAAGGGCAAATCCTTTGGTCCCAAGTGGACGTAACTTTCATCAGAACTGCTTAATTAATATTTACCTGACGTCATTGTCCTTACGTTTTTCGATCCTACTGTGGACTGAGTAACTCACAATTATGTAAAATGATTTACAACCTTGACTTTAGGCTTTATTTACTGTAAGTTAATAGTGATTTATCATTTATTGCCCGTTTGAAAAAAAAGGATAAATTAACATTTTACGCAGTTATATTTTATTTATGCAATATCTACTTAGAATATACACAGCGTAGATAATAATCAGAGTAATAATTTTTTTTTACAAAATTTTTTTTTTTTTTCCCTTTCGTTATTGTAATTTTTCATTTTATCCATTTCTCTTTGCCTAAATTACAACTAGTAGCTGTAATAGAAATTGACTATATAGTCAAATTCGATTGGTTCAAATATGAAGGCACTAGCTGTCCTCCTCAGTTTCATCCGTGTTCTCAAAGGACATTAAATTTTCTCACAATAAAGACTTACTGTGCTTACCCATGCTATAATCAAATCTACGTGCTAAGTTTAATCCAAATCCATTTTGTAATTTTCACTAGACACAGTAAAAAAAACAATACATCGATCCACACAAATTTTCCTTTTTTTAATATTAGTATAATTTATTCATTTGATTTGCATACCAAATGGCCTACCATATTTCAGGCAACTAAATAAATATCATTTAATTTCTCAGTAAGGTCGACTTTAGAAAATTACCAAGTGTTTGTGTTTACAATGCCTAGAACCTATTACTTATAAATGGATCAGTGTGCAATTAGGGTGAAGGCTATCCCCACTCGGTTAAATGCATATTGAGTTCTTTTACAAAGTCACGTAGGCACATACAGGGTGGAATTAAATATAAAGTTAAACCAATAATAAGTATGAAGATGCGCCCAAAATGTAATGAGATCTTATTACATTAAAGGTCGCGTATTACCAAAAAAATTAATAACAACTAATTGAATCAAAAAAGGCGAACGCGATGATAATAAAAGCAACTTAATTTTGTATTCAAAAATATCAATTTCGTCTAGTTAAATGTAGATAATTATATATTATACATATTTTTCGGGTTAAATTCGGAGCAGCTTAAAAAATAAAGGAGAAAATAAAAATTTTTATAGTGACAAATATCGCCTTTTTATAAAAACACTAAATTGGTATAGTTCAAATTGAAAACCATTCCACCAGTTTAGATTTATAAAGGTCAAACCTACTGATGCTCCATAACATTTCGGAACCTCCTAGACGAAAGCTTTGTTTGATAATAATGATTGTGACCCTAAAACATGTCCTTGGAAAAAATCTTGTTGTTTTCTTGAAAAAAAAAGATACCATACCGTAATACGATAACCCTATAACCCGATTGTTAATATTTAATGCTTAGCCCACAAGTTCGTACTAACATCTCACTTAGGTCGTTAAGTGTTTTCGAAAGTCGCCATTAGTGTGAAATATGAATTAATGGCATTGGAGCGACGCTGCGGCGTCATCGGCGCACGCCTCCTCGAGAGGTGTCTTGGGACTTGGAAATGTGTGGAGTAGTTATTATTCTAACTTATAATATCTATGTAGGTTTAACATAAATGGTAAAGTGGTAAATTTTAAAAAGGGACAATGGCAAGATTGTTAGATATGGTTTTATACCCGCATAGGATTGCATTAACATATCGGTTCTTTTCGTGTATGGTAGTCAGTATATACTCGTATGTATATAATTATCTTGTCTGAAGAAATTCAGTATCTCTAAGAATTTTACTCAAGGTCTGCCGCTAGCTTTTCTGTAAGGGAGAATCCTATAGTATAGAAGTCTGCAGATCCAAATTGTTATTAGCCAAACCATATCAAAGCCTGTCTTATAATAGTATGATGAGAAATGTATGAATCGATTGTAGTTAAGAAAAAGTAAAGGATATTAGCTTGTAGCTTATTAGGCACCTACAGTCATACTGGAAAAAAATTAACTATTAACATGTCATCGTTTCTACAATATCTGATAAATCAGTTGAAACCTCGTATTACTTTTATAAAATTATATTGGTCATAGTATTACCACACGGCAAATATCACTATCCTTTCTTGGCCATAAAGAAAATTTAGCATGAATGCGACTCCATAGATTTCCATTGACAAACGCGCATAACGTAGTAAGCTGAGACGGGTGGGTTATGATTGATTACGTTGTATTTTGTTCTAGGAGCCTTTCAAAGCTTATTCCGTACGGACAGCGTCGGGGAACCGAACGCTTTATGCCGACTTCATCATCTGTTCTAAATCTGGAAACAATTAACCGAATATGAACAACGAAAACCACGTATTTAAAGTTTACGAACCTAATCGAAACAAAGAGGCGAGGAAGAAAAATGCCTATGGCCAATATTATGGACCAGGAATTAAAGGTACCCATCAAACTTGTTAAATTACATTTTAAATAATGTTGAAAAATTCGTATTTGATACGATCTTCCCTACCCTTGTGGATAAAGGTTGCGGTCCATATTTGTCTTATCTGATAACCCAAATAAAATTGTATTGTTATCATTGGCCTATATTCAGAATGGGTAGGTGTTTAGTAAGTTATTTTATCAAAAGATTCTTTGAAATTGGAGCGATGCTATCATCGCTTGTGTAATGCCGAATGCCGTGATGACGGTCGAGGATTTGAATTCAGCAATGAATTTAAGCTTTTCGTAAAACACTGTTGAAGGGTACTTTGTTGTACTCTCTTGTTGCCAAGCAACTCTTGGCTGCACAGATCGGTAGCGAAACTACGGCAACGACTTACCATTGCCTAAGAAGACTTTTAGTGACCTCAAAGCAGAGTTTTGAATAAATATGTAGACCTCAACGTGCATAAAATATGGAGAATGAAAAAAAATATTTATTTTTCAGATCATCAAGCTAAAGATATTTACGGGCCAGAGATCACGGAAAAAGATGGTGCGCTATTGGATAAACACGACAGCTTTTACATAACAACTAAAAGCTTACTGGTGCTTTTCCAAATAATGGGAGTGATGCCTATTATGAGAGTGCCTAAAAGTACGCATTTCATTTTGACATATCTGCCATTTAAAAAAAAAATCCACATCTACGACACGTAGGCAGATTTAGACAATAAAGAATAATTGTTATTTGTCATAGATGCGGTTTAGAAGTTAAATGTTGCAAAAGATTCAGCCTATCTAAGTTTTCATAAGTTGGTTAGCAATTTTTATTACCATACAAATAAAAAGAGAAAAAATATTTTTACAAAACAAATTGGGAAAAATCAGGGAGCTATATAGTAATATTTTCAAAATAGTAAAATATGTCAAATAAAAAGAATGATTAAAATCTACCCTCATGTTAAATACTAATTATATCCAGTTACAAATTTGTAGGTTACTGATTTCATTAAAGAACTTCGCATTTTTTCATCACAGTAAAAGTGTTCAAAAGAATCTTCTACCATCGTGTTCGACGTTCGAAAAGATTCAATAACTTTACAAACAGCTGTAAGATTGTTTAAGTTTTAGTGCGCGTTTGTCTTTCCGAGATTCTTTTCACAAGTTTCTTTGAAAATCATGCGAGGGAACTTTAAAATTTTCCACCAGGTATATTTTTCTTGAAGAAAATTTATAGGGTTGATTTTAAAATGCACCTTATGTCAGAACTGGATCAATGTATTATCGTTTTTACCAATTTATTTTTGCCTATGTCGTAACGGAGATAATTTATGGGTGCACTAGAATGTGGCCATATACGAGTATCTAGAAGCCAATTCGACCGATTCAGATGTGGTTTTCTGTAAAGGATTTGCAGTTCGTCTTAAATATGTAGTAAGTTATATATTCAATGTGAACTAACTAAGGGCGCTAAACTGCCAAAAATACGAATGTTGCCATTTATATCGAAAACCGTTCCACTGATTCAGATACGGTTTTCTGAAAAACTATAACTACAATAGTATTTTGAAAAAATCATTATAAAGCGGATGTAATTTTGTTTAGTTTATCGAGGGTTTTCAACATATATTTAATCTTTTTTCTATTACAACGTTTATTACATCGTGAGGTTTATTATATTGATAAATTTAATTTATGTTTATACCTACATGAATAGGCCATCTACCAGGGCCTGCATTGGCAATGGCCAATAGATTTGTGTTACAGTTGTTTCATGTTTTTTATCATCAGGTGCCCAGACAACAAAACGAACAACCTTTAATTGGATATCGAAGGCTACTTTGTGGGCGTACTTTGTCTGGGGTCTAGAATGCATAATTGTGATTAAAGGTAAGAAAGATTTAAAAACATATACAAAAAAACTCTAGGTATAGGTATTACTTGCGAGAGCAGTTCATGAATGTTGTTTGTGGAAATCCTTTGGGCTATTCATACATTTAGACAACTAATAAACATAACGACATACGAGTATAATGATTAGACAAAAATTTACTATCAGATAATTCACAAAAGATTTTTTTCAGTTGGCAAGGAACGTCTCGGTAACTTCCAAAGCAGTTCAAATAAGCGTTTTGATGAAGTAATTTACAACGTTATATTCTTGAGCATACTCATTCCGCATTTCCTCCTGCCAATAGCGTCGTGGCGTCATGGACAACAAGTGGCTATATTTAAAAACATGTGGACACACTATCAGGTCATTTATTTTTCAATTTCATGACTCTAATTTTAAATTACAGGCACATGACATGAGACTTAACAACTTCATGTATCAAGGTCGACAACGTATTAGCGATGCTTTGGTGTTGCAAATGTACATAGGCGGCGGTGACCGCGCACCATCAGGTGGATGGTGGCACCGCGTGCTTGTGTATAAAAAAAAAACTCTTTAACTTCGGCCCGTTTTGGATGCTAAGAATGTTATAGGAAAATCATCTTTATAGGGGTTAAGATAAGGTTCATCTATTGATGCGATGGTTAAGTTAGTCATGTAATAATGTAATATTTTTTATTAAGTTTTTAAATAAGATTGAGTAATTAACATACTCACTAGAATATCTAACTTAGGAGACTAAATTCGTGCGAAAATAATAAATGTGTATGAAAATCTGTCATTATGGCATGAGTCAGGAGTCTCTGGACGAGTTAGTGTGAATAGGGGAATAGTGTCAATCTTGCACTATTCTACTGCTTACTTTAATATTTTAGATATTTTTGGATGAAAATGTAGTCTTATTTCTTACGTTACAGCTAAAATATTTGAAAATTACCGGCACTCCGATAGTTTTCCCCAATCTATACACTTTGACTTGGGGCCTTTGTATATTCTCATGGGGTCTCAGTTTTGCTGTGATACTGTCACAGCATTATTTACAAGATGACTTTGAGTTGTGGCATTCTTTCGCTTATTATCACATCATTGCTATGTTGGATGGATTCTGTTCACTATGGTAAGTTAGCAATACTATAGTTAGCTAATACGTGTTAGGTTTGAGGTTTGAGATAAGATGAATTAATCAATAAATATTAAATTGACCCTATCGTTGACAAACTTAAGTCGAAAAAAAGATTGGTTGGAGGTTAATATTTGCTCATCCCAAAAACTTTTTTTCTTAAAAAACACAAGGTTGAATTGAGAACCTGCACCTTTTTTTGCAAACGGTTAAAAAGGTACTCGATTCTTCATCATAACTTTTACATATATTTTTTAACTTTCTATTAAATAAATATTTTTTTGGACTGAAACAAATTCCTTGCTTATCTAAACACAACTGAAACTTTACATACCTATATAAAATGTACCGTAGTATATATATTTTAACAGGTACATAAACTGCAATGCGTTCGGAACAGCGTCTAAAGGCTTGGCAATGAACCTGCACAAAGCACTCGAGGCGGAAAATCCGGCGCTCAAACTGGCGCAGTACCGCCATCTGTGGGTCGATTTGTCACACATGATGCAACAACTAGGTGAGCTAAACGGCTGTTATATTATAACATAGCTATCGTGCCACGGTTTCTCTCGTATTCTATACTATTAAAAATCCCGCAATTATAACATAGTCTATGTCGCTTGGGAATAGTGTAGTATATATATACACCGTGAAATATAGCTGCTTGTTTTCCCGCGGCGGAACAACTTGCCATAAGGAGTACTTTTGAAGCATAAAGTAAAATTAAAAAAATAGAGCTTTTTTGTATTAATATACATAGAAAAATATACATCAACACGAAAACGTGAGAATCAATAGTACCAGACGTAACTTGTAGGTTTTACTCGAATGACACGCGCCGCCGCCAAAGGAAATAGTCAAACGGCATACATTTTCAAAGTAAAATAAGCTTTCGTTCGTGGATGATACGGCATAAGTTACATTGTACGCAACAATACAAAGCGCAGAAAAGAAAGACCAATTAAAAAATGTTCAAATCAAAATAAGCTAATTTTTAAATATTTTCTCAGACTCTCTGCATGTTTTCTAACAAAAACTTCAAAGATTTTTCGCGTATAACGACGATTATTTTCATTTATATAATTATTAACAATTTATAATCTAATGTTCTGAAATTAAAAATTTAATAGTGTTAATTTATTTTATCTTATTGTACTGATAACTAGTTGTGCTTCTTTTTTTCTGTTAATGCTGTGTACACCTTTAATGGGTGCACATATCTGTGCTGCATTATGATACTATCATAATCTTAATAGCTTAGACAATGTATTTTTTTAATATGTGTACTGTTGGTGTTCCTAAATTAAAAAAATAAATAAAAATAAAATAATTAAGTACTTTCATATTTTGATCTGTATGTAATATGCTTGCGTGAATTGTTTTTGTACCTCCTTCTTCTGTATTATGCCGATAATATTCACAAAATTTAACATAATATATTAATACCTATTAAATACTACTTACTTACTATGTTACTATTGTTATTATAGGTAGGTATATTAGTTTTGTAACTTTGCCCAACTATACTTTAATTCCAGGTCGTGCTTATTCAAACATGTATGGCATTTACTGCATGGTGATTTTCTTCACAACTACTATATCTCTCTACGGCGTTTTATCGGAAATCCTTGAGAGGGGACTAAGTCACAAAGAGTTGGGTCTTTTCGTCATCGTAGGGTACTGCATGACTCTACTCTTCATTATCTGTAACGAGGCTTATCATGCTTCTAGAAAGGTAATATATGTGACAATGTCCTGGGACTCGATTCTGTAAGGAAAATTACACTAACTCGAGGATGTTTCGTCGCGGCCTCTATGCTCTGTCTCTGTTGCTTACTACGCTAATTTTACTAATCATATGAAAAGTAAGCTCTCCGAGGTCTCCGTGAAGCGGCTCGCCGACGAAGTTTGTAGTAGCTGAATCAGCTTTGCTGTTTTTGCGTGTTTTTCCCGCATTAAAAATTATAAAACCAATATATTCCTCTCCGTACTATATATATTTATAAAATTTGAGCAAAATCAGTTTAGCAGTGTATTCTTGAAATGTTGGCAGACAGAGTTACTTGCGCATGGAATCTGTTATACATTGAATGGATAACAGAAACCTTACCGAAATAGAACCAGCATATTTTGAACTTCTGTAGAATTTTATTAAGTTCATTAGTAGAGGTATGTTTATTTTCCAGGTTGGTCTAGAATTTCAAGTGAGACTGTTAAATGTGAACCTTGGAGCCTTCGACGAGAGCACACAGCGTGAGGTAGAAATGTTCTTAGTGGCCATATCCAAAAACCCACCTATAATGAATCTGGATGGCTTCACTAATATTAACAGAGAACTATTTACTGCGGTGAGTTAGTAACCTACATTCTTCTTCTACCCACCTTGTTATGACTACCGGTTTTACTTATACTACTTAGTTCATTCGGCTCTATCATTACATAATATTTCAAAGTATCGTAATGTTCAATACAGCTAGTATTCCGGCGGTTTCACCTGAATTTTCGAGGGATGTTACTGATGTTCCTGGGATAAAAAGTACCATATGTGTGATAAAAGTTATGAACTATATATGTTGCTAGTTTCAACTAAATCCGTTTAGTAGTTTTTCCATGAAAGATTATCAAACATCCATTCAACCTCAAAATTGTCGTAATTATAATTTTAGTAGGATTCCTATTTTGACAAAGGGATTAAGAGAGCCTGTATCGAGAAACCCGTTTTTAATTAAAACAGTATTGAGTAATTTAATTTATGCCTCAACAGTGCATAGAATTAATTGATTTATTTCATAAACCTAATGTTTCAGAACATATCATTCATGTCAACATATTTGATCGTACTAATGCAGTTCAAGTTGACACTTCTACGTCAAGGAGCAAGAAATGCTGTCAAATCCATTGTCAAGGCTATATTCAACACTACTACCACTGCAGCTGATTACGAAGATGAAGCGGAGTGAAGAGATTTTTATTAATTATTATATATAATGTCAAAATGTAGATGGCTTTATAAAAATATTAAAGGTACCGCGAGTTACTTGTTATTACGTTATGTAGTTGCATATGCACTTTGTGAAAAGCTGTTATTTTGACATGACTAATAGATACTTCAATTTTATTAGTAAGTTGTATAGATTGATTGTTTTAATAATACTTTATATACATGGTGCTACAAAACTACCCGTAAAACCGAAAGGAGGTTAAATGGGGCCTTATAACAAGTCCATTCACAATATTTAAGAACCGTAGTAACGCTGTATAACATACCCCAAATGATTTTTATGAATGACAAATAGAAATACTACACTATACTACTAAATTAGACAATTATTAGGTAAAATAGCTACGTAGGCCATTCTGTTAAAGAATTTGGTTCCCTGACATGACAGCTTACTAGAGTTGTTGGCTTTGATAATGAATTATATTTTTACGGAGTATTTTGTAAGACGTTGTATATACACTATCATATATATGGTACAATTAGTATACTCTTTTACACACATTAAATATGTATTATACAACTTATTTCGACTTCACTAAAAACTTTAACTGAAAATCAGCTCTGCTCGCTAAATAGTCAGTATTATGCTGAGGTGCACGCATTAATACGGGAAGAGAAATCTTTGTATGCCTTTCAAACATACCGCAGGTGGAGGAGTGTCAGATTTGATCTTTGTTAAAGCTTATAAAGACAAGGAGTGCAGGAAGCTTAAATTTATTTATTTTGGGTGCTAGAAATAATTAAAATTATTGTTAAGGTTCATACTGACAATGTCAAAGACAATGCCGTAGGTCTTTGTATTCTTTCGCTACTGACGTAATAAATCAAAATACAATAAAGACAAAAACATTGATATAGAGGTCTGGCCAAAAAAAGTTATTATACCTTATAGCATAAAAAAAAGAATTACGAATTTCGATCACAAGGCGACCAGTTATTTTAATTAAAAGGTCAAGAACAAGGATTCATACACCGTTGATATATTATCACTACAATAATTGAAATTAATTTCGACCAAAAAAAAAACACATTTTACCTACAGCTAGTTTTAAGAATCAAAGCGAACCCGACGCCAGGGACTTTGTGGATTCAATTTGTTAAAGTAAAGAGATTCTTCACGGATGTGTTTTGTTTTAATTATCCTTTATTCAGGTAACATGGTTTTTGCAACAAAGACAAGCGCCCTGTAGGTATTTAATTACGCGCACAGGTAGGAGATGTGAATATTTATTAGAAACGAAAATATTATATTTAAATACAGAATAAACCTTCAAACAATTAACATTTTTAAAAGATGGAAATACAAAAGAAAAATTATTATTCATAAGAAACCTTTTACCGTTTGTTCTTTACTAAAACATACATTTATCGTAATTTTACTAGTTTACATTAGTGAAGAAGAATTCTATGAAAATAATATAATACGAAAGGAAATAAATTAATTCAAATAGGACTTCACAGGCATATATGAATGGTCAGACTCTAATACCTTAACAAATCCACCTGGAATTTTTAAACTCCAAGTAACGGAGATAATGTTTACATATAAACACACGGAAAAAAAACGTGTGTGTGTACTTATGTACGCACGTAAGTGGTTATATCCGAAATTAAAGGTGAGAAAAACCGGCCAAGAGCGAGTCGGACTCGCCAATGAAGGTTTCCGTAGCAGCACTAGCAGCAGGTAGGTAACATAGTTTATGACGTTTAAAAACAAAACTACTGTCTAGATCTCATTCAAACCAATTTTTGTTAGTAGTTTGCATCATATATATTTTTCAGTTTTATCATGCCCATATTTTAGAAGTTACGGGGGGGGGGGAGGGGGACGACGACACATTTTACCACTTTGGAAGAGTCTCTCGCGCAAACTATTCAGTTTAGAAAAAAATGATGCTAGAAACCTCAACATTATTTTAAAATATCTATCCATAAATACCCCACACGTATAGGTTTGATGGAAAAAAAAATTTGAGATTCAGTTCTATGTATGGGGAACCCCAAAAATTTTGGATTTTTTTCTGATTTTATTTTAAAATCTTAATGCGGTTTACAGAATACATCTACGCACCAAATTTCAATAATGTAGCTCTTACAGTTTCGGAATAAACTGACTGTGACATACGGACGGACGGACAGACAGACAGACAGACAGACAGACAGACAGACAGACAGACATGACGAATCTATAAGGGTCCCGTTTTTGCCATTTGGCTACGGAACCCTAAAAACTGCACTAAAAGAGTTTTTTACTATTCAGTGGTGAAATTGTAGTGTCCTCTATGCACCTGTCTGTAGCAACGAATAACAATTTTTGATGCTGTCAGGTTATTATTGACAATAACATCATTACTCACTCATTGACACTGATAGTTGCGATTTGTGCGATGTTCCAGAGAGACCGTTATCAGCTTACTTCATCCGTGAGAATTTTGTGTGACGCATCTTAAAATTTCACTCTCATCATTTTTTATAACGCGCCTAAAGAAGTAAAACTTCAAAAGGAATGATCCTGACATTGTGTGTAATGTATCGTAAGTATAAGTATTCCTTTGCCTACCGCTAATTATCTTATTCTTAATTAAAATAATTTGTAGAAGCAATAATTGTAGTCAAATCCCCCTTGATTGTAACTGTAAACGTTCGTAAGGACTGAGGTTTCAACTTCAACACGCCCAAGTTAGTATAAACTTTAGTAAACTAAGGCTACGTTTGTGAACTTACAACTGGATTACTTATACTTTACATTTACACGTTTTAGGTATAAATCAACGTATATAAACTGTAGTTTTAGCAAAGCAATAAAAATATTTAGCTACTGTAGGTAAGGTGCGACAGACGTTATCTTGACGAAATAAGTCCATGCTTAAGTTCCATAATAAAAAACAATGCGGGAATTCGATCACAGCCCCAGCTACTGGGTCCAATTGTGAATCTAAACAATTCTCAAATCCACTGGAGGACACACAAAAAATGTCATCAACATCATTCCAGTCGTTTAGGAGGAGTTCACGAACATACACACGGACAGAAGAATAATATATGTTACTAGCTGTCCCCCGCGGTTGCACCCGCGTTCCCGAGGGATGTAACATTTTACCGGCAAAAAAAGTATCCTATGTTACTTCTAATACCTCCAAGAATATGTGTACAAAGTCTCATGATGATCGGTTAAGTAGTTTTTGCGTGAAAACGTAACAAACAAACTTACATTCACATTTATAATATTAGTAGGATTACGATATAATGGTGGCCACTCTTTCAGGTTATTTTGAGGCGACTCTACAATAAATGTAATGTAATGAGTAAAAATTCAACAACAACAAATTGACTTTTGGCAGTTATTTTTTGTTTTTCTATTGTTCTAAGACTATGTCAAAATGAGCTCATAAATTAATCATTGCATCGACTACTAATGAAGTAGTTCGAGGAATTCAATTTAAGGCCAAAATTATTTATTATTCGTTCCCGGTATAAATCGCTGAATTGCTAAATAACTGATTGACACAATTTTCTTCCGTACACGTCAAAAAACCTTTAGTTTTTACAAAGGCACAGCTACAGACTGTACATTACTACACTCAATTAAAATAAAAACGTCACTTAAACAATAATTAATTTACATCGATTAAAGCTGAGCACGGCATTCAAAATAAAATACTAGATCGAAGGGAATTACTAGAATTGCACTTATTTGTAGAAAATACTACACAAAAACCTTTTTTTGTCGCCTAAATACATACTTAAATAAATATTTACACCCAGACACAGAACAAATAGATATGCACACAAATATTTGTCATGTGTGGGACTTGAAGTCACGACCTGTGGCATGGCAGTCAGGGTATCTACCACCAAGCCATCTGGCTCGTCAAACATTTGTGGATCTGATACAAAACAACTATCATAAAAATAAATTTATTCACATAAATAAACTTTCACAATTTAAATGGAGTCTCTGACTTCTGAGCTAGGCATACATACCTGTGTTACAGAAGTCAGTGCCCTTTTTTATTAAAACATAATCAATCATAAATTTGTGTAAATAAAAGTAAACTTATTCGATTTACAAATGATTCTGTGTATGGTGTGTTTGAACTATCCTTAAAACCATAATATGATTGACGCATAAAAAGTCACATACAGTCATTTATCAAAACACTTGTAAATTTATAAAAAATAACAATGCTCTGAGTTTGACTATCTACTTTAGTAACTTATAGGACTGAATGTTCAATAAGACATTCCTCTTATAAGCCCCCAACATCGCAACTGTCAGTGTCAATAAGTGAGTAATGATGATATTGTCAATAATAACCTAACAACGTCAAAAAATGTTATTCGTTGTTACAGACAGGTGCAAAGAGTTTGGACACTACAATTTCACGACTGAATAGTAAAGACGAATGCTTTTAGTGCAGTTTTTCTCATTAATAATTTCGGGTATAACTTCTTAAGTGCGTACGTACGCATAAGTATATAGGTACAAACGTTTTTATTTTATAAGTTTCATGCGTCTACCATATTTTTCCGTCACACATATATTTTTTAAACACCCGCGCCCAGTTTGTTTGACGGTGAACATTGACATTGAAACAGAATACAAATGGTACTATTATGAAAAAGGTCGTCATTTACACAAAATATTAAAACAAAGGGTGTTTTTAATCGTTAAATTCGACACTTATATTTACGCTCGTTTTTAACACAAGTAAATGTGTAAATACAGTTTTCAGGGGCTCGATTCTGTTAGGAATATGACACTGACTCGAGGATGTTTCGTCGCGGCCTCCGTGCTCTGTATCTTTAGCTAACTATGCTAATACTACTAATCACGTGAGAGATAAGCTCTTCGAGGTCTCCGTGAAGCGGCTCGCCTACGAACAACATTATAATATTTGGCAAGTAATAAGGTTTTACTGGAATAAGTGAACTGAATACGTTTGGGACCACCGTCTGGCATTATAGATAAAGGGTTTTATAACTGAACATGATAAACTATCGACACACGTTCCGCTGGGGGAGTCACGCCTGCCCTTTGTGACAGGGGGGGGGGGATTGAGGCCTAATCCACAATGCGGGCCCACAGTGTGCACTAGCGGATGGCTCGGAGGCATTTCATTTAAGTTTTACGTCTTGGCACTGCACGGTAAATCCGTACGTAAGTTTTAAAAATAGAAATTGTGACTTGGTTGCTGGACCATCCTATGCTACTTAAACTATATATGCGAATGTTTGTGAGTGATGTACGGATGTACATATATTTCTGAGGGTGGATGAACGGATGTATAGAAAAATAATAAATATCCCGGGACATTCTTTACACACGGCCATCTGGTCCCGAACTAAGCAGAGCTTGGACTATGAGAATCAGATAACTGAAATACTACATATACTACTTTTTATTTTATCTAAATACATACTTATATAGATATTTACACCCAGACAGAACAAACAGACATGTTCATGCATACAAATGTTTGTCCTGGGTGGGAGTTGAACCCGCGACCTTCAGTTTGGCAGTCAGAGTCGCTAACCACTGGCCTGTCAGGTGTTCAGATGTATGGACGTTATACATTAGTTATATGGACGGAGTATATCCTGACCGGACTAACATATAGGCTACTTTTTATCTAAAATTGTAACATTTCACAAGAATGCGAGTGAAACCGCGGGAGACAGACATTAATAACGAGCAGTGAAGTAAAACTGATGTAGAATGAAAATCGACTTATCTATTACCATTAATTAGTTGGTTCCAGTTCCATTATTCATGACTCGGGTTCGATGCTAACGAGTTCTCTGTATTGAACTCCTTCAGGCTATGTTCTTACCGCCCTCATATTAATTTTAGAAGTTTACCATTAGAAAATTGAGAGAGTAGTTGATGAATGATTAGTAATATTTATATTATTAACGGTGTTCTTTCTTTTATTAAAATACGTACAAATTAATTTGAAAAACTTTTATTTTATTTTTCCTCAAGAATTGTATTTTTGCGGTTATCATTTTATTCTCCGGCGACGGCGATTTTATTATTAGGTATTATTGTTAATTCTTGACTATGATCAGATTGATCATAAAATAACTTACATTATTAACGGTGCAGACACTTTCTTTTATTAAAATACTTATTGTTAAGTGTAATATTGCTACTAAGTCTTATTGTTATATCTTGACTATGATCGTAAAATAATTTATTTTCCAAAGATGCATTTTCATAATTAGAACACGTTCTTTATTTAAAATTTATAAACTAACAGTAATTAACCATCCTTTCGCCATTATATTGAAACATAGCGTCGCCATAATATCATTTATTTATCACTTAATGAGCTTTAACCTAGTAAACAATTACACCATGTTTAGTTCATGTGAAAAGTTAGAAAATAAATAAATTAATTAGTACCATATCTTCCAATCCAATCGAAATTAAGCTAATTGATCAGTATACAAGTGTTCTCCTAGTTTCATATCGGTATTTATATAATTGTTTCAGTTCATATATTTTTTTAATAAATTATTCTTTGTTTATCACATTTGAAGGTAGATTTTCGTTACCTTCTTTTATCCTACAACGTTGGTTCTAAATGCCTACGCTGTGACAAGACATACATCCAAATGGTGAGTGAATTAAGTATGAAATTTTAATCGACACTATGGCTGCTGTATATGTTGACCTATTATTATTTACAAACACTACCTGCAACAAAGCTAGGGAAAGTAGAATGGCTTTCTGCTACATTGGGACAAACGTGGTGTCTGAAGATTTACGATATTCAAATATCGATTTAGGTGATAGCAGCTATCAATAGAATGCACTCACGTACCTTGGACTGCTACCAGCACTCGTTGATCTTCCACTTCTTTTGCTTCTTGAGGTTGATAACGAGTGAGAATTTTGGCGCGCGATCGATGCTCACAGGCGATCGATTCGAACTATACTGGTCGCTCAAAAAGTGAGCAATACGCGCGTGCCTAACGCCGAGTTGGACGACGTTTCGATAGTGTTTTGCTAGGCGAAATTTGAACATTCTTGACTTCATAAAAATACAAAAAAAAGGTATCAAAATTCAATTCAATATTCAAAACCATTTATTCAGGTTAAGCACGCAGCACTAATGAAGCTCAAATTTAAAGTTACTGAAGCTACTACCGATTCGGAAGTCAATCTTCAACTGAGAAGAAACGGCAAGAAATTCAGTTTAGTAGCGTTATCACTATGCAACACTACCTCTTACGATTACCATGGAGTGATTCTCGTAGAAAGTTAGCCGGCTAATCTTGCCGGCTCTTCTCCATTGATTGCTGACTTCCGAACCGGTGGTAACTTCAGAAGCTTTCTAGGACCTGAACTCAGTGTCTTTGAATTCTTTTTTCATCCAAGGTCGTTACACAACTATTAACAATTGAAAATTGCCTTCGAATACTAGTTCGCGTCATTTATCTAAATGTCACATTAAAATAAAAGAATTGTGAGAATATAAATAATGATTTGTAATAAGCTTGAACATAAAGTATAGTTCGTTCAGATTTCTCGAGGATTTTTCGTTGACAGCCTGTGCAGTGATTTATTTCAACGTCTGGATTTCAATTCTTTTTATTTATTTCCGAAAGGTGAAAGAAATAAACGCGTTGGTAAGCGTTAACAATTAATCAAACATTTCATTTTACCAGCGTGTTGCTAACGAGATTCAGCGAATAATGGCCCATATTTTATTTTTCGCTGAATTGGCTTAGTTCTCGTGAGGCTTGCGTTTTGTAAAACATTTTTGTTATTAGGTACGTTCTTGTTTGAATTTTTGTAGTATTTTCAGCACTTTTAACACTAAACATACCATAACCGGGTCAAATGACCCATTTTGAACTTTGCATTGAAAATGCACGTATCTTCTTATTGCTTTTGCACATTTGACTTCATGACTTTTTCTTATTAATTAATATACAGTTATACTATTTATTTCCCTTCCTAACAACCGTATTTCATACATACAATCAGGAAACATAAAGTCACATTTGACCCGCTATGGTGGAAATAGGTACCTAGTAAGTGTTGGTATGATTAGTGTTAAATCTTGATTGTACACATACAGTGTGTTTGACCATGTCGGTTTGTTCTATGCCTGGGTGGGCGTCCTTTGAATTTTTCTTTATCCTACTATAGTGATCAATTATCTGGTACATGTCCTACTTGGTTTGTAACCTAATGACCTTGTGCAAAGAATGACTACAAAAAGCAATCATAAATGATAAGAACTCAAGCCTAAAGGGGGAAAAGTAGTTTAACAATTATTTTTGTTATTAGGTACATTCTTGATTGACATTTGATTTTTTGTAGTATTTTCAGCTCTTTTAAATCTTGATTATACACATACAGTTTGACCAAGTCAGCTTGTTCTCCCCATAAAGGTCTTTTTTATCCTACTAAGGGGATCAGTTATCTGGTTATGTATTCAGGAGTCAGCAGTATCACGGTATGATAATCGAAAACAAATAATGATTACAAAGCAATCGTAAATGCTAGGAACTCAAGCCTAAAGGAGGTATAACAAAACCAGCCAAGTGCGAATCGGGCTTGCGCACGAAGGGTTCCGCACTATTATTTATAATAACGGCAAAAAATCATGTCTGTTGTATGGGAGTTAAATATTTATTTTACTCATTTTTTAGTAGGTATGTGTTGTTATAACGGCAACAGAAATACATCATCTGAGAAAAAATCAAATGCCTGGTGACAGACGGACGGACAGACGGACAGACAGACAGACAGACGGACAGCGGAGTCTTAGTAATAGCGTCCCGTCTTACCCTTTGGGTACGGAACCCTAAAAAGTAGTTTAAAACTTATTTAGCGTCATCAAATAAGAATAGAAGATTAATAAAAAGAACTTCTAATCTCAATAAACCGACATCAATTGCTATATGACAAAGCGTTCATAGTGACAAATGCAATTAACAATCATAAAATATTCCTGTTAAATTTGAAAGTTAAATAACTGGCAATAACTAACAACGGCAATTCGTTAGCCCGAATTTTATTCAGCGTTCAGTATTTCAAACTTCGATTGAATAAAAATATTTCACAAAACGGCCAAAAATATTCGCGGAATGTTTAATTTTAGATAATGTATTCTAATTAAATACGCTTAAGTTTCGTTTCTGTATAATTTACAGCGGTAAAATTTTGATCGACCTTTAACTACTACCATTTTGAATATATTAGAATTCATACAAATATTATTCCCAGAAGAACAAAAACAGTAAAACACAAAAAGTATTATATAAGAATAGATACCGTATAAGCAAACTCTATCTAGTATGTATGTACTTACTACCAATATTCGAAAGGTTTTCAATTAAAACCATGGCTCATACAAAAATCATAACAGGGTCTATACTCTACTAATATTATAAATGTGGATGTAAGTTTGTTTTAACGCTTTCACGCGAAAACTACTTAACCGATCATCATGAAACTTTGTACACATATATTTGGAGGTATTAGAAGTAACATAGGATACTTTTTTAGCCGGGAAAATGAAAATGTTACATCCCTCGGGAATGCGGGTGAAATCGCGGGGGATAGCTAGTAGAGAATATAGAAGGTATGCAGGGTTACATACGTCAATAAAATCATTATAATTCCAAACCAAAGATAATGATGGATGCATGTCAGTTTAACTAGAGTTTGTAGTTCACAATAATGTATAATACCACTGATGGATAAATGGGTTATGATCATTATCCTTTGAATTTTATTTTATTTTCCAGTAGTGGTTTAATACTTAAACTCGGGGTTATGAACTTTGAAATTGAACTAAAAAATCCTTGAAAGGGTACAGTTCTTTTTGAATACGAAACCTAACTATACTAATATTGTAAATGTGAAAGTGAATTTGTTTTTTTATTCGTTCTTCATTAGCGTCCGAGTTGATTTTTTGCACGGGCTCGTGACAGGTGTAGAAGAACATAGCCTATTCTCATAGGCGTATATAGGTGGGGGGGAGGGCGTGCCCACCCCAATATGGTCTATTATATGGATTTTTAGGGTCTCTTTCATTCTAGAAACGCCTTTACTTCGTAAGTAGGTATAAAGATAAAAAAACAAACCAATTTGTAAATAAAACAACGCGTACATTTCCAATGATACTTAGTATTCTATTCAGCTCGACCAGCCACTTGCCTTACCTGTATATCGGAATCCGCACTGCGGTCTATTCACATCTTTCAAGCTTTTGGTTGTATTGAGCATTTTCAGTTTTCAGTTAGGAATTTGGAATTTCTTTTCGACTTTTTTCCATTCAGATTTTTTCATGAAATAATTGTTTAGCTGAAGTATTTTGCTATATATTGTATACAATTTTTAGTTATTTTATAGTAGTACTAAAAATGTAAAATACATTTATAAATTACTTGTCATGTTTGTTTTCTTTTAGATATTCTATTGGGTGTGAAGATATTTTTTCTGTGTTTATTTAATTTTCTGTTATCTTCAGGCAGAGCCCTCAATTAGTTGAATGGTGTGATCACAAGTAAAAATAAATTGAGGTAAGTATGGGACTTGACTTGTTTAATTATTCCAGTAAGGAGATTTGCGAGATATTTTAAACAGATAAACAGACAGAAAACGTTTTAATAAACATAGTGTTATTTTATACTGTTACATTAGTTCCTACATTAGTATGTACTTTATCAGTTTTTGGTAAATATTCTCAACGCTAAAGTTTTATTATAGATAGATAGGATAATTTGACGAGGTCAAAAGACTGGAGATAAGATGTCGTAATCAGATCTTAGCTCTTGAGACCGTCTCAACCTCCACTTAGCCACGTTTTAAAATTTTACTACGGGTTCAATGCCCTTGTGACCACCATATTTTATCCTGTTTTTGATATAGTATTAAAATAATGTCTCTCAAAGTCCATGCGACAATGTGTAAAACAATTGTAGCATATACTGCTTGCAAGACTATCAAGTAACCGTATTATACGATCTAGGCAATAACTCAGGCTTAGCTTGGCTTGAGAATAGGGTGGGGAAGATCGGAGAGCACCTGTTGCTATGGTTACCACACCGCAAATTTTATCTGCGATGTTATTAAGCCTTAACATGACGCAGTAAAGCGGAAAATCGCCTGACGCGAATAAAATGTTAATAGTATTTGCTCAGTTGATATGATCTGAAATTATGTCGAACTTTGTTATGCCTTAGCAGCTGCGTGAAGATTTATATATTGTTTCAGTTAAATGTTTTATTCTTTAGATCATAAAGGCTATATTATTGTAGTATGTTGAGAAAAAGTATGTTATAAATGCTATGTTATTGAATTTTGCTTAACACATGTTACCAACAAGTTTGAAAGGCCAGTTGGCTTGGTATTTAGTGCTACTGACTGCGAAGCCGGAAGTCGCGGGTTCGATTCCCACCCAGGACAAAAACTTGTGTGCATAAATATGCCTGTTTCTTCAGTACCTGTAAATATGTATATAAGTATGTATTTATAAAAAAGTTGTATGTAGGTAAATCAGTTATCTGGTTTCCATAGTACAAGCTCTGCTTAGTTTGGGATCAGATGGCCGTGTCTAAAGAAAGTCCCTGGATATTTATCATTAAAAATGTCCATATTCCTTGGAATATATTGACCAATGAGTGTGTCATGAGTAAACAACTGATCTAAATGAGATGAACCCTTTAAAACGTTCATGGATATTGGATACATTTTTATCCAGTTTCTATGTAGAGGGATTCGTACTAAAATGATAAAATACATATACTATGGTAACCCTTCGGTGTTAAGTTATTCTTCTCAGCAAGTAGACGTGCTATTGACTTGGTTCTTTATACTGTCGTAGAACTTGTTTACACGTACCTACAATAGTACCCACGAGAAACAGCTTAGGTATAATATATTCTGATTTACTGATACACTGAAATACAGCCTGTTGAAAATCGCCAAAAAATTGCGAAAATTTTTTTGTTCCCTTAATTTATGCGAGAAGTGTAGTATATATGAATTCTCTCCCCTCGTCTGTGTTCCCAGAAACTTACAACTTGGGGTTCTTTAAGAAAAGAGTGAATAGGCTCCCCCTTCGACCTCTTCTTCACTTACCATCAGGTGTGATTGAGGTCAATCGCAATCTCGTCCAAAATAAAAAATAATATATATATATATATATATATATAAAACTAACATCAAACTAAAATAATAGACAAGATTGTTGGTGGTTAGAGATGCTGATTGTCTCGCCATGGGTCGTGAACTCGATTACCACTCAAAACAAACATTTGTGTTCATGAACATGTCTGTTTGTTCTGTATCTGGATGTAAATATCTATTTTACATACATTTATGACAAAAAAATAATAGAATTTGTAGTATATCTGTTATTTGGCTTCCACAGTAGAAGGAGATAAAGCTCTCCTGGGACTTTATATAAACAATGTCTCGGGATATATTTATTTTTAATATATATACAGAGATATAATAAAATAGCCAAAAAGTCTGAATAGATAAAATTTATATAAAAAAATATTAAAAGAATAACCATGTAGCCTTGCTGAGTTTCTTACCGGTTCTTCTCAGTTGAAAGCTGACTTCCGAACCGGTAGTAGCTTTAGTAACTTTAAATTTGACCTTCATAAGTGCCTTCCGAGGGCCTAAACTTAATAAATGGTTTTGAATTTTTGGAATACAATACATATGAAAAGAATCTTAGAAAACATATCAATGTGAATATTGGTCAGTATATGAAACGTGTTTAGAATCCGATCCACGAAAACATGAAATAAACGTATAAACCTAGACAAAGTGTTATAACATACAACAATACAATGATACATTTTCTGACAATATACATAAATTTAAAACCACTATCAGGGTCAATTTTTAAATATTAATAATTATTTTTTAATCCCCATTTAATGTTTTGCTTATGATAATTTATTTTGTTTTTTTTTTGTTCATATTTTTTTTTGTTTATGTTTTTATATCTGTCTTAGAATTAATAATAAAATATAATGCATGCTATGGTAGCCTATAATTGAGGCAGCACTTAAAATGAGATCTACTTATAATGAAATAAAATGTAATTTTGTTGGTGTATGTCTTGTTGGTTGCCCTTTAATAAATAAATAAACAATAGGTAAGTATACTGATTGATACAACTCGACCATACACTACGAAACGTGGTACATAAGACAACGTCGATAATTTAGAACAGATATATCCTGGGGCATTCTAGAACATAGACATTGGAAAGTTTACACGTGTGTAAACCGAGATAAGACAACAAGTTTACACAGCACAACACTCAAGCGAAGTTGAGGTTCCAAGTTTGTTCAACTGTACGAGACTTAATTGCTGTTTTGGTCTGTAACGGTGACAGGATTCGAAAGGATAACACAACACGTGCGAAATAGATACGGCTCAGGATTTGAGACTTGATAATAAAACTCTGGGGATGTGCTACTGTACATCGAGATCCCTAAGAGATTTCTGAAAAATTTCAGTAGGTAATTCCGAAGTGCAGACTACTTTGTGCAAAACGGGTAATATGTATAAATGATATTATATTAAAATATGAATGTTATTAAATCTTAACATTCTTCGTTCAAGGACTCCCTGAGTCTTTTATTTACGAAATAAACTGTTCGAAACCTAGCAAAAAAAGTGTTCAAAATCCAGAGATGCAGTTTTAGTTTTGATCTAAATTGGTTAAGTATCAACAATTTTTTTTTTCTTTACTTACGTATGTATGTATGTCTTATTCAAATTATTAACTTATATTAAAATGCTTTTCAGTTTCAATAAATCATTAGCTTCATCTGCTACCATAATCTTGGATGGAAATCGATCACCTGTATGTGAAAAGGTCCTTACATTGCAGGTAATCTGTTAAACTCTTGGTCCTGGCAGAAACCCAAGCTGTTCACCTAATCTGCATTGTAATTATCTTTGTTGA
Organism: Habrosyne pyritoides; assembly: GCA_907165245.1. Classification (NCBI taxonomy): domain Eukaryota; kingdom Metazoa; phylum Arthropoda; class Insecta; order Lepidoptera; family Drepanidae; genus Habrosyne; species Habrosyne pyritoides. The sequence goes on from OU015592.1 coordinate 4,225,071, forward strand.
AGCAACCCCGCAATTTGTCCGTTACCGTATATAGCCTCCAGCTTGATAAGTGACTCGTAGGTGGCCTGATAAATTTTCGAACTACCGTTGTAACAAACGAGGTATTCTGCTTTCGTGAACTTTAAAGTGAAGGAGTACTGTAAACATAGTAATAAATACTCTTGGACATTCTTTACACATGGTCACTTGATTCCAAACTAAGCAGAGCTTATATTATATATAACTGAAGTAAAACTTCTTAAGGGAGGGTTCTGAAATTCTGACTGGCAACTTTTTTGTGACGAAATGATGACTTTTAAATGACGAATGAATTAAAAATAAAATCGAGAAAAAAGAGAGAGTCAAAAGAACTTGATGGATAGTTAATATGTTTCACAGTAATATAAAAGTTTTACTTGTATCATGTGTCGTTCCGACACACCCTATTTTGATTTTCTAAATACATACTTATGTAGATATTTACACCCAGAAAAACTAATTGAAATAAGTTCTAGTAAAAAAAAATATATCCTGGGACATTCTTTACACGGCAATCTGGTCCCAAACTAAGCAGAGCTTGTACTATGGAAACCAGATAACAGATATACTACATATACTATTTTTTTTTCGAAATACATACAGACACAGAACAAACAGACATGTTCATGCACACAAATGTTTGTCCTGGGTGGAAATCGAACCCGCGACCTTCAGTTTGGCAGTCAGAGCGCTAACCACCAAGCCAACTGGCCTGTCAAAACTATATTGTATTTGATTGTAGAGGAAAACAATGTAATATTGGGAATAGTATAGATTAGATATAAGATAGATAATAAGATCAACTACTCTGTCGCATTAGGCTTGCCTGTAAAGATAGACGTAAGTTTCATGGTTAATAAATAAATAAATAAATAAAATAGATACGTTTGATGTGCTTGGCTAGAGACTTGAACCTCTTGAGCTCGATTCCGGGTCAGCCAAGGTAATAATAACGTTTTTTTTTTCAGAAATGCTTACCTGAAGCCCAATATTGGTAAAGTGCACGAGAAACTAAGACAATGGCACGTTGAGACTTAAAAATAATGTTGATGGAATGTAGGTATATTTATTGAAACCTCTGCCTACCTACTCGGGAATAATGGGCGTGAAGATATGTTATGTTTAGAATTCATTTCAGAGTTTCTTCCTAGATTTTTATGTATTTTTAAGTGTATATTTAATCACTCTGGTAAATCATGATCGAGTCGCCAGTTTATTTAATATTTATAAATGCATCTATTAAAAACGTTACGCCCTTTCACGTTTCCTATCTTGAAATATTTAGGTACAAAAATTTGGTCTATGTTTTGCTTACAAAAAGCAGAACTATTTACAGAAAAATAAATTATGCAATCAGAAAAACAATTTAACTTGAACATTCATATAAAACTTCGACCGCATTTATTCTCTTACCTGAAGCAGTAAAAGAAAAATCTACGAAACGTTCTCTAGAACAACTGAGATGTAAACAAATAAATTGGGGCCAAATGATTCAGAAGAAGTGGTTACCTACGTTCATTGTATAACTTTTATCGCTACCATTATTATTGCAGAGTTTTTCGATTTGGTCGATTCATTTTTACGACTCAGTCTTAAGGTGGTTTTCGGAAAGTTTTTACTGAAAACAAAATCAGATTTTCGTTATGTTTAACTGTTTGAATTTACAATCTGAAATTCAGTAAGATTTTGCCCTATGAATATAAATCATGTTTTGTATCTTTTATGGCGGGATCGGTAACATGCTGGGTCCATTGTTGGCAAGCAGGTTATGGGTTCGATTCCCATACACCTGTTTGTTCTGTCTGGATGTAAATATGTACATACATTTCTATTTAAAATGTAGTATATTATATACTTAATACTAATTGTAACAGGCCAGTTGGCTTGGTGGTTAACGCTCTAACTGCCAAACCGAAGGCCGCGGGTTCGATTCCCACCCAGGACAGACATTTGTGTGCATGAACACATCTGTTTGTTCTGTGTCTGGATGTAAATATCTATATAAGTATATATTTAGAAAAAAAAAAGTAGTATATATAGTATATCAGTTATCTGGTTTCCATAGTACAAGCTCTGCTTAGTTTGGGACCAGATGGCCGTGTGTAAAGAATGTCCCGGGATATTTATTTATTACTATTATTATTAACTACTATTGCTACTTAATTATAAATGCGAAAGATTATGACGATAGATGCATGGGTGTTTGTTACTTTTTCGGGCAAAACCTACTAAACGGATATGCATGAAACTTAGTACATAGAATGCTCTGTATCCAGGGAAATTGTAACATCCCTGGGGAACGTGGGCGAATCCCTAATCAATTATCTGGTTCCACAGTTCATGGTCGAATATTAACGTATTTATCGCATATTTCACCCTCTATCAAGTTAGTGGACAAGTTCAAAACCTATAATTTAAAAGTGCATCAAAACCACCTTTAAAGCTGGCCATTTTTTTTAAATATACTTATCCATTGACCTAATTGAAAACTAAAAGCGGTAGCTTAAACCAATATTAGTCCAGTTCAATGTGTTTTAATATCCACCCAATATTAAGGCAGTCTTCAGTGAAACCCTAATTATGTAGTAGCGGAGCAGCAATTTATCCGGCGAAGTAAACACTCTGTGGCTACCGAGAGTCATCCTTCGCCAAGAAATTCAATTAAAGCAGGTAACTCGGTTGCATGTCCTCGCCTCCACATCCATACGAGTATGTGATGTGTTATATAGTCTTGGACACCAATATTATTATTCTGCAGGGATAGCAAAATTATGCTTGGACAAGCCTGATGGCCGTACCTACTGCACACACGGATCTTGGTAGTCGACTGATAATAACATAGGTACTATAATAGTAAGATGTATCAGGCACTTCTAAGTATGTAGTCTATGTATAAAAATGTTATGTTGGTTTGTGTACGCTTCAAAAACTCAAAAAGCTCTGCACCGATCGAGCTGAAACTTTAGCATGATATATAATCCGCATCAAGGATTGTTTTTATCTATATTTTGCATCAGTCACATAACCGCGATCGTCTTTGTTTTGTTTCTCATTTCTCAACCATTCAATCACAATGTGCCACAGCGAAGCGTAGCAGGCTAAAGCTAGTAGTCTATAAAAGTGTATGGAAATAGCTGCTCTCTGCACAGTGCACCTCTAATTTTCTTGTTTAAGTTGTAAATAATTTTTATTTTGTAGTCTAGTTATTTCGTTTTTTTTGTTTTTGAATGTTACCTATATTAAGTATTTTGTAATTGTTAAATATAAAAATATATGAGATTGATATTATAAAATAGCCAAAAAGTTAGAATAGATAAAATTTATATAAAAAATAAAAAAGAATGTAACCTTGCTGAGTTTCTTGCCGGGTCTTCTCAGTTGAAGGCTGACTTGCGAACGGGTTGTAGCTTCAGTAACTTTAAATTTGACCTTCATAAGTGCTTTACAAGTACTTAAGAGTCCTTCCAGAAGCGCTGAGAAATTACCATGAATATTATTTACTTTACTACGGGGCTAACTCTGAAATTAAACGTTCTACTCAAAAGTTTCACACTGCCTGTAAATAAATGTATGTATAAGTGTTATACCAAATAGAATAAAAAAGTATATCAGCTATCTGTGGGCCGCCAGACTGTAGTATATTTATATTAACAAGTGCTTTTTTGTTTCGGCCGCCTTCTCCACCTTTATTTAGTTTGTGATCATTTGGCTGTGAGTAAAGAAATTTTCCAGGATATTTATTTACAATTGACCAAAATTTGAACAGCCGAGATTTTTTATTTAGTTTTTAGAATTGTTCCCCTCGAAAACGATGATCTTATAGATGAGTGCTTCGGAATTATAATATCCTAGCTGTCCCCCGCGGTTTCACCCGCGTTCCCGAGGGATGTAACATTTCCCCGGTACATAAAGTATCCAATGTTACTTCTAATACCTCATACCGAATAAAGTTTCATGATTATTAGTTTAGTAATTTATCCGTGAAAGCGTAACAAACAAACATACATTATACTTACATTTATAATATTAGCTGTGCCCCATAGTTTTACCCGCATTTCCAAAGAATATAACAGTTTCCTGGGATAAAAAGTTTTCTATATGTTAATCCAGGTTTTATAACTATCTATGTGCCAAGTTTCATTTAAATCCGTTACGTAGTTTTTAGTTAAAGAGTAACAAGCATACATCCTTTTTAACGGGCCAGTTGGCTTGGTGGTTAGATACCCTGACTGCCACGCCGCGGGTCGTGGGTTCGATTCCCACCTAGCTGTCTTTTTGTTTCTTTTTGACAAACATATCTTGTTCTGTCTGGCTGTAAATATATACATAAGTATGTATTTAGATATATCGGTAGTATATGTAGTATATCAGTTATCACCAGATAATATTATATATGATAGACCAGATATGACCAGATAATACTATGGAAACCATTCCATAGTACAAGATAGGCTTAGTTTGGGACCAGATGGCCGTGAGTAAAAGAATGTCCCAGGATTTTTATTTATTTATTCAGTCTGGCTTTAAATTTGTATAAAATTAGATATGTTTTTAAAAAAAGTATACTCGTATGTCGTATATCAGTTGTCTGGTTTCCATATTACAAGCTCTGCTTATTTGTTTGTTCATTGTTTGTTCATTTGTGTGGACTCTTATTACTCAAGCAAAATATAACAAACTAGCTGTCCCCCGCGGTTTCACCCGCGTTCCTGAGGGATTTACATTTTCCTTGGATAAAAAGTACCCTATGTTACTCGGGGATAATGTAGCTTTCCAAAGGTGAAAGAATTTTTGAAATCGGTCCATTAGTTTCGGAGCCTATTCATTACAAACAAACAAATCTTTCCTCTTTATGATATTAGTGTAGATGAACTAACATGGATGCAATTTGACAGTCGAGTAAAACAGCAAGGCTAATCTAGTGATAACAAACAAAGGTGAATTAGGTTCACACACAATCGGCATGGACAAACACTGGTTACACCGCGGCGGGTCACTTTGGTCAGTCGTTTAATATGTAAACAGAACAAGACATGAGGTTAACTCTGCCATTTGCCAGTTTCGTATAAATTGGATACGCCACAATGGCGGACCGCAAAGTGAGTGACCGCTAGTTTCAATGGTGAATTACGAATATGTCTGCACGTAACATTGACTAAGCTTGCGGTTTAAAGCGTGAATATCATACTAATATCAAATGGTAATTTTTATGGATATAATAATAAATATTTTGGGACATTCTTTACACAAGGCCATCCAATCGCAAATTAAACAGAGCTTGTACTATGGAAACCAATTAACTGGTATATACTACTTTGAAAATATATATTTACCTCCAGACCCAGAAAAAACAGACATGTTCATGCACATTTTTTTTGTCCTGGGTGGGAATCGAACCCACGTCCTGAGGCTTGGCAGTAAAAGTCTCTAACCATCAAGTCAAATGGCCCGTCTCTATCATCTCTCTTGTGTTTAAGTTCTGTTCTTTGAGTTTATTTAGTTCATAATTATTTACGACAACTATCTTTTTGAGTAACCCTAGTTGCAATCGATCTAATATCCTGACGAGCTGTCCTAAGCCTTGTTTATTGTTTGAACCTTTATTCGAATCGAAACACGGTGTCAATGCTTCAGTTATTCTAAGCGAAGCCGGTCGAGCAGACAAGCATTCATACACATTGATCGATCGCTCTCTACGCAACAAGGATGGATACAGCTCCTACGGGACGTAGTTATAACTTATTATATAGAACAAGTGTGAAGTTGAGTCCGAACTTATGATGACACTCTAATTTGGATCTTTCGTATGTTTATTATAAAGTCGTTATTGTTTTAAAGCTACGTAGAGGCTTTTAGTGTAAAACATATTTTTATAAAATTAAAAAAATAATAATAAAATTATTTTATTCAGACAACAAAGGATCCATTTCTTAAAACTACCAAGACATGTCAGAGTTATAAAATTAATAAATTTAATACATACATAAAATTTACAGTTTATTAAAAAAAATTGCTGGCCATGAGGGTTTATCAAGGTTGACACCCAACAAAGATTGAACACTATCACATCTGCCAGCCAGAGCTTTCAGCACCGTGTTAGAGCTACCTAGCATTATCAGTTTAATAGATGCTTTTTTTTTCGTATTATGGCGTTAAAGTCATTTACATGGGCATCGGAAAACATGCCTGACGCGCTGCAGAATCTAGGTAGCCCAAACAAGACCCTAAATATGTTATTTTAGCGCTTATAACTTATTTTGCTACGATCTACGAGTCGCAAGGCTCATCATGTTAAATAGCTTCATTGACATATTTCACTTGATACAGTTTTCGTTTACTATATAACTCTGTGATTTCACCAAATAGTTATCTAAAAGCCAAACTATATGATAGTAAAAAAATAAGAGATTTCCACAAACATCGGTTCCTGTCGAACCACCATCGCTGAAGGCCAAGCGATGGGTGATCAATCAAAATCTCATTTGAGCGCGTCACTTTAACGGATCAGCGTTATCCGTCTTGTATAATTTTGCCACACACTGCTCCGTAGTCAGGCTGGTTCTGTCAAGACTCGGATATTTGATAATTAAATTAATTTTACCATCGATCATGTTTGTCGTTCTTCTATCAATTAGATGTTTTTTCTCACCATAAACTCTTTGCTTCTTAGATTTCTTCGCGTTGTAATTGAAATGGATGGATTACTAAGTACAAAAATTCTATTATTTACATTCCATTTGATGGAACTTAAGGACTTCACTTAAGTAACAAAGTATTAGAAAATTTTATTATTATTCGACGAATTCTTAGTAAAACCTAATCACGGAGTTATAAAAACATGAAAATCACAGAGTGTACTCAAAGAAGATAATGTTTCATAAAATTAGCACGTTAATTTGCTTAAAAGAAAAACCAAAGTTTTAAATTGGTTTTAAATTAAAATTATAGTAAGATACACTCTGCTCTTTATTATAGGATCATTTATTATAAAAAACAAAAGAAGGTTTATGTCACGAAACTGGCAGAAAACAATTAAAAAAACATCCACGATGAGGTAAAACCAATTTGACGTCCAATAACCATCCCTGTAAGACAAGCTGGAGACAAAGATCGATGGATAGGACTCGTCACTCAACAGCCCTTCGGACACGACCTTCGGCAAAACACGACAAGGACAGAAATAAATTCGATAAATTGATATTGAAGCTTTAAGTGTACGATATGAACGTGCTCCAATATATTTGCTTAGTTTCTACAAAGGATATGAAGTTGGTAGCGTCAGTTTGTTATTTATAAATGTCGGACCATTGAAAAAAAAGATATAACAGCTAAGAGGATTATGAAAGTGATTTTGTTCAACACTTTTAATACGAGATGACAGCACGGCGAAAACCAGTCCTAAAAGAATAAACGTCAACAATCGAGCATTGAGTCACTACTTGAACTAAAAATAATTTAACAGCTAACAAATAATTTTAAAACTAGCTTCGCACCGCGGTTTCATCTATATGAAATTTCTATTTATAAAATTTGAAACTGCTTTAAAATCCGATGTAATCCTATATGCTTCTCCGCGGCATAGGCTTAATGTATGCCAAATTGTAAAGCAGTGAAAGCATAACAAACAAACCCACTTTCACATTTATAATATTAGTTGGTTTAGGATTTCACACGAATTATCTGAACTTACCTTTAGTTTATCTTCCAAGCGTTCCCTCTACAAGTTTTCCACAAAACCTGTTCAGTAGTTAAGCTGTTAAAATGGAACAGGCATATAGACAGACTTCACTGGAAACTAATTAAAAATTTACGATCACTCCTGACAATTACGAGCGTTTTCCATTATATCACAATAGTATTTCCTCCAGTAAGTAAAATTTATGGAAGCTTATTCCATAAAATTTTACTTACTGGAGGAAATACTATTGTGATAGTGTGTTAAAACCCCATGAAGAGTTCAATATATAGGATTATTAGCGTGCTTAAAAAATGTATTAATCGATAGTTTTATTTGTTTTATTCTCCTAAATTATAATATCGACAGGCCAGTTGGCTTGGTGGTTAACGCTCTAACTACTAAACCTAAGGTCGCGGGTTCGAATCCCACCCAGGACATACATTTGTGTGCATGAACATGTCTGTTTGTTCTGTGTCTGGGTGTAAATATCTATATTAAGTATGTATTTCGAAAAAAAAAGTAGTATATGTAGTATATCAGTTATCTGGTTTCCATAGTACAAGCTCTGCTTAGTTTGGGACCAGATGGCCGTGTGTAAAAGAATGTCCCAGGATATTTATTTTATTTTTATATTTATTTAATATCATTTTGAGAATCGTTTTCTGCCCGTTCGTCTCAATGCTTGTCTCGAATAGGCTTCGTAATAGCTTATTGGATATTTTTCTTTTCATAAAACATTCGCACATCACATGTTTTCTGGATTAAGACATAGTATGCTATGCATTTAATTGTAAAGAATATAAGATCCTTCGAAAACGAAGGTGAAACCGCAGGCCAGTTTTTTTTACCACATTGGCTGACAAACAAGCAGACGGTCCACCTGACGAGAAGTGGTCACCGCTTATAGACATTTGCAACACCAAGGGCATGGCCAATGCGTTGTCGACCCTGAGACGTGAAGTTGGTAAGACTCATGTGCCTGTATGTAGTCTCATGGTACTGAGAAATGTTAAGAAATAAAAAATTATAACCCGCCATTTTGATTAGAAGCCTGAAGGTCCAACATAGATACTGATTTTATTATTGGTTCTATCAACCCTTTAGTGCTTTCAAAAGTGAACTAAACTTGGAAATTGGTTGGTACCGAATCGCAATATATGAGCTAAACTATGCACATATTTGAATTCTCAAAAGGTCTCTAGCTCTCGAGCAATCAAATACATTTCTCAGATTTATTGGTCAATCAAATTCAAATCAATCTAAGGAACTGTACAAAAGTCTGAATTTGTATGAATTAAACGTTTATTCACTATTTTCAGGAGCTATTTTTAATTAAACCTTCATTAAATCTTATTTTGGGTACCAGAGTTCAACGTAACACAATTGATTTATTTACCTAATTTGTTTGTATTATGTTTGCGTAAATAGTGTTTTAGGAACAAAAAATTAATATCAATAAAATTATTATTATTATTTTGGAAAAACATGTTCTGTTCCTTAGCTCATTGGCTAGTTTGAGCTACGTTAACTGGCCTTAACCAAGTCAACGTAGCGTGTTGGTGTGTGAGTTGTGTAATATTTAATTTTCGTCGAATTGCATGAACTTTCTTACTATTCTTTATTATTATTATTATTTGATACATATTTTACATAGAATTGAACATCCTAACTAATATTATAAATTCAAAAGTGAGTTTATTTATTTGTTACGATTTCACATCTAAACGACCGATTTAATTTGTATACAGCCTATGGTATCGAGAGGTAGAAAAGTACTTTTTATCCCACAAACACGGGCAAAACCGCGGAGGACAGCTAGTTGATTATATTCGTAAGTTATAGAAACAATTATTTACTACGGACCGATTTATCATTGGATAATTCTTCCTATAAAATGTATGTTCCAAATTAAAATAAACATTACTTACGGCCAAAATACTTACACATTTCTTATCCCAATTCCCTAATTCCCTAAATTGATATATATTTTTGACGTTACAATTATTTAAAAGTTATGGGAAAAAGTATATCTATTGAGAAAAATATATTAATGAGGCTTGGTTATTATTCAAATAACTATTTATAATTATTAAAAGACATTGTTTGCGAAGAGTCATGTTCGTTCTCCATTATTTCATCATCATCATCATCATCATCATCAGCCTATCTCCGTCCACTGCTGGACATAGGCCTCACCTATGGCACGCCACTGAGCTCGATCTTCAGCTCTTATTATTTAATTTATAATATTTTGAGATTAGTAGATGAAATATTTTTTTTGTCCATTATTATATAATACAGGGTGCGCCAGAGAAACTTACTTATTTGAAAGGTCAATAAAAAAAAAAGTACTTCAGTTATTGTTTTAAAATTTTTTTTATTTGAGAATACAATATCCCAATTTTTTTTTTATGCAGTCTTAAAAATGACATCGGATAAATGGCGACCCCCATTGCGCATACACTGATGAAGTCGATTTTTGAAATTCGTATCCACTCTTCGCAGCATATCAATCGGTATGTTGGCAATGGCGTCGCGAATGTTGTTCTTGAGGTGTGCTATGGTCCGTGGTCGATCGACATAAACCAGGGATTTCAAATAACCCCATAAAAAGAAATCGCATGGAGTCAAATCTGGAGAGCGTGCCGGCCATTGGAGATCGCCTCTGAGAGAGATGAGGCGGTCGGAGAAATGTTGTCGCAACAAATTCATTGAGTCTCGTGCTGCGTGTGCTGTGGCTCCATCTTGCTGAAACCACACGTTCCTAACGTTCATTTCTTCGAGTCTTGGAAGAAAAAATTCCTCGATCATGTTCCTGTAACGAGCTCCATTCACGGTAACTGCGCGAGAAAAGAAGCTCTCAACTGCGAAGGCCCGCTGCTCTCTAGACCAGAGCATGATGGCAACTGACTGAAGGGAGAAACAAACTTGGGAACTTCCCCCTCCAGATGCGCCCCCTCTTGCCCCTCTACCCGCCCAACTCACCGCGCGGGAATTTTTTCAAATAAGTAAGTTTCTCTGGCGCACCCTGTATAATGTTTTTAAAAAAAAAATATCATATTAATAATTAATAAATCATAACAGCAAATTTGCAATAAATTAACATTGAATAAATTTATCGTCAAATGTGCACAAATAATCATTGTCATCACATCTATGGAGCTTTAATTTCATTTATCCAATAACCATTATTGTAATGAGGCAAAATATGTTCCATTCATGCATGTTGGTTGACACTGGAATTTATATTAACGGTCACTTATAGCTTAAAATTAGTTTATACCTAAACAAAAATGCTGAAAAGTACAAACAAAAAGTGCATTTTATAAATTCCCAGACACCCTCAATATCTTCGTCATACATAAACCGCTATAAAATAAATAGTGCTCCAAACCACAAACTATTCCATGATGCATTTGGAGATTAAATGTTATCCGATGATTGAAAAATCTGAAATGATTAAAAACCATCGCAAATATCCATCCAATAGCCTTTTATCATAAATTGCTGAAGTGCCATTACGCAGACAGTAGCAAATAGGTATATGTAAAACTAGGTTGCGCGGTCCCACTCGTCTGGGGCGGCGGCCCATCTATAGGGGGTGGCGATGGGTGTTGTATCATAGCAACTAGCAGCATCCCTTGCCAGTCTGCCAGTGTGCTATTGCTGGTTGCGGCAATCGGCCGCGCGCACCGCCATCCCACTCTACGCCACGCGACTCTAAATCAAAAACTGTACCGTTATTCAAAAAACTAATAAGTGACTCTGGTGTATTAATTATCAGTAAAAATGTTCATTTTATTTATATTGGTGACTGTTTATTTAATAACGCTCTGCCATGGTTGATCCGTGCGTGAAAATAATTGCAATGATGGATTTGAGATTACCGGTGTAAGATAAGGAGCGGTTTTGCAAATTGCCGGTTTTGACGTATTTCGCGTTTATTGGTAAGTTTTTCTTTTCTATTTTTAGGTCACGAAGGTTGTTATTGAACTATGTTTATATCAATTACTTGTGATGTCATAAAAATAAGTGTTGTTATTTATTTGGAAATGTGAATAGCATTAATGATAAAGGCCGTTTATGGTGCTCCCTACCCGACAAAATGCCGTTGTACCTACATTGTAGGCTGCAATTACCTAAGTAATTCCTAAAAACCTCGAATGCCGTCATTTGCTACGCCCTGTGTAATTAAAATTAAACTTATTAATTGCCTTTCTAATTTAATTAACCTCCGTTCGTTGTAGCTTTCGGTAACTTTCGTTTATTTGTTACTCGGAGCTTTCATTTATTTGGAAGTTTTGTGGATAGCATTTTCTTTAGTTTAAGGGTACTTTTTTCTTTTAGGGTTTTCAGGATTACTTTCTAAATTCTACACTGTAATTGTTAATTTAAAAAGGGTATTTCCAAAAACGTTTATAAATCCGTGACGTTTTTTGAGCTCCCATTACGTTATTTCGTAGCACAATGATATGGGGCGCTTTAAGAAAGGCGTAAAAAGAGTTCTTTGAAATCAGCAGCACTTAGCAATGCGACGACGACACCGTGGTAACCGGAACGTACCATGAAATGAACAGCGTGTATTCTTATTCCATTTCTCCCTGTCAGCCATCATTTCAGTCCTAACTCCTTACTCACAATCCATCCATACGTTATTCATTACCACGCATTTTTAATACACTATCAATGTATTGACATTTTATTTAGAGTATGTTTTACTTTCGTATGCTGCCAGCTGCATATGAGTGCTTGTTTCCTTGACTTAGGCTAACTGAACACCTATTCTGTAATATTAACTCTTACTGCGAGTAAATTAGGATCACATTGCGTTTGATCCTATAAATAGTAAAAGAATAAGTATTTCAGGAACATTACTTAAGTTCGGCCTTAACAATCACATCGACAGCTAATAAAAGGATCTCATTAAGGCCCACGGAAACTTGATCCAATGTTATTACCAACTTTTTCATTGTCACCAGCGTTTATTGCCTTTGGACGGTCGCCAGTTTTAACTTTGAGAAAGTTAATTGATTTTCGGCTTCATTTCTCAAGTAGTGAAAAAAAAAACACGCCCAATATTCTCGAAGTGGTAGGCAGGTGTCTCAATCCTCAAAATCACATTTTAGCGTACAGTTTTAGTTGTAGGTTTCAACTCATGAGGTGAGAATTGCCGTTATAGTTTGTACACATTACCAATTTCGAGCTACAGTTAACTACTTCTAAACAAAGAACGGCAGTTGTCACCTACTCGAGATCTCAATTCTCCAGCCAACATTTGTACCATTAATAAAGTAATCTACCTAATTTGGTAGCTTAATATCTTATTGCGTCCAAGGAAAACAGTTCCAATACATTTTATAAAGCTAACAATGTCAAAAGACCGCAAGAATAAAGGTCATGGTGGCATTTTCATTTAGTATCCAGTCTGTTTCGTAGTAAATCTCATTTGTTTCTGCCTACGCCTTCGAATTGTACATTTATGTTCCACTGTTGAATGTTACGCTGATAATGGGAACACATGATGATAAATTATATTTTTGACACTGATAGAATATTTATAACCTAAGTAAGTATGAAATGGAATATGCAGTAGGTTTTCCTTTTCAATGTTATAATTTGATATTGCAAATTATTCGCATTTTCATAATGATGGAGATGCTTGAAATAACCAGACTTTTATACTTAAAACATTAGTAAGATGAGAAAAGTTATTTATATAAAACAAGTTATATATAGGTAGGTTTGTAATAAACCATAATAGTATGGGAAATATTTTCATAAGGATATATTATTGCCTATTATCTATTTTGTAACACGTTATAAATAAGGAAGATTATATTAGGAAAATAGGGTTCCTTTGACGCACCATCACCTCAAAACTATTGAACTTATCGGGATAAGACTGCTACCAATCGACGCAGAATTTTTCCTAGATGGCTATAGGCTATATATAATATCGATATCACGGGTGACACCGCAGCGGACAGTTAGTATTATTATATATCTACTTATTAATTAAGATAATATCTTTTATCGTATTTCATTATATGAAATTTTGTTATAGAAATATTATTTTCGCTTTAACCGAATTGGTGTCTATTAAACTGACCTGTATAGTAGTTATTATTAAACAAATGAGTATCAGAGTGCTCTAAAAATAAATAAAGCGAAATGTCAACGCAGCTCCGCAAATGCGTTTCTATACCTAATATAAATTGTTGCGAAAACGTGAAAGCTATTTGCGAAAGGGTCGCACTACGCCATATTGTCTCATCCATCAACTTAACGTTGTAGCGAGAAATTGCATTAATCTCAGAGGCTATTATTAAAATGAGATACACGCTTTGCTAATACGCTGCATTTTGTAATGAGAAGGAATATTATGAGAAAATGTATCGGGAAAATAAGCGTGAAAACTCTAACTCTTTACTTACTTAGTATAGATTAAAGAGCAAAACGCCGAGTTTTTCTCCGTCCTTAGAGTGGGGACGCATACTATGGCAATCAATGGGCTTGTGGTCGCCTGAGGTAAGGTTGCAGGATGATTCTGTAATGAATATAGGAAACAGGAATAATATAGAACTACCCTCCGTTAGGACATTATACGGTAAAAAGAATTTGCAATATGAGGGAGCTCAGCTATTTAACAAATTACCTAAAATAGTTAAAGATTCAATAACCATAAACACTATTAAAACTAGATTAAAAATGACTGAACAATTAGAACTGTTAACCATAAAACTGACAGACAATTGTATAAAGTTTCTCATTTTAAGTAAACTATGTAATGTTCTTTTGAGAAATAATTTTTTTAAACCGAAGTGCAAGTTGATTTTTAATTCAACTCTTAAAAATAAAAATCTGCGATTATTTTGTAATGAAAATATCAACTTATTTACTTACTTACGAAATCATCTGTTTGTTATTAGAAAGGGACATTGAAAGTTTGGAATAGAGGTAAAAAATATGCCTGTATTTAATATAAATGATTACTTTAAAAGGATCTAATTGTGCCCTTCTAGGGCCTAGACTGAATACAAGGTTTGTATTTTTTTTTATTACCAATATCTTATTAATTGATTAAATACCTAATAGTACACAAACATACCAAAAATATTTCAATTTTGATTATTTTAAATGGTTTAATTACTAATCTGGTCACATTTTGTACTTTCATAAAAATCTATATTTTTTTGTCCTTTGTTATAAAGGATAGCTGTCCCCCACGGTTTTACCCGTGTTCCCGAGGGATATCACATTTTCCCGGGATAAAAATTAGCCTATATGTTATTCCAGGATATGCCCTATCTATGTGCCAAGATCCATCCATATTCGATTAGTAGTATTTGCGTGAAAGAGTAACAATCATACTTACGTACAAATCTTTCCTCTTTATAATATTAGAATAGATTACAAATTGCTTTTTAATTGGTAGGTACAAAAAAAAAATGTGATTGTATAGATTGGGTAGGTACAAGCCAAAGGAAATCAGAGCCATTTGATATAATAATCATTAATCTTTGTTTATGTTTATATTATAATAGATAAGATATTTAAAAAAACTATAACATTTACAAAATAATCAACACTAATATTATAAAGAGGAAAGATTTGTATTTTTGTATGTAACGAATAAACTCAAAAAGTACTGGACCGATTTTAATAATACTTTTTTCATTAGAAAGCTACATTATCACTGAGTAACATAATATAGGCTACTTTTTATCCAGGGAAAATGTAAATCCCTCAGGAACGCGGGTGAGACCGCGGGGGACAGCTATAATTTTTTTTTTTGTATAATACATAAATGTCCCAATACCGTTTATTTCTAAGTAAATTTCCTCAAGTTACGGTAAGAATTTATCGGAAATATCTTGACCGATTTTCGTAACTTATTCAGTTTAGGTCGCAGAACGAATTTAAATAAGATAGGTCAAGTTGTAAGATTTTTCCTGCAATTATTATATAGAACAGAAGACACAGTTTTATGTTATGACACTTCCAATTAAGGTTCAGCTAGTTAGGTTCTATTGGACCTTATATTAAGGACTATAATAATCATTTTCATTAGCCAACACTCTCGATATATGATAAACTGTAAGTATTTCATTAGATTTTACGAGCATTTAGGTTAGTGTAAGTGGGCGTAAATGCCACGTATCACGCGTAAATTATCAGACATGATTTTGGTAATCAATCTGGCAATAAAGTACGATTGTAATAATATCCCTATTCTGTAATACTCGTCGGACACCGGGTGAATCTCACCTCACTACGTGCTAACTGCTCTGCGGTCATTCTCACGCACGCTATCTCATCTCTCCAAAGAAATCTTTATCGAGGTATAACGGTATATTTTAAACGAGCATTTGAAGTATGGCCTGAACGTTTCATAAAATTATTTCTCTCAAAAATTTAGAGAACACTATATCAAAATACTGAGCATAATATTGCCGTGATAAGTATCTTCTGAAATTACAAAACAACAGCTCAGAAAAGTTGGTATTGAAGTTGCCCAAAATTAAAGTTGTTTATAATGCCAAGTACCCCAATACCAACAAAGTACTAAAACCCTATTTTGATACAGTAAACATTTTGTTAATCACGATTTGTTCTACAGTTTTGGGTCTAATTTGTGTTTTAGACATTCTCATTACTGGGTGTATCGTCAAAGTCCTTAAATTTTCCAATGCTTAGCTTATCCTAATCCTCCCCTTAAACTAAAGGAGTTGGGCGCTTTCTGTCTGTCAGGCATTTCTAGTTCGTAGAGCTATTCATGGCTACTAAGTTTGTGTACTAAGGTACCTACATACAAAGCAACCAAAAACCAATTAGGGTCGTGTTACGTACTCGAAGCTACAACAAAACACTTTCGGTATAATGATCGTGAAATATCTAAATAATCAGTATCATCATAACAAATAACGTAATGGTTATAAAAACCGCCTCCAAACCCTACCATTCAATTTGATGTAGATATCACGCAACGCCAGCTTTAAAACAAACAGTTGAACAAAGTTCGGCACTTTATCAAATTATAGGTATTTGACAATATTTTACAACAGCGCTTTTTTGAACAAAGTTTGTTTTGTGTTTTGTGAATGGACGCAATTAGTAATGTACGCCACGGTTGGAAATGTCGGCGGACATTTTTTTTACCAGACTACAAATTATGTTTTGTTATGTTCAGTAATGTCACAAATTAGTTTGCTCAATGTCACTTCTAAATTGGTTATGTACGTTTTATTTTATGCCGTCCCTGTTAGTATAAATTAATTTCATATATTTACAAATTAAATTGAATGCTGCTTAAAAAAATTGGTTCTTTGGTGATACACACCTTATTTGCTATGAATTCGAAGATAGGTTGATGAATGAATGAAGGAAAACTCAAGTCGTCCAGTTAATAGTAATATAAAAAATTATTAAAACATTACATCTTACTTACTTACTAAAAAGACAAAAAAGACACAAACAAACGCAACGCGTGCCGGGAACAACTAAAGAGCATTGCTTAAATTGAAATTTTGAAAATAATGGCATACTTACTTCAAAATTGCCAGAGTTTTGTCAAATTTGCCTACTGCCAATTCAATTTGTTGAAAGTGTCATCACTTCCTAGTGCCATTGTAGGTAATGACAGTTTTGTAGCAAGTTTCGTGAAACTTTAAAATGAAGGGAATCTCGAATTGGAAGCTGTCTTGTTCAAATTGTGAATAAATTCAATTTATTTTGTTAAGTGATTTAAAAAGTAGAGGCTCTTCTAAACAAGCTGTTTTGTTTCAAGTATTATTTGCAAGAAACAAACAACGTCATCAGCAGAGCCAGTTTTATCGCCGGCTTAATTTGGGCACTTATTTCAGCTACATTTCGGTCGACTTTTCGACATATCCACTACATTATTTATACCACAAATATCCACTTAACCTTATATGTAACAAAATGGCTGGAGTAAATGTGTGCCCACTCATATTTCAGCTGTATCTTAGCGTCTGCAATCAAGTCCCAAGTGTCGTAAACGTGAGAGGTTACGATTGCAATTTCCGACTGCCGACATCAACGACATACGACTACTCGACTGCACTCGTTTCTCGCATGGTTCTTATTAAACATTCTAAGCTCTATAGTATTTCCGTTATGTATGGAAGATGATAACATCCAGCGAAGATTAGATTGGATAAGAGGTGACAATTGAATGTAGGCTGTGAACCACTTATTTAAGTTTGATTCTAATATCGGGAGGTGGTTTTTAGCAGAGTATGTAAATTTATAGGTAGGTATATAGACAGAGGAAGACAGAAGAAGAGATAGATAAATAATTGTCAGCAGAGATGATGTTTTTCAACCATGAAAACTGGGTCAACAGTATGTGAAAGTAATAAATAGGTGACTATTACAATAAAGCAGTAGAGCTCTTAGTGCGGGCTTCATCCTGAAAACTACCTTACCCATGTCCGCCGTGAAACAGTATAGTACATTGTACTACCGTGCAATTTGTATTTTGGTAAGAATAGTAGACAAGATACGTTGTCCACTATGAGACGTGAAGCCCCTAATGTTGCAAATGTGGCGGCGGTGACCACTTACCATCAGGTTGACCGTCTGCCTGTCTATTGGTCTAAGTGGTATAAAAAAGAAACCTAAAGAAGAAATTTTAGCCTACATCCATATAACCCTATAGCCATATATTTGCATGTTAAATTTATTCATAATTAATGATTTATTTATCAATTATAATATTAGTGCGCCGACTTCATAATAGTTTTTATTATAAAAAAAATCACTAGATCAAACATATACCCACGATCTTGCCATGTAATTAACTATACAGGCATACGATAAATTAATTACAAATATTAGCGCAGCCATTACGACTCATGCCATCGGCGTAATGTTCTACTTATACATACATGAGAGACACATAATGTAACTTCAATGGAATATTAAACGAGGTAATGCGCTATAGTTATTATAAGCAGGGCCGGATTTAGTCTTAGAGCCGCCACTGGGCACCGTAGAAAATGTCGCCACATCACCGAAAATTTACGTAAAATTATTGTTCCGATATACAGTCCAATTAAATTTAATTTTTTAACATTGTGCCAATAGATTTATAATTTTTTTCAGTCACAGATTTAAATGCATAGTAATACCAATATGTTAGTAATGACTTTATCACTACATGGTATAAAACAACGTCGCTTTCTCTGTCCCTATATCCCTATGTATGCTAAAATCTTTAAAACTACGCAACGGATTTTGAATTGGTTTTTTTTTAATAGATAGAGTGATTAAAGAGGAAGGTTTTTATGTATAATACATGTGACATCCCACGGGAATGCAGGTAAAACCGCGGGGGACAGGTAGTAATCAATATGCGGAGAACTGTAGTACTCAGTCTTTGTCAAAGAATATGTGTACTATCGTGTTAGTGCTACCAACAACCGAAAGAAAGTGCTATTTTTATTTAAAATCATCTCGAAAAGGTGGTTAGTAACACTAACTACTAAATTAAGGCTGAAAAAGTAAACTACAATAAATTTAATTTGTTAGAACAGCTTAATGTTTTAATTATCTCCGAATGTCGACGCGTCAAAAAAGTAGTGTCATTCTACGACTGATTATACGGATTATTTATCTCAGTATAAGTTGTATAAATAAGTGTAAATATCACATAACCTAATTTTGTATACAGCAATGTAAAAGTGTGTTCCGTAGCTAGTTATATCTAAACTTGCGGCACGCTATGATGGCCGTTTTGACGTTTAACAATGACAAAAAAAAATAACCTTTATTCCTTCACACATAAGGTGCATATATTGATCCAACAGCTAATTGTATGATGATGGAAATCAACCATATTCCAAAGCAAAACAGTTTCTTTTCCTATGACAATCTGAAACATCTAAACGTCCATCTTAGGGTGCCGGTAGTATAGTTAAAGGGCCTCCTTCAAATGTTAATGATACACATAAGTTCAGGAAATATTTTCCTAATAATGGATAAGCTACACTAGAAAATATACTTAAATATCATCAATTGTGCCAAGTAATACCTACATAGTGTCCAAACAGTGTTTTTAAGATCCAAATTTCAAACCTACTTAATTGTGTTTAAGGTTTTCATTTGGTCACAATATCACAACTTGAAAATAGCTCGTCAATTTAAAAAGCTCCATATAGCGTGTTCTAGGTTTTGACTTTTCTATCTAGATATGCTAGATATTGAGGAGCTTACGTGCCAACTTACGACCCTTATTTGTTCCGGATGCTCTTGCAACGTACGCTATCTCTCAGCAGGATGTTATCCTTTTTGTTACATTGTATTCTGTTTACTTTTAGTTTAGTAGTAGAAATAAATCGACAGTGCGTGTTGGAGTCGCGCACGGAGAGTTTTGTACAATAATAAAACCCTAAATGGCATTTCTCTTGATATTTCAAAAGATTTTAATTAATCAAATACTTTTTTCACAATTCAGTTTTCTTTAATTAAAAATATTTCCTAAATTAGTTTAAACAATTATAACATATAAATGGACGTTAAGCATAATACTTAAAACTTCCACGGAAATTAATATTTTTTCAAGCTAAAAAGTACCTGTTTGCAAATTTAATCTGAATCACAAATATCCATAATACTATTATACTAAGCAAATCTCTGATATTTTTTATACATAATATAGCAGCTTACTTTCTTTAAAACGACTTAGTACTAGCAAATAAATCCGTCTTCAGAACGCACATCATTAGCAAAATAAAAGCGATATCGCTATCTCAGAGCTAAAACCATAAAATATTGCGATTCAATGATCCCAATTTATTTCCAGTCAGAGTCTATTTTATTATTTCTGATGCATAGAATCGGCTATGTCGACTTTAAAGCTATGTGCACCTCGGGACAATTTGAAAGAGCTTTTGTGAGACAACTTTAAAAAGCTTATTGAAACTATAAACTTAAGATTAAAAACGGACATTGTTAAATAAATAAATATCCTGGGACATTTTTTTACAAACGGCCATCAGATCCCAAACTAAGCGAAGCTTGTACCATAAAAACCAATGGAGCTCTAACTTACTCAATTGTAAAAAGTAAAACGATAACGCACCATCACTTTGGTACTCATAGTTGCCGTCAAAAGTCTATGTACAGGCCTTCCAGTTCAAAGACACAAAAAACGGCTGAAGTTGATATTCTAGAATAGTTTATCGTTTGAACACTCCTTATTACGTCAATCTATAGCCCAGACAAGGTTTTCATTTGTTTATAATACAACAAAGACAATACGCATAGCTGAACATAACGGTTCATTCTCCAAGGCTCGTTGACAGAGCCTTGATCAAGTTGACACATGATTGGACGACCCACTAACACATACTTTCACAACAACTGACACATTGAAGCGCTGTGACCTCTAAGCAATGTTACATTTGCAAGTCATGTCAATTACTCTAATACAATTATTTATCTATAGCTTTCCCGTGAAACAATTAATCCGCATTAGCACAAACGGGCGGGGCTGAACAGTACACTTTCACAATTTGCATATCATCCTCATTTCGGCAACACTCATTTGAATAATTGTTTAATTCCATTCGTTGTGGGGATGCATTCATTCGGATATATTCTGATTTATTGTCGGCTCCATTTGGAGGCAGTAAATTGTTTTACTATAGGTAATTCTTTTATCGTCGAAACGATGATATGTGTGACTGCAAGAGTGAGTGTACAAAATTGGGAATTATTTAATACATGTACTAAATAATTTAATACATGTTTTTCACGTTTTTTCCCGCGTTCCCAAGGGATTTAACATTTTCCTGGAATAAAAAATATCCTTTGTGTTAATCCGGGATGTAAACTATCGATGTGCTAAGTTTGATCCAAATCCGTTTTGTAGATTTTGCGTGAAAGAGTTACAAACATCCGTCCTCACAAACATTCGCATTAATAATTATTAACTATTAGTAGAAGATTATATTGTGTTTTTACTATTCACTAACATTTTCGTGTGATTCGTGAGTGATGATGTAGCATGAGTATATATGTACCTATATATTATTAGAGTCAGTATTAGTAGAGTCACTATTTGAATGAAATTATTTTCATTCATATATGTGAACGTGAGGTGAACATATAGTTTCATATTGTCTATTTTTTAATTTTATATTTACATATGTCTTTTTATCATCGAGGTTTTAGCCACATGATCCACAAGGCTTATAATCTTATCTTCTAATATTATACATGCCAAAGTTTGTGTGAGTATTTTTGTGAGTGTGTTAGTGTAAATGTTCACTATCACTTAACTCGGTAATGGCTGGTCGGATTAGATTTAAAATTTGACATATAGATAGAACACGTTTTGAGTTAACATAAAAGATTTTTTTTTCCTGAGAAAGGTACGATCTCTTTTCTCCTTGTTTTTCGCCTTAAAATCACACCTTCTACATAAAACAATGTCGTGTTCGTTACGTTTAAGAACGGCTGCACAGATTTTGGTGATCATTGATTTGTAGGATTTATCTCCGTTGTGAATAGCAGAAAAATAATTAAAAAAAAAAATCTCATTCATTTTTCGTTATCTGCGCTATATCTGCGGGCAATAACTGTAATTGACGTGAAAGTTCGAAAATTGGAACAATTTTAATAAATATAATATTTGATTAAAATACAATCGCACATTTTAATGCTATTACACATTTTGTTGATATACCATTTGATATGTACAGTGTGCAAAATCACGTTAGTGGCAAATACTCCGAATATTTTATATTTTGTACCAAAAGTCGACGTTACTTGTTCAACGAGAGGCTTTGCCAAAACGTAATAGTTGGAAAGTGAAAGTTATGCTTTAGTTAATGGAATAACTCGGGAATGTGGCACTACCTAGTTAATTTCATAATGTAGATACGCGGAGAGAAATTATGTAACTTTATTTTGTGGTTTGAACAAATTTTGCTTATCAGCCATAATGTACTTTGTAACAGTGTTCCTTTTCCATCAAGAACGGAAGGATTAAGTTTACCCTAAAAAAATTAAATGAAAGCATGCTTGTATACCTAATTTTTATAAAAAAAAATATTTAGGTACAAAATACAAAGAATTTACAAACCAAGCTAAAAGAAAATATTTTGGCTTATTGTTTTAATAATATTGATTTTACCTACCTACCTACATACTATAGATTATTTCAACTTTGTACTAAGAACTAGAAGGGAAATGGAATCAACATAAACGGTGAACTCAACACTCATCTTTGATTTTCAATGGCAACACTCATTTTCGATGGCATAAAAAAGCTCTAGGCACCAGTGACCCGACCATACTCGTCAAGACCGGTCACTGTTGAGAACACTAGTCTCGAAGTTGTATTAGTATTATCTAGGACATATTGTCTAACTAGGTAGATCCAACTTCGACAAACAAGTTAATCAAAGAATAACACTAGGCAGCGATTGGAAAGTTACGGTTATCTTTGCCCCCAAAATACCTCAGAGGTTGCAGACAAAGGTGTTTAATCAATGTGTTATCAGTGATGACTTATGAAACGCGGCCTCTATGCTCTGGCTCTTTGTTGACCACCCAATCAAGTGAGAGGTCCGTTCTCTAAGGCCTCGAAGCGCCGGCTCACCGATGAAGTTTGTTTTGGCTTTGCTAGTGCAAACTAACGGATTAGAAATGAGACGTCAATATATATATACATAATTCAGGGCCAATTTCTTAATCGATGAATAAGCCTCGGATACACTATTCTCTATATTATATTTAACTAGCTGACCCGGCAAACTTTAATTTGCCACATTTACTTTATAAACTATACATGACAATATATCGTACTACAATTATTATATTTGATTGCCATCTAGCAACCCTATTGCGAATCTGTGGATGGAACAGAATAATATAAAAATCGCGATTAAAAAACAGAGGTTGACCGTAGAAGGGTGATAATTTGAAGTTGAAGTATGTATTTGTCAATGTAAAATCATAATGAAATAAAAAAATGGTTGTCGTGGGACACCAGATAGGAACGAAGTTCCTTATTATAAATAAAATGAGAAAGTATCATTTATGTAATTATTTAAATAAAAGTCCGTCAGTCCGTCAGTCCGTCAGTCCGTCAGTCCGTCAGTCCGTCAGTCCGTCAGTCCGTCAGTCCGTCAGTCCGTCAGTCCGTCAATTCGTAAAAAGAAACTTATTGAAAATAGTGTGAAGTGTTTTATAGTTAGCATAAGTCTTGGCAATAATAAATAGCAAAAAGTGTCGTTACAACTTTTGGTCTTAATTTTTTCCGTCTAGCCCCCTTTCGCAACGCGCGATAAGGAACTTCATTCCAAAAATGTTATCAAGAAAATAAAAATACTTATTTAGGGGTGGGCCAGACCTACCCGATACGCACACACAATTTCATACAAATCCGTTCAGCCGTTTCGGATGAGTTTGTTGACAAACACCGCGACATGAGAATTTTAAATATTAGATTGTAGGGATAGGGATTGTCTTCAAATAAATTAAGTTATTAATAGTTAATAAATCCTTCTATCAGTGTATTGGTAAAAAAGAGTAACTTAATATTGTATTCGTTTGCTTATTATTTGACTTACCTTTCACAATAATAAAACAGGTATATTTATTAAACACGTAACACGTTTTCGTTTCGATTTAAAACTATTTTCAAAAAATGTTAAGTACTCTCACTACGTCATACGCTCACAACACGTGCTTATTTACATGAAAAAAAACGTATAACAGTGTCTGCTACGATCGATACACTAATAAAACCAAAAAAATGGCCGAAAACTGTATAGTAAGTAAGACAGGAGACCGGCTTCGTTCCCATCCCTACTCCGTGATGTTTGCTGGATGAGAGGTGACAACGGTCAACTATCAATCGATCAGTTATCGACCGGCGAAGGCGGAAAATCAAACTGAATTGAGAAAAAAATCATAATTATAGGTAATTATTAAAAATAAAAAAAGTTTTAATCGCGATGGTAAAATAGGGATTGATCGTAGAGAGGTGGAAAATTAAGAGTAATATATTTTTTATTATTCAGGGTTGTATTTATTTTTCAATGCTGTATTAGTAAAAAATAAAAATTTATCTAAAAATTAAAAAAAAAATTGGTGTGGGCTACCCTTTACATTTAAGGGGGATAAAAAATAGACGTTGGCCGATTCTCAGACCTACCCAATATGCACACAAAATTTCATGAGAATCGGTCAAGCCGTTTCGGAGGAGTACGGTATCTAACACTGTGACACGAGAATTTTATATATTAGATAAGTCTATACAGATACTGTTCTCTATTCAACCACGTATCTGGCTATTGAGAAAGCAGGACTATAATAACCGCACTACATAATAATTTCTGTTACGATTATTACTTTGGACGTAAGATGCAAGATCACTATAAACCTACATCGCACTATTGGAATTCTCTCAGTACTTGGAATATAGTTAGTTAGTTCCTAAAAAGGAACTTTGCACTTTATTCGCCGAGCATTGAAACACAGCCTATATGTAGACTTTTTCTTCTTTTTTCGCTGCGCCAAAAATGTATGTACTTTGGCAAAAAATTCGAGGATCGAATATTAGTTGCTTAATATTGCTACCAACTTGCTGTACCCCACGGAACCATCCGCAATCCAGGGTTAAAAATCAGCCTATGTCCCTCTCCATACAATATGATACATGTGTGCAAAATCTTGACAAGATTGGTCCAATTGTTTGGCCGTGAAAGCGTAAGAAATAAATAAACTCACTCTTGCGTTATAAAAGTATAGAAGGATGTCGTGTTCAAACTTAACGGCAGTTAACATAGTAGTATAACAAACTAATAGCATGCTTGGCGTTTATTTCATAAACTACCTATAACTTATGTAGGTCTATAGATTTCGTACTGGTGGGGAAACTTGGTGAAAGCTCTTGCAAGATTTCACGATATAGCAACTAAACTATAATCAAAGTTTGTGAACTCTAAAGCTCTAGCGAAACTAGCGCAA
The DNA here is from genome assembly GCA_907165245.1 of Habrosyne pyritoides. Lineage (NCBI taxonomy): Eukaryota > Metazoa > Arthropoda > Insecta > Lepidoptera > Drepanidae > Habrosyne > Habrosyne pyritoides. The sequence continues at coordinate 4,250,773 of OU015592.1, forward strand.
AAAACTGACCTCAACCAGATATAAGAAGCGCTTCAATATTTTGAACTATAAAACTTATACTATCCATATCTTGCATGAAATAATAATAATAAATAATAGATTTATTCACATAAAATGGATATTTATTTATTTATATGCGATTACAATGGATCTAATACTAACATAATAAAACAAAGTGTAGATACTAAACTACTTAAAATTAACTAATAAGTAAAGCAATAACCTATAAATAAAAAACTGAATTTAAATTATTAGAGTCTATGGGTAAAGTGCCCAGAAGGCTGGCTACGTTCCCTCTTTGTATGGCTAAGCTTATTCTCTGACCAAAATACGAGCCAGCCCTCTGGTCACCGGATGACTCGATGAGGCGCGTCGAAAGGTCTTTGAATAATTTACGCGCCACACATAAATAAAACTTTAACAATTTAAATGAATTATCTGACTTCTGAGCTAGGCATACATATACCTGTATTTCCGAAGACATAAATGGAAAGGTATTCGAAATGTCACAAAAGATTTCGATGAGTCGCCGACTAGGGTGTTTCGGGTGCCAAAAATCGAGCATCAGCATCATCAGTGATTGATCGTGGCTTCACAGTTAGCACAATAAGAAAACCAACGCTCCAGCATTTATCCTATGCAGCAAAATAAACTGAAATACCTTTTTAGCCTTACCCAGCCTTTTTGTGACTAAAATTTGACTTTTAATTATTACTCTTGTGTGAGTCTAGATTATAGCTTACTATACAAGCAAAAGCACATTCATTAGTGCTTTTAATAAAATAAACTGCTTTTTCTTTTAACCTTAAAAACATTACACTATCTATGAGTTATTTTTGGCAGCGAGGAAATGTTGTGAAAAGAATTTTCCATTGCAAAAAAATTGCCAAGGTAACGTCTACACACGGCTCAGCGCCTACAAGATTGACGCGTGAAAGAGACGCGATATGTAAAAGGTTGCTATTCGCTTTTGTCCACGATAAAAAAAAAACCTGGGACATTCTACCAGCACAGTTATCTGATCCCAAATTAAGCAGACCTTTTACAGTCACGATCTTAAAATAATACTGAATCTATATATACAAGCAAAATTGGGTTCCTTTGCCGGACCATCACCACAGATCTACTGAACATATCGGGATGTGACTGCTACCATTCGACGTGGATTTTTTCCTAGATAGATATAGGATATTTAGATATATGATAACGATAAAAGCGGGTGAAACCGCGGGGAAAAGCCAGCAATAGAATAATCATGAACACAAATAATACCTGACACCCTCGCATAATTCAACAGCACTGTTACTACTTACAGCGAAAGCTTTGTGATAATACATGGCTGAGCCGTCAACAAATGAAGATTGACAAGAAGAAGAGAAATATATGAAAGACTGAAATCAGATATCATTGCAGAACTGTCCGTGGTTATAAAATGTATGCTCTCTCGCCATATTCTTATTACAAATGTTTCGTGATTATAATATACCTTTTCATTTATAATTATTTTCCGGCCCACAGTTTTACCTGTATTCCCGAGGGATCGTAGCTTTCTATAAGTTAATTTTTTTTCTAATGATTGCAGTAGTTCTGGAGATGACCTAGTATTGCATTATAATCTTAAATAGTAAGCTGTAAAATAATGGATACAAATCGCGTCCAATAACTCTGTTCAACGTAAATATATACTTTAAAATCACATGCTACATATTATTCTTTAATTAAGTACATACTTATATAAATATTAGGTTGGGGAAAAAGTCTTTTCGCATTAAAGTATGTATGAACTTGTAATAAAATCTCTTTGGCTATACTATTTGTGGTTTTGGTATCATTGAAAGTTTAAATTTTAAAGAACACTTGTTTTTCGTACCGCCAAGATGAGTGAATCTAATGAAGAAATTCGATTCATTTTAAAATTTTACTACAAAAAAAGGTAAAAATGCAACGCAAGCCGCGAAAAAAATTTGCGATGTTTATGGACCTAGTGCAGTGTCTGTGAGAGTAGCACTTTGGTTTAAGCGTTTTCAATCCGGAAATTTTGATGTCAAAGATGCACGTCGCTCTGGTCGCCCCAATACGGATAAAATGGATGCCATTTTTGAAAAAGTGGAGCAAGGTCGGCATATCAGTAGTTACGACGTAGCTGAAGAACTGGGAATTGACCACAAAACAGTTTTGGCACATTTGAAAAAAACTGGGTACACGAAAAAGCTAGATATTTGGGTACCTCACGAGCTCACTGAAAGAAACCTAATGAACCGTGTACTCATTTGTGATTCTTTATTACGACGTCATGAAACCGAACCATTTTTGAAGAAGCTGATAACTGGTGATGAAAAGTGGATCACGTACGACAAGAACGTGCGAAAAAGGTCGTGGTCAAAGGCCGGTCAGGCTTCACAGACTGTGGCGAAACCCGGCTTAACTCGCAACAAGGTGATGCTGTGTGTGTGGTGGGATTGGAAGGGCATTATTCATTATGAGTTGTTACCACCAGGCAGGACCATCGATTCTGAACTCTACTGCGAACAACTGATGAGATTAAAGCAAGAAGTTGAGAGAATGCGGCCGGAATTAATCAACAGAAGGAGTGTGGTTTTTCATCATGATAACGCTAGACCTCACACATCTTTAGCCACTCAGCAAAAATTAAGAGAGTTTGGCTGGGAGGTATTAATGCATCCGCCGTATAGTCCTGACCTTGCACCTTCAGATTTCCACCTGTTTCGGTCTCTTCAGAATTCTATAGGCAGTGTCAGGTTAACATCACGAGAGGACTGTCAAAACCACTTGTCGCAGTATTTTGATCAGAAGTCCCAAAATTTCTATAGCAATGGGATCATGTCCCTACCTACAAGATGGCAAAAAGTTATCGAACAAAATGGTACCTACATACTTTAGTTAAATGTAAATAAACTATATTAAAAATGTTTTGAATTTTCTTAAAAAATGCGAAGGAACTTTTTCCCCAACCTATTAGTTACATCCAGACACAACAGACATGTTCATGTACACAAATGTTTGTCCTTCCGTTAAGGATGGAAATTGAACCCACTACCTGCGCCGTGGTACAGGATCTCTAACCACCAAGCCAACTGGTACGGCATACCATGCATTTTATAAGTAGGTACTAACCCGAAGTTCCCTTACGCATTCTAGATATATTGAATAGAGTATGACAGGTATTCAGATATGAAATTCATTCCTACATAATAGTGGTGCAATGACATTGTTAGCAAATTGCAGTACGGATAATCCTGTAGATTTGATGCGAATACCATTACTAGATACAACCGTCCTACTTAATGTTACAAGGGCAGACGACAATAATGTTAAGAGCTTCCATGTGCAACACATTGGTGTGATTGCAGGTTCACATGTGTTTGGTGCAAGTTGGAGATTGTGAGCGGCTGAGATGGATAAAATAAATAGTTCAGGGAATAGAGTAAAACCTGTAATCATTCATCATATCAGTTGAGGGATATCCACTATTAAACATAGCCCTCCCCTTGGATTTCCAGAACCAAGATTTTGAGAACTTTAAATTTGACCTTCATAAGTGCCTTCCGAGGGCCTAAACTGAATAAATGGTTTTAAATTTTGAATTTTGAACGGACTTGAGCCGCTTGCATCCAGGGGCTTCCAGCGACGCAAATCATGACCTTACCCATTTTCGCCGTGAAGCAGTAGTGCACTTGTATTACTATGTTTCGGATAGAAAGGTAAGGGGGCCGGGGAAATTACAGGCACATGAGACTTAACAACTTCACGTCTCAGGAACGACTACGTATTGGCGATGCCCCTAGTGTTGCAAATGTCCATAGGCGGCGGTGACCACTTACCATGGATGGACAGAAAAAAATAATCCGGAGCCACCACAAATCTTGGCTCATGTATAAAAAATACAGTAGTTCGATTATACTCCTTCTACCTAGATACTAAAGTTGTATAATACTTGTTACTTGCTGTGGTGAGACATAAACTATTTTATTTATTTATTTTATTGTCGTTAACATGACGAAGATTGTGTGAATACAATGAGCCGGAGGTACGGTGGAGGCAAACATCAAACCATAACTTGGAGGTCGACCAAGTTTTATAGGGCTTTTTTTAGATAAGCGTGCTCTATCTTCGGTAGCAGTATTTTTTATGTTTCTGCTGCTAGCTGGCCACACAGTTTCACCCGTGTTCCCGATTGATGTTAATTTATTTATCCAATATATATATAATAAAATCCAGTATTAAGTCTAGGTATCAAACTATTTATTTACCAAGTTTCATTCAAATCCGTTTAGTAATTTTTCCGTGAAAGAGAACAAACATCCATACAACCTCACAAACTTTTGCATCACTACATAGTATAAAACAAAGTCGCTTTCTCTGTCCCTATATCCCTATATAGGCTTAAATCTTTAAAACTACGCAACGGATTTTGATACAGTTTTTTTAAATAGATAGAGTGATTGAAGAGGAAGGTTTTTATGTATAATCCATGTGACATGCCACGGGAACGCGGGGGACAGCTATTTATAATATAAGTTCGATATTCGCTTCTAACTGTTATATTGCCAGCATATAATTAAATTTTACCATACATTCAGCAATATTTGATACGACATATCAAGTCATATACTATACTAATAGTTAAAGATAGGTATCTATATACTTATTATACAATGCACTTATACTAACGTACAAAGCCTTCCCGTAAGTGACTCGTCTGCTCTAATTAAACCCACTACTATAGCTTGGTTAATACAATGGCAATTACAATTCTGCTACTTAACATTTCAATAACGGTAGTATGCTGGAGGGAAAAGTAATTGCATACCACATATTGCCGTATGTGTCGCGTAAATATATTTGTGTCCCTCAGATTAATTACAAAATTCATGTAATATATTTTTAATGAAATAATAACTGTGCAATAATTTGCGTTGAAAATTAAACACATTTAAATAATATGAAAGGGCGTTATTGGATTGAAAATTGAATTTATATACGTTCAAAAATGTTTCTTTTTTGTGATAGTAATATTTTTTTAATTAAATAAATAATAATAATTGATTTGCACTAAAACACAATAATGTTACCAACTAAATTATAAATATAAATATCCTGGGACATTCTTTAGACTCGGTCATCTGATCCCAAAGCGGAGCTTGTTGAACTATGGACACCAGATAACTGATATACTACAAAAATAATAATAATAAAATAAATAACTAATGATCTGAAGCAGAGCTTGTACTATGGACACCAGATTTTGACAGGCCACTTGGCTTGGTGGTTAACGCTCTGACTGCCAAACCGAAGGTCGCGGGTTCGATTCCCACCCAGGACAAACATTTATGTGCATGAACATGTCTGTTTGTTCTGTGTCTGGGTGTAAATATCTATATAAGTATGTATTTAGAAAAAAAAATATGTATATGTAGTATATCAGTTATCTGGTTTCCATAGTACAAGCTCTGCTTGGTTTGGGACCTGATGGCCGTGTGTTAAGAATGTCCCAGGATATTTATTTATTTATTTATTTATAGATATCTAATATACTACACATATTATTTTTTATTTTTCTTAATACATACTTATATAGATATTTATACCCAGACACAGAACAAACAGACAGATTGTCCTAACTAGGAATCGAACCCACAACCTGTAAATTGGTAGTCAGTCAACCACCAAGCTAACTGGCCTGTCATATATAGAAACGAACAGAAAATAAAATTATTCGTTTAAGTATTCCCCATTTACAATTAGAGCACGGTAATTGCACAAACGAAACTTAATACACTTAGGGGCATGGAAAATTGCCAACATATTACCGAATTATGAAATGTACTACTGACCGGCAAACACAACAATGTCCCAGACATTCTACATCAGTCAACATTCGTAATGTGATGCTATTTGTTTGTGTAGAAAGGTCAGATAGTTAATATATTGCTTGGTCATGTCTTGATAGTGTATGGAATTACGTAAACATTAAAAATGGTGGCCTAAAGTAAAAAAGTTTGTAAAAATCTTAATTTTGATTTAGATATTATAATTATATTTCTTATTTATTTATTCACTTTGTAAAATGAAATGGAATATGAAATGAAATATGAAATGAAAAATGAAATGAAATATGAATTGGAATATGAAATGAAATTAAAAATGAAATTAATTGAAATATATTTATTCAAATAGGCCTTCACAGGCACCTATGAATGGAATATATAAATTGACGTCCAGCTTAATAAATTCTAATACATCAAACATCATTTTGATTTAAATTCGATAAGTATATTTTTATGCACTTTGTAAAATGAAATGAAAAATAAAATTAAGTATGAAATGAAATAAAATATAAAATGAAGTATGAAATAAAATATGAAATGAAATTAAATTAAATAAATTTATTAAAATAGGCCTTCACAGGCACATATGAATGGAATGTATAAATTGACGACTAGCTAAATACATTCTAATCCATCGTCAAACATAATTTTGTTAGATTTCGATAAGCATATGTTTATGCACTTTGACAAATGAAATAAAATATATAATGAGTTTTAGAAATAATGAGTATGCATTAATCACAATATGTGGCTAAGCTCGTTTGGATGAAACTTGAATTTTGCACAAATATAACTCATACTACTTTCAACCAGAGATACCATCAACATCATCGAAACTGTTCTTCAAAAAAAATATATTTTTTACTTCTAATAGAAGTTTCGCACACTTATTAATGATGCAAGAGACTTTCATCAAACTAAACTAGACAAGTAAAACCAAGCTCAATATTGACGCAATAAGTCAAAGACTTAAACGGTTTAAATCAAAATTAGTTCCGGAACTATTTAAAAGACAATCTGTGCAATCCAACTGGGATCTAGAAGATCCCTCTCTCGACCAATAAATCAGATCGGTTTAACTTGACATCTTCCCAATTTGTATCTAATGTTACACAATGATGGATGATTTAAAGATCTTCACGCTAAGTACGTTACCCCCGAATGGGTAGGCAGAAGTTTAGAAGAATTAAAAATATAATTTAAGAAAAAAATATTAGTAAATAACGAAGTTTTAATGAGACCAACGAAAAAGTCTACACCTATAAAAAAAAAGAATTTTCAATATCGATTCGCAACATGTGATGTCAGGTAACATTCATACGAAAAAAACATTCATCTAAATTGAGAACCTCCTCATATTTTGAAGTCGGTTTAAAATTCAGTATCTACCTACAATAACATATAGAAATAACAGCTCTCTGCACAATGTACCTCAAATTTTCTTGTTTCGGTTATAATTGTTAAAATAATCAAATTATGACCTTGTTATTTCTTTTTCATTTTTGATTGATTTATTAAGTATTTTTAAATGTTAAATATATAAAATTGATTAAATAAATTAGTCAAAACCAGTTTTTTATTTAATAATAAAATTTAACTTGCAGAGTTTCTTGCCGGTTCTTCTCAGATGAAGATTGACTCATACTGGCTCATAAGGGTGATTCATAAGTGCCCTCCGCGAGTCTCACCGTTGTCATCGTCTAAGCACATTACCGATTTTGTATTAAATAATAATAAACAATATTTTATAACCACAAATTCGATGATAAAATTGCGTGTTCCAAACAAGTCTTATTGTAATTAATTAACCCAAACCATCGTTAAATAACAGAACCATTTTACATCAAACTCTTTACCTTGTGATAATAAAGACCAATTTGAATACAAAACAAAGACTCGAGTTTCAGTCTGTCGAAGTTTCAATCGTATATTATTTTTACAGCCTTATTTAACATCTTCTAACCTTTTATGGTAATAACTTTGCCTTTATTACAGAGAAAGTATATTTTACATGTATAAAGTATATTTCACAAAGAAAGTACATTTCGAGTAGTTTTGTACTTAATCATTGGCGGCCATCAAACCTGGAATCTTATTAAACTTTTTCTTAGAATGTCTACAATTCAACGCTGGATCGTCGGAACTTCCACTCTAATAATAAAACTTGTTTTCTATCTACACTAATATTTTAAAGAGGAAAGATTTTTATTTTTGTATGTAACGAATAAACTTAAAAACTACTGGGCCGATTTCAAAAATTCTTTCAGCGTTATGAGTAACAATATCCCTTGGTGATATAGGCTATGTAATATTTACAACGAAATTAGGGGTCCTCACTAAAACTCCAATAATGGAACCCAAGGTGTAAAAAAATGTTTACATCGCGTGCGCTGCGAAAAAAATCGATGATAGAAAAATATTATGTAATGCCTCGGAAGCCCGGGTGCAACCGCGGGGAACAGCTTTATATTATAAATATGAAAGTAACTCTTTTATTTATTTATTACCATTTCACGATTAAACGGCTGATCGGATCATAATGAAATTCGGCAAAGACATAGATTCTTTCCTGAAGAAGAACATATTTTTGTCTCGAAAAATAATCTTGAAGGGGGTTAAATTGGGGTTGAAAAGTGGCAATCCATAGTTCCTCAAGTAAGGGATCTAAAAATTCATACTTAGGCTTTCGGCAAGAAATACTCATCAATTCATAATTAAATTTTTTCCAAAACATCCCCTGAGGCCACAAAGTAAGGAGTTACAACTATGAGGTATTTCTTAGGTGCCCTTTGGACCCTTACAAAAATAAATTATGCTATCGCCAAAGAAATTTTGTGTAATATAGATAATATTGGCCGTTTTCGTCATACCATTTGGATGCATAGTTTTTGAGATAATTAAAAATTAACAACCGTGGTTGAAACTGCGGGGTAAAGCAAGTTTGAAATAAACTAATCAACTATTTCTAGAATGTTATTACTCAATGTGACTTGCTCCTTTTGATTTTTTCAACCAATTCAAATTGATTTAAATATGCTGTCTGTTAACAATAATAAATCGATATTAGTTTTTTTTTAAATTGTTTAAAATTTTTAGGTACATTCAGACTTAGTTACTTACTGAAATACATTATGATGTTTTTACAGTATCATTCTGTACTTACTTAATATTATATTATATACATACGAGTATATTAATTTAATAAAAAAACATTTTTTAAACGAGCTCTTTTAAGTATATAACGACTTTATATTAATCTTGTATTTAGACTTTTAAAACCTTTTTACTCAAGTTTTTTTAAGCCATTAAACAAGTATAATCGACGTCACGTATTCTGCTTGGCAATCCCGTCCATTACATACCCGTGACATAAACGTGGTTTATGAATTAATAAATTATCCGCCATATTGGATTTAGAATGATGTCACTCGACAAATTGTGCGTTGTCACCAAAACCAAATCATAATTTGTGCAAAATTTATACTAAATTGATATACTAGGTATATATGATATATAGACTGATAGATAACTGATATACTACATATTCTACCTTTTTTTATAAATACTTATATAGATATTGACACTCAGACACAGAACAAACAGACATGTTCATGCACACAAATGTTTGTCCTGGGTGGGAATCGATCCCGCGACCTTCGGCTTGGCAGTCAGACTCGCTAACCACCAAGCCAACTGGCCTGTATATGTAATATATATATGTATATCTTAAAAAAATTTATCTGAGCATTCGTATAAATATAAAACAGACAGCATTATGTAAAGAATCTTTCTAAAATAAAGCTAAAAGGCAAATCCAATTTCATTATAATTGCTCCCGTACCATATTTTACGAAAATGAGTTAATTACTCTAAGCCTCGTCCACTGCGCCATATATTTATGTACAACGACTGTAACACCAATTAAAGCTGCAATGTAAATGTAGCGTTGTATTCTCTCGAGGGATGCCTGTACTAATTTTCCGTACTAGAGGTACATCCATAGGGCGTGTGCCATCATGCACCTATTTGTGTAATAGCTTGCGTACTGCGTAGGTAATTTCACAGAATATTCAGTAGCATAATAGTAGCAATGGTCGAGAAGTTAAACGTGTTATCGTAGTTTATTATTTTAAACATTTTATTGGTTTGGGTTTATTATTATAAAGTCCAAGCTTGCTTAGTTATGAGTTGTATAAATAGGGATAGAATATATTATTATTCTGGTAGTTAATTATTCAATATTTTACAAAGAAATACCTATTCGGAAAAATTGCCGACGTCAGTTTTTCACGATTCATACAATCTCGGAGTATTTAAGGCAAGAGTGAATAGGCATTACTTGAGTTCGCGTGTACCATCCTCGACTGGATCGTCACTTTCCATCAGTTGAGATCCAGTCAAATGCACTCATGTTTTTATAAAAAAAAAAAAAAAAAAAAAAAAAAATGGTTTTCATAATATAATTAAAAAAGCCTTTTAAATTTTAAAATAATACCGTGTGTATGTGTGATGGCCCTTATATTTTTTCATAAGGTGTTCATAATCATCAATCTTTAAAAAACTTTATGTTCTGTATTTTTTGTGTAAATTATTAAACACAAATAAAGCGTACAGATAATTACTCAAAACTGAAGTGATATCATAATATACCTCTCTAGAATTGTTGGGTAACCTAATTTTATACTTTTAACCAAATATCTATTTTTACTATAGAAAATCTCAGTTAGTCCTAAATAGGTAGTAAATTGCAGAAAACATCATTCAAAAAGTAAAATAATAAAAAAATAATGTATTCAATCCATAGCAACACGCGGTACAAAGTTCAATTTATAAGAAAATATTTGCAATAAAGTGTATAGTTTTCATAAGCAGCCTACTACACACATATCCTGTTTTTCTCACAACAAAAACATTACACAACTTTCCACTTACATCTGTTTATTTACAAGAAAAGTAATAACCACATTTTTCCGAGAACGGCTGGAATATTGTACAATTTAATTGTAAAATAAGAAGGCACATTCCAGTTTGATCTTAGAAATTGAATAAATAGGGTTCAATTTTATCTAAATGCTCTGTAGATTTAGATTTTATTTTTGATTGGCTGTTGTTATATTCACGTCATAACCCCTCGATTTAGGGTAATTTAATATTAATAAATTATTATGTGGAATTTTCTTTCATTGAAAAGTTTAATTTATCGATGCTCCTACTAGTGTTTTTGTACTTAAGAGACAGACAATTTTCGACCATATTTACACTGTACCAACGTTGTGAAAAAATAACAGAACGTAAAATTACGCCCAGTGCTATCGATATGCTGTCATAATGAAGCTAGCTTTTAACCTAATTGCAGCGAATGTATCCAAAAGCTCCTGTTTTTGATTCAAAGATAAGTTCAACACAATTTTAGTTCACATTTAGACCCAGGAGTACTCTTGGGTATCTAATTTGGGATAATTTAGAGATAGCCGGGGCACACTTAACCCAATAATATATGTGTTAGCGCCATGTTTATCTATAAGCATTATTACTGATCCACCGTACAAAAAACATATTTTTTTTTATACCACATGCACCAACAAGCAGACGAACAAGCAGCATGAAGCTTCCTGAAGCCCTCTTTCATGTATGAAATAGGAAAAAAAAAATATAGTACGGTATGGATTACCGGACGGGGAACTAGTTTGGGAATTGAATCTACACCCCCAAGATTGTTGGTTCCACTAAGCTACTAACTATAATTTAATTTATAATAATTATGTAACATTATATGTATTTTGTATTTTTTCTGCTGACATTACACTACTGTTTTATATTATTTTGTACCTAATATGACGCAAGCTGGCTGGCAGCGGTTGGAAACAAAGAGCTGAAGATCGAGCTCAGTGGCGTGCCATAGGTGAGGCCTATGTCCAGCAGTGGACGGAGATAGGCTGATGATGATGATGACGATGATGACGGCTATGATAATTATGTGCTCAGAAAATATTTACAGCGTGGGCGTGGAATTTTAATTATGTGTTAAATATTTATCCTTTAGTTTTGGAATATTTAAGATATTTAGGTAACAGTCATGAGCAAAAATATATAGCCATAGACAGTTCGGAAATGATATCTGCCATTATTTACATCAACAGCACTGTTGTATACTACTTAGCGCGACAGAGTTGAGATTTGAGAAGAAGAACTTTTAGAGATCCTCGGGAAGTACTACCTTAACCATTTCCTCCGGGAAGCAGTAGTGCACTTGTATTACTGTGTTTCGGTTAGAAAGGTAAGGGGGCCGGTGAAATTACAGGCGCATGAGACTTAACAACTTCACGTCTCACGGTCGACAACGCATTGGCGATACCACTAGTGTTGCAAATGTCTATAGGTGGCGGTGACCACTTACCATCAGGTGGACCGCATGTTGTCAGTTACTATTGTTTGTCAGCCCAATTGGCATAAAAAATCATCTGATCATATTATTTAAGAACTCCCCATGGTCACATGTTGATGCTCATACATCTTCACATTAATATGTATATAGTTAACCTTCATCATTTCGTAGGGTAAAGGTTGATCTAATTGAGTTATTTAATTTTAAATGTCATTTACACAAAACTCTCCGAACATTTCAGTATAAATCTAGAAATGTTATAAAAAGGCTACGAAGTTAATAATTTGTTATTTCCAACTTCTCCAACATGATAAATACTGATGTTACGGTACTTTTAACTTCAATGTTATCATTTCGAATTAAGTTACCCCTACTAAGTTTGTATAATATTGGCCTTTTTAAATACAAGGTTTTTGTAATTGAGTTGAATTTGTATTACTCAATAGCTCGATAAGCATAATTTGTCTCTAAAAAAGCGTAGAGTTTTTAAGATTAGGCTCACACTTTTCCAATATTTAGTATATTTATAAGATATTGTAATTTTTGAATACTGTATCGAAACGTCTAAAACATGATAAAGTAAATTAGCATTTTTGTATCATATTGTATGTATTGTAATATAAAATGATGAAATTCGATTTAAACATTTCCTGGTTTTTGTCGACAATATTTAGTGATTGAGAAATTTTATGATTATCTGAAGCTAACAGCTTTATACTCTGGAAGAAGCCAAAAAAGTAATATTCCATCGTCCATCCAATATCCACGTCGATTTGACCTAAAATAACTCTGGTATAATGGAAAATTACAGTACTGAGACTCCTGCCTACCCTTTAAGGGATAATAATCCAACTACCCTTGAAATACAATAACTGCTTCATAATAATTGACCCAGATTTATCTATCACATGCTTAGAGTATTATGACGTACAAGCGCTACGGCGTAGTAGTGCTACGATGTGGTTACAAGCGCTACGAGCTTCAAACGCTACGGACATAAGCTACGCAGTGCTTGTTCTACGAGCTACGTCATTAACTTTGTTTCAAAGCGAACTTGTTTCGGAGTAAGGTAAATTTAAATTTTGAACTAGTAGAGTCATGATTTATTATTTATTAAAACATATTGTCTTCTACTATACAGTAAGAGGTAGTATGTGACTATATTCAAAAAATTCAAAATTCTAAACCATTTATTCAGTTTAACCCTTAATTTGGCAAAGTATAAAATGCAGTAAAAACCATGTTTTTTTTGTTGTAATTTTAAAAAAATATTCATAAAACTGTTATAGAAAATAAAAAATAAATCTGAAAAGCTTAGTTTTCCTGAAAACTTATCTATGCCACAACATACATTGACAAAGCAAATATTTTTTCAAATTTCATGTATGTCGGCATACATTGTCAAATTAAGGGTTAGGCCCTCGGAAGGCATTTATAAATGTCAAATTTAGTTATTACACAACTTATTGTTCACGTCAATAAAGAGAATGATCTTTTTGTCTTCAGAAATGAAATATTTTTATTTAAATAGGCTTTCAGAGTCACTTAGAAATGGTCGAACTCTAATTTAAACGTAATTATTCATAAGTAATTCAGACCTGAAGATGATGTGTAACGTATGGACCTCAATTCAAATGTGAATTTGAAATCAAAAATAAATTTCACTAGATTCCAAACAACATTTGAACATTTCAACTTTTACTTAACTTTAAGATCTACATGTTGTATAATGTTTTGTTAACAGTGTATTGTGTGTTGTTGTCAATGTAGACTCAATATGTGTAGTATTGTCACAAACATTTGTGTTTTTTAAATGCCACTTATTTTATTGTTATTTTGAGCCTGTAATAAAGAAAAAAAAAACTCACCTTGATCACAACGTTGCGGTAAGTCGAAGAGATATTTTGACAGATTATCTCAGACCAAATAAGGTCGAACTATTTTACTAAATCCCCGGATGACAAGTAACTTAGTTAGAATATATTTCTGTTCCATTTATATTCGTAGTTACTAAAACAAAGTGGTTTCCGAACTCACAGAACAGTCTATTTAGATAATGGGGCTAGCTTATTTGGTTTTACGGACAAGTCGGGCCCAATGTAGCATGTCTAGGCTCTGTCATGTGCCTAGCTCAGTTTTACGCTTTATTTGCTGGCCAATATTGCGGAACGTTGTCCAATATTGCGCAATTTTACGCAGCGTATATTTCAGTGTGTTTTATTAAACTGGGGTAGAATGGAAATTAAATCACAGAAATCTTTTTGGCTTTTTTTAAATAAATCTACAATAGAGGCGACATTATATCATAATATATACACGATATATTCTGAGTGAATTTACAAGGATAGCTACCAACATATTATGCTTTAGGAGTATATGATATATTGAAAATATAGAAAATAAGTTGTCGACACTACTGTATTAGGTATGTATCCTGTAGAAGTGAGGATGGATAAATAAATAAAATAAATAAAATAAATAAAATAAATAAAATAAATAAAATAAATAAAATAAATAAAATAAATAAAATAAATAAAATAAATAAAATAAATAAAATAAATAAAATAAATAAAATAAATAAAATAAATAAAATAAATAAAATAAATAAAATAAATAAAATAAATAAAATAAATAAAATAAATAAAATAAATAAAATAAATAAAATAAATAAAATAAATAAAATAAATAAAATAAATAAAATAAATAAAATAAATAAAATAAATAAAATAAATAAAATAAATAAAATAAATAAAATAAATAAAAGTTTTATTCAAAAGTGAGACTTGCAGAAGTCATAGGCTATCTTTTTTTTATAGTTTTCCATTTAATTTTATAACATTTAATAAATATTTTCTTTCTCTCTTTCACCTAAAATGTTATTCTGGTTTTAGTATTCAAAACGCAGTATTCGATTTCTTTCTCTCAGTACATGCGTGGTCACCCAGAAACGATACACTTTGGCACCGTGCCATTATAGTCCAAGGTTTGCTTTCACACTGGTATTCACACTCTTTAATATTATCTGTCAACATATGTCTGTTAAGCCAGTTTTGTTCCTACTTTTATTTGATTTCATACCTTTATAGGCCATCTAGATAAAAATACCGGGATTATTATGTACTTGGGTACTTTATTGGGTAATTATTATTATAATTAATTACCCATTTCCGCCGTGAAGCAGTAGTGCACTTGTATTACTGTGTTTCGGTTAGAAAGGTAAGGGGGCCGGTGAACTTACAGGCACATGAGACTTAACAACTTCACGTCTCAGTGTCGACAACGCATTGGCGATGCCCCTGGTGATGCAAATGTCCATAGGCGGCGGTGATCACTTACCATCAGGTGGACCGTCTGCTTATTTGTCGGCCCACGTGGTATAAAAAAATTGTAAAAAAAAAATTGAAAACCTTTTATCTCTTATACGTACATCTTAGGTCATATATCTTCTATTTCTATCACTAAAAGAAAACTGAAAATATGTACTTAAAAGTACCGTACTTAATCATAATCCCACTTTAGTTATGTTATAAATGCAAACGTTTATGTATGTTTGTTTGTGTGAATGATTATTGAATGCGTTAGTGGTAGTGGCTATAATCATTGAATTTTACTTCACACATTGACCCCGGTATATCTAAAATAATATATAAAAATAGTAATATAAATATAGTAATATAAATATAGTAATATATAAAATATCAGTTTTCACGGGAAAGGGAGAAAGACTGAGGATAAAACTAGTATTTTTTTCCACTGTAATCATTGTAACTCAACATTGAGAAATAAATACCAATTGTCGAACTCGACTCCCGATTTTAAACTTATTAACATCACATTCAAATGAAAATATATTTAATCAGTATCACAATAATTCTATTGACAATGCAATATTAAAAAATGCTCGCCATAACTTCGCTGAAATGCTGACAGGTGTACCCAATCGTAGTATCGTTATTAAGGCTGTAATTTATGATGAAAGTTAGAAACGAGCGGTAAATACAAAGTGAAATGTGCTGCCCACTGTCCGGTGAATTGTTTTAACCGACCAAGGGTTTAATGCCAAATTAATATTAAAAATTCTCTTGTATTTTTAAAGTAATTTAATTATAATATTAATTTGTTTTATTTAGTTTCATACTCAGGTCCTGAATTACACGAGAATTACTTAAAGTTTTTGTAATATAATTTTGTGTTAAAATTGTATTCTTTTACTTTTTAACCGACTTTAAAAAAGGAGGAGGTTCTCAATTCGTCTGTATTTTTTTTAATGATTCTTTTTTATTTATGACGTTATTTAAAACGTACAAAACTTCATTTCATTTTGATTTTCAAAAGTCTAGATAGAACTATTAACTAAAAGTTATATATCCTAAAAATACAGTCGAACATAGAACCTCCTCCTTCTTTAAGTCGTTTAAATAGACTTTAGTGTTTTTAAGTTTTACCCAGCCGTCAAATAGAACAAGATTTCTACGTAGAACTTAGTAGGTAAGAGTAAAGTTTATCGAGGGCATCCATCCATACCGATCGCTGACCAATTCTCAGCCGTCTGGTAGGAATTTGTTAATGTAATTTATTAGGGTACCAATAAAACTGTCGCCATTTAGATTTACAACCGTTGTCTTTGCCCACGTTTACTTAAATTCTATTGTTATTCTATTTTATTGTCACGTGGAAATATTATTAGGGTCATTATTTAGTAAATGTTGTGTTTTAGAGAATTCAGATTTTTTCAGACCTTATAAAGTTTTTTTTGTGGAGCTTTTCCATTACTTTATAGTGTTATTCATTTTTGCTATATTAGTATCTCGGATTTATATTTTTATAATATAACTGGCTGTTCCCCGCGGTTTCGCCCGCGTCAATCGATATCACATATAGCCTATTACCATCTACAACAAATTCTGCGTCGAATGGTAGCAGACCCATCCCGATGTGTTCAGTAGTTTCAATGTGATGGTGCGTCAAACGAACCCTATTTTCCATAAATATATAGATTATCATAAACATTTTTGAAACTTTTTAAAATAGAAAATAAAAATATGAGCCACAAACATTTTGTAGCTATCTCAAAACATTAATTAAGTTGACTTCGTTTTCTACTCAAATGAAAAAGAAGAGATAAGAAGAAAATGTTGTCTGACGAACGTCGATATGATAAAAAGTAGGTATTAATTCCACATCACGCCAGAAAAGCTCGTAATAAGCTTATCATCGTTTGCAGAGCTTTCATTCTCTATTTCTCAAATAAGTAGATGCCAGGCCGGTCCATACTCGCTAAAGCTGCGTCGTCACTGATGAAACAAAAGCTTTTATAAACTGTTTGTACAATAGTTAATATAAAATGTGAAGTAATATTTTACATTTAACACTATTGTGTTATATGAAAAAAACCTTTTAAAGGCAAATTGAGCAACGACTAAACTGTTTTCAATTTCAATAAAATATAGTATCTAAGTAAGTAACTATTAAGTAGAAGTTGGAAGTTAGCTATTTCTAATATATATTTTGAACTAAATTCTTAACTTTTTAGTCTATTCACATGCTTTTATACTTATTTTAGTTTATTAGGGAAACTTTTAGCCATACATTGAAAAACAATATTCTGGAACATAATAAATATATAAAATGATATAAAAACACGACAAGCGTAATTTTACACGGACTTTATTATGTGGTCGTGTATTGGGAGTAGATAAACACAATCAACCAATAAAAAAAAGGAAAACTTATCCATAAATCTGTTTTTTTTTTATATTTTGTTTTATTAAAATAAAAAAGTAAACTCTCTATTAGGGTATTCTTTATACAATTCATTGTAAAAACGAAAATGTCAAATAAATTTGATTATGAACACTATATAACATTTTAAATATCAAAGCCGTGGTAACTTATACTGCAAGGTATAAAAAAAATACACGACTTAGAATTTAGTATAACATAATATTAAGTGAAAATACCAGACCGTATTCATCATAGCGGCAATAAATACTAAAAATATGCCTTATTTTACATAGGCTTAAAGACGATAATAAAATGTGTTAACCGTACTATATCTTAACAGGACTGGAAGTAAATTGAATTTATTGTCCCGCGAGGTCTAAACTTACGACCTTCATTTCCGTAGCCAAAAAAATGTTACTGCAATATTATGGCCAGGTAATATTATTTTCTAAATTATGTTTATTGTTTTTGGTGTATAATATTATTCCATTGTGCATCAAATTCAAATCAAAACATGCTCAGTGTAATATTATTTAAGATCTCTCAGAGGCTCTCTTTTCAATTTCGAACGTTTAACATTAAAATTTTTTTTTGGAAATAAATTAAAAATTTGCTAAATATTAAAACTAAATTTTGAATTACCTATACAATTATTTTATTAAAAATAATAAAAATCTAAGGAACAAATAACCTATTATAAGTCTTCACATATAATAAAATACTATACTAGTATTATGTAAATCAAAAAACAAAGAAAATAAAATTATAGCGGTAGCGAAATCTTATACCTTTAAACGAGCAATTCTTGTATAACGGCTCTAACGATTTTCATAAAATTTAGTTTGCATGGGGCTTCGGGAGCAATAAATCGATCTAGCTAGGTCTAGCTCGTTTTCAGAAAATGTCGTTTTATCCGTGTTTTTAGGCAAAGAAAACTGCTACAATCTCATTAAAAGGTAAGGTTTCAAGTTACATCTTTTGTGAGAAATACTGTTATTGGGAACCCTTTATTATCGCATCTAATTCGTATCTAGGTATATATGACAGTGCTTTAAAAAAGAGAATACGGTAGAAGTCACGTTAGTAAAGAAATCCCGAGCAATTATCGGCCATCCAGGTACTAAAGCTATTAATAGTGCAATAATCAATTAAAGAAGTTTAAATAATATCTACTAGATATTGATCAGTTTGGATATACCTATTAAATTATATTGGGTAATAATAAAACTACTACCCATTCAAAACATTGTGTTTTCATAGGTTTATTCTTTCACGATAAAAAGCTTATTCAGATGATTTAGATAATTTTAAAGCTTTGTGTATTGTATAAAAAACTGAAATAAAAAGTTGATGTTCCAGTAAAATATTGCCATAATTTTTCTATCATTCGATAGATATCTTAAATTTTTAGCAACATCACATAAATTTTTTTCATCCACTTAAAGAAAATTTAGCCTTGTAGCCGTTTCAAAGCATAATAATAATAAATGTCCTGTGACATACTTTACACACGGCAATACATTATATAGGTATTTACACCAGACACAGAACAAATAAACATGTTCATGCACATAAATGTTTGTCCTGGGTGGGAATCGCACCCGCGACCTTCGGCTTGGCAGTCAGAGTCGCTAACGAGCAAGCCAACTGGCCTAGCATAGAAAATACAGTGAACCCGCGGTAATCCGACAAACGTTTTGCAGGGCAGTGTCGGACTATCGAATTTGTCGGACTATAGAGTACTGCTTAAGAGTCCCGAAATTTATTTATTTAAAATTACAGATAAAAATGATTAGATACTATCTAAAGACTTGCCTAAATAATATTTGTGTACCTAAATTCAAATGGAAATATTGAATTAAACTGTGGTTATTTACCAGGAACATTTATTGTTTGTGTCAAAGAAACTTGAACACTCAAAGAACAACACTCAAATATCGAATAGATTACAAACACTTTGCATTTATACTGTGCCAGTATATACCCAAATGCATATGGCCTCCAACAAATTCAACAGTGATAGGCATGTCGGATTACAGGGGGTGCCGGATTAGACAGGGGCCGTATTAGCGGGGGTCCACTGTACATTAATATTATTGGTTGAGTTTTTTATTTATTTATCATGGCAACAGTAGGTATACAAATAAATTCGATAAATTCAATAGCTCTAATAAAAACCACTAATGTACTTTTCACAATAAACTAGCTTTTAAATTTTTATTATTTACTTTGGCAATCGTAAATTTTCCGAAATATCATTATTTTATTTTCTTAATGTACATGAAATGCGCGAGGGAATCCGTAGGTAAGCTCTTTTGCTCTAACGAAGCGTCTAATAAAGTTAGTACAAAATACCACTTAGCTAAACTTTATGTGCGCTGCATTTAAGAGATTTTCAAGCAACACGGGCATTTTGCCAAGTATCCAAAAGTCACTTAATGTCTATAGAAAAATATATTATAAATAAATAAATATCCTGGGACATTCTTCACACACGGCCATCTGGCCCCAACCTAAGCAGAGCTTGTACTATGGAAACCAGATATACTACTTTTTTTTTCTAAATACATACTTATATAGATATTTACACCTAGACAAACAGAACAAACAGTTATGTTCATGCACACAAATGTTTGTCGTGGGTGGGAACGAACCCGCGGCCTTCGGTTTGGCAGTCAGAGCGTTAACCACCAAGCCAATTGACCTTAATAGTTAATTATTATGTACTCGTATTCTTAATTCAAAACATTGCCACGCCATTCAAAATGGTTTCCTAATTGGATACTCCAGAAGCCATTACAGGCTTAAGATTCTATTTACACAGAGGATATATTTGCGTGCATGAATGTTTAGTTTGTGTCTGGGTGCTTGCTTTGGAATTACCTGATATCCAAATCTCAGGATATTATAGTACACTAGCTGCCCGGACAGACGATATCCTGTCGAAATAAGTCTATACAAAAATGCAGCAATTAGATCGCAGCGCCACCTACCGGGTCCAATTGGGAATCTAAACCATTTGCAAATCCACTGGAACACACTCAAAAAAAAATTCTAATCGGCTCAGTCGTTTAGGAGGTGTTCACTGTCAACACACGGACAGAAGAATTATATACATAGAAATATACTTATACAATCAAATTGATTATAATAACTAATAAAATTCATAAAATATCAAGATTTCATTACCCATCGTTCAATAAAAAGACAATAAAATATATAATTCGAATGTGACTAGTATTTGTACAATAACTAAGCAATAAGGCGCCATAGATATTGGGGTTACAGCCATGTAGCATTTAATATGACGATCTCTGACCATTGTGTCGACATCCTCATAACTACGTATACATTTTTACATCAGTTGTGGGTCGGAACAACGGGCTTGTTTGCTGACAAAGGATTTAATTAAGCATTTGATGGGAATCTTCGAGGAAGTAATATTAGTTCTGTTATGCTTTGATTTTGGGTCGCCGAACATACAGGTGTATGTATAGATTATGGTTTTTTGGATATATGTACTATTAAGCAAATAATAAGGTTGAGAATTCATCACAGTAGATTCGGTAGAAAGGTGTGATGTTTACAAAATACTGAAAGCCTACTGATTACACTAACCCACTTATTTCTAATAATGTACATATACATTGTTATATGTACGATGAATAAGATTTACGTAATAGGTACCTAGGTACCTTTAAATACGTACGTATTTAAACAATTAAGTTCGTACAAGGAGTGCGGCTTCGTACTAACAAATTGAAGACAAATACAAAGTAGCAATACTAATCTAAATGGATGAAAATCATTTTCGTAGAATTTTGCGGATATTATTTAAAAAAAAAATAAACTAATATCCCCAGGACATTTCACATTTCACACATGGTTAACTGACCCCAAATTAAGTAAAGTGTACTGCTTGTAGTATGGCTACCAGGTAACTGATATACTACATATACACTTTTTAAATACATACTTATATAGATATTTACACCCAGACATAGAACAAACAGACATGTTCATGCACACAAATGTTTGTCCTGAGTGGGAATCGAACTCGCGACCTGCGGCTTGGCAGTGAGGGTTAACCACCAAGCCAACTGACTTGACTGGCAAAATGAATTCTGAAAATATCCACTTTTATAATTATACATCCATTCGCACAGAGATCAATACTACACCTTCAGAACTTAGACAGCGTAAAATCGGAGATCAAACAATTTTTTGGCAAAAGGTAGAAAAAGGTAGGCCTGAATAAAATTTCCTTCTCATATTTTTTTTTTTGGGCTGAAATGTAAATTTGTTGAAAACGTAATCCGTAACAGTGTTTGCGGCGCGTTCACATTATGTCTGCCTACTTGCAGACGTACGATAGAAAGCCTTTCAAACATATCAAAAATAAATAATGTCATGGCAATATTTAGCTCGTGCTTTTAGCGGGATTTTAAAAATAAATAAAAATTATTATGTTTTTTATAAAACTGCTGACTTTTACACTGAGTGAATAGAAAGTACTGCAGAAGCAAGAACATTATTATACTGGGATGTGGAACGTCTTGTCGGTATCGCCCGATAACTATTACTCTTACCCCACCTGTTGAGGCTTTTTACTTTTACTTGCGATTTACAACCATCGGCAACATCGCTTACGAAGAGATTCTGATAAGACACACATTTTTAAACCATAATGTGCACACGAATAAGAGACTTATGAAACGTGCCATTGGATTTGGATTAGAATCCTGTCGTGGAAGTTTATCAACAATGCGCGCACCCGTAGGGACTGTTCGAGTTATCCTGTGCTATTTCAATTTGATTGCTCCAATTCATTACTGACTGACGTAATCGAATTTAAGCAATTTGCGAATTTTAGCTGTAGGCACGAAGTTGTACCACCAATTCATTATAAATCGATGAATTGATGAGGTGTCTACCTATGTTTTGTATGTTTGAATTTAACTTTTCAGTGATAGTACAAAAATATTTTTAAATCTTAAATGACGGAAATGATATAAAGAATTTTTGGTTCGAATAAAATTATGCTAATGTACAAAAGTAACTACTATAAATAGTAACAAAAACCATGTTTCCGCCCGGGATCGAACCGGGGACCTTCTGCGTGTTAGGCAGATGTGATAACCGCTACACCACGGAAACTTGTTAACAGTTGACGAATATCCTGAGTTAATAAGGTCATGATTGTGATTTCAGAAATATTATCAATAATTTTGATAAAACCAGTATCGAGGGTCATAAACTTAAATCCCAGTAGGCATCCATGATATCTATCCTGATGTTATAAATAATATTTATCTGATATATATTACATAGTTTATGATTTGTGCATTGGATAATAGATTGTATGTATTGCTATTTACGACTTCATTCACCAAAACATTTATTAATTGATTTATTAGTTTTTGAAACAAAAACGACGCGTCGAAGACTTAACGGCGAGTTTTATAATCCCTGAATTTATTGCTTTTAAAATTATGTTATTTACTCGTTTAAAATATACATCAAAGAATATTAATTAACTAGATCGTAAAAAATATTAATTTATGTCGTAATTCGGAACGGCAAGGAATTATGATTCAATTAAAAGTCAAAGAGAGTCAGTCATGTCTGAATGTTAATATATTAGATGTTTTATAGCTATAAAAATATTTGTTCAGTTTATTTTCTATTCTGAATATTATAATAATACGAACTGAAGGCGGTTCATCCATTATAATTGAAACTTGTACTTGTTGTGTATACATATTATAAATATCCTGGACTCTTCATACACGGCCATCTGATCCCAAACTAAACAAAGCCTGTACTATGAAATCCAGGTAACTAATATATTACATATTTAACAATTTTGTTTTTTATTTTCTTAATGCATACTTTAGGACTTAATGTTGAATAAATAATTACTCTTATAAGCCTCTGTGGAGTTTTGAGATCAATATTATGTTTAAATTTCCCATGTACGAATATTTATCTGCGTTCGTTATAAAAAAATAAAAATTTATTGATGTTTACATCCAGTAATATTATTAAGAATTCTGGTCTAAACAAATTTAGCCAAAACGATCGCCACGCAAAAAAAAATTCAAAGTTTATTTACAAAGTACATTATGAA
Source organism: Habrosyne pyritoides (assembly GCA_907165245.1). NCBI lineage: Eukaryota > Metazoa > Arthropoda > Insecta > Lepidoptera > Drepanidae > Habrosyne > Habrosyne pyritoides. The sequence continues at coordinate 4,274,861 of OU015592.1, forward strand.
TATTTTTTTAGCTAGGAATAAAAATTATGTAAATAAATTAATCAATTCTTTTCTAATTATTATAGAGAACCGAAGTAAGTCAGCCGAAACATCGCCGTCGGGTTAAAAAAGGTATTTATACCTCAAATTATTACACGATTTAGACCCGTTGTCTATAATAATTAGAATGTATACAAATCATGAAACCCTAAAAACATTAATCAATTATTTATTTTTAAATCAGTTCATTCAAAAAGCGCCATTACATCTACACTAAAATAGGAAAGATTTGTATTTTTGTATGTAACGAATAAACTCAAAAAGTACTGGACCGATTTTAATAATTCTTTTTTCATTAGAAAGCTACATTATCACTGAGTAACATAGGCTATATTAAATTTTCAAAAAGTTAGGGATCCATACTAAAACTCCAATAATGTAACCCAAAGTGTGAAAAAATTACCAAAAAAATTTCTTACATCGCGTGCGTTGCGAAAACTATTGATGGTAAAAAGAACAAAATAATGCAACATAGTTTGGGATCGTGGGTGAAACTGCGGGGGGCATAATTAATACAATAATTGTTTTATAGAATCAATAAGTTTAATATGGAACAGCTTGCCTCAAAGGAAATACAGTGTTCAACTACTGCAGCTTTGTAGGCACTTTACGACTTAGTATTTGTATAGCTGATTGAATATTGCAAAGTGAATACGTACCAGTTCAGCGGTCGTAGGTAGTAGTATGATTTCTTGTGTTTGTATGAAAAAGGTTTCGTGAATTTCATATACAACGTGTTACAAAATACCCCGTAAAGATATAATTAATTATCAAAGCCAACAACCTTAGTAAGTTGTCACGTCAGGGAACCAGATTATTTAACAGAAAGGCCTACGTACCTATTTTATCTAATAATTGTCTACTTTAATAGATTTTATATTATTCATTCATAAAAATCAGTTTCTTTTTATTTGGGGTATGTTATACAGCGTTACTACGGTTCTTAAATATTGTGAATGGACTCGTTATAAGACCCCATTTAACCTCCTTTCAGCTTTACGGGTAGTTTTGTAACATCCTGTATTTATCGAGTACTAAATTGTAATAGTAATTTCATTACAATTAAAAATGTCATTAATTATTATAGACATTTAATATGTAGGTTTCATGGAACAGTTATTTTAAAAATACTGGCCCAAAGTCTGGATTATGGTTTATGTTTGAACAAATACGTTTATGATGAAAAGATGTCAAAGTATATAAGAAAAAACGTAATAAGTGTGTACTGTAACAAATATGTAGTACTTATTTTAGTTATCAAATGATCGTGTGTAGAGAATGCGATACCAATATTATTTCACAACGTAAAAATATTGCAATATAGATTGCATAAGTGTGAAAGTTTGATTATTTGTGACTCACACACAAATAAGCAGATTTGGATGAAATTTGACAAACAGAAAACATTCTGGACATTACTTTTCCAGGAAAACCTTAGATCCCTCAAGAATGGGGCAAAACTACGGAGAGTTAGCTAGTAAATCAATAAATGTAAAACTTCGTAGCACTTCCACAATAAACTGTAGCGGTGCTACAAGTTTGACATTCAATAACACTACCCCGAGAAGAGGGGGAGGAAATTCAACTTCCTTGCACTACCCACGCCTCAACCTTTGTGGAAGCTTAATAATGGACTTTCTCCATTCTCTTTTTAAAGTCGAAAACAATACTGAAGGAAAACAGTGGTTACTTGATAATTACGTGTTGAAGGTACAGTCAATAACATAGAATATTATTATTAATACTTCATGTTGTAGTAGGGCTTCAAATTTGTGCTTTTCCACTATTGTATTATTAGGTAAAATTTAGCTGTTGAAGACTGAGCTCCAATTACTAACATAAACGTCAAAAACAAAATCTTGTACTTATTTTAAATTCAATTTAAGTTTGGATTTAATTTTATATGTTTTTTTTTAAACTTCGTATTTATCTGAAATTTGCCAAACATATGGGTAGCTTACTTATCTTTGCAAATGATTATCAAGTTATATAAGGTAGCTATCCCTGAGGTTTCACCTGCGTTTCCGAGGGATGTTACATTACATTATTTTGTTCTTTCTATCAACAATAGTTTTCGCAGCGCACGCGATTTAAGGATTTTTTAACACCTTGGGTTTTATTATTGGAGCTTTAATAAGGATCCCTAATTTCTTTGAAAATATAATATAGCTTATATTACCCGGGGAAAGTGTAGCATCACAACGCTGAAAGAATTTTTGAATTCGGTCCAGTAGTTTTTAAGTTTATTCGTTACATACAAAAATAATATTTATTTATTATTATTATTTAATTATCAGGCAGGCAGTTGAGTGCCTATATCCTGTTGTTCTCTTTGAGATGGTTGTCAAGTTGGCTTTTGAATTGATTAACATTTTGAGCTGTTACAACGTCTTCTGGGAGCTTGTTCCACGCTTTGACCACTCTTTTACTTTTTACTTTCCTTTTTTTTTTCTCAGCTTGGAGCTGGTACCTATTTGACCATTATTATTATCTTTGTTGTCTTTTGTTTCCTTTCCTTTATTATTATTAATAGTGTAGAAAATTTACCAAACATATAGGTATGTTACTTTTCTTTGCAAATAGTTATCAAGTTATATAAGATTGAAATATCTGCAGGTGACGCGGGAATAAATATAATTTTATACTGTTTTCTTTTGTGTGACTGAAAACTGTGCCAATGCTTACTACAATCAAGTTGGGGGTTTAAACAAAGGACATATTTACAGGCCAGTTGGCTTAGTGGTTAGCGACCCTGACTGCCAAATCGCAGGTCGCGGGTTCGATTCCCAGGACAAACATTTGTGGATATGAACATGTCTGTTTGTTCTGTGTCTGGGTGTAAAATAACTACTATATACCAGGTACCAGGATTGTACCAGGATATTATTTATTTGTAATTTCTTTCTTTAAATCCAATTTATTAAGGAATTCAAACAGTTATTAAAAGGATAAACAATTTTTTTTTTAAGTTTTCTGAACATCCAGATTCTAGAAGAAGTATACTTATTTCAAAAATACAATTATTTATTCATGATAATGTATAAAGAAAAAACATTGAATCATGGATCAAAATACAAAAAAAATACGTTTATTTAGGTCGTCGATGGGATTTATTTACTGCAATAGCTATTGGATTATTTAAATATGACGTATAAAATAAAACCGTCGAAGCCTTGACTAAACTCCCAGGAGAACGCTCGTTTACCTTATATATTCATGATTTCTTGGGTATTCATTATTAGGATTTCTGTTTTCTCATGACTTTCAGCCGCAATCTGAAACGTCTCTTAGATTTTTTTGCAACCACTGTGCTATAGACCACTTTAGAAAAGTATATGGAGATTACGAATCATTGTTTAACTGTTTTCCGTGGTACTACCCGCATTTTTTATGCCCTTGGGCCGAAAAACAAGCAGACGGTCCACCTGATGATAAGTGGTCACCGCCGCCTATGGACATTTGCAACACTAGGGGCATCGCTAATGCGTTGTCGACCCTGAGACGTGAAGTTGTTAAGTCTCATGTGCCTGTAATTTCACCGGCCCCCTTACCTTTCTAACCGAAACACAGTCATACAAAAGCACTACTGCTTCACGGCAGAAATGGGTAAGGTGGTAGTACTTCCCCGGACGAACTCTGCACTAAGAGCTCTACTACTCTAAAAATTCTCGCATTCTCTAATTTTTTTCGCTTTATTGTTTTATTTTGGACTTTAAAATCCAGAACTTATTCTTAAATCTATCAAAACTTCTCAGTAGTTTGTGCGTGATTGAGTCGCAATCTATACTAATATTATAAAGCGGAAAGATTTGTATGTTTGTCACTCTTTCACACAAAAACTAATAAACGGATATAGTTGAAACGTGGCACATAGATAGAACATATTCTGGAATGAGGAATGGGAAAATGTGATATCCCTCGGGAACGCGGGGGACATATCAAATATCTAAACATCCAAATAATGTATCAATTAAACGTCCACATTTATAAAATACTAGCTGTCCCCTGCGGTTTTACCCGCGTTTATCGATATACATATAGCCTATCAAGAAAAACTCCGCTCCCGATCCAATCCCGATATGTTCAGTAGTTTTGCTGTGATGGTGCGTCAAACCCTTTTTTCCTTATATACAAATATATATATGGATATATAGAGATAATAAGTAATAGAGATAGTAGTGGAAAATGCGACTAGGTATAGTCTTAAAAACTGATCAAAAATCTCATTATCAGTTTTATATTATACTAGCTGTCCCCCGCGGTTTTACCTGCATTCCCGTGGGATGTCACATGTATTATACATAAAAGTCTTCCTCTTCAATCAATACGATCAAACAATCGATACGTATCAAAATCCGTTGCGTAGTTTTAAAGATTTAAGCATACATAGGGATATAGGGACAGAGAAAGCGACTTTGTTTTATACTATGTAGTGATTCCTGATAAAATAAGCATTTATTTGTTTTTATTCCTAATATTAAAACAATGAAAAGTTATTTCTTCTGGAGTTGTTGCCATTTACTTCAGTAATATTATACGTTCAGAGTTTCCTCTGCGGACACTGCGGTTAACAGCGAGTATCCTTTGGGACTGACTGGTGTCACAGCTGTCACAACTACACTTGACTTTCAATTTTAGTCCCCTTGTAATTAAACTCTGTTTGCTTTGTTAGTTATTTGAATGAGCGTTTGTGAACGGCGTTTGTGACTGTAAACTAAGGTACAGTTTATTTAGAAGGTTTTATAGTAATGTAAATTATTCCCGCAAATACATTTTGTACAAGTTTCCTAAAATAATTGGTAAGTTAATATTGATATTTGTTTTTTTTTTGTTCAATCGTTTCTTTTTAGTGTCACAAAAACATTGAATGCAATGTTACAATCATTAATGATTATACAAAAAACAAATAGCTAGTAACTAATTGTAGTTTTTCACTTTCTGTCCGGCGGTCGGCGAGGTAAAACGTCTGTAGTACTAGTGCTTCGAGTCAGTGACAGCGGATCTAATACATCCTGAAGATGCTTCATAGAGAAGCGAAACACGTTTCCGTTTTTGGGACTTGACAGAGAAGGTATTACTTATTGTACAGGTTACTAAATATTTGTTTTTGTAGAATCTTATTTCGCACTCTTGATTTCCGCAAAACCACGCCTGAGTCAATTAGTTATATCATCAGTGATTATTGCATAAAGCATAGTATTATGAAAAAAATCTTCAGAATATTAATTTTATTGAAGATTTTAAATTAAATATTCCCATGTTATTTTTATAATAATTTTATATTTGAATACATCAACTTCACTGTACAAAAGCAATGTTCTGTGGTGTGGCGTCTAAAATATTACCAACTTTTTCATACTGATAGACCTTTACACCATTCGTCACCACGGAGACAATACGTGTCACATACTATATGTACTGTGTATATAGTAACATGATCTTTTGTGCCATCAATCAAACTTGTATCGGTAGTATTGGGAAATCTTTGTTTACCAGCTGCCTTCGAATAGTTGATCCTTATATTTGTTTACGGTTTTATTGATTTGGGCTAAAAAGGGAACTGTTTGTTTTCCATTTGGATCCGTATAATAAAAATGATATATTAAAATAATAATAATCGTTTATTTGACTCAAAAAAGAAGTAAAATTATATATCATAATTGGGCGAGCTAATAAGGAAAACTAGGCTTGACACTTCGAGTAAATTTACTTGATCTACACATCTTTATCTTAACTAATATGTATCATAAAAGCGAGAATAAGTTTATTTAACTCTTGACGACTAATCGTGTCGAAATTTGACACACATAGTGGCTATAGCATGGAGGGTACTTCAACTGGGGAAACATTAGATCTCTTAGCATCGCGGGTGACACGGGAGTCAGAAGCGCCTACACACAAAAATGTACCATAAGATAAATAATTATACCAATGAATCATACTAATTTTATCTTTTGAGTAGTAGAACTCTTAGACTTCGTCCGGGGAATAACCACCTTACCCATTTCCGTCGTGAAGCAGTAGTGCACTTATATTACTGTGTTTTGGTTAGAAAGGTAAGGGGGCCGGTGAAATTACAGCCCCATGAGACTTAACAACTTCACGTCTCAGGGTCGACAACGAATCGGCGATGCCCTGGTGTTGCAAATGTCCGTAGGCGGCGGTTACCACTTACCATCAGGACCGAGTGCATGTTAACTTCTTAATGTGGTCACTAGATCATCTGTCCTTGTCTATGTAGTAAGCTTATTATATCTTACTTGAAGAAAAAGGTGTATTTCATCGTTTGATTAAGACACATATAATAACTAAATACCTATCCTACTAAAATTATAAATGTGAAAGTTTATATGTATGGCTGGATGTTTGTTACTCTTTCACGCAAAAACTACCAAACGGATTTGGATATATAGAAAATGCCCTGAAATAACACATAGGATACTTTTTGATCCGAAAAAATTTTACATCCCTCAAGAACGCGGGGTCAGCTAGTAATATAGTATTAAAGGAGTTCTAGTACCTCCTACGACCAAACAGGAGCGGCGTGTAATATAACGTGTCATTCCACTATGACATAGGCGCGGCGTGACACCCATATTTTACTACATCTTACTGAGCGAATGACTTGAGTTTTACGTTCATAAAACCATAATGAAGCTTTGCGACTTTAGCTATATAATTTATTCTTTCCTGGCCTTTTGTTGCCACACCTATGGGTGCGTCGTAATTTAATACTGGCTTAAATGGGAGTTCCATCACTTGGCTGTCACCTATTGAATTACGAAGGACATTAAAGATGTCGGTGACCTTTACAGATTGAAGAGACAGTTGTATATACAGCTAGTATAGCTGTCCCCTGCGGTTTCACCCGCGTTCCCGAGTGATGTAACATTTTCCCGGCACAAAAAGTCCTATATACTATAAGTACTATAAGTCCTATGTGCTATTCCAGGGTATTTTCTATGTATGTGCCAAGTTTCATCCAAATCATTCCTAATAGTTTTTTGAGTAGTTGAACTCTTAGTGCAGAGTTCGTCCGGGGAAGACCTTACCCATTTCTGCCGTGAAGCAGGAGTGCAGTTGTATTACTGTGTTTCGGTTAGAAAGGTAAGGGGGCCGGTGAAATTACAGGCACATGAGACTTAACAACTTCACGTCTCAGGGTCGACAATGCATTGGCGATGCCCCTAGTGTTTCAAATGTCTATAGGCGGGGGAGACTACTTACCATCAGGTGGCCCGTCTGCTTGTTTGCCGGCCCAAGTGGTATAAAAAAAAATCCGTTTGGTAGTTTTTGCGCAAAGGAGTAAAACATCAATACATACCTACAAACTATCGCATTTATAATTTTAGTAGGATAGGTATTTAGTTATGATTAAAAGACGCCTTATACGTCAGGTAAGATATAATAAGCTTATTGCTTAGACAAGGACAGATGATCTAGTGACCACATAAAGAAGTTAACATGTACACGGCCTTCTTACGTCTCAGTGCTCGTAATGTTGAATGCGAAGGAAGAGGATTTGAATTCACCCGTCAACTTGCTACTAGCTTTCAGTAAAGAAAAATGAATGTACCACAACATGGTGATAGGGTACTTTGTATTCCTCGACTGGCTGGCTGCCATACCCTCAAGATGAAAGTCCGTTGCCAAGAATCTATCGGTGTCTTCCGACAGCTGTAATTGAGAGCCAGTTATTTACGCATTCCAGCCACTTCATTACCATTGTGAGATAGTGGTCAAACACATATCATATCTACAGTAAAAAAAAGAGTATTTTACATCAGTGAAGGCCTCGGACAGCTTACGTCTCACGTGATTTCATAGTTATCGAAAGAGACAGAGCATAGAGGCATAAGAATAGAAAGAAAATATTTATGACATGTTTTGAGAAAGGCATGTGGGCAAAAGCATGTAATTACAGTTCTGTTGAATAACTGCGATTCTATTTTTAAATCGTAATGCATTCTTAAGGCTGGCCACTGGGTGTTGTAATGTCGTAAAGGGTTTACTTGCAATAATTCCGTACTCACGCAACGCTGAAGCCTTATTTACATGTTTACTCGCTACTGGGTCGAGGGCGTGGACTGAAATAGATGTGTTTTTAATTGCTTTTGTCGGTATTATGATTTTTTAATCATTGGAAAAGTGTTGAGCTTTAATTCTGTAAAGAAAATGATATAAGCTCGACCAAGCTTCGTTACGGCCTATATGCTCTGTTTTTGGAGGCCACGTGATCACGTGTGAGGCCTTTCTCGTTGCGCCGGCTCGTTGACGATGTTTGTATTGCTGTCAGAGTCAATTTCACTTAAATTCGTTCAGCCACTTATGCAAGATTAAGTAACGAACATAGAATTGTTTTTTATAAACTATCTTTGTTCCTGCGGTTTCTCACATGCAAGAAATAACAACCACCCTATCCTATTCAGTTACATGTTACACGTGATTTTTAATAGTCAAACTAAAAAATTGTCATTGACTTATCGAACTTCAATTAAATGAATATATATTTTTGGCACCACTGTATTTCATTGTATTCATTAGAAAAATGTATTTTTATTTTCGCTCTAATTTAGGTTAATTATACTAAGGGTTAAAATGATAAATAAATGTCGCCCTTTAGAAGTTACTTGGTGCGGAAGGAATTAAAGGCCTTTAGTGTCAGACACGAACGAAAAAATGTCGTTTGTAATAAATAGAGTAACAAACATTATGACTTGACAAGACATTTTTACTCACATTTTTACTCACATTTTTTTTATTTATAACAAAGTTATTTTAGGAATAAACACAATGAAAGTAAGTACATATAGTAATAGCACTTTTATAGTTCTTTTATACGGAAAAAATACTTCGAAATTCAAAGCTATTTATTTAGTTTCGACAGTAAAAGTCAACAAGTTACCACTGATTTGGAGGAAACTGATCAAGGTTTAATTTTTTATATTAAGCGACACTAATATAGCAATTTAAAGCCATGTCTATTTATTTCTAGGTGTACACGAATGCTTGCCAGCGATGAAATATTGAGGCGGCGCGGTGTCGTCGAGTATTTCATTAGCGCTCGTTACATCCCCAAATTACGCCTATCTCCTTAACGACGATTAAAGCTATGCATCTTTTATACAAAACCCCTTTGAGAGGCTCCAGATTATATCGTAATTTAGAAAGAAAGCTCCTTTTACTTTGCTGCTATGAATAGGTGTTGATGGTATTAATCGAAATATTCCTTGGAGGTGTTTTCATTCAAAGCTTAAAATTACCATATTTGTTTTAAAAGACTGTTTCTATCAAATAAAGTTAAAGTCCTAATATTATTACCTCGTCTTAAGAGAAAAATTACACTATTACTTAATTAGTGTATACTGTATAATTACAAATATACAGACGAGATCAACTTCGGTCTGAGGCACCATGCGTGGGTATATATTATGTAATGCTTGTAGGTTAAAAAATAACATGATTTTTTTTAGTAGTAGAGTTCGTCCTGAAAATTACTACCACCTTACCCATTTCTGCCGTGAAGCAGAACTGAGTGTACTTGTATTACTGTATTTCGGTTATAATTTTTTCATAATTATCTGTAATTTTAGAATTATACGAGTAATAAACGATTATAAGCATCAAATAAATAAAATGTTCATTGGAGAAGACCTGAAGCCCCCGCTCCTGCATATTTTTTTTGGGAGACGGTAATATTACAGGCTTATGAGACTTAACAACTTCATGTCTCAGGGTCTACGACGCGTTAGCGATGCTCTGGTGTTGCAAATGTCCATAGGCGGCGGTGACCACATACCATCAGGTGGACCGTGGGCTTGTTTGGCGGCTAACGTGGTATAAAAAAAAATTATGTAAAAAAATAACTAAAAGATAAGTACTCATTTACAGTTATATTAGTTTGTCACAGAGCTGACCCACAAAAGTTATATGTTTAAGCTATAAAACGAATAGAGCATCAACAATAGCTGAACTAATCAGAAGCTAACTGGAGTTCACCGGATGGCCTCTAATTTAGCTTGCCTCGCAAAGTGCCTTTCATTCAGCTGACCTAAAGTATCCAGTGCTTTTGTTCCATTTTCAACGTGAATATTTTGTTGTTTGAAAATAGAAGTAAATTGAGACCGCTCTCTCTATTATTGAAAATTAAAACTGGATTTTTTGTACCTTTTGTTTGGTATTTTCATTTTATAAGGAGAGTGGATGTTTGGTAGAAATCAAACTTCTTGGTGATTAATAAGTTGCTCTCTGCGTTTGTGCGCTTTGATCTTTTAAGCTACGCAACGGATTTTGATGCGGTTTCATCAATAGACAAAATGATTCAAGTGGAAGGTAATTATATGTATGATTTTATCCCACGGGAATGCGGGAGAAACCGCAGGAGACGGCTAGTTAAAAATAAAACACAGGCCCGACTTTTATATTGGAAATGTCAAATTAAAAATTGTCATTAGCTAATCGAATTGTAATCATTAATATTAACAGAGTTATTTAATTGCTTTAATAAATTCAATTTTTTCTTTTAAGCTGTAATTTAGGTTAATTGTATTAGTACAAGTATTAAAATAATAAATAAAGTCGATAGAAATCAAACTTAGCAATATGATATAAAAAATAAAAGATTGTCCTGTTGGCTTTGTGGTTAGACGTGCCACGCCACAGGTCGAGGGTTCATTTCCTATCCGAGGCAATCTCCAATCCGCAACCACCACAAACGTTGGCACATGTATAAGAAATGCAGTTATTTTAATGCACTTTCTTCCGAGCTACTTAGTTGTGTAATACTTGTATTTTCCTGTAAGAAATAAATTATGTGACAGATTTGGCGTGTACACCGTAATGGTAGTTCATTAATCTTGAATGTGTGAGTATGTATGAAGGGTATGATTTCCATAAGAGAGTACTTATTTCAACTCTTTTTATTACTGTAAATAACCTCCTTGGGTGACGCAACCCTTTGTAATGTAATTTATAATATTCACGCTGGGACTCGATCCTGTAAGGAAAATGACACTAACTCGAGGATGTTTCATCGTGGCCTCCGTGCTCTGTCTCTTACGCTAACTACCCTAATACTACTGATCACGTGAGAGATAAGCCCTCCGAGGCATCCGTGAAGCGGCTCGCCGACGAGCTTTGTGTTAGCTGAATAAAGGGGCTGTCCCCGGCTTGCGATCCTATGTGAATTTTTGTATCAGGAACCTTTCTGACTGTGTAGAACTACTCAGAAAAATGTATATCTTGTTAGTTAGTGTTTGTAATTATCAGATAAATAGTGTAAAAAGGCATAAGCTACAAGCATACAAACATTTATTAATAAATATATGCCTTCCGAAGAGATTTTAGCCGTCGGTAAAGATCACAAAATCTCAGCAATATTAACGCAACGTCGCTAATGTACTGCCCCTTATTCAGGTAATACAAACTTCGTCGGCGAGCCGCTTCACGGAGGCCTCGGAGAGCTTATCTCTCACGTGATTGGTAGTACATATTAGCGTAGTTAGTGAAAGAGACAGAGCACGGAGGCCGCGACGAAACATCCTCGAGTTAGTGTCATTTTCCTTACAGAATCAAGGCCCTGACATTAGATCCTAAGAACGCCACGATAAAGTGTTCTACATAAAACTCAACGCTTGTGGACACAGCGACCGTATTTCAGACACTAATAAAACGTGACTGTGTCTCTAATTATACACCATTGTGTTCAATAAAAAAACAAATTGGGTTGAAACCAATAAAAACAGATAAAAGTAAGGAATATATTGAAAAAGTTTAGTTTGGCGGTTGTCGAGGCTATTCCCGTCACGTGCTTACTTCGCAAACATTCAGCTGGATCGCAAATGAAGTTCATTCCATGTAATCGATGGCTTGGAATTGCGTCGAGTTTGGAATCAATTGAAAAGTAATTTCTATTCGACATCGGTTGGCTGCATTGGAATAGTTTTTGCATCTGATAGCGATGTTTGACCACAAGCTGCTTGCTAATTTTATGACTGTATTACCCATTTGCCGAATTCACGGCAGATATCCTTACATAATATAAAACAAAGTCGCTTCCCCCGTTTATACGCTTAGAGATTTCATACTACGCTTTGAATTTTGATGCGGTTTCCATCAATAGACAGAATGATTTAAGGGGAAGGTTAAAAGGTATACTTATATACCTCGGGAACTCTTCTACACACTAACACCCATATCCTAAGACGTTTCCTCATCCGTCACTCGACTGAGGATACCTTAAGCATTTTCTCGAGGAATCCTCAAAATTGGTATTCAGCAATAAACTTCCCGGTTGGTCCCGACGTACCTTGAAGTGGACAGTTGCTTCCTCACCTCGAGTGAGGGAAAGCGTTTAGTGGAGGAGATTTTTTCAACTATGAATACTAATATTTTTGAGCGAGGTTGAGTGGGTTCGAGGAATTTTCGAGGAAACGTCTTAGAATATGGGTACACCCATTCTAAGACTTATTACTTATTATTAAGACTATTACTACGAATTAATACGTATACAAACTTCTAAATTATTTGTTTGAATTGAATATCAGAATGTACTGAAAATACAATGTAGGTACTCTGAAACGGCTGGCTATCCTCCACTTTATGAATGGAAATGTTTGGAGGTTTGGTTGTTTGTTTAGCACGGCTATACGGCCGAACGAATTTGAATGATATTTGGCACAAAAATATAATATATATATATATATATTTTTTTTTATAGTATTTATTTGGATTTCCTACAACAAGTACACTGTTTAAGATAGCTTAAGTATGCAAAAATTACAGGAGAAACAACAAAACGAGAGATATAACTAAGATATATTAATTAACACAAATTAAACAGGTAAAAAGGAATAACAATGAATTAGAGCTAAGTGAGTTTAATACAGTTTTGTTATTTTTGGTGCACTAACAAACTTTTTTTTTTTTTTTTTTTTTTTTTTTTTCTACGGACTCTTAGTCCGTACTCTTTGAAGATTCTACGATTAATTATTTTACGATCTATTGTAATGTGTTTCTAAAAATTAACATCTTTCCGCGCGTGCTCAGCTCGTTGTTTTGAACTGAGGCTTGTGGTTCCTTAATAATAGTGTTACATTAAATTTTTCTATTGCCGATACATGGATTAAAATAATTTAGCATTTACATAAATTTAGTTACACTTATTCATCAAAATTTATACACTAACAAACATTAAAATTACAAACTATTTTAAATTAAGTTTCTATATTAAGACACAGGATATTTTTTATCCCGTGAAAATATAAAAAACCCACAAAATCGAGGGAATACCCACGGGGTGAGCTAGTACTAAATATAATATACATAATTTACGTCGACACATGTCATACGAAAACATGAAACTCTATCTCAAAAATTTGGCATAAAATGGAAAATATTATCTCATGAAAAACACCCTTTTTTATTTTTAAAGAACCCTCCTGACATTCACCCTTAATTAACTGTTTACAAGCTTTCGTGTGACGTGACACAGATATATTTAACTAGAAGTACTTAAAAAAGCAAAAGAACGACTAACAAACGAATAATATTAATAATCTTTTATTTTCCGCTTAAAGGTTTGGACAGTCTATAAAATTACATGGCTCCCTACATTAAACACTAAGCTTAATCATACATATATATATAGGCAAAATAGGGTTCCTTTGACGCACCATCACCTCAAAACTACTGAACATATCGGGATGGGACTGCTACCATTCGACGCGGAATTTTCCCTAGATGGTAATAGACTATATAATAATGATATCGACAAACGCGGGTGAATCTGCAAGAGACAGTTATATAATATAAAACCAACAAGCGGCTACAATATTAATTCATAGTTCCATCAGATATTTTTCAAATATGCAACCGCTCTAATTGATGGAAAGTGGTCAATTCTGCCTGAAATTTTGCAAATCCACTTGCCTTTCTAATTTAAACACAGAAATACAGGTGCAACTGTTTTACGGCGATAGTGGTTATGGTGGTAATACACCCTCAAACGAACTTTAGAAAAAAATATTGAATAGAAATTAAATGTATTACTGGCCGTTTGTTTGGGTGTAAGGGTAATTTTGGAAGTGTATGTCTTCATTCGAATATATTGCTAACCATTAATTTCGTTACAACTCCTAACGAAATAATTGTGAATGTCGTATCGCCTAACTATTACCGGGGACACAATAAAATGAAATCAATCACTAAAGACATGGAATAAATTGTTTCATGGAGTTATGATGAACATCGCCCATGACCGCCCATTCATTCATGAATACTGACCGATCTATTTATGTTTTTATCATTTATCTTTCATTAATAACTTTGATGCAGCGCCAGGACAAATTTGCAAGCATTTTTCTAATATAACGACTATTTTATAGCTTTTTATAGCGCGATTTAATTTGGCACGCTACAACCCCATCTAGCGAATAAACGTTAAAATAAACGGTAGGTACAAATTTCAGGAAATCCTACTAATATTATAAATGTGAATGTAAGTTTGTTTGTTACGTTTTCACGCGAAAACTACTTAACCGATCATCATGATAATTTGTACACATATTCTTGGAGGTATTAGAAGTAACATAGGATACTTTTTGTTCCAGGAAAATGTTACATCTCTCGGGAACGTGGGTGAAACCGCTGGGGACAGCTAGTATAAAAATAATTTTAATCGATCATCAAGAGTAGACGTTTTCAGAGTTTAATTTATTCATCACTTTTTGCTAAGTTCACTCACGAAGTTGTGAAACAAACAACCTGTCAAGAGAATCTCATCATTTATTAATTAAGTTTTTCCTCCGTACCACATCCTGAATCAGAACCACGGATCTACGTAAGCCTTGCCGAAGTTAGCGTTTTAAAGAGTTACAAAAATCTGTGAGCCTTATAGCTTCTGGCGTCCTCCTGGCTTAACAGGATGGCTTGCTGGTTATTCTTTACGGCACCCAGATTTTGCCGTAATTAATTTATCTTGCCGTAACTTTGTACGGGTTGGAAACGAAACGAAATTATCTTGAAAATCGCTTTCAATAGTGTTTACTGGAAGTTTTAATAGAATCAACGTTCACTTTGAGGAAATTCATAATTTTGAATTTTCTTGGTAAGTATCTAAAAGAATATTGGGGCTTCGTTCAGGAAGAAGGGTTTTTAATTAACTTTTCTTGTATGTTTCACCACAATTTTACGTTCAGAAATAGCAACGTTTTCTTATTAAATGACCCTTTGCATTCCTATTTTAGTACATTTAAGAGTTCGAAAAAGTGCACATTTTTGCTAAAAGTCACACAATATTCTTCCCTATATTTAGTAGCTTTAAGTTAAAAAATACACATCTCTGACTTCCGAATGGTTTTCATTAAAAACTATTTCATACCATATATCACCATAACACATAGATTATAAAATAATACGTGCTTTATGTGTGTTTGTACATAATTTAATAGAAAAAGTTAGGTGTGAAAGAATAATCCAATAAAAGTGAATGTACCTTTCTCACGCTAACATTAATGAAACGCCGACAACGTAACATAAAATAACTTTTATTTTTAACTTAAGTTTATAGTATGAAGTTAAGTTATAATGTAAGTAGCTTATACCGTAGCGGAGCATTAGCTTCGGGCACGCAGCTATCCCGCGTTCTTGAGGAATATGATATTTAAAGGAGAATTATATTAAACTTTATGTAATTCCTATTAGGTATCAAACTAGGTTTTCTACGTGCAACTATCTTACTAATTTTATAAATGTGAAAGTTTGTGAGATTGAATATAGATGTATGCATGTTTGATACTCTGTCACGCAGAAACTACTAAACAGATTTGGATTAAACTTGGCACTCAGATAGTTTATAATCTGGATACTTTTTATCCTATGCATACTCTAAACTTCATTTCCATCTTTGTAAGAAATGTCATTATTTTAGTCTTGTAATGAAAACAACCATTCAGTTGGCATCCACAATTGTGTACAATCAATTTGCTCAACTTCGGGTAACTCAAACTTATGTCATAACAAATCCTTAAATTTATATTTCATACAACTTACTGTACCTAACGCATTCAGCATACTTAGTATTCTCATATCGCCTCTTATATCATAACTAAGGCTATACTTCATACAAAAGCTTACCTAACGTTATAAATAATTCACTACAGGCGCTGAAAGAATTGAACTTCTAAGTGCCCCTGAAGGCACCAAGCATCCCGAGGCTTAGACAATAGGTAGTTGAACATTAATCGTTGGAACTTAGTAATCCTTTAATACTTCCGATTGGTTCCGAAGCGGTCCGACCAGGTCCGACGATAAATCCGGATTAGAGGATTCTTTGTCCCCGATGAATGAAGTTGATATCTGCGACTAATTTATTGCCGGCCACAGTACATGATGGCCATTTTTAATATTCCCCGAGCAGTTCTTTCAACCTTTTAAAACGGTAGCCCTTTTTGTTGGATTCTGGTTGGGTTAATAATTTATAGAATTTGAAGAAAGGACTGAGTTACGTCTTTTTACGAAACCTTTTTCAAAGCCTTAGATAAGATATAAGATTTATGTCTAAATTTTCACACAACACAGTGTGTTTGAGTGCCGTATTAAATATTTTATGGATTCCACGAAAAATATATTTTCAAATGTTGCTCACACTATCATAATTTAAATTGGTGTCATTTATTGCCACCATAAATGATCTTACAAGAATATCACAGTCATTAATTTACTACCAAAATGCTTGCATGTATACTCGTATGTTGGGTATAATACTTGTATTGACTAAAACTGTCTCTTCCACACCACAAATCATTTCAACATTTTCCCCAATCAATACAATAATTTGTTCAAACATTTGCTGTAGTTACACCACGTTTGCTGGTGTAAAAAACCTTTATTATCTTTCAGTTTCAATAACAATGTCATAGCACACACGAGTGGCAGAACGTCCAAACACCGCCGTGTTTACAGTTTGTGTCGGTTCCAAACGCAATAAACAAAACGTGTCGGAAGCGATACATCTCGATTTTTATACCGATCCTTGGTTGTTCTCGGTTTCTCGCATACATCAGTACGGGTAGTATCGATCCCGGGATTGGACCGACGAGAATATAAAGCTGGATTCCCATATATCGAGTAATTGATTAAACAGTGCAGTTTTTACATCGCTTTTCAATCGGTATGTGTATATTTTTATTGATATAGTGGCCAGTATCTCATTAACGGCAAAGTGTGTGGATGAGTAGAGCTTTGGGAAGTTAAATCCGAATAAATTGTTTCTCACGTGTATTATATAGAATTATTAGTAGAGTACTAAAGCTCTTAGTGCAGAGTTCGTCCGCGGAAGAACTTCCACCTTATCTATTACAGCCGTGAAGCAGTAATGCACTAGTATTACTGTGTTTCGGTCAGAAAGGTAAGGAGGCGGGTGAAATTATGGGCACATGAGACTTTACAACTTCAAGTCTCACGGACGAATCCATTTGCGGTACCCATGGTATTGCAAATGTCCATAGGCGGGGACTACTTACCATCAGGTGGATCGTATGTAAGGATGGCCGCACAAGTCGTACAATTTTGTTTTATATTAATCCATAAATGTATAAATGGTCTACAAAGGAACTCTTTAATATAATTTACGATTCAATATACGGAGGTATAAAAGAGAAATTCTTTATTTAGCATTCAGTCCTCTACTCATTTGAAAGTATGACCTTATTATTTTCTATTAAACGTACATTTTTATGTTTTAATAGTATAAAACAAAATTTATGTCTGTTTGTTGCAGTTTTTACTTATAAATTTCTCTTCGAATATCTCCTTGGGAAGGTGTATGTGTGTGTACCTATAACACATTTATATTATCCCTTTCCGGTAAATTCGGGGCCGATCACTTGCATAGCCATATAATTTTAAATATAAGACCCTAATGGACAATGCGTCTTTTAGGGTGAAATATTTAAAATTGTCTATTATTGTTGACTACAAAAGTTAAACCACTTAAAGACATCTCTCATAGAATTATTCATTGCGCTCAAAGCGATATACCAGCTCCCATTAATTACTGGTTTGTTGTGTTAAATGAGAGCTGAAATTCTGAATATTCTAGACCTTAGATATTCAAATATGCTAACATATTGATATCGCTAAGTGAATTTCATGAGACTTCAGTCACATAGAATACATGAAACTTTAAGTTATATGTGACGTAAATATTTGATCATATTCTAGACAAAAGCGACGGGCTATTCGATAGCTGCCCCTTTATTCACTTGACACAAACATCGTCGGCGAGCCGGCGCACGGAGGCCTCCGAAAGCGTTCCTCTCACGTGATTGTGTAGCTAGAGAAAGAGACAAACCACGGAGGCCGCGACGAAACATCCGCGAGCTAGTGTCATTTTACCTTACAGAATGGCACCACTGGTATCGATTTGATGTGACGTATTGAATAATCGATGGGGACACGTCGCGTCAAAATGTTATTGGTCGTTTAAAAACAAACGTTAAGGTTTAAATTCTAAGACTTATATCGGGTTACGTCTTACATTAAAATGTGACTTTGTAGACATAACATATTTAATGATGTATCGTATTCCAAAGTACCCATTAAATATGAAAACTTTGTCTGGCATGCGTCTTTGGCTGCGGAATATTTTACATCAAGGAATAATGATATTTTATATTGGGCTATTAAGGTTGAATTTTGCATAATATATTTTAATGAATTGCCAATAAAAGAATTCACTATAATTTACTTTATTTTCTTATTATCTAAGTAATTGAATAATAGCTTAACTGGGTATGGTATCTTGCTTAGCGGATTAGCGCTCAAGTAATAAATGCTAATTAAATTTATGAGAGGGAATTATAGCGATATAATTAAAGTGATTATAAAGCCTAAAGGTTTAATGGTATTCATAAACGCGGCGTATTTAAATCAGTGGTATGTAAAAAGTGTTTATTATTTATTGCGTGTGGTGGCGTTATTTAAAATTAAATTTTATGACATTAGTGTTTAGACATGATTTCGAGCGCTACGTCTAGCTCGAACAAAGGCCTTAATTCGGCACCATCAATTTATAGCGAATCGTCGATGAGCGCAAAATTTCTTGACGACTTGTGAACCAGCCTCCACGATTGTGTTATCTAACACCTATAGATTACTTACTTGGAATATATTCAAAATTCAAAACCATTTATCTAGTTTAGGCCCGCAGAGGGCACTTATGAAGGTCAAATTTAAAGTTACTGAAGCCAGTTCGGAAGTCAGCCTCCAACTTAGAAGAACCGGCATTTGGTTTTTTTTATTATTTCAATTTTATATTTATCATTTACAAAGTATATGTAAGATATGTGAAGTCTATTCAACACCGATAAACCACAGACAATGAACCATTTGAAAATCTTATTGCCTATGTAGCCGCAGTTGCTCTATAAAGTGGTTGAAAATTGGACGTCTCGATTGTGCTTCCTTCGAGCCAGCTGTGGCGCCTAGACAACCGAAATCATGTTTATACGTGAATGACATAAAACTACACAGGTCAACAAAATTTTGTAACGAGAAAGGTGCTTGCTAATTTTAAATTACCTACCTACCCTCATTTTATTACCATATTTTGATTCCATCAGGTCTAGTTTTCGTGTTACAGGTACTACCCGCAAAATTATAAATTAACCGTTTTTGTTTCACTTGCGCATTCAGAGAATTTGTTTATTTGAAGAGCGTAGTGTTTTATTCTGTTTTTGGCTTTGCCATCGGACAACAAGACAAAGCGTGGGTTCCACATATCTGTTGTGTTACATGTGTTGGTCTTCTCACTGGATGGGCGTAAAGATCTCGATCGATGCCTTTTGCAAACCCTATGATTTGGATGGAACCAACGAATCACTCATCTGATTGTTATTTTTGTCTTACTGATACAAAAGGTATTACAATTCAATCAAAAAGTGTAATTAAGTATTCTGACCTGCCATCAGCTAATCAGGCAATTGATGAAAGATGATATATGTAAAGAAAAAATTGTAAATTAGATAAATAAGCTTGGAAATTTTGTATGAAAGTAACTTCAAATTTCCTAGGAAATCGCCGATCAAGTGACTATAATGTATTTTTTCGGAGCTTCTATCTACTTATAAGACTTTGGGCAGTAATATGTCGCTGAAAAATCTGTTTATTCACATTTAGACTTCTTTCCTGAAAATTTAGGCGTCGTCAGCGATAAACACGGTGAAAGATTCCATCAAGACATTTCTACCACAGAAAAACGATATCAGGGCAAGTGGAGCCCACGTATGTTAGCGGATTACTGTTAGACATTAAAACGAGGTGTCCCTGAAGCAAAATACAGATGAAAATCATAATATAAAATTAAATTAAATTCATATTAATATTGCAATAAATCGAAATAACTTCTTTTTGTTGATAAAAATTCAAAACTTCTTAATGGTATAACAAAAAAACTATTCGTATTTAAACCATTTTAATTTTATTCCTAGTATCCTTATCCTTGTCCTAAACATAACAAGACAAAAGTTTTCATGTTACATGCAAAAGTTGTTTTTTTGTTGACTAGTGTTATCTTTTAAATTAAACCAACACCAGGATTGTTAAGATCATTTTTACGTGGTTTATTTCATTTTATACATAAATAAATTACCTTTCAAAATTACCCTTATATGTATATATGGAACGTTGTCATACATAGAATAGATATTTATAATATTTTATAGTTATTTACTTTCGCTGGCATACAACCACGGTACACGAATTGTCAGTGAGACTAAATAACGTTTAACTATAATACAGTTCGTTTTGAAAAGAGTAATTGCTGAGTTTATCCCCGTTTCTTCTCAGTAAAAACTAACCATCCGCTCCGGTATTATGGGAAGACTATCCAAAATTGTTAAGGCCAATTTTTTTTTTTTTTCTTTTTTTTTTATACCACTTGGGCCGACAAACAAGCAGACAGTCCACCTGATGGTAAGTGGTCACCGCCGCCTATGGACATTTGCAACACCAGGGGCATCGCCAATGCGTTGTCGACGTGAAGTTGCTAAGTCTCATGTAAGTCTCATTAAAATATTTTCATTTCATTTACACCAACCCAAAAAAATATGAATATTGGAGAATTATGACCAGAAACCTATTTAATAATGACGGGCCAGTTGGCTTAGTGGTAAACGACTCTGACTACTACGCCAGAGGCCGTGGGTTCAATCTACCTTGGACAAACATTTGTATGTATGAATAAGTCGGTTTGTTCTGTGTTTGGTTGTAAATATCAATATAAGTATGCATTTAGACAAAATAGAAATAAATGTAGTATATCAGTAGGTCTCCATCATTTAAGCTCTGCTTCTTTCGAATAAATAATCCTGAATATTAATGACTTATCGTTTAGCTCTTCAATATTTGAATATTCATCCCGTGACAAGTTAAGTAATAGACTACACTTCACGATCAACTGGACCTGACGTATTCTGTCGCATATTTCATACGAAACCTTCATGTTTCGGTGGACAAGTGGCAGTAAATTTCCAGGGAAGGCCGTGCAGTGACATCGATCAAG
Organism: Habrosyne pyritoides; assembly: GCA_907165245.1. NCBI lineage: Eukaryota > Metazoa > Arthropoda > Insecta > Lepidoptera > Drepanidae > Habrosyne > Habrosyne pyritoides. The sequence continues at coordinate 4,296,462 of OU015592.1, forward strand.
TACGATGCGGCCGAGATTACAAAAGCTTTGGGTAACCTTCTGGATATTGCGGATATATTTTGTTGCCTATTTTTAAGGTTTTCAAGTATGCATATAGGATTCTGGGGCTTATTGTAATCCGTGGTATTTGTTTGGGTTATAATGAATTTATATTTTTAGATGCAATGGACGTTAATATATTACCTTATTATTTGACGGGCCAGTTGGCTTGGTGGTTGGAAACCCCGACTGCCACGGCGCAGGTTGTGGGTTCGATTCCCACATTCGGAACAGAACATTTATATGCATAAACATGTCTGCTTATTCTGTGTCTGGATTTAAGTATATATAAGGTATGTATTCAGAAAAAAGTAGTATATGTAGTATATCAGTTATCTGGTTTTCATAGTACAAGCTCTGCTTAGTTCGGGATTTTGTTATTTTTTTTATTTGTAATTCCTGTCACAATCGGTCACGCTGTTTTGGAGTTCACAGGAAACATATTTACACGCAACGAATTATATTTACAAATATAGATAGAAGATTACATGTTGATTAAAATAGTAGTATATCGGTTGTTTCGTTATCATAATACAAGCTCTATTTAGCTTGCGATCAGATGGCTGTGTATAAAAGAGTGTCCCGGGACATGGGTAAGTTGTTTTATTTACATTTAATTCATAGAATTTGAATATTTATAAACTGAGTCGGTGCATTAAGTTTACATTTAATACACTTCATTTTATTAACCGACTTCAAAAAAAGGAGGAGGTTCTCAATTCGTCTGTATCTTTTTTTTATGTTTGTTACCTCATAACATTCGACTGAGAGAAGCGATTTTAATGATTCTTTTTTTTAATTACAATATGTTTATTAGATGTTGCTTAAATACTAAAGTTGATAGAAATTACAAAAGTTTTGACGATCCAATCATCTAAATAAACAATATCACAACGGTTAGCGATATCAATAATTTAACAGATTCAAATTTACAAAATACCTGCACAATAAAACTAATCCTTATTGTTACTATTTTTTTATTTATGTTTTTATATCTGTCTTAGAATTAATAATAAAATATAATGCATGCTATGGTAGCCTATAATTGAGGCAGCACTTAAAATGAAATCTACTTATAATGAAATAAACACAGACATGCACCAACAAAATTACATTTTATTTCATTATAAGTAGATTTCATTTTAAGTGCTGCCTCAATTATAGGCTACCATAGCATGCATTATATTTTATTATTAATTCTAAGACAGATATAGAAACATAAATAAAAAAATAGTAACAATAACGATTAGTTTTATTGTGCAGGTATTTTGTAAATTTGGTTGCCCTTTAATAAATAAATAATTAAATAATTCCGTGATGTACCAAATAAAGAAAATTATTGAACACTAGATAAACCGAAGAGGAGACGATTAGAAAATAGTAAGCCCCTAGTTTACATTATCTTTCCATATTATAGATAATATAGTTGTTGTGTACAGGTATTATATACATTTTGGTCTGTACTGTTGCTGACGGTACCATATCATATTCCAGAATTATTTATCAGTGTCATCAGTAGAAACGGTCCCAGCGGCTTTTATATCGTCTTATATTGTGCAGAAATTAACCCGAAACAATAAATCATGTACACTTCTATACAAATAATAATAATAATAAATATCCTGGTACATTCTTTTACACATGGCCATCTAATCCCAAACTAAGCAGAGCTTGTACTATGGAAACCAGATAGCTGATATACTACATTTTTTTTTCTAAATGCATATTTATATACATATTTACACCCAGACACAGAACAAACAGACATGTTCATGCACACAAATGTTTGTCCTGGGTGGGAATCAAACCCGCGACCTTTGGCTTGGCAGTCAGAGTTGCTAACCACCAAGCTAACTGGCCTGTCAAATATTTTTTAAGAGGTAAAGTTTGTAAGTTCCGGAAAAGAAGAGAAGATCTAAAACAACTCAAACGAATTGATAGAACGATTCATAGAATCTTCAAAGAGTACGGACTAAGAGTCTGTAGAAAATGTAAAACGTATGACCTCCAAACCTTTAAGAAAAGAGCATACTCCTTTTTAAAAGGCCGGTAACATACTTGTGGCTCCTCTGGTGTTGCGGGTGTCTATCGGCGACGGTTATCGCTTACCAGGTACCGTACAATATAAAAAAAAAAAACGAATTGATACAAAAGCTACACTCCTTCCAATACAAGCTATATTTTTCATTGATGCTCCGCTCTTACTGGTCGTAGCGTGATATAATATAATCTATAGCCTTCCTCAATTAATAGACTATTCGCCGCCAAAATATTTTTTCATTTCGAACTAGTAGTTCCTGAGATTAGCACGCTCAAGCAAACAAACAAACAAACTCTTCAGCGTTATATATAAGTATAGATACAGATTAAAATTATAAGGCACAGCCGGGGCGGCTCGTTAGTTGGACAATAAAACAGTGTGAAAGGATATTATTAAATTATTTATTCATCATTGCATATTAAAAGGCTAATTAGTAGGGTCGAAACGACCGGCCACCACAAAGCGCTTTGCTTTGCTGTGCCAATCAACATTGGGCTAGTGTTGTGGTTCTGTGGTCTGTCAGGAAGGCCATTTAAATATGATTCGGAACGGGGAATTATTTAAAAGGTTACGAATTTTAAAAAATGTGTACGATTTATCATTTTTACTCAGATCTCACAATACTGAAATGTATATCACCAAATAGAATAACACTGTTATAATGATCCTACAACTTTAGATATTTAGCTATTTGTTTGTTAATCAATCATGCGAGACTAAATTGTATAAATAAAATTTACACTTTTGGAAGATTATTCTGAAGTATATAGAGATACTCTTAACTACCCCAAAATGCAATCTTTCCTCAAAAATATGGCTAAAACGCACTTACTTATATGAGCAAATGGCCTTACTGGATGGGGCCTACAAGTTCACTGCCAGGTGAGCGAAGTGAACAAAGACAAAAAGTTCATAATATTTTGTAAATCCATTGTATTCTTATAGGATTATAAAATGTGCGAAAAAGTTTTAAGTCATTAAATGAGAGAAATACTACATTTTAAAATATTAATTTAAAAAAAGGACACAGGGCATTGATGATTTTTAATTTAATCTCTAGTAAAAATGGACATTGAGAAAACCTTAATTAAAAATCACAATTTTCCAAACAAACCCCTACGCATATAATAATAACCCTGTAATACTTACAATGCTGTCAACACTGCATGCCTATCAAATTGATTGACAGGCTATGACGTAACGACAGGCGAGGGCTACTTAAGGACATTACACTGGCATTAATGACCTCGCCGGCTAAGTGATTAATGTACCTGGCCGTTGCAGGGTTAATAAATGATAACTAATTACGGTTCCATTACTAAGGCCCACCGTAAGTTATGTTTGAGATTTGACCCACATAAACCATTTGAGGGTTGGGTGAGGTCGCGAAAATATTGGGGTGTTACAGAAGTTATAGTAGGTTATAGCGGCCATCGTGGTTGAAGGTGTTCATTGTTACAATCGACGGTGATGAATGGCAGTCAGTTGTTATTATCAGTACAATGGAACAAGCGTTTCCTCATAACGTAGTTTTGTCTTTTATTTCGCACACGTATTTGTCTACCTGCCAAAAGATTTAGTTGTATCTATTGTATACATTTGTCTAAATTTCATCTAAATCTTAGTACTAATATTCTCATTGTAATTAAATAATTAAATTAAATATATACTAATATTATAAATGCAAATGTTTGTGAGGATGTATGGATGTTTGTTACTCTTTCATGCAAAAACTACCAAACGAATTAGGATGAGATTTAACTTATAGAAAGAACATGCCTTGGAATAATATATAAATAAATATCCTGGGACATTCTTTTACACACGGCCATCTGTTCCCAAACTAAGCAGAGCTTGTACTATGGAAACCAGATAACTGATATACCTACATATACTATTAAATATAATAAACAATTAATATACTATAAATACATACATATATAGATATTTACACCCAGACACAGAACAAACAGACATGTTCACGCATACAAATGTTTGTCCTGGATGGGAATCGAACCCGCGACCTTCGACTTGGCAGTCAGGGTCGCTAACCACCAAGCCAATTGGCCTGTCAATAAGATACTTTTTATCCCGGGAGAAGTTAACATTCCTCCGGAATATGGACGAAACCGCGTGGAATAGCTAGTTTATTCATATAGGGCTTCACAGACTCTTTGGCCATTGACAAATATTAGTGAAATTTTATCCCTAACTTTTGAGCCCTACTCAGAAATGGTTGTTATTAAAAAAAGTTTTAAGTTGTACTTAACTTATCTGGGATGTTTACGATTCTGTATAACGGTTCATAATTAGCACGTAGCTAATTAAAAATATTCAAAACAATATTGTATACCAAACGTTACATACAAATTTGACTTTTTCATGGAGTATATTTTTGGGTTTCCTAGTTGGTGCTGCGGTTAGATACCTTGACTACTCCACCATAGGGTTCCATTTTCACCCACATCAAATACATTTAATGTTTTGAATTAAACTAGATTAGTAAAAAAATATGGCAGTAGAAGTATATCATTCGCTTTCCAAGCTATGCTTAGTTTAAGGCCAGATTGGCGGGTGTGAAAAACTCAGGATTATAGTTTATCCCAATATAATTACTAAATCAACTTCTACAATGTCAAACAAAACCTTCAGTTCACCGAACTCATAATCTATCATAAATACGTACAATAATAGAAAATCTAATTGCACGGCTGCAGCTGACGTCTAGTAATAATATTACTACAACATAGCTAACTGTTCATTGGCGAGTCGATTACTCGCCATGATTAGATAGCTGTGACGTAGACGCGTCGTAGCTTTGCCGCCGCACCGTCGCCGCTGACGCTTTCATGCGGTCGTTTTCATCTGCCCATTGTGTCTGACCATTCGTTTGAGCTCGCTTCAAGTGCACCTGAATCTAACAGCTTAGCTCGAGGCAGAGTCTCTCAAAGTTTTGCGGTTTATCGCTCTGTTTTGTCTGGTGATGTTGAATCTTTGGCTGTGGATTGGACAGTTTAATTGTTGAATTCTAAACTTGAATTTGTTAGGGCAGTAATTTGTTGTCTCGAATTATTTATTGAGTTTGTTTAGGATTCCTCGCGGTTTCACCCGCGTTCCCGAGGAATGTAATATTTTCCCGGCTCAAAAATCATATGTGTTATTCCAGTGCATTTTCGATATATGTGCCAAGTTTGATTCTAATCCGTTAAGTAGTATTTGCATGAAAGTGAATCAAACATACAGCCACCCATCCTCATAAAATAACGCATTTCCTATATTATGAAGATCCATTTTATATTTCACCCATATACAAAATAAGTACTAAGTATAGAGTATACAAATTTTCTCCCCAAGGAAAAGCTTGAGAATCTCGTTTCAACTTCGCTACCTATAACCTTTAATTAAAATCATAAAGACGGTCATTTCTCAGTAACAAAGACGAATAATATGTATAAGAAATATAAAATTGTGAGACAACGGTAACCTTTGCAATTCTTTATTCAGACAAATAAGAGCATTCATTTTGTTCATCGCTCTCTCAGAGATAAAACAAAAATAAAACGGTGTAAATAAAATAACCAATAGTATATACCTGACTATATTTAAATAATTGCATAAATAGAATTCTCACTCGTTTATATGTCAAAGAGTTAAACCTCTAAATAGTAAGAAAAAAACTCTTTCTGTCGGTCTTCGATACGGGTTTCACCATCATTAAGAGAATTACTTTCATGAAAGATATGTGTAAAATGTATTTTTATTACTCACTCAGGCAATGTCGGGGTGGGTCGCTAGTATGATATTAAAAGCAAGTAACGTATGTGGGCATGTGGTGTGTAAATTCTGCTAATATTTTTTATTCCTTCACTCAGGATGGTGCAAAGCAATGAGGTTTTACATCCATATTTAGTGAAATATAACTTGATTGGCCTCAGATACTGCATTAAACTCACCATGTGTCCTTCCCACGTCCTTCCCACACATATATACTTACATATCATTATTTTCGTGAAGAGAAATTCAACAAAGTTCACTGATTCGATGAGAAACCCGACGATAGATCACAAGTTTCAAGATTACCCTAATAAGTTTCCAAGTCCGTAACCTGTATTGGAAATCCATTTCATTTGTGTGTCAGTTTGATCTACATCCATAGACAAAAACACTGTTAATAGAAACACCTTTTATTTTTAATTTACCTGATTTTGCTCCAGTAGTCTACAGCATATCTCCTTCAATAGAATATATCTGAAGTTCCTATACTACGCTAGGCATTGTGCCATTATCTCTCGGGTCAGAAGCGATAACTAAAGGCATTGTGTTAAACTAGACGCTTTTGTCACCAACGTTGGCTGCACGCAAATTATCTGATACCTTCCTTTATACAACACACAGTATATGATAACTTAACACATGCATTTTAGGTATAACTAAAGGGTGAAAATAGTAAATTAGGAAAACAAAGGGGAAAGTTAGATTAACGCAACTTATTTACTAACTCAGCTCTTACGGTGATGCCATTAGTTTTAGTTTTTTTTTTCCTGAAGCTTCTCTATTCTGAGATTTTATTTCAACATCCATTACTATTGGAAACATTCGATTTAATAATAGTTAAGTAATAAAACAACACACAGCATTGGTTTTTCTCATAAATATTAATAAATAAAACAAAAATAACTTCCACCCATTATCCCCGAAAAGGTAGGCAGTATAGAATTCTAATTAACCTGACTGTCTTAAAAAATTACATGTTTTGTTTTTCGTTTTAGGTATTAAATAACTGGTTTTATAAGTAAGAATGTGAGGTAGTCAGATACACTAGACGATTAATAGATGCTAGCTGTCCCCTCGGTTTCACCCGATATAAAGTAGCCTAAGTTTCTCCTTATAACATCAGCTATCTCCCAGTGAAAGTACCTTCAAAATTAGTGCAGCCGTCTTGGAGTCCATAGACATACACTCATAAAAATGAAGACACATCATGTTAAAACCTAAAAATTTTAATGCATAGTAGACTAACAACCAGCCCCCACTTAAACCAACCTATTGTCAGATTTAGCAAACAAATGCGTCCTAAATCACAGTACAATAACTCATTCTTACAACACTACAAACCCATTAATGAAGTAACAAATGGAGTAAAAGCGACACACGTATTTTACGTGGCAACTCGACTATAAATCCCTTGCCATAGTTCGACCGTGGAAATCGGCGCACCTATTGTGTTTAATGTTCATTCTATTCACCTGGTAAATGCAGCGGTAGCAAGTGACAGGTACAGCATTTCAGTTGCGTAATACAAATGCCAATTCTGTGTCATTGAGTTGTCGTAAATTGTTTTTCTCTAACTTAGTGAATGATAATGCACTGTTGTTTCTGATAAGTAACGACTTTTTGAGGCTTATGATTTTCCGTATAAAAACATTTTTGCTACTGATTGACACAATCTTATTACTATGTCTAGTCTGCCCCAGGGCTGTATTTTTTAACCGTAATTGACACTTGATTTTTTTACAGAGAGTGCACTACTATAGCGGCTATACACGCATGCTTTGACTGAAAAAGAACTTTAAGTATTTTTCTGAATATATAAATCCTGAATACCAATAGTTTTTTTTTTCAGGTTGAAATTGAGTACTTTTCTACTGGTCATTTAGACATTTTTACCTTAATCCAATTTAAGATTTCAACTACTTAATTTTTTTATTTAATTCACCGACCTGCTAAAATTGATAATGTAATACGAAAACCAAAGCCTTTCACTGCTCTCTTCAATTGTTTTCTTCTCATCAAATATTCAAGTAAAGTAAAGACGAATCAAAGTAAGGTGGAAAGAAGGAGAAAATTCATTTCCTTATTACATCACGTAGGCTTTTATTTCGGGAACACCTGACTTGTTTCGGATCCACCCTGAATCCACAATTGCAAAGGTACTCTATACAAAGATTGAGAACGTACCTCGTCATTGTTTTATCATTCCTATATTTCATTCTACCGTTTTCGCATTTCGTTTTAGCGAGTCTACCGATATTTGTTTCAAGTTGGCAAACAGTGTTGAATTTCAAACTTTATTCGATACCTCAACACAGTTTGGCACTTGTTTTGTTTTCTGTTTACGCAACAGCTCGATGGTTTCTTTTTTGCCAAATTGAGACCAGAAATGTTTTGGCTAAATAACTGGGGATTCGCATGCGACCTTTCTCTCGCATTAAGCATCATAGTGACCGTTGGAGCTCCCAAGGGTCCGCAGTCCGGTGTGAAACGGTGAATATTTTATTCATGAACACCTGAAATTGTTCAAACAACACCCGAAGAGGAAAGAAGGTTAAGTTTGTTTTGATTTATGACGCTTGATAAAAAACCGTTTGTGGATAATATAAAGACTTTCCGTAACACGACTCCCAGGTAGTAAATCTAAAATTGTAATATATAAGTGAACTGTATTTCAAACAATTTGAAACTGTAGACAGTAATTGTCAAGGATTGAAAACATTGTTTAAATGAAATTGCAAAATCCATGACAATAAGTCATTCGGTCGTTCTCCAATTTGTGCAGAAAATAGGATTATCGGAGTTATGGACTAGACAGCGTCGATATTTTTATTTCGTATTGAATTCTGGACGAGACAGAGGTAATGCCACTGGATTTTTTTTTTTTGCAATCTGTTATTGATACGCGTTTGTATGCCTACTTTATTCTATTTTTAGTTAAAATTGGCTTTGGATGATTCAAAAGATAAATCTAATTATTGATAAATCTAAATTAGTGACAAATCTAATATATGATCTTTTATTAGCACCATTTAAAAAAAGATGTCTTTAATTTATTTATTGAGAGATGTTAGGATAAGGCACCTCCGGGATTTGAAACCAATGATACGCTTCAAAAAAGATGCATATTTATAATTTTATTATAATCTATTGTGTTTAACTAATATACAAAATAGTTTTTTTATTTATCAATAACCAATATTTATAACCTAACAATATTTTTCATTACATTTATACCAAAAAAATACATAAAGAAAACATATTAAACACTGTAATTATGTGATAAATGACAATAACCCATTTTCAAATTCTAGATAAAGCTATGTTTCATATCACAAAGACTATTGTTCTTTCTATAATCATCTTAACTCTCGACATTATGCTTTAAGCTGGAATAAAAGTGCATCCTGTTGCTCCCGACGGGCTTGTTTCCGCGTCCGCCTCGTCCATCCGTTTTGAATTAACGCCCTAATTAAAAGGAATTAAAACGCCTTTAGTAAAGCCTGTCTTTTGCAAAAAGTATTAAAACCATAGAGCTAGAGGAGAATTATATTTTTCTGAGTCAAATCTCTTTTATGATGGTATAGAAACTCAAATTCGAAGTGTTTATATAATTACTGGATGTCTCGTGGATTCACCCGCGTTTATCGATATCATATATAACATATTAGGTTGGGGAAAAAGTCTTTTCGCATTATAGTATGTATGAACTTGTAATAAAATCTCTTTGGCTATACTATTTGTATCTGGCTGGTTTTGGTATCATTGAAAGTTAAAATTTTAAAGAACATAATTCCAAATTCAAATTAGGAAAATGTGTGATTTGCATTTGTATTTCGTACCGCCATTATGAGAGAATCTAATGAAGAAATTCGATTCATTTTAAAATTTCACTACAAAAAAGGTAAAAATGCAACGCTAGCCGCGAAAAAAAATTGCGATGTTTATGGACCTAGTGCAGTGTCTGTGAGAGTAGCAGAAATTTGGTTTAAGCGTTTTCAATCCGGAAATTTTGATGTCAAAGATGCACGTCGCTCTGGTCGCCCCATTACGGATAAAATGGATGCCATTTTTGAAAAAGCGGAGCAAGATCGGCATATCAGTAGTAACGACGTAGTTGAAGAACTGGGAATTGACCACAAAACAGTTTTGGCGCATTTGAAAAAATCTGGGTACACAAAAAAAGCTAGATATTTGGGTACCTCACGAGCTCACTGAAAGAAACCTAATGAACCGTGTACTCATTTGTGATTCTTTATTACGACGTCATGAAACCGAACCATTTTTGAAGAAGCTGATAACTGGTGATGAAAAGTGGATCACGTACGACAAGAACGTGCGAAAAAGGTCGTGGTCAAAGGCCGGTCAGACTTCACAGACTGTGGCGAAACCCGGGTTAACTCGCAACAAGGTGATGCTGTGTGTGTGGTGGGATTGGAAGGGCATTATTCATTATGAGCTGTTACCACCAGGCATAACCATCGTTTCTGAACTCTACTGCGAACGACTGATGAGATTAAAGCAAGAACTTGAGATAAAGCGGCCAGAATTAATCAACAGAAAGGGTGTGGTTTTTCATTATGATAACGCTAGACCTCACACATCTTTAGCCACTCAGCAAAAATTAAGAGAGTTTGGCTGGGAGGTATTAATGCATCCGCCGTATAGTCCTGACCTTACACCTTCAGATTTCCACCTATTTCGGTCTCTTCAGAATTATTTAGGTAGTGTCAGGTTAACATCACGAGAGGACTGTCAAAACCACATGTCGCAGTATTTTGATCAGAAGTCCCAAAATTTCTATAGCAATGGGATCATGTCTCTACCTACAAGATGGCAAAAAGTTATCGAACAAAATGGTACCTGCATACTTTAGTTAAATGTAAATAAACTATATTAAAAATGTTTTGAATTTTCTTAAAAAATGCGAAGGAACTTTTTCCCCAACCTATTATATCATTCGCGCAATCACATGTTCTGACTATATACCAATTTGATATCTGATCAGTCAAACCATTCTTGAGTTGTAATAGGAAATACATACAAACAGACCGACTAACAGACAGACAAACAAACAGACATACAAGAAGACAGACACAAAGACAGACAGACAGACCAACAGACAAACAAACAGATATACAATCAGAAAAAAAAGAAACAGACAGATAGAATTTCAAAAAAGAGTACAATGGCATCAGTGTCATAAAACTGATATTCACCAAAAAAATTATATAAAAAAAATGGTCCTACAGATTTATAAAGTAGTATCAACACAAAACCTCTCTGAATAATTAACAACTTATATCATAAGTTTTTGTGACGTTGCAATACGTAAGATGCTAAACAAAAACAAACTCATTCTCGCAAAACGAACGAAGCTGGATCTGTATCCGATCCTAATTACGAGCACTACATAAAGGCACTCGTTATTCCTGCGCGGTAAGGTGGAACAGAACACGAGGGTGATAATAAACGAATCGTTCCGATCGCATCGAGATCCTTTCATGTTTTCTCGTACTTTCACTTTGAGTTGACTGTAGCTGTGAGTCCGAAATAAAACATATTTTATTTACCATTGACAGGTTTAAAAAAAATGCCAAGTTTAATAATACCTTAACTTTATCTGCAATAGGATTTATTTTGACTTGCTTAAAATTTCAAGAGAAAAGTCAATCTTAATCCCTACAAATATTATTAATGCGAATGTAAGTTTGTTTGTTACGCTTTCATGCAAAATCTATTAAACCGATCATCATGAAACTTTGTACACATATTCCTGGAGGTATTAGAAGTAACATAGGATACTTTTTATCCCAGAAAATTACATTCATAGGGAACGCGGGTGAAACCGCGGGGGCCAGCCAGTATACTATAATTTTATATTCCGTATCGAAAATTTCAGGCATTATGATATGGTAGTTTTGGAATTAGTTCTCTTATTAAAAATATTGTTCCAAATTTCCCTTTCAGATTCGACTACAATTATAAATTTGCAAGTTTCGATGGAAGAACATTTGTTACTCAACCACGCCAGAATAGCTGAACTGCCAGACATATATTATATAGTCAGGAGCACATAGGCTATTTTATCCCGGGAACATGTACCATACCTCGGAAACGTGGGTAAAGCCATGGGGAACAGCTAGTCTAGCATTATATTAAAATATTTGAATAGAGGTTGGATAGCAAGAAAAAAATCACAAAGCCCACTTATTGGATTCAAAATTACTAGTTGGTAGGGATTCAAGGGTAAATTTATTTGAAGGAGACCAAGGTGGGAAAAGATTCGATTTATTACTGTCTCGGGTATTTCCATTAAGTTACTTGAAAGAGAATCCCGCCATTCTAATATTGAGACATCTATTTCATCTCCTTATGTGGGAAATCCTTCAATCCGCCTCTGTGTACGTAAATATTTATATACTAGCTACCCCCGCGGTTTCACTCACGTTCTGACAGATTTGTCATTTTCCCGGAATAAAAGTATCCTATATGTTAATCCATGTCATATAGTAGCTTCAGTAACTTTGAATTTGACCTTCATAAGTGCCTTCTGAGGACCTAAACTGAATTAATAGTTTTTTTTTTATCCAGTCATTTTTGAGTGAGAGTAACAAACTGTGGTGTTAAGTATTAAACGGGACTTTGTCAAGTACACACGTCGTTTCAATTAAATAATCCATACAATAGGTAATACATACGTCACACGACATGGCGACCCTGCCAAGCGCACGATGCGACCGCGTTACTGCTTGATCGGCGAATTCCAGCAACACCACGAACACCAACTCCTATCATAAAATCCAACCTCATAATCACATTTATAATATTAATAGGATTTTACTATTATACAGATTTGGAAGAAAGATTTTTTGTTCCAAACTTCCCTACGGCTTTAATTACTGAATTGGTATTTGAGGAAAATAATTAAAAGCCCGGAAAAGAACACTGAAGACTTTATATACCAGAAAGTCATTAATTACTTCTTTAGAAGCCATGGCGCCTACTTTGATCCCATTCATAAATATAAATGTAAAAATTTGATGTTCAATTACCTACTTAATTAAGCACATACCTTCGATATTTTATTTAAGTCATATGATATTACCTTACCAATACATTGAATAAAATATATACATATATAAAAATTAATGATTGTAAGTTGTTTATTGTTATTCTTTTTACATTTTCTACGGACTCTTAGTCCGCACTTTTTAAAGATTCTATGTTTATTTGAGACTAATTGTATTGTGTTTTTATAAATTAACATCTTTCCGCGCTTGCTCAGCTCGTTGTTCTGAGCTGAGGCTTGTGATTCCTTTGACGCACTATCACCTCAAAACTTCTGAACATATCGGGATAAACTGCTACCATTTGACGCAGAATTTTTCCTAGATGGTTATAGGCTTTATATGATATCTATAAACGCGGGTGAAACCGCGGGTACCAGCTAGTGTTTTATCAAATGTCATGAGTAATAAGCCTCTATTCGTGTATTCTATCAGCTGTGAAACGTAAACGTTAACGTCATCAACCGTGACTTGCAATTCATAATAAGATGAGACTGCGTTAATTATAACACCCTCGGAAAGCTCAGTGGGGCGTTAATAATCAGCTTCATCTTATAAATCCTCATTTCTTTCACACTAATTCATATTTTATCGTAGCTCTGTAATAGGGACTAATATTGATGCAGCAAAATTTTTCGGTCCGAATCCTATAAATAAATATACTGGGACATTCTTTATACACAGCCATTTCATCCTAAACTAAGCTAACTATAGTACGGAAACCTGATATACACCATTTATAATTTTCATTAAAATACATACTTAGACAGATATTTACAACCAGACAGAACAAACATACATATTCGCTCACCACCAAGCCAACTGGCCCGTCAAATGAACGCAAACTTTTTTTGTGGATTTATAAGCGGCAATAATATTTTTTTTTATAAATACAGACTTATCTATCTACATATGAGCATGAGTCTTCTGAAAAAAAAAACGTACTGAAGAAAACCTTGCATGAAACAAAATAAAATAATAAATATCCTGGGACATTCATCAATCACGGTTACCTGATCCCAAATTATGCAGAGCTTGTACTATAGCAACCAGCTAACTGATATTTTACATACATATTAATACTTTTTAGCAATTTTTATTGACTTACTTTTAAAACACTTTTTGATGTAGATATGTACACACAGACACCTATCAAACAAACATATTCATGGACACAAATGTTTATCCTCTGTGATAGTCAAGGTATATAACCACTAACTTCATAGGATTATGGACTATAAAGGATCCGTAGCTGGTAATATTGGAACCGTAACTATGTATAATCGAATATAAGGCAGAAACCTGTCGACTGTCAAGTTCCATTAGGTTCTAATCGTGTCATCAAAGGATCTGTTAAATTAACGTAAACTATAATATATAACTAAGCAGATGCTATACACAATTTAGAGTAGTAGAGCTCTTAGTGCAGAGTTCGTCCGGGGAAGTACTACCACCTTACCCATTTCTGCTGTGAAGCAGTAGTGCACTTGTATTACTGTGTTTCGGTTAGAAAGGTAAGGGGGCCGGTGAAATTACAGGCACATGCGACTTAACAACTTCACGTCTCAGGGTCGACAACGCATTGGCGATGCCCCTAGTGTTGCAAATGTCCATAGGCGGCGGTGACCACTTACCATCAGGTGGACTGACTGCTTGTTTGTTGGCCCAAGTGATATAAAATAAAAAAAGTATAATTCCTAGACGCACTTTGGTTATAGTTATTATTAAGTTACTTAATTATGTTCATCTGGCTCGAAACTACTGAACATATGGATATGGGCTAACATTCAACGCGGAATTCCTCTAAGATGTTTATAGGCTATATATGATAACGATAAATGCGGATGAAAGAGCGGGGAACAGCAACATATATACAACGAATTGAGAACTGCCTGCTTTTATTTTAAATCGGCTAAAATAAGTACTTTGTACTTTGTACGTTTTTTTTTTCCGTTTCCGGTCGTTGAAGTGTCAACAACTCGGTACTTCGATCCCCATCAAAACACTAAATAAAAATAGTAAAAGTTACATTTTTGGAACTATAGTGCTACGAACATCAGCAGAACACTATCAGAAGACATTGAAGAAATAATCCTTTGGTATTTTCAAGATTAACCCACTAAAAAGAAGCTCAACATTTACATCCATATTATTTGAGGTTAGATAAATATATTACCTATTCAATCACTCAACGTCAATTTGACAGCCGGTGAAATAGACATTACCTTAACCGTCAGTCTGCTAGGTTGACAATTAACTTTAGTGTTGCCAGCACAAGAAAATATATTCTACTAAACATTTACGTTCCGTTTCACACATCTCGATCCGCAAGCATGGATGAGCAATTTCAAATGCTATTCGAAAAAATGAAGATAGAAATGCAGAAGCAGACAACTGAACTAAAAGAATCTCTTACAAAAAGTATAATGGATCGCATGGATCACAAACTAACTCCTATGATTGAAGAAAATGAAAAATTAAAACTAAAAATTTGTAATCTAGAGAATGAGATAGAATATTTAAAAAAGGAAAAGAAAAGTAACAACATAGTTATTTTTGGACTAGAAGAGAGTGAAAAATCGAGATCAGAGCTATTTCAGAGCGTTAAAGAGATCTTTGAAAGAGATTTAAATCTGTCTGTAAAAGAAAATGAGGTGAACAGACTATACCGTCTAGGAAAAAGAAATGAAAACGGAAACAAACATAGACCTGTGCTATTCTCTTTTATAAACGGGTGGAAAAAAGACGAAGTGATGAAGAATAAGAAGAGGTTGGAGGGAATCTATATATCTGAAGACTATTCTAAGGAAGTTCTTGAAAAGAGAAAGGCTTTGCTACCACAGCTACTAGAGGAGAAGAAAAAAGGAAACATAGCTTTTATGAAATATGATAAACTAATAGTTAAAGAACCCAGCAAAGAAAAAAGGAAAAGAGAACTATCTACTTCACCCCAGTTGGCCTTAATTACTAAAAATAAAAAGCAACAAACGATAAGTTCTCTTAAAGCTAACAAAGCTAACAGGACAAACGCCTTCGATTTGATGAGAACTCGATCAAACTCTCTCACTGGCACCCTCACACTCAAAGATCAATAGCAACTAACAACCGGCAAACGGATAATCCAACCAAATTACGAAAACCGAACAAGAGAAACAACACATACTCCTCCAAGCCGACTGGTCCTCGTGGGGGATAGAGACCACAACCCTCCAACAATACAAGAAAACAAGCACAACCAAGGAAAATTAAAAATTTACGTTGCAGCCCTCAATGTACTTACACTAAAAAACGATGAAAATCTTACAGAACTAACATATGCATTAAAACAGATCAAATGGGATATCGTCGGTCTGAGCGAAGTGAGACGAATGGGAGAAAGAATCATTTCCCATACAGATTTCCTAATATACCATATAGGAACGACCCCAGGACATCATGGGGTTGGTTTCATTATCAAAAAACACCTCACAAACTATGTAGAAAGCTTTATAGGAATATCAGAGCGCATAGCAGTGATGAATTTGAAGCTACCAGGGTATAAAGATTCATGGTCATTCATCCAAATATACTCGCCTACGGAACAATCCGATTCAGGAACAATAGATTCATTCTACCTAGAGCTAAATAAAACAATCCAGGACCATGCACACAAAAACATTGTTGTGATGGGGGATTTCAATGGCCAACTGGGTGGAAGGCGCCCAGGAGAAAAAGCTGTATTGGGCCCATTCACTTACAGCAACAAAACAAGAAGTAGAAATGGGAATAAAATCACCAACTTTATACTTGAAAACAATTTAACGATTTTAAATACTATATTCAAGAAAAATAAGAAGAAGATGTGGACCTGGATCTCGCCAGATGGAAAGACAAAAAATGAAATCGATTTTGTTATGACTAATAAGCCCAGTTACTTCACTAACTTCGACGTCATCAACAAATTCAACTTTAACACCAACCACAGACTGATCAGAGCCGAACTGATAGCTGACCAACCAAGAAAACCTAGACCAAAAGAAGAACCAAAAAATGCTAAACTCGGCAAACAGCAAATGAAACAATTAGAGACCACCCTTAGAGAAAAATTCATCGACTTCAAAGAAAAAACAAAGAATCTAGGAACACAGGAAAAATACAACTGGATAGAGAGTACTATTAAAACTCAGATACAACTCACCGCAAAAACCAACATTGAATCGACAAATTGGCTATCGAACAAAACCATAAAATTACTAGAACAAAGAAAACATTTAATAATCACAAGAGAGTTAAAAGATAGAAGAAAGCATTTAGTAGAAATTAGTAAAGAAATTAAAGAAAATATAAGAGCGGATAAGAAAAGAAGGAAAATGGAAACTATTGAGCGGTGCGTAATCAAAACTGGAGGTGTCAAAAAAGCTTACAAGGAATTATCAAATACAAAGGACTGGATCGTAAAAATGAAAAGCAATAGTGAAAAATGGAATCGTCACAGAAATGACATATTAGAAATTGCCACATCCTATTACAAAGAACTTTACGAAGGCAGCAATACACAAGACAAAGTCGATCCGAAGGCGACCTCAAACATCCCTAGCATCCTACATGTTGAGGTCGAGAAAGCGATAGAGACCCAAAAGGTAGATAAAGCACCAGGACCCGATGGTATAAACAATGAAATCCTGAGACAAAGCAAAGAAGTCATGACACCTGCTCTCGCAGAGATGTTTAACGATATCATAAACACTGAAACTGTCCCTCAGCAATGGACAGAGTCTAATATTATCTTGCTGTATAAAAAGGGAGATAAATACGATATCGGAAATTACCGCCCTATTAGCCTTATGTCCAATATATATAAAATTTTTGCCAAGATATTGTTAAAACGGATAGAAAGAACATTAGACGAACATCAACCCATTGAACAGGCGGGCTTTCGAAAAGATTACTCAGTGCTCGACCACATTCACACAGTACGCCAAGTTTTAGAGAAGTATAACGAATACCAACTTACATATTATATCGCATTCGTCGACTACAGCAAAGCATTTGATTCGATATTCCACGAAAAGATTTGGGAGGCCCTAATAGAACAAGGAATTGAGCACAAATATATTCGCTTGATAAAAAATGTATATAGTAAGAGTACGGCGAGAATCCAACTAGAAAAGAAAAGCGAACCATTCAGAGTTGGTAAAGGGGTAAGACAAGGAGACCCCCTCTCTCCAAAACTTTTCTCAGCGGTATTAGAATCAATCTTCAGAGGCCTAAAATGGGAAAATCTCGGTATCAATGTGGACGGTATCTTACTAACGCACCTAAGATTCGCAGATGACATAGTGCTGTTTGCCAAAACATCAGAAGATTTAAGCATAATGATAAGTGATCTGGCAACCGAGAGTGAAAAGGTAGGATTAAAGCTAAACCCGGACAAAACAAGGGTAATGACAAATGGAGAGAAACACCACATAATTCTAAAAAACACTGAAATCGAATATACCGAGGAATACATCTATCTGGGACAGTTAATGACACAAAAAGATCCAGTACGCAAAGAAGTAGAGCGAAGAATAACCAATGGCTGGAAGAGATACTGGAGCTTTAGAGAGATTATGAAAGATAAAAACTTCAACGTAAAAATAAAAAGTAAAATATTCAACACCTGCAAACTACCTGTCCTTATGTACGGTAGTCAAACATGGGCTTTAACACAGGACGTAACAAACAAACTTGCAACCTGCCAGCATGCAATGGAAAGGAGTATGCTAAATGTGAAGAGAGCAGACAAATTGAAAAACTGTGTCATTAGAAACAAGACCAAGGTGACGAACATAATACATAAAATCAAAAGGCTCAAATGGCGATGGGCAGGGCACATGATAAGAGGACAGGACAAATGGAGCAAGATTGTGACGCGATGGTATCCTAGAGAAGGAAAAAGGAAAAGAGGCAGACCACCGAAAAGGTGGGATGACGACATAAGACTAGTGGGAGGAGTGTCGTGGAACAGAGTGGCTCATGAGAGACACGAATGGAAAAGGTTGGAGGAGGCCTTTGCCGACTGGCAAACAGATTTACAGGAACTAAGGAAGAATCAACTATTAGACTAAGTTTTCTATGTTTTTAAGCTTATTATGTTTATAGATAGGTATAAGGTATTCTGAATAAAGGCTATTTTATTTTATTTTATTTAAAATAAGTACTTTGCTAAAAAAATAAAAACCCAAGGTTATGCCTATTAAAAGTGCACCGTACCATTTATCAGTAAATAAACTTTCAAAGAACAATATTTAAAAAAGTTGTGCTACATTTTATGTTGAAGTGACGAAAGCATTCGCATATTTACGTTGTCACGCGAGCATTGACAATCAGTGGGGCGAAATGGTGCTTCTCTAAACCTTTGTAAAAGCGAAAAGTGAAATATTCGCTCGTGGTTTTTTATGGTATTTATATGCAGCAATAATATTATTTTTTTATAAATACAGACTTATCTATCTACATATGAGCTTGAGTCTTCAGAAAAAAAACGACATGGTTGATATTGATGAAATTCAACTCGGATTGTTATACTGATGTAACAAAACTTTATTGATAACTATACATACTGGTCCTTACTTTAACATCATGTTGGATTAAAACGTTGAAAACAACTTTACTAGATCTTTTGGACGTTTTAAGAAAGATGAAGGAAACATAGCTAAGAACCAACGCAAGGAAACTGGCTTTCAAATGAAAAGATCCGCATCGAAATCGGTCCAGTCGTTTGAGAGCTACGATGGCAAAGACAGATACACACACACAAACAGACAGACGTCGGGGGTCAAAAAATTATGTCTGTTGTATGGCTTCCCCCTAAAATATTTTTATACTGTTTTTTAGTATTTGTTGTTATAGCGACAACAGAAATAGATCATCTGTAAAAATTTCAACTGGTGACAGACGGACAGACAGAAAGATAGACGGATAAACGGGCAGCGGAATCTTAGTAATAGAGTCCCGTTTTACCCTTTGGATACGGAACCAAAACAAAATGGTTGAAATAAGCCACCGATAAAAGGCTGAAATAAAAAATACATGATTTTATGAAAAATTTACAAGAATGCATCGTCGCTTTACTAGTATCCACTAAAAATGCCAGTAGCGTTAAATGTCAAACAAATACATGTAAAAGTAATTCTGTACATCAAAATCTACAGAGGTGCCAACAATTTTCGCGTAGATACAATTATTTTAATGTCACAAAGAAATTTCGCTGTGAAGCAGGTTGTGTACTTCAATTACTGTGTTTTGGTTAGAAAGGTGAGGTGGCCGGTGAAGGACAGGCACATGAGACTTAACAATTTCACGTATCTAGGTTGACAACGCATTAGCGATGCTCCTGGAGTTACAAATGTCTAGGCGGCGGTGTCATCAGGTGGACCGTCTGTCTGTTTGTCGGCCTGAAATTGGACATGAAAAATATAAATAATAGCTGTTTTACCCGCGTTCCCGAGGGATATCACATTTTCCCGGGATAAAAAGTATATATCCTATATGTTATTCCAGGATATGCACTATCTATGTGCCAAGTTTCATCCATATCCGATTAGTAGTTTTTGCGTGAAAGAGTAACAAACATACATGCACACAAATCTTTCCTCTTTATAATATTAGTATAGATATTACGAAAATATCTAAGGTTTTCAATTTTATTTACATTGAGTATACTCCTAAACTACATTATGTTCATGTTTAAAATATTACATCACAAAACATAAATGCATTAAATCATATGCCTGTTTTATTCCTTGAAATTATAATTTCCCTCGGGAACGCGGGTGGCGCCGCGGGTCAAAAGTAGGTATTTTTTTAATAAATTAAGGAAAGTAATATTCTGTTACCCGACTAAATTAGAATTCCATGAATATTTAAATAAATACGCAATAACAGTTCTTTGAACTGCGTAGTCCATCTTTTGTCATGTCTAATCCCGGTCTATGTCAGGGTTTCTTTTTGGGCTCAATTTCTTTCACATTATTCTGTTTTCTGCCTGTCGAAAAATGGGAAGAAGGGACTGATGATTTAATTTGTAAATAGCATATCTTATTAAAAAGATATGCATAATACTTCATATTACACAATATTTCAGAAGTATGAAGACCCTTAAATATTATTTAATAAACTTTTACTTACTCATAGTTACGCAATAATGATATAATTCTTATACTTTGCTTCAGAAATACGAACAAAGAAATTATTGTAAAAAAATCTCTTTAATTTAATATTTACTTTCTTTTCTGAAAGTTAAACAATAAAACAAAGGAATATAGCTTTATTACGAAACAAAAACAAAAGTGTCAGACAGTTTTCTACAGCGAAACAATGAATAATAGTACAAAGGAAACGTTTCAAGGCAGTTATCTCTAAAAGCTCGTCAAATACTCTTAAAATATATCTATTGTGATGAGAGTCAAGTAGTTTTTTTTATACCATATTGGACTTTATCACCTTTAACATAAAGTGCATAGTTAGTACATGGTTACATTCAGTTGATGGGGACAGTGGGGGCACTATCGCCGGAAGCTTAATGTTATTACTCCTAGTAAATATTACTTTGCTTTGTATAGCTGAAATAATTCATTTCATTACGATAGAAACCTTGCTTGGATACCTTCAAAGGGCCTTCTTTGCCACTAATTGGATTTGCTTAACTGGGAATGACACACAGTTTAACAGCTTTTTTTTAATGCATCTAAATTAGTTTCCCACAGTTATTTTTGACTCTCTTTATGTGACTTTGTATTTGACATGAAATTTTGGGCCTGAACGATCCGTCGCCTGGAATCCAGCACCTGTACTTGAGTGACAGTTCGTTATAGTCTTGTTTTTTACTACCATAATAATATTCCATAGTGCTTTCATATCTGTTAACTTTTTTATCAATGGTTGTTTTCGCCATTTTATAATAAACACTAATAGAAATGGCTGTCGACAGTGTTGCCATTTATGGTTAATGTTACCACCAGAGAAACAAATAAAAAAGTATATTTTATTTATTTTCACAGAAAAAGATAAATCATAAACTCAAGAACTTGGTTCATAATAATATACGAAGTACGCATCCGGGAAGAATGTGAAAAATTGCGAACATTACCTAAACTCAGCGCTGCACTCAACCGCACTACAAATGGGAATTTTTATTTCTCAGCTCGAGGTCGTACATTAAGGCCTAGAATTGTACTGGTATTTTTATGTTAATACTACGCTAAAAGGTGTCTAAGTACTGCGTCGGAGAAGATACATAAATAAGTAAAAAATAACTTTGTATTTTTAGAGAAGTGGCTAGAAAGGATAGCTAGCACAGATATTGCTAAGATCTCCATATATTGATGTTATTTTTAATTACTCTTATGTATTCATTGCAAATGGAACAATTTAAAAAAAAGAACAAAAATACTTATTTAATGATTTAAATGAAATTTTCTGGAAACACCATTTTGATGCATTATTTCTATTGGAACTTGTCGTGTTCCCTATTTTATTTTTTTATGTTAGTTGGGCTGACAAACAAGCAGACGGTCCACCTGATGGTAAGTGGTCACCGCCGCCTATGGACATTTGCAACACTTGGAGCATCGCCAATGCGTTGTCGACCCTGAGACGTGAAGTTGTTAAGTCTCATGTGCCTGTAATTTCACCGGCCCCCTTTCCTTTCTAACCGAAACACAGTAATACAATTGCACTACTGCTTCACGGCGGAAATGGGTAAGGTGATAGTACTTCCCCGGACGAACTCTGCACTAAGAGCTCTACTACTCTAATAAAAAACAGATAATCAAAAATTTCCATAAAATCAAAACTTATTATAATTATTTCTTTTATAGTTTATTCGTAGAGTAGGCTCAATATTTTCATGCGCATTGATCCCTGAAAATGTCAATCACGTGGAAAAAAGTAAGTGGCATATTAACCCAATTATTTCTTCTAAAACTTTTGGAAAAGCTAAAACTTTCAAAATGCGCAAAGATGACATTATACTTCCAATCTGAGTTCAAAAAGTAAATTTATAAAGTTAAATTGAAAGTGTGAACGCCTCGAGGATAGACACTTAGACAGCGATTGATGAGTAGACCATTTCAGTTTGCACTTCACCACTTTACTTCCACACGTTGGGCTAGTATTTCTCTAGGAGAACGTGATGTACGAGCTCGATATAAAATTGTATCGATATATATCTGTTATTGCTCTTTGCGTATAATTATTGGTTTAAATGCTTTTAAATATTAATTTTATGAATATTGCTTTAGGATTTGTCTTTATTGATTGATCATTACGAGACAATTTTGAATGTAGAGAAATAAATAAATATGTTCAACATTCATACATATACATAGTAACGACTGTCTCCCATTGGAGTAGGTGGAAACTACATTATATTTTCATTTGATATGCTCCTGATATACTTCTTAAAAAGAAAGAAATATAAATCAAACAAATAATCTGTTTTTTTTTTACTCCTATGGTCCTATTGTTTATTGTCAAAAAAATCATCCACTAAATACGTGTAGTATGTAGACTGAAATTTTAGTGAGATACACAGAATTTTGCGCGCAATAATACAAAAACTGACCTTTGGCTCGAGGGTGTTCATGAATAAACTAATGAAAGTAATTAATCAAACTTAATGTTGTTTCGATGCCCGCTCTTAACTGCAGCTGCAAAAAAAGACCGGTAGCTCCCCGGAGATCATCAACTACTTTAAAAATAGATATAAAAAGAAACGACAATAATGCTTCTATAATTGCACAATTCACTTCAAAATTCAATTAAAATAGAACATACACCATACGTCCTACCATAATGAGTTTAAAACAAAACACAAGTACAGCACCGAACAAGAGTGTCAACTTTGCACCATGTCACTCCAGCTTGCTAACTTTCTTTGTTAGACAGGCAGCTGCCTCGTGTTCTTGTGGACACGAAGTTTCTCGACGGATAACAAAAATTTATTGCTAACGGTTGTTCTGAGTAATAAAATTAGGTGTGAACTTGATTAAAACTTTTATCGTCGTATAGTCAAGCTTATACTGGGTCAAGCGTTTCATATACCAGCGAAAAGCAGTATGCAGGATCAGACAAAAATTTTGAAAAGTAAGGGTAAAGTATCGAGCTTAAAAACAGATGCCACATTCCATTTCTACCCACATTCATGCAAAGTTAACACTATAACCCTCTAACGTCTTAACTCACGATTATTCCAATATCTCAACAGAAGCATTGGAATTATGGGAAATTTATATCCAAACCTAATCCAGAAGGTTTGTATATGCAAATCCTTTAGCTTTTGCCAAGCGAGGAGCAATAACAAACAGACGTTTTGCTTGTATTATATAGGGTATTTGTGAATGAATACATTTTAGGTTAATCTACATAGCGTTTCGAAAAAAACTCACCCTTGTTTTCAGCTCTAATTAGCATTTGTGCCATTCTGCTAAATTTGAACCAAGGATGTTATTCTTTTTTCCTGTTTATACGCACCCTAGAGTGTTGAAAATTGAAAAAAAAATTGAAAAATGTTTTTGTTATTATATGATATGTATAATATATTTTTTTAAACGTGTGCTCCGAAAAGAATAAGTATTTTTTTATTTATTTACATACTTATCTTTATGAATTATTTATAGATTTAAAAAAAAAAATTACCCTCTAAATTTAATATACTATGAAAGTAAAGTTTTATAAAAAATACGTATATATGTAAATTAGCTTTTTCTTTCCACTTGGAAAAAGCTAATATATTATATAATTATCTAACTTGAAAGTCTAAGTTAGATAACAAGATAATGTGATTTGTATATTGTTTCTTATTTATTCTTTATTAGTAAGTTTTAGTAACAAACGATATAAGTTTGATTAATATTGTGTTAGTATTGTGAGGCCCGCTATTTGCGGTAAAAGCCGAGGAGGCTCTGCTCCCATCTCTCTCTGTTTCTGGCAGCTCTACTCCATGTTTCGCCCGCTATTCTGGCAATGTATCCGCTCCATCGTTTTTGAGGTCTGCTTTCCCTTCAGATTTTGTTACTAAGGTTTTAATTTAAAAAAATACTTACTACTCCTAAGAATAATAATTATAATTTATTTATTTATCAGACAACAAATATCCGCGTGTTAGTAACACATACTTTATTAAAAAGTGAGTGTTGTTACTTAAAATTAAAATTATTGTTATTCTACTTAATTCAATTCTACCTAGCACTTGCATGAAGTGATTCAGTATTGGAGAATCTAATTTGTCGATCAACATAATAACTCGCAATATCGTTTTTATCGATATCGACAATCCAGTATTGCACTTCACTATTCCAGCAAGGACATTTACGTGGCTGAACCCACATTTCTATTTACACATTGCTATCTACTAACCCGTCGACGCCGTCCGATGAAAAATTCCCCACATGTGCAGCTGTTCTAAAGAAAATACTTTTTCTATCAGAGTGAAATATGACACGTATTCTCTTAACAGTATGGTCGTTAATCATACTTCCCGTTTATTGTTGTTCTTCTTCGATAGTGAAACAAAACTTGCCTCTTATTTATGATGGTAAGATTCCGTGTTAACTGTAAAGTTTTTAAAATAATGTTTTATTATATAATTTATTTAAGAACTTATCTCTGTTGTAACTATAAAAATATATTACATATATAATATGTTAGTAATTACAGTATATCGGTCAGAGCATAGCATAAGGGGCGGGTGCTTAATTATTATGATTTTATCGACGATCATATACTTAAGTAAGTATCATAATTATTTATGAGGATAAAACGAAATGACCGTTCGTTATTTTTTAGAGTACCTTCATATTTGGGCACATGGATCTTGGGTAAATATCATGCCATTTTATATGGCTATAAGATGAAATTGATAACATCGTTAGTGATAATTGGCGAAAACGCCAGTGCCCTCATCGAAGTGTGTCAACAATAACCGCCTTTCAGTCGGAGTAATGGCTTACGCATTATACGAAATGGACTCCACATAATTTGATAGCGATCTCAAGCGCCTCAGAAATACAGGATTATTATGATGAGAGAAAATATCCGTAGGACCTCTTCGTTATATTTTATTCCCGCTATTTTGGCAACATACGTAGAGGAATTTAATTTATTTTGAAAACAGCTTTTACAACGCAAAAAAGCGTTTAACGAATAAATAGCTGAATAACATTTTCTACTAACTTATTCATATATTAACAGCTAAAGTATAAATTATTCAAATATATTGACACAAACTCCCACAAATTCCAAATTCACCGCTATCAAACACTAAAGGCCTTTGAACGCAATGTATATGCGGTACGTACAGTCTGAATAACAAAGCAGCTCTAATTTGAGCTTCTAGAACCAATTAGTCTTTAATAAATGGGCTAGCGTTCGGCCTGGCTAGGAATTAGATATGGCCACGCAACGACCCAGCTGAGATGCATACCTGTAGTGTCTAGCTTCAGAATCTTAAGTGTTTTAACAAAGAAGACGGCTAATTGTGTTATATCTGCGCGAATAACATTTTCCAGAAAGCTTATTACTCAACAATGTAATATTTTCTTTGATGTATCTAATCTAATTATTAAAAGTTTTTTTTTTTGCAAGCGATAGGAATTTAAGAAATAATTAAATGTTTGCAGACTTTTTATCGCGCCACCAATATCTATGAACTGTAGCAATACGTGCGAAAGGTATAATTTTTTCATAAATACAATAACAGTATATGGCGGCGGAATCTTTTATTGGTGCCAGTTATTTCGTTCAAATTAAAACCACCGTGTTAAAACTGTTAACAGTGCATAATTGCAATTAAAGTAATTGGTTTACAAACACATTCGAATAATATCTGAGTAGCAATAATTCTATTATGTAATTACCAACGTAAAAATATTGCAATGAACGATAACGAATAAAATTTAAAAAATATCTTTGGTATATATTACCGCGATCAAAACAACTCGTTAGAATCGTCAAGGTTAGCCAAAATGATATTCGAAGCGCAAATTTACCTGTAAGCTGCTACTTACACCACTCTATACGAAGATTTCGCGCCACAAAAACAAATAAAAAAAATAAAAATTGTTGTCAAACACGCTTAGCGTGGTGCGACGACGTGACGATGACGTTTCAATACTTGTGCTTCCATTATGCCAAGTTATTGTTGGAAATATTACAGGTACCTCGGGTAGCGTTCTAACATTGCATGTGACGTACAATTTCAGCTTTCAACCTCGAGATTTCCACTCTAAATGCTGTAGATTTCTCTTTAAGATCCGTACTTCACTCAATTTATTGTGTAGTGTCAACGTAGTCTTTTGTTGGAATAAATAGCTGCATTTTGTATGCATATCCACGCTATTGCGGCGAGGATTGCGGTTTAAAAGTGATTTGATCGAGCTATTCGTTCTATTCACGACATTTTGCAATTTGTCACCTTGAAGTGCACAAGTACTCGTATATTCAAATAAACCTCCAACTCCGATCGCGTTGGTTTCGTGAATCTATTTTAAATGACAGGCAATGAAATGTACACGATGTTTTTAAAATACTAGCTTAGTAGGTTTACATTTGAATGTAACATACATTTTATAGATTAAATATATGATCCTAGAAGTGAAAAATTCTCGCGACACCGTTACCGACACCTCTATAAGGATCTACATAGATGCATATGTATATTTGTCCCGTTTACACGAAAGTTGAGTTTGGGTTGAAATACATTGATAATATAACTATATATAGTATAAATATATATTGCGTATATACGACACGTACACCCATACTGTCGGCACTCCCGGAGTGTCACTTTTTTTTTTGTTTACCACATGGGCTGACAAACAAGCAGACGGTCCACCTGATGGTAAGTGGTAACCGCCGCCTATAGACATTTGCAACATTAGGAACATCCCCAATGCGTTGTCGACCCTAAGAATAAAGTAACTTCACAAAAAAATTAATACCAACTAAATGTATTTTGAGACAAGAATACAGTATAGTTACAGTAGTTTACGTATAACGTTATGATAAGCTAGATACATAGTTTAGATTTCCAGAAACAACTACATATGCATGCCGTTGATGAATATGGTGCCAGTCAACTGAATAGTGAACTAAAATCACAGTGCATAAGATTGGAATGGCGTTGACGCAATAGGGCCTATAGCGACAGGTAAATTGTTGCCGAATAAGCATTTCTGGTTTTAGGAAACAATATTATCTTCTGTATATAAATAGGCAAACACAAAATGGTTATGGTTTATCTTCTCTTCTGTTTGTGACTCGTTTTGTTTGTTATATGTTATCTAAAAAAAAAATGAAACAGTTCGTTTATTTTTAATCGCAATTTTTTTTGTGGAATTTCGGCCAGCGGGCGAACTCTTGTTATTTTATAAAAAAATATGATGATATACATTATAACACATAAATGTCTTATAATACAATACTCTTATAGCTCTAGCTCTTATTATATAATAAGTGAGAGCACTTTATACAGTACATTTTCGGCTGAATTTCGACCAGTGGGCGAACACTTGTTATTTTATAAAAATATGATAACGTACTTATTATAATACGTAAAAGTCTTATTTTATAATACTCTTATAGCTCTAGCTCTTATTATATAATAAGAGACCATTTTATATCATACATTTAGGCTTAATTTCGACCAGTGGGCGAATACTTGTAATAATATAAATATACATATTCAAGACACTTATTATAATACTTAAAAGTCTTGTTATATAATTCTCTTAATGCTCTAGCTCTTATAAATTCTTCTTATAACACTTAAAAGTCATAATAAAAAAATATATGATATATTTTTTATGAAACTACATTTTATACCAGCAGAACATCAAGAAGAATCATAATATTAACCTACTGAACACATTACTGAAACAATAATTAATCCGCTCCTAAATAAACAGTATAAAGTGTGTGTCGAGTATTACATTTTTACGATTTCATTAAAACGAAAATATCTTCAGTTGAACGTAATGGGGTAATGTTCCGAGATTTTAATTATATCACGAGCGCTAATAAACATACACATAAAATACGAAATTAATTTTGTTTTTACATCTGCATGTTTTTATCCTGTAGTATATAATTTATAATCCGACTTTTTGTGGGAAAAATTATAAAAAATTAAGTCAAGGATTTTTCTTTTACTGTCGTGTGATTTATTTACAGCAGATAAAAACTGCTTTTTTGTCTAATAGAAACTCGATTGTACTATATTATTTGCCAAATTATAATTCTCGCGGTTCTTCGCATAAATGGAATGAAAGAGATCAATAATTTGACGACTGGTGTGATTTGTTTGAAAGTTTTTCCCTTAAAATAATATATATAGATAAATATATTATCACCCATATTAAGAAGTAGTCTGAGATCTTGAAACTAAACATATGATGTGGTACTTAGGTAAAAGAAAAATGATTTTATTCAAATTTTCGGTTTTATAAAATAGGTATACTATACATATATAATAAAAAATAAATAATCAATAAATAAAATAGAATAATAATAATATAATTAATAAATAAAATAGGTATAATATACATATATAATAAAAAATAAATAATTAATAAATAATTTTACGTTTTATAAAATAGGTATACTATACATATATAATAAAAAATAAAATAATATTTTACGTTTAGCTTTATTTTACCTATCAAAGGTAACCCTCGTTAGGTTTTTTAATCTCTAAGGAATTACCAGCATTGTGGATACTCTATCTTGTTTTTGACATTTTATTTTAATAACTTTTTATTATATTTTCGACTTTGAAAGGCCGCGATTATAACATCAGCTAAAAAGACAACAAGCTTTGATAGTCGGGAATACTGCAGCTTTCTATCAATGAATGACTTATTGAAATTTGATGGGATGTTTGAGTGTTTATAATATTATTATGGATTGTCGATCAGAAGGTAAACAACATTAGAAAAATAACATTAAGTATAGAATCACGCTAACTAAATAATAAGGCATTGTCAAATGAAATTGAGTAAACTATCAAAGGAAAAAAAAGTTTGAAATGAAATGAAATATTTATTCAAATAGGCCTTCACAGGCACTTATGAATGGTCAGACTCTAACCTTTTGTGCCCCAAAAACAAAAAAAAAGAATAACGCACACAAAATATACATTTAAAGAAAATAATAAGCATAATTTGATTTATTGTCCGAGTGGTGAGTTATGATGATGTCTTGAAGGTTTCAAACAAATCCTTTAGAATAAATAAAATACTCTCGATTTTCTAAGCAACTTTAATCTATGAACCTGAAGGAATACCAGTAAAAAAAGTTTTTTGAGTAGGCCGGCAAACAGACAGAATGTCCCCCTTATAGTAGTGGTCATTGCTGCCAAAAGACATTTTAAAAACCAGGGCCATCGTCAATGCGTTGTCGACCCTGAGATTTAAAGTTGTGAAGTCTCATGTACCTGTAATACACCAGCCCCCTTTCCTTTCAAGCCGAACACTACTAACGGGAAAGCGAGCTCCATCTTTGGCCTCATCTTCACTTACCATCAGGTGAGATTGAGGTAAATCGCAATACCGTCATGAATAAAAAACACAAATGTATCCTTCTACAGAAATATGCCTGGGAAGGAATACCACCTTCCCAGGTTGAGCTTTACTGTTGTAGCATTTATGATTTTTTAACCATGATTCCGAAAATGTATACTGTTTTTCCGCAACGAAACAATCTCTCCATCTCACATAACTAGATGTCATAATATAAAGCTATATCCACATCATCGAACCCCACCGCTACCCGCTACCGTATAATGAGAGCGCCGTTTTTAGCCTCAACGCGCGATTCCCTAAAAAAAGTTTCCTATTCCGTCGGGAATTCTCGGCGGGAAGCGAGTGTTGTTTTCGCTGGATAATTGGCGGGTCGTAGCGAGCGCTCGAGAGTTCCCAAAGTCGCTTGACACAGATCTCGTGGCAATTCGCTGAAAATCTACCTGTGTGTACTCAGCTTTATATATATAGCTAGGTAGCTACAAGTCGGCCATACTCGTATGTATACTTTGTCAATATACGATTTACCTGAGTGGTTGACCAATCGATTGGTTGATCAGGTTGGATGTAACGCCATAACTGTTGTTACAGAAGACACGGAAAGGAAAACGCATTTAACACAAATAAAGGAAATTTCGGTAAAAGTAAAATAAAACAATCATAGAAACAGATAATAGCATATGTTATTTATTATGACTTATCCATCGATTTGTATTCCCTGTGGATAGACTCATCATTATTTTTTCATATACAAAAATTTACTGCACATGCAATCCAAACATTAACTTGACGAATTTCGTAGAATAGAATTCGATTTGTTTAAAGGTACCCAATTACCTTTTAGATTGTCAAATATTTATACCACCGAACAACTATCGAGTTATCTCCCTGGTTTGATTTTTAGGGCCTTTATTTTTAAATAACATTAAGTAACGAGAGATAGTCTTCCTACCAAACCGGTCATTCCTTTGAAATCGGGCGCCCACCTCGGCTGGCTTCACAAGGATTCAAAAGATTACCTTATCTTGCCCAATCGTCTTCTTCTTTTATTTATCTTTTATCTAGTTAATAGTAACATGCTAATCTCCGAAACTTCTAGACGAATTTCGATGGGGTTTTTCCAGAGAACGTACCATGGGTAACATATTATTTAATCTAAATCGGCTCTTGAAAAAATGATACCAAAATTTAAAGTTATCACGCCTACGAAGTTGTGGGCACAGCTGGCTATCTATAAAGTCAGAAGATATAAGTAGTCTGTACGGATAAAGGTCGTCATGTATTGCGGGCCAATTTCAAAGGATTTGCTGGATTTCAAAAGGCCAATATAAAAGTACCGTTACAACGAATCTGGGAGCAGAATGAGGCAGAAATAACAAAGGATTTGGGTACCCTTCATGCCATGAAGAATGTCTTGATAACTCAAAAGAGTTTGATTCCAAGCCAGTTTGCGCGACACTGAATGCCAAGTCGCAGGTCGCGGGTTCAATTCCCACCCAAGACAAACATTTGGGTGCATGAACTAGTTCTGTGTCTGGGTGTAAAATATATAAGTATGTTTTAGAAAAAGATAAAGTAGTATATTTAGTATATCATTTACGGTTACCAAGGTGTACGAGCTCTGCTTAGTTTAAATGAATATCCCAGGATATTTATTTATTTATTGTTAATTCCATGATTAGGATTTTTGTGTGCGTCATGATTTTTGTAGTCAGTGTAAATAATAAAAAAAAATACTTTTCATTGTTTCAGATATCGTAAATTCTAGATATGAGCTACAATTTTCTTGAATGTAAGTATGAATATTTTTTTTTATTATATGTTTTTATAGTTTTTTTCGTAAATGTTTAATACAGCCTGATCCTTATAGTGAACAGAACCCACGATTTTTTATTAATATCGTCCTTTCCAAGGCAAAAGTAATTTTCTTAAATATAACAGAACAAAAAACGTTAAGCACTCTGTCCCGGCGAGTTTGCTTAACAACTCCGTAAAGCTTGTGACAAGTTTGCAGTTACTTTGTTTTGCGATCAATAAAAGAGTAACTGTTACATATAACGCCTTAAATTCTTGTATATATTCATCTAAAAAAGAAATAACAGTAATTTGTTACAATAACTTTAATCCTGATAACAGAAAACCGTAAGAAAATGTTTCATAGTTCATTTTCAAATTATAAATATTACTTCATTAAGATGTCAATAAAATCTATGACAATTTAGAGTAAATAAGTAAAAGGCTGTTTAATGACATGAGTTTTGCCATAAGTACCCATAATATGTATACTCTTTATTCGGATATATAATGATATTCTATTTGTCAAAATGTACATTTAAAAAAAGAAACAAAAAGATATACGCGCACATACAAGTAAAAAGGTTTTATTCTGTTTTTAATATAGGAATATCTAGTAATATTTTTTTAAATATGGGCTTATATCTATATATTCCACATATTCTGGACTAATTATATGTTCTTAATACGATTTCCTTGTACTGAGGGTCCTTCAATTCGTAGCACAATAAATTTGACCATAACAAGGGGCAACGATTTTCTAGTTCAAAATATCAATCATGTAAAACTTAATAAATGTAAGTTAATTTGATGTCAATAAAAAAGCCTGTTTAAGGACGTGTACTTTGCCTCGAGTATAGAAAATGATATGTATACTTTTTTATCTATTCGAATAAAAAACAATATTCTATCTGTCAAAATGTACATTAAAAAAAAGAAACAAAAAGATATACATACAAGTAAAAAGGTTTTATTCTATTTTTAATATTGGAATGTCTGGTAATTATTTTTGAAATGTGGGCTATACCCATACTATTTCTATACATATTATATGAGTTTAATACGTTTTCCTTGTACTGAGGGTCGTTCAATTCGTAGTACAATAAATTAGACCACCACAAGGGGTAACAATTATTGCCTGTTAGTAAAAACATATAAGCTATTTAAGTATTGAAATTATTTATTATTTCTATCTATTTATTAATAACTAAGTTACTAAATGATCACAACCTTTTATAAAAAAGTAAATTGATATATACAAAATGTAGATATGAACAACAAAAGAAAAAATTTTCAAGGTTAAAGTAGTAAGTTTTTTTTTTTAAAATATCCTGGGACATTTTTTACACACGGCCATCTGATCCCAAACTAAGTAGAGCTTGTACTATGGAAACCATATTACTGATATACTACATATACAACTCTTTTTAAATATATACGTATATAGATATTTACATTCAGACATCCAGACGGATCAAAAAGACATGCTCACACAAATATTTGTCCCGGGTGGGAATCAAACCCACACCCTGCGGCGTGGCAGTCAGGGTCTCTAACTACCAAGCCAACTGACCAGTCAAACAATTTTAATCTATCTTTTATATAAGAACGCTGTACACATCTGTCACTGGTGTACATATCAGTATGCAAAATTTAAATTTTATTTTTATTTTAGAAGTGTTTAATATGTTACACTGTTGATGTGTCTTATGCAATAAATAAATAAATAAGAGTTTTGGATTTATAAATATACTATTTCTGTGAATTTGAATAAGTACTTAATCCATTTCCCTTGTACAGAGGGTGGTAAGAACAATAAATTAGACGAAAACAAGGGTTTTATTTTGTCCATCCTTGGAGCCCGCCCAGTGTGTAACTGAAATTAACTGAAGGCAGTTAGGGTTGCCGCTTTATTTAAATTTTAATGTGAGCTTTATTCCTTTCTTTTGAAAATGATAAAGTCATTTCTGATAGTTTTACAGATTAAACAATTCATTTTGAAAAATTCGACTTTCGACTTTTCTTTATTTGTTGGTTAGAAAGGTAAGGTAAATTTAATACCTAATCAATATAATTATACCATTGACATAAAAATCTAAAAAATATTGCATTTCAAATAAACATGAGAATAACTGCCGCAAATGAAATAAATGAATATTCTGAGTCATTCATTTTACTTACGGCTATCTGAACCCAAACTAAGCAAATCTCGG
Source organism: Habrosyne pyritoides (assembly GCA_907165245.1). NCBI lineage: Eukaryota > Metazoa > Arthropoda > Insecta > Lepidoptera > Drepanidae > Habrosyne > Habrosyne pyritoides. Next base: position 4,330,930 of record OU015592.1, read on the forward strand.
ATTTTGGAAACCAGATAAATGATAGATATTACAGACACTACTTTGAATTTATCATATTATGTAGATATTAACACCCAGACACAGAATAAACATATATGTTCATGCACACCAATTATTCCCCCAGTGGGAATCGAACCACGACATGTGTAGTTTGGCAGTCAGGGTATTAAGCCACTATGCCCATAGTCCCGTCAAATAACTCAAGTTGAATAACTTTTCCCTAGTTCTCAGGGGAGTAGATACTACATTTTTATAGAAGTCTACTTTCCATATTTCACTGTGTTTCACTATCTAAGGGTAAGATTTACGTTGCTCTATTTCTTCTGAGCCTTATCTCTCTTTTGAAGGATAAAAATGGACTTTCTGCTTTACTACAGAGATAATTCTTGCTTTAAAATATTATGGGCTTATATAAAGTACATTTGACAGGCCAGTTGGCTTGGTGGTTAGTGACCTCACTGCCAAGTCGCTGGTCGCGGGTTCGATTCCCACCCAGGACAAACTTTTGTGTGCATGAACATATGTGTTTGTCCTGTGTCTGGGTGTAAATATCTAAATAAGTATGAATTTACAAAAAAAAGTAGTATATCTAATATATCAGTTATCTGGTTTCCATAGTACAAGCTCTGCTTAGTTTGGGACCAGATGGCCGTGTGTAAAGAATGTCCCGGGATATTTATTTATTAAATTTGTGCTTATGAGTTTAAAAATTATTATTAGTCTATGATTCACGAGGGAACTTTTATAATCATTAAAAATTAAACTTAATATTTATTTACATGAGAGCTCAATTTACAATGAACATTATATTGTAATTTAACATTAAACAAAATTAATTAAAAATTTTCGTCGATTTTCAGCGACACATAATTGGAAAACTTTACAATAATACCGAAAGGCCGGTGTGTTATAATAAGTTAATTAAAACGGAACAACTAAATGTTGTATAGTATATAATATAATGAACTTTTAATAATCCTCGGTTACAGAATAAATCAACTGTTCTCTGGACCTGGAAACCGAACTTAGAATCTACATAAAGCTGTTTTTAAATATAACTTTGATTGTTAAGTCTCTTAAAGTACATCTGTACCTCGGGGACATCATATTTACCATAGGAAGCAGAGGAACTTTGTTCTGCAGTCTCCGAAAGTTCTAACAGGTGTACTTATTTAGATTCGAGCAGACAACTTTTGAGAAATAGAATTCTTGTGAGGAACGAGGAAAACTATCACGGGTCGTTTTCCACTAGACTTCATAACTTTAACTTTTATTTTATTTTACTTTTTATTTTATTATTTGTCTTAGTTATATAAAGCTCATAGAAAGTAAATTTGGCAGCATTTTTTTTAATATTGACACTGTATTCCTGTCAATATTAATTTAAAATAAGGTTCATTCCTGCACTGATACCCTGATTTATTAAACGCTAATTAATTCTTTCAGTCATAGTCAGTGCCGGATTAAGCAAGAACGGGGCCCGTAGCAAATTCAGTCGGAAAGCCTTTGGTCCGCAATGGGTTCTTAAGTATTAAGTGATAAAAAAAACAATCGGTGGAGGGCGGCCTTAGACACGCGGGTACAAACAAGTACTTCAAGTACAACAAGTATTTCACTCATCTTGACGGTACGAAAAACAATTGAAAATCACACATTTTCCTAATTTGAATTTGGAATTATATTCTTTAAAATTTAAACTCAACTAATACCAAAACCAGCCAGATACAAATAATAATAAATAATTATAAATTTATTCTCTTTCTCCTTACAAACTAGTATAACCTACTTAAAACTTAGACAACAGAGATTATTTGAGCCTTTTATAGTTTGTAGCAGAAACTGGTATCCAAACTAAGCCGAAGCCTGTGTTATGGATAATCAGCCTTTTCCACCACGGACTAATTATAAGTTTTACATATTAGGGATGTTGAGAAAGATATTAAATCTAAGTGCAAAATTAAATTAAATGGTGTTCAGTGTTGAGATGGGTGTGAGTGTGTGTGTGTGTGTGTGAGAGAGTGTGTGTTTGTGTGTTTATGTGACTGATTACCCTACGGATAAGAAAAAACAGATGCCCTGGGATCGAGAGCTTGATGACTGTTGAGTAATGAAGATGCACTATCAGGTGAGTGAGAGAAGTGAGTGTAATTCGTGAAATTTTTGTAAAAGTGTGCGAGGGTGTGTATAATTTGCGTGAATGTGCTGTCTGTGTGTAAATGTATCTGATAGCCCTACGGTCATGTGAATGAATGCCTTGGGATCGAGAGCCACACAAATAGTATAGCCAAAGAGATTTTATTACAAGTTCATACATACTATAACGTGAAACGACTTTTTCCCCAACCTAATATTATATGCGACGAATATAAAGTATTTCATGAAATTGCTTAAAACGTAGTATCTATATCAGTTTTCTGGTCGACACACGTCAGAAGAAAGTCCCAGGAAGTTCCAGGATTTTTTTAAGAAAAGCTATCAATGGTTTTTATTTATTACTGTTGTTTAGAGATCATTCTTTATTAAATTTTTAGTTGTACAGGTAGACCAATATTACATCTCTATAACGCTTTTGTGTAAACACTATAAATGTGGATTATAACACAAATCGAGTAAACTTTATGATTCACAAATGTTATCGTCAGATGAAGCCATAAAAGTGTTTTCGTCCGTCGACCCAGTTTCTAATTTGTATTATTTTTGATTTCAGATGTAGAGAGCTTGTACATTTCTTAGCACTTTTATAGTAATTTTCAGCAAATTGTCTTGGCCCACCCACTATGGTAAGTGATGAAGTGGCTTAAGCTGGTAAGCACAGAAAGGCTGGAAGGGAATTGTGAGACAAATTCAGCTCTCAGAGTACCGGAAGGTGGATAACGACATATCTTCAACATGAGGATGAAAGCCAGACAGTGGCGTATTAAAATACTCTACCACCTATGTTTTCTTTACAAGAAGCTCAAGGTCATGGGCTTCAAACAAATTATTCTTTTTTTTATACCACTTGGGCCGACAAACACGCAGACGGTTCACCTGATGGTAAATGGTCACCGCCGCCTATGAACATTTGCAACACTAGGGGCATCGCCAATGCGTTGTCGACCCTGAGACGTGAAGTTGTCAAGTCTCATGTGCCTGTAATTTCATCGGCCATCTTACCTTTCGAACCGAAACACAGTAATACAAGTGCACTACTGCTTCACGGCAGAAATGGGTAAGGTGGTAGTATTTCCCAAGACGAACTCTGCACTAAGGGCTCTACTACTCTAGTCACGGCATTTGACGTTACTACCAACAGAGCCTAACTACTATTACCACCTTAACAAAATATTAGTATACAAATCAAACCACATGATGAACTTGAAAATCAGTTGCCTTCTATGAAATGAAATGAAATATTTATTCAAATAGGCCTTCACAGAGACTTATGGATGGTCAGACTCTAACAAACTATGCTTTGTAAAGGTTGGCAACATATTGGCAATAGCTCTGATATTGCAAATTTCTAAATTGGCTACGGTCAAGTGGACCGACGGGCAGTTTGACAGCCTTTTTACTTAAAAAATCAATTTTCATTCATCAACATATGAAATTGGTGGTTTCGTACACTAGAGGCGTTATATTATTTATACTAATATTATAAAGCAGAAGAGTTTGTTTGTTTGTTTGACGCAGTGTTGGATAGTGCATTTATCGAGGAAGGCAATATTATATTTTCAAAACAAATTAGGGATCCTTACTAAAATCCAATAATAATATTAAAAAGAGGAAAGAGTTGTATGCAAATATGTTTGTTACTCTTTCACGTAAAAACTACTAAACGGATATGTATGAAACTTCGCACATAGATAGAACATATCCTGGAATAATATACAGACGACTTTTTATGTGATATGCCTCGGGAACGCAGGTAAAACCGCGGGGGACAGCTAGTTATTAAATAAACATAAATCTGGTAAATAAAGTTGTTCAATGTAAAGCTCTCCTCAGATATTCACTACTACCGTGTGAGTATGCGGTAAAGCGGTTCATACCTCAGCGGGTATCGCTACCAGAATGATTTAATGTTTCTCAAATCTTGCGAAAAGATCCGCTCACTTGGGTGATTTGTCTGTCCAAACCGAGGAACTTTTTCAACACCAAATATCAAAATTCACACCATTTATTCAGCTTAGGCGGCACGGTCAAAATCGCTGCAGCTACCACTAGTGGTCCTGAATATCGCTTATATCTGTGCCCGAAACAAAACATCTATCGTAGGCGTATCGTCATCGTATCGAGTGGGGCAAAAAACAAAGCAAAGGGAAATCTTACATCGCACAACGTCACGGTATTCGCGGGTTTCAACTTTACATAAAAAATCGCTTTTTGGCGGACTCGATACGATGACGCTTCGCTTGCGATATTCGTGCTTAGGCCTCTGAAAAGGCTAAGGTTTAAACAGCGAGTATCGTCATAGAATCACTTGTAATATGAGCCTTATTTGAAAAACATTAAAATTCCCTTAAAATCTATTGATCCGATGGTTAATTATATTATATGATTTACAAATGGGCCATATCATGAAGCAACAAGGTTGATTATCCTATATCATTCATAGCTGTCAAAACTTCAATAAAAGACAAATCAAAGCGTTTACAAGATAAAATTTAATTGCTATTCATTCGAATGAATTCCTAAATTTAATTCGAGAATGTTGAATTTTAAAGGTTCATTATCAAGGAGTCGCTGTAACGTTCAGTAATAGAATTAGCTTCGTTCAGTTTCAGCAAAACTTGTAAATCGTAATGAAGTGTTCGGAGTTACTTCAAGCATTGAACTGAAACCTAAGTGTATAACTTTAAACGGTGTACTTTGAAGTTTCTTCTTTCCATTTTTAAGGTTCCGTACCTAAAGGGTAAACGGGACCATATTACTAAGACTCCGCTGTCCGTCTGTCCGTCTGTCACCAAGCTGTATCTCATGAACCGTGATTGTTGAGTTGAAATTTTCACAAATGATACATTTCTGTTGCCGTTATAACAACAAATAATAAAAAAAACGAAAAAAAAAAAAATATGGGCCCTCACAAACAACAAACGTGATCTTTTTCTTCATAAAGCTGTCCCCCGCGGTTTTACCCGCGTTCCCGTGGGATGTCACATGTATTATACATAAAAACCTTTCTCTTCAATCACTCTATGTATTAAAAAACACCGCATCAACATCCGTTGCGTAGTTTTAAAGATTTAAGCATACACACATAGCACACAAAGCACACATATAGGGACAGAGAAAGCGACTTTGTTTTATACTATGTAGTGATATTTACCTACAAATTGTACAGAAGCCTTAGTGGGCGAGTACGACTAGCACTTTTCCAGTTTTTACATCACACTAACTTTCTATGGACTCGACTCTTGAATAACTGTTAGCGCCATTGTTTTAACATGAGTACCTTGACAAGTTTTTAATGGTGCATTACTTTGAGAACTAATACTTATGTTAACTATTTTTGATACTTGTAAATAGAAATACCATTTTTGAAAGCAATTTTAATGGCTTATATTTTGTATTATGACCTTTTTACATCTAGTATTAGTAATTTATAAAATCCCTTAATAAATAAATAAATACCTCAGGACATTCTTCACACATGGTTACCTGATCCCAAATTTAGCAGAGTGTACTGCTTCTACTATGGCTACCAGGTAACTGATATACTACATATATACTACTTTTTGAATACATACGTATATAGATATTTCTACCCAGCCAGACAGAACAAACAGACACATTCATCCACATAAATGTTTGTCCTGTATGGGAATCGAACCCACGACCTGCGACTTGGCAGTCAAGGTCTCTAACTACCAAGGCAACTGACCTGACTAAATACCAATAAATCTTGAACTTATATTTAGGGTCATGACAAATCTATATATATAAAAACGAATGCTTGTCTGTATATCCTTTATAGAATCGTAAACTATGCAACGGATTTTAAAGCAGTTTTTAGCAATAGATAGAGTAATTCAAAAGCAAGCTTTATTAAATAAATAAATAAATATCCCGGGACATTCTTTACACACGGTCATCTGGTCCCAATCTAAGCAGAGCTTGTACTTTGGAAACCGGATAACTGATATACTACTTTTTGTTTTTCTAGCTACATACTTATATATACTTACACCCAGACACAGAACAAATGGAAAACACAAGACATGTTCATGCACACAAATGTTTGTCCTGGGTGGGAACCAAACCCGCGACCTTCAGCTTGGCAGTCAGAAGCGCTAACCACCAAGCCAACTGGCCTGTCATTATAATATTATAGCCAGGATTGACAATTGATGAAAACAAAGCCGCAGGGCGCAGCGAGTTAAATATAAAACGTAACGTAGCGCATGTAAAATATATCAAAGATAGATTTTCTACTTAAAAGAGTGGAAAATTGCTCTCTACATTAACCAAGCGAGCTAATTGCTCGCAATTTATTCTAAAGCAGAGCATTATTCGCTGTCATGGGACTTACCAACTTGAACCATCCACCAAGTGGTCATCAAACGTTCATTTCACAGGTTATTACGAGGCATCCTTTCCGTTCTCCACCGCTGCTCCGACAGTGACACATAGTGTAATTTATAAACCTACTTTTATTTTAACGTTTTTGAAAACGATGTTATTTCTATACTGTTAAGGTTGACTTTCGTTTGATTTATCTTGCTTGAAGTTGTTAATGCTGGTCTATTGTCTCCTTTAATATTAAACTAGCATTAGATCGTTGGTCTCAAGTGAGTACTCATCGCCGTGATTTATATTTGATATGTGTTGCGAATTACTTCACTATTCTGGTAACTTGGACTTGTTCATTGATGTAGATGTATATTATGTTGACTTTAACTTTTAGTGGTTACTTTTTGAGTAGAAGTGATCTTAGTTCAAAGCTCGTCCGGGGAAGTACTACTGCTTTTCCCATTTCCGCCGTGAAGCAGTAGTGCACTTATATTATTGTGTTTCGGTCAGAAAGGTAAGGGGGCCGGTGAAATGACCGGCATATGAGACTTATCAACTTCACGTCTCAGGGTCGACAATGCATTGGCGATGCCCTTAGTGTTCCAAATGTCCATAGGCGGCGGTGACCACTCACTCTCAGGCGGACTCACGGCTTGTTAGTCGGCCCAATTGGAAAAAAAAGAACTTTCTTTACAAAATGCTATTTTAGAAAAAGAGGGCAAGAATGTCTGCCGATAAAGAATGCATTTCAGTGTTTATAAAACTGTGTTTATATAACAAATATGAAAGCATGAAGGTCAAGTTCAAATCGATTATTCTTCGTACCTAATCTATTTTTATTATTCACAATGATCACACGTACAGTTTCAAAAATAGAGTATGTTATAAAACAATGATAAATTATCTCAACCGATATATTCTAATTGTACCAAATCGCTACTAACTACTAAGGCTTCTGCATACTCTACTACAAATTGAATCCAATTAGAACTGCGCTGTGTCGGTGTGCTGTGTGCGGTGTAGGTTTATATGCAAATCTGTGGATCTTGAAGATCAGGTCGTATTCGCTCGGTTTTGAATCAGTGCATGCACTTTTAGTATGAAGCGTTTAATTAATTTTAGATTAATTTCACATATTATGCAAGGTGTATGCAGACCTTTCGGAGACTTTTCGTAGTACTTTCGTAGACTTCTCGTAGACCTCTCGTAGATAACTCGTAGCAACACTCGTAGCACCTTACTTAAGTCGTTAAGTATGTGATGTAATTTTATTTGATTTATTACCTTCCCTTTCATTAATAAGGCCTAAAATGAAATAATGGCTTTTAATGACTTTATACTGCTCGTAATTTATTTTGACCTATCAGTGCACTTTCATGATGTTATTTATTAGAAAGTACAATATAAAAAGCATAAATATCGCTATACCTGTAAATCGATTTACTAAAGTGAAAAAACCACACGGGGCCATGTATATGTTATAATATATCGGATTATTCAAGGATAATAACCGAATTATTTATATAATATATTACCAATTCTTTATTTTAAAATTGCTAAAAATATAAAGTATGGTTGTATAATAAAAAAAAACATTTCTATGATTTCTAAAAGCTCTAAAATTTCTATAACTTTCCACCATTAATTTATATGAAATAAACACTATGTAACCTGAGATGAAGACTTGAAATCCCAACTTCAAATAGTTTTATACTCCTTGAACTAATAACTTGAACATCGATTGGCATTCCGAACTAACGATTCGATAAGAACTGAAAACTGAAACTACTAACTTTTCTCTGTGGTTTCACCCAAGTTCCCGAGGGATGTTACATTTTCCCGGAATAAAAGTATACTAAGTATCAGTTTCCTTTTTTTTTTTGCACGTGAGCCGACATTTGCAACACCAGACCATCGCCAATGCGTTGTCGACCCTGAGACATGAAGTTTTTAAGTCTCATGTGCCTGTAATTTCGTCGGCTCCATTACCTTTCTAACCGAAACATAGTAATACAAGTGCACTACTGCTTCACGGCAGAATTGGGTAAGGTGGTAGTACTTCCCCGAACGAACTCTGCACTAAGAGCTCTATTACTCAAAAAAATCCAGGTTTTACGCTATCAAGAGAAACAAACATCCAAACATCCATAATCACAAACTTTCGCATTTATAATATTGGTAGGGTGGATAGGATATTGGGAGTTGGTGACATATGTGGTAGACATATATAACCAACTCCCAAAAGGAATATACAGGCAGAGCGTACTAGATAGAATATATTAAGCTTACTGTACGTAAGTCACACGTCACGTCAGGCTTTTTCGTATGAGTGACACATTTGCATGCCACACGCCGAGTGTAGTGCGTCACCGAACCCAATACTGGGGTGTGATTCTGTAAGGTTAGAGATACTGGTTTGCGGACTTCTGTGCTCTGTCTCTTTCGCTAACTAAGTAATCACGTGAAAGGTCCGCTCTCAAAGGCTTCGTAGCGAACAAAGTTATTGTTATAAAATGCAGGGGCTGGTTTTTTCGTATGACATTTGCATGCCACACATCGAGTGTAGTGCGTCATCGAACTCAATTCTGATGTAAATTTAAGGCAAATACCATCGATGCCTTGAGCGGTCCGAAAGCATGGGTACACTTTTAAATGTAAAACTCATTCTTTTTGCAACTACAAAAAGGCGAAGGTTCTTTTGTATAGTGACCATTATCATCAGAATCGCGTTTCAGCCTAGTGGTATTTAAATGTGATGCAAATGCACATCGGTCGTTGATGCAATTGTATCTATATACAGAATGGTCACTAAAATATACACTGTTTTGAAAAGGAGAAGTTCTCAAGTCAAGATTATTGTTGTGAAATGTCTTCGCCGATTGTTAGGCTGATTATTTTATAATCCTGCAGTATTGACAGCGTATAAGCTTTTTAGGTAACTATTTATTTATTACGATTACTATAAATATTACGGACCGACATCACGATCGAAGTCGATTTTATTTAGTGATACAGATGCTGTTTTAGCTGACTTGAGACATCAATAAACAATATTTATTAATTAACATTTTTTTCTAGGAATATTTTTTTCGCATTGCCTCTCCTATTTCACAACGTATCTAATACATTTACATCAATGGCAACAAGCGGTCTTTATTCATGGTTAACTACGGAGAAATTAAACTCCCCTAAGTTTACACTGAGAAGTTTTCACTTCGACCTTTGAATAGGATTAAACTTGGAACATGGCATTGTAAGCGTAGACTTAGCTCTATTAAGTTCTCAGTTATAATATTACGAGTAGATTAGATTTGAATATACTTACTGAACATTTTGAAAGATATTTACAATGATGGTTAAGATTGTGGCGTTAGTGTATTTACTAAGTGAAGCAAATATAATTCTTTATTATTTTACTGGCTTCTACCGCGGTTACACTCGCTTTAATATTGATACAAAGTAGCCCATATCTCTCTCCATACTACATGTATGTAAAATTTCAGCACAATCAGTCGCATAGCTTGTTTTTTTGAAGTAGTAGAGTTTTTTTGGTGAATTACTACCCCTTGAATTACTGCTTTGAAGTCATTCTTTATAACATGGGCTGCCTGTATACTGAAATTTGGTAAGATCGTTTCAGTCGCATAGTCCTGAAAATTTATCAAACAAATTAATGATGATTATTTCTTTGTTATTTTCGAAGTAGTTGAGTTTTTTTTGTGATTTACTACCTCTTCTTTTTTAGCCGTGAACCACATGTACTTGTATTACTATGTTTCGTTAGAAGGGTAAGGGGACCGGTTAAATTACAAGCACATGAGACTTAACAACTTCACGGCTCGGGCTCGACAATGCATCGGCCTTGTATTGAAAATGGCCGTAGGCGGCTGTGATCACTTACTATCTTGTAGACCAGCTGCCTGTTTGTCGGAATACTTAAGATCTTTATTCTAATAATTAATGATAGACGATGATATCATTGAATTTAGAACCATAATATTGAAACCATAAAGTTCTGTATCCTTATAAATAATATGGACATTAGGAACTGTATCCATCTCTAAATAATATGAAACAAAGCCACTGTTTCTCAAATCTGTGTATCTTAAATACGCAATAGATTTTCATGCGATTTATATCATAATTTGTAGAAATTTCATCCAAAAAGTTTGTATATCAAGCGAAACCGGGGCTGGTCGCTAGTGATAACTAATTACCAAAATTATAGAACGTATTAATCAGGGGTTGGCTGTAAGTACTTATTATGACACGACTGTTATGGACCTATTCATACTACTTATGTCCACTCGTCATCACTGTTGGTCAGATATACGCCCTATTATTGAAATGTCATACACAAAATATGGTTTCAAAGAGAATATTTCGTATGTTTTTCGAGAAAAATTTAATTATGTTTTAACTTACTAATATCATAGTTTACTTAACTAATATTATAAATGTGAATGTAAGTTTGTTTGTTACGCTTTCACTCAAAAAATACTTCACCGATCATCATGTATCTTTGTTCACATATTCTTGGAGGTATTCAAAGTTATATAGGATACTATGGGAGATAGCTAGTCTTATATGTCAAAGTTTGTGATGGATGTACGGATGTTCATTACTATTTATGTTAGTTTTTTACCTGGATTAAACAGAGGGTACTTTTATCCCGGTAAAATATAACAGCTCTTGGTTGCAGGTAAAGTCGCAGAAGACAGCTAGTCTTATTTAATTCTAAAATAATAAATAACCTAACACGATTGGATCTCAAATCCCATCCCTTTTTAATACCCTCGTAGCCAGAAAAGGAGTTATGTTATGTATTTTTACACAATACAAAGACGCCTCCCTGACGAGAAGGATAAAAAGAATTGAATGTGGATTTCTTAGTCCCTTTTCCTTTGTCCTCTAATTGAACCAGTCACAAAAAAACCTAGCAACCGTTTAGTTAGTTCAGTGCTTTTATAACTAGAAGTTAACTAATTACAGCGCCATCAACGGCCACTAACAAGACTAACAGTGTCCTTTCTTTGTTCACAGATTTCCGGCTTCTCCTTCCTCTAACGCTTGCCGCTTATCGAAAAACTTAATAACAAAAGTGAATAACTTTCAAAGTGCTTCTACTAACTGCTCATTAGTGAAGTTTCAGTTAATTTGTGATTGTCGAAACCCATAACTATAAATTCAAAAACCCGTCACAGACGCTTTTACTAAACCCTTCATATAGGACCGCTCTTCGCCGAATACGAGTGCCATTTGAATTATTTAATGACACTAAATATCTTCCTAAAAAGGCCTCCCTTTCAAGGCCCTGTCTAAATAGAAGTGCTTGTCATTTCCAATTACCTACATGAACATCTTGATGGAATTCCGACGACCATTTTAATAAACAATCGGAATACCATGAGAAAGTAGGTAAAAACATTTTCTGACGTGTATACAATGCATGTGAGTGAACGTAAAGTGGTGTGCGTGGTAATGGTGCGGTTTCATTAGCGGAGCGGGAGCGTGTCGAGTAAAGCTGGGTGCTCAACGCCACGGCGTCGTCGGTGGAGGGTCGCGGGGGTGCGGGCGAGGCGGAGGAGCCCGCGCCCTCGCCCGCGCCCGACGCGGAGGCGCCCGCTCGCCGCCGTCGCCACCGCCCGCTCTACCGCCGCCTGTTCCACTATGTCCGCACCGCTTGGACTGGCGTCAAGTTTGCTCTAGGTAATTTTACTCTCTTTATGTATTAGTTGTTTTATTATCCATCACAAAATATTATTCGTTGCCTTTTTCTTTTTAATTTATACCTTAAAAGATTTAAACATTTTAGCAAACACTTTTACAAAATAAACCTATTAAATAATAATGTATGGTAAGAGGTTATTCCCATGCGGAAACTAACCCCGAATTATTATTTCCAAAAATATGCCAAGCATCTTTTCAAACAACTTAACCCTTCTCAGTGTTTACCGTACCACAAGTAGTACTCGCGGGTATAATACGGGCTTTTGTTCCCTATGCTAAGTTCTGCCGTACAATTTTCAGAGTACCGTACAAATGTTGGCAAAACGGCACAATTATGGAAACGGCCCGCTGTTTCCTCAATAGCGGTCTTTTTGGCAACGCTGTAAGAATTGAAAGCTGGGATTATTCATGCCGAATGATAACTTTCCACGTTAAACTTAAAGCCTTTCTATTAAAATAATGACTATATGTTAATGTAATATATATAATACAGTTATAGCAAAGTTTCCCGAAGCATATATAAATATATAATATTCCGGTACCTTTTTACGTATGCGACTCGCACTTGACCAAAATTTCAATTATTTTTATTAGCATGAAGTACAAGAATAAGAAACTCCGTGGAAATCTTCAAGAGCATTTTTAAAGTACTCCTTAAGTGACTTTGCGAGCTGTTTATAAAACTTAGTCGTCGCTTATGTACTCGCTACATTTACTTGAGTTGTTCTCCTTTGTATACGAACAAAGCTTTGCCATCTACCGTGCTTTTCCCCCACATTAATTTGGAAAAAGGCCGTAACCTTTAATTTATTAGCGATTGCATTTGGTAGAGTATAATGACCATATTACCATGACGTTCTCCTATATCTATGTGTCCAAAATACCATTCCAGTCTCAAATTTATTGAGATCTCAGAACCACCACATATTTAGTGGAAGCCGAGATTTATTTGAGCTAGTTTAGTCATAACTGTTATCTATCATCATCAGGCTGATGATGAGGATCTCTGTCCACTGCTGGACATAGGATTCACCTATGGCACGTCACTGAGCTCGATCTTCAGCTCTTTGTTTCCAACCGCTGACAGCCAGTTTGCGTATATCACGACTATATTTATGGTGTGGAGACCACGGCTCAGTAAAAGTAGTGTAGGGCGCCCTCCAGCTAGATGGAGCTTTGATATACGCAAGCTGTTATTCTATACTATAATAAAAATGTAGAAGCATCTATATATTGAATATTTGGCATAATCTAATTGCGGATGATGCAGGGAGTGCTAATAATGAGAACAATTTTAAAATTTTGCTTGTCTGTTTGAACACGTTCATTTCTTTAACTACTTATGAATCTCGATTTCATCAAAATGTTTCCACAAAAAACCACATTTGTTCATTTAAAATAATAAATAAATATCCTGGGACATCCTTTACACACGGCCATCTGGTCCCAAACCAAGCAGAGTTTGTACTATGGAAACCAGATAACTGATATACTACAAATACTACATTTTTTTTCTAAATACATACTTATAAAGATATTTACACCCAGACACAGAACAAACAGATATGTTCATGCACACAAATGTTTGTCGTGGGTGGGAATCGAACCCGCGACCTTTCGGTTTGGCAGCCAGAGCGTTAACCACCAAGCCAACTGTCCTATTTAAAGTTGTCACGCGTTCAAAGTAGCAGGAGCAGGTAGTTACAAATAACTCCGCCATTTTTTTCCATTTGTCTAACACCTAGAATAACTAGACAAAGGTAAGAATATATCCTAGTCGTCAAAGTATTAACTCTTTTACAACTTCAGAATCAAATAAGTCTAAGAAATGAGTTCAACTTTACACTCAACTGAATATTTGTTGAGTTGGTAACATTGATGTGAGAAACGCTATTGATGTTCGAAATGAGAGCGTTTTCTTGTGGTGCTCTTTCAGTGTAGTTATTTGAGCGTTACGTCTTATATGTGTTATAATTTTTAATTTAATTAATCATATATATTAGAAGAGTGATATCAAAACTGATGGTAACTTTAACCTTTAAAGTGCCTAGGAGCTGGATCTTCGGCCTCATCTTCACTTACCATCAGGTGAAATTTAAAAAGTCAATCGCATCCTATCGTAAATAAAAAAAAAGCACACGTTATAATTTTTTTTTAAGACTAATTGCTGACTTTTATGCCGATTCTTCTCAGTAAAAACAACCTTCCGAACCGGTTTTAGAGTTTGACTGATTCATAAGTGCTTGTGAAAGCCTATTTAAATAAAATTATTTTCATTTTATCTTCCTACCTCTATGTCATTTGAGCGGGGATGGTAAAATGTTATCTTCTCTCTATATCCATTTGTCATAGTCAGCCGTCATTTCCGTAATTAAATAAATACCCTGACAGATTTCAAAACACACATGTTACGTTCATATAATTAATTAATTAATTATTTTGTTTTCTTCTCCTTTTACGACCTTCTACAGACAGTACCACCCTGCGTTTTCCTGTGCGTCGCCATTAACAAATCAGAAAAACACTATTATAACAAATGTTTAGATATCAATATATTTTTTTTACATATACGCTGTAATTTTTTTTTTATTGTGGTAGTCTGTATCTTACTTTATCTAACGATACTTAATATGAAAGCTACGTGAAGGTACATCGAATAGGTATAAAATAAAATCTTTTCGGAGTAAATTCAATACATTGTCGGCTTAAGTAGACTGTATTTATATGAGAAATGGACTCGCGTTACATACAACTGGACCCTCTGTTATCGGAAATATTGACCCCGACCTTTACATAATGTGCTACATACGAATAAAAAAAGAACAAGTTGTTATTTATTTCGAGTAAACCAGAAATAGAACATAACACAAGTGCTTCGAACGGAAACTTTATGAAGACCTTTTGGAGATATCTATAATATAATAATATTTATTTTTTCAAAGTACAATTGGAAATATTTAATATAAATCGGTTCCAAATTTGTTTCAAACGCGTTTAATAATTTCAAATTGTTAATTGGTTCAACTGCCAGAATATTATGGAACTTTTAAAAACAATGTTGAGTCTATTGCCAAAGCAAAAGCAACCTTTTTTATTGGCTTGAGAGTCTGATTAATCTAAAGTCATATTCATAATTTACATTTATTTCAGAAAATCGCAATGCTTAGGTCAATTAATGCAGTAGTATTTATAATGTAGTAGCTTCAGTAACTTAAAATTTGACCTTCATAAGTGCCTTCCGAGGGGCTAAACTGAATAAATGGTTTTTTATATTGATTTTTTTTTTTGAAAATTTAAATTTGAATGTAAGTTTGCCGTTGGATATTTGCATAATTCTCGCTTGTTAGTTCCCGTAGTCTTATAATGCCATCTCTTTAAATCCTTCTGCAGTTGTAACATAGTAATCCACATAATACCTACGTCACTCTTATCAAGTATTCGCATTACCCAAACGATTTCGCTTACGAAGTATCGACATAAAGCGCTGTGTTAAAATAACTTTCTATATTCGTCGACGGACGGCCATTTTCATCATTGTTACATTAGGCCGCTATAACCGTAAAAACCTACCGAGGTAGGGTAATAGTAAATTTTGCAGTAAGCTCCGACTCGATCCTGGATGAGCTCATAATTTACAATATACTGACCATTTCATTAATAATAATATTTTATTTCGTAACGGCGTGGTAAGTTTCATAAACCGGTTATGGGCGGTGCGAGGCTTATAAAAACAGGTGGGCTGTTAGCACTCCATTTGTTTTACTTGGTGGTGTACCGGCTTCTGGAGGGGCAGAGGTTATTTTATTTACTTACTGCTCTGTTAAAAAATATGGTACTTTGGTAGTGTCGACAGAAGTGAAAACTGACTCATGAGTCAATGAAGTGAAGTCAGTGAAGTCTCATGTGCCTGTAATTTCACCGGCCCCCTTACCTTTCTAACCGAAACACAGTAATACAAGTGCACTACTGCTTCACGGCAGAAATGGGTAAGGTGGTAGTACTTCCCCGTACAAACTCTGCACTAAGAGCTCTACTACTCTAAAATATATCTATGTTATATGTATATGCACAATTTATGTTTATATTATGTATAGTTTAAATTATCAATGTATTTGAACCCAATATATACTTAGATACAGAGGTGTCGTTAACGGTGTCGCGGGTTCAATTGTTTTTTCCTATCTCTAAAAATGCCCAACACGCGTAAAGAAGTTTTCACTTAAAAATTAAATTCCTGATATATACTAGTACTAATTATGAGGTAGCATTTTTAGAAATAGGAAAAAACATTTTAGATAGAAGTTTCGTGAAAATTATCATCGTTACTAGCCTGTAAATTTTGATTGAATGTTTTTTTATAGCTGTTCCTTCAAATTCCAAACACAAATTGAATCTGAACTTATCTGAATGATAGGTTATAGAACTCTAACAACCGGGCTGAAGGTTGCTTTTCTATTTCTATAACAGGGCGCGATAAACTCATTAAAAACTTTGATATTAATAGAATATTTCATATTTTTATGAATTGAATCCTGAAATCGCTATATAGCTTCGAATTATCAAATAATGCCTCAGTAATTCTTTATTAAGCACCATCTCAATACACTGCGTCACTTCTGGATATTAAAAGATCTGGATAAGTAATTGCCAACAAAAGCAGTCACTTGAAAGATCAATGGTAAAGATAATATGACATCTAAAAATCCTAACCATTATAATGTTCCTGATTTCACCAGGCAATGAGGCTATGAAATACTGGCCAAAATAGTGCTTCATCTAATCACGGAAACAAGGAACAATAAAAAATATATCTTCCTTTTGGTAACAACCTAAAATCAGCCGGCTTCAATTTGATCAATTTGACCTTTTTAGATTGAATTTATTTGTTCTAAGAAATCAGCTAAAGGTTTATCTTAGAATTTGAATTCTCACTTCACTGTGGCTTATAAAAACCTAAACAGTAACTCTAAATAATAAATGTAAATTGAACTAGAACTAATTGTTACTATTTACTCTTATTGTTGTTACTGTTGAGACTAGCCTCGACCCCGAGGTTTCACTCGCGTTAAAACCGATCGCTGACAAAGTAGCCCATGTCTCTCTCTAGAACATAGGCTACAATCGTTTTGCCGTGAATGCGTAACAAACAAACTCTTATTCGCATTTTTAATATTAAGTTAAGATTCTAGACAATCCATATATCTTCTAACCCTAGTGGAACACGAGCCACCCCCATCGAGGAGAACAATGGCCAGTACTGATTAAAAGACTGGCCATTACTAAAATTTTGAGACTACAAAAAAAATCCACAGATGAAAAAATATTCTAAATATTCAAGCTCAATTAATAGAAATACTTAAGGTTGTCACCAACGATTTGGTGTATAGACTAACTTTCTAGGTAACTTTATATGAGCGACGGCACTTGGCTGCGCAAATTAATTTACCAACATCCATTTCTAGTTTGCCCCCAACCTGATTACCGTATGCATAAATTCACAGCTATATTAAATTAAACCAGCCAATTACTATCTTCTGAAAATTTATATACTATTGCAGCTTCTAATGTTTAAAATATTGGCAGGCCAGTTGGCTTGGTGGTTAGCGACTTTGACTGCCAAACGCAAGGTCGCGGGTTCGATTCCCACCCAGGAGAAATATTTGTGTGCATGAACATGTCTGTTTGTTCTGTGTCTGGGTGTAAATATCTATATAAGTAAGTATTTAGTAAAAAAAAAGTAGTATATCAGTTATCTGGTTTGCATAGTACAAGATCTGCTTAGTTTGGGACCAGATGGCCATGTGTAAAGAATGTCCCAGGATATTTATTTATTTAATATATTGTATAGCAGGTGTGGCCAACTTTTGTGCACATAAGATCAACTTTTTATTTTAAAATTGAGTCGCGATCGACCTATTTTGAGAAGCGCAGGTAATGAACAATATGCGCACGGGACATGCAACGGCTGCGAATGTCTCCCTACTCGAACCATGAGCTGCGTACATGTTCATTCCAGTTCATTCCTGTATCAAGTACTAGAAACATTTGGCATTGAATGCGTCCCCTCATGGAACTTGCGAGTGATCGACCAAAATTGGTCGCGCGATCGACCGGTCGATCGCGATCGACTTGTTGGCCACTCCTGTTATATAGGATATATATATAGGATTTTTCATCGTAAAAGAGTGTCAAATAACTAAACATTCTGTCTGTATTTTCTTATACCTACAACTGGCAGTGCTTCTTTGGGCAAAGTTATACGTAAATACTGCAGGTCAAAAATATATTATTCACTAAATATTGACGAACAAAATTCAAAACCATTTATTCAGTTTAGGCACACGGAGGGCACTTATGAAGGTCAAATTTAAAGTTACTGAAGTTACAACCGGTTCGGAAGTCAGCCTTCAACTGAGAAGAACCGGCAAGAAACTCAGCAAGGTTACATTCTTTCTATTTTTATTAAATATTTTTTTATATAAATTTTATCTATTCTGACTTTTTGGCTATTTCATAATTTCAATTTTACATAATATTATATTTAACAATTACAAAATACTTATTATAGGTAACATTAAAAAATAGAACAAAAAAAAAGAAATAACAAGACTACAAAATAGAAAATAACAATAATTAGGTACTTACAAATACTGGGTTATTAAAAAAAATTAAAATAAAAACAAAAAACGTGACACAACAATTAAATTAAGTGCCGTCAATAATATGTTCAACATTTCTAGTGCATGCAATAAAGTACTTAGAAGGTAAGTTCTCTTCTACCTGAGACACGATCAAAGCCACGAATAACCAACGGCGTACTAGTAGAGTCTTAATTTGAAAACTTCATTGCCCAGGGCATCGAGTCGAGCCTCCGAAAACCTCTCGCAAACTTCGAATCCTTTGATTAAATATTATTACTATCATAGTTGTGTGCTATCACTTCGCACACATAATTTCATTTGATAGTTAACTCTAACTTTACTGGTATACATACGAAGAAAAACACAAAATTAAAAATATTATAAAATTACATATAAATAAATAGATATCCCAAGACATTCTTCACACCTTTTCCGAAATTAGGCAGAGTGTACTGCTTGTACTATAGCTACCAGGTAACTGATATACTACACGTACTTCTTTTTAAATACAATCATAGATATTTACATCCAGACACAGAACAAACAGACATGCTCATGTACACAAATGTTTGTCTTGGGTGGGAATCGAACCCACGACCTGCAGCTTGACAGTCAGGGTCACTAACCACCAAGCCAACTGGCCCGTCAAATATATATATATTTCTCTAAATGTCACAATGAGCAGCCTTGCCACTAATAGCGCTGATGGAGGGCGGAGAAGATTTGTACAAAACGGTAAGAGAACACGCTTGAAGTAACAAAACATCGTATATTAATATGCAAAAACAACAACACTTTATTCATT
Source organism: Habrosyne pyritoides (assembly GCA_907165245.1). Taxonomy (NCBI): domain Eukaryota; kingdom Metazoa; phylum Arthropoda; class Insecta; order Lepidoptera; family Drepanidae; genus Habrosyne; species Habrosyne pyritoides. Next base: position 4,350,598 of record OU015592.1, read on the forward strand.
AAACTAAAATGAATGATTTATTTCTGTATCTTTGACTCCCACGCATCTATCTAGGTGAGTAGGTACTGTATTTTTCATGTTATACATTAATAACAAGAACCTTACAACCTAACACACATTTTAGTATTTTTTTATCTTTCAATAAATCTCATTTTCAAATCTGTTGAAGCAATAATTCAAAAGTAATGGCATTTCGCCTTTAGGTTGGCAGACCACGAAAACCTTGGCAAGCCGTTAGGAACCCGTTAATTTTCACTTGGGTGGAAGACGCTCCCTGAATTTGAGTACTTCCAAATTGTTCATTTGCGAATTCGTTATCATTCCTCTTCCAATTGAAAGGCGATTTCAGCAAAAAACCTTTTATTACGCTGGGATCTCAGAAATTACTGAAGGTATTTTTTTTTCTGTCTCTTATTACGCCTTCGCAATTTATTCGAATTATAATTTTAATTACGCGCGCGTTTCTATTCGCATTATTTATTTCGTTACATTTTCTTTGATAAATATAGATTGACGTGTTTTGAGTTGAAAGAAAATTACGATTCTACAACCTGGATGAAAAAATATGTTCCTTCTCTCATCACGGCTAAAATCACAACCAGGCAAAAAAACAGGTCAAAAGGTCATTTATATATTTATGTATATCTACAGAACATATCGGAATGGGACTGCTACCATTCGTCGCAGAGTTTTTCGTAGATAGTTATAGGCTATATATGATATCGACAAACGCGGGTGAAACCGCGGTGGACAGCTAGTTGCTAAATAAAATCTAATGTGACAGTCGTGTATTGTTTCAGTCACTAATAAACATGTTGCAATTTGTAATGTTTGTATACTATCTATGAACAGTATATTGTATTGTTTTGTAATGTAATGCTGTGTCACGTCCCGCATGTGATGTGATGCGACATTGTTGACTGCGGGCTAATTATGTAACCGCTGCGGCTATACAAAATGTGCTTGTATCAGTTCAGGAGCTATTTGTGTAGTTTTCAAAGATATATTTTGAGGGGTAATTGGGTACGTTTGTAGATTGGCTGGTCCACCGTGAAATTGAAAATTTGCCACGCATCGTGACAGATCTTTGTCTGCCTCCACAGGTTTACTCTGGCAACCAAACTAAAACGTCGATATCCTTATAGACGTAGTGTGGTCATCACCTTCAGTCATATTTGTAAATCATCGCATGAGGTTGTGGTACACTAGCTTACATTATAAAATAAATTATTGAAAATTTTACAACAAAAATTAAGATAATTAAAAATTTTATTATCCTTACAATTTCCGCTCCTGAAAAAACAATGTCTAAACACCATATTTATTTGCTTATCAATGACTCTGCGTTAAATAATTGTTTACTAGTTGTAAAAAGTATAAAACAAAAATCTTATTGATCACCGGCCAATTATTAATAACCATGATAATTCTACCGGGTGTATAATTAGTATCAAATCGAAATTGTCTTTATAAAAGCTTGGCACATCACCAAGCACTCATTACCAAACGTTTGTTTGATATAACTTGTGTTGATTACCTATAAAATATGAAGGCACGCGCATAAAGTAATAATTTGTTTAGATTATTGTCAGTGTAACGTTCATTGCTTATTTACTCAGAGAAAATTTCATATTTAGTGCGTATTCAAATGGTTTTAAAGTGAATTTGAAACAACGCCAAGTGTCGTCTAGACACGCAGTCGTGCTGCAAATCAGCGCGTCATAATTGTAGGAGTAAGTGTTCAGTGGCGTATTGGTTGTCGTGTAAACAATACAACATAAATATCCGGTAACTGTTAATACAGAGGCGAAAACTATCACCAAATTGAGAGACGATTGCAAATTAAGACCCCTTAATATAAAAAAAAAACAAATGGCCAAAGTACGGATAGACGACAACAAAAGTGATTCAACCGTGAACACAGTTGTGTTCCAAAATGAAGTGAAAATTAAGAAATCGAGTTTGAAAAGAACGGGTAAAAAGTATAAAGGGAAGAGTGTAAAGAAAAGGGTCAGGTTCTCCGACGCAGAACCGCCCGAGTCGAGGATATCACTGTGGAACCGTTGTGTACGTTTTTTTCAATTAATCTGGAAGCGCACACGGACTACCGTGAAACCTGCTTTGAGTGAGTATATCTCTCATATTGACCTGGATGTACTGTCAAAAATAAAAGTTATTTATTTTGTACCTCCGACGATATTTTTGCTGGTTTTTTTTTTTTTTTTTTTATGCTACTTGGGCCGACAAACAAGCAGACGGTCCACCTGATGGTAAGTGGTCACCGCCGCCTATGGACATTTGCAGCACTAGGAGCATCGCCAATGCGTTGTCGACCCTGACACGTGAAGTTGTTAAGTCTCATGTGCCGGTAATTTCACCGGCCCCCTTACCTTTCTAACCGAAACACAGTAATACAATAGCACTACTGCTTCACGGCGGAAATGGGTAAGGTGGTAGTACTTCCCCGGACGAACTCTGCAATGTTCAATGGGTGTAGTTTTATTCCTCGATATAGAGTTAGAAAAATAACTTAGTATTTAAGAAAAAAGTGGGTATCATTTTGTATTCAATCCCAAATAATTTAGTTAAAGACAAAAAGCCTAACAATTTCTCATAACAAACAAAATCGCTGAATCATCTAACGTAGGTATCAACGCTTAGATCACAAATTATAAATTACACAAAATTTTGGTACAGTGAACAATTGAGTATTATTCAATGAACATAAACTCAATTTGCCAAGTTATAAGATATTAATTTCAATGAAACATCTCACAATAATATTGTTTAATTTCAACAAGAGACATAACAATGGACTGGTATTCGAACAAAGTTCAACTCTAATGGCTCAAATACCAGGGCTGGATATTTTACACAGAGCCGTTTTATTACAGTAACAAAACTAGTGATGTTCATTAAACAAATAAAGTTTACCGTAACTTTATTGGATTTATTATCACTTGAACAACTGTAAAAGCTTTTAGTGCATTCGTACCCTGGTTATTTTTCTCGCGTATGTAATCATACAGCTCGCGCATAAATGGTATTCAATTTGGTAAAGTGCACACTTTTTTTTATTAAAAAAAAGATAGTAGTGGTAATGGGATTTTTTTTTATTTTATCGTTCTTTTATTTATTTCGTTTTAACCTACTGACAGTTTAATAAAAGTTGTATGTTTTAACTATGATTTCGGCATATCAACACCACAAAAAAAGGTTGCGTTCATTTGACGAGGCAGTTGGCTGGGTGGTTAGCGAATATGTATGTTTGTTCTGTGTCTGGTTGTAAATATCTATTTTATGTATTTATGTGAAACAAATAGTATAAAATAAAAATGCTATATATAAATATATGAGATATTTATTTATTTATTATTTGGAAAAACTGAATATTTTAGTTTTTAGTTTGAAGCATATTATATCCATTGTTTTAAAGTACAAAATAATTTCAATTTATTTTGTAGCTGATACTGTACGTGGTTAAACAAGATTCCATGATTTAAAACATTTTTTAAAGTGAAGCAAAGGTTTTCTTTTGATCACTTATATATAGAAACTAATTAATTTCTAAGCCCAAATTGTTGATTAAAGCTCGAGCATAATTAATTACACCACTAAATTGAACACTACAAAATATAATACACCGATATCAAGTTGATACAACAATTTCGGACAGATGCCGAACACAGCTCAACTTTCCCGGACTTTCCTGGGGAAACTTTACTCTTAATGAAATTTCCGATATCGATATGAAGTGAATCGATCACGACACCGCTCTACATTAATTAATGTTTTGTTAATCATATTTCATACCTTCTAAGCGCTGCGCCACGTTTTGAAGCAGTTATTATTGATTCATTGTAATGTATTGTCAAATTATCATTAGTTTATTTTCTAACAAATTACAGCTCTATTGTCTCTTAAAATGCCTTATTTATATATAATATTAATAGCTGTCCCCTGCGATTTCACCCCGGTCCCGCGGGATGTAACATTTTTCCGACACGAAAAGTATCCTATGATACTTCTAATACCTCCAAGAGTATGTGTACAAAGTTAATGATGATAACAGCGAAAACTACACTCGAAAGGTTACACTCTATAATGCAAACAATAATTAATAGTTATTCCTTACATAGTATCTGCAGTTCATTCTCCATTCTAGTATCTACAATCAAGTAGGTGATGTACCGTTCTCCTTGCTAGGTTATTATAAAATCTTTATTAAGGGATAATAGGCCCCATTTTCTTAGTATACAAATTATAACAAATTGAGTACTGTTTCAGACTATTACAAACATTAAAAAAGGCGTTCGTAAGTGATCCGCTTACCAATAAACGGAATGAAAATTTATTTTTCTGGTATCATAAATATTATAGCATTATTTATTTTCCAAAACAACGCTGAAGTTGGTTTTCTTTTATCAGAAAGCAAAGCTTTAGGTACTTTATAAATAACTTTGATAGAATTCCCTTCTTTCAGCCTTTCATTAAGCGAAATAACTATAGTAATTTTCTATTGTTATTTAAGTTTATTTTTCTAGGGGTGAAATTAAGTTACCTTACTTTACAATCAGGCGTGACCTTGTGGAAGTCCATTACATTATACAATTATTTTGACGATTATACAAAAACAAATATAAAGTAACTAATTCCACTGGCTCTCCTCCTCTGTCAAGTCCCAAACAAGGAAACTCAACAGGAAGTCGACGCGTGTTTCGCTTTTACACGAAGCATCTTCAGCCCCTTATTCAGCTAATACATCTTCGCCGGCGAGCCGCTTCACGGAGGCCTTGGAGGGGTTATCTCTCACATGATTAGTTGTTCCATACTTTAGACTAACTAAAGTTAACAAGTCATTTCTTGGTAATTGTGTTCGATTTTATAATAAGATACCGCTTTCAATAACCAAAATGTCTGATCATAAATTTAAAAATTATATTAGGAAAGTTTTGAAAGAAAAAGCGTATTACAAGGTAGTTCATTATATTGAAGATAAAAATGTATGGAAATAGCTGCTCTCTGCACAGTGCACCTCTAAATCTCTTGTTTAAGTTGTAAGTACCTAATTATTGTTATTTTCTATTTTGTAGTCTTGTCATATTTTTTTTGTTTTGTTTTTATTAATGTTACCTATAATAAGTATTTTGTAATTGTTAAATATAAAATTATGTAAAATTGAAATTATAAAATAGCCAAAAAGTCAGAATAGATAAAAATTTATATAACAAATAAAAAAGAATGTAACCTTGCTGAGTTTCTTGCCGGTTCTTCTCAGTTGAAGGCTGACTTCCGAACCGGTTGTAGCTTCAGTAACTTTAAATTTGACCTTCATAAGTGCCCTCCGAAGGCCTAAACTGAATAAATGGTTTTGAATTTTGAATTTTGAATTTTGAATTTTGAATTAGTAGTATTAGCGTAGTAAGCGAAAGAGACAAAGCATGGAGGCCGCGATGCAACATCCTCGAGTTAGTGTCATTTTCCTTACAGAATCGAGCCCCAAGACGTATTAGACCCGCTGTCACTGAGTGAACGCACTAGCACCACAGACGTGTTACCTCGCCGACCGCCGGACAGAAAGTGACCTTTTTTATCTTATCTTTATCACTTACTATGGTAACACTATTATCAAACGCAAACCTACCCATCTCTAGGTATATACAAGTTATAAAAAGAATTGCGAATTTTGTGAGTTTATAAATAATCTCCGGAACCACGGCACCTATTTGAAAAATTCTTTCACCATTTGAAAGGTACATTAGTCCCTCAGGAATGCCGGTCTAACAAGGGCATGGAAAGCTGGAATGTCCTATACAGAGTGTTGCAAAACTACCCGTAAAGCCGAAAGGAGGTTAAATATGGCCTTATAACGAATCCATTCACAGTATTCGTAGTAACGCTGTATTAATATACACACTCCAAAAATTTTAAAACTGATTTTTATGAATGAAAAATAGAAAATCTATTAAAATAGACAATTATTAATATGTAAGTAGGCCTTTCTGTTAAATAATCTAGATTCCTGACATGACAGCTTACTAGGATTGTTGGCTTTGATAACTAATTATATTTTTACGGGGTATTTTGTAACACGTTGTATAAAGAACTTACGATCATATATTAAAACCAACAAAAGTTAAGACAACGGTAAAAAGTTCAAAATCCAAAATTCAAAACCATTTATTCAGTTTAGGCCCTCAGAAGGCACTTATGAAGGTCAAATTTAAAGTTACTGAAGCAGTAGAACCGGTAGTAACCGGTTCGGAAGTCAGCCTTCAACTGAGAAGAACCGGCAAGAAACTCAGCAAGGTTACATTCTTTTTTATTTTATTAAATTCTTTTTTATCTATTCTGACTTTTTGGCTATTTTATAACATCAATTTTACATATTTTTATATTTAACAATTACAAAATACTTAATATAGCTAACATTCAAAAAAAAAAAAAAAAAAAAACAAAACAAAAAAAAGAAATAACAAGACTACTAAATAGAAAATGACAATAATTACTTACAACTTAAACAAGAAAATTAGAGGTGCACTGTGCAGAGAGCAGCTATTTCCATACATTTTTATCTTCAATATAATGAACCACCTTGTAATACGCTTTTTCTTTCAAAACTTTCCTAATATAATTTTTAAATTTATGATCAGACATTTTGGTTACTGAAAGCGGTATCTTATTATAAAATCGAACACAATTACCAAGAAATGACTTGTTTACTTTAGTTAGTCTAAAATATGGAACAACTAACTTCTCCCTTTGTCTTGTATTAATATTATGGATATCCAATTTTGACTCAAACATTCCTTCCTCCATTTTTTCCATTCCATTCCAAAATGTTTCTACGTATAAACATTATATTTTCATAAATATATAATGAAGGCAATGTCATTATATTTATTTCCCTAAATAAATCTCTTAATGATTCACGGGGACCCATACCGTAAATTGCACGAATTGCTCTTTTTTGTATAATAAATATTGATTTTATATCCGCTGCTGCTCCCCAAAATAAAATACCATAGGACAAGAGGCTATGAAAATATGCAAAATAAACTAATTTGGCTGTCTCAACATTCGTCAATTGTTTAATTTTCCTAACAGCAAATGCAGCCGAACTTAACTTAGCAGCTAGAGTATCAACCTGAGGTCCCCACTGCAATTTATTGTCTAATGTAAGACCCAAAAATACCGTTTTATTAACAAGATCAATATGGCTCCCATCTATTATTATTTGGCTATCTACTTGTGCTACATTCGGTAAAGAAAACCTTAAGCATTTAGTTTTCTTTGAATTTAGTAATAGATTATTTGTAGCAAACCACCCACAGACAATTGACATAGTATGATTAACTTTAGTTAGATCTTTGTCTTTTCTATCAACTTTAAAAATTAATGATGTATCATCAGCAAACAAGACAATATCTGTGAGATCATTTACAACATATGGCAAGTCATTTATATAGACTAAAAACAAAAATGGACCTAAAATTGAACCCTGGGGTACCCCCATTTCGACTAAAGAGCCCTTGGATGTTGTGCCAGTAATCCCTACCTTTTGTTGACGATTTGATAAATAAGATAAAACAAGATCATGAGCAGTTCCACGAATTCCGTAGTAGTCAAGTTTTAGAAGTAGCGTACGGTGGTCAACGCAATCGAAAGCCTTGGAAAGATCACAAAAAATGCCAATCGCATCCTGAGAATCCTCCCATGCGCCATAAATGTGTCTCAGCAATGCTGCTGCCGCATCGGATGTAGATCTTCCCTTCGTGAAACCGAACTGATGACCATGCAATATCTTATGCTTAGTAAAGTGACCTAACATTTGATTAAGCAGCAGTTTTTCAAAAATTTTACTAAGTGCTGGCAGAACGGAAACTGGTCTGTAATCAGAAGGATTCTCCTTACAACCGGACTTAAAAATAGGTACTATTTTACTGTATTTCATCAAATCAGGAAAACAACCCTGATCAATACATTCATTAAAAATATTTGACAAAACCGGTGCAATCACTGTTATTATTGATTTTACGATTGTTACTGATAAGCCCCATAAATCTTCAGTACTTTTCATATTGAGCGAATTAAAAGTATTTAAGATATCGCTAGCATTAATATGCTCAAATTTAAAACTAGGAAATATATTATGAATATGCTGTTTGAGTAAAGATTCCGCTACTATAGGACATGATTTAAGGCTTTTAGTAGTTTTACCAGGTATACTCGTGAAGAAGTTTTCGAAAGCACCGGCTACATCTAAATTATTCGTTAAAATTTTATCATTAATTTTAAGAGTTACCTGTTCATTATTATTTCTAATTTTACCAGTTTCCGTATTAATAACATTCCAGACTGTCTTTATTTTATTATTCGCATTACCTATTTTATTACATATAAAGTAAGATTTAGCTTGATTACACACTAACTTGAATGTTTTTGAAAAGTGTCTAACATATTTATGAAATTCCTCGTTATGAGTTAGAGATTTTAAATGATAAAGTTCATACAACCTATCCCTGCTCTTACGAATACCTTTAGTAGCCCAGTCACTAAATCCCATTTTACTATTTACCTTCACTATTTTAGTAGGACAGGCTCTATTAAAATTATCGCAAATCCCGGACAATAAACCTTCATACAAGACATTGGGCTCATTACTATGATATATTGTATTACAGAGTTTCAGTTCTAAATTATTCTTAAAGTTGTCTAATCTTGCCTTAGTAGTAGGTCTAATTACTTTCGTTACTTTAAATACTTGTCTTTTAAATGGCAATTCTATTAATTGAGCCTTATGATCCGAGCGAACACCACTAATAATCGATTTCCCTAGTATACTACTATTAGTTAATATATTATCAATACAAGTAGCCGAAGTGGCTGTAGATCTTGTTGACTCATTAAATAATATATCTAAGTTGAATGATTTGAATAAGGCAACTAAATTCCGACTTTCAGATGAATTACTAAGAGTATCTACATTAAAGTCGCCACATAGAAACTTAATAAAAATGTATAATACTAAGCTAAGAGTCCCAATAAAGGAAAATTTATCATAAGGTCGATATTTGGGTACGCAGTAACATCTTCTGTTTATATGAAAATTAATGTTTGTAGCTTACCCTATGTCATCTTATACTATTTGTGTGATAGCCAAGAAACTTTACGAAACTTTGTACGACTGTGGAAAAAAGTCGCATAGCAGCGCATTCCTGGAACAATAAATTCGCTTAACAACACTGCCACAGAATATGAAACCTTATTTCATTAATACCAAAGTCATATCTATATCCCAAAATGTACAGCCAAGACAGCTACCAAAAATGGATTATTTCAATACCCAAAGTAGTATGATATATTCTTTGCCCCAAGGGTTCTGTCGTGGACATATACCATCCGTTCGAGTTAACTCAACGATTATGTTCCGAGGGTCTATCCCTTAAATAGTCTAAGAGACATTATCATAAAGTGAGTTCAGACGGACAGGACAATAAAAACGGACGACACAGGTCACGTCGGCCACCCGCGCCTATTTCTCCGCTAGTGACGCTATCAATAATTCGGAGAGACAAATTTCAGACGGCTTCTTTTTTTATTTCCACATTTGAATGTTTTATTTAATCAGGTTTTTGTAAAGTATTGGTTTAATATTATTTGATATTTTTAGGATTCCGTATTCAGTCCGTCTGTCAGTCATCGGGCTGTATCTCAGGAATATGCTATATGAACGTAATAGGTGAACTGTTAAAATTTTCACCGCTATAAGGAAATAATAACATAGAAAGAATAATAAAAAAAATAAAGATAAAAATTATAAGTTTTCTGGTGTTTTGTTATACATTGTTCGGTGGTACAGAACGCTTCGTATGCGAAATGACTTCTATGAATTCCACGTGTTCAAGAATATCTTATCAGTGTATATAGTATGTATTTAGGTAACTATAAAAATACTATACTGTGTGCAACTCTATCGGCCACTGTAATAAACTTTATTATTATGGTTACATCTAACGTTTGCTATAATAAAACCAAAGTATAACCAATTTCAGATATTCCATCAACAAATTTAACCGTGCAGTGTAGGTATTAGAATCACAGTCTAGAATTCTAGTAATCGTGGTTACATCAGTAACATCCCATCCCTAGTGGAAACGTGTACCAAATGCTTCAGGGGAAATTGCTTGAACTCTGAATTGTTGACTTCACTAGGACTGGGTGATGTAACAAGCCAAGATCAAAAGGCACCGGTGCATTTCTTCAAACGGTACATTGAATTACAAATATTGAGTTGTTTTTCTCCTTTATTTTCCTTTAGGACTTCTTTTATTTTCTTTTCGGTAGTACGTACAATAAAGTAAATAATGTTTGTTTTTAGTAAGAATCGTATGGAATAACAAATTGTTGTTTCAGTAAAGATATATTTCCGAGAAAATCCCATGACCTAACGCATTAATTTAAACATAAACTGCTACAAAAGAGTCCTTTTAACGAAACAATTAATGACAAGATTAGCATTTCTCCAAAAAAAATCTTTTAAACTTATGTAAAGCCAATGTTAGAACTTAAGCTTCTATTTGCTAACTTAATTGTTCTGTCCTAAAGCTTGGTACAAACGTAACGAAGCAAAAAAGGTGTTAATTTATTGTATTATACGTCTGAATTAGCAAAGCGTAATGTCCGCCCTAAATCATTTTTACACTGCCAAGGTGAATTACTTTCCTTAATTTATTATTATGAGTGTCTGCTTTATAACGCTTTGAAAGTTATTTGTGCAAATTATGACAGCAGTGTTTCCACTCATTTCAGAATTATATCTCCCAGTTATTATTTGATGGTAAACAACTTAGTGTAGTTAGTGCTTTTATAATTTATCTTAGTCGAACACATAAAAGCAACCATTAGGTCTTTTACGTAAACCTAGTATCTTAATATTGAAGGAAACTTTATTTACTTTTACGTAAACCTAGTATCTTAATATTGAAGGAAACTTTATTTACCATTACAATACAAGTTAATCGCCTCATCTTTTGTATAATTTCTTTTGTGTTTCGTTAGTGGAAAATCGTATAGAAATATTTAAAACTTTTTTTCTTGTTTTTTAAACTACTAAGCAAGCAAACTAACGGCCTGTCTAATGGTAAACGGTCACCGCAGCCTTTTGACACTTGCAACACTGTGAGGGTCACTCGCGCATTGCCGAAACTGCAAAAATACTCTAATATAATCAACATAATAGATATATCGTAGAGGCGACTAATACCCCCACCCTATCTCAACTCTAGCGAATCGTAAGAGGCGACTAAAGGGTATAGCTATGATCACGTGCACTTACACCTTGAATCAATGGGTCAATAAGCATTCCTAATAAGGGTTGACATCAGGTAACCGGTCGGTCGTAAAAAATCTTTCAAGTCTCTTAAATACGTAATGCACCGAATAGGCAGAAAGCATACGTATTGCGCATGCTTCTGCCTCTTCGAAAAAAATGATAGGGAATAGGGCAGGATAATGATGAAACGATTAAAATAAATAAAATACCAACTCTGGTATAGAATAACAGAAAATCACTTTTTTTATTTATCCTCAAAGTTTGATTGTGAGTAGGTAAGGTACCTATATCGTTTAGTGAAACCTGTGGCACCGAACCTACACGAAAATCTTATGAAGATATCAAATTGATTAATGTTTTGGTGACAACGAATAAGAGGAACAAATCTTCACACAACATTTCATTGGTTACTTACAAATGCATGTTATGACAACATACAGTAAATCAACGTCTAATAAACTATTCACAAACTCTTGGTTAGAGTAACCAATCAATATCAAGTACATACTGTCACTAGCACGATTAATGCAAGTAATCACAAGTCAATTACTCCGGCTTAATCACTACACAACATTATGGTATTCCCATAATGGCCTTTACATTCGCCACTTAACCACAAATGGATACTTCAAAGCACATCAGAGAGCTTCCATAAGTCAGTAACGCGAAATCATGTTGCAAAAGGATTCTCTTGATCCCAAAACGCTTATTATAAGAGTACAAAATTATAGGGTCAATTGACTGCAATTCTTTTGGTAGAAATGTTCGCTTTTGTATTTTTAGCTGCTTAGATCGACTTGTGACGATGTGATATTTCCTTTAATATCCAGTAGTAAATTTGGGAGAATCAAATAATAATCCATACATATACATATACATATACACTAGCTGTCCGGACAGACGTTGTCCTGCCAAAATAAGTCCATACAAAAATTCAGGGTTTCGATCGCAGCGCCCCCTACCGGGTCCAATTGTAAATCTAAACCATTCTCGAATCTCCACGAACACACACAAAAAATTTCATCAAAATCGGTCCAGTCGTTTAGGAGGAGTTCAGTCACATACACACGCACACAAGAAATATATATATTAAGATATACATATACATATATATATATACATATACATATACATATACATATACATATACATATACATATACATATACATATACATATACATATTTTAATACGGCTGTAGAACTTTGGGTTTTGTAATTGCTTTGTTACTGAAGCCACTTTTTTTAATTATTAAGGTTTGAGATTCAAGCTATGTATAAATTGGAGCCATTGATTTGCATTATAAATTTCAACATTTTACAATTAATAATGAGAATATGATGCGCATAGTATTATAGGAAAACAAAATATTGATTCCTTTGTTGGACACGTCTTGTCTTTAAATATTATAAATAATAATAGCAAATTTATAATTTTATCAAACGAATATCATATAATATATCGAATATAATATAATCCAGATCCTGAACTTATATTTCTTTTATTATGCTACTTTAATAAAATATATATTAATGTAACTCAGGCAGACCGTTCGACGTGGAAATCCATCGCTGGCTGATATGATGATGATGATGATAATGATGAAAAAAAAACCTGTTCCATTTAAGTCAGGTTAATTTTAAAAATCTAGTAATTTGAATATAAAGCTGTTTGAAATAAATCATTTTGAGTTTGAATCTCCCAACTGTCACAAACAAGAGCCATATCCGGCAAGCTGAGGCAAATATTAATAGTCACGTCCGGCACTAAGGCAGTAAAACCGAGGACAGGCGAGGGCCGACGACAGTAAGCGATCATTTGATTACGTCCATTGTAGGTCGAATGCGGCGACATTAATGGAAAGCCCGTCGCGACATTGATATGTGCGTGGTTCTTGCTAATGCATTTCAGTCAACAACTGCAAGCTGAGAGCTAAGCGCTGCATCACAAAATTGTGGAATTAAACGCTGACAAAGACAGCGCTTTTCTTTTCTCGCAAATTACAAGTGTTTAAAGAATACATTTTTTTAACATGTTCTTGTATTATACTACCTACTATGGTGCTGATAGCTCAGTTCAATTCTCAGACGTCAAATAGCGTGCCGAAAGTGGTACGTCCGAACAATGAGCTTGAGCTTCGGTGAAAGAAACCATTGCACGGTACCGTTGTAGTGCTCGGCTGCCTGGCTACCGCCCTCAAGTTGAAAATCTGCCAAACACCTGCAGTTCCGACAACACTTCTAGTTCCGTTTTAGGGTTTGTGTGCTTACTACTTACGGCCACATCGTCACTTACCTTGAGATTGTGGTCAAATACGTTAAAAGCTACGTCAACGTAATCAAATATTTCATATAAATGTTGTTGCCACGTTTTTTCCAGTCAAATACGCTCAAGTTTTTATAAAAAAAGAAAAACGTTAGCCTCTCACCGTTAGGTGCAATATCCACAACAAATGTGTCCAAAAACGCTCTCTTTCTTTGCTGAAGAATTTCAACGATCTGCGATGACTGATAGATTCAGCCCTATGAGTGTATATACGGTGCATTAGGCCAACGTTAGATGTGGCTGGATGCTTGTTTGTTTAGTGGCTCAAGTTAGTCGGTGCGGAGCGTGTTTTGATATTCCAAACAACGCTCAGAGTTGCGATTACCAACATAACATTGTGGTGAACAAAATGCATGTCTTGTTTGCGCCAAACTTCAGGAACACTAAATTAATTTTGATATAAAACATGGCTGCAAATAATAATTTTGGGTCTGACTCATCAGAACAATCTAGAATTAAACTAGGTACTTTGGTTTGGCACCTACTTATGAATCTACTCCATAATATCTGCTCTACGGTTCTGTTTCGCATGCTACAATACACAATACACACAATAAACAATCTAAAAGGTGAATTTTGACAGCTAAGTGTATCATTTAAAAATATATTTTATTGCATTTGATTTTTTTTTATACCACTTGGGCCGACAAACAAGCAGACGATCCACCTGATGATAAGTGGTCACCGCCGCCTATGGACATTTGCGTTGCCAATGCGTTGTCGACCCTGAGACGTGAAGTTGATAAGTCTCAAGTGTCTGTAATTTCACCGGCCCCCTTACCTTTCTACATACAAGTGCACTACTGCTTCACGGCAGAAATGGGTAAGGTGGTAGTACTTCTCTGGACGAACTCTGCACTAGGAGGTCTACTTCTCTAAAATTTTATTTGATATACCTAAGGTTCTATTGACGATTTTAGTAGGTATTTGAATCCTTATGATTAAAGTTATATTATGTAAATTAACCCATACCGTGGAGTACGCGTGTACATATTAACTTTGCTTTAGGCCGCAAAAATATATTCGTTTTTCATTTACTTGTACTAGCAACTAACGACCCTGAACGGTTTATATATATTATTATATAAATTTATCCTACATATAAATCTTCCGTCTAAACTGTGAAAGCCACATCAAAATCTTTTGCGTACTTTAGAAGTTATAAGCGACAAACAGGCAGGCAAAAAAAGCTACTTTTTGACATATGTGTCATGAAATTACGATAACTTTTGGACGTCTTTCCAAAGTCTTAGTATATCTATATTCTACAAGTAAAAATACTTTTTGAACAAAATCCTATGTTTTCAAATAAACGATTTCAAAATAAATACGTAAATAGATTAACAGCCCATTAACATGCAGTTTAAATATACCCACCATAACAAAACTTACGCCTATTCGTTTACGAATATATGCAGTAGAAATTAGAGTTTATTTTAATTACGTAAGGTATATTTTGCTTTAGTTTAGTGTACATTTTCCTTGAAATAACATACATTTGGTACAAATTGTAGATTAGCTCATTGTCACACAAAATATTCATTATTCATGCAGTTTGTGTGAGTACAAGTTAGCCGGGCGGTTCTATTTGTGATTTAAAGTGTTTTAATAATGAGAACGAAACTTAGTCATTTTAGAATGTAGATATGATACTGTAAAATTAGTCATACATTCTGGATAAAATAATGCGACAGTTATTTCTAATCATTACTTTATATTACGTACATTCAAGTTTCGATTCTAGTGTTCGCTCTGGTCGAAATCCAACCATCCAAAAATTAATAATAATTAATTCATTATTGGGATTTCCATTTAATATTTATTGATATTTAACATCAAATCTAGTCAATAGCTTTCAAAATGAAATTTAAAAAAAGAACATTAGGTTCTCGATTACAAAAAATGATACTTAACTATTTTGATTTTGCCTAAATATAGGAATTTATGACAAAATATGTTTTTTTAAGATTTGGTTGTAAAGCAGACTATATACTTTTTATGAATGCCCTTGTAAGGTCACTAGTTGTTAATGAACCTGATCTCAAGAGTGATGAACCAAGAATAGCAGCTGTTTATCATACGTCCATCCGTATATACAATCGGCGAACATCCCACGGAGAATAGGCCTTAAATTTATCAGGTGTTAATATGCTAATGGTTGCCGAAAGACTGGAGCTGGCGTCGGCGTCAATTAATTAACCTAGCCAATAAAATGGCCTCCAACGCGCTTTTGGCGTCCGACTATTATTAATTATTGAATGGATTAACTTTACCGTGATTTGAGGGGATTAACGCCTTAAAGCCTTTTTGGAAAAATATTGAACACTATATTTAAATAAATGAATCACAAGCATAAGTCGATTTTACTAAAACTAGTTCGTTTGACTTCAATGTTAAGACGCATTATTAACATGCTAATGGTACTACGCTACTTCTAAAGAAGAAACATGAAAGAATGTTTACAAAAACCAATTCGCATCAATAAATTTACCAATCCAAAGTACGTAAACAATATCTGACATCTTGGCAAGGAAATGATATTGTAGACAATATAATACCGGTTATTAGAAGCATTGAGTATTTCTACTCCACACATTTCGCTGTTCGTTATAAAACTTCAAATATTGTGTACATCGGCTGACTGTTACTGTTATGCATTTACACGCAGTATATTCCCGGCTTCCGAAACAAAAGGTATTCCAGCCGCGTCAATGCAATGATGTGAATTAATTAAAACCCACTGACGTGCATTGCAGAGTGTATTTTACAATGTCAGTGAATATAGACATGGAAACATTTTCGGCGAAGAATAATCTGAGACGGCGTACATTGAATACTTTGAAATCTGCCGTCTCGGCGCTGAAACAAATCGCAAGTAAGTGCGTTTGAGTCCCTACTGATAGAGATTTCTATGTTAAACAATTGGTTGATTTATATTTTGCTGTTTTTGATTCTTCTTGTAACTTTTAAAGTGAGGATACTAACTGTTATTCAACGAAACATAAAATAATATAGTGGTTACTTTATTATGGGTAAAATTTTAAGTAGTATTTTTATTATCCTCAAAATTTACTTTTCGTCGTGAATTTTGGCAAATTAATTTTCACGATGCTTTAAGACCAACCGATACTCCAAGTGTAGTCGTTTTTTTAAGGAAGGGTATTTGCAACAATTATTTTTTTTTAGCTATTGGAAGTGTAGGAGGAAAGGATGTAAAAAATACAATTATACATATATAACAATTTAAGGTGTATACAGTCATATAGTAAATATAATTTATCAAAATCAAAAAACATTTAAGTAAAACCAACATAATCAACAAAATACCAATGTTTACTTATTTGCCCTGAAGGTGAACACAGTTCTGAAAACCTAGAACACACTTATTTAAATTCCAATAACGTAAAATAAATATTTGCATATCGTTCTTTGATAACTTTCGAGGTTTTGTGGAGGGCAAGAATAAACTTTTGGGACCATTAGTCCCGTCGGCGTCAGCTTACTTTTCATAACACTTGAGGCGAGCGCGGGTTGCCGTAACAATTCGCTGAGTATTTGCGAAACGTCAGCGCCTATAATGAAGGTGTCATTCAGAAGCTTAGAAAAGCCATTGTGTTTGTCGTCACCCCTCCGAAACAGGCTTCGTCACCCACTCGAGAGAGGAGAGCTTCTCTTCTCCCCAAACGCCTTGTTTGTCAAGACCAGCAATCATTTTGTTTTCATTGTAGTCAACCTTGAAAACACGTCTTCGTTACGTTCTATTTACCACTCAATATTTTGATACACCTCGGTCTTGGAGTAACCACTCGAGATTTTCGAAATTGGGGCAAATCTTGACGTTTATTAATGAACACTGACTGTGCGCCATTGTCTCCTTCCGTTGATGTGACGTTCGTGATAGAAGTGTCCGTTCTCCAATGAATTACGGAATGGATTTACATAAATAAACCATGTTTCGTAAAAGCTTCCAATAAACACCATTGCATAATTTAAGACCGACCGTATTATTCGATTTATTTATCTCGACACTGACTTGCATAAACATAATCTGACTTGCATTAAAATTATATGGATTATACAAGGAGTGATAATTTTAAACAAAGGAAACTCCGAAATATAATTATTAATCAAGTTTAAAATAATGACAAAGTGTGGCAACCTTAGTGTTTGCAATTTAGCCCGCAAACTTTGTTCCGCAAATACTGGCGCCCACCGTGGGACTGCACACGATTAAATTATAAACACGCGTGCGAGCTGAAATCACATAAATATTCATGTATATTCGCGACTTTAATCTCAAATTCAAGACGGTTTCATAAACATTGGAGCTCGATGAAAATTATCATTACATTAATTAACTAATTTCAAAGCTCGATGTGCAACCGCAAAATTATACAACCACGTTTATTATAAAGGCAATATTAGACAGTGTGGTTTGCCACAATCCTTGCTGAAGCTATCCAGTTATCCGAAATTGAGAAATCTAGCTGAATTTGTTGAGCTAAGGAATCCTAGGACGGATCGTGAAGGGAAATGTCGATCTTTTTTCGAAGTCAATATAATCGTTTGGGTCGTAAATATCCCAGACTTTTCCCATTTCCCGGCAATACGTTTGGAGGCCGCGGCCTTCCTTTATATTCGGGAAAACGTTTCCTGACCGGTATCTTTTCAGTGTCGAGGGCAGAGTTATCACCGATAGTCCGATACTTTGGGGCGGTCATTCACTGCCGCCTTTTGGGTATAATATAACCATACGTAGGATGATATTTCCATCGACAGAGCTTTTAATATACTTTCATTGAATATTCTTTGCTTTATATTTTCAAATAAGTTATAAAGATGAAATTACCTGTGCAACTTTTGTTTGGAATATTCATTAGGACACCATTGTGGAAACCGTTGCGTTGCAGTAGAGATGACGTTGTGCATATATTATGCTTATTTTCTTAGTTAAACCCTCAACCCCAAGTTGCACCAAGGAGATAACTATATCTGCATAATATGTTTAATAAATTTATGGAATATGTTTAATAAACAATTATACTTTATTCGTACATACTATTTATGTATATTTAGCGCTTTCTACATTTCAATCTTATATATGTCCCCTTTCTGTAGTTTAATAATAATTTGATATTTATCACAAAAAATAGCTGTACTTTATTCCATTATAATTAACATGAGATGTTTGTGACTTAAGTATGTTAAAAAGGCTATTAGCCTGTTTGCCGTTACAAACAATTTAGCAAACAGATTTTGGATGACTTTTTATTAAGGAAATAAATAATATACCTCGGGTAAAACCGCCCTGTGGAAGCTATTTATTTATTAGACTGATTACAAATATTACTAACAAAACGTACTTTTTGATATCTCAACGCCCATTATCACCGACGACGTAAGCAGCCTCCTTATTGAGCTAATACAAGCTTCGTCGGCGAGCCGCTTCACGGAGGCCTCGGAGAGCTTACCTCTCACGTGTTTAGTAGTATTAGCGTAGTAAGCGACAGAGACAGAGCATAGAGGCCGCGACGAAACATCCTCGAGTTAGTGTCATTTTCCTTTCAGAATCGAGCCCCTGAGGTCCCGTGAGGAAAAGAAACGTCAACTGTTTCTTGCCTGACCTGGGAATCTAATCCAGGATCTCCAGTCTAGAAACTGAGCTTTATACCATTCGGTCTAGGCAATCAACACGACCCAGTCCATAAAACACGTTCAAGAGACGAAACGCAATTGTGAATTTTAAGATCCCTTATAAGTTACCACGAAGGTCATTCGCTGTGTGTAATTGTTGAATTTTATAGCTGTGTGTAAAACGGGAGTGATAAAACTCCCGTCGATTTATTGGACTACGTGATCAATGCATACGGGAACAATAACGTTTTTATTCGGTTTATTTACGAAAAGGAAACATTGAGCGTATGAATTATTCAATTATTTATCGACAGCGAGATAATGGCCAACTTTCATTGCGATAACGCGTTTATAACCTCACGGAAGCATTCAATAGTTGCACAGTTTTTATTCTGTAGCACTTATTCATTTTTATTGAACTCTGTACACTTGCGAAACTGTCATAACATTTCAGCGCAAGTTGAATTAATTCACAAAAGCTTGCTTGCATTCACGCTTAGTTTTTGCCCTTTTTTGCTATTTTTTAATCTAACTTCCAGCCCGAGCTCTCAGATATAGCGTGCCAAAAACACAGTTACAGTTTTTCCATCAGCGCTGCTGAACTGAAGCAATTAAAAACCTGGCTGAGTTTCTGAGGCAGGACATTCGGGGCCAATTTTCAGACACCTAATACTTATTTTTCGCTTTACGCTGCCTGGACAGCCATTTCAATTACGGCTGAGCGAAACTTGACGTTAGGAATTTTCAGCTATTTTCGGCTTGACCGCTTTAGACAACCTTTAACGAGCCACTGATGCGTTATAATGCTTTTGAGGTGATTAATTTTGTACGCTATTTAGGATTCGGAACCCACTTTCTATTATGAGAATAAATTGATGGTAGTCAGTTGAGCCACCCACATATTTTTATTTCTTTGTTAGAGTTGTAACTTCTTACGTTCATTCTTATAATTGCCGGTAACAATTCACTCAGAATTAATTGCTTGACCTTTCTTCACGGTGAAGGATTAACCTTTATCGCGTGTTCAGAAATAACAAATCAAACGCACGAGGCATCTTACGCCTCGGCGGAAGGCGTCCATTAATTTTCATCCGTTTTGCCTAAATCACTCCGAATTACCGCTTACGCGTTTATTGTTTAGACATTCTCGATGGAAACTCATGGGAACAGATACCGTTCGTGACTCGGGTTTTGAGAGTCCTGTGCGCACGTGCGGAATATGTTCTGTGTAGTTTGCAACAGTTCACATCATATATACATGCTATATTTCATACTACCAATAGTAAAGCATATATAAAACGTACATTTTATACTCACGATTTAACCAAATCAATAGAGGCACGTGACGGAAAGAGACCTTGAATTTAATGGGTTTTATCTTTTTTCTAATCTCCATATTCTTAGTCATTGCCCTTTAATTTTATTATTATATTCCCTTTTAGGCTTTAAATAGCCTTTTCACTTTTATTAATAATAATATAATTTATTATAATTTTATACAGAACTCGTCGTAGGAGTTCTACTTCCATAACCATTTCCGCCATGAGGCAGTAAGTACTCTGGTATTACTGTGTTTAGGTTAGAAAGGTAATGCGGCTAGTGGAATTACAGACTTATCAAGTTCACTTTTCAGGGTTAACAACGCGCTGGCGATAAACCTGGTGTTCTAAATGTTCGTCTGCCTGTTAATCGGTCTGAATGTAAAAAAAAATGTTATAACAATATTGAAATTAATTAATTAAAATGGAACTACCCTATATCTTTTTCCCGGGGAAGCTAAAGATATCCTGACTACGCAAATGAGCCTTGAGCTTTACCAGCACATTATAATAACCTCATGACATTACATGCATGCAAAATAACAGGTCATTGGAATAGAGCGTTCGGATTGAATCGGGCGACTGCATTCGCTTTTCTCTGCACTCGGAAACCGATTTCCATTCCACATAATCGCCGAAGAAAGGCACAGATGGCTGAATAGCTTTTGATGGCTTATAAGCTTAAATTTTACTTCTAAATCTGTCGTGTTATTGAATAAGGTAGAAGAAAGGTGTAATTCAAATTTCAATAAACAAATTGCAATTAAAATTTATAAAACCCTTCGGCAGTTAATCGGAATGTCTTTCGATTTTCAAATTTGAATGCATCAGGGGCTCGATTCTGTATGGAAAATGACAATAACTCGAGGATGTTCTGTCGCGGCCTCCGTGCTCTGTCTCTTTACTACGCTAATATAACTACTCACGTGAGAGATAAGCTCTCCGAGGCCTTCGTAAAGCGGCTCGCCGACGAAGTTTGTATTAGCTGAATAAGGGGGCAGAAGTCAACGATGGTGACGGGCCGATCGTCATGGTTGTACCTTGAAGCCACGCCGCAGTTCGTGTTCCAATCCTATTACAGAACAAACAAATGTGTGCATGAACATGTCTGTTTTTTGGGGCTTAATAAAATATTTATAAAGTAATATTACTTATTAACATTTCTTGTTAACATAAAATAAGCTCTAATTAATTTGGGATAAGATAGCTGTGTGGAACCAAAATATCGTTTAGATATGTTTTTATCGTCACTTTTTTAATCACAATATTTTACAGTTTCTCTAGTGTTTTTTTATATACCTACCTCAAAGTAACGTACAGTATCTACTATTTATTATTACTAGAAAATAGTATGTCGTCTCCTTATCAAATTAATTACCCACATCCCTCATAATGTCAAAGTGATTGATAGCTCCGTTGATTAGGTTTCGGGGAGTTTACAACTCTATTTAGAGTTGAAAATATTCCAATTATCAGTAACCCCTGTATCCAGGCGTCTGGTTTTTGAACAAAACCTTCTTTAGCCGCGACTTGAGAGTAACAGATCTTTTTATCATAATTTAATCATTTAGAAAGTATGACATCATGAAATTGAATTTAGGTCCGGAAGAAGAATATGGTTCCGAACTCTATATAAGTTCATGTTCAATATAATAATATGTTTACTGTGTTTATACCACAATAAATACCAAACAGTAAATTCAAATTCAAATATTTTATTCAAATAGGCCTTTACAAGCACTTATGAATAGTCAGACTCTAATATCGGTTCGGAAGGTTGTTTTTTACTGAGAAGAGCCGGCAATAAACTCAGCAATTACTTTTTTTTTTTTTAATCTTAGATTTATTACCCTAATACACCTAAATACGTTCTACATCGACTTGCAAGATAACCAGAATCAGAATACATTCAAAAATTCAAAACCATTTATTCAGTTTAGGCCCTCGGAGGGCACTTATGAAGGTCAAATTTAAAGTTACTGAAGCATGGCATAAGAGGGAAAGCAGTTCAGAATTACAGGGAGAAGTATGTACTTTGAAAGGTTCATTGGAAGTATGTTGATGTATGAATGACTTTACTAATAAGTATATTTCTAAGGATTTCATCCAAACCAGTGGTAACTTCAGTTGCTTTTAATGGCCGTCCTAGGTCCTGAAATTTTGTTTTCTTCTTTAAAATTTTCATTTTTATATACTCGTATATAGATTATTGGTAGTGGACAGTGGTATTGACGCTACTGTTTACCGACTATACTATCTAGAAACGCTGTCAACTTCGAGAATAGTTTGAAAGTGCATTACACGAGCGTCTCTAGTGAGATTCAATAACCACACCCTTCCGAAACTATGTCACTCAACGATCTTCGGGTTTCGGAGGAACACTTCGATGGAGGGACGAACTGATGAATAAATTATTACTTCGACGACCCAATTTCAACGCCGATAAATTTGAACTTCATTTTTGATTTAGTTAAAATGATGTATAAATCAATCATGTAACAAAATTTATTTTCCTATATTTTTTAGTCTTCATTTCTTGTCACTAGCTATCCTCCGTGGTTTCACTCGCATTCCCGAAGGTTGTTGCATTTTCCAGGGACAGAAAGTAGCCTATCAAATCATACACACGTCGATTTATATATAATATATATACTAGCTGCCCGGACAGACGTCGTTCTGTCGAAATAAGTCCATACAAAAAAGCAGGAATTCGCAGCGCTACCTACTGAGTCCAATTATGAATCTAAACCATCCAGTACGACATCTAAACGCATCATGTGAACACACGTGTAGAAGAATTATTAATTAGAAATAGATTTTTTTGTCCCTGATCATTATTCTGTCGTAATTCCCATGTTATTTATACATTCTAGCCTTTAATAGTCACATAGTGTCTGCAGGTTGTACATCTAACTCTCGGACATGATTTTATAACGTAGCTAATAATAATAGTAAATATTATCTAGTAACAAATATTATATAGTATATTACTAATAGTAAATAAAATAGTTATAGGTAAATAATATAGAAAATAAATAAGAATAAGTAGGTATTAAGATCAATTAGTTAAGCGTTTAAATAGTATATATTATCAAACAAGTATAATAATACTAGAAAATAAAAACAGTAATTAGCTACATAATATAGGACATAAACAAAATAAGTAGATATTAATTTTAATCAGTTAAGCGTTATGATAAGTTAATGTAAAAATTATATGTAAAATTAATTTGTAGGAAATAAAAGGCTTTTTTATTTTTTATTTTATTTTATTTATTTACTAGCCCTAAGCTCGAGCAAAGCGGCATCTCTACGGCTCTCGAATCATGACAGTGATATGCGACGAACGGCTTTTACCAGTTCTGCCAACTTAATACGGCATCTAGTGTGGGCTTTAGGAACGGTTGTAACTTAATTTTAAAGTACTGCAAAGAACTCTAAAGAATTCTGATATTATCTAATCTACATTAACGGGCCAGTTGGTTTGAGACCCTGACTGCCAAGCCGAGGTTGTGGGTTCGATTCCCACCCAGGACAAACATTTGTGTACCTGAACATGTCTGTTTGTTCTGTGGCTGGGTGTAAATATCTATATAAGTATGTATTCAAATGTAGTATGTCAGTTGCCTGGTAGCCATAGTACAAGTAGTATACTCTGCTTAATTTTCTCAATTCTGTAAGGAAAATGACACTAACTCGAGGCTGTTTCACGCGGCCTCTATGCTCCATCTCTGTCGCTTACTTCGCTAATACTACTAATCACGTGAAGTGGCTCGCCGACGAAGTTTGTATTACCTGAATAAGGGGGCAGGTAACCATGTGTGAAGAATGTCCTGGGGTATTCATATAATTACATTAATGACGATATACGTTCCAATAATTATTTATTTTTTGGATGTACTCACTATCTGCAACATGTGGGTAATGAGTTCAATTCTAATTTAGCGCAAACATGTACTCGTATGTGCATCAAACATGTTTATTTTTTGTATTTAGATGTAAATATATACTTATAAAAATATTATTTTTAAGACTATACAATATTCGCTTAGTTTGGAATCGGATCACAGAAAGGGAAGGTTTATCAGGATACAGAGTAAAAAATAACCACCAACATAAAGAGCATCGAATTCCTTACTATTAGCCTAAATTGAAGTCATTTATTGTACGAAAAGCCACTTATGAAGTTGAATCTGTTAAAGTAACCATTCTAAAAAGAAATATTGTACAACTTAAAATTATATATATAATTGAACTTAATATTCTAACCATTACGAACAAATGGTATATAATAATAATAAAACAGACATGGTTTAATTAAATACCATTTTCATGGCGTTTTCTTCTTTCAAGGACTCTCATTGCCGACAATCACCACACCCTGGCACGCCCCTCCCTCCGTTTAATGTCTTTTATACTTTTACATTACACTTCATAAGTCTTTTATCTCAGTAGTGGCTATAAATGTCATGAGTTTGAATACTACATTTACCCTGAACGGTATTCACTGAAGTTACTTGTTGAAAATCAGCGCTGTTTATTGAAGCATGCTCGGCGCGAGTTTGATATTTTTTTTTATTTAGTAAAAATGTATGTTTTGATATGTTCTTGTGTTATTTATTCTCTCTATTCTTCCCTTTTTTAATTATTTAGTTACTACAATTGTAACTATTTAATAAAAAATGGTTTTGAATCAAATTTTGTAACTCAAACAGTCCGTAGAGCATCGTAGCTCGTAGTAGCTACGATTTGGGGTCAAATTGTTTAAATCAATAATTGAATTCTCTAGATAACTTAACTGAAAGTGTAGTCAATTCAAAAAACGTGAGGTTTATGGATGGGGGGAAGGTTGAGTCAAACCTCACTAAATCACACGAGGGGGTCTCAGCAATGATCACCAAATGTTTTCATGCGCATGAAAAAATGTAGAATTACGAAAAAATTGTCCACAAAAATATGCCTAAATCATACACACAAATATTTATTGAAGTTATGGGAACGGGACAAAGTGCCGGAAAAAATCTCACGTGAGACTCGAGGACGAGAGGGGGTCACGCAAAATCTCATGATATCTCACCATAGGAGAGGGAAAAGATCGCCAAAATCACCTCATGTAATGAATGGCTTTGATTTATAGGCATTCATAGGCTTCGTAGTACTTGAGTAATTGTCATCGTCATGTAATGTTTGTAGCTATTAAATTATTGCAATATAATAGCGACAAAAAGTACGCTCTAGAATATCAATGGGTAGAATGCAAAGATCTTGTACAATGGCGCCAGTCGTGCGGCGGCGGCATGGCGCTCTACGTTGTTAAATAATTTATTAGTACACAAAGAAATTCTTAATGTGATTACAATAAATATGATACTTTTTATATACAAGATTCATTCATGTATCTAAAGAAAATAATATCTATGTTTATAAAAAATATGTTTGTATGTGTACTCTATGCCTTCCTATATTATTTGTCCAAA
Source organism: Habrosyne pyritoides (assembly GCA_907165245.1). Classification (NCBI taxonomy): domain Eukaryota; kingdom Metazoa; phylum Arthropoda; class Insecta; order Lepidoptera; family Drepanidae; genus Habrosyne; species Habrosyne pyritoides. The sequence continues at coordinate 4,376,687 of OU015592.1, forward strand.
AGCGATGAAACTTTTGGAAGTTATTCGTCGTTCGTCTGTGCAGGTATAGACATACCGAGAATAGCATCAGTATGTATAATATTAATTAATTTAAAAAATCTACAACAAATAACCATGAGAGAAGTCTTAAGTACTTTTTCAAATTTAGATGTGTAAAAAATAGATTATAAATACTTGCGATTGAAATTGACAGTAAAATATCCTTTACTTAGTATCATGGTTAAAATAGACTCACTTTTCAAAAGATAGTCCTTAACACATGGAACTCTAAAAAAAAGAAAAACCTATCCCACCAATGGGGTACATTACGATCAATATTGTAAAGATGAAGGTTATGATTGTAAAATATCAATTCATATTCTAGGAGCTTATGTAGCATTATTATTTTTTTTATACCACTTAGGCGGATAAACAAGCAGACGGTCCACCTGATGGTAAGTGGTCACCACCGCCTATGGACATTTGCAACACTAGGGGCAACGCCAATGCGTTGTCGACCCCGAGACGTGAAGTTGTTAAGTTTCATGTGTCTGTAATTTCACCGGCCCCTTACCTTTCTAACCGAAACACAGTAATACAAGTGCACTACTGCTTCACGGCAGAAATGGGTAAGGTGGTAGTACTTCCCCGGACGAACTCTGCACTAAGAGCTCTACTACTCTAAAATTAAAATAATACTCTAGAGTTCCGAAATTGGGCTAGCACAATATTCTATGACGTCATATGCTAGAGATTGCTTCAACTTTCTCGACACGCTTCCTTAGACAGTACTCAGTCAGTATTTGTAACTGAATTTGTTTAAAGATATTATTGAGAATATTATACGATATTTTATTTGAATTTTCAAGGAATAGTATTACTTTGATAGAATTAATTTGTTGAATTTGGAATATACCTACTTAACAAGCAGGATCAAATAGGTTTTGCATTATCAACCCTCAAACATACTTTATTATATGTATCAAAACACAGAGGAGCGTATTTCCTGAATAATTCAACATTTAATTATACGGCTTTAATTGTTGTTTACAAAATAATATTTTCACAAACAAATTCCAACATGACAACCAAACCAGAATTTACTCTGAAACAGCTTCATTACTTACCCACAAAACAACCGACGCGTCACACGAAACGTTTTCAGGAACAAAGAAATAATACTCATTTATAAAATTGTTTTCACCCTTACAACGCGAAACAATTTTCGGTTATCCCCGACAATGTACTAGGGTTGAAGAGATTCTCGAGCCATTCGCGACATTTAAATGAACCCCCGATGGCTCTATCAGGTTTTTACACGTCATCAGTTTTCGAGCGGAGCACCCTTCATGTCCCTTCAATGGAAATTTCTCCAATGCGCACAGTGGCCCCCACTCTATCCGTCGTCTCTATATTTGCTGACGGGGCGAGTCGTTTCACTAAAATTATGCCGGACCCAAATTAAGATTTATGTCAAGTTTTATCTATATAGATTTTTTATAGGCTTCCCACGTTAGCAGATAAGGATAATCTTTTTCTCGCTGCTAGTTATAAATGGTTGAATCGTGGCCCAGCTATCGCCAGAATAGATGACATACAATATATATACTTTGTGTACGATATTGTGATTTTTTTATTAACCTTAAGGCATATCAATAATTGTTTGATAAACATAAGAATGTAATTTTTTTGCTCTATACCTGAAAACGGTCTCAAAGTTTTTAAGGACTGGGCTTCGATTCTGTAAGGAAGATGACACTAGCACGAGGATGTATCGTCGCGGTCTCTTTGCTCTGTCTCTTTCGCTAACTACGCTATCACGTGAGAGGTAAGCTCTCCGAGGCCTCCGTGTGGTGGCTCGCCGACAAAGTTTGTATTAGCTGAATAAGGGAGCTGTATTAAAAAACTGCAGAATAAATGAATATGAATACATGCAAAATAAACAATATAAATTACAAATGATTAAAATAATGTTCACTTTTGAGTACTTGATATTCCAAGCAAAAGCATTGTTTAACCCCCAATTGATCAATTAGGTACGCCCTCGACATTTCATTAACATACGGTTATCAATAACATGACTGACAAATTATCAATAGCTGTCATCGTGATCGATCTTCTGATGGAGTTCGTGCAATGCCACGTGTCGACTGTCGATACAAATTGTCGTGGTAGTACCTACATGGTGAAAATATTGTCATTGACATTGAAAATATACAAACAACACTATAACTACAGAGTACACATTTAAATCAATTTTGAATATCGATAATAAGCATCGACTCGGTGATACATAAAGTATATTTTATATGGACAGATAAAGCCCAGGGAAAGTCAACTCTATAGACATTTCTTAATTGAGGTGTTTGTAAAATCTCTTTCTGAATCCTACATACAAACCTATGCTATTTGTAGCCTCCTCTGATTAGGCATGGAAATGATTACTACTTTTATTTCATTTTCATTTAATGAAATTATAGATTTTTTTCACAGTGATTTCACCTGTGCAATTTCACAGCCAATGATTTTTTTTTCGCAATACTCTAATATCACTCTTGGCCGTGCGAGCTGTTCGTAGCGACGATCAGTATATATTTTGCTCTTTCTAACACGACTGGGTTAGAAAGACTCTCTTTCTTTCTGACGTCATCGGTGAAATACGATGATATCCGAATGATGTATGGTGTGCGATGTATCATGTAGGCAAGGTAGCAGAACAGTAGCAGAGTGATTTTTAACAGACGACGTCAAGGCAATACTTGTGAATCATGCCATGCCTACCTCTGATTAGTATATAGGTACTAGATTCCAATCAGCTGGTTTACCCGGGATTTCATAAAACAAGGAATACTTTAGTAATCAATATTATATAATAGCCATGCCCGCGATTTAGTATGCTTAGTGACTTTAAAGAAGGCTTTTTTCATCATCCGATTTTGATGGAATAAAGCCTGTATGTCGCCCCAAATACGTTCCAATTTCCTTTCCTTTCCCGAAAACCCCATTCAAAGTTAACTTCCTAGATAAGCGTGTTGACAAAGGTAACAGACAAAGTAGATGATAAATATATATGCTAAATTTATGCAGGTCCTTTCAAAAACGTTCAGAATTTTGCATTTATTATATAAATGGCATTTGCGATAATGAATAAATAAATAAAGATCATGGAACATTCTTTACATACCGTTCTCTAACCCTAAATTAAGTAGAGCTTGTACTGCTTCATAGCCTTACCTTCTATATCACTAAAGAAGGTAATAAATATCTTTGATTAACATTAATGTATTTAATTAAACTACCAGTTCAAACCCGAGTAAATAAAACTGTTACAAATGGCAACTCTACCACTCATTAAGCTCGCAGTAGGAGAATATAGACTTTAAATTGAAGCCGTGTAAGACGAATTCATGAACAAAAGTGCTGATTAATTACTTAGTAAATTGAATAAATCAGCTTAAGAACAGGTAGGGTTTAATTTGTTGGTTCACTTCAATTAAATTTGAATGTTTAATATATATAAATAGAATTCATTTTCTAAAACCAATAACTGTTTTAATATGAGATTTAAAGAACAAATTGCTTTACAACTCGTCTTGCGTTTACTCGACCCTAATACAACTCTTGTAAAAGAAAGCTATCCCGTACAGTGAGCAGTTGTTCTTCGTTCCTAATTGAACAAAGTCCGGATAAGGCTGCCGTTCAACATTTGCTCTCATATTCCTTCTGTTTTAACATCAACATTTATCTTGGACGGGGTGCACTGAGAGACTATTTATCGAGTAAATGTGACAAGTATTATGTAACCTTCGTACTATAAATGGATGCATTAGTAAATGGTGATTTAGCTCTATAAAATGATCATGTTATAAAGTTGTATTCTTTTTTTTAGTTAGCATTTTTCTCAATCTAATGGCATCGAGATTTTATTTTTTATAGCATTGCGTATTGTAGTATAATTCTAATTTTAAACATTGTATATAGGTATAGCAACAGAGAATAAAATAAAAAAATTATGAAATTATAGATAACACTATGAAAAAATTATAAAACATAAATAAGCAAGTTATTGATAGAAAGAAATATACACCAAATGTTCTTTTTCATAACAACTTATACAGTCTGTTTATTTTTAGTATATTTAACCGACATACGATTCATGGGATGCAGTAGATTCAGCTTTATAAAATATTCGAAAACTAAATGCATATCGAAAACAAACTTTCAAAACCTGTTTACTTATTATCAAATATCACATGCTTGGCTCTTTCAAGACATTTTCTGTAAGGGGAAACTATACCATGACTGACATAACAAATCGCTTCCCATCATCTTTATAGATAAAGTCATACTATCAATATAGAGCAACGCAGTTTTAAATAATAAATTTGCGATATTATTTAATCTCAGTTTAGGTACATGTTACTACAAATCAATAAATAGACTTTAGGGAGAAGTTAGTTGTTCCAAGTCATTTCTTGGTAATTGTGTTCTATTTTATAATAAGATACCGCTGTCAGTAACCAAAATATCTGATCATAAATTTAAAAAATTATACATATAAGAAAAGTTTTGAAAGAAAAAGCGTATTACATTATTCATTATATTGAAAATAAAAATGTCTGGAAATGGAAATAGCTACCCTCTGCACAATGCACCTCTAATTTTCTTGTTGTAGTTGTAAGTAATTGTTGTTATTTTCTATTTTGTAGTCTTGTTATTTCTTTTTTTTTTGTTTTGTTTTGTAATGTTACCTATATTAAGTATTTTGTAATTGTTAAATAAAAAATTATGTAAAATTGACATTATAAAATAGCCAAAAAGTCAGAATAGATAAAATTTATATAAACAATTATTTCATAAAAAAGAATGTAACCTTGCCGAGTTTCTTGCCGGTTCTTCTCAGTTGATGGCTGACTTCCGAACTGGTTGTAGCTTCAGTAACTTAAAATTTGACCTTCATAGTTGCCTTCCGAGGGCCGAAACTGAATAAATGGTTTTGAATTTTGAATTTTTCAATTTTGTGTTTTGAATTTTAATAATTTTCACATTTTTGGTATTAATTTACCTGGAATATAAATTGTTATATAAACAAAAAATATAAATTAATTTTATTCATAATCAACGGAAAATACAAGTGACCGATTACAGTACGGTTTACCCTACAAAATTTTTCGTCTAAAACTTTGCACTGTATTCTCAACTCTAGCAACAATTTAAACTACGTGGTACAAATGTCTGGCCGCGGTTTCGCTCGCGTGGAATATGCGTGTTTATGAACACCTCTATTCTTATTCCTAATTTGAATAGCTTTTATTTATTTTCATGCAGATATTGGTTGTTAAAAATACAGTTACTCATTTGGACTTGCATCCTTGATTACTAAATGAAGGGTCCTGTTATTCTAGGCAGTAATACACTGTATATATTCTTTTTTCTAGCCAGTAATAATTGTTTTGGAAAATATTATATTTAGCCCTTAATAACTTTATTTTATTTTTATTTTTTTACCACATGAGCCGACAGACAAGCACACGGTCCACCTGATGGTAAGTGGTCATCGCCGCCTATGGACATTTGCAATACCAGGGCATCGCTAATGCATTGTCGACCCTGAGACATGCAGTTGTTAAGTCTCATGTGCCTGGATTTTACCGGCCCTTACCTTTCTAACCGAAACACAGTAATACAAGTGCACTACTACTTTACGGCATAAATGGGAAAGGTGGTAGTACTTCCGCAGACGAATTCGAACTAAGAGCTCCACTACTCAAACTAATGTTATAAATCTTAGAAGGTCCAATTTAAAAAATACAATTTGATAGACTTGCCCATATTATCTTGGTGTGAGATTAGTGTGATTGAGTGAGTCTCAGGATAGGCACTTATGACGTTTAAAGCTACTGTAGCTACTCCTGTTGAATTAGTCTTCAACATGAAGCTGCAAATTTTTATAGAGAATTCCTGTTATAGTTTTTTTTATGTGCTAGTCATATATATATTTCTTGCAGGGTTCTGACTTTCAAACTGCAGCTAGCTGGTGCTAGGCAGATATTCAAGTTAAGTGTGGTGTAGTGCTACGTTACTTCTATGGTTAACTAAATACTCAGTCTTTAAGCGTGTTTAGTGACGATAATAAAAAAGGCTACTACACCCATTTTACATTTTAATTTGTAACAACTCGTTCGAGTTTAATCATACTTCAGGCCAATATAGTTATCCTAATTTAGATATATTTTTGTTTATTATTCATCGGGAAATTCTTGATATAAGACTTTCCGATACCAAACTAAGATCAGCTGGAAACCGGACAACTGATATATGACTGATATATGCATACTGGTTTTGTTTTCTAAATTCTTATATACATAGAAAGTAATACAGAAGCGACCAAGATATAGATGCATATAAATGTTTACCATGTAATTTACTATAACTATGTTCAAAGTAAATTTTATGATTGGTGATTTTGGGTCAGGGTTGGAACAAAACGATCAGTATATTGCGGTGTATTTCTGTTGCAAAAATGTAAAAACACATTAGTTTTTAACGAATTAAATAAAATTACAGTTACTGTAACTGCTAATGAATTCAGAATTCGTTACATCAGAGTTCGTACATTGCGTGATATTCAAAGCTATAAAACTGAAAACTACTAAATGTACTCAAAATTTACACACTCGCATAGACTGTAAACATCAACAATGTCTCCAGTCTTCAGAGTTCAGGGATTTTTAGGTTTATTTCAGCAAACTGTTTATTTTGCAGGATACGCTTTGTTACTAGCCGTAGCAACTTTGTTTGTGAACATCACTTTAGTTTTATTATTTGTACTTTTAGATCTACATAAGTAACTTAATTAAAGAGGTTGTTATGCAACAGGGTACACAGAAATGGTTGCTAATTAAGACGTTTTTATGTACCATAGCTAAAACATATTGTAATGTTCATTTTTAATTGCCTGTTGCAGTCTTAGATACATATCGCACCCTCAGTACGATAAGGGCTTAACTCTAAATTTTGCGGAATGGAGTTACGATCATAGAGAGACTAAACGAAGTACGGTCTATCCGACGAATAGTAAAACATTGTCAATTTAATGATAGAATAAGCATACCTATACTTCAGCTTCTTTAACACCGGGACCCATCCTCCCCGCTCAGTGCGAAAGTGACCCAATGAGAGATGTGCCAAAAGTGTTTTTTTGAGTTAAGCCTCTGTCGTTCTTAGGGTGCGATATATCCTCGAGAAACCTACTCATATTATAAATTCGAATGTTTATGAATATTATATTGTATATGTATGAATATTTGTTATTGTCACGCACATACATAGACTATAACCTGGATTAACACATCGATATTTTTGACCCGGGAAAATGTTACATCCCCCGGGAATGCGGGGTAAACCGCGACAGCTAGTACTTTAATACTGGGTAAGCGAAAGTAGCCAAATCGAGATTACGCACTAGTGCGCTTATTACGATGATTGTTCCTAACGCTTAAAAAACATTGTATTTTTTTTGGTATTTAGGAGTGCTACTTACGCGTTATTGAGCTATCCCTGACGTTATAAAATTTCTATCTCGCTTCGATTCTTCTATGACTTCTATTCCTTACATAATTAAGCTCAATATTCGTTGATTGTCAAAGGTATCAAAGATTGCAGCTTTCTGCCGATAAACTGTAATAAAATTTGGCAGATGTAAAACTGTGTTTTTATATTAATTAAAAAATTTTATACATAATCTCTGGTTCGTTGAACTTTTAATTCACTTAGCCACTCAATGTCTGCATTTGAAAAAAGCCTGTGCTAAAAACATGATAAAGTGCGTAGACCTTTTCAAATCGTAAAGTTGGTGTGGATTTCTTTTTCAGTGTACCTAAAGTACAATTTATTACCACTGGCAACATGTCGCCAGGCTATAAAATGTCAATAAGAACACACCGGCAATAAAATCTACTGATGCTTTTATGGAGTTGGTAAAAAAAAAGTATTCTATTAAATTCTAACATATTAGTTACCGTGGTTTATGGGAGTGCAGTACTTACTATATTTGTACAAGTTTCCGTTTCGCGGTGTCAGCTGTATTCATAAAGGCTCTAATTTATTTATAATTGTTATATATATAATTATATATAATATAGCCTATGTAACTTCAAGATAAACTAACTTTCTAACAGTGAAAGAATTATTTAAATTGGCGAGCCGCTTCACGGAGGCCTCGGAGAGCTTACCTCTCACGTGATTAGTAGTATTAGCGTAATTACAGCGTATTATTAGCGAAAGAAACAGAGCACGGAGACCGCGATGAAACATCCTCGAGTTAGTGTATTTTTCCGTACAGAATCGAGTCCCAGGTCTGAATAGGATTCATAAATGGTTATAATACTACTGAACGGCAACTTAACCTCCACTAAAAGTCACATTATGGCAAGAATAAAGCGATTCCAGTTCGGTTATAAAATAAATATGGATCACCAAAAGGAGCGGTAGTATTACTCATTATATAACTACGTGAGATCCATGAAATAGTTTGTTGTAAATTAAAATAGTTAGCTTCAAAGCCTACACTGATGTTATTGTAACCTATGTAACTAGAGAGCGCCCCCCGATTCCACTAGCGTTAAAATTAGTACAAAGTTGCCCATATCTTTCTCCGTAGCAAAGTCTACATTTATGCCAAATTTCAGCGAGCTCGGTTTTGTCGTGAAAGCGTAACCATCAAACAAACAAATAAAGTTACTTTCGAATCACTACATAGTATAAAACGAAGTCGCTTTCTCTGTCCCTATATCCTTATGTATGCTTAAATCTTTCAAACTACGCAACGGATTTTGATGCGGTTTTTTTTAATGGATATAATAAATAATCCCAGGACATTCTTTACACACGGCCCTCTGATCCCAAACTTAGCAGAGCTTGTACTATGGAAACTAGATAACTGATAAACTACTTTTTTTTTCTAAATACATACTTATATAGATTTTTACACCCTAACACAGAACAAACAAATATGTTCATGCACACAAATGATTGTCCTGGGTGGGAATCGAACCCGCGACCTTCGACTTGACAGTCAGGTCGCTAACCACCAAGCCAACAGGCCTGTCATGATGATTAAAGAGGAAGGTTTATATGTATAATACATGTTACATCCCACGGGAACGCGGGTAAATTTAAAATATTCGTTAAAATAGACAAGTGGCTATAAAACGGCATTAAGTTTATTGCCTATATTTGAAAAATAGATTCTATAACTTTTTTTCTTTTTTTTTTTATAAATAATAAATATCCTGGGACATTCTTTACACACGGCCATCTGGTCCCAAACTAAGCAGAGCTTGTACCATGGAAACCAGATAACTGATATACTACATATACTACTTTTTTTTTTCTAAATACATACTTATATAGATATTTACATCCAGACACAGAACAAACAGACATGTTCATGCACACAAATGTTTGTCCTGGGTGGGAATCGAACCCGCGACCTTCGGTTTGGCAGTCAGAGCGTTAACCTCCAAGCCAACTGGCCTGTCAACTGTTAAAAGTACACAAATACTTATCTGAAAAGTGGATGGATAGACGGACGGGTAGATGGAGACACGAGTGGTCTCATAAGAGTTATGTATTTTTCTTCTGAGGTAAAAGACCCTAAAAAGAAAAAACATATTTAAAAAAGATTATTTATAATAACAGTGTTTATAATACATATACTGTTTATATACCACAAGAACTTTTTTAAATAAAAAAAACATTGTGATGCTTCCATTTCTTTCACGATATTAATTTGTGGTCTCCAATTAATTTAATGACAATATCAACGTGCTGAATTAATTAATAATTATTGTTTTTACTTACTCATTGGAAATTACAGCAATTCTATCAACTGTAGCCAATTCAATATTTATCATATTTAACGGAAAATGTTCATTGGCATCCAATTTTAAATTCAACAGTGACCCGGATATTTTAATATCCGGGGACTCAGTACTTTTTGATCAGTGTCAATATAATTAAGGACGCCTTAGGCATATTTGTTTTCAAACGTAAAGTTGCGCTGAAAATGTAATGAAAAGATTTTAAAGGTAAAGTTTTAATTAAAATCAAACTTTATACTTTTTATTTTAAACTTTAATCGATTTGGTAGAACTCATGATTTTAATTGAAGCGTAGCGTGTACAGTCAGCAACAAAAGTTGCAAATATCCCTAATGCTAATAATTTTAAATGGTATTTTTAAGCACGTAGTTTTATACACGTATTTTATATTTTCAATTTTATTGCATATATTTAGGCTTCTATAAATTATTTATCATTAAATTTATTAATTTTCTTATAAAAACTATCCTGACTAATATTATAAATGGGTTTATTTATTTGTTTCTTACGCTTTCAAGACAAAACGACTGTACCAATCATGCTGAAATTTGGTACACAAATAGCGAACATGGGCGAACTCTGGTACAGAGAGAGAATCATCATGTAGCCCTTGTAATCAATTTTAACGCAAATGAAACAGCGGGGCAAGCGGAGAAACTGTTAATGGTTAATTGACTTCAAATAACGGAATCAGTTAAGACTTTAGTTGGTGACGATACAATATGATAATGAAGGAGAATAGGCTAATTCAAAACATATCCTCATATTTGAGAAATCTGTATATTATCAAATCCCTTGTAATTCATACCCGCCACTCTCGGGTCTTGCATAATCATGATACATAATACACTCATCATAAAAACAGGGATGAGGTCACTTCCGCAACTGGTAGTTATCACCCCATTACACCCGAAACTTTGTCTTATAACCCCAGTCCTATATTAAGTCGAATACACGAATATTCGCTTTATTATTCTCATAGTAATAGGGATGTCTCATTTTCATTTGAAAATTTATTTTTAAAGAAAACACATTTCGATTAATGAACTATGGTTTGTATAATTTAATATAAAATATTCTTATGTTCGTTCGCATACAAATAAAATAATTAATTTTAATATTTAAATATTATTTACTGTTTTGATAAGAATCGTGTCGTTATACCCACAATAGGCCAACATAAAAACTAAAAATATTTATTTCTTCATACTTTTTAAATTATAGAATATTAGATAAATTAGATATAAAGCACCTATATCTGATAACCCTAGACAACTTACTTAAAGGGCAAGCCATATTTAGATTGTTGGAAAGTTTCCGAGAAGCAATAAAATGGTACATAAAGTATGTTATACAGCCTACACAGAGAGTTATCCAATTTTTACTGTACAGTTAGTGGAAAATTTTACGCTATGATGACGCCCTTTCTAACAAGCCAGTTTTCCTTGTTTGCAAATTTCCAACTTTTCGTTATTTTTTTTTCTATTGTCAAACTCGTTGGGAAAAACTCGAGTTAAAGTCAACATATTTCTGGCTTTTACTACTTTAAAGCAGTATTTATATTGATTACACCGTGGTTTACCCGGGCTACGATCACATATTTATTCGCAACAAAATGTTTTATAACAAAAAATATTTTATTTATGTGATCTGTTCAAATCCGTAAATCCAATCAGTTATTTTGGAGCCTATTAGAGACAAATTTCAGACGGACAGATAAAAATAAAATTATATTTATGTTAAAGCCAGCAGTTTTTGGCATCTATCACAGACATAAACTTACATTTTATTTATTGGTATAGTTTAAAATTATTAGCAGGTATGATGGGAGATGGCTTAATTTCATACTAAATATAATTAAATATTAGTAATATTCATATGATTGTGAAACAATCAATCAACAATTTTATGCGACTTTCTTACTTATACTTAGCTTCACACATTCTATTAATCTAATTCTTGTGCCATCTCACGTCCATCTTCTTTTACATTATCACCATTTCATATATCATATAATAAAGATTCAAAACTAAATTTGTAATAAAAAATGTAAATATAAAGTAATAAAGTAAATATGGCAAAACTACGTTTGCCGGGTCAGCTAGTAATATATAAATAGTTTGGGATTAGATGGTCGTGTATAAAGAATGTCCCAGAAAAATTATTTTAACGAGAAATAGTTGCACTCAAAAAAATTATAAGCAAGAAGAAACTATCTTTAGACGCCTTTCAAAAGATTTTAGATACTTAGCTCGTAATTTTCTCAATTACGTATAGCCGCTATCTATCACGTTATTCGACACCCCATAAATATTGTATTAAAGCTCTTTACATCAAATCTCGTAAATCTTGTACAAAGAAAGGAAAATGGTTTTAGAGCGGAGGAAAAACGTGATAAGTCACGGTGTATGGGGTGCGGCCGTATGGAGAAGGGAACTTTCTGACATATTGACGCGGTAGGTATTACCAGGGATAGTTGTTCTTTGCTTTTTAAATTTTCTAGTATAATACGATACAAAAAAATACAGCACACTTCTGGCGTTTTTCTCATCGCTTATAACATTCTCACGTCCTAATGGACAGGGGCAAGCCCCTAAAGTGACATGTAACATGTACATGTACTTCTGCCATTGCTGAGAACTGGACCACTTACCTTCAAGTGTTGCACTTATCAGCCAAATGATAGCCATGAAAAATCATACAATTGTAATAGATGACTTTGAAACCTGCCTCCCAAATGAAAAACGCCGTACCAAACCGGGCGGCTTTAAATAGATATTAAACGAGAGGTAAATTTACCATTTATTTTACGTCTCACGTAATATAATCGATTGGGATTTCGCATTGCGGACTCACTCAGCCCTCCGCCTACATGATCCAACGACAGGCGGCCGATCGCATCCTGACCTGACAAACGAACTGTAAAAACAAGAAAGGGAAACCAAATCTCTTTGCCCCAGTTTTTGAAGCCTCCATCTCGTGTGACGTCACAATCAACCACCAATTAACAGCCTCAGTGGATCTCGTGACGTCAACTGTTTGTAATTGCCTCGAAAAAAAGAATAAAGGGTGACCCACAGAAGTGTCCTGTGTATGGAGTGGCTATCATGTACAGACCAGTGATTAATGAACTGAACCACAAGCATTTGATCTATTGATATGCAACCCGACACCGGCGTCGTTTTCAGGGATGGCACTCACAATGATTTATGTTATGGATTATTTCGATTTCCAAAATGTTACCTTATTTTCTATAGAAAAATAAAGATTATATTCGAAAATCTTTACGATATTTAAGTGAATATCTGCAATAAGGTCGAAAATGCGGAAATAGTAAATAATGGTTATCACAGTTATCTACCCTAAAGCTCATCTCACCATGTCTAAATGCGAAGATGAATAACACAAACCCATCATAATATAATAAGTACAACCCTAAACCCCCAGTCGTCCCCGCCCTGATTGATTGCAATATTCATCAATATTTCTTATTTCATTGTTACCCGCGTAATATTTCAACGTTGGCCGACGATTATTCCCCCTGTGTGATACGCTGACTAATGTACCTAATAAATTTATGCTCCATTCCCCCGTTTACTCTGTATGTTTATTTTTACAAGATCGAATTTTGCAGCGAGCTCCTTTTTTAAGGGTACCGAATTCAAACAGGGAAAATTTTGTAATTTCGTTATGCCCTTTCATTTGCGATGACCATGCGCGGTCCGATCAATATAAACAATTTTCTTATATGCCATGTATAATGAATGCTGCGTTGACTTAGGATTTAAGAGGTAACAAATGAGACGCCATTTGATTCTGAAGATGAAACAATCGGTTTATCACACGAGTGCAACCGAGGATTTCTGAATAAGTTTTAAATTTCATTTTTATTTGTTTACGCGGATTACATTTCAGCAATTTATAATTTTCTTGAGTTTTGTAAGATTAATTACACTAGCACCACGATGGATCAACGCTTTATGCTCTGTCTCTCTCGTCAACTGCGCAAACACGTGAGAGGTCCACTCTCCGAAGCCTGACGCCGGCTCGCTGACGAGGTTTGTTAAATACTAACATTCTCTAATGAGAATGCAGCGACTCTTACCTTTATTGACATAAGAACACTTTAATCCTGTAATCCTTGTAATCCTGATTATCATACAATGACTCAATAATATGTAAAATGTATTTATTTAACTTCACGTGTGTGTGGATCTAAAAATCGAAATCTAGAAACTAAATTGTAAACCCGATCCCAGTTCCGATTGACCTATAGTTTTGCATACACATTTGTTTTGTGTGACAATGCACGATTAGCTAATTGACGTCATTCTAAATCCAATATGGCGGACGTGGCTAGATGGCAAATCATTAATTCATAACCACCTCCATGTCAAAGGTATAATGAACGGGGTTGCCAAGCAGAATATGTGACGTCAATTTTATTTGTTTTATGACTTAAAAATGCTTGTTTTTTAACTGATTTATTTCAGGTACCTAGCTTCAATTCTAAATTACATAGATACTTACGTATACATATTTCTTATATACATTAAATAACTAGTAGTGCTGTAAATCCGTACATCTGCACTTGGGTACCTACTTTCTAGTACCTACCAATGTAAACTATCTGGCTGGCTACTGCCCTCACTCTAGAGAGTCAGTTCCTACTTCTAGCTTTTGTTACCTTTGGCCACAACATCACTTACCTTGGTGAGATTGTGGTCTTAGCTTCTCGATAACCTAATACCTGTTAGAAGGTACTAACACGTACTTCTCCCTTACATTACTAACACGTTACTTGTTCCCAGGTCTCACAACGCAGTCAGAAAGTAAGCTACAGTCCGAACTAAGCATGTACTATGTAGATTTTCATACCATTTCTAGATTTTTAAATAACCTACATTTTATCGATATTCATCGATATAAAAAACAAAAACTTAAACACTAGATACACCACCATAAAAAAATACGAAATATATATTTTTATGCGCTTTAATAGAGCCGCTGTTAAAGAAAATATCATACTTGACAATCAGTATACTTTTATAGTATACTGGTGACCGATATTAAAACATGGTTTTGTAAAAAAAAAATCTTCGTATTCAAATTTAACCCTTATGATAACGTAGCATAATGTTCATTTCCCATCTAGTATTCTATATCACCGTATATCTAGTCTACTTTATATCGATGCAGAAACCAAACGTTCTGACTCATTATTTAGATTTCACTGTCACAACTACTTTAATTGTAGATTTGATCCTCTATCGACTGTAGAACACATTACCCCAAATTGCTATTTCTAATACACTTAGTTGCAAATCGATACGAAACTCCGTCCTTTTTTATCTATTGTGTGTCAATACTGCTGACAACATAAGACGACGCGCACACAACTATGTTTGTCGCGATTCTTTTGTACTGAAGAAAATCTTGAAGGTGATTTTTACAAATAAAAATTTAGTCTCATTTTCTGTTGAATTGCTTAAATTTTAGAAACTATTCAACAGTGAAAATTCAATTTTAACAATTCTTTAAGTTATCTTTTTCATTGTTAAAAAAGAATATATTATGTGTAAACGTTACTAAGCTATACTGAATAAAAAATAATTCAGTTAAAAAAACGTAAACTATTCAGAAACTATTCTTGGGTATGCCCGAGTTACAAACTCAATGGACCGGTATTGTGGTCAAAGTTACCGCTGAATATAGTATAGAAAGGTAGAAACCGCAAATAGTGATGGACTACTCAATAGCAGACTCCAGACAAGTGACCGCCGCAATCAGACTGCAAGCTGCGGTTACATCGGCCGAACGATCAGTCGCATTGCGTCACCGCACAATGTGTACAAGCCCTTATACCATTCTCGTTCCAATCGATACGCAACTAAGTGTAATTTGAATTTTATCTCCATATATTTATCAGAATTTGATTTTTACTACATTATACACTAGCATGATAGTAGTTTGAACAGTCAAGTGACTTGTGTCATTTCGTTACAACATCATCTACATACTTTGTAGGTATAGTTGTGTATGTGAGTTGGTAAAATATAATACTTTTTGATTATGATTAGGTATACTTAGTAAATATTATCTGTTCACAGTTCTATATACGGTAAGTGAATAGTTTAAACTTTACAATAATGTTACTTATCGTTTTTCGACTTTTAGGTCATGAAGTTAGTAAGAACTAACTTTCCGATATTTTATCGTAGTCGAATTGAACGTCGACTAGTAGTTGAATCGAATTGTGTCGAAACGTTAAACCGTTTCCTCCTTTGATGATATCACAACTTCCTCGGATTTTATTACGGTATAAAATTAACTTTACGTACCAAATATATTTCATGGCTCATTATTCTCTACGACTTTTCTAGTAAACAAACTGATGAAATAACAAATCACGAAAACTTTGACGAATTTTAAATATATCTCAAATTGATTCAAGAGTTTGTTCATTCGAAGAAATTTATGTTGCCTTTCAAAATTCGATATTCTTTAGTTATTCAAATATTAGTAAAAAAACAAACTCGTTTCTACAATGTCTTTTAATTTTCCAACAACTTATTAGTTATGATTTTCTTACACTTCTATATTCAATCTAATTTATGAAGATGAATGAAAACATCATAAAATTAACTCAATTATCTTTAAAACAAAAACGTATACGAATAATTCTATAGCTTGAATTATACTTTACAGCTGCTACAAAAAAAAAATATTGACTTCAAAGAAACCCGCATTTTTTGCTAACTTTTTTCTATGGAAATGTGTCGTACCTACTTACAGTGCGTTCTCTTTGCCGTTGTCGCTAGAGAAAAACCCGGCGGTGTTTTTGTTTTTTATGAAATCCCCGGGCGGTAGGGTGTTAACGAAAATATTCATACCGACTGTTTATTAAACAAATTCCACCTCTTCACGTACACAACAAAAGTAGGGTAATCTCCAAGAAACTTGACAAAGTATCACAATTTTTCGACAAAGTTCCACACTTAAAAATAAATATTCGTACACGAATTTTCAGAATATATTTAAAATTTGTGAATAAGTCGTTCGATTTTATAGCGTACCGAAGGTTGAAAATATTGAGTTGTACATACATTTTAATAGAAAATCTTCTTATATTTCAAACAGAAAAGTATAAATTAAACAAAAAGCAATACCGTAAAAGTTCAAGGATGCTTTTTAAAAATAAATGTTGAAATCCTTTTAAATCTCAAGATTCCATTAAGACAAGATTCCCATGAGATTGCATCGTTCTCTGGGTACATAGTTAGGAGTTTCTAGTTTATTATACGTATTATAATAATCTAGTAATTCCGTGGCTGCACTGGACAGTCTCAGTCCTTTGGGATCGAAGTGGGTACGTACTGCAGTGAACGAGTTAACCGGTAGGGTTACCATTCATCAAAATTATGCGGATTTAAAAAGAAAAAAACTCCAGCATGGAATTTCAATTATCACCCTATTTGACCCCCTCCACTTTTAAGGTTATTCAGCTACAAAACGAAGACATTATCAGGTTTTTTGCTAAGTATTATTTTTTCAAAATCTGGATTTTTCCGGATTTCTTCAATAGTACTGGTAGCCCTATTAACAGCAAAACAAAGGAAAGTACATTGTGGCAAAGCTCTCAAACAGTGAATAGTTTGCGAAGTGTCTGAGAATGCTTTACTTTTCTTACCTTATCGCTGGTCTGCGCTTAATATCTCATTGTGGGACTTTAGCAGAGGATTATAGTGGGCTAGTGGGTTGCCGACGTCTGTTAAGATTATTCTTTTGTTTGCTTCTGTTTTGTTTGTTGCCAGTAAGTTTATATTCTTGCATATTAAGAAGTTTATCTACTCTCAAATTTATTTAAAAATAAATGAACAAAACATTTTGCTTGTGAGCAGTATTTATTATTAAGCTTTTTCAAATCTTGGTCTGGTTAATGTTATTAAGGAATATTCTAAAGAATAAATAAAGAAAATGCTTAAGCGTGGCATCCCTAGTTCTTTTAATTTTTTATATATTTATGAGATAGATTATAGCGGTCTCAGGCGTACATATGATATTTCTTTAATTATACAGGATGTTACAAAACTACGCGTAAAGCTGAAAGGACGTTAAATGGCTTTATAACGAGTCCATTCACAATATTTAAGAACCGTAGTAACGCTGTATAACATACCCCAAAAAATAAAAAAAACTGAGTTAGGTATTATGAATGAAAAATAGAAAAACTATTGAAGTAGACAATTATTAGGTAAAATAGGTACGTAGGCCTTTCTTGTTAAATACTCTGGTTCCCTGACATGACAGCTTACTAGGGTTGTTGGCTTTGATAATTAATTATATTTATATTATTTGCTCATTTTTATAGGTTCTAAGGCTTGTCTTGATTATAATTTTTTTTATTCGGTTATGGATTTGGCACATTATATACGAGATTTATACTCATTTATAGGTAGTTATACAAAAAGGACACCCATTCCAATTCTGAGAACCAACCTGTTTGTCTGACGAACATTTGAGTTGAATGCTAAAACCCTTAGCAGTATTAGTTACGGAGAATCGTACACGTCTGCTTGAAAACTGCTGATCAGATTTCTATGAAAGATCTCATAAAACCATTCCAATTATAGCTGCCTTCAAATGAATCTGTTAATCCGGATGAGAGCTAAGGTCTAAGTAACAAACATACAGATGTACAGAAGTAGGCTTAATATTTATAACACCTTTGACGTCCGGCGTTAATTGTATTGCTTCTAGAAAAACAAACGGCAAACACTTTTAATTATATTTTCTAATATTTTTCCAACTCGAGTTAAATGCATCTCAGCCGTTGTATATTTTTCTCATAAAGAGAATAATTAAAGTTTTAATGAGATATTATCCGCAGAAAGCTCGGTGCAAGTAGAAAAGAGAAATAAAGAATATTTCACCTCTCTGAAATGAGCCAACTTTTCAGTGCGACTGTTTGTGGGATAAAGAGAATTCGCTTGTCGTAAGCATAGCTTTATATTTTAGTTATATATATGTACGTATCACTAGTGGATTAGACTTCTGTTTTTGTCGCATGTATCAAGGACGAGCTTTAGTTTAATCTAATATATAAAATTCTCGTATCACAATGTTAGTTACCATACTCCCCCGAAACGGCTAGACCGATTTTTATAACATTTTATATGCATATTCAGTAGGTCTGAGAATCGGCTACTATCTATTTTTCATATCCCTATTATTTTTTTTATTCTATCGACAATTTTTTTTTTTATTTAATTATGATTTAGCATTGATTGACCTCTGTTCATTAAACAGATTCGCTATCGCGATTTTTATATTATTCTGTTCCTTCCACAGATCAATAGGGTTGCAAGATGCCAATCGATCGATAAATTTTCATGTAGTAAAGTATTATGAAGTAAATGTAACGAAATAACCGTGTCAGCTAGTAATATATTATATATTATTCGTTATTAATGTTTTTTTTTTCAAAAACTATTTTCGATTTACTTTTTGATGTGACCATTTTAAATAATTAAAAAGGATTTCTAATTATGTTTAAGGATTGTGTTCCGAAAAAATTGAATTTTCGTGTATGGCTCAACAGTTAATAGCAATGGGATTTTCTTGCAAACGAAGTTAGAATTTAATATTTTGCGTCTCCAAAGCCAGTCTACTACTAAGGAGAGAATGGGTTCGCTAAAATCTTTTTTTTTTCATATTTATGGTCACTAAAATGTGACCAAGTTGAGTAATCAAATCTTGTACGTATCGTTTTAACTGTAATTATTAAAAGGAATATAATTCGGATTATTTGGAGGACCGATTTGTGGCAATTATGTACCTCGATTATTTTTGTAAATTTTTTTCGTGTTTTATTTTTCCCATTGTCATAAATAAATTTGAAATGAAATGAAATATTTATTCAAATAGGCAGGCACTTATGAATGACTCTAACATTTGTTTGAAAGTTTGTTTCTTTCTATCTTTCAATTATTTTTTTTTCGTTTCGCCTAAACTTATTGTGTGACAGCTTTTTGTGACAACTTTTGTTAATATATATTTTGTGTAACTGTAGATTCAGCAAATCGATTCCTTAAAAAGTTCAAACGTACTTTACAACGGTGATTGCCTTGGAACAGTACAGTATTAGTACCTTTATTGTGACAAAACCTAACAGGCTTCCACTAAATTGCGCTCGTGGCTAAACTTTTTATATATTTTCATGAGTCGTATAATGTGTTTACGGTAATTTTATGTTTAATTAGAGTTTGAACAATATCTAATCAAATAATGACAAGAGTATTTTACAATTGTGCGTGTTTAATTTTTATTATTAATTATTAATTGTAATATACATACCCATTTCTCAGTAACTTGGTAACTTCTAGGTAAGGTAAGTCAACAATAATTTCACTCAAACATGTTGTCGCAAACTCCTGTTAGATTTTCGATATCATTTACGTTTAAATGCATCAAAATCTGTTGAAAATATAATAAATATAAAAAATAGTTCTACTTGTAATTTTGTAGTAATTTTCATTATTTTTTTCATATAATGGACATTCTTCTGTTATTTGATCCCAAACTAGAGCTTATTCTTTGGTAATTAAATAACTCATATGAGTCATGAGCGTTTTGAGTACATGTTTACATCCAGAAACAGAACAATTAGACGTGTTCATGCACAAATATTTGTTCTGGGTTGGAAAATCGAACCCACGACCTGTGGGGTAACAGCCAGGGTATGTAACCACGAAGACAACTAGCTCGTCATATTCGTTTCTCACCCCATCATTTATACAGTCAATCTCTCTTTAATATTTCAAACTCTATACCTTTTGATTTATCATGCAAAAAAAAGAATTATCAAAATTGGAATACTCTGTAAAAAGTAAAACGTCACAAATAAAAAAATATATTCGGATCGACTTGTAAACCTCCTCCGTTTTTTCATCGGTTAAAAAACAATAGATGTCAAAACCTATCAAGGAGTTTGCAATACGTATTTTTCCATTAATTGACTGTTGCGTATAAAAAAGGATTGATACAAGCACGTGCACTACATAAAATATTAATTACAAGTGACAGAATAAAACCGTCCACCAGATTGAAAATAAAATATGCATAGAAAGATTTACTTCCTGTTACAGTATAGCCCATTGAATGTTGTATGTACGCTATGGAAAGTATTGATATCATACTGTGATAAAAGGAATATTGACCACGCTTTGATTTATGATTTTTTTTCCGATACACAATAGATTTTATTTTACTACAAAAAATTGGACGAGCATTGTTTTGTATTTGAATGTTCCATCTATATCATAACTAAAACTGTGGAAATATTTTTTTTTGTTCTTGGGATGAAACGTAACAAAACCACAGATGAACAATAGTGTTTGTTAATATGTGTATAATGGTGCCAGCATCTCTGCCACTCGGTTGTTCTAAGATGAATTATTTCCTGTGACTCATAGAACTTTCTCTTCATAAATCTGATTCGCGAATGCCGCACTTGGGTGCATTTATTCCGGAACACGTTTGCTTTGCGTCAAGTGAGAATTGTGAATTTACTAGAGAAAAATGTAGGCAATTGTCTTTTTTTCAGAACCAAAATTGTAGTAAAGCAATACCGTTTTTTTTATCTTTTCATAATTAACCTCTATTCCTTTTTAGGAAGGAATACTTCTTATCCCATTGATTTTCATCACGCATTCATACATTAACTATTGGATCAATAGATAAACCCTATTTTATAAGGAATAAGAGTAATTTTTCTGTGACTATTGACAGCTGTCAATACGGACCTTTTATATCTCGACAGCTTCAATAATAATCTATCTAATACAATTAAACGAGTAATTCTTGTAAATTTTATTTATATATCGATATCTAGGAAGCTAATGTATCTTAGCGGATTGGGATAAAAATATTGTATTTAGAGTAGGTATTTTCAACATTAAAAAAAACACGATATTACTTTTAAAAACGCATCGAGCGAAGATCGGTCACCCAGGTACTGATTACTTATTTTTATGTAAAATACAAGTACATTAATCAAGCAAAAGAAATGCAATCCACTATCGTATTCCAAGAATAAGGCACAACTTTCGACTCGTCCCGCGGAATCCCGTTGAACTTTCAGGATAGTTGATGAATATCCCTAGCCAAACTTTCCACCATTCATCTTGAGAATGAACTCCTTGCAGTAATTGTTGGCTAATGATCTGCATCTAAAGTTTTCCTTAACATTTCTGCAGGAAAAACTTTGAATGATTCACTGTTCATTTTTCAAAATAGAAATCTTGTTCGAACTGCTAAACGACTTCACGGCTCACTCACTCGACAACGCATCAGTGTTGCTAATGTTCATACCATAAGTAAAATCTAAAGTAAGCCGGAAAATAAACATGTTTATTTGTCGTTTCTTCACGGCTTAGAGTAACGGATAGACGTGACATCTTACATAGGGAAAGCTAAAAGGCCTGATGAGGAACCAAAATGACATATTGATACACGACATCTGGAAATATCCGGCTTACCTCTACAATGTTAGGTAGCTTATACGATATTTTATATTTTCACGTATACCACTTTCTCCCCACAAAAGAAACCCACCGATTTAACCTATAGTAGGAAAAATCAGCATACCTATCTTTTATGCATAAGGTATGTGAAGGCCCGTACATTCACTTTAGTTCCTAAGCCTACCTAGAACGAACTCAGTTTTTTTCCATCGAGCAAAAAAAATCATATACCCACCAATACGAACTCCATATAATATGGTGAATATCTTCGACTCCGAGATAACTTTCAAGATATTCCGGTATTCAGAACGTCCTTTGAAACTCGACGTTTACTGCCCTTGGGCTGAAGTCCCTATCTATTTTTACTTCACCTCAATATTTACGAACGAAAAAACATCACATTCCGTAACAGGTAAATAGGTTTGATCGATATGCCGCGCTTTTATCTTTGTAGAGACGTCTCAGACCAAGAAAAATGTTTAGACGAAGGGCCGCTAAAATATTATATGGACGGTTATCAGAAGGAGTCATTGTAGTTTGCGCGTGTGTGCGTGCTACGTAAATCTTAAATCTTACCCATTTCCGCCGTGAAGTAGTAGTGCGCTTATATGTGTTTCGGTTAGAAAGGTAAGGCCGGTAAAATTACAGGAACATGAGACCTCGCGGGTTGTTTCAACAACCCATCAGTGAAGGTGACCACTGACTATCAGGTGGATCATTTGACTGATTTCGGGCTACTTTATATAAAAAAAATAAAAATGTCTATGGTCAGGCGGTATAAAGTTTGGCTAGAGATCTGAGGTTCTTAGTTCGATTCCCAGGACGTGCAAGGAATAGTTGTAGTTATTTATTTATTAAATAGATTTTTAAATAAATATTTTTCGAAGGGATTTATTTTAATATTTTATAATATTATTTTTTATTTTTTTATTTTATATTTTAAACTTCGCTCGAACATAATATGATTTTTTTCCTGATGAATTTAATTCTAAAAAAGGAAAATAGTCCGTGGAAATATTTCAACCCGTTTGCGTTGTTCCGTAGTTATGAAGTGTGCGGTTTTACAATTTTCAATTGGAACCCTGTTGTGGAAGCGCTGTAGTTTTACACCCTGAAAATCCAGGAATTTATGTAATCCGTCCAATGTCGAGGAATATACCGTTGCATTTGTTTTACGGTTTGCTTGTTTTTCATTAAAATTTTGCTGACTGGAGGAACGACATCAAGTCTTATGGGAACGCGTTTTTCCTGATATTACATCTCAAACTACTCGTACTTATCGTAATGAATTATGAAGGCTCGAACCAAAACAGGAAAAATATCTTCATAATTATAATAAACTATTTAAATAATAATAATAATAATAATAATAAATATCCTGGGACATTCTTTACACACGGCCATCTAGTCCCAAACTAAGCAAAGCTTGTACTATGGAAACCAGATACCTGATATATTACATATACTACTTTTTTTTCTAAATAAATACTTATATAGATATTTACACCCAGACACAGAATAAACAGACATGTTCATGCACACAAATGTTTACCCTGGGTGGGAATCGAACCCGCGACCTTCAGCTTGGCAGTCAGAGTCGCTAACCACCAAGCCAATTGGTCTGTCAATTTGATTTATTGTCTCGAAAATATTTTATACTAGCTGTCACCCGCATTCCTGAGGGATATTACATTTTCTCTAGATTTAAAGTAGCACATATGTTATTCCAGGATATGTTCTATCTATGTACCAAGTTTCATTGAAATTCGCTTGTTTTTCCGGGAACGAGTAACAAACATCCGGACATCCATACACGCAAATATTGGGTTATATAATATTAGTGGACAATAGAATAGGATTACATGAAACTAGCATTGTATATTTGTTTTCTTCGACAACATGTACAAATAATAATGCCAAACTGTAATGCAAACTTTATAGCTAGTCTATTTTTATTACTTCGATGGTTGAATGCTCTGAAGCTTGCTTTGACATTGAAAGTCTATTAAAGGCCAACTGACCAGTCTACGACTTATATATTAATTTAATATATATAGGTATATTTATAAAATTATCTATAAAAATTATCAGTATCTATGTTTGTAACTTTTTAATGTGAACCATTTTTTATTTTCTACTCTGCTTAATGATTTATACAGTTAGTGTCCAGTGGTTTTGTAAATTTGTTTCTGTTCATAAACTTTTGTGACTGACCGTACCTACATTTAAGCATATTATCGGATATTTCGGCCACGTCGATGTTGCCAGTAGAAACTAAAGTGAATTTCTCGTCGGTTCTAAATTATTTCGAGGCAGTTATCGCGTCACAAAAGGCTCTCCGCATTGTTCTGCTTCCGTGCGCATTTCGCGTTCGCCAGCCCGCCAACTTCCGTTTCCGATCAGCGGTGGACTCTAAAACCTATTGTTGTCTCCCTCTATCACACCTTACTGCCAGATGACATATGATTTTTACCATTTCATTTGCATAACATTTAAATTAGATCGCTGGGAAATGCAAATGAGAGCATTGAATTGTTTAAAATATTTGACTGTATTTTGCATGAAACTTTATTCAAAACATTAAGAGCGTTATCAAATCTAGGCGCCGCGCAAATTTAGGTATTATTGAGTGAATGTCGAGTTACGCGACATCTTCTCACTCGCTCGCAGAAGCAGGTTGCAAGTGTGGGGACTAAACGATTTTGATCCACCGTAATATAAGTTCTTCTACGATCTTTAGAATGTGAAACTAGAATTATATTATATCAACCCAACAGAACATAATAAAAATAGTAATGAACGTAAAAAGCCCAGAACAATTGAAAAAAAAACTATGAAAAAATAGCCACAAATCAAACAAAAAAATATAAAAAACGATAAAAAGAAAAAAAAATACCTTGCAATTATAAACGTAGGAAATTTTTTGATTAAATGTTTTCGCGTCGCGGGACCGCTCTGTACCAATAAAAACACTTACTGAAATAAAATGATATTAAAATTACAACGATTATGTTAAATTAAGTATTAAGAACTACAAGTAAACCTACTTAGAAACTGAATTCATAACTAAACTATCCAGATAAATTGAAGCGACAACCCTTGCATGATAAATTTACTCAAAAAATTAATTTCTCAGTTTCTCAAACTGATTTAAAAAAAACGTTAGGCTAATAATAAGAGCGGTCACCCGACGCTCGATATTGATAACGGAAACAGGTAGACGCTTGAAATATTCACAGAATATTTTGTTAAAAATTAATAATAAAATTAAAATAAAACAAATATTTAAGGGGAGCTCCCATACGTGTTTTTTTTGCCGTTATTATTGATAATGGTACGGAAATCTTCTTGCGCGAGCCCGACTCGCACTTGGCCGGTCTTTTTCTTTTTATAGAGTCTCACGTTTATACCTTTTTTGTTCGATTTGTGGCTATTTTTTCAGAGTTTTTTTATAGGTTGTTTTAGGCTTTTTACGTTAATTACAATTTTTATATTCAAGAATGTTAGTGGTGATAATGTAATAGTAGGTTTGTAAAATATTTAAATAAACGAAACGCACTAAATAATTTTTTTTTTTATTTCACTCAAAGGCATTGATCGACTTTTTCTTGGTTTAATGATTTCGGGAAGTACGCACTCGTAGTAAAATTTTGTCAAACGAGTCTGGCAGTCCGTCATTCCGTCAGTCCATCAGTACGCCAGTCAGTCAGTCCGTCAGTCCGCCAGTCAATCAGTCAGTCAGTCCGTCAGTCCATCAGTCCGCCAGTCAGTCAGTCCGTCAGACCGTTAATTTGTAAAAAGAAACTTATAGAAAATAGTGTGAAGTGTTATAGTTAGTATAAGTCTTGGCAATAATAAATAGCAAAAAGTGTCGTTACAACTTTTGGTCTTAATTTTTTCCGTCTAGCCCCGTTGCGCAACGCGCGAACTTCGTTCCAAAAAAACATTGTGATATTACGCGGTATCAATGAAAGCAAATCTAAATTTGAGTGTCCTGCAGTTTCTCAAATATTTTCTTTTTCCTCGTTCTTATACCACCACTGTCACCATAATACAATTTACTTTTTCGGCCCATCACCTAAAAGTTTTCAATTAAAATTATACCCAAAAAACCATAGAAAACGAAATTTTTGATGTCCATTTACCATATCGTGCACTTAGTTAACACCACATTATTATGTTAATGAATCGAAATAATATAATTGAACAAAATACAATGGAATAAAATTCGTACGGATCAAAATGAGCTAGACGCAGTATAAATTGGTGCGCAAGCACATATCTGAATAGTTAGACGGCGGTAGTGCGAGCGACACAGGTCCTACTTCTAACAGCGCCATCGCGCAACTGGCCGTCGCCGAACGGCGCTGTGTAATTTATAGCTAATTTAAAAAAATATTTTTGACGACATATATTATTTTTTATCATTTTTCTTTTACTGTTTTTTGTAAGCCTGAACTCGTCTTCCAAACAGTGTGTCTTTTTTTAGGTTTCCCAGCTTCAGTATCATGTAAAAATGATGTTTAATTTCGTCAAATTTAGGTTATAGAAATTTTTTTTTTGAGGCGTTCAGGGAATTAAATTTGCTTTTATATTCTATACAAAAACAATAACAGTATTTTTCCTGTTTAATGTATTTTTTTCAGATTTCCACGATCAATTTTTAATTCATAAATTTCATGTCAAAAATCAGTCTTCCCGTGAAATCTCAAAAACATGTGTTCAAAATAAGTTTATCGTTTAATGAATAATAACATTTTTTTATTTATATTCTATACAAATACAATATAAAGATATACGTAATCTGGTATTAAAATTTGTTTCTTAAAAATTATTTTCATTTACGAGTAATTTCATCTCAAAATACCTAGATATTTCGTTTTTTATCGATAACACTCTTAATGTAAAAGATAAATAAAATATAGCTGTAGGTACTACTTTCTTAGCTTAGTAACATACATTAGGAGGAAAAAAGTTTAGGTATTAAAAATGTTTCACAGCTGTGTCTATTATAGTTCTTAATACATTACAAAAAAGTGTATAAATTTGCTACCCTCGCATTTATTGGATTTCTTACCCCGGAAAAACTTAAGATCCCTCTGGAAAACGAATGTAACCTCAGAGTTGGGACCTGTTATAGTTTTATTTAGTACGATGTTTTGGTTGTGATAAAAGTATTTTGTACGTATATGTTACGATTCCTGAATATTTATTTTTTCATATTTCCTTACCTTCGTCACCATATGCCAGCTTCTTGATTACGCTTATCCTTTTTCTATTATTTGTATGTTTGTTTCAAATTTCCAATCATACTTTCATATCTTCCTCAGAACTTTGTTAAATATCAAGCAAATGTCATCAAACTTTTCTTTTAAATATAGCTTAGTTCCACGATTCCTATTATACTTTCCTATCCTCGCCATAACCTTTTTAAACACCCACAAACGTCATCAAAAGAATGTTTTAATGCAAATCCTGTTAAATTCACCAACAACTTAACCAACAAAACGTTTTAGTCCAAACATTTGGAATGCATCGTCGCTTGCGCCGTCCATGTCACGTATGTTTTATTCAGGAATCCCAGAGCGGCGTAGTGTTGCCGGTAAAGCCGACAAGTCGAGGGTTTATCCGCTTGCATCACGGAGTACAGCAAATACTACGTAGTTTGTAGAAAGGGACGTACATCTGAATTTGTGCTTGTGCAACGCTGTAGTATGCATCGGCAACATGTCGCGTACTCGTTGGCACGTAACTGAACAAGTAGCCAAAGGTTGCCAAAGGACTTTAGTGCGTGTTCTGATTTTAAATACCAACATTTAAACTTGGAATAGAAATTTGAACGTTGTTGAAAATCTTTTATGTGTTGGGTTCTTTGTGATTCAATCGTAGACTTATGGAATAAGCTCTAGATTTGCAATTGTTTTTTTTTTCCCTCTCGAATTTCAATAATTTATGTGAAGTTTAAGAAACCTCTGTCGAGAGCCTTCTGCGCTCATCGAAACGTCTGCGTACGGGTATAAAAGTCAACTGAGGCTAACACGTGGAAATTTATCTCAGGAATGCGTGTGGAACCAAGGGGCAGCAGCTAGTTCGCGAATATTTTTTTTAAGTCATCTAACCTGTTTGTACTGATATACACAATCAAATAATTTATTTGTACCTGAAAACCTGTGATTTCCTTCAGTATATCCTATAATACCACTCTACCCATTGTCTCTGTAGAGTAACAATGACAGGATTACTAACGAGTACAATAAAAAGATACTACATCCCATCAGAGGTCCACAGCCGGTTAAATATTATATTGAGGCAGCGGATTGTAGCCTTAAGTCGGCTAAATAAGAACGAGGTCCAACAAGCTAGATAAGAGATCGTATAAGATAGGATTTGCAGTCGCCCGCCGTCGCCCGCCGTCTGCCTCGAGATATTAAATAAAACTTACTTTCTTTGTACGAAAGTGGCTATGTTCAAACTTGCTCGCAACATGTTAATTTACTTGCACTGACTTCATATTTCCATATACCAGACCTGAATTTTATGTAGTGTCACATTCATGAAGTTTATAATTCTCTCTGAATTTAAAACTAAATAAAATGACAAGAATTTTTTAATAATGAAAAGGAAACCCTAATTAATCAGTCTCACACGTAT
The DNA here is from genome assembly GCA_907165245.1 of Habrosyne pyritoides. Classification (NCBI taxonomy): domain Eukaryota; kingdom Metazoa; phylum Arthropoda; class Insecta; order Lepidoptera; family Drepanidae; genus Habrosyne; species Habrosyne pyritoides. The sequence continues at coordinate 4,405,725 of OU015592.1, forward strand.
TTCTTTAAAATATCGCATTTTCTACAGCAAAATGAAGTATTTCATTCAGTTTATCACTCCTCTCATTATAAAAAAGGTATATCTCAATTTGTAAGCGAAAAATTCGCCTATTCATTTTCTCTGATAAATTGCAGCAAACGAACGAATGAAAGAGCGAAGAGATTGCGACCAATTGCGGACAGGAAACGGTATTTCGCGGACGAGTGGAATCGAAAACTCACCCATTCTATAATACTACAAACGTGGTGCGTATTTTATTTAATTATTTATGAATATGAAATTCTGACGTCCACGAACTATTGCGCCAACGTTGGAGCCAATGCTATTAATGATCTGTCACTCTTAAAATAAAGTAGATATTTTGAACTATTTTTTTTTTATCAGGTTAGGTTACTACCTACCAAAGGCACCTTGCAACCCTATTGCGGATCTGTGGATGAAACAGAATAATATAAAAATAGGGGTTGGTGATAGAAAGGTGAACATTTTCGGTTGTATGTATTTTTAATGCCACATTATAAAAAGATGTTAAAAAAAATTGGGTTGGAGAACCCTTATCACTTAGGAGTATGCAAAATAGATAGCAGCCGATTCTCAGACCTACTGAATATGGATGTAAAATTTTATAAAAATCGTTCAAGCCGTTTCGGAGGAGTATGGTAACTAACATTGTGACACAAGAATTTTATCATTATTATTAGATACACAGGAAAGAAACATAAAATGTATCTCTGTCAAACCATGGTTCAAACATTTGGCAGCTAACTCGATTCGTCCCATAAAAGGTACAGGTATAAAAAATTAGAGCTCCTGCTCGTAAAATATTCGCGAACTGTGTCGTTTTATGCGGTATGTTTTTACCCAACTTTTTCTTGACGAGTGAATGAAAGTGATCTTAACTTATTTTATGACGGGAAAAGGCTAATGAAAGCCGCAAAAGTAGGAATACCTTGACGCCAAAATGGCGAGTGTCTTTCCTTTTTGTAATACTATAAGAAGGTTGTCAAGGGGGACTTTAGGAATGTTATGATTCTAAAGAGAGCATGCAAAAATATTTTTTTTTGTAATTAATTGTGATCCTATGTATCACGGCGAGATATATCAGTACGATAAGGACTTAACACAAAATTTTGCGAAATGGAGTTACGGTCATAGAGAGACTAAACAAAGTACGCTCTATCCGATGTATAGTAAAACATAGTCAATTTAATGATAGAATAAACATACCGATACTTTAGCCTCTTTAACACCGGGACCCATCCTTCCCGCTCAGTACGGAAGTGTCCCAATCAGAGCTTTGCCAAAAGTGATTTTTTGAGTTACGCCCCTATCGTTCTGAGGGGGCGATATAGCTAGGTGACTATTAACTCTATCAGAGATTAATTATAAATTAACTATGTACTCATGACATGACCGTGACAAGCAGTGTGTAGGTATATCCTCGACTGCATCGTCACTTTCCATCAGGTGAGATCTAGTCAAATGCGCTCAAGTTTTTATATAAAAAAAAATATATATCCTTGAGTAACCTTGATATATCTTTCTTTTTATGCGGTATAAGTTTAAAATCTTATTACTACTATAAATGAGAAGGTTTGGATGGATTAATATTTGTTACTCATTCACGCCAAAACGACTGAACGGATCTCGAAGAAACTTGCCACAAAGATGGATTATAATCTGGAATAGCACGTTTTATCCCGAGAAAATAATATCTCTAAAGAACGAGAGTGAAACCGCAGGGGACAGCTAGTATATATAAATAGGTAATCGTTTAAAAGCCTGCTAAAAAAACTTGGTATCCGTACACAAGAATGTTATAATATATTTAAAAAAATATAAAACAACAGCGAGGCATAAAAATGTCATGAATGGACGCCATGCATTAAAAAACGAAGTAAAAAAACGAGCGCTCTTTCGCCTGAACGCTGTTGATGCGATCCACTGCACACAGAGTTCAATTCTGGCATCCATATGTGTACCAAACGTAGTTGTGAAATAAATTGGTATGTATGGTCGCCAACAAAAGTCACTAAACACAAAAAAAAATGCATAAACTTCGAGGACTGGCTGCTTATTGTGGTGTTCACCCTATGTAGCCAACTGGATTTTTTTGGTTTACGATTTCGTATAGTTTGAGAGTTTTGTGACTTTTTAAATTTCAATATGTTAATGTAGTTTTGTTCCCGACTGTACTCGGTGTATGCAAATGTAACGAGAATACCTCTGTGGGTATGTAAGCAATTTGTTATACCAGCATCGCATGATTCCGAATTAAATTGCTTTATTATCGTCGAAATGCAGGACGGTTGGTTAAACCGAACCGTACAATATTTATAGGTTCCAAACATCTATGTTGAAGCTATTTACATAAATGGTAATAATGACTTAAGTTAGGAATACGAAGTGAGCTTGAATATAGCAATTAATACCTTAAAGTTTTAAATTTGATGTTTTAATATTATTTTTTTTATTACTTTCGTTGTTCGAGTTGGAGTCACATACGAAGAGTTCCGTATCACTGTAAAGTATTTAACAAAACGATGAAATAAATACGTTTCTTGCATGGAAAGAATTGAATAAAAAGTTTTTTTTTTTGTTGTATCGGCCAGGGTTTTAAACACTCTCTGAAAATTTCAACATTTCTGACTTTTAAGGTTTATGAGGCAGATAGCGAAGGCTAAATAATAAGCCAGTTAGCACTATTTAACTACGGAACCCTAAAAATCAGAGTCATCAATACGCGAAAAAAGCATTTTATATGTCATGGAATCCATATCTTCAATATTTGATTTCTATGATACACAGTAAAAATGGAAGAGTTGTGTATTTGTTTAGTGCCTGCATAGCGATATTAGTGACCAGAAAAAATATATGGATTACTACCTGTCCCCCGCGGTTTCACCCATGTTCCCGAGGGATATTATATTTTCTCAGTATAAAAAGTAGCCTAAGTTCTATTCCTGACTTTTATTTATCTTTTTGCCAAATTTCATCCATATGCTGTCAGCCGTTCTGGCGTGATTAGTAACAAACTTCCATCCATCCGAACTATCCCATTTATTATAGTAGTAAGTTTTGACATAAACTTCATTTCAGTGCTTTTCCTTAATCCATATTTAATTTAGTTTGCCAGCTTCAAATAAGTTAACTTAAATTTTATCATTAAATCCGTTCTAAAATTTAACTGTCCACATCAAACATAAACAGAACTTTACCCCGCGTTGGTTATTAACTGTAATGATTAAATTCAGTGTTGCCATACTAAATATGCAGCGGAGTATATTATAAAGTTATACGTAGTTATATTAGTTATAATTAACGAGATAGGCTTGCGCCCGAGAGCTGACGCCTAATAGCCTGTTACAAACGGCTAGACACACAAATTACCACCTAATTGCACGTTAAATTTTGCCTATTTACTTTCACTGGAGAGCAATGACCTTTATCAATGACGTGGTAAATTGGACATGCATTGTATTGACTATTAGAATTGCTAATGTGAATAGAACTCTCACGCTTCGCAAATTAAGTTCATAATTATTTGCATTAGATTTTGTTAAGACGCTCTTAAAACTATTTCCATTTGTCACCAACCAACTGAATATTCGGAGAATTTGTGAAGGAATACTTGTTAAGCATCTTATGTAGCACTTGGTAGCATTTCGTAGCAAATTTTGTAACTCGTCGTAGTACTTTGAAACTATTCGTAGCACTTCGTAGCACTCACGTAGCACGACTACAGAAACTCATTATGTTATTACGAAACATGGATTGGGAAAAATGTTCATTTGTAATGTATAAATAACAAAATAATTAATGAATCTAATTAGGCATATATTTGTCTTTTTGGCTTGTAATACCTATTGCGGTCAGAATAATAGAAGAAAACAAAAACAGGTTTTTCTATCACGGCTTTCTCACGGTTCCAGGGGAATCTCATTTATCGCCAGTTTGTACTATAGCCTATGTGACACAGGAGTACTGTAGCTTTCTATAAGTGTTTTTTTTATGTATACATACTGTACAGCTAGTTCTTGTGTGTGTTGGAGAAACTAAGGAACTACTATCTATCAAAATATATACTAGCTGTCCCCCACGGTTTCACCCGCGTTTATCGAGCCTATAACCATCTAGGAAAAAATCCGCGTTCAATGGCAGTAGTCCCATCCCGATGTGTTTAGTAGTTTTGAGGTGATGGTGCGTCAAAGGAACCCTATTTTGCTTATCCTTCTAATATCATAAACGCAAAAGTTTGTATGTATGGATGTTTGTTCCTCTTTCACGCAAAAACTACCCAACGGATTTGAATAAAACTTGCCACATAGATAGAGCATATATTGAAATAACATATACTTAGGCTACTTTTTATTCCGGGAAAATGTTACATCCCACGGGAACATGGGTGAAACCGCGGGGGACAGCTAGTATATATTTTGATAGATAGTAGTTCCTTAGTTTCTCCAACACACACAAGAACTAGCTCTTTTTATAATATTAGTACAATTTATTATTTTAAAGTAAAGATATGTAAAGAAGCAGAAACTTAAAGTAACGGATATAACTGACAAGTCACTTATTAAGTAACAAAGATGACTGTCCGACAAATCTCTTAAGTCGTTTACTTAATTGTCAGTAGTTTTTGTTGAACTTACACTAAGTGAGAGAAAGTTTTCCATCGGGCAGATTGTTAATTACTGACAGTTTTATAAAATTAGACTTTAACTTCTTAAATATAGCACTGAAAATCGTATTTAATAATAATAAATATCCTGGAGGCGTTCTTTTACACATGGCCATCTGATCCAAAATTAAGCGACCTTGTACTATGGAAACGAGATAAATGATATACTACTTTTTTTTTCTAAATACGAACTTAAATAGACATTTACACCCAGACTCAGAACAAACAGACATGTTCATGCACACAAAATGTTTGTCCTGGGTGGTAATCGAACCTGCGACTTGGCAGTCAGTTTCGCTGTCCACCAAGCCAACTGGCCTGTTAATTGGATTAACATTAAATAAATAATTGTATCTGATTTTACTGGTCGCTTTATATATGATTTAAATAATTGTCGTATGCACAAATACACAATAAGTAGCTAAACAGTTCCAAATTTATAAAACACTTTTCTACATAACTATACATGAAAAGAAAAGTTGAAGTAAACAAGTGTTTTGTAATCGTCGTAATATATATTTTTATTAGTTACTAGTTTTCGGTGACGTGTATTCACGAAATTAATAAAGGCTAAGTCTATTTGGAATAATGTACCTTTCAAAAGGTTAATGTTTTTTAATTGGAGATTACTCACAATATTCGCACTCACTCTTTATATTATTTGTATCAGTACAATCAAAAATAATTTCGAGCGAATCTACATATTTATAATTTTAATTAAAATATTTTAAAATTAAATTGAAACGTTCCCTTTATATTATTAGTATATAAAAGCACCAAAATCAGTTGCGTAGTTTTAAAGATTTAGGCATACATATGGATATAGGGACAGAGAAAGCGACTTTGTTTTATACTATGTAGTGATAAATAAAAAACATTGAGGTTATACTTCGAATACTACCGGTGTGACAGTTATCAGCTAAGTTCATCATGTCACTTTTTGGCTGACGAATTGTGCCCGCATCGTAAAAATTTAACTCTCATAGATTTTTTCAAACGTTTCAAAAGAAGTATAACTTTAAAAACCACTACGGTCTGTCTCAATTGTAAGTAGGAATATTATGCAACAATAATTAGAACTCCCACATAATATTTTATGATTTTAATCACTCTGCAATTCTGCAGACAGTACAGTGAAGGTATAATGTTACATGCATAAGACGCAGTGTGCAAGTGTGTGAGTGTGAGTATAGGGAGTTTAACTACAGGCTGTTTAAAAAATATGTATTTTTTATTTATTTACTTACAAATAAAATGGTTTGATAAAATACAATTAACAATAAGAGTGGGAAAAATTTGCTATTTGAGAGAGATCTGGAGAACGAAGCCTAGGCCTGTATTTTGGAGCTCCAGGTCTCCATTACTTTAATTACTGTTTGTCAACGTGTGTATTAATGTGTAAGGGTGAGGGGTTTAAAGTTTTGAATTAAAATTATATTCTGAGGTGTATTCTCTGAAAGGTATACCGTGTATACATAAATCTAGATAATATGAAATTTTAATATTAAAGATTAATTTTAGTGTTCAGTTTTGTCTCGTTACGCTACTTATGGTATGTCACTGACAATAGATAAGAGTAACTAAAACGATTTGATATAGTATCCTCCCTACGGTTTCACTCCCTTTCTAAAGGGATGTTACATTATTTGGTTCTTTCTATCATCAACAGGCCAGTTGGCTTGGTGGTTAACGCTCTGACTGCCAATCCGAATGTCGCGGGTTCGATTCCCACCCAGGACAAACATTTTGTGTGCATGAACATGTCTGTTTGTTCTGTGTCTGGGTGTAAATATCTATATAACTATATATATAGAAAAAAAAAAGTAGCATTTGTAGTATATCAGTTATCTGGTTTCCATAGTACAAGCTCTGCTTAGTTTGGTAACGGCCATCTGGGCCGTGTGTAAAAGAAAGTCCCAGGACATAAATAGTTTTCGCAGCACACACAATGTAAGGAATTTTAAAGTCATTTTTTTACACCTTGGGTTACATAATTGGAGTTTTAGTAAGGATCCCTATTTCTTTTTTAATATAAATTATCCTATGTCACCTGAAGATAGTGTAGCTTCCCAACGGCGAAAGAATTTTTCAAGCCGGTCTAGTAGTCTATTCAATGCAAACAAATAAGAAATCAAATCTTTCCTATTTGTATATTAGGTAGTATATTTATTAATAGTTTCCGCCCCGCGGTTTCTCCCGGGGGACTTAACATTTTCCCAGGATAAATAAGTGCTATATGTTATTCTAAGCCATGCCCTATATACTTATATCACTCACAACTTAGTACTTACTAAGTTTCATCTATATCCGATTAGTTGTATTTGAGAGAGTAACAAACAACCATAATTACATTTTATCTTTATACCGTATTATATACGTGTGAGGGTCGACAAACAAGCAGACGGTCCACGTGATGGTAAGTGGTCACCCCTTCCTAAGAACATTTACAACGCTAGAAGCATCACCAATGCGTTTTCGACCCTAAGACGTGAAGCTGTTAAGTCTCATGTGCCTTTTCACCCGCCCCCCTTGTTTGCAAACTTTCACATTTATATTAATAGTAGGATACGATTAAGAGGATTACTTAACTGACACAGATAATATAATAAGTAAGTACATAATAAAAATACAGTAGCATTTTATTACTTTCTGTAATAGGTTTTCCTAGTAACTAATGTATTTTGCCAAACTTCACTGATCACGTTGATGTTTTGTGGTGCATTTCTTTAATACGGGTAGACGTACGTGCATTTGACCACATTCTGACCATGGTGTGCCGAAGATTTATGAAGACACAAATTCTAGATTGGATTTAGTTCTCAAGTCTAGCTACACCACAAAGGTTCAAGCACCTCAGAGGGTGGTAGTCTATCAGAATTGTACCACAAACGCACCTATCTAAGTTGCAAAATAGACTGTCAGATCTTTTAACGTGACTAAAAATATGCAAAGAAATCCATTCAAAATCAAGTCATTCCTTTATATGAAGGTCGTGGAAATGCTAACGTTCCTTTCTACTCTTGAAACTAATTGCTAACCTCAATATATCAGAGAAAAGCCAAGGTCAAGGAAGTCTTACAAAGGCGTAAACACAATAACAATAAACAACGAGTACATTCCACACTTACAAGTCTTCAAGTCAGCCGTATAAAGGCATATGTACACATACATCCACATCCACATGTCAGCCACAAGAAATATGTTAATTAAATCCGCGCGCGCGGATGAAGCCAGCAGAACTCACTCGTAATTATTACCCGATATAATTGAATGCGTAGTTCAGCGTCGACGAGACGACGACGCCTGACTTATCGTGGAACCTTAATCCAAATTAAACTCATAACCGCGATGCCTCTCACTAATCTCAGAAATGTACCGCCTTTTCAACTTTGCCGCGTAATAAACTGTTGTAAACGATAATTTTAAACGACGGTGACACGAGCTTATATTGTATTAATTTAATTAAGGTATAATGACGTTTTGTGAATTAATGATCGCGTGTATATTAGCAAAGTTTATTCCTAACAGTAAGTAACACTAGTTATTTTTAGGATAGTGGATTCGAATTTAGAGTCTCGTAAAGTTTTGGGGAAATCTATGAACGCAATTTTTCTTATGTTTAAATGAACACGTTAAGTTGTATAAATTTCTGTATATTTATATGCAAAATTCCGGTTGGGGCTTGGGATTGAAATTCTTCTCCTAAGCGTCTTGACCTGCATGGCTTTGCATGGTTGGAAGATATAACGGGAGTACGGGTACTAACGCGTGCAACAGCTAGTCGCCTATAAATTGAGGCTACCGATTTGCCTCTTATTGTGATACTACTTTGCCTAAACTAATCTTGGACAGGCCAGTTGGCTTGGTGGTTAGCGACTCTGACTGCCAAACCTAAGGTCGCGGGTTCGATTCCCACCCAGGACAAACATTTCTGTGCATGAACATGTCTGTTTGTTCTGTGTTAGGGTGTAAATATCTATATAAGTATGTATTTAGAAAAAAAATGTAGTATATGTAGTATATCAGTTATCTGGTTTCCATAGTACAAGCTCTGCTTAGTTTGGGACCAGATGGCCGTGCGTAAAGAATGTCCCAGGATATTTATTTCATTTATTTATTTAATTTGAATGACCCTTTTTTCATACATTCTGATTCGTATTCTATCTACGTTCACGAGACGGCTGATTACACATGAAGCTCTGATTCAAGCAAAAGCGCTTTGTATCCACTAAGCCTTTAATAATAAATCGATATCCTAAAACATCCTTTACATGGCAATGTCATTTCAAACCAAGCAGAGCCTGTACTATGGAAACCAGACAACCGATTCTACATTTCCGAAATACAGACATATTAAGATATAGTAGAACCAAGAGTATGTTTACAAATGTTTACCTATCTTGACATCTTTACTATCACTACCTAGTATAAAACAAAGTCGCTTTCTCTGCCCCTATATCCCTATGTATGCTTAAATCTTTAAAACTACGCAACGGATTTGATGCGGTTTTTTTTATTAAATAGAGCGATTAAAGAGGAAGGCTTTTATGTATAATACATGTGACATCCCACGGGAACGCGGGTGGAACCGCAGGGGACAGCTAGTTGATATATATCTTCAATATTTGTTAATTATTTTCTATATAAATGTGACGTGTCAGTTACAATCCATAATCTAACCCGAGTTATATCAGTCTCATGACAAGACACGTCCTCTCGGAGAGTCCCCGAGAGAGACAATTTTGTGCGTGAGCTTACACCTGCCTGCAATAGGATAACTTAATAACTATAAATCGAATATTGTTTCGCGTTTACCGGAAGCTATTCCGGAGATGTCACGCAGAAAATGGATCCATCTGCCGTTCTCTGGGGAATTGGGTAAATCTCTACACGTAGGTGTGCTTAGTAGCACGAATAGGAAGGGATATATATGGTATGGCAATTGTTGTTTTGTCTTTGGTATGTATTTATATGGTATTTAACAGTAAGGTAATAAATAATAATAAGTACCGAACTTATTTGGATCACCTTTTTGGATGACCTTTTTAGATCACCTTTTTGGATCACCTTTTTGGATCACCTTTTTTGATCACCTTTTTGGATTTTATTTTGTCTTCTAAATTCTAAAAGTACTGACCGTCAGTGGTACTAGTGAAGTTCGCTAGTATTCACATTATTGTAAAAACGATATTAAATAAACTGAGGCTTCAAGTTATTCCAGCGCCTTTTCATTCCTATAGTTACGATCAGTAACAAAGGTATTCATTTTATCAATGATTAATTCGTTTTTTTTATTAGCTTTTTAAATAGTGCAAGAAGATCTTTGACGGTCGTTGCATTTGTGGTTCGAGTCCCTAACTGCCACTCCCAAAGTCATGAGTTGGTCTTAAAATAAACATTTGCGTGCATGAACATGTTTTTTTTTCATTTTTTTTTTTTTGTTTTTAATTTATTATTGAACAAACATAAATACATGGAAAATAAAACATAAAATCATTCACAAAAACTATTTATTATGCGGCTGGGTGTATATATCTTTAAAATTATGTATTTAAAGAAATTAAATAGTATAATAGTTATGGGATTTTCATAATAACAATCTCTGCTTAGTTTGGGATGGCTCAAAAGGAGTTGGTCTGTGAGACAGAGTTACGTACAAATTAATACAAAACAACTTAATTTGTGGCTAAACTTTTCTAAAATTGCACTTTGCGATGAAATGGGCAGGCACCTAGACTAAGTGTCTTGGGTCCTAGAGTAATAGGGTCTTGTTAGACACCCTTTGCATGCCTACCTTTAAAAGTAGATTATTCAGAGAGGTAGTAAATTGAACTATAATTAAATTTATATGGACCTACGAAATTGTTTAAATACCTCTAACTTAGCACCGATCTAAATACTCTGCCACTATCTGTTGTTTATTACATCCATATTTTTATTGAAACGTTATCTGAAATAGGTTGGTACAAATACAATCAACAATGATGAATCACTGTATTTCATAAGAAATCAGAACGAAAATATATTTTTAACCTTAACATAGGTTAGGGAAAGTCGCAATCAGATCGGCTCATTATCTTTATTAATCCGATAAACCCACCCCGGGGCCTTCCGCTCAATCGGCCTAATCAATTTCTGTGGCCTATGTGGGCCTATTGTAGGTATGCGTATGTATGAAGAGGCAATATAGGTATAGTCTTGGGAAATGATAGAGTTTATTATTCTTTATTGTTTTACTAAAGTGATACTATGTTTGAAGAGCTTTGAAATTCAGATCCGCAACCGTTTTTGAGACGAAAAATAAATGAAAGTTAAACACAGTCTGATCATATCAGCCCAGGGATGTCCACTGCTGAACATAGGCCTCCCCCTTGGATTTCCACCTCGAACGGTCTAGAGCCGCCTACATTCAGTGGCTTCCAGCGACTCTGACTTGGTTGCTGGTCTACCTGGTGGGAGGTCGTCCCACTCAGCGTTTACCTGTACGTGGTCACCACTCGAGCACTACAGTCTATGCTATTCAGAGCGATTGATGAATAATTAAAATGATTTCCTGTAATATAAAAGTTTCATTTTGTCGTGCGTCTTTATTTTCGTTGAAGTACTGTTTTTGATACAGATGTGATTATAATAAGTAATTATTGTAGTTAATTTCCTGGGACATTTCTCACTCACGGTTGTCTGATCCCAAATTAAGCAACGTTTGTACGGCTTGTACTATAGCCTAACACAACTGATGCAGTAAATAACTACTTTTTAAATACATACTTATATATTTATTTACATGCAGTGAAAGAACAACAGACATGTACGTGCACATTTATGTTTGACCTGGATGGGAATCGAACCCACAATCTGCGCCGGGGCGCCTAACCACCAAGCTAACTAACCTGTCTTAATTATTATTATTTGTCTTTATTATTTATATAAATGTTTTTACTCAACTTATTTAATAAACAAATTCAAATTAAAAACCTTGCGTAACAATCTTAAAAGAAAGAAATTCTTTTATTTGAAAGGGAATGCAAGGTTTTTGAAATAGGTAAGTCCATAGTCATTTAAAAATGAATATTTCATAAATAAAATCTTTTTAGTGCAAAAAAAAACAAATGCAAATCACACATTCTCCTAATTTGAATTTGGAATTATGTTCTTAAAAATTTAAACTTTCAATGATACCAAAACCACCCAGATACAAATAGTATATCCAAAGAGATTTTATTACAAGTTCATACATACCATAATGCGAAAAGACTTTTTCCCCAACCTAATATTTGGCTGATCTAAATACTGCTTTAATTCAGCAGGTATTGTACCAAAACTCAAAATTATACGTGGAATTGTTTAAAAATAGTTTTTTAGTTCTAATTTAATAATTAATAAAAAATCAGAGATTGTTGACTAACTTCATTTTCATAAATAAAATACGGTAGATAAAGTTTACGATGATTTTGTCGATTAAATGAATTACGAAAAAACAAAACATTATAGTATTTGTATATTGTGTCCTTATTTATATAATTCCAAATAAAATCATATGAACTTGTTAAAAAATAACTTAAAGCTAACTCGACTATAGTGTCAGATTTTTTTTGATTGATGTGTGATATTTAAAAATATTAAAATTAATAGGAGGTTATATTGAATTTACTTGATGTCACATAAAAATGAAACGTAACACCTTTTTAGCTTAGACAATCCACGTCAAACAGATCGAAATCGGCCTGTTATTTGAGTCTACAATACAAAAGGTGTGTGTGCGATTCACACACGATAGAAGTGAAACTTCAGTAAATCAGGGTAGGATAATTACAAAGTTTATTTGTTTAAAAATGAAAGTATTTTGATTAATTTTAAAAGATATTTTAAACTTTTCACATATACTACACACACGTTAAATGGTCAAATACAAGGAATTATTAAACAGTGTGCAATATACATACACACCGACTTTTGCTCTCTTGCTTTGACTCACTAATTACAGGCGACTATGCTTAGAAGACGGGAGTGGGGACGCTACGAAGTATGGGACAAAGAGGAGAGACCGATAATATTAAATAGTATGTATATTTCAGTCTCATTCTTTGCCGGCTTCATCCTACACATTTTTGTATTTCTGTCTCATTCTTTGCCGGCTCCATCCTACACATTTTTGTATTTGTGTCTCTTACCTGTCATTTTTTCCGTTGCATCCGGTTTGAAATCACAACGATTCTAAAGAAGTTTCATTTCAAAAGTTTTTATGGGATTTTATATAATAACATAACTAAACTTACCATAAAGGTTTAATACCCCTCAATTTCTCGTATAAACCCTACGATTACCATTTAATAACAATCAGCGTTATAGCTGGGCCTAATAATAAAAACTTAAGTGAAAATGAAAGTGATTGAATGGTAAAGTGACTGACGGGAACTTAGTATGGGACCCTCGTCACGTTTCAGGGGAAAACAAACTTCACCTTGTCGCTGGTTTTTGTCGACCATCTAATTTAATTTGAAAACCACACTCTTCGGGGAAAAGGGAAGGTTAGAGTAAATATATGTAGTCTTACTATGTACGCTATGTATTGGAGTGACAACAGATTGACGACGGACCAGTTGGCTTAGTGGTTACACACCCTGCATGTCGTGAGTTCGATTCTCATCCAAGATAAATATTTGTGTGCATTAACATGTCAGTTTGTTCTGTGCCTGGATTTTAATATATATTTATGTAAGTATTAAAAAATGTATAAGTAGTTTATCAGTTATCTGGTTTACATTGTATAAGCCCTGTTTAGTGTGGGATCAAATAGCCGTGTGTAAAGAATGTTCCAGGATATTTATATTTTATTTATTTGTCTGTGCACGATGAAAATTCCGCAAAAAAATAGAGTACAAAGTTCATTAAAAATATTTTTTTAACGATTTTATACAAGAGATAGATCACAGAGGTATGCACTTCAAAATAAATTGGATAATATAAAAATTATGTTGCAACTGACTCTAGACTCTTTTGTCTCAAAACAATAAAACAAAAGTCAGTTACTCAGTTTCTCTCAAATAAAAGCTAAGTAACTGGTTCTACTGCGATATCTATACATTCATAAATCAATAACTAAAGACACATAAAAGACATGAATTTTTTGACACACGGAGCATTTGACAGGCCAGTTGGCTTGGTGGTTAACGCTCTGACTGCCAAACCGAAGGTCGCGGGTTCGATTCCCACCCAGAACAAACATTTGTGTGCATGAACATGTCTGTTTGTTCTGTGTCTGGGTGTAAATACCTATATAAGTATGGATTTAGAAAAAAAACGTAGTATATCCGTTATCTGTTTTCCATAGTACAAGCTCTGCTTAGTTTGGGCCCAGATGGCCGTGTGTAAAGAATGTCTCAGGATATTTTAATCGTCGCCGGATAACGCCTATAAAGGCCGATTCAGTTGACAGAACATAATTTTATATCTATGAGTGAAAGAGATAGAAAACTAAGTCTAAATATCCTGAGACATTCTTTACACACGGCTATCTGATCCCATATTAAGAAGAACTTGTACTATAGAAACCAGGTAACTGATATACTACATATATATTTTTTCTACAAAATACATGCATGTATATTTACAATTGTTTGCCCTTGATGGGAATCGAATCTTTGACCTGTGGCGTACCGGTCAGGGTATCTAACCGCTATGCCTACTAGCCCGTTTAACAAACATATTAGTTAGTTAAATGTGAAAATTGGGATGACTGGATGTTTGTTACTTGATCCCACCAGATAGTAATGAACTTTGGCACAAAGATAAATTGTAGTCTAGACTAGCACAAAGGCTACTTTTTATTCAGGGAAATTATAACATCCCTTGGGAACGCAGGTGAAACCGCGAGGCAGAAGTAGTTAATATATAATTAAATACTTTAACAATTGACGCATCAGAAAATAACTAAGTGAGAAAAACACGGTATACATAAACGTTATTTCCCACTACATCCTTATTCGTTGCAATAAAATTACTGCTGTTTTATCATTGAAACACTCGTAAAAATATCATCAAAAATGTTTAAAGCGTACTCATATATTATTCATTATTTTATCTCCTGAGAGATGTCATAATATAAAATGGTATGTAATAAATTTTGGATGACGAAGTACGATATCTCATTACTTAAACTACCGAAGGAAGGTAATGTTATTGAACTTTAAAAATCATTCATCATCATCATCATCATCATCAGCCTATCTCCGTCCACTGCTGGACATAGGCCTCACCTATGGCACGCCACTGAGCTCGATCTTCAGCTCTTTGTTTCCAACCGCTGCCAGCCAGTTTGCGTATATCATCGCTCCATCTAAAAATCATTAACTGAATTAAAAACCAATTAAAAAGTTTTGAATTTCATACGTAGTAAATATGAGGCCACAATAGTGGGTAGTCATAAAAAATGGTTGTCTGTAATGTCGGTTTACGGACGATAGTTTAACGTGACAACGTCATAACAAAACATTGATGAAATTAGGCATAATTTAAGTAGTAGCTCTTAGTGCAGAGTTCGTCCGGGGAAGTACTACCACCTTACCCATTTCCGCCGTGAAGCAGTAATGCAATTGTATTACTGTGTTTCGGTTAGAAAGGTAAGGGGGCCGGTGAAATTACAGGCACATGAGACTTAACAACTTCACGTCTCAGGGTCGACAACGCAATGGCGATGCTCCTAGTGTTGCAAATGTTCATAGGCGGCGGTGACCACTTACCATCAGGTGGACCGTCTGCTTGTTCGTCTGCCTAAGTGGCATAAAAAAAAAAAAAAATTGAATTATCATAATTTTTTTGTCAATTGTAACATAACATACTTTGACTGCACTCGCCGACCGATGCTACTTTTTTGAATAATAAAAGAATAAATACTTTAAATTATACTAGTAATCAGATTTTAAAAATGCAAGAATAATTAAATTTGTACAATTTTTCGAGCTTGCAGCCGCCGGCTGCATCGATTTATTAGACGTTGTCACGTAAAAAATATCAAATGCAGAAAAGTTCCAGTAGCTCAATCCTCATCAATCCCACATCATATTTCGTGGTCTTTCTATCCTCTTTTTTTTCAACAGACAAAGGATTCTCTACTTAATAACATAAACCTTTTTATTTTAGGCCTGCTTCAGCATAAAGAGGAACTTAATAAATATTGAAAACAATATTCAATATGATATTGACATGTATAAAAAATTTGGTCGAGTCTAATTTATTCATAAGCAACCCTGGAGCCATTTCTTCTCTCGGTTGTCACGTGACATTAATCCTATTACTAAAAGGGGATTCCACTCACGTACAACGCATTTTGGTTATACGTGACCTCTAATCGAGGCCCGTATGCAATGTAGGTGGAATTGTAATTGCTATTGGCGAATTCCGATCAAAAACAAATAAAAGCAATTGGAACATTACAATGAAACGCGTAGGGAGTCAACTGACCAACCGTTTTGTATTATCCCTATAAATTTCACTGGTATCGGAATCAGTTTTTGTACCTATTTGTATTTAAAAAACCTTATACAAGTTATAGGTACGTGATGTAAAAATACTCTTCAAACTTAGATCCCCCTTTTGAAGTCGGATGAAATATAACAAACCTTTTTCATAAAAATAAAAAATTTCTTCAAAAAGAAAAACAATCAAGATTTAACATAAAGTAAGCCTGTAACTTCTGACCTGCTTTGCTTCACAAAAATACAATCTCATGCAAAAACTTTGCTGAAACTTTATGCTAACTACGCAAACAAACAGTATCGCTCATTTTTTCGGTAGAGAAAAAACATCCAAAAGAAACTGCGCCCGGGAAATTTTATAACTACTCTAGGAGGTATTTATGATATGCCGCGTGAGTAACGTTGTAAACTTTGCTTTTCTTGTAACTTTAGGCATTTTTACGTGAGTTTTTTAACGAAAAAATAATACGTAATAAAGTACGTGTGCATCGTTGACCCTGCAAAAACTTCGTGATACCTATTTTAAAGAGCTTAAATTTAGAAACTGCAATAAATAAATATCTCAGGAGATTCTTCACACATGGTTAACAGATCCCAAATTAAGTAATTAGTTATTTCTTATTAATAATTTTTATTTATTATATTATTTAAATATTATTATATATGTTATTTTAATAATATTATTATAATTAAATTATATTAAAATATGTATTTATGTATTATTAATTATTAAAATTAATTTACAATGGGAACAAAGATTACAAGAATATTTATTTGTTTTTTTAAATTTCGTTTCTTAAAATTAAAAACAAAGCAATATTTTTTTCTAACTTATAATGGTAGGTAAACGTCTATAGGTCAGATTGAAACAAGGGATTTCTCATACAATTTGCTGCCAAAATATCGCTTATATAACCTGCAAGTAATTTATATAAATTGCTGTACACACACTTCCAC
Source organism: Habrosyne pyritoides (assembly GCA_907165245.1). Classification (NCBI taxonomy): domain Eukaryota; kingdom Metazoa; phylum Arthropoda; class Insecta; order Lepidoptera; family Drepanidae; genus Habrosyne; species Habrosyne pyritoides. The sequence continues at coordinate 4,422,840 of OU015592.1, forward strand.
ATGTTACAGATTCAGTTTTCCTTAAATCCTGCGCGTGTGTTCATGCATGCAATTCATTTGATAGGCACTAAACATTCATGAATATTACAGAGGAATCTCTTATTCATGCAAATATTATATTGATACGATTGCATCTACACATGTCTCCAATAGACACATTAATAAATACACTGAGACATATTCACACATCTATGTATAGGTACAATTATTATATAAATCTGTTGGATCTGTCTGTAATTGTTCTTTTTTGTCACATTGTGACGGTCAGTTCGTCAAAAAACGAATATTTGGCACAATTTGACAAAAATGCCTCTTCAATTTTTTAAATGGTTGTCTATCTCTACCTATATGTATTTTTATTACTCCAGCACGATTTGACCGCGCTTTATGAAAATTTATTTATAGTCATAACATAACATAAACGCAGGTAAACCGCGGGGGATAGCTAGTAAATATATACTCTAAATTGATTTATTTTCTCATTCGGAAATTAATCTTAAAACTTATACAATCATAATCAATTCCTTCACGGACCGTGATTTGCTGTGTGCGCAACATTTTCTTTATCATTAAACAAACATAGGCAAGTTCCAGAAACGTCGTCAAAAGAACTGAACAGCTCCTCCACGCCAGTTTCGCCTATTTGTTCATTCAACTCGAATCTGCACTCATCATTCTATGCCACTGCAGTTTCCATGCCTCTACTATATGTTCTCATATTTTTGACACTTTAAAATAGCTGAAATACAACTTTTTATCGAATGTTAGCTGAAAAGGTGGCTAACTTAAGTGTGTAAGCAGTATTTTTTGGTTCCTGGGTTCAATAAAAATATAGTAAGGGAATCGGTATGCCACAGAAATATTTAACGGGCAATACAACAAAGCCTTTATAATGCAATTCATTCATAATAGTGCTATTCAACATGTACTGTATATTTAAATTATAAGGCCCACTCATATTATAAATTATAAATAAAACTTGTTTAAAATAAAAATATTATTAAAACCAAGGGAACAGCTGGCTACAAACAATAATTTGGCTTCACAATAGCTATGCACTAAAAAGTAATAATCTAATACTATATTATAATAAATCTGAATTAGTATTTCTCGTTTATTATTCTATTTAAATACCCAAGCACATTGTATACACACGGCTATCCCATCCCAATTAATACAATTTAGAAGGCAGCTAGTTTGGAGAGAACCTATATTTTTTCACTTTTGGAACTTCGTTAATAAATCGAGAACCATTAGTACCACCCCCTACATATTTCCTGGGAACCGGCATGCTGACTCTTTGCTTCAATATTCATTTGTATTCAACATTCGAGTGCTTTCTCTGACATAAGACAATAGGACGTGCCCTCTCCAGGCCTACTGCTCGCTTTGTATACCGCTGCCAAGTTTTGATCTGTAAAATTTTTCAAGCCAATAACGGCTTTACATACATCGTGTATCAAATCATGCATGAAGTTCTGAAACCTTAATGGTGACAATATTAGGTTCATTTTCAAGAAACAACTGTTTTTAGGTTCTTTCAGGTGATGCACTAATCTGGATACAATTCGATTAAAAGCAGAGTTAATTGGATCTAGCTAGATGGACATACTACGGATTATATTTCGTTTTTTTGTACCTACTTTGGTTATAATATCGAATCAGTACTGGCTGGAATGGTGTCATAATTAAGAGCAAATAAATATTTTTTTTTACCTATTTCGTAATTTTGAATAATTCAATAACAGAAATAAAAATATTCTTTAAACTTGTATGAACGTAATCATTTACTTATAAAAACGCCTTGTCTTTTCTTAACTTTCCAACGGTTTGGTAGTAAGCGTTCAACTGGCTGTTGAGTTTTTTTTATTTTATTTTATACAACAATTTATAATTGGCAGTTTAAAAAAATTACCAGTTCCGTGTTGACATAATTAAAAAGCCCATAAATATAAACCAATTTGGTCGCAGTCTCAAACTTTACTCATTAATACAAAATTCTCCGTAACGATAAAGCAACGTGTACACTTGTTGCTACTGGAGGCGAGTAGGCGTAGCGTTATTGTAAGCGCACTTTAATACTTCTGATTTACATTTCACTGCGAGCTATTAGGTGGATTAACATAACATCAGCTGTACGCATATTAACAGCTGATTGTAGACTTATTAAATATAATTCCAACTATTTGCCAAATAGCTTTATTATCTTCGATTGCTGAAATCATTTACAGCACTTGCGTTTCATGAAATTAATTCAGTTTCACCGATTCTGAGTTACATAGAGAATATTGTACGCACAACAAAAAGTTTGCGCTTACTCGGAAAAACACAACTTTTTGAATTGAATTTTTGAGCATTTGTTTTTTGGTTCTTTGTTTAAAAATACCAATAAAATTAATTTATTTTGAAACTCAAATGGTACGTATTTGAACAATATTAATGGATTTTTTTATATATTTTATCATAACGATTCGATCTTTAGTTTTCCAAGTGAACTTTTTTTATTGTGTACCTATATATATCTGGATTAAGGATTTATATATCCATTTATGTAAGTTCTTAAAAAGTACAATATAAATATATATTAGGTTGGGGAAAAAGTCTTTTCGCATTATAGTATGTATGAACTTGTAATAAAATCTCTTTGGCTACACTATTTGTATCTGGCTGGTTTTGGTATCATTGAAAGTTTAAATTTTAAAGAACATAATTCCAAATTCAAATTAGGAAAATGTGTGATTTGCATTTGTTTTTCGTACCGCCAAGATGAGTGAATCTAATGAAGAAATTCGATTCATTTTAAAATTTTACTACAAAAAAGGTAAAAATGCAACGCAAGCCGCGATAAATATTTGCGATGTTTATGGACCTAGTGCAGTGTCTGTGAGAGTAGCACAAATTTGGTTTAAGCGTTTTCAATCCGGAAATTTTGATGTCAAAGATTCTCGTCGCTCTGGTCGCCCCATTACGGATATAATGGATGCCATTTTTGAAAAAGTGGAGCAACATCGGCATATCAGTAGTTACGAAGTAGCTGAAGAACTGGGAATTGACCACAAAACAGTTTTGGTGCATTTGAAAAAAACTGGGTACACAAAAAAGCTAGATATTTGGGCACCTCACGAGCTCACTGAAAGAAACCTAATGAACCGTGTACTCACTTGTGATTCTTTATTACGACGTCATGAAACCGAACTATTTTTGAAGAAGCTGATAACTGGTGATGAAGAGTGGATCACGTACGACAAGAACATGCGAAAATGGTCGTGGTCAAAGGCCGGTCAGGCTTCACAGACTGTGGCAAAACCCGGATTAACTCGCAACAAGGTGATGCTGTGTGTGTGGTGGGATTGGAAGGCCATTATTTATTATGAGCTGTTACCACCAGGCAGGACCATCGATTCTGAACTCTACTGCGAACAACTGATGAGATTACAGCAAGAAGTTGAGAGAAAGCGGCCGGAATTAATCAACAGAAGGGGTGTGGTTTTTCATCATGATAACGCTAGACCTCACACATCTTTAGCCACTCAGCAAAAATTAAGAGAGTTTGCCTGGGAGGTATTAATGCATCCGCCGTATAGTCCTGACCTTGCACCTTCAGATTTCCACCTGTTTCGGTCTCTTCAGAATTATTTAGGCAGTGTCAGGTTAACATCACGAGAGGACTGTCAAAACCACTTGTCGCAGTATTTTGATCAGAAGTCCCAAAATTTCTATAGCAATGGGATCATGTCCCTACCTACAAGATGGCAAAAAGTTATCGAACAAAATGGTACCTACATACTTTAGTTAAATGTAAATAAACTATATTAAAAATGTTTTGAATTTTCTTAAAAAATGCGAAGGAACTTTTTCCCCAACCTATTATATAGTATATCAGTCATCAGGTTGGCATACAACAAGCAGTAGGTACCCGCTCTGTTAATTTGGGATCAGATAACCGTGAGTGAAAAATGTCCCTGGATAATACCCTGGTACATAAAGTAAAAGGTATACACACATTTATTATCTGTATATCAAATGTCAAATGAAAAAGAAAATATATTTATTCAAATTAGCTTCCACTAGTACTCATGAATAGTCTGAACCTAATTTTGGAAGTTTGTTTTTAATGAGAAGAGTTGAAATTAACTCAGAAATAACTCTTTTCAAAACGAACTCAGATTTATTACATACCTAAAATTTATTTAGTTTCTGACAATATTGGCGTGGTATAAGCAAGAGTGAAAAAACAAAAAAGACTAATAGAAAACCACACATCAAAGAACCGAACTGAATTTAATCGTTTATTGCGGAACAAAATACACGGATTCAAAATCAAAACCTTTAAAATATGATAACGGTATATTAATACGCGAATATTTTGTTTTGAATATAAAAGCGAACATGACCGATCGAATCCTCCAACACGTGTCACTCACACGCAACAGAAAAAAGGTAAATACAATAATTTCCGAGAAACCGTGTGCTTTGCCAGCGAATGCAAATTCCCGGTACGTTTCCATGAATATTTTCATATTTCCACCGAGCCCTCGGGAAGTGGGAGATAATTTCATATTTTACCTGGATCATAAAGAATATGCGCATCTTTTTTTAAATACCAAGATAAGGTTTTCCTCAATCATAGCTTTAATATAGTATCTTAGTTAATATGACTTCAAATGATTTTACAACCAGGATATTTAATATCAGACTAAAATGTCAATATATATAAATGTTATAGTTAATTGTAAATGGGTCCTCACGATACAGGCATGTTGCCTAGTGTGAAGGTCATAAATATAATTTAAATGTAAAATTCTGCCAGTGATTAGCATGGTGCTAGAAACAACCAAATTTATAAGTTTATTCTAATGATAATCGCTGCAAATAAATATTTTTCATTTTCAATAGTTCATTGTGAGCTAGCTATGTATAAGAAGGGTTGTCAATATAAAAAAATCACTAAATCTTTCACGTTTGATGCTCCATTTAACAGCCAAATGTTAACATCCTTAGATATGGCAAGGTCAAATAACAAGGTTTTCATAATAAAAAAGGAAATAATGTTTATTTGAATTCCGAACCCTGGACAATCCTCACTATTTTAATTCACGACTACACAGAAGGATGCTGAAAATAAATAAAACAATACAACATGTTGGTCACGTAACCGTATCGGTCAAACAGGGCTGGCTCGTAAAATTGTTTATAGCTTTTTCTCACTTCCCTCCAGGGCCGGCCCGGGGCCTATAAAATAAATGTCAATAGACGACTGCCGAGTGCTTTCGGATTAACGGATTTAAGATAACATAGAATAAGTAAAAGAACTTTATTTTGGTTGAAGTAATGGAAATTACAGTCGCGCGTGAGTTGTATACGATAAATAAATATTTTGGGATAGATTTTCTTTAAACACGGCCATCTGATCACAAACTAAGCAGATCCTGTACGCAACTAGACAATCAGTACTCCTCTTTTTTTCTAAATACATACTTATATAGATATTTACACTCAAACACAGAACAAACAATCATGCATACATGTTTGTCGTGTGACGTGGTAGTCAATGTCTCTAACTACCAAGCTAACAGGTCCGTCGATGGACTTACCATGGCAATATTGTGGTCAAGAACAAGCTTATTCGTGGTAGAATTATAAGACACCACGCAACTGCGTTATTAGCAATGTAATTATAGTTTTCTGAACGTGAACACCTATATGCAAAACTGAGCAGTTTTATTTTTAGCGGATTAAGCATCATTCTAAATTCAAAACCATTTATTCAGATTAAGCCCGCGGAAGGCACTTATGAAGGTCAAAATAATAGTTACTGAAGCTACCACCGGTTCGGAAGTCAGCCTTCAACTGAGAAGAACCGGTAAGAAACTCAGCAAGGTAACATTTTTATTTATTTAATAAATTTTATCAAATTTTCCCACTATGTAGGTTCAGGCTCGGTATCATGAGGTATTATTAAGAACAACACTTAGCAATGCTGCATATAGTTATACGTATGTAATTACCAATGGTCAGTAAGTACAACTGACACCGACAATATACGGAGAGAGACTGTTCCAAATGGTTTAGATGTATTAGTACAATTTAATGATGAAATTATTGTGCAATACTAGTGATTCACTAGGAGGCACATAATGATTCAAATTACACTGTAAAACATTCAAGCGAACATAATTAAAAAGTCATTGGATACCATTATTTTGGGTCACTTCAATCAATTGTCCGTTGGCAGGCCGAGGGCTGAGACAGCCGCAGACAGGTAACAACTCGACAAGGGGTGAATGTGAAGTGGGACGAGCCACTGGGACGGAAATGGATGAGGTTTAATTTAGGTACCGGATTTGCATTAGGATTTTAATTGTTTTGGATATGAAAATATTACTTATTTTTAATGTATAATTGGTATACACTTGTTAGCAGGTTAAATGAGATTCATTTAGAATATCGACTTATTCACGCCCGTTATCGCCGAAGAGGTAGGCAGAGGTTGAGGCATACATTTCACCAAAGATATTTTTGGGAATCATTAATAATCTCAGGCTACATGTAATCATTTTTAAACAAAGAACTGACAATTATATTGAGAATATTAGAGTAAGGATTCTTATAATTAACGAGAGCAGATCCTTATATTATTGTATTGGATTGAAGCTGAGTAACTTATTGTAACTTAACCAAAAAACGAACTATTAATCTACATTGTAAAATCCTTTAAACTCTTATGGATTAATATTATAAATTAGAAATCCTGACTGTCTGTTTAAATGGCTGAACCGAACTTGCTGAAAATTTATACACTGGTATTGAGAGAGACAAAGGCTATCGTTTTATCTATAATAACGCGAACAAAAGTGGGACAGTAGGTACATAGTATTCACAAAAGCAAGGCAACAGCTAAACCCACCTTATCTTTAAAGCTATTTCCAAACAACCTTTATAAAACCGACAGAAAAAGTTTCGCTTCTTTTGTTTATAGTCAAAATTGAGTAAGAACAATCGGCTGGTACATCAGCGGTTTTATAGTACTCATGAATGACTGGCCCAGTTTCTAACGTGTCGTAAATCCGACCGTTTACGAGCCAGCCGAACTGCGAATTAGACCGATGGACGGCGGTACAATGAAACTATTATACCACGTATATAATACTAGTAATTATTGACTTGAATATGTATTGTCCAGTATTTTATAGTTTATAAAACTAGCTTTTCGGAATGAAAACCCTATGTCCTATTTCATGATGTATAATCTATCTATATATATAAAAATTAATCCCTATTTCCCTTGGTCACGGCATCACGCATGGACGGCTCGACCGATTTCGCTAATTCTTTTATTGTTGTGTTTGTTATTGTCAGGAGAAGGTTCTTATGAAAGAAAAAAATATGAAAGTTGCGCGGAAAATTTCAGAAAACTTAACCTCTTCTAGCACTTTTGATATTAGAAACTTTTTAATGTAACCTTTTTGACATTATTGTCAGTCGTTTAACAATTGATGCGATTGACAGAACGCGTGCTGCAAATATCGTTTAAAATAGAGGCATGGATATTGATTGAATTATATTGATAGAATAATTAATTTATAATTTTCTTATTGCACATTTCGCATTCACAGTCAATTCAATCGGAAGATTCGAATTCAATATTCATTGTTAAGACAGGACAACGTCTGTCGGGTCAGCTAGCCAATAATAAATATCCTGTGATGCCAAACTAAGCAGAGTTTCGTACTATGGAAACCAGATAACTGATAAAGTAACAAACATACTTGCATTCAAATCTTTCCTCTTTATAATATTAGTATAGATTATTTTTATTGTATACTAGCTACCATATCGCGTTTTCTACCCGTGGTACGGGTTCCAACATAATATATTTATATTATTATAAAATAGCCTACGACTTTGCTATGGTGTTGCATTCGATTTTACCTAATAATTTTTAAATATTCTATGTGTAAAAAGTTCGAATATGTGGATTTACTTAAAAAAATTCTAATAATACATAGAGTTTTGAACATGAAGACTAAGGTTGCTACATTTTTCAGAACGCAGTCTTTTGAACACTTTACATTAAAGCTTTTTTAATGAAAGCACATTCGCACGTGCGTTTCTCAACGAAAAACATCGTTCGCGTGCCATAATTTGTACGGAACGTGTGAAACCATTCAGACAAAACGTAAACAAAACGCTTACGTGACGTTTAGTTTATCACGTTTTGGCTTCGTTTTTTAAATGAGATCCCTCGTTAAATCTGCGTGGTTCTATTGTAATATGTCCGTAAAACTTTGAATCGAGGATGCAACAATTGAATTTAAACCCTAAAATTATGATGTACGAGTTTATTTTCAATTTATACAAATTATTTTCAGTCTTGACAGATTTGTCCAGTAAGGTCTAAGAGTGATGATAGCTCGTTTGGTCGCGACTTCGAATGCCGTGATGAGAGACATGCATTTAAATCCTACAATGTGCTTCAACTTTCGGTTAAACTGAGCTGGCTACCATCCTCAACTTGAAAATCAATAGATTTACAATAGACCTGCAGGTGTATCCTGACAGCTGCACTGAAGATTTTCTTATCACCATCGGACACATCATCGACTACAGTGAGATTGTGGGAAATCACGATGAACATAAACAAAATAGCCCTACCACTATATGTAAAGTATCAATCCATTCAAATGAACGAATGACGATGTAAAACTCATTAACTCCATTTCATATAAGACCATCAGGTGCCAATGAGTTTGACATGCGTTTGCTAGAAATAGGTTGACAACAGAACACAATAGGATAGCTATTCAACACTGCAACCAGTTGTTTCAGCGCGAATGCTTTGATAACATTAATAGACTCAATAACTTTTTTTTCCCAAGGTCTGTTAGTTTAGAATTTTTACTATACTTATATTGGATTAAACGTTCTTTAAAATAAACGCTTAATGAATAGTGAAAATACAGCTTTTAAAATACAGCAACATTAAAAATACATTTTTTTTTTATATATTATTACTGGAAAATATAGGCAACCAATTCAAAACCATTTATACAGTTTAGGCCCACGGTGGGGACTTATCAAGGTCAAAGGTAGTGAAATCACTTCACGATAATACCCACAGGTTATATTATAGTATGACGGTAGGTCAGGTTTAAGTTGTCACTATAGATTATTCGATATCAGAAACTTATTTCATCGATTAAGAATGTTACTGAAAATTTAACCTTTTTGCTTATGTTAATTCGTTTACATCATCATACAATGAACCATTTGATTATTAGAACCTTATTTCAAAACCAATAGAGTGGATTTTTCGATGATGCAAAGAGGCATCTTATATTCGAGGAATTATAAGCACTGTATGCTTATGAGTTGCCATATTCGGCCACACACCCAAGAATGTAGCCAGATTAAAATAATCTAACAATTTAGGACGACACTTCATTATAATTTATTCATCCATTACTGCTCCATGCTGACATTACAATCTCCAAATGTTACAATTTTATGCTGGCTCGATAGTGGAAAATAAGCAAATAATTTTGCATTTTAGCTTTGTAACTCTAAATATGTACAAGCTGGAAGTGATTAAGTATGAAGGGTATGATTAAGGAAATAAATATAAACATCATGTTATATCCGCCATTTTGGTTTGTAATTATAAAAATAATCTTTAATCATTATTTGGGTTTGACTTTATTAATGCACTCGCGTACTTTTATTACGACATCTATAATCGCTTAACTGTTGCACAATAATCTCAAATAATACAAGTACGTTTTCGTTATAAAGTACAATGTCAAGGGCCTCAGTAAAACGACACGCGATCGCGTGTTTCGGCGACACTTCGGCAACTTTATCGGCGACGCAGTCGGTGACTAAAATGCCGCTTGTTACCGCCGCCGTCTGTCTACGAAATCTTTATCTTTAAACTTTATATGGGGTTTCATATCAATCACGTTGTTAAAGTATTTTATATTCAATGTCGAGCAGACAGTATATAAAGACCTCCATTGTCCTTAGTAAAATAATAGGTATAACTAAGGGTACTTACATCTATATTTTTGAAAATGAATGTTTTTATGTTTAGCTAGCTGTCCCCCGCGGTTTCACCCACGTTCCCGAGGGATATCATATTTTCCCGGGATAAAAAGTAGCCCATATGTTATTCCAGGATATGCTCTAACTATGTGCCAAGTTTAATCCATATCCGTTTAGTAGTTTTTGCGTGAAAGAGTAACAAACATACTTACATACAAATCTTCCCTCTTTATAATATTAGTATAGATGTCTTCTTATACTATTTACCTGAAAGCGGTGAAATTTTTGTGAGTTGTTTTACTGCTGCGAAGGTTCCTAAAACACAAAATATCATAACAACGCAGACCCGGACCAGCTCTGGTATTTTATAATAATAATTAATAAGGATATACAATGAAAGAAAAATAAATGTATCTATATTTTCCGAGTATACTTAAGAGTAGGTACTTATAAAGTCTTCTTGAAAAAGAATAACATCGAGTGAAACGTTAGAAAATGAATATTATTAGCAATTCAATTGACAACGGAATGGAACGTGAAAAAATATTTGATTTACATTTCCCTTTTTGTCTCATCATTTCGGTTTTAAATGATCAATTTATTTGAAAAGATCGAGTTTACTTTGTAACTTTATTTCGGATTATATTCGATCACTCGGCGGTTATAAAAATTACTATCAAAACTAACAGTGACTAGAAATAAGATGATCCTGTTAAATGGAAATCATTTAAGTTTTACTACAGTACTAGTACCATACACTTTTATTACAGTGTTTCGGATAGAAAGGTTAGGCACATGAGACTTAACAATTTCACATGAAAGCCAGCATGAATGACAGGCCAGTTGGCTTGGTGGTTAACGCTCTGCCTGCCAAACCTAAGGTCGCGGGTTCGATTCCCACCCAGGACAAACATTTGTGTGCAATAACGTGTGTGTTTGTTCTGTGTTAGAAATAGGGTATGTATTTAGAAAAAAAAGTAGTATATGTAGTATATCAGTTATCTGGTTTCCATAGTACAAGCTCTGCTTAGTTTGGGACCACATACCGTTAGGTGGACAGTCACATTAACATTTAAGACAATGAATACTATAAATATTACTCATCTCGTGAGTGTCGTAAGGGGAGACTGAAGAGTATACTGATAACCACGTTAACTTTTCACCTTGCACCTATACTACCGGCACGCTATGATGGCCGTTTTGACGTTTCAGATTGTCATAGGAAAAGAAACTCTATTGCTTTGGAATAAGGTTGTTTTCCATCATCATACAATGAACTGTTGGATCAATAGATGCACCTTATATCTGAAGGAATAAAGGTTATTTTTCTTTGTCACTGTTAAACGTCAAAACGGCCATCATAGCGTGCTGCAATTTTAGTTGTCAATAAAGGTATTCCAGAAGTGTCAAGCATGTAGCGAGCTGGAAAATCTTTTTCAAATGCAATCCATTTTGCATCTAATAGTTAAGGACCAAGCATACATATTGCGCTGACTCCAGATTTTGAGCAGGCTAGCTAGATGTCGATGAAGTTTCTTTAGGTACTTTAATTACTTAACATTTAGCCTAATATTGATAACTAGCTGATCCACGCAATTTCACACACGTTCGCGTTAGAGGTAAAAAGTAGTCTATGTAATCTTGAGGACATTAAATATGTCAAAAAAATCGCTTCGACCCGCGCTATTACTTCGTTTTCGGTTAGCGTTCTGTCTGACCTTTTTTTTCCTTTTTCTTAGCTCCTAAGAATGATGTTACCACGCTACGACCCTGCTTATAACATTTCTATAGAATTGAACTATCAAATGCAAAAATATTTTGTTCATAGCCGATGGTAATTTTCTTGTGATGCGTGGACATACTAGCAACCTGCAGAAAACTACAATCTTTCTCAATTTTGTTATTATGAAACGCCATATCTACAGATTCATTATATATGCAAAAGATTGAATATAAATGCCCTGGGACATTCTTTTTACACACGGCCATCTGATCCCAAACTAAGTAGAGCTTGTACTATGGAAATCAGATAACTTATTTACTACATACACTACTTTTTTTTTTCTAATTTCACATATATAGATATTTACACCCAGACACAGAACAAACTGATATTTTCATGCACACAAATATTTGTCCTGGGTGGGATTCGAACCCGCGACCTGGCAGTCAGAGTCGCTTACCACAAAGCCAACTGGCCCGTCGAAGGAATGTCTATAAAATGAAGGTAATTATTACATTATACAGAGTATGTAATTTAATAAAATATGTAAAAAAATACCTTTGTTACCGTAATTACATTTGTTTAATTTTTTTTTTCTACAAAATGTCGTGGGGACCGCTATGGTCATTTCATAGACTGCTAATTACTATGGCCGCTTCTATTATTTACACAGATACTCATATTTAGGTACTCCATAAAAAAGGCCTTTATTTTACCACATATATTTTCCCATACATACATAAAATATTATTCAACGAAGTTAACCATTGATGAATTTAAATTAACGTTAATAATGATTAAAATGATAAATATAAGTATTGCTATTGTTTTCATGCATTTTGTTTTCTAATTTGTGGATCCTCTTTAGTGTAGGTCTCCACCAAATTCCTTCAGTTCTATCTATCCATAGTTTTCTTCTTCAGTCTGGTCTACACCTTTCCTTAAATACAATGATCATTAATCATACATTTTTCGAACTACCTCTACTTTTCTCTACTAGGAATAGAAAAGAATAGGTACCCATTCTGTCATTTTTTTGCTCCATCTGTCAATGGCAAATCTACACACATCTCCTGCCCATGTCCATCTATTAAATTCCTTATTTTTGGTAGTCTCGGTGACATTTATTTTCTTTACTGGCTGGCTTATAACACGTAACTTTCTTACAGTATATCAATTTATATTAACTATGTATGATTCAAATATGAATTTGATACCAGTAAACAAAAACTGCTCCATCCCTCGAGATGTCTCGTAAATGGGCTAAAAAATGGGTACAAACAATAAAACTTAAAGTATTTAATTCCCAAGGTTTCCGTCGAGCTTTTGGCTTGCGTCCAAAATATATTGTCGATTGAACTAATGCCCCCTGAGGTGAACACTGACAAAATATACCTCGACATCTTTTATCTGGCACATTGTTTGATAATCTTCTTTTGTTAGCGGCATAACATTTTTCATAATTGAATTAATCGGTAAGGAAAGTTTCACGCAGAGTGATTTAGTATTCTTTGACTTTGAAGTCATTACTTGAACCACTTCAATAACAAGACTGTGAAATGGGAATAATACATACATTTTTTATCAATTTTACATACCATTAGAATTGTATATCACAACAAATACCGACACTCAGAGTTTGACAAACAATAAAGTTCCAGAATTTCAGAGAGGAGTAGCAGAGTTGCACCAACGGTGTTACTACAATATGCGTTATCATCATTAACCCTATAGTTTGAGTTCCAAGCAATATGCATCCTTATTCCATTCTGATTCGTTACATATTAACATAGTATAAAACAATGCCACTCCCGCTGTTTGTACCATTAGATCTTTTAATCCACGCAACGGTTTTTGATGCAATTTAAAGCAATAGCCAGACTGATTCAAGGGGGAGGCTTATATGTGTAATACACATAATATACCTCGAGAACGCAGGTGAAACTGCGGGGGATAGCTAGTTATATATAACACGAGATTTGGCAGAACTTTACAGTCGGCAGCCGGCCAGACGTCAACCCTCTTTGGGAATTCTTTTGGTGCAAGGTGGTGTACACTCTGTAATCGCCCCTTACATCCTAGAGATGTATTGGGATATTATGATTTCCACTTTCCATTAGCTTATCACTGTGACTAATTTAAATATTGTAGTGCCATTGATATGGACGAAAAAAGAAGGAATAAAAAAAATATTAAAAAACCTCCCTCAATGTACAGTAAAGTAGACAAATCTATTGCCATCAAATTCCAAATAATTCATTTGAAACCCCATTTTACGATACCCACTTTTAGTAAGCAAATACCAACTTTATTCTAAGTCGAGAACTATCAAGTGTTTTGCACATAAAGGAAGCAACTATATGAGCAGGTTATAAATTTTTTATTCACCGGTACGAAATCTCGTGAATATTGTAATGCAACGCTTTCAGTGCTGAGTTGCGTTGCGATGCAAACGAGTTGTGTGCGCTGAGCCGATTTCCAACAATTCCTGCAGCGTACAATTCCTACAGCGTGTGGTCGACGGAAATTACTCTCACTGTTCACTCTGCATACGGTGAATAAATAATTTGAGCTTAATTAGTGCATGCTAGTTTGTTTTCCAACTCGAGCAAAAGATTAAATGCTCATTGATGTTCGTAAACCCTTTTACTTCTTCTCATTCAGAGATATCGTAAATGAGAAAGTTTCGATGTGTTTGTGACTCAATCTATTATCAGCTGAAGTGATTTAAATAAAAATGCGCACAGATAGAATGGTACATATAATACTGTTGTTTCGAGAAGAACATAAGATGCTTGGAAACGCGAGTTAGAGTTAAACCGTGAGGTAGTAAAGTTACTCGACTATCCTACTTCCTACTATTATTAAAAATGCGAAAGATTGTGAAAATGGAGGGATGGTGATTACTTTTTTACGAAAACAAAATTCAAAATTCAAAACCATTTATTCAGTTTAGGCCCTAGGAACTTATTTAGGCACTTATGAAGGTCACATTTAAAGTTCAGCTACTACCGGTTCGGAAGTCAGCCTTCAACTGAGAAGAACCGGCAAGAAACTCAGCAAGGTTACATTCTTTTTTATTTTTATTAAATAATTTTTTATATAAATTTTATCTATTCTGACTTTTTGGCTATTTTATAATATCAAAAGACCAAAAAGATTTGATTGAAACTTGCCACATATATTTATAACCTGGTTTGTAACATCGCTCGAAAACGCGGAAGACAGCTAGTCTCTACATAAAATTGTTATTTACAGACTTAGTATTTACTTAATAACCTAAAATATATTTTACCTACATTACGCTCAATAGTTTGTAACTATTACTGTTCATATTAATAATAAAATAAAATTGGTTTGTGTTCACTTCAAAAAACATTTTTACCATTTGTTCTTTGTTTATTTTTAGCACAAATGGACGTTTTAATAAATTAGGTTAGGTAAGTTAGGCTATACTATATTAATACCCTTAATATTGTAAGAATTTATCAGCTTCTGAGTTTAAAATTATGCGCATAGAATCAACTATTTGAAGTACAGATTTCTCTTGAACAAACTTAGGTACGAGTTTCCGCTCCACCAGCATAGTTTCAAGTGGTACACCGAATAAGTTACCATTGAATTGATAGTGAAAGACTGCACCGAAATTGAATTTCGTCCGAATTCCAAATCTCATATCGGATAATCGGCTCTAGCAAACGTGTCGATGCGAGTGCAATCCCAGGCGGGCCGGGTAGATTTGTTACTCTGTTTCTCACATGCAAAATATACTCTCACGAAAAATTCGTTGCCGAAATTCACTACACGATTTTTTTTAAAACATGCACGTTTCTTTTGGTTGTACATGTTTTGTAGTGACGTCGAGGGATGGGAGAAAAGCTGTTTTTTTTAAATCCAATAATGAAATTGAGCTTTCGGTGAAGTAAAATGTTCGAAACCATACCACGGTGGTAGCTTGAGGTACTAACCTGGCTGGCTAACAGCTGCACTTGAGAGCCAGTTACAACAGCCACATCACCACTTACCATTGTGAGATTGTGAACCATAAGATTTTTCGGCTCGTCAGCTATGATCAGATGTGTTCTGAAAGGAGAAAATTTAGGATCAGTTCCATAACTCTAGTTAGTATCTATTACTTAAGCAGTAGAATCAAAGCAATGACACTGTAGACATTTCTTTTAACTTATGTTTAGTTAAAGGCGAACGATTTGTTCGTGTTAAAGGGATTATATTGTTGGAAAAATGTAGCAATCTTGATGAAATCTTATTCATGTTTGTTTCTTCGTCATCTATCTAATAGTTAGTTGATTTATTTAACTGTAAAAAAAATATTTTTATGTTTTGTAATCAGTAGCTATGATTTTCAAATATTTATCTAAAGCTATGTAACGTAATTTAATAGTTAGTTTATATGTACTTTTGTCAATATCAAATAGTTATAGCGTTAATGTTTAACTGACGCACGTATCAGACTTAAATTACAATTAGTTACATTGAATTTTTTTTTTCATTGGACATATGAATAATTATAAATTTTATATATTTTTTGAAAAGAAGATCTAGAATTTTAATAAAAGAAACAGAAAGCCAACAGATCCTCTCGGTTAAAAAAAATTAAATATAAATGCAATGCGATCTTGTGCCATTCATCCACATGTGATGAAACTTTCAGGTATGGCACTACAACACAATTAACAATCACTACATTAAAAATACCCTAGTGCGTGTGTAACGCACTTATAAATGACGTCCAATTTAAACATGTTCAACAGTATAGCTCAAAATGTACAGCGCTCTTGTTTCTATAATGAATGAAAAGTGCCCTCAAAAATGCACAAGGCGGCGTCTCTCCATAGTTCCGAAACACATTCACGCCTGCCGTAGTTTGCGGGCTGGCTGGCGTCCACACGCGCCCACACTGCGAAATTTCCGCTCCACAGACCAGCAAAAAGCAATTTCCTGGTGCTTGCTATTCTCTTGTCGCAATGCCACTAATATGAACACGGCTTTACCAGCTGAAAGAATTTCAGTGCGCTCGTTACAGTGATTTTTATTCGAACTTTGTAGGTGTTTTCTGGTATTTATATTAGTTCAAAATCATTTTAATTATTTGTGCAATGCACACAAAAGATTTCGTTTACTTGGAAAACTGAAGATTATTTTCTGGTCATGATTAAATGTGCAAACTTTTTTGTTGTGTAAATGTAAGAATTTCCACCTTACCGAAGCTTTACATACGATGGTATTAAACCCACGTCCAAACAGAAGTCAGTACTGAAACTTTTACTCAAGTCTTACCCAAGTAAACCACCTATAAATCTACTCGTGACGTATTAACACGTTGATAAAAGAGAGGGAAATCTTGAGAACCCCGTGAGAAATGGGACTAAAAGTTTGCACAATGCAAGCGTTCAAACACCGGGTGGACTCGGGACATAATTCAAGCAAGATAATAATATGTCAGATAAATGTATTGGTTTTAAGACAATGATTTGTTTTTTAGGGTAGTTTATAATACTCTATTTGTAATTATATCTTCTCGCCCTTACACAGGCCTTGTATATTTACTCTAATATTATGTAATGATTTGTATTTTTGTGTGTTTGTAATAAATAAAGTCAAACTACAGGGGCAAGATTCTGTAAGGAAAATCACACTACCTCGAGGATGTTTCATCGCGGCCGCTATGCTCTATCTCTGTCGCTTACTACGCTAATACTACTATCACGTGAGAGGTAAGCTCTCCGAGGCCTCCGTGAAGCGGCTCGTTGACGAAGTTTGTATTAGCTGAACAAGGGGGCCGATTTAAACAATTATTTTTCTTCTATTTACATATATATTGGAGATACAAAGCACTTTCAAGTTGTAATTCTAGTTAAACAAATAGTAACTTAGGTAGATCTCATCAATGCCTTACTTCCCTTATCATCCACATCAGTAGAAATATAGTTCTTGCCGGTTCTTCTTAGTTGAAGACTGACTTTCATATCGGTGATAACTTCAGAATCTTTGACCGTCATAACTGGTGTTCTAAAACTTAAGTACAATTAATGGATTTGAAAATTTCAGTCTACCTTCGTAAGTGCCCTTCTAAAGCCTAAACTTGTACTAAATTCAAATGACACGAATTGCTTAAGTCGTATAGACAGATTAGATAATCGATTATATCCACCACGTACAAGATTTATTATAGATTCGGCAAGGGTCGTCGGTTGCTGAAGACGACCTATTTCATTTCAACCAATTCTGTTACGATAGACTGAATTCGTGGGTCGCCTTCAACGGAGATTTATGGGCTATTTAATTGATTCTATTTTTCTGAAACCATTCAATTTTGAAAAGTACCTGTAAATGAAACTTCATATTAGCTTTTAATTCATAATATTTTAGTTTTTTCTAAATTACGTTATGTTTTTCCCCATATATTTATTTCAATAATAAATAATTTATTCATAAAAAAATTGTTATTTCTCAACTTTGAAGAGGTAAACTTCCGTGGTTTTCTAGATTCTAAAAATAAACCTATATTGTTATAGTTGTATATGTTGTTGTCTGTTGAAACAAATCCCTAGCTAAATAAATATTAAAATAAACATGGGATTTAAATGGTAACCCCATTTCGAGATTTTTTAACAAATTCGAAGTTAATCCTCAAGTTTATAAACGATTGCTAATATATCACGAGTCGCCGAAACTCTGATAGGCTCTCAAAACTTGGCACCATTCCGAACACCTGGTTTCTGGCAACTGCAACATTTGTTGCCACAAATTGTACTTTTCTACGAATATTACTAATTATACCTTCGCAAATAGTATTGAAGCTTTAAGTATGTATTTGGATTGTTACTGTTGAAACTAACCAGTTATTTAATATATTTTTTTAAAATAAAAATATGAGATTTAGTTCCATTTATCAAATATCTTAGTCAGCAGACTTCAGGCCCATCGGTCGTGAACATATTGTAGGTCCCAACGTGACATGTGAGCATTGGTGCCATCTTTATTTATCCCCACACTTAATCATTTCTAATAAAGAAACGTCAGTTGTACCCTACCAGGAAACCGTATCCCTGATCCGCTGGTCCTTATATCAGAGCTTTTTTGCTCGGATTCCAGACGTAACCTTAATTATAGAAAAGCTGTAGCTTATTATTCAAATAGCTATAAAAAAAATTGGGTATTGGTGGTGAATACCAGCATTCTAATTAGATTTCGCAAAATTTGATTATTTTTCACGTTTTTATATTACTTTTATATCGAAATTATTTGTTCTTTATGTAACATGCTAATTCAAAAAATGATTTCCTAATTTTTTTTCAATGATGGTTCTGGTCTAAAAAAGACTGCGAATCAATAGTTATTCACTGCTGGCTCCGCCCGCAATTTCACCCGCGTTCGCGTGGGATCTTATGTTTCTCCGGGATCAAAAATATCATACGAGTTACATTGATGATTTTTCATAGAAAATTGGATTGTATACATAAAGGCATGCAGATAGATTGAAAATTCATTTAAAGGCAGTCTCTGTGGCTTGGCGCTCGTACATGCGTGCATACCAATTTCGTTGCCTGGACTTTGTTACTCTTTGTTATTTTCCTCACATTTTACGTACATTCTTTTAAAGTTTTACAAAATTTACACAGTAAATCTTAAAATGTACGGCGAAAAATTTAAACTTCAATGCCACGCGCGCTACATAAAACGTAATCAAAAACTTTGCGATATAAGTTAAACCTCATAATTTACAAACTTGTGTTGCGAAATTCACGTTTCAAGTTTGCTCGGGCTATACGCAAGTCATTTAGGAGCATTTTCACGGCATCTAAAGTGTCAAACGCGCGTAGTATATATTCATGGTTGTGGTTTGAACGCTACGCACGTATCGCGAAGTATAATCCAGCTAGGAACTGAAGCTGGGAGTTCCACTTCAAACTGTCGCCCGATAGTATTTGAGCACTGAGCTCAGATTACTGCTCAAATTTATACGTGATCATTTTAGACATACTTTTGGAATATCAGATGTGTCTACGAGGCCGCTGTAGTGAAATTGGGTCCGTTGGGAGTTGGGACCGTAATTCCAGAGGATTTGAAATTTGATTAGGATTAATTTTATAATTTAGTAGACATCATAGACACATAAATGAACAAATATTAAATACATTTTTGTTATTACAATATTATAGTGGACATAATGGTCTGAAAAGAAGGTCGGTTAGAAATTTTACTCAGTTTTTTGCCATAGGCTTTTTAAATATAGAGTATTGTCTATGCATGTTAGCATGCTATTATCAAAGTTTCTTGATTTTTTTATTGTTTATTTTGGGGCCATTTTTGTATATTATCTATGAAAAAATACAGCCTCAAAAGGAGCTGCTTGACAGTGCAGTAATAGGATCCTGTTGGCACCTTTGGATACGGAAACCCAAAAAGACGGGGTTAATTTAAACGACCATGCCGTTAAATAACCAAATCCATTTTGCCATTACCCTTATATACCCACAGGTATTTTACTTGCCTCCCTAATCGGATAGCGGGATTTAGCACATTTAATAGAAATAGGAGTGAAATTTAATTTTGTCGGCGCGGATTTGTCGCAAGGAGGGGTGCGACCAGACCCCGGGGAAAATACCTTATTTTAGATTCCAGAGTTTTCTGTGTCCACAAATTAAAAAAATAACTAAATCTGCTCAGTTTTCACATCTTATCGAGCTTTACTTTATAATGCAAATTTGGTTCCTTTAATGCACTGATGGGCCAGTTGGCTTGATGAGTTCGATTCCCATCCAGGACAATCATTTGTCTGCTTCAATGTAACATGTACCTTGCGATTAAAAGATAACTTTAAGGCCCTTCTATCGCATTAGGTACCAACCTGTAATGATAGTTTTAAGGATTTTGTAAATAAATAAATGTCTGGATGGTTGTAAATATTGAAAAGTAAGTCATCATCA
Source organism: Habrosyne pyritoides (assembly GCA_907165245.1). NCBI lineage: Eukaryota > Metazoa > Arthropoda > Insecta > Lepidoptera > Drepanidae > Habrosyne > Habrosyne pyritoides. The sequence continues at coordinate 4,443,555 of OU015592.1, forward strand.
TCATCATCAGCCTATCTCCGTCCACTGCTGGACATAGGCCTCACCTATGACACGCCACTGAGCTCGATCTTCAGCTCTTTGTTTCCAACCGCTGCCAGCCAGCTTGCGTATATCATCGCTCCATCTAGCTGGAGGGCGCCCAACACTACGTTTACCGAGCCGTGGTCTCCACTCTAGAACACGTCTACCGCAACGATTATCGGTTCTGCGACAGATGTGACCAGCCCACTGCCACTTCAGCTTGCTAATCCTTTGAGCTATGTCGATAACTTTGGTTCTCTGACGGATGACTTCATTTCGAATTCGATCCTTCAGAGAGACTCCGAGCATAGCTCTCTCCATAGCTCGCTGAGCGACTTTGAGTTGGTGAACCAGTCGCACCGTCAGTGTCCACGTCTCGGCTCCGTAAGTCATAACAGGTAGGACGCACTCGTTAAAGACTTTCGTCTTTAGACATTGGGGTATGGGCGATGAAAAGACTCGACGAAGTTTTCCAAACGCTGCCCACCCTAGCTGTACTCTTCTGCGAGCCTCCTTCTCGAAGTTGTGTCTACCCAATTGCAAGATTTGCCCAAGGTAGACGTATTCGTGAACAAACGATGAAAAGTAAGTATTTAGAAAAAAATATTGTTTTGAAATACTACATTTTAACTTAAGTTATCTGGTTTCCTGTACTAGTTTAGTTTGGGATCTCAGCTCTCAGATGCTCGTGTGTAATAGTGTCCCAAGATGTTTATTTTTACTTATTTTATGTATTTTCTTGCTTCTGCCTCTGAGGTCATACTGATTCACCTTCGGCTTTTCAGTGCAGTTGTATTACTGCATTTCGGCCAGAAAGGTAAAGGGACCTTTAAATTCACCTACAGGCACATGAGCCTTAACAGCTTCACGTCTCAAGCTCGACAACGCATTGGCAATTCCCTTGGAGTTGCAAATGTCTATACGCGGCGGTGACCACTTACCATCAAGTGGACCGGTTACCTATTTGTTGTCCTATGTGCTTGTGTATGCTTGAGATGTCAAATTGGATGTCTGGTGTCGCTAGAGAGATATCTGGCACTCAAGTTGCTGCAAAGTGGACATATAATGTTGCTGTTGATGACAACAAAATAGAAACCGTAATATGAATTCGTTTAATTACACTGAGTGGAAATGTCATTTTCACACCGGTTCCACGAGGCTCTAATATTTAGATCAAACTGACTAGATAGGGACATATATAATGAGCAGCTGTAACGAATAGCAATCTCCTCATTGTAATTACGTTATGTTTTGAAGTTTTATGGGACCATACTGATACTGATACTTTACTCATAAACGAGCTCTCACGACAGACGTTGTCCCGTCTAAGTAAGTCCATACAAAAGTCTTATAAAAAAAACAATGCAGTTACTCCATCGCAGCGCCACCTACCAGGTCCAATTGTGAATCTAAACCATTCTCGAATCCATTGGAATTAATCTGAATTAAATCAAATTAATAGTTTTAATGGTTGGGAAACTCTTCTCCACTCTTTTCAGTTTTCAAGAAAGAAAGAGAAGTTTACTGATTATAGTTAAGTTTAGTTTTATGAACAACTTAATTGGGGTCATTGACTGATTGAGCCCAACCAAATATAACACACCTTAAAAGCTATAAATGGAAATTAATAGACAACTAATATAGCCATTAAAATTCATGAATTTGGTAATAACACCGGCGCCACACCTGTATAAGTTATAATACGGGAATTAGTAAGTGATGCGAATTAATATTCACTATGTATTTATGAATAATACCGATGACGTATCTACCATTTGGCGTAGTGGTTCGATACCCTAACTGACACGGTCGTGGTTTCAATTGCCATGCAGTAAAAACATTAATATTTTATTTTAATGTAGCAGGCTGACAATCTGGCTAGGAATCCATATGTGTATGAATTTTCCTGTTAGTTCTAAGTCTGGTAATATGAACGCAAAAGTAGTATATACAATATTTTCCAAATACATTCCTCTCACGTGATTGTAGTAAAAGAGACAGAGCATGGAGGCCGTGATAAAACATCCTCGAGCTAGTGTCATTTTAGCTTACAGAATGACCCCCCTCGTTGTAAGATGTTTGAAAAGCATATATAATCCTAATCATTTTGTAATAGGTACCTTTTTAAAAATGACAATTATCATTGAGGTGGTCCGACAAAATCGATTTTAGTATAATGTTTCAAACAGGTTTAATGACACGAAAAATGTTTTTATGTTCATAGAAAAACTAATTATCTATATTTCAATGCCTAAACATAAAAGCCTAGGAGGTTTCATTAACAAGCCAAAAGAAAAATTGTCTGTGTTTCACCAGACTCAAATCTTTTTTACGAAACGATGTAAATAAATTACTTTTTCCAGGCGACTGGTTTTTCGTTTGTATAATAAGGGTAGGATACACCTAACAATCTGTTTACCTGAACCTTATGATTCACCGAATTTTTCAAGTTTGATCAATTTTAATGTCAATGATATCAATAATCTGAGGACCTCTATTAAAGTAGAATTATGAAAAACTATTCATCTGTAAAAAGCTTTAGACACTATAATTAAAACGAGCTTTGTTATTTTTTACCAAAGCAACACTGGGAACACTATTAGAAACTACTGTTACTGTTGTAGCTTCAGTAACTTTAAATTTGACCTTCATAAGTGCCCTCCGAAGGCCTAAACTGAATAAATGGTTTTGAATTTTGAATGTTTTTGAACTGTACAAACTATTTTTTGCCCGGGTATTTAAAGTAATAGTACCTACTGTATGAATCCAAAGAGCTTCTGACATTAGTGTTTCATTTTCGAATTTAAATTGCAGTAGAAAACTAAATACTGGCTGATTCGAGGGCAAAAAATGAATTTTGTACATATTCACCAAAGTAACACTGGGCTATAACAAACTTTTTATTCTAAGTCTTTATCGTAGTACAACTGCAAAGAGCTTTTGACATTAGATGGTGTTCCATTATCGAATTTAAATTGCAATAGAATACTAATAACTGGCTGCTTTGAGGGCAAAAAAAACTATTTATGTGCATTTTACCAAAGTACCACTGGGCTGTAGCAATCTTTTTTTTTCTGAGTCTTTCTTCTTTCTTCTTTGGCATCGCCTTTTCCCGCTACACGGGGTCGGCTTTTCCAATCATGCGACGCCGCGTGGTCCGTCGCTGTGCGTCCTCTTCCCTCAGACCCAATTCCTTCATGTCCCTCTGGACATTCGTCAACCAGGTGGTCTGAGGTCTTCCTCTTCCCCCCTTTGTTGCAGCCATAGAAAGGCACTTCCTCACGACATGAACCTCCGTTCTACGCATTACGTGACCGTACCATCGCAGCCTGGACTCGCTCAGTTTGTCCGTTATCTTTGCAACTTTGAAGCTCCCCCTGATATACTCATTGCGAACCTTGTCTTTGAGTGTGACTCCTCCTGCCCATCGTAGCATACGCATTTCTGTTGTGTGGAGCTTTTGTTCATGCGTCTTTTTTGATGCCCAGGCTTCGCTACCGTAATATATCGTATATATCGTATTAAATTTGGATCGCACTACAACTGAAAAGAGCTTTTGACATTGGCGTTCCATTTTCGAATTTAGGTTTCGAACTGGCAGCTTTGGTAAAAAAAAAGGTACTTATATAATTAAAAAGGCTCTACGCATTTACGGTCCAACCTCTCGACGACCCAACCCTAAGGAGAACGCAATAAATTACTCGTTATCAGTCCTAATTGCACGGGAAATGGAATGCGAATTCAAGACGAATTCGGTAGCAATTAGTTGAGGCACGGCAATTTGGTGACTATTCGTCGGCAACCGAACGTTACATTACGTGTTAAATGTTAAAGTAGATGAGCCCTGCGATGACAATTTTGGCTATCAAATTATTTAAGGTATTTATTTAGATATCAATAATAAACTATTAATCTATCCATATTGTTCACAGATAAATGAAACTGTTAAAATATAAAAACGTAAAATGCTTATTAATTCTTCAAATAAAGGTACCTATATCGACTACTATATATTTACAAACAAAACGCTTCTGGTTCCCCGTGTTCCCATGAGATCTAATGATTTTCCTAGTTAAAAATCGTATTATTTGTTTCTGAACATTATAACATATCTGTACCATATCACAAGCTCAGCCCTACGTGATTGAGTTACAAACATAAAAAACGTGTATATGTACTTATGTACGCCCGTCAGAAGTTATACCCGAAATTATAGGTGAGAAAAACTGCACTAAAAGCATTTTTTACTATTCAGTCGTGAAATTATAGTGTCCAAACTGTTTGTAGACAGGACTGTAGCAACGAATAACAATTTTTGACGTGGTTAGATTATTATTGACAATAACATCATTACTCACTCATTGACACTCGTCATTTTCGAATTTAGGTTGCAGTAGAGAACTAATAACTGGCATCTTAATTTCACTCTCATAATTTTTTCATAACGCGCCTAAAGAAGTATAACTTCAAAAAAATATTCATAATTGCTTCCCGTAGTTTTAGATTTCCATCTACATCGAAATTTACAAACTTTACCTCTTTAATATTAGTATGAGAATAACGAATTAACTTTAATTTTATTTCTGCGAGAAATTCTGCTACGCACCTAAAGTAGGCGTACAAACTTAAGTACTTACTTGAAGAGGTGTAATTAGTAGGTACGCAACGAGGACTGTTAACTTAGCCGGTTCTTTATGTAGAATTAAAACGTCAGTAACATCCGGCGTAGTATGAAAAAGTATCAGCAATGGACGACCTTAGCTAATTGCTGGCTTGTGGGCGAATGGCCATTAATTTTAAAGAAAGTCATAATTAATAAGACAAAAATACTCAGCTGCGACGCGACATGATTTTAAAAAAAGAATTTGGGTTTTTGTTTTCAAATACAATACTAATAAATACTTTTTTTTACATTTATTGAACACTAATATAAAAAAAATATGTTTATATAACTCCCACGAAAACCCCTCGGGCTTAACCTAAACGAGCTATTCTTCTATATCGTATAATCTATATTTAAAAAAAACTATATATTCTACTTATGTTTGCCCCAATGCCTGGTGGACATTATATAATAATACCAGCTTATAAATACTAGGGCCTAAAAAAAAAATTCTAATTAACTTAAATATAGTTATTGTATATATATATATATATATTGTAGTGACACCATATCATTAAACATTTGTGATAAATGGTAAGATTATACACCGTCCACGCATAGCCAAGGGGCGTTATTGTCCGACCTCTCATTGTGGGAGCATAAAGGCAAAGCTCTGTCGATAAAGCACGAAACTCTGAAGGATACAAGAAACGCTTTCATCTCGACCGTTTCACAAGTAGTCTGGACTAGGGTCACCATATAGCTGGGTATATTAGGACAAGTCAAGGTTTTGTAGTTTATGACCATAAAGAACATAGTACCTATTTAAAAAAAACCTTAATCAGGCAGCTTCAGTAACTTTAAATTTGATCTAAGTGCCCTTTGCGGGCCTAAACTGAATAAATGTTTTTTCTTATTTATTATGTTGACAGCAGATCTACAGATATATAATACTAGCTGTCCCCCGCTGTTTATAGAATGATAAATGATTTGATAAATGTTCCTGTAGGCCATGTGTGTGCTAAATTTCAGCATGATCGGTTCAAACTAACAATAATTTTCCGAGGCCCAATTGTATGTTTGTAATCGCAAAACAATATTTATTCATCTGATATAACAATAAATCAAAGTTTTTGGGATTATTCTTGCCGAATACCCTTTTAGACCTAATAATATTGATACAGAAATATTTAAATATAACGCTTTAGTGACCGTATCTTTTGAAAGGGTTGATTTAGAAGCTAGATAATTTTTCACAGCAGCGTAAGTATTGACAGACAGACAGAAAACGAAGTTATCCTATAGGTAAAGGTCCCTATTCTTCCTTTACAAGCCCTAAAATTATAATAAAGTACAGAACTGTCAAATCAAATCAGGCTTGACACATTTTACACAATGATTTTATGTCAGGAAAATAGTATTTAATATTATGGCAACCCTAGTCTCCATTCCATTGTACGATGGACCTCGGCGTAATAGTGTCGTTAACTCCCCGTCCATCTGTACCAGTTAACTTGTGAATGCTTTATGCCTAACAATGTAGATATTCCAATTCTATGTGGCCAGCTGGAAATTAAAATGAGGGCGTTACGTCAAAAAAATAATGTTGACTATTTTTTAAATATAATACATTTAAATTGTATTGCCATTAATAAAAATAATCTTGAAATTAATATGCAAATAACGTAAATAATTACATACTTCTTATTGGATAATTTGTTGTTAATTTTTATTGTGGAAGATACGCACCTTTGTGCGTTCACAATAACGGGAAAGGTTTATACCGTGCCGTATACCGGTTTCACGAACGAACCATCAATTATTTAATAAGCGTAAATACAACTAATTATTAACAAGGTTATGATCTAAATAGCACGACAGAGGTCCCAAAAGCCTAAGTTACAGTCGTTCTATTTTGATTTGTATACGGCAAGCCAAAAATACAAAATAATACTAATATCATACTCTACTTACTCAGTGAAGTCATTATAAAAAAAACAATTCATGAAATAATAAATCAGTAGATACTTTTACGGGACTGGCCGAAAACCATTAGGAATATAAAATTTAAAAAATATTCTTAAAACAAACATCCGCTTTTTCAGATTCGGAACTCGAGGAGTTGGGTGAGCAGCTACCGCGCTACCGGCCGGACTCCATAGCAGCCCTGCGCCGGGTGACACGCTTCACAGAGCCCGAACTGAAGAGGCTCTACCGAGGTTTCAAGGCGGAATGCCCCACGGGAGTCGTCAAAGAAGAAACTTTCAAGCTTATTTATTCGCAGTTCTTTCCGCAAGGAGGTAAGTACATACGAGTATTAGACATTATGATTATTTGAACCGTGCAATGGACAAACCAATGTTTGAGGAGCTAGGAGTCGAAACAATAAGTTATTTCATTGAATTGCATCAATGGGACAAATCTACCCTCCGTTTGGCTAGAGTAACAGAACACATGAAATACTCCCCTACCCCTTACCCTAGTAAGCATTCCATGTGTTCTATAAATCGCAATATTTATATTATCTAATGTAAGAATGGTAGGTTACTAATAGTTGCAAGGATCACGTCTCAGACTATTGTGTTATTCCATAAAACGTAACGACAAAAAATTCAAAACCCAAGTCCTAAGTATTTTCGATGGTCACGTCACGTTATTTCATATTTATATTCTATATAAATAAAAAATGTATCCTGTTCGCTGGTTAGCCCATCATTTGGAAACAGCTGACCGTTTTCGCATTTCTTTTTTTATTCGTCATACTTCGAAAAAGATTTCATGGAAAAGAAATGATTTTTTTTATGAGCCCGAAAAAAAATATATTTGGGGAATAATCAAGAGATATTAGACTTGGAATTATTGTTGGAACTTATGACAAAGAGAAGTGAAGAGTTGTCATTACACAATTCGAAGACTTATGCAACGCACGCCGGGATCAGCTAGCATAAAATAAAAGGTCAATCACCAATTGAAATTCTATTCTTACAATAATAATAAAATATACACATACATTTATTGTTTTATTTACCTTCCCTTTAGTAGTAGGTACATATGGAAACTAGTCTGTTCCACAACACAGGCTCCGGCTTAGCTTGGAAACCAGTTTCTCCTGCAAACTTTAATATTATAAGTAATTTTTAAGCCTTATTCAAAAATACCTAGTTTGTATGGAGAAAGGAAATAAACATTATTATTATTATTATCGAAGAAGCTACAAGCCATAATTACGAGGAGTTGGAAACAAACCACACAATCTGAAAACACACGATTTCATTTAGGTAAGTATTCAACGTAGATTAGACACTTAGGTACCTAAGTGGCTCAGTCTCATCAATCGAACAATGAGCATATAAATATTAAATTGGGTCAGAAATTTGACTATTTTTGTACAATTCGATACCTTCCATACCAAAATAATACAATGAAGACGAGACATACGCATTACTCGTTTAATCCTATCAAATTGAGTTGTGGATACAGTTTTACGCAAATTGTCCAGGAGATCGAGATTTCGCGAACTATATGCATATTATTACAGAGGACTACATATATTTTATTTCATAGAATTCCCCTTCAGTCTTTACCTAAAATATAGTTTTAAAAACATTACACAAGTGATGATGTCAATTCGTCGTTCGTTTACTTTCTTACTTTTTATTATTTTTGTGCATATAATATGGCCAGTGTATAATTTAAACACGACACCGTACTGCAATGCTAATTCGAATGTATACTTACAAAGAATACCGATAACACAGCTACGGAAACAGTCAATCAACATTAATTCCATACCCAGAGCAACAAAAGTTTCGACTTCCTTGAGCCACAATTGCTGCGGGCAAAGAGTAGGTAGGTAAGTACCCACTCATAGTGTACCAAACTGCAAAAAAGTCTTCGTGCTGCACCTTACACAGAAATGTATAAATGATCCTTTGAAATTTTAAAAACCATATTAATATTCATGTGTTATGGTAACTACAACGAAAACAGATGTAAAGAAATATCTCGGGATATCAATATACTGATATCACCTATAAGTATGCTTCAGATAAGTATGTTCTCATTACGTCATACCTAATATTTAACAAATGTTTCAGTGATTGTGACCTTTTGCGTGAAAAGCCTAAAAAGCCAATTGCTAGTTGGCTGAACAAATCATAATAACATGAATGCTGGTATGTACATACCTACCTAGATCCTTACAAAATAAACATATTTTGATGCTATAGGCTCAGAAAGGCTTTGTGGTGACTAAGTGTTAATTTAGGCGATTAGAATAAAAAAGTTTAGCTCTTGACACTGGCAGGAAATAAGTTATTAAAAAGGATTTTGGTTGCCATGCTTCAAACTAAGAAGAAGACTATTTACATTTTTTAGAAACTAACTATTTTAAAAGGTTCTAAGTAATTAAAAAAATATATGTCTGGAACTAGCGGGAAATGGTAATCATGACTTTCTTAGTCTATGTTCATATAGGTGGCCCATGTTCAGCAGTGGACATCACTGGGCTGATATGATGATGTCCATATAAAGTTCTTGGCAAGAGCAATCAATATCGTCACGCCCATTATCCCTAGGCAAAGATAGTCTCAGTACTTATATCCAAATTGTACCGAAGATATGAGACTTGTCGCTATCTTCAGATTACTTTACCATTTCCAGTCTGCTTCGTTGTTAACTATGTAAATGTTTTGTGTGACACTTTATAAATATATCAAACGAACCAAAACGTTACAAAATTCATTAGCAATGAAACGTACAGAGGGCAATGGCAAACGGCAATTATTCCTAGGCTCGGAGGCTGTTATCTGTGCCAACCAAGCAACGCAACGGCTACAAATCTACAATGGAAATTCCACATACCCCTAACGGAAACTAAAATTATGGCCCATAAAATCCACTTGTGAAAAAAAACTCAAAATTTATTTATCTCAGTCGTTTGTGATTTACACCGATTGACCTTTTCGTGTACGTTTTCAATTTTAGAACTGAAACAAAATGAACGGTTTAAGCAATCATGATGTGATTTTAAGGGGAGCACAGTGCTAATAAACCGGTTCCCCAGCTAGTAGCTAGTTCCCCTACATGGTAGATACGATCAGGAAAAATGGAAACCCACAATATGTTTCTAGATGCAATACGAATTAAACGTAGATATATTAGCAATGCAGTTTACACGTCCCGTGGCCTGATAAAAGAGGGTTTCTGTCAAATGTTTAAATTATTTCGATCTCTCTACGTGGGCTTTACACCTTCCAACAAAAATATTCCTAAGGCTGGCTGGCTGTAAAATTTTGCCAAATCATCCTCATTATGTATTGCACTGGAAGAGGGACGACCAAATCTACTTATTGCGCAAAGCCCAAATAAATGGAAGCAGGGCAGGCAGATGAAAGTGCCGACAGATATTTTTTCATTAGAGGGTTTCTTCTTCTTCCTTATTTATGCATGGTTACCAAATCCTTTTCTAGAACTGACTTTTGCCAGTTTCGAATTAACCACACAATGATTTAACGAATTATTACTACCAAACATCATATTACTCAAGCCAATTATTGATTGGCGTTACTAAAACAAATTTCATCTTTATAAGTAAAGTCGTGTTTTTAAATATTTCGTTTTATTTCTTCGAAAACTACTGAAAAGTCAAATAACTTATTAAGACAACACAAAATGAAAGTAAAACTAAAAAAATTAAAAAAAAAAAAGAAATATATAGGTAAATTACCACTTTAAAAATGCGTGTGTGTAAGTAAGTAAGTTGATAAGAACGCAAATATAGAAGTAATACTTCTTAGGCGTAATTAATAAGATAACGGTTTTAAGAATTCAAACTAATTTTAACTGAGCCAACGACCCATAGACGAAAGTTAATACTACAAAAAAGGTTGAACAATAAAACACTTAAATTAAATTAATAAATTATGTGTTACATAGGAGCGCATAACTTAGTCCCACACAAAAATTTCACGGTTATACCAAATTCGCCAAAAAGAAGTGTCACTTCATAGACAAATTGTTCTTTTAATCCTATATACCCCAAGATACGACTTTCACGCCATTATAATCATTATAATTATTTCCCACAAAAGTTTTATAGGCGCAAAAGATACATTTTGACGTGAGCCGACGATCGAAACTCCTACGATCGTCGTAGCGTCTCCGAGTCCAAATTTGTAATAAACTGAAATAATGTGAGGCAGTGAATGGACCTCAAAATGGTGGGACTTCCCCCACTGCCGCGCGCCTTGAGTCAAAGTCCTTACTGAACGTAACGAATTCTTCGATCCTTTAGCTATCAACAATTTTGGCAAATGGTAGATATTATATAGCTGCCACACCGAACTGTATACCCCGATTTTGATTTACTCAGTTTTTTTTATTGCCTTACTATGGAAGCAATTTTAAAAACGAATTTAACTCACAATACTCCTTTAAGACCAAAGAACAAAGACATATTTATGGTACATCATACTCACCGATGCAAGAAGAATCAACAAATCTTAATACGTTCATACAAAAAAGAAAAGATGGATATTAATACATCATCAATAAAATTAAAACTACTGATCAGTGCCAATGCAGATTATAAAATTACTTACCGTAATTCTAGCATATAATCTCCTATGTATCTTCTTCTTTTAACTTTATAATCTTCTTCTTGTACTTTTATAAAACTCTAGTAACGTCGTGTCGTTACATTGAAAATATTTGCCAAAAAATTATTGCCGTTGATGTTAGAAGTGTAACAGAAAACGACCTAGACTATTTTTAAAAACGTTGTCTAACAGTTTAAACTTAAGACGAATTTCAATGGAGCTTTCACATGTAATTGGATCGTAGCTTGGGGGTTTTTTGTAAGAAAAATATCGGCTTACGAAAAATAAATGAATATTAATGTAATGTCACAGTTAATCTAAAATTATAAATGTTTTATAAAACAACAAATTAAAAATCAAATTTAATTTAAAATTCAAATTTTCCTACATTTATCTTAAAATGTTGTACAACAAAAGAAGCATGTACTTAATTTAGTCAAAGTTTTTATTTAATATCCATAGTTCGATGATTTACGATTTGCAATTAGGTCTTAACAATAATCATGTATTTTTTGCTTTGCATTAGTTTTATTACTTTCGTATAACGAAACGTTTGCGGATCGTGTATGTGCTTATACAACACTAGCTTCTTCCTGTAAATATATATCGATAAAGGACAACCCTAGTGGCGGATATAGTTGATTTTGTTCAGTTGGTAAATAAAAATTTGGTCAACAATCGTACATTTATATTTCCAATAATCTTGATTTGTATTTTATCTATAACTTATGTTTATGTAAATCATAAAAAGTATATACGACAATTTTCATTTTAATTTCGACTCAATGATATTACATAACAGCCGTTTATGAAATACATTAAAAGTTATTTATTTAGGATTATTGAAATACTAATATGCAACACCCAATAATATAATTTTATATCATTAAATGGTAGTAAAATATAGACTACAGCAATATTTCTGTTTGTATACATCGCGCAGAAGCGCGCCATTTGCGCTTATTTGACTGTGTATATGTTGGCAGCACTGTATAGCCCTCTCTATCTATTTCCTGCAAGCCACGGTCGACGGGCGTCCGCCATTACCACGCCACCGGATCAGTAAACTGTCAGTAGTGCGTCTTTTGTGAATTAATCTTTGAACTTTCCTCGAAGTTCTAGTTGTTGTGCTGATAAATTACTAATATACATAAATCCCAAAATGTCTGATGAAAAAAAGGTACGTGAATTACCGTATCGTCAGTGTTTCAAACTAAAAGTGCTTCACCGACATGGCGTTGTTCATAAAATGTGGTTACTCGATTATTGTGGGAAACTAACGTCCGTTTATAAGTAGCATCGTACTCAAAACAGTTGTATTTATTTTTCAGGGCGAAAGCGAGCACATCAATTTGAAAGTGCTAGGTCAAGATAATGCTATTGTCCAGTTCAAAATAAAAAAACACACACCCCTGAGGAAATTGATGAATGCCTATTGTGATAGGGCAGTAAGTACTATTCCTGTTCTTTTATTGTGATCCTAAAGTAATTCATCCGTTAACCGACTATAAGTTAAGCCATACTAATAATTAAAAACATTTATAATCCCCACATTGAAAAGGCATTAAGCTCATGTCAATTTATTTTTATTCTTTTGTTCATATGTAGCTACATATGGCTAAATCACATCATATCTAGACACACATTATCCATGTAAGACTTGAATATACCTCCCCTAAATCAAATTAAATGAAAGTGTTGAATAAACCACATAATGAATTAGTCAGTGAATACCAACATCAATTTTAGTTGTGTGATGTTCTTTAGTAGGTTGTTTATAAGTTTGGGTTTGCCATCCCAATCTGGTAAATAACATGACAACTTTGATGACTGTATTCAACTCAAAATCTCAGACCTAAACTAAGCATTCAAAAACAATGTGTCACTTGCGAACTTAATTTAACCCTGAATTAGCATTTAATGACTACTGGCCATTTTTATTTTGAGGAAAAAAGTGATTTATATACCTAGATATAATAATTTTAGTCCAAAATAATTCCTTCTACTATAATAGAAACAAAGCTTTAGCAAAATATTAAGAATATATTATATAATTGTGAAAATTGCTGGTCTATTCACCTATTTGATGTGATGAAATAGGTATATAGTTTATGCTGATAGGTCCTTGAAACAAATAAAAAATATTAATACAATATTTAGTCCAGCTTAGCATTATACTTAGAAAGAGAATGGGTTGGCAGTGTACAGAATAATACCTCAAGTGCCACAAGGAGCTGGTTCAGTTCACACCCACATTTGTGTTAATGAGCATTGTTATTTTGTCTGCATGAAAACTTATTTGAGATAAATGATTCAAATAGTAGTACATTTGTTGTCTGAATTTTATAACAAAAGCTCTGCTTTATTTAGGAGCAATTTGTGAATAAATATCTCAAAATATGAGTGTAATGATTGAGATAACAAGATGTATTTTATTGTTTCCAGGGTCTGTCAATGCAAGTGGTGCGATTCAGATTTGACGGTCAGCCCATCAATGAAAATGACACGCCAACATCATTGGAAATGGAGGAAGGCGACACAATAGAGGTGTACCAGCAGCAGACGGGAGGCGTTTCTATAGTGTAATATGTATCTTAATGAACTGTCCATTTTTCATGGGAAAATCGATGTGGTGTCCATCTCAAATCTTAACATTAAGTTAATTTTTAATAAAAATAAACCATTGCATCGGCACATTGTAAGCTGAAACTTCCGTGATGCACAACCGCCGCGCTGGGCCTCCTGTACCTTGGCAATGTGCATCACGAAAGTTTCTCATTAATTAAGATAGAAATTTGAGGTAAACCAAATGATTCTAGATAACTCAACAATTATTCCATTGTGATCATTTTAAGTTGACTTCAGAATCAGCTGCTATTTTTAAATGCGGGGGTAAGATAAGAGTTCTGTGTGTGGTAAGTAATTAAAGTTTTGGACTGATGTCCAACCCAATTATCAGATATAAACATTGTAATATTTGAATAAAGTAAATGTAATGATTGTCATTGTTTCATTCATAGTAATGTAAGCTGAAATTTGTAACTTTAACATTTCTTGTTTAGAACTAGATGTAACTCTTAATTATAAATTTCCCTAAGCCTTAAAAGTACTTCTGTATTTATTTTAGGATTTTGATGTTTTACTTTAAAACATTGCAATTCAATAAAGTGTACAATTTCGCAACTTGTTTTTTACTAAGTCTTCCTATATTGTAAGACGCAAAATATTAACAGCTAACTGTGTGACGTCATTGATGTAGATAGCTTCTACATTAATGATTCATCCTACGTTGCAATCCTAAAATAACTAAAGTACTTACCTATCAACATTTATGTACCTACGAAGTTACTTTACCTGCACGGAGGTATTCTTGTTTTGAGCTATATCTTTGTACTAGCGAATTGATCCGTTAACTAGGTATTCAGCGACTCTGTGAATACGGAAACGTGATCCTTGCACTTATTATTCAGACGAACAATCAAAATAGATAGGTTTTGCAAGTAAATTTATCATTTTAATTCTTAGGAATCGAAATGATGTCGGAAAAACGATAAGATGTATAATATCTGTTCTTGATTTTACAGCAAATACCGCACAGTACGCGCATTATGTTTTTAACACATTGGACCAAGACAGAAGTGGGCTGTTAAGTTTTGAGGTAAATTTTCTATCTTTTTTTTTTTTTTTTTTTTTTAAATAATATAAACTAGTGCTTGACTGCGATCCCACCTGATGGTAAGCAGTGATGCAATCTTAGATGTTGAGGCGCACTAGTTTATTAAGAGCCTATTCACTCTAGCCTTGAAGACACCCAAATTATAGTTGCTCGGGAAGATCTATTAATTGACAAAATTTTAGTTATAAAATATATTTTCTGTCACGAGGTGGGTCCAAGCCTATGTTAAAATTCTGACGCCAAGCTTAAAGAATGACTTGAGAGCCGTCCCTATCTGCTCTGTTGTGGATTCGGCTGTATTTAAGTGTCATATTTTGAGCTTAGACCTTGTTGGCACATATGGTCAAAGCTACCAAGTTACCGTGTGACGTTTGGAAGTCAGCATTCAACTTGGTCAAACCGGCAAGAATCTCAACAATGTTTACTATGCGTTGCTGAGCTACCTTCTTCTTGCCATACTTCAACACAGTAAGGATATAGCTTACTTAGTAGTGGTAGTACTATAGCCTGTTTTAAAAAAACGACCTTTTCATCTACTGGGACAACGTTTTATTGTAATTCTAATCCCATACCACTAGCTAGACACTCATTTCTGTACGAACCCTGTAGGTAAGTACCTAATTACTTTCATTTTTATCTGTGATGGAATTTTATAAAATGGCTTTCACAGGCTATTATAAAAAGTAAATAATGTACCTATATAATAATTATAAATATTAAATAACTTTATAATAAAAAAGGTATGTACCGACCTACGGATGAAACTGACTCTTTATACATAATTGATTATATTGATACTAATGATTGTATCTGTTACGTTGTATTATGGTATAAATAAGTATTGCAATCGAAGCTTGCCCCGACGGTATACATTTTATATGGAGATTCGTTTAGCGCCTCTAGCGGACTGTAGTATAATCATAGGTACCTACATAATCGCATCGCTTATAAAATAGTGGCGATTAGGTACCTCCAGTATATAAAGTAGTCAATCGATTACCGGAGCGAACTCGTAGAAGGTACAGACGTCTTTTAACAAAGAGATTTTGAGCCCCTGAACATTGCAGTATTTCATTTAAAATAATATATTTTTTCCCATAGGAGTTTGTAACCGGTTTATCGATATTATCTCGTGGCACGTTAGAAGAGAAGCTGCGGTGGACATTCTCGCTGTATGACATAAACGGCGACGGATGCATTACCAAGGAAGAGATGACGGAGATCGTGACCGCTATTTACGACCTCATGGGGAAAATAGTAGAGCCCATGATGGACGATGATGTGGTGCAGGAGAAAGTGGAAAGACTGTTTCAGGTAATGTAATTTTTTTTTATTGACATATCATTCCTGTCTATAAACCAAGGAGTCCGTCCATCTGATACCAGGTGGTCACCGCCGTCTATGGACATTTGAAACACCAGGGGCTTTGCCAATGCATTGTCAACCCTGAAACGTGAAATTGTTAAGGTCTCATGTGCCTGTAATTCCACCGGCCCCCTTACCTTACTAACCGTAACTCAGTTATGCAAGTGCACTACTGTTTAACGACAGAAATGGATGAGGTGGTAGTACTTTCCCTGACAATCTGGACTAAGAGGTCTACTACTTTTATAACATAAGTCAGAGGGTATAGCTGTACTATTTATTATAGCAACAAAGTTAGAATCAGAGTTAAATTTGTTTTATTTGAACATAAATACTTAAGACACAATATTTTATTAACTTTCATATGGTTATGTAATTTTTCCTTATATTACCATTTACAGAAAATGGACCTTAACCGTGACGGTGTGCTAACACTGGACGAGTTTCTTGACTGCTGTCTTCGTGACGAGGACATCTCGAGATCCATGGGAGTGTTCGACAGCAACTTCTGACGGCCTGCGGGAGGCGCGCGCGCTCGCACACAACGCGCCACCTAACCACTAACATGAACATTGTATACATTTAAAAAGATATGGTCCTACCTTCCTTTCATACTTACAATCAATCGGCGAATTTCTTCAACGCTGAAATGAGTGTTTATTTTTGTAGGCGACAGTCAACTACGATTGGCAACTCACTCTTAATTTTAATCTAGAAATCTCTTAACTTTTAACGCTTACCTTGACCAATAACGTGTGGATTGGATGAAGTGATAAAGGTAGTCTGGAAGGAAACGTAAATTGTAATTATGCAACTAATAATGATAATGAAATTGCGTACACGATAGATGAATAGTGTTTATAAGAAAGTAGTCGTAATAGGTAGGATATGAATTGCCTTGTGAAGTTTAAAATGGCGTGAATGAAGAAAAACTACAGTAGAAATCAGTGTTGGTTGGATTTCGATGAATTTAGATTTCCATACTTATTTGATTTAGGAATAAATAAGTGGAGAAAAAAAGTAAGTATGAAGATCTAGAAAAGGTACCTAGTTAACCTACTAGCTAGTTAGGTAGCGGTATGTAAAATCTACAGGCTAAGAAAGGGTGATCATTTTGTATAGAAATTTAACCTGTGCTAGGTGTAAATTTCAATTTTCATTATTATTATACTTGTCCAATTACGGAAGTATTCCAAATTAGTGTTAAGTCCAAATTAGTACCTAATTGGTCTAAGCCCCCGCTAGCTTAGTTTTACAAATACCACTGGCTTCCATTATTGATCCCTCTATGTATAATTTACTCAAACTCCTTAATATGTGTGGACCTACCTAGTGACAATAGGGAAGTGACTAATTATTACCTTTATCAATATACATTTAATATTTCTTAGTAGTGGAACTCTTTCCTAGCGCTTCTAGAATACCTATCAAGAATGTTCTTAAATTAAATCAACGGACATTCTGTATTTCTAAATTTCTAGTTCGATGTGAGCATTGATAATAAATAAATTCTAATGATATAAATAACTGTGTAAATTTTTGCTGTATTAGACAATTTATGTTCGTTCTCTTGGTGGACCTTTACCACATAAACATTTATCAAAACTATCATTACTCGCAGGGCTAAGGCCGGTAGATGATTATGCTATTTATATTCATCCTTCGCTAATTTCTTTACAATTCCGGCCATTTTTGTAGCATTTAGAGTAAATTATACCTATAATTTTACCTATCCTTGCGAAAATAAATAAATTTGATTATATTTCATACAACTTGAATGCTGTCTCTTATGTTATATTATGTTAAAATATTTTTCATCTTAGTACATAGAATATATTTATGGCCTTTCTAACTTCAAGTCATTATTCTACACATAATTGTCGGATATTGATGACAATATCTGTAACATGAAGACAGGTGTTGCAACGTTATTGGAATTATATTGAAAGGCCTAAAATAGGTCAACCATGACCATAAAAAACAACAGGACATAAAAAACACTGCCATAAATTTTAAAAGAAATAAATATACTTACCATCAAGCAAATAATATCTCTAGAGCTTAAAAGCTATAGAGAAAATTTTAAAAGTCAATATTTCGAAAATCTTAATCTTTTTCAGCTTCAATTATTCGAAAATTAATATTTTATTATTTCCTACAATATTCTATCTTGTAAAATAGTCAAAATTTATTAATATTTCTCAACATTACTCAATTTTTCGTTCGCATTTTGTTGAAGTATATAACGTAATCCTAATAAACTTCTTTATTTTAGTTTTCATCATGTAAATAGTGTAAATAACCATATAGATGTTAATGTGAATATTTTCATAGTGAATGTTAAATGGAACCAAAATAATTAGATTGCATACTAAAGTTATATTTATTTAATGGAAATTTTAAACCCATGCATGTTGCATATTAATTAACATACTAGATGGGTCGGCTTTAGCGAAATTATTTTTCTATAATATTCTGCATAAGGAAGGAAAAAGTCACGTTTAAAAAAATTGTAATCTGAGTTCTTTTGTAATCTACTAAAATGCAAAAAAAGCTTATCTCGCTAAGGCCGACTCTTATGAAACAAAACTATGAATTATATGTGATTAAAAAAGGGTGATTACATGAATATCTAAATAATAGTGATATATTCTTGTTTTCCTACTCTCATAGCTATTGATCGACAAAGAACTTAGTTTTATTGCCTACTCTACAATGGATAACTTACATATTTTTCATGTAAATTTTCAAACATCATTTGGTCGAGCTTACATAGTTAAGAAAATAAATTTGTGTGTCTTCCCAAAGAAAACTATTTAGTTCGTGTTTACACTCTGTCCTAATCTTAATTCAATAAATGTAATACAATTACTTACTCATATTATGTAGGTATGCCCGGTGTATCCATAAAAAAAATCTTGTGTTACAAATACTTAATTGTAGTTAAGAAAAGAAACAGTCTTATGATGTTTAGATAATGTTACGGATAAAATTAAATTATGATCCTGCTTAAATGCTCTTTCTTTTTGTTCTGTAAAAATTATTGACGGTATGTAAAATAACATTTCATGTGTTCTGAAATTTTAAGCGAATGTATCTTAGTGCCAAATAAATTAAATCAAAAAATAAACACCGAAAATCATAAATTGAATGTATCAGAGATTGGAGCCGATGAATACAAGCTGTTCGTGGAAATGCAGGAGGCCTATGCCAACAGTCTCTGGGTTAAATACAATGATGTAACAAAGTAGGACTATCCATCAATTTGTTAATTTTAAATACGTTTAGGCCTATTAGAAGAATAAAGTAATAAATATCGATTTTGTCTTAAGGTCCATGTACTAGTCTAAAATCTACAGGTACTTGATGTTAGTTACTTTAGTGTAGATGCTGTTTTGTCCTTAAGGACTTTAATGTTACATTGCATGCGATGTCATATCTATCAAAGCTTGTGCAGTATTCATGTTATTTTATTACAAATTATTATGTAATTTCCATTTAATTTCATATGGCACAAAATGAACCATTGAAGATTTCGACTAACAGAACTGATGGTGCTTTGAGATATGATATTAAATGAAATTTTAAAGGCTTGAATATAGAATGTACCTTCCATAAAGGTTTACTGTTGCATTCTCACTGGTGGGATTGTTGAAATGAAACGACTTTAGTCGAAATGCATTATGGTGCTTTCTATACATTTTGTGCCTATTGATTGGTTTGAACATCATCCTAACTACACCATTGTACGCTGCAAAATGAATTACATATCAGTCATTGGTCTTTTAAAGTATTACCCATAAAATACATTATTTCTTTTCAATTCTGACTGCTATTTAGTTTTATCAGTTTATTAGTAAGTAACATTTGTTTTTTTTACGGTCCACCATCCGCATATAACAATACTACATTATAAAATTACAGTGTGAAAATAAATGGATACATTTAGGATCGAAATCTATAAATAGATATTTGAATATTGAATTGTTTATTTACAAATTGTATGTGTATTTTATAGTAAAATAAATAAATGGAATTAATGTTTGTTTTATTCGGTTTACTCAGCATATGCTAATATAATCCGTAGGGCTATTTCACAAAATAAATAAAACAATTACTTGTACAAAATATTTATTTAGACAAAAATCATTTGTGACGACAAATTATGAGGAAGTAGAAAATAAATTCGAGCCGTTCAATGTTCTGACATAGTTGTGCGCTTTTACATATAATAATTATGTAGATACCTACATTTTTAATTAATACGTAAACTGTACTTTATTTTAATATAATTTGGGTATCAGATACGATAACATAATATATTATTTTATTATATATGAAAATAATATAACTATATCATATGTTAATTAATTCTATTTGTGTACCCATTTATTTGTCAACTAAAATTATAAATGATGAAAGTAAACGAAACACAACCACAGATAATATTGAAGATAAGAGAAAGTGGTCATTTTTTTTTATTGAGCGAAACTTGATTGTAGATCGCATAGATATTAGAAATACTGAGTAAAAAGTGTTTTTGGTCGTGTTCATGCATGCACTTAAAATTTTATAATACGTCATTAAAAATGCAAGTATATTCTTTCCTAAATAAACACAAATGAGTAATCTTATCTAAAACATTATATTATTAAACAAAGTATGGCGAAATTATGGCATAAAAACTAGATTTAGGTCATGCTGATCCAAACAGGCGGAACAGTACATAAAATTTTAATTGTAGGAAGTCAACTACAATTTTTCACTGGAACCAATCCGGATTAAATACCTAGATCAAGTAGAATAAATTTTCAATCCCTATTGTTCCATTAAAAAGCTGTCACAATAAAAAATAATTTGAGCAGGCATTAAAAATTTCGATATATACCAAATTTTCATATGTATGAGCATTTTTAATACACTAACATTTTGCTTCAAAAGCAATTAAAGATCTATCGAAACACTACATTTAACATTTATTTAGGTACTTATCTTAATAAACGAATTCGATAAGAGATGATTTATAAGCTCGACTTAATGGCAGCACTGACGTGCTCCAATATTGGTCCGGCTCATAAATATTATTAACACACATTTTAATTTGTATAGGCATATTGCCGATGGTAGCACACAGTTTATATGAAAACTGTCTCTCAAGTGACAATCACACAGATATAGGATAATCTTTCACTTGAAAGTGACGTGTAGTATGCTACCATTGTGCTGTTTGTTTTTTTACAATATTTCCCTTCAATATCTTAAATTCTAAAATTCAATCTCACGACCATCGCCACAGCATTCAACGTCTAATCCACTGAGATGTCCCTTTAAAGGTAAACAACGTAATAAATTTCTCCGTTTAGTTCATCCCTTTTTTTTTAAGATTGTAAATGTCATATATATTGTGATGTTTTATCGGTGGTAAATTTCATTTTCAATTTTGCCTTATTATCATACACTTATAAAATATCTATGAAGTGATATATCTAATTAGTCTTTTGATAAAATTTTCGTATTCTGTACTAAATAATATAATAGAATTCCATTCTTAAACCAATTAAAGTTATAAATATAATTTTAGTACATAAATTGTACTTTAAAACATAGAATAAAAAGAAAAATACTTTAAAATTAAGAGAGCCAATTAAGTATTTCAACGGTGGTCTTAATTTATATAATATTGAGTAAGTCATTAAAATAAAATCAAATCTATTGGAGATCTTAACATCGAAGATTATGTCACACGAAACACAATGAATGTAAAAAATACAACACACAATGCATAGTACATTAAAAACAAATCATTTGAAAGAAAAATCGGATCACACCGATATTTATACATACATAGTTAAAATTAAAGTGATATTACCGATACAACACAATCGGTATTAATTCCGTAAATACGCAATTATAAACCTTATAGCAAACCGCCTAATACAATTTCGCTTGTACTTGTAAGAGATTTTATGTTTAAATTCGGGGAATCAATTACCGACATTACATTACAGCACTTTTGGTATAATGGTAGAAGGCACTTTTTTGCAATACCTCTGCCACGCGGAGCCGTACCGACGCTTGCACCTGGCATCGTCTCTCAATGACCGATGTATCAACACTGCAATAGTCAACAAAGCAGGTGCTGCAGCAATTACCTGATGCGAGAGTATTCCGGGCAATGCCAGCGATATGTGTATCAATATATCGCCAGTGTAGTTTGGGTGACGTAAAACACCCCATATGTTTGAAACCAGCAGCTTTTTGCCGTGAAACGTTGGCATTGAATTTAGCTCTGAAAAAAAATGGATTATTAGCATTACTAAACTTAGTCTTTTGAATTGAATATATACCCAAAACCGGAATGTTAAATATTTTTAGTAATAATTTGTTTCAATGAGGAAGCAAAGGTTTAGGAGGCGTTTAGATGCTAAAGCGCAAATAGATTGGTTTGAAACTCCTTCGCACTGCGCGACTATCACAGATGCAGCCTCAGAATATCTGATTTACTACCTATCAAAGACTGACCAAAATGACTGTCACAAAGTAGCCTAAATTAAATATGAACTTTATCATGAGACTATTAAGTGGTCTAGAGTAGAATGGACAATTTTAATGTTTACTATTTTACTATTGACAACCAAAACATATTAAAGCATTATTATAATCAGTATATCACTTACTTGCTAAGCTTGGATGGAGTGGATTTTTCCTGAACTCATACTTAATATTGTTACTAATAAGCATTAAATATATTCCCAGCACAAAGAGTACAGAAGCAGAAATTAAAGTGTTAGTTGACAATGATAATTCAGTGTCTGCCACATATTTAGATATTGTTGTGAAGTAAAAGGGATATAGTGCACTGGCTACAATCTGAAGGTACCCTACACCTTCAGAATTCCAGAAAAATGTTGATGTTATTTTATATTCCCTTATAATAAAACAGCACAATATATATGTTATTTGCATCATTGAGAACAATAGTATTGTAGGCTGCAACTGTACTTTATTTAGGAGCTCTTTGTAGTTGTCAAATGTTATTTTGTCATTCACATTCCACTGCAGGTCCAATCCACGTGTGAAGAAAAGTGCTGATAGAATAAGCTGAAACAAATAAACATACAAATCTATATAAACAGTCAGGACTTGGTTGTATTGCTGATCTATTGTCTGACAGAACTAAGGGCTTTAGTTTCTAGTGAGCGCCGAAATCTAACGACCTGTGACGAATGCGCCAGACCGCGATGTCATTATTTAAGTGTTTAAAAAATTGCAAGGTATTTTAATAAACTTGTTTAACTGTTTATTGACAATCTACATAAACTGAAAAAAACATTCACTTTACGTCAATCTTTGGCTGAATTTCTTAGGTCAGAAATCAACCTTCAGTCGAGGATTTCAAGGCATCTAAGATGCTATCTCCATTCTTATCTTTTATCATTAAAAAAGCAAATTAAGCATTTCAACAACATAAGAGCATTATACTTAATGTCTAACTTTCATTATATAGGTACCTATTCAGTCTTGCTATGAATGTTGGCTTGTCATTAATCCAAATAGATAACATAATTATGTAATCAAGATAATATGGTTTCTATGGTTTAAGGTTCTAGTTTAATTACCAATTCAATTAATGATTTAAGCTATTGTTTTCCTTATAGCCACAGCATAAATGCACTTCTCATACAAATAATAATTTTACATTCAGTTGCATTCAGCATAATAACCACCTCTTCACAAAAAGCATACTAAAATGCTACTTTGAATACTTTCAAGGGTTTCATATGTATAGTACCATATAATTAAGTCTACACCATCTGTTCATATTTCTTGTGGCCGTTTCTTTTGAAATATAATAATAGGATGCCAGTTGCAATTTTTGAAATGGATATTATAGCACATAAACTATATAGAGTGACTTGTTATGATATTTTGGCTTTAAAGTTTTTAATGTTACAACTATTAGAATCAATGATATTTGCCACATGAGCATACCATATAGAAATTGCATTCGCCTGTTTCCTAATAACAAGATATGAAAAAGCTCAGCTACAAAGCTATTAGCTACCAAGCTACTTGTCTATAATTAAATATAGATATATGAGTGTATAATATATCTAGTAGTATTTTAGATGTATGCTTATGTATTAATAAACAGTTTGTTCAGAATACTTACAACATTAATATTTGAGATTCTTGTTATCCAAATTTTTATATCCAGTCCCTTTACATGAGAGTGTATTTCCCGTCCCATGAAATAATCATACAGAACATACCCTGTGTTCCCATACGGATTCAATTCGTATATATCAGCCTTACGACTCTTCATGTAAGTAATGATACTTAGAATAACAGCAAATGTGTAAGATATGAATGCCAGTCTCAAATATTCATTTAGTATTGTATATTTATTGATGAGTTGCCAAAAATCCAGCATGTAAAATAAGCTGATGGTAAATATGCTTGAGAACAATGCATTGAAACAATACTTAGAGCCAGATTCATCCATACGCGGAGCTTTCTTACCCAAAATTGGTACAATAGCAAATACAGCTTGTATAATAAGTTGTACAAAGAAATATAAAAATACTTGCAAGCTGAACAATTGTGGTAATGATTTATAAGTTGATACATCAAGAAGTATTTTGTGAGAACATGATTTTGAACATGAGGTTAATATAGCAAAAACTGACAATGGTATTAGAATCATCAGCAATGCTGACCCTATTCTTCCTCCAAACTCCCACCTGTCTGTCACATGTGTGAAATTACCGATATTGCTCAGTGGAGTGGCCAGCTTTCTCATCACAGACTGTGATTTAGATTTCTCTCGCACTAATTCATCTTCAGAATGCTCCACATCAGAATAAGTGTCAAGTGATTTACTGACTGATTTGCTCATAGACTTACTAATGCTCTGTCTAATGTATGGGATACTATCTTCAGAATCCCGAATACTAGACCGTCGGATAGCAATCTCCTCTGCAGGTCTTCTATTTCTCAAGCCATAAAAGTCATCAGAAGCTTTTAAACCGTTTTTAGTCTCTGTCGGAATCTCATTCAGTGTCGAGCTTGATGTGTCTAATTTAATGGAATATTCCAAGCGCTTAGAGCGAGTGCTGCGGTAAATTTCAAATTGCGGAGACAGGTCAGTCAGTGACGGAGTGGAGACGGGGCCCGTATCACTTTTTATGGCAGGCCGCTTCGCTGGTGACTTCTCTGTTACCACAATAGTTTCCTTAGTGGTGGCCCTCGACGGAGATTTACGGGCTGGATACTTGGGAACCGGCTTTCTACTTGGAGACTTTCGAGACGGCGACTTGCGCGCCGGAGAAGTTCCCCGTGTAGACGGCGGCGAACTTTTCCGCGATCTGGCGGGCGATCGAGTAGGTGATACACCAACTCTGCGTGTCCTCGGAGGACTTATATCAATAAGGCTTGTTCGTATTCGTCGACTTCTAGTAGACATTTTAAATAAATTTTCACAATGGGTTACACTAGTTTTTTTTATGTAAGTAGATCTAAAATTATCCTTTTAGCCACACGCGTAGAGAATTACTTTTCACAGTTTTAAAATAGACATAGGATGGATCCGTTTTAAAAAAAGTTATTTTGTTGTTTTCGTCAGTTATCAATAGAAGTGCAACACAAACGAAACTTCAGTGTCTGATTTACAAACAAACATAGATTTCATGCAACGAAAAAGGAAGGAACACAACATACTCGAACGCGAACTACGCGAAGCCAAGCGCCAACGAACGCTAGTATTTTAAAATGCTGTCTGTGATTGGCTTAAAATAGTTGCCGCTATAAACGGTCTAAACCGGATCTTTGTTTTTTTTGCCCTCAGTCTAATGAGCCTAACACAAAAATCATCAAAAATATTATTTTTGTTACATACCACGGTAATAAAATAAAAAAAATATATAATAATAATATTAAATTTGTTTTTGGTGGTTATATTTTTTACGTTTCTATACATGTTATTTTTTTTAGAACTACTATTGTCAAATTCTTCATTAGCATGAGTTGGATGACACTTTTGAAAGTTTTAGAGGTCAAAACATTTAGAATCTGAAAGTAATAAAGTTCTAAATATTATCATTCAGAAATGAATTGATTTATATGAATAATGCAAACAATCCAAATGTTTAACGTAATAAAAATAAAGTATATATCAACAAATCATTCAATCGTACATTACATTAAAATACTTGTAGAATGTATCACATCATAGACGAGAAATAATAACAAAAGCAAAATAATAAATATCAAAATTCAAAATTCAAAATTCAAAACCATTTATTCAGTTTAGGCCTTCGGAGGGCACTTATGAAGGTCAAATTTAAAGTTACTGAAGCTACAACCGGTTCGGAAGTCAGCCTTCAACTGAGAAGAACCGGCAAGAAACTCAGCAAGGTTACATTCTTTTTTATTTGTTATATAAATTTTTATCTATTCTGACTTTTTGGCTATTTTATAATTTCAATTTTACATAATTTTATATTTAACAATTACAAAATACTTATTATAGGTAACATTAATAAAAACAAAACAAAAAAAAATATGACAAGACTACAAAATAGAAAATAACAATAATTAGGTACTTACAACTTAAACAAGAGATTTAGAGGTGCACTGTGCTAACTATAACCAAAAACGGAACTGAAAACGAACTTTCAGGACATACAGCCTTTATTAAAATCTCACTATCGTAATACTGATTTCACTATTCGATTGGTTAACGATTATTGGAACATCTCTAGAAACAAAATGTAACTGAGGTTCAACTATAAAAAATAATTATGTTGGTTGTTTCTTGATTAAAACACACAATATCGCCAATCTAATAAAGCCAAACACTTTTCAAACCCACATTTTTTAGGCTTATTCAAGCTATTTGTCCGGAATATATATCTGATATGTCACCTAATTCGTTAATTTAATTTTTACAGAAGTAAATTTTAAACGAAGTTTAGTTCCCTATTTCCTTTAGCTAGTCTAACGAATAATGTATTTGTACATGTACATAATGTTGTTTTTTTTTTATATTTTTGTGTTGGCAACTCTTGTTTATCTTCTAACATGACTGCAAATTTCCGGCAGTCAAACCAACATCTTTAAAAATATATTTCCTTCAAAACGAGCTGTCCCCCACGGTTTCACCCGCGTTCCCGAGGGATATAGGGGTACATACGTATAAACCTTCAACTTGAATCATTTTGTCTATTGATGAAAACCGCATCAAAATCCGTTACGTAGTTAAGATGTTCCAAGCGTACAAACGGCGGAAGCGACTATGTAAGGATGGGAATACACTGGATCGAGAGTTTGGTTCTCCGCTTAGATAAGAGTTAGTCGAACAAACCAGACGAGCTAAACAGTATACTAAGACGCGCGTCGGTGGTTTTAAGGTCAAAATAATTATAATTATCTTCTTCTACATATTGTAAAAAATCAAACTTTACTGGATTTGATTTCAAGTAAAATGTCAACGTGCTTTTTTGTAGTAGTAATATTAATTTTGTGCATCTTCCTTCCTAAAAGTTTGCCTTTACTAGGTTAGAGCACTATTCGTTTTTATTTTATTTAATATTACAAAATATAAGTAAGTTAATATTGTTACTTTTATGTGCTGTCAATGCAATATTTTTCATTTTCTTTCTTGGTCATAATAAAAATCATAAAAAGTCTTAAAATATTTTATGGGTCTTATTATTATTAACCAAGGTTTAGGTTTTGCGAGTCGGCGGCACGATAGCTTGTTTTTTCTTTTCCGTGGTCGACGTGCTCCATCTCATGAACCGTAATAGGTAAACACGTAAAATTTTTACCGAGTGAGTATTACTATAACCTCAATAACAACAAATAATTTAAAAAAATAAAAGGGGTCCTCATATAAGAGACGTCCTTCTGTCGTTATTTGCTCGATTTAGTTCTTATATTAATTTCGCTTCTTTATGTATTGTTATGACGCCTCTCTTATTTCTTTTATAAAACTATTTAAAAAGTACCTACATTATGTTTAAATCTTGTACGTACGTTGTAAGTTAGGACCCTTAGTGTGAGAGTCATACTCGCTTTTGGCCAGTTTTGTATTAACACCACAACAAAGTCATGTCATAATGTGTGAAAGCAGTAGATAGATAATATATATTTTGTTAAATAGTTGAAAAACATTGCATAATAGTAATACATTGTAATGCACAGGGGTATGAAAGCATTCTCGGGCTCCAGTCACCAGTATTGCTCCAGCGATTTCATCAAATCAGATGGTTCAACTTCGGGTCCATGTCGTTCAACTGGAATCCCATTTTTGTTAATGATGAATTTAGTAAAATTCCATTTTATAAAACATCCCTTGTCTCCATTTTGTTTGTACTGTAATGTGATGATGGTCAGGCAGTTAAATACCTATTGGTAAAAAGCTTAAAGGTGTATTTAGAGTTAATTTAAAAATCGTGTGCAGTTTACAAGTGGTAGAAGTGAAACATCTAATTCTCTCGCAGGCTTATTAAATAATATTGCTATATATAACTAATTATAAAAAATGATTGTACAATGCTGCTTAATATACATTATGACTTCCCCTATGGATTCCACAACAATGGGTTTAAGCCACTTGATTTTAGAAGTCTGTCTTGCGGCCTTCGTATTTCTTAATATACGATTTTATGCAAAACACAGTTACGTTTATATCATAGATAGCATAACATCACATACATTTTTAAATCTGATTACTTTGGAAGTACACAAATAATGTTCTAACCTAACCTTTAGAAATTTCCATAGTGGACTAGCACAGTCACAATTGACATTAATTTTCTCGAACAAGTCAAACTGAACTTTTTTTTCGGAAGCAAAACGACTTATTTCCTCGGCAGTGCCCGGTTCCTCAATTCCGAACTGATTGCATGGGAATGCCAATATTCTGAGACCTGAAACATATTTGAATTACTGAAATAAGTGTTAATGAACATTCATGCAAATTATTCAAAAATCAAAATTGAAAACTGAGTAGGTAGAAAGTACCTAATCGGAAACCACAGAACCTTACGGAGTCTAATAGTATAAGTAAATAGAGATTGAAAACAGACTGGTCTTCAAAAACCATAATCAACCGTTGAACAAAAAAAATCTTTACGGCTTGACGGAGTCCCTGGATGGTTTAGATTCACAGTTGGTCCGGGTAGGTGGCGCTGCCATCGAGTTCTAGGATACATTTTTTTATCTTCCCGCGTAATATTTAAAATTATTTTTTGCACCTACTAGGATCCGATAGGCA
This sequence comes from Habrosyne pyritoides, assembly GCA_907165245.1. Classification (NCBI taxonomy): domain Eukaryota; kingdom Metazoa; phylum Arthropoda; class Insecta; order Lepidoptera; family Drepanidae; genus Habrosyne; species Habrosyne pyritoides. The sequence goes on from OU015592.1 coordinate 4,473,101, forward strand.
GCGCTGCAGTTAAGTTACTATGGCAGAACATTCCTTTAATGATAAAGTTACGTATTCTTTGAACACCTATGATCATCATATATTATGTACCATAAGGGATTTATGTGAGTGATTACGCATGTGTAGATAGAATATAGGAATATAGCATAGGTATCTCTAGCTTCAAAACCGGCCCTTGAAATAAAATCCATACTAGTATTATAAATAGGGTAAGATTGGAACCTTTGCTTTCGCCGTATTTGTCATAAAGTTCGTTGAGTTGTTTGTAATGACTTTTCGCAAGCCCGCTTTTAGAGGCTACATTTACAAGGATACACACATGACCTCTATACACGTCAAGCTTGACGAGTTCACCTCTGATGTTCCTTACAGTAAACTCATAAATAGACAACGCTCCTTTATAATCTGGGTTTGATATAAAATCTTCACAATTTTGCATTTTGATTATGTACCATGTTTGAACGATGTCACTTCTGTGACATGACGTCTGAGGGCATTGGCCTTTTTACACAGCAGGTATTTGGTCCAGTGGCACCAGGGTTGCCATCCGTCCGGGTTTCTCCGGATTTGTCCTAGTTAAGAGGGCGTCCAGAAGGGAATTTTCACTGCGGGAACCACCTGCTGAAACCACATTTTGCGATTATGGCAGTTAAGCAATAAATCAATACAAACCTTAATTAAAAATTTATTCTTAATCGTGAGCCTCATCCAAGTTAACTCTAGCGCTGCAAAACAGCCGTCGTGACGGCCTATGACGATGACCGAATGTTGCCTAGAGGTGTCCGGGAATGAATCTTAATATCACTTAAATGTCCGAGGTTGGCAATGTAAGTAGCCTTACCTTTTGCTAACACCTCCGAGTCAATAAAAAACATAGTTACGAATTTCAGTCAGTATGATTGTTCACTTATGATGAGTCAGACATATCACATAATGATGTAGCACTATTTATACTACACCATTATACTTACTATTCAAACATTTAAGGCAATTATAGCTGAATTATTATTTTGTTGAAAACAACGTGAGGAAACCATAACTGGGTGTAAATATCTATATAAGTATGTATTTAGAAAAAAAAAAAAAGTAGTATATCAGTCATCTGGTTTCCATAGTACAAGCTCTGCTTAGTTTGGGATCAGATGGCCGTGTGTAAAGAATGTCCCAGGATATTTATTTATTTATTATTTATAACTGTGTGGCACTTCTTGGCAGGGCCACCATCAAGGATTAGAATTCCAAGTCTGTCGCTATTTTGTCCTCGAATATCAGATTTTGTCGCGCCCTGGTTCAAAAGTTATAAGGGTTTTTAGGTAACCCTGCCAGGAAGTATGCTTCCTCACAAACAAACTTGGACAAATTAGGGACAAATTCTGGAAGCAAACAGATCTTCGCTACGTTCTCTAGTTCTCGAGATATGAGGTGGCTCAAAACCCTTATAACTTTTGAACCATGGCGCGACAAAATCTGATATTCGAGGACAAAATAGCGACAGACTTGGAATTCATATCCGTGATGGTGGCCCTGCCAGGAAGTGCCACACACCATAACTCGGTAGTAGGGTACTATGTAGTTTCCGCTAGACGGGCTACCATCCTCGAATAGAAATTCTATAGCTATGTGTGGGTAACTTCAAAGAGAATATACCTACTACCTACATTTTGTTAAAACTGAGAGTTGAGCAGCCTTATGTATTTGTTTGTTGTATTGATGTTTTAAATAAATTTATTTGTTTTAAATTCTGTAGTATTACTTATTTATTATAAAAAAAGCACAGTTCTGTATACAGGTTTTTTTAGTAGTTAATTTGAATTAAATTAACGTCAGCATGATTCTTAACATTTGATGAGTCCGACTCATTTGTAACTTTGTGGGTATATCCTCTTATCTTAAATGACGTTGCATTAATTATACTATTCAAGGATCTAAGGTGATGACAGCTCAATTGGTAGTGAGTGATACACAACCGTACTTTACTACCACCCTCAAGTTGAAAAGATATCGCCAACTCTCTGAACATACTACAAATGAAGTATGTTCAGATAGGTTTTCTTGAGATCCACTTTTCTTCCAGGCTTTTCATGCCTACTATCTGTCATCATTACTTACTATGGTATAAACACAAGCCTACACAGATAATAGAGCAACGACTTTAATATCTACTTACTTTTAAAGTTACGTTTGTAGTACGACCTATTTGTTTAGTGTGGATGTATTATGTATGTATTTATAAGAATTTTTTTTTCAAGTGTGGTATATATTAGTCTTATGATGGACTGACACCAATTCTACTATTAAAAAAATTGTCTGTGTGTGAATGAACAAATGATATCGATAAACGCTAGTTTACAATATGTATAGTACTATTTTAATATATTTACGTAAAAAAAAATGACAGTCTTACTACGAGACGACCAACCACGCACAGTTCTTTAGAAACTAGAGAATAATAATAATTTTATTTGCAGTAATGTGTACAGATAGATGTTACAAAAATAATTAAGAGTGGTCACACGAGCCAGAATAAAGGCATGCAAAATTTACAATGTTTAGATTGTCAAATAAAATGTTAATAAATTAATTAGAAGTATGTCATTAAATATGTCAGTGTGAGAAATGTACTAAAGTAAAATAACATTAACACAAGAACAGTCTCCGTATTCAAATACCTCATGGCGGGCCTGTCAGGAAGTGGTGCAGCATTTGGAATCCTTTACCAAAATGAAAATACAGTGTAAACTCTTTATAACGTTATCCTTTATAACGATAAACTCCCTATAACGTTGAAGTGAGCCCAAGTTGGTTGGTTTGTTCACTTTGTTTTGTTTTTTTTTGTTCACTCCATATAACGATAACTCTCTATAACGACAAAAAATGCTCAGTCCCTTGAGTTTCGTTATAAAGAGTTTACACTGTAATTTAATGTCAAAACAAATTGTTACAATACATTTATTTAACCAGAATATGCATTTTTTATCACAAAGTATCTTAAAGTATATTATAAATAACAAATATCACACTGTGCTGTGCATTTAAAATGTTTTAAAATATTTATATATTTGTGTATAACTAGTTGCCTACAGTCAGCAATATAGCATAACAGACCCAAATTAACAAAACTATAATGTTGTAATGTAATAGCTTTTTAAAGACAAGTATGAATTAAATAGAGTAGATAACAAAATAACTAAATAATTTTACAACAAATGCTTAATAAGTCAGTATGACATAATTAAAAACTGGAATTCATTTTAAATAATGTTTTTATAAAGTAATCTTAGAAGTATTATTTATTGTGTTTGAAAATTATTATATCGTGCAGTTTTTTCACCAGTATTTTTCAAGAGACTTGACCAAGTCTAATGGATCAACATTGGGCCCTTGACGCTCAACTGGAACACCATCTTTATTAACAATGAATTTTGTGAAGTTCCATTTGATGAAACTGCCAAGGGAGCCACCCTGCTTGTGCTAAAAATAAAGGAAACCATGTATTAGAAGGTATAGTTTGACCTCAGATACACCTATAAATGTTTAAGAATTTTATGGAAAAATTAATCTTTTTGGCTTATTATAAGATTCATAATCCCATCATACAGTTAATCACTGAATCAATAGAAAACTTAATTTTATAAGCATCTAGCTGACCCCCGCGGTTTCACCCGCATTTCTGAGGTCTGTAATATGCGAACTGTCAAACATTTACAGTTAAAATAGTTGTAATTCTTTGAAATTCTCGCATTTCCTCAATTATTATATGCGTGTATTATACTTAAAACTACTACTACCTCTTGAATCAATCTATCTATTAAAAAAAACTGCATCATAACCAGTTGCATAGTTTTAAGTATCTAAGTATACTTAGGGACAGACAGACAGCGGGAAGTGAATTAGTTTTATACTATGTAGTGATTAAGTATCTTTTTCTGTAAATTTCTAAAATGCTGTATTCTTATATTAGACTACTTATTGGTAGGAACATGGTTAATGTCTGTTCTACAACTTTTTGTTCATACTATTCTAAACATTTCTTACACTAAAGGTGGAAGTAGGTCATGAGTATTTATTAGAACCATAAAACATACAAAGGACTCAGTATTGATTTTCTAACAGTATTGTTAATTAAAAGTAAATTAACTACCAAACTCAAGGTCAGCAAAATCAATACATAGCTTGTGTTTTTTTCCACATGAATATTTAATCACAATTACTGATAGCCAACACAAGAATGACACAGCAAATATATTGAATACTAGATTATTACCCACTGGGTAAACTATTTTAACATTGAAATATCCTTGAAGAGATATTTTTACTATTCTATCAATGGATTTTTCATCAGCACCTTACTAATATTATAAATGGGAAAGTTTGTGAGTATGGATGTTAGTTACACTTTCAACCAAAAACTACTAAATTGATTTAGATGCCATGGAATAACATATAGGCTACTTTTTAACCCAGGAAAATGTAATATTCCTTGGGAATGCAGGTGAAACAGCGAGGGGCGGCTAGTATTAGTATAAATTCAACATGCAAATAAACAGTAATTTTGCTTAATTAATATAGGCTTATCAATGAACATTTTTTCTTAGATTGGAGATAATTTAATCTTGATAATATTTTAATACCTTCAAAAACTTCCATAATGGACTTGCAGAGTCCCCGTTGACATCAATCTTCTCAAACAAATCAAACTTTACTTTGCGTTCTGATGCAAAACATACAATTTCTTCAGAATTGCCTGGCTCTTGACCGGCAAATTGGTTGCATGGGAATGCCAATATACGTAGACCTGTAAAAAAGCAATCTTAATTTCTGTTCTTATTTATTCAACAAATAAAAAAATATATATATTTTGGTCAGCTTACCTTTGCTCTCACTATACTGTTCATAAAGTTCATTCAATTGTTTGAAATTATTCGCGGTGAGACCGCACTTAGAAGCGACATTCACAATAATACAAACATGACCTTTATACACATCTAATTTAACATCTTCTCCTTTGATATTCTTCACGGAAAATTCGTAAATCGATGTCGCACTCTTAGGGTCAGCAGGATTAGCGGCCATTTTTCTAAAAATAATGAAACAAGTTTATATAATTATTGTAAATAAATTCTCTTTATAATAGGTTATTCTATCTCGATACTTTTCGAAGCCGATCTTGATATTTTTTTTGACAAAATAGTGATGTCTTCTCAGGGTGACCGTGAAAAGTAATGACAATATTCAGAAACTTATTGCATAATACTTGCACAAATTATCAATTATGTATTAAGTTGTTCACAAAAAACCGTTACTTACAAGGTACTTAATTGGACTCGGAATAAACAAAGTGCGCTACCAACAACCGGCACGACAAGCTTAGAAGTCGCTCTAAATCCAATTGTCATGTTTACGATAACGAAGACAGATAGTTAAATAAAATTCTGTTATCTATACCTATATAATCTAGCTATATGTTGTTCAAATATATGTTTTGAAACCTTAAAAATATCACCATATTTTCAGTTGATAAATTCGGCTAATAAGTTTTATTAAACTCAAATTATTATTATTTATAATATATCATAGAATATTAAAATATACAGAATGTTTAGGATTGACAATCACGTATATTCGAAACTATTAGAATACATTCAGGATAACATAAGATCCCTCGGTACCGCGGGTAAAACATGTAAAAGCTATTTTACCCGATTTACCCTGTTTCACCCGATTAACCAGTTGATCTTCATGGGTCCATCCTTGTTCCATATCTTTGATTTTACAAGAGGACAGACGTGGCGTGGCCCATGCGAAGCTGGATGATGTTGAAACTAAGTAAATAATTTTAAATCTAATGAAACTGTAGTGCGACATTAAAAAATAAAAAGGCATAGAGTAATCTCTATTCAACGTCGTTTAAGAATAATTAGGTAGTCAATGTACAATAATTTTGTGCCTATGTACGAGAGCACATCATTATCGTACGCAGATTGTACAATAATTTCCGCTGTCATATAAAGGGACTACATTCCTTTTTTCATGCGACTTATTTGAAATACTTATAGTTAAAATGCAAATACAAAATATCTATTCTATATTTTGTATTTCAATACCGTTTTAAGTATTTTATATTTGGAAAATGTAAAATACTTTACTGTTTTACTTAACTTTTGCGAAAATTACCAATAGTAATTAAAAAATTCTCCAATACTAAAAAGACAAGGGCACAAGTCTGGCGATATTATACACTAACTCAATAATATAAAAAGTATTTCTTAAAATACAACATACTTACCAACCACAGCACCACCAAGAATTTTGAACACAATTGAATTCAACAAAAAGTATTAATTTGAACCAAGTACATATTTTGAAAACACACCTATTTTGCATTTGAAATAGTAAATCAAAAGAATATTTGCATTTTGTATTTAATTACTTTTCGTTAACCATTTTGAACATCTCTGCATAGTGACTAGACTCCCTTTTTGTTCCAGTGTAACATTTCGCTGCACAAAATATTTATTTGGAATTTATCTTTTCCTAACTGGCTATGGTTATCTCACTCTCAGGGAAGCCAAAATGTATTTCAGTATGATTCATATTTTCAGTTTAAGTGATGAAAAATATTATGTTAAATATGATTTATTTATTGTTATTAGACATTATCCTGATAAGTAGTTCTACAAAGGTTACGATAGTCATCAGCTCGCTTCAGGTTGCTAGCACTGGCAACTCTTTGTCAGTGATTTGTGAACTGTTTATTTTTTATTTTCAAATATTTTGAGTTTTATTGAGATTACCCAAGTGCTTCATTAATTATATGCAACTGAGAACTCTATTACGACAAAATTATTGAATCTTTTTATTATTGATGGTGTATGGTGTCACTAGGCATCAAAAGAAGCTACTCAAACCTAGGCTTAACTTGGTAAGGCGGGTAGCACTGACATACAATTTATTTCAGTACAGTACAGACCTATTAAAAACTCTGTGTGTAATTCTTTGATCGATCGGTTTCAGTCTGTGGGTACAAACAAGTCACGTCAGTGTGAACATATTTGTACGAGAAATAAATAAGATTGAACCCAATTAAAACTACAGTACCTACTGAAATGGCGTATCTGGTGACCAATTTACGAAGATGTGTAAGCCTGAAGAATTTCAATAGTGTAAGCGCTATCCAGAGCGCATCATATCATGCAAATGTAAGTTTATGTGCAACTGCAATGTCAAGGATTATCGATTTCACAATAGCGACGTAATTTCATCTAAGACCTTGACCATCAATAAATACAATAAAGGAAGTAACTAGAAGTATTCCAAAATAAGTGTAGATCAAGAATTATAATAAAAAAATCACTTGTGGAAAATAAACTTATGAAGATTGTGATGCCGGAAACCGAAATTTCTTAATCGAACACTATTTTTTTCACACCAATGAAATTCGACTATTGCTGTGGTTCAAGTATTTAAATAATTTGACAAATATAAATAAATTATAGTTAATCATATTCACATTGCAGGTTATTGACCATTATGAGAACCCCAGAAATGTGGGTTCAATGGATAAGAAAGACAAGAATGTTGGGACCGGCTTGGTTGGTGCTCCAGCTTGCGGTGATGTCATGAAACTGCAGATTAAAGTGGACGAGAATGGAAAGATCATTGATGCAAAGTTTAAAACATTTGGCTGTGGATCAGCTATTGCATCCAGCTCTCTTGCTACAGAATGGGTAAAAGGGAAGACTGTTGATGAAGCACTTAAACTGAAAAATACTGATATTGCTAAGGAACTGTCATTGCCACCTGTCAAGTTACATTGTTCTAGTGAGTAACAACTTTGCTATCTTTTTACAGTCTATCACACTTGTATTATCATCAGTGATAAAAAATGCACTTCAATAAATAGCTTATCTTATTTTATCTTGTTATAATATTTTTTTTCAGTGCTTGCTGAGGATGCCATTAAGGCTGCCCTGTCAGATTACAGAATCAAACAACAGGCAGAGAAAAACAATTAAGATGGAATGCTGGAAGGTTTGAACAGATCTGTGATTTTGTAAAGAAATTTAAGATGCAGAGTAATAAGTACATAGTGGCAGTGAATTGTATGCACATAATAATATAATCCCACTGTTTTAATTAAGTAGTTTGTTGTCACTAGTGATAAAAGGATTTAATGTTTTTGTTTTAAATAAAATTATGCCAAATGCTATAGATACGTTTTATTGGTTAATTTATGTCTAAGTTAGCATACATAGTAAATGGCTTCATAATCATTACTTTAATTATCTATAGGACTGGCAGGGAATATGAGTAGAAAGCCAGTTTGCCAGTTCGGGGCTCGATTTTGTTAATAGGGGCCATCTATAAATTACATCATGCAGCAATGGAGGGTTAACTGGGGAAGGGGTCATAAGTTCCATGACGTCATGTCAAAATCAACTAACACCGAAAAATTAATAAATATTCTATGTAGCTATAGTCCTATAAGCTTTCAAGTAGTTTTGTTAGAAAATTGACACTCGCCACACGGCATTTTCGCACATAGGTCGTCTGTGAGACAATCAATAAACTTTATGTTGTAACATTTGAAGTTGTAAATTGAACAAAAGGATATTATCTAACAAATGTGACACATCTGTGAAAAACGGGGGAGGGATAAAAATAGAATATGGTTCGGGTGACTAATTTATACATAGCCCCATAACCGAGCATGCTAATTGTTTGTATAGAGTAAACATAAAAACATATGACGTCGGCATGGTGGCATGTAGACAATGGACATGAAAGTACTTGTTGGATAAATCTGCCTAGGGCAGCGAAAAATGAATCATCACCTGGATTGTGGAGACAAGATCAAAATAATATTACATATATAGTACATACTTTAAAATGATCAATATTCATACGGAAGTAATGTGAAACGGTATGACGGTATAGGTGAATGCATACATGACGTGTGTGTGTAAAGGTGTACTTATTTATAGTAATTATTAGTTTAATTGCATAGTCTACTAAATGAAAGACTTAAAATTTTGAGAACAGTTTTATCTTGGTATATATAATTATTAATTAGCTACACAATAGCCTAAATAAATCAGTTAAAATACTCATAGTATAATTTATACAGTTAAATCACTATACCAAGCTTTTGTAACGCTAGTTGAGCTGCATCTGCCTTTGCTTGTTTCTTGTTTGCACTTGCCACTGCTGGTTGGTATTCAGTTCCAGCCACCTTCACCTATAAAAACAACTAATTAAAGCATGGCAACACATAAAGAAATCTCACTGGCTGTCACATTGATAAAAAAGCCAGACTGGGGAGACTGAATTGGTACCTTTGTAATTAATTAATTATGTCAAATATAAATTTACACTATTTGTAACTCACTTCTCTTTTTGCCACTGAAATTACTTGGTATTATTATTGAAAAGATGGTTGAAATTCCACTACCTGATTGTCAAAGGCTGTGATGATGATATAAAGTTAAGAAAACAATTAAAAACCTTGTTCTATCTGCAAAACGTTAAAAATGTTTGTACAAAGAAAAATCAACAATTCTAGAAATGAAATGAAATGTCTATACATTGCACACCTTGAACAGGAAATTCTTCTTATGATCAGGGCCGCATTCAAAGCATAAGTTATATTCGGGCGGTCCAAGTTTCTGCTTAGAACAATATTCGCCGAGTAAGGAGACGGGATGTTTGCCTCCCGCCACGAGAGGCGCCGCAGGGCCTCGACCACGACCAGGCCTTTGTGTCTTTATCTGGCGACAAACATTTGTTAAGAAATAATGATGTGTACTTATTAACTATTCAAGTATATTGCTCGTTTTATATAATAAAGCTACATGCTAAATTTGGCATACTAAATAATGAATACGGGAATAATACATGCATAATAATAAATTCTTTACTTACTCCTTTGTTGTATCTGTTATGAATCTCTTCTTTGGACTGCAAGCCTCTAGTGTCCAACTTAACTTCTAGAAGTAACGGTTGCAGTGTGCCCGTACCTTCTTTGCCCAGACCACGGCCTGGAGTCCAGCCCATCTTCTGCAGGAGATGCATACCCATGCCACCTTCTACAGGCGCCGCGCGGACTAGCTGATCCTATATGAGAACTCAACATTTATTTTGGGGTAAATTAATGTACAATAGATTTGTTTGTATGATGGTAAGTTTCAAATAGAGTTAAAGTAATTGAAAATATTGAACAACGATTAAATGTGTTTGATACTAAATAAAAATACACAGGTAAAAAAAATCTGCAGTAAACAGCTAATTATTAGCTAGAACATTGATTATTGTTTCTAAATTTATGTAGAAAGAGAATCAATCTTGACATAATGGTATTGTATTCTGGAGGTAATGTTGATAACAAATACATAACACTTGAATCTGGATCTTCGAACACTGACAAATGGTATACCATCCCGTTGTTTGATATAGTCTGGGACACATAACTTTATCTCTGATTCACATTTTGCGACGAACCAATCGGTGAGCTGCAAGGTCCTATTTTCGCAACTAAAGAACCATTCACCGCCCCCTTATTGCCATAAATGATTTCATGAGATCAAGTTACATGTCCAAGACTATACTTACCTCTCAGGCATGTGTACATGTTAGCTTTTCACCTATTGCACCGCGTAGCGTCTAACGTAGTAGCATCTTCTTATCACATAAAAGCTGTAACAAATATTCATGAATTCCCCATAAAAGCCATGCTATTCTGTGAGTTGTGTATTGAGCTTTAATACTCAATGTTTATGGTACACATTCATTGATCAAAGAATCACCAGGCTTTGTAGTTTATTAGGCTGACTAATTTCAGAAGTAAATGGAAAGTTCTCATATACAAAATACTAATCTAGTGCTTTAAAGCTAATGGGAGTGATTTTTTTTATGGATTTATTTATTTATAGTAGAAATTGAGATGGTAAGAAATCCTAATATTATTCTATACATAGAATATTAAATGCTCTATGAAGTCAATGTGAGAATTTTTTTTTTCGTTTTAAAGTCAGTCATGATGGGGAACACTGAATATTTGTATACAATATTTGGGAATGATGATTCACATGCCATCACAAAATGGCATGATAATTACCATTACATTGTCAATGTACCTTTGCGTAGTGTAATGAGGGAACTATAAGAGTTCTCACCTTACACAAAAAGAAAAACGAATTTTTTGAGTGATGGTTGTAGCAACATTGATAGATTTGATACCATTACAAAATAAATATGTATTTTATTTCTTAGGTATGGTAACACTTGGTTATAAATTGAAGTTTAAAAATAAAATATGATATACATATATAGAAATAATATAGGCTGAAGTTTTGCAAAGTAATAGCTACATAATATATTTTGTAATACGAAATATAAACAAACATATAAAATAATACAATATTATTAGAGAAAAATCACAATCGAATATAGTAAATGTGGTGTAATATAACATTTTTTTTTTTACTATCGTGCGTAGATTTTACGTGACGATTAGCATGTAAATAATATCGACTCTGGAAAGATTAAAAATATTGTTGAATATACATTTAAATAATCTAGTTATACTTATCAAATCTTTAGATTATTTGATTGACGGCTTTACATATGATGTCTACATCTAACAGCCCTGTTCTGTCTTCTGTTCGGTTCTGGGTTCGATTTCCACCAAGGATAAACATTTGTAATGCATGTTTGTGTCTGTATGTAAATATCTCTTTCTGTCTATATTAGTATAAATGGAGATGATATATATATAGATAAAGGACAGACCAGTTGGCTTGGTGGTTAGCGCTCTGACTGCCAAACCGAAGGTCGCGGGTTCGATTCCCACCCAGGACAAACATTTGTGTGCATGAACATGTCTGTTTGTTCTGTGTCTGGCTGTAAATATCTATATTAGTATGTATTTAGAAAAAAAAAGTATTATATGTAGTATATCAGTTATCTGGTTTCCATAGTACAAGCTCTGATAGTACAAGGTCTGTCTGCTCTTAGTTTGGGACCAGATGGCCGTGTGTAAAGAATGTCCCGGGATATTTATTATTTAAATCAGTTATCTGGTGGGTATAGTACAAGGTATACTTAGTTTAGGTTTAGTGCCCCGAGAACGAACGTCTCTCGCAAGCGTCATCATATCGAGCGCCAAAAAGCTGGAAAAATTTCCCATTGCGTTGGTTTTTGGCTCACTCGATATGATGACGATACGAATAGATGTTTCGGCTCAGGGCACAAATACCTATATCTAGATATAGATTTCTAAATATATTAGCTTACTGCGAGCAGACATTCATCTAAATCCAGTTATGACTGATTAAGCCACAAACATCTGCATCTACATTATAATATAAGGGATCAGATTATTAGGAATAACTCTGATTAGATCGGTTAGCCCAATAGACCTTTTAGGAGTTTGTCTTTCAATAACTTATAAAGCTATGTTTGTTACAATCCAGTATATAATCTCTCTTTCTCTCAATGATTTTGTCTCATTCATTTCATTGACCTAATCTAAAATTACGTCATAGATATAAAATAAACCAATATTGTTGTACCAATGTTGTTGCAACCATAACAGAATGAATAAACAAAGGTCAGAAAATATAATACATGAGTATTATAAGTTCTGACCGCTGTGGCGGTCTGCCGCAGAGAGTGTACTCTCGCGAAGGACGACGCATCGAGCTGAAAGAAAAGTTATTGCGGTACCATTAAAGTATTGAACGAAACCTTTGTGCCTATGTATTGGTACTTTTTTGTTGTCTATGATTCATGATTGTCGAATCAAAAACGACTTTATAGTGTTAGGATTATAGTTGAATATCGCATGTGATGAAGTGCGATTCACTAACTTCCTTCGACGCAATGTTGCCAACATTGTATTTGTGTTATAGAGATTCGATGCTACTAAACATCTTGTTGAATAGTGGAACGCACTCAATTTCTTTTTCGAATTTAGATCTTAGCAAGGCCTAATAAGGTTGTTATATGACTAATATTCCCTGTGTATTTAATGATGTTTTTGCCTACTATTGCTTTGATGGCCTAAATACATCTGGCACAACATGAAATTGTTTTTATGTGAACACAATACTATAGGACATTAGTTAGGTTTCGTTTGATACTTTATCACATTTTTCATAATTTTCTATAATCTTTGATAAAACAATTTCGTTTTTAACAAAAAAATATCAAAGAAATATCCAAATAGTTTTAAAATGTTATACTATTTTTTATTTTCTTCAGACAACTTAGTGTCTCAAATTATATTAGGTATTAGTTTGAATATACCTTTTTGGCCCAAGCTTGAGTACCGCTGGCCAGTTCCCTGGGCGTGAGTATTTGTGCACCGGTCGTCCCCGTAAACTGACCTAGCGTCGTATCTTTATCATTCCACCCAAACTAGAAAGAAAATTCCAAATCAAACATATATATTAACCTCTCTATCTTTTCCTAAAGTTGAAAAGAGTGTGGATGATTTTTGGTACTGTCATTTTGGAAAACTAATATGACTTTGCTACTTGAATGCACACATAAAAACAGTACGGTAAAAGAAAGTTGGACAGGAATTTGAAACTAAATTAAGTATTCTTTCTATATCCATTTTATTCAAATAGAATGAGATATACATGTCTTTAATTAAGTTCAGTAAGGGACAACGTAATATATTCGACGTATGTTCCACAATTACAATATACTACAATACAATTACTACTAATTACAAATATGTAATACTATTTTTTTTAATATTCCCTGTTCTGAGGAGTGGAGACCATAACACAGGGCTTACCTAGTTTGGGCTCCTGTCCTCCCACAATTAATATGTTTTTCGTACTGTACAGTTCTTATTTGTTTTTTTTCCGTTTTATTGTTACATTAATATGTATATTCTAGACAATAAGCTAGTATGTATCTTTGTGGGAAGAGAATAAACGAATATTATTATAATTACTATCTAGCGGGACTCATGTTCAAAACTCGAAACAGAAACATACCTACTTTCTACGTTTCTAACAATTCGAGCCCACAGTCATAGTTAGGATAAACAAAGAAGCTGCTAGGATTTTTTTTGCAGTTTTTTCTTAAATGATGATCGGAACTATACGTTGCGAATTAGTGGAAGGCAATGTTGTAATTATAACGGAACTTACACCACACATGCTAGTTGTTGTGATTTCATTTTCTTCTTGTTCTTTGCGAAGCATCAATAATTTCTGAGACACGATGGACGCCACATCCTACAAACCAAATAAAGTTATGAGATAACAAACATAAAAAAAATACAGCGAATTGAGAGCCTCCTATTTTGAAGTCGGTTAAAAAGATTGGTGATCTGGGGCACGATTCTTCGATAGTAATCAAGATGATGACAGTAATGTTCGAAAATATTACTCGTTTTCGATAAATATATTGTCTGTTATTAATATCCGATAACTAAGAATCAGGTCGCCAAGTCATTCGTGTAATACTAGTATTATAAATCGACCGATGAGTGCTTTATCTCTCACGTATTCGACATAACAGTAATCTATAAAAAAATCAGCCCTGCAACCATGAATCGTCAAACAACGTAATTTTATCTATCATTATAGAATTTTATCACGAATCTGAACTTATAGTAAAAATTTGATAAAATTAACTGGTGCTGATTGCATTCATTCACGCTTGCAAGTGCACATATTTATTAGCCCTTAGGTTTTATAATTGTAATGTACAATTATTTTTATAGTCTTCCCGCGACCACGGCTTGATGTAAGTCAACCGAAACGTCGGGTTCAAAAGGTATTTATACCTCAAATTAATACACGATTTAGACCCGTTGTCTATAATAATTAGAATTCTTCTTAGGTTTTATAAACAAACACAATTTCATCCGTCAGCATGGGCGCCAGAAAAGGTGCGAAGGGGTGGTCATAAACGCCATTAATATGAAAAAAAAAAAATCCTTTTCCTATGAACTTTATGACCAGGTGATTTAGTATCGCGTCTCCCATCGTTGAATATCATAATGATGAATTTTTATAAAATGAAATCTTATCAGTTATTTACTTTTAAATGGTAGCTATATAATACTAACTGTCCCCCGCGTTCCCGAGGGATGTTACTATTTCCTGGAAGTAGGTCTTATATGTTATTCCAGGACATGTTCTATATATGTGCCAAGTTTCATCTAAATCTGTTTTGTAGTCTTTGTGTGAAAGAGTAACAAACATCCATACTCACAAACATTCGCATTCATAATATAAGTAGGATTTGGATGCAGATCCCTAAAAAGGCATCATGCCGGCGCCCATGTCTGTCAGAATGCAGTTATATTTTTGCGGACCATAAAGTAAGAAATAGTAAATAAATACATACAATAGATTTAACGACGGCCACTTACTTATCATTGGGAACACAGATCAAGATAATATATACTATTGGTACTTACGATTTTGGGAGGATCAACTCCTGGTGGGTACGCTTGAGGTCCCGGCGCTGTCAGGGCGGGGACTGACGTCAATGCTGGAAAAGAAATAAAATATTTCACACACAGATAGACACGCAGTTATATTATATTTTTAGCCCTTTACAAGCATCTACGAATAGTCTGACTCTAATACCGGTTCGGATGGTTGTTTTGGTTAAGGGGAGATAATGGCTGTCGTAATTAGCCAGATCTAGCCAATTGAAAATGTTAGAGGGCTACCCCAATAGGCAAACTGAACGGAGACATTCTGTGAAACATTCCAATAATCAAGACAACAATTTTATACAGGATACCAGGCTGATTGATTGATTTTAATTGGTAAATTATTTCTTTATGAGCAATGTACTCACGAATCCCAGATGTGAAAGTCTTCATATAAGCTGGAGTGTTAGGTCCCGGTGGAGTGGGCAAAGCTAGAGGTCCTGTTCTGTAAATACAAAAATCAAATGAATAAGCTTTGTACAGCGTCATGAGGCCATCATGGTAACAAAGGCGAAGAGGTAAACGAAGCGTCTGTTTATAAAGAGATCATTAGGGGGGGGGGTCGGTCATGTAATTGAGGGATGGCTCCAAACTTTAAGGATACCTCAGTTTGTAGTGATGTCGAATGCCGTGACGAGAATTTGAAATTGAACTTTGTGTCGAGGAAATTATAGCACGGTTTTAAGTTACTATTTAGTACCCCCCCTAGCTGACCTACCTTCAAGATGAAACCTGCCGCCATGCATCCGCCGATGTGTTCCAGCTGCTCTTGAGAGTCAGTTCGCTTCTAGGCTTCGTGTTACCTTTGGCAACCTCATAACTAATCATGGTGTGATTGTGGTCAGACATATGATTCTAATATCATTAGTACCTATTCATAATGAAAGCAATGACTTTTATAATTTGATTATTTTATTTTTTTTGGGCGGGTAATTTCTATTTCTTTTAACTTTCACCAGTTAGTAGCTCTGAGATAAATGACCAAGCTTAGGAATCATGAAAAATTTGCTTAATGTAATTGTGGTTTATTTTAATGTATTAAGTTATTATATAAGAAATATGTGTTATAAGATTGTTTTAATAAAAGCTTTATTATTATTAAGTTATGATATTAATGAAAGGTTTGTGCTAAACACTGTTATTATTATTTTTACAAACTGTTGATTAACCTCACAGTTACATATTTAAAATTGAAAATATATTATTAATACTGCTGGTGACCTTAGTTACATATTTAATATTGGATATATATTATTACTTTGCAGAATCAGTTGTGGCGCTTGTCTTTGTCGCTACAGTTGTCACCGCTGCCGCCAACTTCGAATTTAATTTTGCCACTTGCTGTAAAATAATAAACATTCATATTTTAATAGCCACCTCAGTAGTCGACCGGTAGGCTTGGCTCAGAGGCCACGGGTTCTATTCTCAGGTACAGTCGATGTTTATTTGTCAGAAATAAATACATTTTGCCAGGGATTGGGAGTGTGGGGCTCAGTGCTGAGATTTCTGCCTACTTCTTTGGGGATAGTGAGCGTGAAGTTATTTGTTATTCCAATGTCCAATAATTGCCTGAACGGATTGGAATACGATTTGGTCACAGATAGTTTATTAACTTGGATTAACACAGAATACTTTTAATCTTGAGTAAATGTAAAATCCATCAAGACCTTAAGGGTTATAAATATTAGGTTGGGGAAAAAGTCTTTTCGCATTATAGTATGTATGAACTTGTAATAAAATCTCTTTGGCTATACTATTTGTAGCTGGCTGGTTTTGGTATCATTGAAAGTTTAAATTTTAAAGAACATAATTCCATTTTCAAATTAGGAAAATGTGTGAATTGCATTTGTTTTTCGTACCGCCAAGATGAGTGAATCTAATGAAGAAATTCGATTCATTTTAAAATTTTACTACAAAAAAGGTAAAAATGCAACGCAAGCCGCGAAAAAAATTTGCGATGTTTATGGACCTAGTGCAGTGTCTGTGAGAGTAGCACAAATTTGGTTTAAGCGTTTTCAATCTGGAAATTTTGATGTCAAAGATGTACGTCGCTCTGGTCGCCTCATTACGGATAAAATGGATGCCATTTTTGAAAAAGTGGAGCAAGATCGGCATATCAGTAGTTACGACGTAGTTGAAGAACTGGGAATTGACCACAAAACAGTTTTGGCGCATTTGAAAAATCTGGGTACATAAAAAAGCTAGATATTTGGGCACCTCACGAGCTCACTGAAAGAAACCTAATGAACCGTGTACTTATTTGTGATTTCTTTATTACTACGTCATGAAACCAAACCATTTTTGAAGAAGCTGATAACTGGTGATGAAAAGTGGATCACGTACGACAAGTACGTGCGAAAAAGGTCGTGGTCAAAGGCCGGTCAGGCTTCACAGACTGTGGCGAAATCCGGGTTAACTCGCAACAAGGTGATGCTGTGTGTGTGGTGGGATTGGAAGGGCATTATTCATTATGAGCTGTTACCACCAGGCAAGACCATCGATTCTGAACTCTACTGCGAACAACTGATGAGATTAAAGCAAGAAGTTGAGAGAAAGCAGCCGGAATTAGAAGGCTAGACCTCACACATTTTTAGCCACTCAGCAAAAATTAAGAGAGTTTGGCTGGGAGGTATTAATGCATCCGCCGTATAGTCCTGACCTTGCACCTTCAGATTTCCACCTGTTTCGGTCTCTTCAGAATTCTTTAGGCATTGTCAGGTTAACATCACGAGAGGACTGTCAAAACCACTTGTCGCAGTATTTTGATCAGAAGTCCCAAAATTTCTATAGCAATGGGATCATGTCCCTACCTACAAGATGGCAAAAAGTTATCGAACAAAATGGTACCATACTTTTGTTAAATGTAAATAAACTATATTAAAAATGTTTTGAATTTTCTTAAAAGATGCGCAGGAACTTTTTCCCCAACCTATTATATAATTACTAGAACAGTTTAATTTACCATATCTTTCTTAGGCGGTGAGACTGGCACCCATTCAGATGCTTTTTCTCTGTGTTGTGAACCCGAAGACACAGGGAACTGTATTCGTAGCTCATCTTTATTGGCTATTGGCAAGAGGCTACTCTTTATTGGTAGTGGTGCTCCACCCTGGCGAAGGATAATTTATTAATTTCACAATTACAGAATTGTTTACAATATTAGTGATGTAGAGCTGAAGAGCTAGTTGGCTTGCAGAGACCTGAGCTCCTACATCTATCGCAAGCAGAGCGTCATCGTGTAGAATGCACGGAATATGGAAAATTTAACATAGTGCATGGCGTGCAGGTGCGCATTGTTCAATCTTCCATGCAAACCAGCTTTTTAATGCCCAGGGCATGCTAGTTAGAGACCTGACTGCAGAGTCATAGGTTGTTGGTTCAATTCCCACCCAGAACAAATATTTATGTACATTAATGAACAGGTATTTTTGCTTTATATCTGTGTGTAAATAACTATAATGTCTCTATATTAGTTATCTGGTTTTTTCAACTAGTGTTGCCCAAATGCAAGAACAAGACGAGACTTAGCCAGTCTTGGTCTTGGTCTTGGTCTTGCGCCAATACACCTGGTCTTGGTCTTGGTCTTGCGCTCCCAGTCTTGGTCTTGGTCTTGGTCTTGCAGCAAGAGTCTTGCAAGTCTTGCAATTACCTATTAGTCTATTACTATTTATTAAAGTTTACTTTAAATCTTAGAAAAACGTATTAGAATTGAAACATTGTGAGCTTGATTTTACCTTTTTACCTATTTTATTAGTTTTGTAGAATTTTTTTACACGTTTCAAGTATATTTAAAAGTGGCTACAATATTTATCAAACGGGTGATATTTGAACACTTTTTTTGCTATTTTTTCTTGTAAAAACTTAAGAAATATAATGACTAAATGTACAATAATAGTACCTAAGTAATTAGTTTAAAACCATATAATCAATATTATAATATATACTTACTAGAATAAATTATTATGACATCTACTACCTATCCTTAACATTTTTTCCTATCATAATACTACTTGCGTGATCAGTATGATGTATTCATTTTCATTCTAAGCACTCTGAAACTTATTTATTCTTTGGAACACCTGTAGGTACTCTTAAAATTCGAAATTATTTTGCATGAGTATACCTACGCCCTGTGGCGGCAATCAAATAGTGTCAAATGTTGTGATTTCGGCGCGGCGGCAACGATTGTTGTATATGATTTCAAAAGAAGCCGCCGGCGCGTGTATCATAACCATGTACTTCCGAAAAGCGGCAAATTTCTTTGAGAAGTAAGTACAAAACCTTTGATGCCGCATTATCAAAGTGCCGATGGTTAAAACATAACTATGCATGCACTCAGTTTGATTTTAATGGATATTTTTTTATTCGCTATGTAGGTATGTTTATGGTATTAGTCGTAATGCGCATAGGTCAAGTTTTTCATATTCTATGATACAGTTTTTTGCGTCTCATAGAATTCCTAAGCGTACCTATACACCGAACTGTTACACCTAACTACTCCGTGAAATAGCGCTAAGTCCTAGCTGCAAGACGCAAGAGTCTTGCAGGCTTAGTCTTGTTCTTGCTCAAGTCTTGCACGGTCAGTCTTGGTCTTGGTCTTGCTAAAAATACGCGGTCTTGTTCTTGGTCTTGCAAAAACGCAAGAACAAGACCAAGACTGCAAGACCAAGACTGAATTTGGGCAACACTATTTTCAACTCAAGTTTTACAAGGTTTGGGATCAAATGATTGTATGTTTCATTTATTAATTAATAAAATGAATCTCTGGGTATATGACCTAATCTTACCCTTATATTCATAACAATAGGTGCTTTTTCCTTCACAAGGAAGGGATGATGAAAAGCGATCGTGTCCTCATTCTCGCTCATATCATCATCATGGGAAGACACCGATGACAGCTCGCCAAGTGCTTCCTTCTTTGATAAATGTTTGCAGAAATCTGTCAGCTCATCTACTGATTTTCCTACAAAAGAAGAAAGATACATCATATCGAACATTCGCTTCGCAGCTTATAACTAATTCATCTAATGAATTTTAGGAGCAGTATGGGTTGTCCTGCTATGTGTGTTAAGCCCTTCATGTAATATATTCGAACATAAAAAAAAATATGTATGAGCTTTAGGAAGTCTAGAGAAATAAATTAATACATGTAATTTTGGATGTGAATTCGGTTAATACTACTAAAGTAATGGTAGATAAGATCTCAATGCTCGTGGGAAAAAAAAGAGACAGCCATCTCATTTGGGCTACTTTCATTTCATTGATTTGTAGCTTCAGTAACTTTAAATTTGACCTTCATAAGTGCCCTCCGAGGGCCTAAACTGAATAAATGGTTTAGAATTTGAATATCTATATAATAGTGTGCAAGCTAAGCCCACACTAGAGTGGGCAGTGGGCAGTGGGCAGGTGGCAGGTACTGACCGCCGGACTGTATGGCGGCCATGACCTGCGTGCGCGCGTGCGGCGGCAGCGCGGCGGCGCCGGCGGGCACGGCGCCGTTCTTCAGCATGTTGATGGCGTTGCGCCGCGCCACTTCCAGCAGCCGCTTCTTCTCGCTGTCCGCCAGCTTCACGCCCGTGCCAGACCTGTAATTATTTACATTTAAAGACACGCAGAGAACTTTGCGCTATCGAATGGATATATGATAGATTAAGAGTAGTAGAGCTCTTAGTGCAATTCGTCCAGGGTGTAGTACCACCTGTAACTATCTACATTTATAGACACCCAAAGAAAGTAGCGCTACCGAATGGATAGATGATGGATTAAGAGTAGTAGAGCTCTTGGTGCAGTTTGTCCAGGGAAGTACTACCACCTAATTTCCGACGTGAAGCAGTAGTGTTAGAATGGTAAGGGGGCTGGTGAATTTACACGCTCATGAGACTTAACAACGTAACGTCTCAGGACACAACACATTGGCGATTCCCCACCACTTACATCAGGTGGACCGCCTGCTTGGTTGTCGGTATAAAAATAAATAAAATGGTACCATGTGGACAGTTCTACATCGCATTATCGAATTTGTCTTATGATTTTCTGGAATTTACAACATCAATGGCTGAACCTGTCTCCGGGCACGATCACCTAAACTGGCGGTAGATCATGCCTAAGTTAGTATATGATAGGTGTAGCTTTTCTAAAACCAATCCCGTACATTTATAATATTAATTTATATATATATTTATAATATTTGCTACATTTCTTATACTAGGAATACTTGCCTGGATCTGCGGCCTCTATGCCTTGGTGAGTGATGTCTAGACCGAACTCGGGACCTGGATGAGGACCTCCGTCGTGTTCTGGACGAGGAGCGATGCCGCGACCGACTCCTGCGTCGGGACTTCGACGACGAGCGATGGTGACGTCTACGTGATCCTGAGTGTGATCTTGAATGCCTTGATTTGCTTTATAAAATGAAAATTATGTGTTACATATTGTCATCAAAGAGTACAAATTATTATAAATAGTGATAAAATAATGGAATTATACATTTGTGGTTGCTTCTCTATTTTATCATTTAGAAGTACTAGTTAGTTTAAAAAAAATACCTTTTAGGTGAACGACTTTGTTCCTTCCGTGATGATCTCTGTGAACTCTCAGAAAGTTTGCTCTTCTTTGAGTGATTTTTTTCTTCCTCAAACCTGCAAATTTTATGTAAAAAATGATTAAAAGGGCAAATAAAATTTGTGTACAAATTACTAATGAAAATACTAAAATCAAACAATTCATTTCTTATACAAAAAGCAAGTACAAATCTAAACTTGAGGTGCTAATCTTGCCCTCCTATACTAAATATTCCTGAATAGCTGAGTTACCTGGTAGTGTTTGACAAAGATACAGTGTAAACTCTTTATAACGTTATCCTTTATAACGATAAACTCCCTATAACGTTGAAGTGAGCCCAAGATGGTTGGTTTGTTCACTTTGTTTTGTTTTTTTTTTTTCACTCCATATAACGATAACTCTCTATAACAACAAAAAATGCTCAGTCCCTTGAGTTTCGTTATAAAGAGTTTACACTGTATTGTTGACTAGGTTATAAGTATAGTAGATTGCATCAAAAAAAAGCAGGAATATACTCTACCAGGAATCAGGGCTACTTTTTGATACACATTGCATTGCTAATATATAGAATTGATATAGATAATACATTAAATGTATTGTTGTAAATAGGGCTGCACACAGTCAACTATGTTTACCAGACCTTAGATAGTTCATACAGCTTTCAAGCTTCCATCATAGTGTGCTACAAGTGTATCATTTAATAAAGTTATGTTATCTAGAGGAATGTTATATATATTTTCTGGGTCTTAAAATAATAATTAAAATCAAAAACCAATTCTAACTGCATCAAAATCATAAACTTACAATTTTAAATCTTCCGCAGCTTGTTTCTTTAACATTCCCCCAGGATCTGATGATTTAGGGAACTGTGAATTAATAATAACCTCCTTAACTGAGCTACTAGATGAATCAGTGTATTCTCCCTCTTCATACTTCTCCGCTTTCTTTCTAGCTTCTTCTTCAGCCTGTTTCACTGTTTCTTCAAACACTGCACTGAATTTCAGGTTTTTGATTTGTATTCTACCTTTAGCCTTATCACATTCTGGATCTACTTTCTTGGCATCCAATTTCATTCGCAAATCATTAATTTCATCTTTTGTGTTTTTTGGAGATTCTGGCATAGGAATAAGACTAGCATCAAAGTTCAAAGTCATGTTGTTTTCTGATTTTATGGACGGAGGCCTATTTTTCTCCTCCGTCGCCTCAATAGACCTCGTTTTGACAATAACATTATTAGTATTTGCTTTAATATCTTTAGTGTTCAAATAATTGTTCTCATATTTAACTTTGACAGGTTCAAGATCTGGTTTTATCCTCAGCGGTGTGTGAGACCGAGAGGTTGAGCGGGAGCGACTGCGTTTTCGCTTTTTAGACTTACTCTTTTTTCGCTTTTTATGTTTGTGTGTGTAGTCGCTATCATCGGAATCACTACAGCTGCTGTGGCTCCGGCTGCGTTTTTTCTTCTCCTTCTTATGCTTTTTCTTGCTCTTCTTACTCTTTTTAATCAAGGTCTCATCAATGTTCGGTGGGTCAGCATTAAAAGCACTAAATAGCTCAGAAAGTATTTCGCTCGACGACTTCTTGGAGTCATCTTTTTTACGATCTGGTGTTGTTTTCTCACGTTTAATTAATTTTTCTATTTTATCTATTAAGCTAGTCATATTATGTTATGATTTTGACAAAATGAAAGCAATAAGGTAATTGTTATTCTGATCTATTTCATAACTAAACTCGTCTTTACAACGATAACAAATGCGCCATCTTCTAAATTAAAAAAGAAAACAGAAATTTGATAGATACATAATGTGCTGCCAGCTCGTTTTCAGAAATAAGCGCTCAATTATTTATGCTGGGCACACATTGAGAGCAGTGTGACCGTTGAGGAAAAAGAGAATCTGCCACACGTAACCTTCTGGTTAAATATTATATATATTTTTTTAATGTTTTGAAAACAAATTTAAATTGTTACATCCGCATTCGTTTCATGACCTTCATGATCGTTTGCATATATTATGTCAATTTAGATCTAATCTTTTTAATAATTTCCTTTCTATGATATGGTATGAAAGAGATACAGTCTCCGTGTTCTTTTATGCCTTCGTTTGTGGCAAATAAAATAATAGCAAAAACTTGTTTATTTCGGAATCTGTTTCTTGCGTTTTGTTAAGGTAGCCTGTCAGAATATTCTCTGGAATGAAGCATTTCACATCGGAAATTTTAAAATTACTTTAACATAACTTTTTTTTTACATACTAAATTATAATAAATCTATGTAATCCCCAAAAAAGAAAAGAGAAAGAAAGAGATTTCTCCCAAATTTTGCCTCTTTTTTATTTCATTAACATAATATGCCAATGTTAAAATTCAACACCCAAAAGACAAACAACAATAATTAAAAGTGAATAAGGTTGTAATGAAAAGAGGACGTCCTCAAGGGTTAAAAAATAAAAAAAGCAGAAAACTGAAAATAATGCAGATATATACGAGAAAGAAAATGCTTCATTGAGACAGAAAAACATCCAAAACAATCAAAAAGAAAAATATATAGAAAGAAAATGTGGAAATCAAGGTATGTATCTATTATATTATTGCAACGTGCCCCTATCTGAGTTAGTACAAAGAGATGAGAAAGAAGCAGACACTGTTGAAGAGCAAATTTTAGTACTTATGTAGAAAATAGTGGAGATTTGCCAATAGAAAGTAAAATTGAAGTAGCTGCCACAGAGACAGAGACTCATGAGATCTACGAAGAATACGAGGTTATTGATGGAAGATTTCACCAGGTTTCAACAGAAACAAACAGCTTTTCTCTAGGCACTCTATGCACATTCAGATTAGAATGTTCGTTATTTCCCGGAAAAGTTGCGAAATTTTCAATTCCTTGGTACACAAATGCAGCTCAGAACAAGAATACTTTGACCAAAGGTGCCCAAACAATAAATAAATAAATATCCTGGGACATTATTTTACACACGGCCATCTGTATATACTAGTTTTTTTTTATTTTTCTAAATACATACATTTACACCCAGGCACAGAACAAACAGACATGTTCATGCACACAAATGTTTGTCCTGGGTGGGAATCGAACCCGCGACCTTCGACTTGGCAGTCAGGGTCGCTAACCACCAAGCCAATTGCCTGGCAAAATTTTGCCAGGCAATAACCACAACATGGATTTTTAACGTAAATATAATTGGGGCAGAGGCGGCCTTAGGGGGTGGTGAAGTCCCCCGGGGCCTCGCTCTTGAAGGGGCCTCGCTCTTGAAGGGCCCTCGCTCTTGAAGGAGCCTCGCTGTTGATGGGGCCTCGCTCTTGATGGGGCCTCGCTCTTGAAGGGGCCTCGCGCAAACCAAGCACATTAAAAAAAATTTTAATTCAAATTTTATTTATTTGTATAACTTTAGCACATCTTGTCAAACATGACAAATACTTAAACTAAACAACCAGACTTACTTTCGCATCACATACTTTTCACGAAGGACAAAGGGCCTCCCAATGACCTGAGCCCGGAGCCTTGCAATGGGTAAGGCCACCGCTGAATTGGGGGTCAATGGTTACCCAGTTTGGGGGTGTAACTTCGAAACAATCAAATAGCTATTTTCTGAAAATGGAGGTATAAATCTTAAAAAATATTCATCGTGATAGATTACTTATGTGACACGAACAGCGTTGCCAGGCATCCGTATAAAGCCGTACGTGTCTGGCCAAAATAAACGGTGTCCGGCTCGTCCGGCTTTTGTTAGGATTTTTACATTTCGCAAACGAGCTGGTAATAATCAAAGAAGCTTGATTTTACATAATTTATCGTACCTGTTAATACTGAGACACAAAATCTTCGACCAAACTGACTGGTCTGTCCGGCTACTAGGTTTGGCGACCTGGCAACCCTAGGGTTTATGTGTTTATGTGTATAAGGTATAATTCCATAAGGTTGTATCATAAAATGATATCCAACATTAGTTAAGGTCAAAAAAGTGCTCAATCTCTATTAAAGATACCCAAGATGACTGTAAGGATATTATTGCTAATGTCACGTACAGGACCTATATATATTTATATCTACCTTACTTTTTTTCATTCGGTCAAGTAAAAAACTATATGACGACATGAAAATAAGTATGTATTTTATTCTGAATAGTACAAAATGCTTTTAACTGTAAAAATATTAAAAATGTTAAAAATTTTAGAACTACTCCACAACATTGTTTAAAACAATTTGATGAGTAGTAGGTACCTATTCGGAGACTAGTGAAAGAGTTAGAGTAGTCTTTCAATTGCAAACCTAATTATCTTCAAATTCTTTAATAAGAGGCAGTTAGGTACGTAGGTACCAGTGGCGTAGCTAGGTAACCAAAGGCCTGGAGGCAAAAAATAAATAGGCCCCAACTAAACTACTTAAAATAGTTTGTCCCCCAGCAAAAGCTTGGGGGCCCCGGGGCACTGCTCCGTCTAGCCCTCCGGTAGCTACACCACTGTTTGTAAGTCACAGTTCGAGGGGCCCCCTGAGCTTGGGGGCCCTGGGGCACTGCTCCGTCTAGCCCTCTGGTAGCTACGCCACTGGTAGTTACAGCAACATAAGTAGCTAAACGGATCCAGATTTCAAAACAACTTTACACTGCATCTATCCATAATATGTAAAGACAAAGTAAACAGGTGTTCAGTAAATACGTTTCTACAAAAACTTATGCTATTACATTTATGCATAATACAGATGTTTTTTAAGATTATATCTGTTCAGCTACATAAGTTGGTGACCGTACTTAAATTAGAAATGAAACAAACATTGTTACGTTATGTTTTTATTGTTTTCTCAATACCTTTGCAAGGTACGTAAGTGTTAACTGATAAACCATAGGTACAGAATGGACACTACATTCTTTATATAACATTTGCAGGAAAATAGACTGCGATTTTAATGTCAACTGCAGTTTTGAGGACGGAGAATGTGTCCTTTAATATTTTAATTAGGTACATTATGTAGGGGGTAGTGTTCTGTGAAACTTTCTTATTATTAATAATTTCAAGAAAAATTGATCTACTAACTTGACATGTACCTACTTATTAAGTAGGGAAGCTTTAGCATGATCGCATGTTTGATGCATAACATTTTCAAATAACAGTTGTGTGATTTCGCAAACGATGAGATTTTAACTATTTGTACCAATGGCAAAAAATCACCAACTGTTTATTTGAAAATTATGATAAAGGTGATAAAATAATGCGTAGGTATTAGAGAGTATAATTAATTTTAACATTATTCTAGAATCCAGTTTTTCAAGTCATACGACTGATACCTAATAAAAAAGACAAGCACATTTTGGAAACGAATTCTAAGTTAATTCAACTAGAATCGTATAAGTTAAAAAATTTGGCCTTTAATTAAATTTTGACTAAAACGTAGAATAATCGTGGAAGCTTCTCTATCTTGAGCAAACTTTAATTATAACACACATGCCGTTGCCAATTTTACAAAAATCCAATTAGAATAGTAAAAAAATCATCGTAATTATACTCATAAATGCTTAATGCAAAACTAAATAATATGTTTATCAAATTATCCATGGTTATAATAGTATTCCTAGAGAACTACTCATGCCTGTCAAAATTGTTGTTTAATATCACCTAATCGTCAATCTCCAGGAAGACAGTTAAAACGTACCTACATAAAAAAAGCAATTAATATATCACACGGTAATATCTGTTCTTTTAATTAAATCGATGATTAAATGAATAATTCTTAAGCCTTTACAGGTACAATAATAAATAATGTATATACCTAGCAAACTTTCCAATTATTACAAAATGTAAGTCGATAATAGTTTTAAATACATTCCCGTATTAAAATACCTACCTATCTACATTTTCGTATCAAATTTTTAAATGATTTCTCTTTATAATTAATCATGTTTGTAAAAACCATCGGGCCACGGAAAAATTATACAAAGTCAACGAACAAACTACAATTATATACCTACTCTTGGAGGTTATTACATAAATTTTCAATAAATTAATAATAGTACATTGTTTTCAGTTTTCAAATTACACAGTAAAGTAAAAGTATTGTTACATAATAATCAAGTCAAGTAAATTACAGATCAGGTAATAGTAGATTACAATTCATCCCATTATCTCTTCCAATGAACCCACTGCACAATATCTTTAAATTACTATTCAATATCTCAAATCAGCATATTAAGGGTGCTTGAAATATGTATTTTCGAATTGTGCAACTGGAGTGCAATGACGGCAAACTTTCTTTCTCATGTATTTTACAATAAACAGTTTAATACACGAACATTTTATCACACTTATAGATCATAACGGGTCCCAAAATTTTATAAACCATGAGACAGAATAGTTTCCGCTCGGTCAACGAGTGGTTAATTTGTAATGAAGCGTTCGCCTAAATGATTTAGAGGCTCACCGTGTCAACGTGCACCAGAACCCTCACTTTATTATCTTAACAACGAAGAACTGTCATAGAATAATGTGAGCGCAGGGTTCAGATATCGTCGATACGGTTGAGTCGATGAGATAAGTATCATCAGGTTCAGCGCCGGAGAATGCAGGCTACAACTCTCGTATCTGATTTCATGAAGCGAAGTGAAAGAGGCATTAGCATTTAAAATGTATCAAAATAACTGGCCAAGCTCGTATTTCAGAAAGATTCAACTAGTACGCCATTCGTTGTCGTCTCGAAAAAGTATTAGATACTAGAGGAGATAAAAATGCTAGTGGCAGAAAAATATCGCAGAGGCCCTATTTTCAAAAGCTACCGGAGCTAACACCCTTCTTTTCACTCGAGTCCCGCAGACCGAGAGCACTAGCCGCTCCAATCTTAAAGCTACTACTAAAATTCTCTAAGCGATCAAAGATCGCAAGCTATGTTGATTTTTCAAAAGTCTTAAAAAAATAAAATCTGCTAGTGATCAACTTTAACGCGCTAGCGGGGACGCAAAACGGCGCGCACCGTTCGGAAACGTTTCTCGAAGCCGAGTTTAGTGTAGAGCGAGCGGGACGCGTCGTTCTCCGGACGAATCACGACGAACGGTTTGTAGCCGCGAGCTGCGACCTCCTTCGTGAGCCGGCGGGCTAGGTAGATGCCATAGCCTTTCCTGCGGAACTCTGGTCGAGTTTGCATCGAGAACATGGCACCGTAATACGCCTGCATCATCCAGGCGGCGAGTTGGCCATCTACGAAGATGCCGTAGGCCGGTAGCTTGGCCACCAGCTTCTCGAACACCTCGCGGCACTCGATGTCGCTCGCCGGGTACAGGTCGTGGACCGCCTTCATGTGTTCCGGCTGGAGACGAACTAGCTCCACGTCCGGTGGAAGTCTGTATCAATACATTAAGCTGTTAGTAACTCGTAGTCGCATTAGAAACTATGGTGCATATTCTAGAAATTTTAAAGCAGTAGTTATCGAAATTCGATCAACAATGTTATCATTAGATAATTTTGGTTATCATTTGACTTATGCGTAGTGACAATTAAAGCCAACAACGCTACAGCTTATGAAATCTTACTCTTCAATGTTGGCGTCCGCCGGTGGCTTATCACAGACATAGACATCACCGGTGATCTTGTCATGGGCCTCATAGTGCCTCTCGAGGCGGTTGACGATGGCCTCGTGGGTGAAGTTCAGGTAGAGTGGCTGCGAGAGGTCCAGGAGCACGTCTTCTGACGTCAGCAAGTCGACTAGCTCAGCTCGATCCGATGGACAGAATGCTGTCACGCTCTCGTAAATGTTCTGGCTGTTCGGCTGCAATGTGGCGAACTTTAATGAGTTAAAGAATGTTTATTAGACTCTGAAAATATATAGGCACTATAAGAATAATTTGTCATATCATTCGTCACCATTCATCGAACTGCCCTGATTTATTTATATATGCTGGACTCGTACCAGCAAAAGCCCCGGTGACGGTCGCAATATGCCTTGTAGAGAGTGACAGGGCTCTCCATTCGTAACGCGTACCTAAATACCTTCCTAAGCTTAGTTAATTTCAAAGCTAAATTGTCAGAAAAATGCTTAAAAAAGCATCATTAGTCTGAAAATGGCATATCTGTGTTACCTTTCAAATAGAGGAGAGGAACACGAGTAGCGCTGCCATGCAAAGCTCGTTACTCGTTTCGCTCGAAAAGACATACTAATGAGTCAGTTCTTTACATGAAAACGAATGGACGCGGACATAAACGTAGCATTCAACAGAAACCGCTCAATAGTAGAAAGAATAAAACCCGCTCGTTACTATGAAGGCGCAAATGCGAGTCTCCTCTATTTTTTTATTTGAATCTATAGCGCGGCAATTTGGCAAAAACAAATGGTTTGTTTGAAGATTGTCTTTTTGAAAAAAGGAGATTGATATATCAGTTGGTAGTATCGTCGAATACCGTTACGAAAGTCGCGCATTCAAATCCTATAACGAGCTTATGGTTAACTGAACTTATGGTGAAGCAAAACATCTTGAGGAAATTATAGCACGTTGTTAGGTTACTTTGTAATACTTCCCTACTGCCGGTAGTAAAAAGTTAGCCTTTTATTTAGTTTAGTATGATTCTAGAAGGGCGCTCATGAAGTTTAAAGTTACCACCGGTTCGGCAGTAAGATTGCAGCCGAGAGGTATGATACTCAGTCAGCCAAGCAGGTATCTAACATTTTTTAATATTGGTTTCAAATCATTTTAATCTAAGCTTTGTGTATCTTTAGTTAGCATGGTGGGATTGTAACACAAGCTTATACGAAAAGAAAAAAACCTCTGACCTTTGCTAACTTTAATTAAAAGCTGTGATAACCGCTGATTTCAAATATATGAAAAAGTGTGTTGAAATAGATAACAGAGTTCGAAATTCTAAACGAGTGATAAGCCTTGGTATACATTAAAACACTGGCCGTTGCTAACTTTTATTAGTATATAGCTGTGATAATATAATAATACATTTCAAATTTGTCAAAATAGGTTTTTAGAAATAGAAAACAGAATTCGAAATTCAAAAGGAGTGTCAGTCTATCTCTGCCAATACTAGAGAATGTCAATAATGTTATGCAAAATGGCCGTGGCTCGAATAATTATTGTTGGGTTGGGCATAATCGTTATCATAATCCAGAGTTCCTGCTAATTGCTATGTGTGGTGGTATGACGTGACTATGCATTTTGTATTTAAAATACATAAATGCAGTTTTTTGTAAAACAACACTGGTAGGTAACTTTTATAATTATTACAAGTTAACTTTCGTTGGAAAAAGTACATTTGCATTTTGAGTTGGATAAAAATTCCAACCGGCATTTCGAACATTTTTTTATGTCAATAGAATCAATATGCTCTTATTTTCAGTAGGTAATTACAATAACTACTAACCTACAGTTTTAGCCTCATAGATAACTACAGTAACAAGTAAAATTCTTTAGATTTTACAGAACGTTAACGAGTAAAAATGAGAAATAATTTAAAAGGGAAATTTCTCTTAGAAAAAGCAACACTCGTGTACTGAAGGCCACTCGAGTCGAAGTCACGGGGCGGCTAACGTGAGTGAACGAGTTATGCCGCCTCCCTCGGCAGTGTTCGGGTAAGCTCGGGAAATGTGAACTTGGAATTTGTGGTCATATTTTTAATGATAAAGTTAGTTTCAAATTGTATTAATTGGGTCAGAATTTTATTCATAAATTTAAATAATTATGAAAACGAATCATTCACATCATCATCACGAGAGCCCAAACACAAGGTAGCTTCCTTTGATGAGTGACCCTCGCCTGCCTGCCTTTGCCATAATTCGATCAGGTCTAGGTCACCATTATATTTGAAAATGATATTGGAACGAAACGCATGTGCCATTTTTTTAGATTATGGAATCGGTTAACGGAAAGAGGGTAACATTCACTAAATGGGAATAATTTCCAAATATTCCACTCCTAGAGGTGGAATGGAATATTCAATTAGTCTCTAGACCGTTTCACTGATTAAAAACATATCACTAGTAATTGCCTACAATATTGAATAATATGTTAATCACTATTTTCAGTTGAGGAATACCGTTATATCAGAGCATTCGGAATTATACTCTCCTATTCAAAAAAATATTTTGAAAATCGATTCACAATCTGCAAAGATATGGTAACATTACACAAATAAAAATATAAAAAAATAGTCGAATTTAGAACCTCCTTCCATTTTGGATAGCGGTCAAAAATAAAGTCAAAGTTAAATGAAAATATAGTAATATTTACACCACCGAAGAGGTAGTCAGAGGTCTTAGTACTGAGACCCATATTTCACAAGATATTATTATACTACGGGCACGCTATGATGGCCGTTTTAACGTTTCAGATTCTCATAGGAAAAGAAACTGTATTGCTTTAGAATAAGGTTGATATCCATCATCATACAATTAGCTGTTGGATCAATGCAAGCACCTTATGTTTAAAGGAATAAAGGTTATTTTTCTTTGACAATGTTAAACGTCAAAACGGCCATCATAGCGTGCCGCAAGTTTAGTCGCAACTTGACATTACGGTGAGAATTGTAGTCTCTCGGGCACGTTGCAAAGCCCGAGCTACAGGTAAAACTAAACAACAACGAAACAGTTTCTATACAAAGAAGTTTTTGCTTCACCAAGACTTTTGAAATTGGAAAACCCTCAGAAAAATCCTTAAGATTTAAATAATACCCTGGGATATCCTGAGTCGTTGTTAACACTCGGCCACCTGATCCCAAACTAAGCAGATATTGTACTATGGTAACCTGATAACTCACTAACTACAGACAATATTCTTCTATTTTTCTAAATACATACATAAAGAAATGTACACTCAGACACTGACCAAACTGACATGTACATGAGCACAAATGTTTATCCTGTATGGGAATCGAACAAACTGCGGCTCGGCAGTCAGGGTCGCTAAACACCAGGCCAATTGACCCGTCAAAACGAAAAAAAAAAAAAAACAAAAGAACGTGACTGTGACATTTTCTACTATCATTTAGACGTTGTTAAAGATTACTTACCGAACTAGTACAGCCAGGGAAATGGAGACAGATAGGATCTTCGGGCCAATTCTTCGCTACATAAAAATGGAAATCCCACACCTTATGGTTCAGATATGTTTGAATCGTCTGATGAAACTAGAACAAAAAAATAACATTTATACACTTACTTTTAAAATTAACTTAACTAAAGATTTTGTAAAAGAGTTTATTGGATCGGAAGGCAAAATTTGCGTGACTAACTTTTCAATAAGTAGCTCCCTAAGAGTTAAGTTCTTATTGTAATGTATTGCATTTCAGAATGTGTAAAGCAAAGAAGACTGTGTTTAAATGGAGGCAATTCATCGTAGTTACTTCGTTAAAAAACGTAAATGAAATGGGTGTCTAAAGTATGACAGTTGCATTTCGGACCTTGTTGCAGGCTATATGGCCTTGGATAAGTGGGAACAAATAAGCCTTTACTTATTTCTATGGGTGCCTGTGACCAATTTCCATCAGGTCCGTGTGGTTATCAGCTTTTTAACCTTTACAGCCGGAGAACACTTCGTTAACAACAAACAAAAATTAGAATAATTTAAGTTACATTCTGTGAAATCAATTAAGGAAATAGCAGTTAAGATCATTTTACAATGACAATTAAAAAGGTCAAAAATAGCTTCTTTTATTAAAAAGACTAATACCTAGTTTCACAAAATTAATGAATTGCGGCTATTTCTTAGCTAACTTTAACTAACATAGCGGTGTTGCAAGCGTCAATAGGTGGTGACCGTCAAATAGTTTGCTAACTTAGTAGTATAAAAAAACAAATTATAACGTATAAAAAGGAGTAATTTTAGTCTCCAAAACTCTACACGTTAGATCTCCTAACAGGTTAGTGGAAATTACCTTTAGAGATTCAGGCATATACTGCACTAAGATATCTGCCAACGCCGGGAGCTCGTCTTCTGTTACCAATCGAAAGTTTTTTCCCTCGGGCACGATTTCCATCTCTGAAACAAGTATGGACGTCTTTATTACTCATGGTTTTTGGTTGCAGGTCAAAATAAAATAATGGTGTCATGTCAGAGAACGCAGAAAGAAACATTTTTATATTTTTATAAGATTTTTGCAGGGTCGGCAACGCGCGTGTGTTACCCATGTTGTTGCAGGCGTCAATAGGCTGCGGTGACCGATTACCATCAAACGGGCCGTCAGCTTGTTTGCTACCTAAGTATTATAAAAATATATATTTATAAGGAAACGTAACTTTTTACCCAGGGTAGAGTAACATTTTTCGGGAACGCAGTTGAAACTTCGGGAGCCCCCTTATTTAGCTAATACACACTTCGTCGGCGAGCCGCTTCACGGAGGCCTCGGAGAGCTTACCTCTCACGTCATTAGTAGTATTAGCGTAGTAAGCGACAGAGACAAAGCACGGAGGCCGCGACGAAACATCCTCGAGTTATTTGTCATTTTCCTTACAGAATCGAGCCCTAGTATATCAATCAGAGGATGTTTTTGTTATTTGTCATATGTCTCACTCCTACCAGAGTCATTAAATGTCAGGGTAGTTAATAATTATACAGAGGATTTTTTTATTACCATCAATTAAGCAGATATGGTAGAATCCATTGGTCACCTTGTTTGAAAGAAGCTGATCAAGGCCAGAAAAAAGAATGACAGAACGTAGTGGAAAGATCACAAAACGACTTGTCTCCGAAATTTAACTATGATAAAAAAATTCACAAAAAAAATATCGACAAAGAAGAGAAAATGTTTATTTTTAAAAGCGCCACAGTCCTCAGCGAATAGGAGAACGCTTTTTTATTTCATTGCAACAAACAAACCACCCACATTATTCGGTATCTCATATTTTGTTAAAGGATTTCAAACCTTATAACCAGTACTGTAGTGAAAGTGTAAAACCTATTCCAAATCCTATTACAACCCCGCTTAAGCTAGTTTTTAAAAAAGGAAAAGGAAATTTATTATTTAAACCCTTGAATGCGGGTTGGGTCAAGGCTATCGTTTTACTGCATGCGATTACAGGGCAATGCAGGCAGATCGACCGTTGTTACGTGTTGCTGTAACTTGTAGATATATGTTGATACATTTTACTTATATATAGAACTAACCAAGAGCGTAAAGAATGAAAAAGGTTTTTATATATTTGTAATGCTCTAATATAGTTTTAATTCATTCTTTTTTATTTATAGATGTAGTATTTTATTTTAAAATAAATTATTAAACATCCTGGGACATTCTCTCTCTGGGACATCTTATCCCAAACTAAGCAGAGCTTGTACTATGGAAACCAGATAACTGAATACTGATATACTACATACTTGTATACTATACTTATTTTTTTTTCTAAATACATACTTATATAGATATTTAACACCTAGACTGTGTCACTTAATTTATTTAAAGTACTTTAGTTGTAAGTAATTTTCTTTCGTTCGTTTTAGGGGATTTTTTAAATTGACGTGAATATCAAATATTTAAGTTTTACATTACATTAGAAATAAAAAAAACTACTTTTGTAATGTAACAAATCTGTTTTACTCTGCAACTTATGAACGGCCGTACAATCAAGCGTTCAACTCGGAAGTATACAATTACACGAAATTACTATTTTAGTCGGCGGTAAATTACATATAAAAGGTCGACGGTAAAAAAGGGTAAAGGTAAAATAATAATCGCTCTATTCTAATATAATTACATAGATCTGTCAAATAAGTTATTGTAAAAATAATAATTTTTTTTCAAGTTAAATGTTTTCGAGTCTACGAAAACGCTACGAGTGTCTACGAAATCAGAATTGGGTGACGCAAACCATTGAAGTTATATCTTATTTGCATCTTGCTGAGGACTGATTTTTCAATGGCCAGATACACGGTATCCTTTAACACTCTGTAGCATAGTAAGTTTCGGAGATAAAGAGTACTAGCCTCAGCTCAAAACATCGAGCTGAGCAAGTCGGAAAGATGTTAATCTATAAAAATGCAATAAGAACCATTTATCTTACAATAATTTATCTTAGAATCTTTAAAAAGCCAATTGGACAATGCGCAAACTATTTTGGTATAAATACGTACCTATACTACTTTTTAGACACATACTTATAAAGCATTTATATCTAGACACAGAAGAAAGAACATGTTCGTTCATACAAATGTTTGTCTTGGGTGGGAACATACGACCAGCGGCTTTATAATCACATGGTATAAATACAATCATTTAATTGCCTATAGTTAATAAAGAAATAAATATCCTGAGACATTCTTTACACACGGCATCTAATCCCAAACTAAGGATAGCTTGAACAATGGAAAACAGATAACTGATATACTACATATACGACCTTTTTTCATCAAATTACATACATATAGAATTTTTACACTCTACAAACATTTTAATTTAAGCTTTATGTTCTTAAGTATTCTCAAAACCTATGTTTATTTTTAAACAATTTGTGATAACATAAATCAAAACAATATAATTATGACGAAAATCCTGAAGCAATTGTGTTTATTATCATATATTTCGCATTATTGTCTCAAAGGGATAACAGTTGGACGTATCCTTGTATTTATCACATAGTTAAATTAAATTAACAATTCAATTGTGTACTCTATGTCATTTATATAAATTCCCTTATTCAATGTGTCCTCAGTGGTCTGTATCTTACCAGTTAACAAAATACATGTTACTTAAAGTGTAATAATAATATTTTATAGGTTATCTATGTATATAATACATAAATGAATGTTTGTCTATATGTCCTTTATAGAATCGTTAACTATGCAACGGATTTTAATGCAGTTTTCAGCAATAGATAGAGTAATTCAAGAGGAAGATTTATAACCCGGATTGAAAGCAGGCAAGGCCGCAGGGCGCAGCTAGTATCAATATAATATAATATAATCCAATTAGTCTAGTGTATTCGATAGCACACTGGTATTGTCAGTGAGACTAAATAAATGTTATGTAATAAATCTAAGTTCCTTTTTAAAAAGAGTAATTGCTAAGTTTAGTGCCTCTTCTCAGTAAAAAGCAACCTTCCGAACCGGTGTTAGAGTCTGACTATTCATAAGTGGTTGTGAAGGCCTATTTGAATAAAAAATATTTAATTTCATGTAATTTGACAGTCATTGTATATAAGTATGTAATAAATATTCAAGATCATTTCTGCAAAACGCACAAAAAAGTACAAGTGTAGGCAACCATAATTCTGTGATATATGCGACAGTCAAACTCGTACGTTTTTATATTATTATTTATGTTATTTGTTTAATAAATATTGTATCGGTTTCGTCATCTTGAATCTGGCTGAATATATATATATTTTTTTATGCTACTTGGGCCGACAAACAAGCAGACGGTCCAACTGATGGTAAGTGGTCACCGCCGCCTATGGACATTTGCAACACTAGGAGCATCGCCAATGCGTTGTCGACCCTGAGACGTGAAGTTGTTAAGTCTCAGGTGCCTGTAATTTCACCGGCTCCCTTACCTTTCTAACCGAAACACAGTAATACAATTGCACTACTGCTTCACGGCGGAAATGGGTAAGGTGGTAGTACTTCCCCGGACGAACTCTGCACTAAGAGCTCTAATACTCTAAAATATAAACATATTACTTTATTATCTATATGACATTTTAATGAATTATATTTATTATTTATTATTTTGATAAACAAACATGCAGTTAGTACTTCTTTATTTATTTCACGTAACTGTACCTGACACAAAATAATAATTTAATTGTAAATATTTGTTTATGTAAGTATTTAGAAAATAAAGTAGTATTGAGTTGTTCCCCGCAGTTCGCCCGCGTTTATCGATATCATATATTGCCTATAATCGTCTACGAAATATTCTGGTATCCTCCAATGGTCCCATCCCGATATGTTCAGTAGCTTTGCGGTGATGGTGGGTCAAAGGAACCATTACATATATATATATATATATATAGATAGATATCACTTATCTGGTTTCCATACTACAAGTTCAGCTTAGTTTTGGGATCAGATAGCCGTATGGTAAAAATGACCCAGGATATTTATTTATTAATATCAGTATTGAAAGAAAGACTGGAAAACAGCGAATAAATGAGGAAAAGATTCAAAGGTACTAGGCATAATTTGCGCAATCGATCAAAAGGATATTGAGGTCATATTGTGTCATCACTAGGTTTTATGTTGAATCGCAAAACATTTCGTACCATAAATTATGATAATGTTGTCTATGGTATCTAATAATGGCGCCATTATGTAAGATACTGTTATATTTAGTGGAAGTGTTTTTAGGGCTTTACTGAATGTTATTTTTTCATTGAGAATTGGCTTGTGTTTAACCACAATTTGATTAAGATAATGTAGCTAAAAGTAAGTACCCAACACTTAATAGGACTATCAAGTGGCACTACAAGAACACACCTGGAGGTTACGGCTTTGACTGTTTATGCTTCAAAGTGTGTAACTATAATTCATATGTTTTAACCCCGCAACTATATTATAAGATATATGTAAATATTCCTTACATAAAACGACATACTAGTCACGTAAATAATCAAAATAATCCGATCATGTTGGAGCAAAAGTGCCAGAACCCCTGGGGTTCATTTATAAAAATGAAACCAGCAACGAATTACTTATGTACCTATTTAATCTGTATAAAATTTGGCCTTGGGAATGTCTGTAATCTGGGGGTGTATTCTGTAAGGAAATAGACACTAGCTCGAGGATGTTTCGTCTCGGCCTTGCTCTGTCTCATTTGCTAACTACGCAAGCACGTGAGAGGTACGAGCTTTGAGAAAGCTTTGGGCCGGCTCGCCGACGATGTTTGTATTAGCTGGCTTTTTAAGAGGGAATTTTTGTAATGTCTACGGTTGAAATGTTGATGCTAAGAGTTATAATATAGAATTACTACTTAGACTGCCTACAATACTCTACAAGAAAACATAAATTGAACCACTACACCCGGACTGCACCCATATATTTAACTTTCGCACTGCATACGATTTGCAATTCTAAGTATGTACTTGGGACATGCTACCCCTTCGGTTTTAATAGGAAGGGTGGCTCAGTGCACCGAGCGTTCAAGGGCGGGTATGACGTCATATCCGCATCCTGTAATGGCGCACGTGTATGTTAAAACATGTTTTATATTGGCCACGCGAAGCTGTCAACTGGTTTATTTTTTATGTTCACACGAGGCTTAGAAATAAGTTGCTTGATAATTTAGTTAATTGCATATTTTGATTATAATATAATTAATGAATGTTACTTAGTAAAATACATACTCTATCAATACTAGAATAAGTATGAACTTGTCACTTCTCTTATAGACTTCAAGAACATAAAGGTTCATTCTTAGGACTTAGTACAGGCCTCTATAATTAAATCCCTGCTGAGATTTCAAACCTACCTTCATAAAATATAAGGATCTTAAGAGGAGTTAAGACTGTTTTAGTACAGAAGGCTTTTTACAAAATAAACGATTATTTTAATGACGACAATGCTCGGGCAAAGCGCTCGCTCCTGCAGGACACATCGTTATGTTCGGAATCTTATTGTGAAAAGAGTAATTGCTGAGTTTATTGCTGGGTCTTCTCAGTAAAAGCAACCTTCCGGACCGGCCGGTGAAGGCCTATTTGAAAAAGCATATTTAATTTCCTACAGAATGATTTATTGTGAAAATAGACAAAAATTGGAAAAAAACTTACTTTACGATGAAAATGTAAAGAATAGTTTTAATTTTGTGACTACAAAATTTTGATGTAATTCCGGAAATAAATAATAGGGCTTGGGGTATATGAGATTACCATTATTGGTCAAACAGAAACCTACTCATTATAAAAAAAAGGCTGAAAGCAGTTGATGTCCCTACTTATTTGTAAATAAAAATAATATAGGTAAATATTGAGTACACGTGCCAAACAATGATAAGATATTACATTTTATATGAAACTAGCTGTCCGGACAGATTGCCGTTACCCTGTAGAAATGAGTCCATACAAAAATGTAGGAATTCGATCGCAGCGCCACCTACCGGGTACAATTATGAATCTAAACCATTCTCAAATCCACTGGAACACAAAAAAAAAACATCAAAATCTATCCAACAGTTTAGGAGGAGTTCAGTGACATACACACGTACAGTAGAATTATATATATGTATAAAGATATGGTGCAAAAAACATCGTTCTACATGCAAATGTCACAACCCCATGCCAGTTAAAGCGCTCCGAAATAGTACAAAAGTCAAACACCTTTGTTTATTTAAATAAAATATTTACATGAATTTATGTAATGACGAGTATAAGCGCTATTTAGCATGAAACAGAAATTGAGTGTTCTTTGGCTTGAAACATGACCTTGATACAATACTTGAATACAAGTTTTTGTTCCCGGCCTTACCCGTGTAACATTCTCGTCACACAAAATCGCTTCATTGGTTAACTAACTAAAGTGAAAGACGGACCACTAGGTGTAGTTATTAGAGACCATGACTGCTGCCCCATAAGTCGAAGGTTCGAGACAAACATATTATGTGTGCATGAACATATCTGAATGTAGTTGAACTAGTTGTAAAATCTATAAAAATTAGGTATTTTCCTCAAAACACAATATGATATGTAAATTTGAGGTTTTCCTTTTGAACATTGACCCAACATTATCACAATATAATTTTGTATTGTTCTATGCATAAATCTATCTCTACTGTATATCGTTTTTGTATCATTTATAAAATAAAACAATACATCTGAAAACGTGGCGTTACTGTACATTGAGAATTTTGAGAAAAAATATAGAAGCAAAAACTTTCGGGATTTTTGTTTTTTTTTTAAGTTTGTATTTTTGTAGTCGGATTAAAAAAATAGTTTTGCATTGATTGTTAGGTGTTTATCGAGATTACCTGTATGCCTAGTTTTATCAGAAACCATTCAGCTGGTTATATCATTAAAACAGAAAATGTAAATTCATAATTTTTTTTCCCTTACTAATGGACGAATCAAACGATTATAGGTGTTTTGGGTAAATCAATTTTCGTGTCGCCAAAAGCGCTAAGTTGGCACCGTTATGTTGGTACTGTTGGTAGCTGTGTGAATAGGATCAGCTGTCGCTAGCCGCCCGCCCGCCGCCCGGTGCCCTTGAGTCTGAAACACTGCAGTGCCCGCCCATCGCTTACGCGTCAACGATCGATGAATATATGTTTTTTTTTCTCTTTAATGGTTATAAAGGAATCTTTATGCTTTTTTTAGTGAAGGCTATAAACTTTGTACAAAAAGGTTTTTCTTGATCCGCGTTTTTTGTAGGTCGCTTTTAAGGCTTTCCAATTTCCTATATTTTAAATTCCAGATTTCTTTTTTCAAGTTATTAAATAAGTTAATGGAAAGCATAAGTAATTAATTATTAGTTAGCAATACTATTTCGGTATTTGGTATCCAACTTTAGTATTGTACTTAGCATCAATTTAATGTCCATTCTATGAAAGATTTTAGGTAGGTACTTAGGTTCACTCAAATATCAAACATAAAAGAAACCTCATAATATAAGAGATAACGACGTCTTCAAAAACCGAATTATAATGCTTTCTCGAAACCTAGCTAGCTCTCATCATAACCCATATTTAATGTGGAATCCGCGGACGCTTTTGTATGGAAATCTGTTATTTCAATTGATGTTCCGATCTATCGGTATTATAATGCATTTTAAGTCATCAATATTCAATGAGCATTTTGTATACTCCTAATCTGATGAGCATGACATAAATAGTTCATCCAGTACTTGTGATGTCCATTAGGTAAGCCCAAAAATCTTTGAATGTAGATTTTTGTGATACAAAATTTTCTAATAAACTTATTTTTAAGGCGATAATAGCTCAGTTGGTATCGACGTTGAATCTCATGACGAAAGTTGGTGAAAGGGTTCAAGTCGTAGTCAAATCGCCTTGAAGTACCCGTCGGGCTGACAAGGGTAGTCATAACCTTACGATGAAAATCTGTCGCCAAGCACCTGTCGGTGTATTGCTACAGCTTCAGTATTTTTTTTTTTTTTTATTTGTCCAAAATTTGTTAAACACTAAAATTATACATGAAATCTGCCAAACTGCATAGCAGTTTGTCGGCAGTTGTTCTCGTCCAACACTATTTACAAATTTTGATATTTTTTATTGTGCTTAAGTAAAAATAGTAATTATGCTAAGTTATAGTTAATTTATGTTACAGTTTCAATACTAAGGTGTGTAAATTTAATAATAATTATTATGCTACTTTAACTTACAGTTTAAAACTAAAATTTCAGTGTCTATGGACACAATGACAGGTAGTGTTTTTGCAGAAGTCTTCCAAGTTGGTCTCCAGACTTTACCTGTATCAATTCTTCGGGCAATTCATTCATCAGCGTTGGCACCAAGTACCTTCTTGTGCGCTTACCAAAGTAATTAGTTACTTTTGGAGCAACAAGCGTTTTCTTATTAGATGACCGGGTTGGGTAGTTATGTCTACGTTCTATTTTATATTTGTCATTATTAAATTGTTCAGTCAATATATTAGATTTACTTTTATAATGAATTGGAAGTACTTCACAAATTTTAAACAGCTTTTCATAATTCTTATTTAGGTTTTCCATCGTTTTTTTATCTACAAGTATTTTTAGTAACCTTATCTGCAGGATTTTAATTTTATTTAAGTGTGTGGGGAACGTAAGACCATATCCACCCAAGCCATAATTAATTATTGAGTCAGCCAGTGCATAATATAGGGTATACAATATCTTCCTGCTTACAACACAAGCCAGGCTTTGTATTCTTACCACCTTCGACCACAGCATCACTTACCACGGTGAGATTGTGGTCAAACCCAAGCCAATATATAGTAAAAGAAAACATCGAAAACGTTAATTAATTATTAATATCATTCCCAAATGGGTATCCTTATAAATGTTGAAATACGAATTAAAGTCGGGAAAGTTTCTAGAAATTTTCAGGCTTCTGTAAAAATTCAATACAGGAGAGCTTGGCCTTGGCATTTAACTCGACGTAACGTGTACTTAGAGCTCATGGTCGAATCAGAAGCCAAAATCTCTACCAAAATGATTGCTGCTTATTGTGTTGTCGCTCTTAAAAAGTGGTAGTTAATGAAATTTCTGTTAATATAACCGTCGCTTTTAACGCCCACGGGGGTTCTTTGTACCAATTCTAACATCTTGTGACTATTCATATGGA
Source organism: Habrosyne pyritoides (assembly GCA_907165245.1). NCBI lineage: Eukaryota > Metazoa > Arthropoda > Insecta > Lepidoptera > Drepanidae > Habrosyne > Habrosyne pyritoides. Next base: position 4,516,323 of record OU015592.1, read on the forward strand.
AATAAAGATGAAGTACAAACATAATATTCCGTATTATAGGTACTAACATTTTGTCAATTAAGTTTTTATGCGTACAAAATGTTTTATAAATTGTTCTGTATATAAAGCTAAATTAACTTGAAAGTTATTCACAAATTATAGCGTCTAAATAAATGTGAAGTAGATACTAGTGACGAGTCCCGGCATCGCCTGAGAGGGATGATAAATAAATGTATTATACAAATATCTTTTCGGGAAGGAATTCTCCAAATTATGTTGGTTGCGTAGTTTAAAAAGACTAAGCACAAAAACAGATAAACAGAAATATTGACTTGATTTTATAGGTACCTATTTAGCGATAAATTACTCGATGCTATGTTTTATTTTCGTCGACGGGCCAGTTGACTTGGTGGTTAGAGACACTGACTGCCAAACCGAAGGTCGGGGGTTCTATTCCCACCCGGGACAAACATTTGTGTGCTTGAACATGTCTGTTTGTTCTGTGTCTGGGTGTAAATATCTATATAAGTATGTATTTGAAAAGTAGTATATGTAGTATATCAGTTACCTGGTAGCCATACTACAAGCAGCACACTCTGCTGAACTTTGGATCAGGTAACCATGTGTGGAGATTGTCTTGGGATATTTATTATTTTTGTTCATGAACTGATAAAATAAAAAGTAAAAAGCAATTATCACACAAGGGCTCAACATACTCGCAATATCTTATAACGTCGCGCAAGTATTTTTATTATAAACATATTTACATCCCCACAAACAACGCTTAGTGGAAAATGTGTTTTCTATTTTAATTTTTACAAGAGTGTTCGCGTGATGTATACTATAGCGTGTTAACTCAGTAAGTTCAAAACACGATTTATGTGCTTCCTGAACTCAGTGGTCTTATCGAGCTTAGGGTCATTATTAAAATTATATTTAGGGTCAGAACAATGTATTATAGAATTTTATAGTATGCAATCACTTATTCAGCTAATTCCGCCACACAAGCAGCAAGCTATATATCATTAATTTACGCCTGCAACGCGCAAGTGATGCCCATGGTGTTGCAGCCGTCTATAGGCTGCGGTGACCGTTTACCATCAGACGGGCCATCAGCTTGTTTGCTAAAGACAAAGATAAAAAAAAAATACAAAAAAATTGTGCTCAAAAAAAATTTGCCAACATTGTAATGAACATAAGGGTTGTGTGATTGCATCACAAACTATCACACATAATCAAGGGTCTGATTATCGAGCTCTATTTCCAGTTGACGTCATCAAATCCACTACTAGGCCCTTTTAGTTTGCCTAGGACGACTAAATAAATCTTAATTTGCAGCGTAACTGGCAGGTTACTAAACACAACAGGCAAGTAATGAGTTCAATTGGCTGTGATGACAGAAGCTGTCAAATAAACCAAGTCTCGTGCCGGAAACAATTCTCGTAATACAACCCCTGGTGATATAAACGTCATAGGAAGTGTCCCATTTAGTTGTATCATCACTACATAATATAAAACAAAGTCGCTTTCTCTGTCCCTATGTCCCTATAACCCTATGTATGCTTAAATCTTTAAAACTAGACAACGGATTTTGATGCGGTATTTTTTAATAGATAGAGTGATTGAAGAGGAAGGTTTTTATGTATAATACATGTGACATCCCACGGGAACGCGGGTAAAACCGCGGGGGACAGATAGTTTATCTTAAAATAAACGTGTTTATGAATAAAATAAGCGAAAATGTTTAACTAATAGCTCATTGGCAAAAGTCACCATTGTGTTCAATATAATAATAAAATCGTAAAATCGACATCGTATAATAACAATGATTGCACCTGTTTTGTCAAATATTTTTAATGAATGTATTGTTCAGGGTTATTTTCCATATTTTTATTGAATTACAGTAAAATAGGTACTATTTTCAAGTCCGGTTGAAAGGATAATCCATCTGATTACGGACCAGATTCCGTTCTGCCAGCACTTAGAAACATTTTTGAAAATGTTACTTAATTTTACTGAGCGTAAGGTATTGCATGGATGATGATCGTGAACGGAACTGTCATTAGTTCGGTTTCACGAAGGGAAGTTTTACGTCAGATGCGGCAGCAACATTGCCGAGGCACATTTATGGCGCATGGGAGGATTCACAGGATGCAATTGGCATTTTTTGTGATCTATCCAAAGCTTTTGATTGCGTTGAACACCGTACACTACTTCTAAAACTTGACTACTACGGAATTCGTGGAACGGTTCATGATCCTGTTTTATCTTATTTATCAAATCGTCAACAAACGGTAGGGATTACAGGCACAACATCCAAAGGCTCTTTAGTCGAAAATTTTGGGTCCATTTTTGTTTTAGTATACATAAATGATTTGCCATATGTAGTAAATGGCCTCTAAGACTGTGATGTTTGCTGATGATACATTATTAATTTTTAAAGTTGATAGAAAAGACAAAGATCTTATTAAAGTTAATGATGCTATGGAAATTGCTGTGGATGGTTTGTTACAATAATGTTTTACAAAATTCAAAGAAAACTAAATGCTTAAGGTTTTCTTTACCAAATGTAGCACAAGTAGATAGCCAAAAATAAAGGATGGGATTAATATTGATCTTATTAATAAAACAGTATTTTTGGGTCTTACATTAGACAATAAATTGCAATGGGGACCTTCGGTTGATACTCTAGCTGCAAAATTAAGTTCTGCTGCATTTGCTGTAAGGAAAACTAAACAATTGTTTATTTTGAATATTTTCATAGCCCTTTGTTGTATGGTATTTTATTTTGGGGAGCAGCAGCAGATGTAGAAACAATATTTATTATACAAATACCGGCCAAGTGCGAGTCGGTCTCGCGCACGAAGTGGTCCATACCATTATCTATAAAAAATCAGGCCAGTATTTATTTTATTCTGTTTTTTTATTTGATGTTATAGCGGCAAATTTTCAATACGGTTCATGAGATATAGTCTGGTAACAGACGGACAGGACAGACGGACAGCCTCCACTGTAGTAGGGTCCCGTTTTACCCTTTGGGTACGGAACCCAAAAAAATTGCAATTCGTGGAATTTAAAGTATGGGTCCCCGTCACTAAGCGATTTATTTACGAAAATAAATTAGCCAAAAAGATAGAAGAGATTAAATTTAAATAAAAAATATTTAAAATAATCGTAACATTGCTTAGTTTCTTGCCGATTCTTCTCAGTTGAAGGCTGACTTCCAAACCGGTAGTAGCCTCAGTAACTTTAAATTTAACCGCGGGCCTAAACCGAATAAATGGTTTTGAATTTTTTTTGGAACAAATAAATGTTACATTATGTAATGTGTTAGAAAAAATAATTTACATCACGCTATAAAACGCGAAGATTTCATTCCAGCTATCGTTTGACACTAGGTATTCTAAAAACACTGTCGTAAAATTTAAATTGTACTCACTTATTTCAATTTGCGGCACCGCCATGATTGAAGTAAAGTTTTGTACAAAAGGACACTATGACACGCGATTTGTGGTGACAAGAACTAGACTGGAGGCAATGCTCTCGAAATCCACTTTATATAACAATTTTATTTTTACAAAACTTGTATGCATGGGTTAATATACTTAGTCAACTCAGGTTTGTACTCTGATATTAATGTCCTTATAATATTCAATTTTGCGTCCTAGTATATACCAATTATCAGACTAACAAACAGGAAATGATCTATAGAATATGGTTACGGGATTTATAGAGTAAATTAACATAGTGTTGTGTTTTTTACCGTCTTCTTAGCGAAATAATACATACATTTTTAAGTTTTCCGTAGCTACCTACTTAAAACTAATAAACCAATTGATTGATCGTAAAATGATATCCTGAAAAGTGACCTACGAATGTAAAACAATAATTCTTTTCAAAAGGTAAAACATGTGCGCAGGCAAGGGTAGAGGTGTTAGGTGCAGAACTGCAATATCAACTTGTTGCAAAAGTTTATTATTCATTCAAATCAAATGTTTATCATAACAGCATTAAAACCTTTTTGCATGCAAATCGCAACTAAAATGCTCTCAGAGCAAATTTAACTAAACAGTCATTTTGTTATGTAAAATTAAACAAATGCTTGTTTCTTTTACCAGTTAATTCATACCTATTCCTCGGGAATCTTGTAGTATCTTAGTGCAGAGTTCGCCCGGGGAAGTCACTATACCTATTGCCCCCTAGAAACTAGTTACATTACTGTGTTAAAGTGAGTAAGTGAGCCGGAGGCACATGAGACTTCACAACTTTACGTCTCTAGGTCGACAAGGCCCGATTGGCGATGCCACTGGTGCTGCAAATATCCATAGGTGGCGGTGACCAATTACCATCAGGTGGACCGTCTACTGTTTGCCGGCATAGGTGAAATAACAAGAAGAAAAGAGAGTCTCTGCTATAACTCTAATAATATCTACAAGAAATACCCTGTTAAATGATTTATTTATATTGTACAATGCTGTAGCAATTAAGCATTATTAATATGGGTTCTTATGATTACTAACTCGATTGCTAACTTGCTAAATTGTTAACTAGTTTATGTGTAGATAATATGTAAGTACTTGGGTGACCGAGCTGTGCTCGGGGTTTCTTTACTAATGTAACTACTACCGTATTCTTTCTTTAAAGTTCTGTCATATATACCTAGATACGAATTAGATGCGTTACTAAAGGGCTCCCTTTAAACTGCTATTCGTTAACAATTTTTCTTACGATAGAAGGAACATGAAGATCTTTTACCTTCGTATTCTAATTATATGATATGCTGATGAATACCTAGCCTGAAAACACGAATAAAACAACGTTTTCTATAAATAAAACCTAGCTAGATCGATTTATCGCCCCCGAAACCCCCAGCATACTAAATTTCATGAAAATCGTTGGAGCCGTTTCAGAGACTCAGATTATATATATATACATATGTATAAACAAGAATTACTCATATATAGATAGGGAACTATCCTGTATTCAAGATAAATAATCAAACAGTAGCCAGTGTTTTGAACATGCAAATATACAGGGATACATCAAATGTGAGCGAAATTATATATATATATATATATAATTTTAAGTACCAATCGAATTCAAAAGAGTAGATCTTTTGATGCTGTACAATTATGACGTCACAGCTTGCTATTTCATACAAAACTCCATACTTTCGTTCGTTTTGACATTTAATAAAAAGTTGCTAATTTGACATATCAGTCAACATCCCTACTGTGTTATGTACTTTCAATAGTAAAGCTTTGTGATATAGATTCATTAAAAACAATTTAATTATAAAAGTGCAATGCTGCATAATCAATCAGTTAACTGATTAATTTAATCTAATTAAAAAATAACCAATTGTAAGTGCCTACGTTCAGACGGTAAGTGGTAACCACTGCCTATGGACATTTGCAACACCAGCACCGCATTGCCTATGCATTGTCGACCCTGAGACGTGAAGATGTTAAGTCTCATGTGCCTGTTATTTTCTCTTTACCCTTCTTTTTGAAACACAGTAATAGAAAACAATCTTCCGAACCATTATTAAAGTGACTATTCGTAAGTGCTTGTAAAAGCCTATTTGAATATAAATATTTTTATTTCTTTTATTCATTTTCAAGTGCTTCGAGGCGGATATAGGTCAGGAACTTCTCCAAACGTATTCGCACACACTTAGAGCTCAAATTCTTCAGAATGTAATACCTCAAAGTCTCTTAATGACTTATGTAAGACTCGAAACGCGATTTTGCAGATTACAATGTGTCGGAAACGTCGTTTGTACGAGTCCTGATAAATAAAGATGACTTAAAGGTACAAGCGTGGCCATTAAAAAATAATCACCGGTGACATGAGGTCTTATGCATTAGCTCCCTTCAGAGAGAGCCTGTGATCTCTTTAATACCTAACTTTAATAGAAAGAGAAAGATAATTTGTCTATTCATATTTATTTTCATTATTCATATGAATTTATGCTCTTGTGCTATGAAACGCTTTTTCCTGATATTAGTTTATTCACATTTGACGCCTTGATGTTATAATAAGATTTAATATTCCATAGGCGATTACAATTATTATAATTGCTGTATAATAATATGATAATTAGAACTAATTAAGATTCTACAAGCATTATGAGATCCTTATGTAATTTCTTGTCAAGGTATCAATCAATTCACCGCAAATGTTTAAACATAATGTATCTATGTAAATGTACTACTACTTAGTTATATCGGTTAGTATTAGCAATAATAAACATCTAGGTACATTCCTTTGTTAGTTAATGTTAGTAGGATACGAAAGAGAAATATTACAGACAAGCGACCCGCCCCGGCTTCGCTCAGGTGCAATGTAGATACTAATACATATAATAAACCTTCCTCTTCAATCACTCTATCTATTAAAAAAACCGCATCAAAATCCGTTGCGTAGTTTTAAAGATTTAAGCATACATAGGGATATAGGGGCAGAGAAAGCGACTTTGTTTTATACTATGTAGTGATTAAGAGGATCAAATTGCGACTTGACATTATTGTGTCGTACCTTGTTTAATATACCGTTTGAGTATATAACTGAATTGAATGCATTTTTCGATGCATTGATGCATCTTATGCACTTCATTATATCTGAAATTTTATTTACTTAACTTTTGAAGTACCTTGGAATACCTATGGAATATTACAGATTAAGCTAATCAAATTGCGACTCGGCATTATTCCATCGTACCTAGTCTAAATACCGTTTGAGAATATAAATGCATTTAAGCATTCAGTAATGTTTTTTTTGCGTGTCAATCGTTTTGGCTAAATTGTTATTTATTTAAATATTTAAAAATAATTTGTTTAGACCTGATTCAGTAAATCCATTTTCCGAATTTACAGCAGATCTGCAAAGTGCGTAGGATCCTGCATCATGCACTTCATCAAATCTGAAATTTTACTTGTTACACTTTTTAAGTCCCCTAGAATAGCTCCAGTAAAGGTAAGGGCTAAAAGAACAAAACATTAATATGTGTTTTTTTAGTAAGCTAAAAATCTTTCGAGTTATATTTAAAGTCACCGACAGTAAGATTTATAGACCTCTGATAAAACTCGTAAGTAGCAACCCTATAGCCAAAGCACTTAATAAATCTCTGCTCAGTTTAAGAAAGGCTTTTTGTGGGAAATTTTATCCAACACCAACGTCATGTGGCATGTTTCCTCTAGTAATTCGAGATAGGTTTCCATCAGATTAGGGAGACCTTACATAAAGCAAATGTTACACAGTGATATATACTCGTGTACTTAATGTCTCTGAGGAATCGTGGGGAATTATATAGGCCACGTAATCTTGAAGTTTGAGAACAAAATTGTTTGTTTTGTAGACTTTTATATGTATTATATTTATATTATAAGTACGTTTTATATGCGTATTACCAGGGATGTTATCAGAACTATGTGTGTTATGAGGACCAAAATCTTACCTCACAAAGTTCTCATCATCTCTCTCTATTATCGAGTTACCTTAGTAAACTTTCATGTGTGCAGTTCAACTTTACTATTTGTAATTTATTGACTTGAATAAAGAAGAGTTTTTGAACAGATTTGAGCAGGTGTACATATTGATTTAGAGGAGAAAGCGAGAGAGCAAAACAAAATGGGATCTGCTGATAACTGAATTTGGACCAAAATCGTAAAACCAGAACAGATATAATATAATGCCTAACCTTGAGACTGTACATAAAGTTTTATACGCTAAGCGAAAGTCAAATAGTGCTTAAGACGGTGGCTTTGTTAGAGAAGTGGTTTTTCACTTAAGATCGATAGCGGGCCTGAATGGGAGCCATCTCGATAGCTTAGGGAAGGTCGTGTGATGACGAAGGGGGCCCGATGACTTTATTCGTATTATTGCATGCTCCATTTTTTTTTTAAAGAAACAAATGCCATTAACCACGATAGATACTCGAGCATATCTTTATTGGTAGTAATTTTTTCGGGATTAAGTTTTTTTTTTTATTTTAATTTAATTAATAATTTACTACTATTATAATTGCGAAAGTTTGGATGTATTGATGTTTGTTACTTAATCACGTCAGAACGGCTGGGTGGATCTGGATAAAATTTGGCACAGAAATAGATTATAGCCTAGAATAGTACATAGGCTACTTTTTTTCTCAGGAAAATATAACGGTAATGCGGGTAAAACCGCAGTGTACATCTATACTAATATTATAAAGAGGAAAGATTTGTATATAAGTATGTTTGTTACTTTTTCACGCATAAACTACGAAACGGATATGGATGAAACTTGGCACACAGATAGAGCATATCCTGGAATAAAATATAGGCTACTTTTTATCCCGGGAAAATGTGAAATCCCTCGGGAACGCGGGTAAAAACGCGGGGGACAGCTAGTCTTGTGATATAGCTACAATATTTTTACTAAAACAGATTTAATTCTTATCAGATATTATTTCCTGTTGAGTTTCCTTGTTTCGGATTTGAGAGAGAATGAGATCCAGCGGAATTAGTTACTAGATATTAGGTTTTGTATAATCTTACAATGGATTTCCGCAAGGTCACGCCTGAGGCAATTAGTTAAAACAGATTTTATCAAAATAATTGTGAGATTGATCCTACCGTCCAGTTTGTTTATTTAGTTTATCATTACCAGTAGAATGGATTTATTTATTTATTTTCGCCAATAGTGATCCGAAATGATTTTAAGGCAAGTTATGAATAAAAATTAAAAAAAATAATCCTAAAATCCTTTTCTAAAAATGTATATTTTGTACTGTAGTGTAATCATTTTCAGCCATGAATGTTCTCGAGGTGTTTCAGTAACATTGTATAACTAGAGACTAACCTATTTGCAGAACCGTAGAACGTTACGTAGCAATATGATTTAAAGGAACATCGTAAATGCGCAGTTACCTGCCGAAATGCCTACCGTAAATGTCGGAATAGGAGGAGGATCATTGATTAAGATTTTTAAAATTCACATAGGTAGTACGAACAACATTTTCTTTAAGACAGAATATCAACAAAATTCAATGTGGTAGGTAAAATTCGTGTCATAGCCGTTGTATATAGTTTTTGCTGTGTTATATTCCCTTAACAACTTGTGGCAAATGTAAAACGACGAAATTCGTGTTACATCTTCGACTATCGCCTTCGAACGTTCTTTTGTCACGACGTTAGAAAAAAAACGAAATGGACCAAATCAGCTAATTTGCTCTTGCTGAACCAAATTTAAGAACAAATCTCGGAATAGAGATTAAAAATATACAATCTGTCGTGATATGATCCTGGAAGTAATTATTCTATTGTGTAGAGGTACCTATCGATAATTCCAGTGTTTGAAGTTTGACAGACATACCCGTACATTGTTGCTGTGAAATCTTTTTGTTAAATAAATTTGTAGACGTTCATTGACTGTACTCAGAGTATACTTTGAGATAAGTGTCTAAGTAACATCACATTTAATTTGGCATTATTAGGAAGACATTCACCTACTTCTATTTTGACCTACTTCAGGAAGTCTAGAAACGGAACGGCGAAATACGTTTCATAAAGGCTCGGTGTAGAAACAGGGTAATATTATTTACATTTGATAGAAAATGATTTACGCCATTCCAGCTTCAAATGCTATAAATATAAATTCTACAGAAGAAGCCGTAATGAGAAAGGTCAAACACAATACGTTATCAATTAGAGGATTAACTGTACAACCAACATACGGCTGAGGACAAAGCATAAGTAGGATTTATACCGGTCGCTCTTTTGTCATAATGCAGCAACCCAACTTATTCAACCAAAAACGAATGTTTTTTGCACAGCTAGTGAACAATTAAGTATGGCATTGTACCGCAAATGAATAGAGATTCAGGGCGGACATGTCATTTCAAACGTAAAATGAAAGGTATACCTTTATCTGGCGAGCCCTGTGTGCGAACGCCGGCGACCGTGGCGCTTTGCCCCCGGTGGTGGAGTGTAGAGTATTGTAGGGTGTTAGAAGCGCCAAGGAGGGCTCCAGGCCGCAAAGGGCCGGCGTTGCTTCGCGTAGCGAGCGATGGGCGCGCGTGTGCCTCGAGGTCGGTTTGCCGGCGGAGTGGCCCGGCCTGTCACAGCCGGCGAGGGTGCGCGCGCCTGCACCACCGCGCATGCGTGCTCCACCACCGCAAGCGATTACACCAAACAGCGTCTCTACATGTGCTATACTGACTGACGTCCAATTGCATTCAATATTAAGGTAAGCCATGAATTTTTTCATGTTTTTAACTTTTGGGCCACAGTTTTGTTGACTATTTAAAATTTTTAATATTGTGTTCCACTTTTGGTGTCGGTTGTACTTAATTGAAATAACGTATGGGATAAATGTTGTATCGATTTTTGACGTTTCGGTATTTTTTGTGCCTATATGTAGTTAGGATGTGAAAATCAGCTGTTTAAGGAGGTTATCGCTATAGGGTGTTATCGATTGGCGCCACTTTCACCGTTGGGTGCGAAGTTTTGTTCTGTTTTGGCGGCGATCCAGCTATGGCGTCCGGTATGCCAGTTACTAAGCACACAACATTACTTATTTAATTTTCAATGACATTTAGGAAAATATAATAGGTACTTAAGTTACTATATAGTGCTTACTACTTAAGTAGAATAATGAGATTTAAGTTTTGTAACGTAAATTTTTCTTAATCGTTGTTACCAGATTTCTACTCGTCACGCTCGAACAACGGTACATCCAAAATGTTAGCTTTCCGTGGTCAGCATCTTCTTAATCGGGTGATAAAATAATAAATCTCATTTGACCCACTAAGTCCTAATCACGTTTTTCTCTCATCGCAGATTAATTATTTGGTAATTGTGGAAATCATTTTAATATTATAAACGCGAAAGTTTATATGTATAGATGTATGGATATTTGTGCCTCTTTCACACAAAAACTACCCAACGAAATTTTGATGAAACTTGGCACATAGATAGAGCATATATTGGAATGACATATAGGCTACTAGTAATAGGCTTTTTATACTTTAGGTACGGAACCCTAAAAAACCAGTCAAGTGTGAGTCTGTCTCACTCACTGAGGGTTTCGTAAATCGGTTCAATTGTAGTAGAGCTCTTAGTGCAGCGTTCGTTCGGGGATGAACTACCACCATACCCATTTTCGCAGTGAAGCTGTAGTGTACTTTTATTACTGTATGTAAGTAGACAGATGAAATTACAGGTACATCTTAACAACTTCATGTTTCTCAGTCGACAGCGCATTGCGATACCCTGGTGTTGCAAATGTCTTTAGGCGGCGGTGATCACTTATCAGCCCCCTTATTCAGCTAATACAAACTTCGTCGGCGAGTCGCTTCACGGAGGCATCTGAGAGCTTATCTCTCACTTGATTAGTAGTATTAGTAATATTAGTAGTTAGCGAAAGAGACGAACGTCCGCGCGAAACATCCTCGAGTTAGTGTCATTTTCATCACTGAATCGAACCCCTGTAATTCACGGTTATTACTCAAAATAAAATAATGTGCATAAAATGGGAATGAAATTTTATAACTACTAATTCATAAAGGTTCATTTGTTTCATTCTGAATTGTTATATCCAAGCCGACATAGGAAAAATTTGAAATCAATTCTGAACATAAGTCACATTATAATCTATAATTGAATAGTATGTACCTACCTAAAACACATTCATATTTATTTAATACTAGCTGTCCCCCGCGGTTACACCCGCGTTCCCGAGGGTTGTAAAATTTTCCCGACACAAAAAGTATCCTAATAATTCTAATACCTCCAAGAATATGTGTAGAAAGTTTTATTATGGTCGGTTAATAGTTTTCGCGTGAAAACGTAACAAACAAACTTACATTTCCATTTATAATACTAGTAGGGATTATTTTTATTGTTGGTACATTTGTTTAAATTTTTAACCGACTTCAAAAAAGGAGGAGGTTCTCAATTCGTCTGTATTTTTTTTTAATGTTTGTTACCTCATAACTTTCGACTGGGCGAATCGATTTTAATGATTCTTTTTTGATTTGAAAGCTGTTGCTTCCCGAATGGTCCAGTTCTATGGCATCCGTGATAAAACCATATAAGTCTAAAATTAGCATTAAGTATGTGTGCGACAAATGAACGAGTAACTCATTATCATGCCAACCGATTTCGATTTATTAAAGGGTAGACTTTACAGATGGTCCCATGATCATTACAACAAGACCTGATGATGGAATCCTGAGAAAATTGAGGAAAATCCTTAAATGTGTAGGCATACATAATACACCTTAAGTAATCACGTTTAGTAGGTCTTCCCATATTCAGAAAAAAATGTTAGTGTACTTCTAGTTCTTCTTATAGAACATATCCTGGAATAACATATGGGCTTTTTATCCCGGGAAAATGTGAGATGTCTTCACTCGGGGACGCGGGTAAACCGCGGGGGACAGCTAGTTTTAATATAATGCTTGATAAATTTTATACATACTCTTACAATACAATAGATACACGACAATCTTGTCAATCTAGTCAGAGCATTGTACACAATGGAAACTCGATAACCAACACAGGGGTGTCATTATGTAAGGTAAAACGACACTAGTTCGAGGATGTTTCGTCGCTCCTTGCTCTGTCTCTTTCCTTAACTACACATCCTGTTAGAGGTCCGATCTCAGAGGCCTTGGTGCGCCAGCTCCCGACGAAGTTTGTATTATCTGAATAAGGGTGCTGTTCCCGGCATGCGTCAATCTACGACATCTTCGTCAATGCGTCTTTTTTCATAAACACCGGGCGTTCCTAGAACAACTCACTAAAATTTATTCGCTGCTGTATTGTATAGGAAGGCATAGGGGCAAACACACGAACATTAATTTGATATGTAGGCTAGCTGTCCCCCCCGGTTTCACCCGCGTTTAGTGATATCAGTAGCCTATCATTCACGCAATTATAGGTTCTTACTTATATACCAATTTTCATCATAATCGATCAAATCTTTCCTGAGTCATAAATGGACATACAGACAGACAGAAATAAGTAGATTTGGCGTCAGTGGGTTACCCACAAATATTTATTACAAAAACTGAGAAAAAAAGTATGTACAGACGTAGGAACGTACATTTGAAAAAGTATTTACACATTTATTGAACACAAAAAATTCAAAATTCAAAACCATTTATTCAGTTTAGGCCCTCAGAAGGCACTTATGAAGGTCAAATTTAAAGTTACTGAAGCTACTACCGGTTCGGAAGTCAGCCTTCAACTGAGAAGAACCGGCAAGAAACTCAGCAAGGTTACATTATTTTTTATTTTATTAAATTCTTTTTTATCTATTCTGACTTTTTGGCTATTTTATAACATCAATTTTACATATTTTTATATTTAACAATTACAAAATACTTATAATAATTATAAAAAAAAAAAAAAAAAAAAAAACTAGCATGTTGATAAGTATATGAATACCTATGAAACCTAATATTAATCACACATTGCATTATATGTAATAGAAACAGCCTTGAAACATCGAGGCTAAACTAGCACTTCCTTATTAATCAGTCCTGTATGCACTGTATTAAACAGGTACCTGGGAACTACACGTGGGTCGGGCATGATATAGTAATAATCTTTGGTTAGGTACTACTGCGTTGGGTATACTTAGGTAGGCTATATTCTGTCAGCTCACTTAGGGTCCGTTCACACAGACCGACTCGGAGAGCATCGGCCGGCGTCCTTCTTTTTTCACAGACCGGCGCGAGTTATTCGCATGGAGCTGGGCGCAGCCAGCACCGCGGAAGAGTATGTCATCAGAGGCAGCCAGCTGGATCCTCTTACCATTTCAGCGCGTTAGGTTAACTCACAAGCATTCTCAATAATAAAAGAAGTATCATGTAAAAATAAACCTTATTACAATGGTTCAAAACTCTGTTTTGAACAGGTTTGTGTGAACGGGCGCTTATTTTGCTAATACGAACTCCGTGGGCGAGCCGGCGCAACGAGGCCTCTTAGCGGACCTCTCAAGTGATTGTGTAGTAAGCGAGAGAGACAGAGTCTTACAGAATGACACCCCAAGTAAAAATTTACACATCACTATCAAATTACATTTGGTCCCACAGAAAACTAGTTTCTTTCTAGGGTGCCGTACTCAAAGGGTGCCGCACCCTAATATTAAGGAACGTTGATCATTTATCCGTCTGTCCGTCCGTCCGTCTAATACTTGAAATATTCACTGAGTGTGAATTACTCCGGCCGCAATAACGAATAATGAAAAAATATTAAGTTCAAAATTAAAGGGTCCGATAACAAGATTTTTCGGCGTTTTGTTAAATATTGTAACTGGTGATACGTAATCCTTCGAGTCCGACTCCTAATTGCATACTTTTCCAGTCTAGGTACTCCATATAGGTTTTTAATTCGATAATCCAATACTGTCTTTTGTTAGATTCCTCGATATCGGTTTACGAGACAGATGTAATGTTGGTGATGTGTGTACTATTCCATTTCTCATTATTTATAAAAAAAATACCGCTATATCTGCAACCGTTAGGCGTATGAAGAAAAATGACGAACTTATTTTTGTTTGTATATTATTAACTCAAAAACCAGTGGACCAATTTTAAAAATTCTTTCACTATTAGGAAGTTACATTATTCAGAAGTAACACACGCTTTGTTATAGTCCCGGGACACATCAAATCCTTTAGAAAACGCGGGTGAAACCGCAAAACGAAAGTAAGTTAAAAAAAAAGACAATACAACATGTAGGTCAGATGGGTTAACATATTATTATATAATATATATATTATTTATAGTTTTTCAGCTGAATCTAATGATGTTGACCTCTCAAGTCACTTAGAAATATACACAGAACCTTGACTTCAATCAAGTTCAGTTAGCTTACCATATTTTTAACGAATCATATGACGGTTGCGAGTAAAATGTCGAGAGAATGTTTGTTTGCCAATGCCCAATATTGGCCATCATCATTCTTTAGTGTTTATGCCTTGTTGGTAGGCTTTACCAACGTCACCAATATATTTGTAAGTGTGTAGTAAAGCTCAACGACCGCAATGCGTTTGCGAATGGAGATTAGAACGAATGTTGGCCCATATTAGGTCGAGGGCACCCGCCTACCCCTATGTTGGCAGTGTACCCGGGTTAAATGTTTAACTGTTTCAACCACTTTTACCGTTTTTATTTGCAGTACTTTTGTACCAGTAAAATAACGTCCTAGTGTACGAACCTATTTGAGATATAAAAATTGGAATGTTTTTTTGGCAGTGTAGGCCGATGAATAGGCAGACGCTCCACCTAATGGTAAGTGGTCACCGCAGCTTCATGTGCCTGTAATTTCACCGGTACTACTTCACGACGGAAATAGGTAAGGTGGTTGTACTTCCTCGAAAGAACTCTGCACTAAGAGCACTACTTCTTCTACTGCACTAAGCTAAAACATCTTCTGAGGTATGTGTAGGTACCTATGCGCAAGAATTGATAGTTAAATCACTGGACTGTCGATAAACTTAATATTTGAACACGCTAGGTGATAAATATGGATAATGGATATCTATTATCCATTCCCCTAAGTAATTTGGTAACTCAAGATAACTGAAATTTCATTATAATAATTGGTGAGAATATATAATCTTAATATATATATTTCTTGTGTGCGTGTGTATGTGACTGAACTCCTCCTAAACGACTGGACCGATTTTGATGAAATTTTTTGAATTTGAAATGAACGACGTCTGTCCAAGCAGCTAGTCTATATATATAAAAGAAAGTCGTGTTAGTTACACTATTTATAACTCAAGAACGGCTGAACCGATTTGGCTTAAAATTGGTAGGGAGGTAGCTTAGAACCAGGAGACGGACATAGGATACTTTCTTTTTATCCCGTTTGATAGCGTTCCCATGTGATGTGACATAAAACGTCAAAGAGAAAACGCAGCTGACATGGATTAACAAAACACAAATTACTTAGAGGTATTAGAAGTAACATAGGATACTTTTGTGACGGGAAATGTTACATCCGAAAAAGAAACCGCGGGGACAGCTATATATAAAAACTAGTTCATTTCTAAATTTCTGATAAGATAATATATGATAATTTTTGTTTTAGTGCACTTATATACAGATATTTCTGTGCACTACAAAAGATACCTTTTAGTTTCAATTCATTATCGAGTTAAGTTTTGAAGTTGTTTTCCTAGTCTTACGTAATTCCATAAATAGAACTATGTTATTACTACAGGTACCTCAGTAATTATTGAAAGCGTTCAACCCAAGCACTTACTAGATTAGCCAACTTCCAAAGTTGTTAGTTGAAGCAAAGTGAAGATAGGAATCCATTATTAAGATCTAATTTAAAATTTTACCGTTAGGCTACCTACATATTTTTTATGTCACAAAACTAGGTTAACGATACCAATACTAAAGTTACGCCCCGACGTGACATATCAAGTTGGTACGTAAAAACTAGGATGGTTGGCATCTATCTGGAGAAGCGAGTAGTCTATGGTTGCTCCGAGGCTCATAAACCATTTGCCTAGAGTCTGTGGCTTGTGTTATCTGCAACATGTCCAGTGATTATTATTTAGGTTGCAGTCCCGTTTCTCATTTTCATTATGACCTAACCAAATAGGAAGAGACCCCAGAAAAGCTTTAAAATAAATAGTCTTTATCCCTGTCCCTTTCTATAATTATTCCATAAACAAAGAAGGAGATATTTTTATCAATTTAATTTAGTTGACGTCTCTGAGTATACAAGTAATTGTACCTACCTACTCACCATTTTATTATGTAGGTTTTTTTATGTGTTCCTTCGAATAGTATTGGAGAAAATTGCTGAGAGGTTGATTGTAGAAGCAATTTTATTTATTTACGTGTTCGTTAAATAACAGGCATAAATTGAAACTGCGTTATTCGTATTTTATTTCATTGGCAAATATCCAGGAGCTCTGAGTTGTAGTAGGGAATTAAAAACCAGAAAGACAAGAAGAAGGTTAAAATGAATCGACCAAAGATCAATTCAATGATAGTTTCTCGCTTATTCGGGATTCCGGGTTGTACAAACCTATTTAAATGCAGAATTTAAATAAACTTCTTAGTTCTATTCGTCCGTATAACTCCAATCCAGCAAGCTGTTCCCTCGAATTGAAACAGATTTTGCAGTTTTAATCTAAAGTCATATTTACGTGGACAATTATAGAAATTGTTAGGTTAAATTTTATAAGTCATATCTTGCTTTAAATTTGAATAATATGTATGAAATAATAATAATACTTATGTAACGTATCCACACAAACACAAGTGAACAATTTTAGTTTGATTTATCCTCCTACCAATACAAAAGAAAAGAATACCAATATGTACATACCTACAAAGTCTGCTTACACGTGACTTACATACATAATTAGCTCTGTAGATACTGTAGGAACTCGTAGCTACGGATTGTCTACGAAGTGCTACGAAAATGCTGTAAACCGCATTTGAACTAATAATTTGATATCATTTTTTTACAGTAATTTTTTGTATTGAGACTATTATAACGAAATTTTGATAAACAATATTTTGAATTCTTAATCTTAAATATGATGACTAATATATTTCTGATACAATTTAATAGGGAGCATAGAAGCTGTTTTCAATTACCTCATGTCTATCGTCATTATATAATGAACCTTAATTGTATGAGAATAACGTGCATTCAGTGACCTGTCATTCCATGTGAAATATTTGCTTTCCTATGTTCGCTGCAGACCATTTCAATTGGGTCAAGGTCAATGCACGTATCCGCAGTCTCCTGTTTTCGACGCAGTATCTTTACAAAGGTCCTATCCCGCAGCTGTATTTCATAGAACACGGATTTTCTACTCAAAACTGCAACGCAAGCTTTTTTTGGAGGTATGTAGGATTCAAATTAATCTAATACATACCTACCAATTATTTAGATATAGGTCACATGTAAATAATAAAGATTTCTAGCTAATTTACTCTCTCTTCCCGTAATGTTTGCTTTGATTTCATGCAATAATGCATTTAACATATAATTTTGTGCAATTCTGATGGTATGTGCTCCTAGTTTCATGTAAGTAGGTATAAAAACTTATTACGTGAACTAGATCTCATAAAAACTGCGCAAAACCAAACACATAAAAATAATGCTGTGTAGGAAGTTTACAAAAATTAATCTAGCGTAAAATGTACCAGTTTAAAATTAAAAAAGTGTGTGCGTGTAACCTTTATGCGCGATTGAAGTAAAACTTAATAAAATTAAAAAATTTATCATATTATAATTATATTATATATTTATTATTCATGTGCTTTACAAAGACTATTCAAATGTTATATTAATATTATTCACTCGAAATAGATACCTACTTGAATGTCATAATAATTTTTTATGTATGAAATTATAGGTTTGAAGTAACTGTGTAATAATGTGAAACGTAAATTTTACTTTCTAAATTTGCAACTTTTCTTGAAAATACAGCATCTATCGTTGTACCAAAACGCGTTGTTGATTGATGTCGAAAAATATTCATGGATAGATCAAATTTTTATTTATTCAAGAAAGAGTAAAAGGTTCCTGGGACTCCGCCATTTCATTTAAGGTTAGATCAGTACATGTCAATATAACCTTGTTATTGAATATTATAGAATGTTGCAATCGTCAGAAAATTTATAAATAAATGTGAGGTTTTAATATTTTCGGCCAACTGCGTTATTCATGTAAACAATGCATAATGTAACTTATACAGCAGTTGTATATTCGCAGTGTTATCAATACATATATGTATATAGCTAGCTACACGTGGATTAGATCCTTATTTTAAGTTTGCCTTCTATAGCCATTAGAGTATTTGATGAGAAAAAACGTCAGAAGAAAACAAATAAAATGTCAGTATAATTACTTTTAAGTAACAGAATATAAACTAAAATGAACTTATGCAATAACTATTATTATAATATAAGACTGAAAATTATATACATATTATACATGCACAAAGCATAGTAAGACTACTCCCATAAATAAACTATACATTATTTTTCAGAACGTTACTTCCGTCAGAAAAAAAATCTGAGTTACTCCCTAGTCGCGCCTAAAGAAGTTTTACTTCAATATTTCGGGTGAGCTTGTAAGGTCTCTTTGGTCATTTATTGCGACATAGAAGTTATAAAAAATATTATTTAGCGTTAGCATGGTAAATCATGTGACGTGGATATGATAATGCAACATACGAGTATACCTTGTATCGTGAGAAATACCTAATATTTTTTATAAAATATAGGCGTTATCATATAGCCTATAACCATACAGGAAAAAATCCGCTTCGAATGGTAGCAGTTCCATCCCGATATGTTCAGTAGTTTTGAGGTGATGGTGCCTCAAAGGAACCCTATTTTCCTCATATATATGTATAGAAATAAATTTCAGCATGAATTATTAACATAACTTATTTCTTTGGTTATTAATGATACGCTTCCTACGCACGAGATTCGAAAAGCGATAAGAGTAATTTTAGTTACTCGAAATTCTAGTCCGATCCAATGTCACACCTTAACCATCTTAAAGGTACTTTATTCCATGACATGGTCTATAAGCTATTATTAACATTACAGATATTGTTACAGGTACCTAATTCAAAGAAGCAGTATGATGGGCTAGATACTGAGAGGAATTTAAATATAACAAATTACTTATTCCATTCGGTTTTCAATGGAATTAGGAATTTTTCGAGGAAGTAAAGTTAAGCTAGGTACCAACTCAAACGACTTTAATGCCACTCCTGCTTCATAACTTTCGAGGTAAATGTATTTCATACTAGATTTAGTACTTAGGTAGGTAAGAATTGACTGAGGAATGCTTTGATGTTTTGGACATCACCTAAGATAAAATGAATGAAAGAGAAGATTGAAGATATAAATCTATTACGGATGGATAAATGAGCAAAATGAATATAGTTTTATCTCCTGCGATTGTTCTTAGTTTTAGTTATTACTTTATTCCACCCAGTATTGTTAAAATTGAACATTTGAATACGGAAATCTTTTTTGGGCTTTTTTTGTCCTAGTTTTGTATAAAGAGTGGCCTAAATGTTGACCAGGGTCATAATCTTCCTGTACACCTAATTTCATGTCAATCCCTCTCCTAAATCTTGAAATATTAGCAGAAATACAAATATGGAGACAGACCAAGGTGTGTCGTAGACACGATAGAAATGAAGCTTTGTATTACTTACAGGAAATAATTTTAATTTATTCATTAATCACTTTTGAATGGTATAAGTATATTATTATTATTATGTTTATCATTTATTTATTTATCAACACAAAATGGTTGCGCATTAAAATTTCAAAGCCCTTCCATGAGAAGTTTTACTTTTTTATGAAGTTATGAACTTTATGAACATCGTTATGAAAAAAATGATGAGAGTGAAATTTTAAGATGCGCGCCCATCAGTGGAACACAAAATTCTCACGGATGACATTAGCTGATAACGGTCTCTCCGAAACATCGTACAAATCGCAACTGTCAGTGTCAATGAGTGAGTACTGATGTTATTGTCAATAATAACTATGGAGTGTAGAAGTAAAGGAGGACCATCCTGTATGGGGGATTAGTCGAAAAAGTGTCCCCTTGTAAACAGCAAATTAGGTTTCGAATTCTCACCGAAATAGCGCTAGTGTAGCAAGTGGAAATGATATGGACAAAGTGAAGTGTGCTGGGTTAGTTTCTGGTAATTCTTTAAAACTATTTTCTATTTCCTATATTATATTTAAAATTAACAAACCCCAAGTACTTAAAATCACTGTATAATTTTATTCCATACTCATATTTGTCAATATATTATAAAAATTATAAAAAATGCGCTGTAACAAAACGGAAATGTTTCTTTCCTTTTTTATTAATTTTCTATCCTACTCTAATAATTTGTGGCGCTCTTTTTAAAATTCTTCCACTTGCTACAGCAGCGCCACCTTAATTTGTTCCCTTTCAAGGGACATTTTTTAGTACACTGAGATGGTCCTACTTTACTTCTACACTCCTTAATAATAACCTAACAACATCAAAAATTGTTATTCATTGCTACTGACAGGTGCAAAGAGTTTGGACACTACAATTTCACGACTGAATAGTAAAAAATCCTTTTAGTGCGGTTTTTTACACCTATAATTTCGGGTATAACTTTTTACGTGCTTACATAAGTACACACACACGTATTTTTTATTTCGCTATCATTGTTTTAGGTATGGCAGCTATATCTTTTTCCGGACTATTTTTTGCTAGTATCAGTCTGTATCACGATCGATCATAATTTTACTGATCAAGCAGAAAATTTTACCTCAAACTTTCAAGATAACGCTAACGAGATTAGACAAATACTAAGTGACGATTCAGACAAAATTAAGGTTTAAGTGATTTGTACATTAAATATAACTTGAAATTGGCTATAAATAAGTCATGAAAAGGATTTGGCTGGTATTCATATGACCAAGAATAGGACATAAAAATCCACATAATTAAATTCCATCTGGCAGCCCTAGGCAGAAATATCATCTGTCATAATAATGTCAGTTGTCATTTCTATTCTGAAATCTGATTGATTTATTTTGTAGTACTAAAGCTACTTGTGTCTTTGTGTATGTAACGTTTTAATTTAAACTAATATAATAGTAGATACAATAAACCATTACGATTTTCTGTTGTGGACACCAGATATATTAATTAATCTATTTGATTATAAAGAATCTTTTCGTTCATCGTAGGAAAAAGGTATTTATTATATGATTAAAGTACAAAACAAATTGTCTTTACCCATTTGAAAGAATTTATGAGGATTATTTAATAATGTAGTTGAAAACAATTTTTCAGAACAATTGAAGAACCTGAGGATGTCCAGATTCAGGTTTGGACATCAGACTGATGGATACAGACTAGTTTCACATGACGATAGCGGATTCACCGATGCACAATTTGATTTACCACCTCCGAGAATACCTTGGAAGGCAATTTTATTGGCGGCATTCCTCTTAATACTTGGCGCAATACTTCTTACATCTGGGGTTCTCATTTATACTGGAAATATTGATACAAAATATTCTGATCGTTTGTGGCCTATTATTGTTTTAGGTGTTATTGTGTTCTTACCTGGTGCATACCATATAAGAATAGCTTATTATGCATGTAAACAGTATCCTGGATATAGTTATACAGATATACCAGAGTTTGAGTAATTTAATAATACCTTGGTAATACATTCTTTGCTTGTCATCTTTAAATATAAATGTTGCTATAATATATACTTGTATGAAACAATATAATAAATGTTGTACTATTGTTACTAAGCTAGATTTACGTGTTGACTGTCCATGCTATATATATATATATATAGTGCATTGCTGTCTCCATGCACTATATGTAAGTCATTTACCAATGTTAACTGATAAACCCATAGAAGAACAGGTTATCATATAGAACCCACAGACATATTCAGGACTGTAAGCAAAATGGCCTGGAGAGTCAACATATCAGCAATATTTCGCTATGTTGTACTACACTATTTGCAAAGATAATGAAAGATGAAATTGTTATAGCTCTAAATAAAGCAAGCCAATAGTCAAACTGCTAATAACCAATATATATTGTCCTTTCACATTACATTATGTAATCCCCATGTCGGCAAATAAAAAAAATTACTATTTGTAATAAATCTACAGCATTATAGTTAATATGTATTAAAAAAAAAAACATTTCTTATTTGTAATTAGAACATGTATTTAATCAGATTGTTTAAAATGATTCATACTGTAAGTTTTACTATAATCTTTTTCACATAGGATGAGTTGTGACAGTGAAGGTTTTTTTTACCCTGTTCTTGTCAAATAGCACTTGATTACTCTCAAGATACTTCACTGAATGCTTCATGAGACCTTTCTCTTTTATTGTCTCCCTAATTGTGTTGAAATAAATATAAACCATGTAGAAATCTTATAAAACACCATATTATTTGAAAAATACTATAGTAGAAACTATCTGGGTTGTTGCCCCAAATTCACTTATTTCTTATGCTATCAGTAGAATGTAAATTTTTTTTATCATAAAAGCACAAATACTCCATACTTTTAAGCTTGGCACCTATATGAGAGAGAAGATATGAAATGTACGAATATGTTTTAACATAATATCAAATAAGTGTCTCAAGGTGTTCATCTTGGTAGAATAAAAAATGTATTTATTGTAGTTATTTTGGGGACTTTTATTTCCACTTTACATACCCTACTCCTGAGTTAGGCTATTGTATTAATTAACTGTGACATGCAGAAGACTGAAAATGTTTTTGTTTAATAATTCAACAAAATAAGCAATAAAACAGCAATGTTTATGTAGGCATATTTTAATGACAGTGATCATAATTTTAATAAATAGATTGATAAAGTCACTTAAGAACTTGTAGAGATTTTAATGAAAATCAAATTGATTCTCAATGATTAATTTATACTTTCCGTCCTATCTAAATTCATTGCACATGTTTACCTATTAGCTCTCTTCCCTTTCTTAGTTTGTGTGAAGCTAGTTTGCGGAAGTGGGACTGAATGCCCTGTCTTTTTTAAATGTTCAAATAATCTATTCTTTGATGCAAAATCTGTTTGACATATTGCACATCTAAGATTTAAAGCTGTGCTTGAATCCTCAGTTTCACTAGTCTTGGTGCGTATTGGTTTCCTTTCCACTGGCTTTTTTGGTTTGACATTACGTTGCATTTTTGGCAATGCAGGCTTATCCCTAGGCAATGCCGCTTCCCCTAAGGCGTCATCTGTAGGAGTCGTGCTTGATACCTCATACAGATTCTCAGTTGAAGTTTGTGATTGAGATCCTTTCTTCAGATTAGCTTCTTTCTTAGCTTGTATTTGACTTTTGAGCATATTGAATTTCTTGGCTTTTCTGCTACGAGATGGACCTTCAATTTCGTTAAAACTCATCTCGTCATGACTATCATTGCCTTCACTCTCTGGCATTGGTATGAAAGACTTCTTTTTGTTCTTTTTCTTTTTGTGACTTTTCGGCAGCGCCTATGAAATAATAAATAAATATCATGGGATTCATTCTACAGACATGGTTATCAGTGCCCTGAACAAGAACAGCATCTATCGCAAGCACAAAAATTCAATTTTCCATATTCGGCACATTCGACACGATGACGCTATGCTTGCGATAGATGTTCGTGCTCATGCCTCTGATTTCCAATTAAGCAGAATGAACTGGCGTGGCGTGGAATTTGGGGTCTCTAACCACCAAGCCAAAAAGAAATGTTTTTCTTTGCTTCTAACATCTATTGACTGTTTTATAACTTTTTTATATTTGATGGGCCAGTTCAACTTTACTTCGTCAGTTTTACTTATAAAAATGTAACTCACCTGAATTTTGTCAGAATCGTCGCTTAATGTTTCTCTAATGTCATTATCATTGTCTTCAATGTCTGAAGTCGAATTTTCTACTTGATCTGTTTCATCTTCAGTTTGTCCATTAACTTTTCCTTCCTTTGCAGGAATCTCTATTGGTGTATCATTAACTTCATCATCACCTTCTTTGTCATTGTCTGATATCTCTATATCATCATCTAGGGTCATGTTTGCAACATTTTCCTTGTGTTTCTTGCTGTTCTCATGATTTTCAAATGAGTTAACATTCTTGAATAATTTGTTGCAAGCTGAACAGTATAAGTTTTTCATAGCTGGTTTCGCCTTTGCGGAAGTCTTTGCTGTTGCTTTTGAAGCTTCACTTGCCTGAAAAAATGTTAAGATAAGGTAAATATTGTTTTTTTTTATCAGACTCAAACCGAGAGTGAGAATAGAAACATACTTCTTCAGTCTTAGAACTTTCCTCATTGCTGCTTTCCATGCCTCCTTCACTGATGGTATCATCATCTGATGATAAACCAAATTCCTCAGCTAATAATGATTCTATCTCAATTAATTTCTTCTGATAATCTTCACTGTGCAAGAAGGAGATTTCACCCTCACGTTTCTTTGCCTCTTCAATTTCTTTTTGTCTTCGAATTATTCTATCTCTCCTGACTTGTTCAGCCTGAAATGAAGGTATTATAGTTTTATTTATTGACAAATTGCAAATGAGAGAAACAACCCGGCAAACTGGTATTAGAGTCTGACTATTCATATGTGTTTATAAAGGCCTATTTGATAAAATATTTTCATTTTCAAATAAGATGTTCCATTATACAATTTAAAAGTCAGAAATAAAAGTCTATGATAAAAAGGGAAATTTCGAAATAAAATAAACAAGTATTTTTTATTATTATTATCCCAGCTTTGTAGATTTTAAAATATAAAGTTTATTCACAAGTTGCAATAAGGGATGACTGTTCCTAAACACACATAGTGTTGTCCATCAAGAGACTTGTCTAGGAAAATGTCCCAAGAGTTTATAACAAATATTTTGTAAATTCTGCAAAAACTCAGGGAGGGAAAGGACAATAATGTTTATCAGATTGAATGAATTTATATATTATTTGTAAGAAATGTTCTGTCCATTCTCCATATATTTAAAATGAGGCTTCCGGCGACTGGGACTGCAATAAACTGGACCCGCGGTGCCACTTGCCGGATCCTTTTAATTTAAATATTTTTCTTCCGGCGACTGGGACCACCCAAAAATTAATAGTACAATCTATTGTTCAAGCCAAATCAGTACAGTCAAACGAAAAAATGTTTAGTGAGTAATTAAAAAATAAAAGTATATAGACTTCCCAGCCCATTTTCGCGTAATTCAATCGTGCAGGTAAGTACTGTAATTCCGTCAATTTTAAATAGTAATCGAAGGGTGTTTTTTATTTATGTTTATTTTTTTTATATATGTTATATAAATAAATGATATTTTTGAATCAATAAGTCTTTTTTCTTTTATTACTTACTAAACATTTTTTCGTTTGACTGTACGGTTTTTGGCTGGAACAATAGTTCTTTTTCATTAATTTATGGATGGTCCCAGTCGCCGGAAGAAAAATATTTAAATTAAAAGGATCCGGCAAGTGGGACCACGCGTCCAGTTTATTGCAGTCCCAGTCGCCAGAAGCAACCTTAAAATAATGCTATGTTAATCAGTGTAAATTTTTTGAGGTATTGCTTACCTTCCTCTTATTTTCCTCTGCCTTTTCTTGCAGCAACTTTGAATGTTCTATAACCCGTTTGTCCTTCCTACGCACAAAGCTCACTAGCCTCCTAATCTCTTCATTTCTCTCCTTACGCGCTTTCTGTCGGAATTTATTGTTTTCCTTCTCCATTAACTTTATTATGCGCCGGTTATCACCTTGCTGTATTTCATACTGGTCTAGCCATACATAGCCTGAAATATTAATAAGTTTGCATGTAAGTCATAAACATATTATAATATATTGAATTATATTAAAATAATATATATAATAATCACACTCATAGGCAACTGTTTGTTTAGGGTGGGAATTACATTTGTCTGCATCATGGCAGTCAGGGTCACCTATGGGGTGGAGATATAAAGTATATAGACTTCCATTTATCATTAATTCCATCTAATTTATGGCAAAGGGTGAAATGAGGCATCTTGTAGCTTGTAATTCAAACATAATAACCTGGATGCTTGTAGAAATTATTGTCTGCCATTTTGTCACAAATAGCATACAGATATATGACATACATAGCAACATTCATAGATATTCTAACAAATACTAACTTTTATTAGTAGAGAATGACATCCAGTATGCATAGAACTCATGCACATCTTCATATGGAGTGCTAGAGTTCCCAAACTTGGGTATAGTTCCAACTTCTTCTGGATCATCCAGAAAATCTGTTTCTTCTGTTGCCAACTTGGAGAATACCTGAAAATGTTATAAATATTAACATTAATACTTGATATGTTACCTATCCTGAATTTAGAAAAGGTTAAAAGTTATAAAATATAATTACTTTATATCAAAACAGTTTAATAAAAATACCTCAGAGTAAACTCCATAGAAGCCTTGAGCATCATCACCAAATCCTTTGTAACAGGATGGACTAAAGTATGGGAACACATCCAGACTGTCATCATTGTATGAGCTTCCAGCCCCACGTAGTAGCTGCTCTCTGTGATTATCATACCTGAAGATCCAATTCAAAAGTTTTATTAAGCTAACTGGGAATATGCACAACTTGGTCTATTATTATCATATGAAAAGTAAAAATGTGACCATTGGCATATCTAAGGATATTTGTCAGGGGGGACCTGTCCCCATTAAAAAAAACAAAAGTTTTGTTAATCTTGTGTGAAGTTTTAGGTTTTCTAGAGTTTTGAATTGTTTCAACATCCTGAGACCATACTGGGGCAGGCACAGCTCACCCTCCTCCCCTCTATATACACATAGGGGTATTCATAAGAATGTGACATATTTATGTAGTAAGTTATATTTTCAACCTTAATTTTATTATAATAAGACAGTTTCCAGTACAGCAACCGAAGAACTGATAACAGATTTAATTTGGAAGATTCTCTGATCCATAAATATTTACTTAGATGGGTTGTTAGGTTGTTCATCCCTACTATGGCAAAGTCAAATGGAAGGGTTATTAATTTTGATGATTGTAGAGGATATCAAGAGGTACAATTTAAGGTTTATTTATCACCATCTGTTTAATAGTCATGGAGGCTCTGGAAGATGTTTAACCCTGAGATAATGTTTGAGAAGTTTCTACTCTTGTGATATTTGCCCAGTATTATATTCAAATGGCAATTTGTAATACAATGTATTTACAATTTTTTGTTGTACATTGTGAACCACAATAATGCAATGTTTGGTAATCCTGTTTCGATTAAATCAGTCCATGACTATACAACTAGGTAACATGTTCCTATAAAATTTGCAGCAAATATGGGCTTTTGCAAAAACTTGGAAAGAAAATAGACTAATATGATTGGAAGTATTTGTACAAAAGAAAATTTGCTATCCATTCCCCATAAAGATTATTACCACAAACAGTAACATGAATAAAAATGTAACTTTATTGATTAGATTAAAAAACATTTTTTTTAGATCTGCAATAAAAGAAATTACACTTGAAGTGATTATAATTGGATGGTGTTCAATCCTTAGCCAAGCACAAACTATATTTTAATATGTTTTTTTTTGCATATTTCACAAATGTTTTCATTTATCTTTTAATATCTTATTATAATACTTTTTGTTATATTCAATTTTGAAGTAGCTGAATTAACTGCAGTTGAATTTAGATTGAGGTGGTGCATTGAAATGTACATTGATTTTACATTTCATTGTGCAATAACAATGTATTTATAGTTCTGAAAAAATTTTTTACGTGTGACTTACCAAGCTCTCTCCTGAGGGTCGAAGAGGACTTCATAAGCATTCTGTACTAGCTGAAACTGTTCTTTCGCCTCCTGCAAGTTGTCCAGGTTTTTATCCGGGTGCCATTGCAGGGCAAGCCGGCGATACGCCTTCTTTATCTCAGATGCGGTCGCCTCTTTAGGAATGCACAATACTTCGTAGTGGCACTTCATTCTATGTTCATTCTACAAACTATATATCGCAAAATTTCACAGCCTGAAAATCAACCTGTTTTTATCATTACTGATATTACTACAATAGTTTTTGATTTGACTATCGACTAGCGATCTTAAATAGTACAATTTTCTTAGAAGTAATGATACGCTGCTAATGGAAAATAAATTATCGATCTATTTTGAAGTCTTTAGCGAATTTGTATTGACACGAGCACGTCCATCCATGCTTCTTTTTCTTTCATTCAAGATTAGTATTGCCATTCTCTAAAACATTTTCTAACCTACAAATGTCACAACCATAGACAGTTTTTTGAAATTAGGGATTATGTCAATAGGTCTAATAAAAGTATATCATTTTGATTTACAAAATACTAATTACTCCTAACGTCGATACATACCTAAGCACGAAAGACCTCTGTTTGGTGTAATATGGTGACAATTTGAAAGCTGTGTGCCCATTACATAACCTCCATAAGACTTGAATGCCTCCAAATTTTTGCACCTGTCATCCAGTGAACAATTATGACAATATTTAGGAACATAGTAATAACTTGAGATGTTCTAACATATTAAACACACCGACTAAGTTGTGAAATAAAATCTTTAAATATGTTCTTCCGGGTAGGTAACGTATAAAGCGGTATAAAAATTTGCATTTGTCTATTCCATTGTGTGGGATCTCTTTAGATAGGTTTTAAAGAAATATATAATATTATGATCTCATATAATATGTTAAATTTATATATAAATGTAGAATTCCAAATCCCAATCGTTGTGTTGACGAACGTGGCGGCTCCGGAGTATAGGGATGAGCTCCACATCGCCGGTAAGCGGTGCGATGTTAGAAGGAAGATAGTGCCATTAGAGGCAATGCAATGGGAAATTAAACATCGCACATACCGTGACGTTGTGCGATGTTCAATTTCCCATAGAAACCAGCTTTTTGGTGCACTCGATACGATGACGCGATATACTATGATTGCGATAATGTTCGTGCTTAGGGCACAGATCAAAATGTTTTTGAGAACATTTTGACTGCCAGCAAGTTTGGGATCGTCAACAATGCGAGCAGCCCGCCTTTGCAAGTGGATCAAGCTGCATACAGGCGAGCCTGCCTAGAAGTGTGAGAAGTACTCTGTAAGCGTTATAACTTGCGCTTTGTAAGGCTGCAGCAGCTGGAGAGGCTTACATTAGGTACCGCATGGACCTATTAAGCACATCCAGCTTGCGTGGTTTTCCTGAAACCACCTTTCCGACCACAATATATCAATATAACCATTCACAATAACGCAATAAATACTAATCCATATAAAAGTATTGTTACTTGAAGCCATAAATATTGATAAGGGTTTGTGACATTTTACTATTTATAGATTAGATTACTTGAATATCATGTGTAAAAACAATCTAAGAATATCTTAAAATACCCAGTTAGAAATTTCCTACATCATCATTGAGAGATTCCCTAACAACTCGCATCATTCGCTTAATTCGCATTTAAACACTCCACTTGTCAGTAAATTTATAAGTTATTGAAAATAGTAAAGAAAATATGCCCTATCAGCTATGGGAAGCTAGGTACCATCTACCTCTATTTGTTGTGCAAATAATTTATTTGAAGAGCTCCAATGGGCGAGCAAAGATATGTTTTCCTTATAATTCCCTATTTCAATTACAACCCAAAATACGCTTGTGAATGCAAATTGGTTGTTTAAAATTCCCCCGAAAGGAAATAAGGGGCTTACCGCTATAAAGGTAGATAGGTCGTATTTTGGTACCTACTGTAGCCGTGAGTTCTTTTCCGTAATTATCTTTCGCAAAATTAATGGAAACCTGTGCTAGTCACTGTTCTGTGATAACAAAGGCCACAAGTTTTGTTAAATGCCTTCTATTCGGAGGTATGAATATTCGGGGTTTTGTAAAAAAATAAAAAAGCTTCATGCTAAATCCAGCTTTATTTAAGCCGAACTGACATGCACTGTAGGAGCGAATTGAGGTTTTGCTTTGAATTCACTCTGCATTTATGCACCTGGATAATGCTAGAAGGTCAAACACAATTTGATCATCCTAAAGGTAGACCTAAATAATAATAAAAAAAAACTTTGATAGAAAACAAAACCACAAAGTAGATAATAATTTTCAATAAGTTTAAATTAAGTGTGATTAGAAAAAATATTTTGATGTAAGAAAGCATTGGGTAAATAAATATTTTATTGACATTTAATGGTAAAAGTAGAGTCATTATGAATATAACATAAACAGACTAATCTGACTAAAATGTCACCCTCACTGCCCCTCGTTTTGTGCCAGTGATAAAAATAAAACGATACAAAATAAAATAATATCTATCTTTATAAATAATTAACATAAACTATTGAACTAATTTAAAAATAAAAGAAAACTGAAACTAATAATAGAAGCGATCCTCTTGAAAACTTTTTAGGTGCACTTTTCTCACGGGGCTCACAGAAGAGACACTGTGTAATAAAATATTGAATAAATTAATTTATTAAATAATAAATATATGAAATACTTTTCCAATCGTCCAATATTCCCTAGGCTCAGTAATTATACCTAGTAGTATTTATTATTATATTATTATACTAGCTGCCCGGACAGACGTCGTTCTGTCAAAATAAGTCCATACAAAAATGCAGGAATTCGCTCGCAGCGCCACCTACCGGGTCCAATTGTAAATCTAAACCATTCTCGAATCTCCACGAACACACACAAAAAATTTCATCAAAATCGGTCCAGTCGTTTAGGAGGAGTTCAGTCACATACACACGCACACAAGAAATATATATATTAAGATATAGAACCTATTAGTCCTAAAGTGACATAATATGGTGTGATTGTTTGCGATCACTTGGGCTCAAAATCTACCAGGCCTCGACCTAACCTAGGACCCTCGGTATCTTAGTCAAGCTATATATAAATGCAAGCTATCCCCCGCAGTTTCAGCCGCGTTCCCGAGGGATGTGACATATTCCAGACTATTATCTATCTCTGTGCCAAATTCCATCAAAATGCCATCAGCGTTAGCATTTAAATGTAAAACAAATTGTTTTAAAATAGTAAACGGTTGTTGTAATTTTATTTATTACCTACCTGATTTCTCGTAATTTTTTTTTATTTTTTATTCTTAAAGTAATATAAAATTTTAATGGTTTTGTCTTTTGTAAAAATATCTAAAGTATGTTAAGGAAGAGTGATGGCTCCTAATACAGGTATTCTATACTTAAAAGGAGGCATCGAATTACTGTACCGAAAAATGTAAAACATGTTATAGAAATGAACATTTTGTATTTTTGTATTTTTTTTTGTTAGAATTAACGCAGTTCTAGCGTTATTGAATAACACAAATACATCCATTCAAACTTTCGAATTTATAATAGCAGTTAGATTGATACTTAACTAATATTTAATTAAAATCTAAACTAATTAAAAATTAAAATATCTAAATCGTTATAAAGAAATACATATTTCAAATGTTCGTGTACATATATGACTCTTTATAGTTTCTCAAACCCTAAATCATTTGGTACCTAGCTAAAAGGTCAACTTACACGCTATCTTATACGGTGGCATTACCTACGCACGACTCAAAAGAGGCATTAAAGAATTATCGAATAGGATGTAATTGTCACCTCTCATAAATCTCAAATTAATAAATTCTTATAAAACAGTAAAAACCAAATACGGAGAAATAATTTAATATTTTTCTCAGCAATAACAAAATAAATGCAGTGTGGAGCTAAAAAAATATGGTGTTACTCACAAAAATATATTTTTTTAATTTAGATTTTTTAAAAGAGTTTAATTTTTGTGATGATTGTGATGGAGTTTTGTTTTTACTCGGAACTTAAAGGAGAGTTTGGCGAGGCGGATATGTCTGGAAATTTCCCAGTGCTTTGACGAAGAAATGTACTGTAAGTGATAGATTTTTTATGTCTCCACCTTGCTGATATACTCGAAGACTTCCTCATAGATCTTTTGTAGGTCTCGTAGAACAGCTCGTCATCAGCAGGCTGTGAAAAATAAAAAAAAATAAAAATAGCTGCTGTTATATCATGTAGGTAACTATGTATTGTTTAAGGAAAGACACGTTTTCATGCTAAAATTAATTTACTACTTTATTATTATGTTTTCTTAAATACAGCAATATTATGATCTAAAAAAATGAATAGACATTTTTTCAATAATTAATTATCTAAAAGAATATTTCTCGTAGAATAACAAAGTTAAGTATAGATATACTATATTTCAATAAATTCTAATATTTAGATTAAGTTTAATAAGAGCTGCTGGATGAGTCTGTCATATAGCTATCCGCCTGTAGATTTTTGAATGCCATCTCCTGAAGATAAGATAGATTACATTTTTTATGTCAGCTGTGATAAATGCACAGAGTTACTTGTCAAAACTTCGTGTCTCTCGCTCGAGTGAAACAAACGTATGAATGTCGTACTGTGTTATTGTTTCTTAGTATAAAGTAGTCTTCAGTATTGACTCTCGTACTACTCGCGGACGATAAAGGAACAGGTGTGTCTTCAATTTGATCTCGTATAGTTAAGCATTGGAAATCTACACTGCTTGCTAATGAAAATAAGTTTTGAATGAATTTAACGAGTTGTCAGAAAAAAATTGTAATCGATTTACACAGAGGAAGACGTTCAGTAAGACAGTAATTGTCTATAATTGCGTCAGCTACTGGTCCCCTGAAAACATGTATAGGATAAGAACTCACAATTTCATTGTCCTGGTCAAAGCATGTGTGAGACTTGTGTCGCGGCAGGTAGGGCATGGCGAGCTTGCAGGCGACCGAGGGCGTCGGGGCCAGGTTGGGCTCCAACTGAGGCTCGCACCATTTCTCGTATAGATCCTGCCTGGGTCCTAATGGCGGAAGTGGGTTGGTGCGACAGTTGTCTATTATCCACTTCTGCTCGCGGCTCGACGTCGACCTGTTTTATGAATGTAAGCTGTGATATGTGGCATAGTTCCGTGCGAATTCTTTGAGACCAAATTGTTCTACTGTTAACATATATTATATAATAAGGCAGGAAACAGATAAAACTTTATATTTCAAATTGGTATGAAACTCTTTGCGGGTCTCAGTTTACTTTCAACTTAAAAATTCTGAGGTCTATCCAGGGTCAACTTTAACCTATTGGAGATCCTGGGCCATTTACTTTTGCATCCACTGTAAACCTACGGCCGTTCACGAAAACCTTCCATTCCTTCGGTAATATCGGTTATAAGGTGGTGATATGGCGGGAACTAGGGGCCCCCGTAGATTGTGGGACCCTGAGCACTTGCCCAAAGTATCCAATGCAAAAAGGGGCCTGGGCCTATTTTTATTTTCAATGACTACTTACTCCCAGTGGTAAGTGATGATGTTTTTGGAGTTATGAACATAATGGTAAAGATATAGTTTCACCAAAATGTTTAAAAATTTTATGATACTCTCACATAGTTTTAAATATAGGTATTTAAACTGCAACTCTGTTCCCTCTATCTTTATAATTATTTACTAACTTTAGATGATTAGTAAAATTAATAAATAAACCATTCACTTGTTTACAATATTCAGATGCATTTACCGCGAAGGGCGACAGAATCAGCAATCAACGAGTCAATCAACAAATTACCGTTCGCATCGACAACTCACTAATTGAACACATATTCGTTCCGCGACGAATGTCGGTGCCGTTAGCCATGTTTTTTGTTTATATTTGAAGGCTGAAAATCCGGGTGACGATACAACTAGCATTGGGAATACCGGGGGGCTGCTAAAGTGTTGCCTAAGACTAGAAATCAACTGGCTGATAGATTCTCAACATAAGAGTGATGGCAACGAGTAGTATATATAGATACCATATATAGCTGTCCCCGCGGTATCACCCGCGTTTATCGATTAGCCTATTACTATCTAGGAAAAAATCCGCGTCGAATGGTAGCAGTTCCATCCCGATGTGTTCAGTAGTTGAGGTGATGGTGCGTTAAAGGAACCCTTTTTTCCTCATTAGCCGCGTTCCCGTAGGATGATACATTTCCTGACATTCAAATAAATAGCAATCAAAAGGCACTAACCGAATAATGGCCGTTAGATCATCAGGCTTGCAGACAACCCTCGTTTTAGGGTCGAAAAAACCATCGCCGGTGTCATAGTACCCCTCCGGAATGTCCCGCGTCGGCTGGTCCGCGGTCTGGTACGTGTATCCACCTGGCCGGAGGTCCGTCTCAATTTCAACCGTGAATCTGGAACATGTTGAAGGTCATGATAGCTTAATTGGTATCTAGTGATGTCGAAAGCCCTGACGAGAGTCTTTGGTTTCAGTCCAAAAACGAGCTTTAGTTTTAAGTGAACGCCTTATATACATTAATTTGCGCTCCAGGGGATCCCTGCTTAAAAAAGCTAGCCAGGAGTATCTATGGTAGGGGCATTAACCTCCATAAAGAACGATAAGAATAAACTTTATAAACATATAAATAAAAATATTCCCAAGGGTAAAGCTGATTCCTTAACCGAATAAAAAGAAATCCCTTATAAGGTTTCGAACAAAACCTAAATTCCCTCCAAGTATCTAGTTAGGTACATTTAATAAGTAACTACCTACCATCCTTTATTCACGATTTGAGTAATTAGGTTAATTTATTACCGCAACAAGCAATAAAAACCCCAATCCACATTAACCCGACAGCGGAATGATGAGCGATTAGTGCGGAGAAAAAAAATTGGGCCGCCATGTTTTCCGGCGAACAAACAATTCATACCTGTCCGTTTAAAGGGAACTGACAGAATGAGCTGTAATTCTTCGTTTATACCATATTTACCTAACAAATGGCCGTGAATGCGAGAGCTGGCAATTTTGCATCACGCCTCATGTTTTCAAAGGCTTTTCTAGCAATAAAACTGAGGAACACTACTATTATTTTTGGGACAGTTTGTTTAAGTATAACGTTATTTAAGATGATTTATAAAAAAATGGATTTCCATTTTCAAATATTAGTTCCAACTTTATTTTCATAAAAGCTTGATCAAACAGGGACCCTAGAGTAATATAGTAGCAGTATGTAATAAAATCTAATTTCGTATTCAATTTGGTAAATTTGGTCGTTATAATTGCAGACCTTTTGGGAAATTTAACAGCGTGTTACAACAGCTATGTTATGCTTTATTTTGTGTGATTTTGGATATTCATAAAATAATATAATTCATATTATTATATAAAACATAAAATTATAGGAGTAGTAGAGCTCATAGTGCAGAGTTCGTCCGGGGAAGTACTACCACCTTACCCATTTCTGCCGTGAAGCAATAGTGCACCTGTATGACTGTGTTTCGGTTAGAAACGGGCCGGTGAAATTACAGGCACATTAGACTTAACAACTTCACGTCGACGCGTGGGTCGACAACGCATTGGCGATGCCCCTAGTGTTGGAAATGTTCATAGGCGGCGGTGACCACTTACCATCAGGTGGACCGTCCGCTTGATCCCATGTGGTATATAAAAAAGAAAGTTTATCAACTTTTTTAAATCTACAATTACAATGAATCTTTAAAACAATCTTCGAAACTAAAACTAAACCTAAGCTCATTACCTGCCAATGAAAACCAACCCAGAAAAGCACATTTTCAAGCTACATTTTCATTTAAATTTTGTAACAGATACCTGAGATTTGTTAATAATACTGTGTTTTGTTACTGAGGCTTCATAAAGTAATTAGAGTGGGTAAAGTAAATTGATTTATATTAATTTCACCAAGCTATTATGTTTATAATTATTCTACTGTTAAATTGGTAATTTGGTTATCTATGCGATCTCTATTGATGCGATTATTTCCATTAGATTTACTATTTACTTAATCTTATATTTGACCACAATTTCAACATGTGTAATGGTAAGGCCGTAGGGGTACGCATACGAAGTCAGTTCTGCGTGCGGAACTCTGACCGGACTTTGGCGACAGATTTTAATCTAGAGCCAAAGCAAGCCCCGCAATGGTTTTTTACGATGGATATCATCATCAATAGCTGAATCTCATTGTAGGATTCAATTTCACGACGGCATTCTACGTCACTTTAATTTAATACTATTAAATATTATAGTTGTGAAGTAATACGATTCTTTAAATAATTAAAAATGGTTTTTAATGGCAACCATCTGAATTTTAATACATGGCCGAGACTTCCCAGTAAGTGATCCTAGATATTTAAGTTAGTATAAGTATTATAAGTAGGTAGTAGTATATGGAATAAATACAAATAAATCTAAGCGTCTTTGCGATAATAGCTCAATCATTTTCTACCATTTTTCACGCGTTGTAAATTGTAATATTTATTTAATAAGCTGTGGTAATCGGTGTTGGTGTCACTATTATTAAGTAATGTTTGTTCTGAAATTTAAATTTTAATATTTATCGTGCCAGTTTATTTACCCAAATAAAAAAAAAATAAAAAAAACTCGAATTGGGAATATCTCACGTCTGCCCTTATAGATACTTAGAGAGCTTATGTTAAGATTGGATACAGCTGTAATATTATAAGTAAGTAGGTTCAAGTAACAATTTTAATTATATTATACCTAATTAAATACGTCATAAGTAAATAATTAAACAGATTCTGAACAGCACGTGTTACGTATCTTTACAAAGGGTCTACTTGTTACAATTACATCAATCAACAGTCTATACTCATAATATATATATATATCTTAAGTTAACTTAGAATTAAACACAACGAAATATTGAACCTCCAAGAATTGAGAAATATTTATGTTCCTCGTTATTCATTAGTGTATCGGAAATCGCTGTTCCAGATTTGAACCTTCAATAGAAACGTCGACATGAAATATATTTCGATCATAATTGTAAGTACCTGCTTCTTTCAATGAATGCTAGACATATTTGTGGATACAAGAATAGGCAATATTTTTCTGCTCTATTTCCTTCGGTTTTGATGCTGTGTGAGTCTTTATATACCTACGTGAAGTGTGGCCCTCAGTATTGAGGCCTCACCTACCTCTATGGGGTTAATGGGTGTAAAAATATTAATGTATAATGGCAGAAAATGTCTGCCGCGGTAAAGAATCATACATAATATTATAAATGATAA
Source organism: Habrosyne pyritoides (assembly GCA_907165245.1). NCBI lineage: Eukaryota > Metazoa > Arthropoda > Insecta > Lepidoptera > Drepanidae > Habrosyne > Habrosyne pyritoides. The sequence goes on from OU015592.1 coordinate 4,553,943, forward strand.
AGTGTAAAAGTTTCTCAAAAAGTTTTTGATGAGACTCGAGATATACGAGTAGATAAAACATGCCTTGGAAAAAGATATAGAATAGTTTTAGTCACGAGAAAATGTAAGTTCCCTTGGGAACGCGGATGTAATCGCGGGGCTAATATATCATATGCTTAATGTAGGTTAACACTTATCATACCAACACTTACTAGGTACCTATTTCTACCATAGCTGGTCAAATGTGACTTTATGTTTCCTGCTTGAATGTATGAAATATGGTTGTTAGGAAGGGAAATAAATTGTATAATAACTGTATATTAATTAGTAAGAAAAAGTCATGAAGTCAAATGTGCAAAAGCAATAAGATGATACGTGCATTTCAATGCAAAGTTCAAAATGGGTCATTTGACCAGTTATGGAATGTTTAGTGTTAAGTAAAGAAAGTCACTACTGGACAAAGGCCCCCCGCCATATGATTTCAACTGTAGCCTTGGGCCGCTTGCATCCAATGGCTTCAAATAAATCTGACCAGGTGTGGGATAAAATCAATTACCCATCAATTTTTGTCTTACGAGAGCATTTAAAACTGGCAAGTCACTTGTCACTGACTGATATTAACCAAGCAAAATGCGAGTTAGTTGGTTGTCGAGTGAGAGACGGTGATAATAATTTCAATTCCCATACTTCCCTAAAACAATTATGTTAGAGCTGGGGGCGTATTATGCACTATGCTCATACATAAAACCGTCACCTTAAAGCGAAGACACTACCACTCGCATTCCGGTACATGGTCACCACTAGAGAACCTTTCTTCTTCATCTTTCATATGCTCATCTAAAAGTTCTAATACTAACCTTCTATCAGGCAGCCGACAGTACTTCCAATCATGCTCAGAGTACTCCATGTCATCAGCGAATATCAGCGTGCGATCCAGCATCTGACCCTTATGCCATTTACCCCGCAGTATGACGCCACTTGGGTAAACCAGCTCACCGAGACCGTGGAACATACCGTCTTCGAATTCACCTTCATATTTTACACCTGTAAACAGAATTAGTTTAAACATCAATTGCTCAAGCTTTAATAGCTAAGTTCCATTTTTAAAGTACCACTTTTGATCATATCATGATCGGCATATTATATTCGGTATTTATATTTAGTATTCAGTCACAGGTCATTGGTTTGATTTCCAAACCAATATTTCTTAAGACAAACATTGTTTTAAGAGAAGTTGGCACTTTATTTTAGTTATAGTAGTTTCAAAGCTCCGTTTTAGTTTTAAAATATATGAATATCATTGTTTACATCAGCATAATTTCTAGATAATATAGAGCTTTCATTTATTTATATAATAACTAGCTGACCCGGCAGACGTTGTCCTGCCTTCAATGAATATTTAATTCGAATTGGTATCATTAATAAAAAAGATACCAAAACATAGTGGTTATTATTCTTGACAATAAAACTTTTATTATTAGGCGTGATGGCGCTCTGAACTAACAGTGATGAACAAACACTTCTTAAAAAACTCACTGTACATTACAATACAATTAAGCCATTGAATCGACTGTGAAAGGTGCACTAAGTAACGATAAATTAATTATTTTATTAATATAATTCCGACTTATGCCTCTGTTTTAATCGATATTGTCAAACCACTGACATTTATGTCAAAACAACATAAGCTTACATTATACGAGTTTATATTGTCAAAAGCGGTAAGGTTACAATAGAAAAGTTAATATGTTCGTTATGTTTTCTTCAATTTTCTAATTTTCCGCGGAACTTTCTTAATTTTTTCGTTCATAAGAACCATCTCCTGACAATAACAAACACAACAAAAAAAGAATTAGCGAAATCGGTCGAGCCGTCTATCCGTAATGCCGTGACCAAGGGAAACAGGGATTAATTTTTATATTTATACTAGCTGACCCGACAGACGTTGTCCTGTCTTAACTATGAATATTGAATTCGAATCTTCCGATTGAATCAACAGTGAAATGTGCACTTAATTATTTAGAAATTATAAATTAATTATTTTATCAATATAATTCCGACCCATGACTCTGTTTTAAACAATATTGTCAAACGACTGACAGTTCAGTCAGACGCCATATGGTTACATTAGAAAAGTTTATATTGACAACAGCGCTAAGGTTACATTACAAAAGTTAATATGGTCATTAAAATTTCTTAAATTTTCTAATTTTCCGCGCAAATTTCTTATTTTATTCTTTCATTAAACCTCCTGACAATAACAAACACATCAAAAAAAGAATTAGAGAAATCGGTCCAGCCGTTCACGCGTGATGCCGTGACCAAGGGAAATAGGGATTAATTTTTATATTTATACTAGCTGACCCGACAGACGTTGTCCTGTCTTAACTATGAATATTGAATTCGAATCTTCCGATTGAATCAACAGTGAAATGTGCACTTAATTATTTAGAAATTATAAATTAATTATTTTATCAATATAATTCCGACCCATGACTCTGTTTTAAACAATATTGTCAAACGACTGACAGTTCAGTCAGACGCCATATGGTTACATTAGAAAAGTTTATATTGACAACAGCGCTAAGGTTACATTACAAAAGTTAATATGGTCATTAAGATTTCTTAAATTTTCTAATTTTCCGCGCAAATTTCTTATTTTATTCTTTCATTAAACCTCCTGACAATAACAAACACATCAAAAAAAGAATTAGAGAAATCGGTCCAGCCGTTCATGCGTGATGCCGTGACCAAGGGAAATAGGGATTCATTTTCATATACGAGAGAGATTTGTGACTAACTTCACCAAATCCTCAATTTTTAAGCTATAAAAAAAAATACAGTCCTTACGTGAAATTTCGAATTTACTATTTGTATGTACATATTACAAAGAGCATATAAACTATACCGAAATAATAAAAATAACACAACCTTCTTTTAAAATATATAAACATGTTTTTTTACTGTCGAATTCTAAAAGAGCTCTGGCGGATTAAAGTAATGATATGGCATCTTCTGACTTATATTGCAAGGGATCGCCCGTGAAGCTAGCAAGGTAAGCAATGGACAGCCGACATCGCTCCATAAAGTGTTCACGTGGCTAGAATTTTCAAAAAATAGTTATTGTGGAAGCACTTTTAGGTTATCTCCTAGCACAGCACCAACGCGATAAAGATAAAAGCTGTATCGATCGATATAGCATTATTTTATGTCTTGTTTTGGTATTGGATATTGTGTATGTTCGGTTAATACTCTTGTCTTGATATACTTAAAGATAGTTATTCAATGAGGTAGATATAGGGTTAGGCAAACAGTACACCAACTACAGTACAGTACAGTGCACTACTAATTAGATTATTCATACTTAATTACACAGACTGCTTGACGGGGCGACGTAAATCTTCAAAGGGATTGTAGATGAGGTCATTAGGACTGTATATAGTGTATATGCTTTTTTTCTAACCATCATTTCTATATATTAAAAAAATCTTTTTTGTCAAGTAGGCTAATAAACAGACGGTTCACCTGACGATTGTCAAGCTTATGGACATTTGCAATACAAAAGCCATTGCCAATGCGATGTCAACTCTAAAACACGAAGGTTTGAGTCTCATGTGCCTATAATTTTACCACCGCCACTATCATTCTCACTGAAATGCAGTAATACAAATTATAGTACTTTCAATACTTTCTTAGATACAAAATATATATAGATAAAAACATTAAAACTCTGATTGTGCCGTCACAATTCATTAATGAGAATTTAATGCAGGTATGTTTGTAATAACATAAATCAATTTCTTAAAAATAAAAAAGACAAACTCGCTGTACCCGTAACTCGTCTCACTAAAGTAAAAAATCTTTTAAAGGGCAATGTATACGTTTCTTTAATAAACTACCTAAAGACTTACAAGAATTACCCGTGCATAAATTTAAAAACGTAGTAAAGAATACTTCATATCAAAAGGGATTTTATAGTCTGATATCTGATTATTTAGAGGATAAAAATCTATGGCAACAAATTACTCGCCTGACAAGCTATACATTTAAGTATTTTATTGTGAAATTTTTTGTAATATTAAAGAAAAAAAACATGCGAAGAACGATTTATAACAGCCTGTGAAAGCCTACATGAATAAACAATATTTCTATTTCAGTACCGTCTTTCGGTGGAAAAGTATATGGTATTAGTACTTCCTCGTACTCCTATCTTTATCAAAAGCTTTATACTATACACGAATCTTAAGTATACTTTACGATGTATTAAGATCACTATCTTTTACCTAAATTATGTCGGTACATCTTACAAATTAATTCCCAGATTATCATAAATTATATTATAACCAATCGTGCTACATGATGATACATTGCTTAGATTTGAATAAATCATACTTGCCATTCCACGCATTAATGCTGTGGGTTCGAATTTTACATTGAGCTTGAGATATTGATGATGGAAAACATCGTGGGGTAACCATAGCCTGTTTGTGATGGGAGACTTGAACCTTCAAGGTAGGTAAAACAAGCAAGCTATTGAAGCTTCATTTAAATATCATCCCCCTTACGGTTACACCAGCGTCCCTGAAGGGGTTCATGTGCCCCAGGAGTTAACATAGCCTATATTACTTCTGGAAATAATAACTTTCTAGCAGTGAAATAATTATTTTAATCGGTCCAGTAGTCTTAGAGTTTAATCATTACAAACAAAAATAAAAATAACATCCCAAGAAATATCCCAAGATATTCTTCACACATGGTTACCTGATCCCAAGTTAAGCAGAGTGTACTGCTTGTAGTATGGCTACCAAGTAACTGATATACTACACATACTACTTTTGAAAAAAAAATCTCTTCATAATATTATGTGAGACTTAACAACTTCACGTCTCAGGCTCAACAAAGCATTGGCGATGCCCTGGTGTTGCAAATGTCCATAGGCGGCGGTGACCACTTACCATCAGGTGGACCGTCTGCTTGTTTCATAAAAAAAGTGTAGAAATATAAGACAAAGAAGAACGGATCTATTTTACACTTCCAGGATTCTGGTACCTTAGAGATAATAAAAATTATAAATGACTTACGGCGAAAATTAATATGCAATCCCGATCGAAAATCCATGAGTTGATGAACCTTTTGACAGTAATTTTAATACATGTCAAAATTCTACTTCAATCTGGCGAATTTAGATCGGGATCGTATATTAATTTTGGCCGTTAGTCATACCACAACAGTATACAATACTTAAAAAAAGAAAGAATAGCGCCACTAAGTTTATAAAAAAATTGTATTATAGTTGTAGAACCTTCTCAGCAAAAGCAACCATCCAAATTGGTTTTGGTCTACCGATGTCAGGCTGATCACATTATGATTGCGAAGACCTATTAAGTATTCAAACTTACCATTAGGAAAAGTATAAACTCCATAGCCGCTCATTCCGAGCACATCCCAAGAGCCCTCATACTGAGAGCCAGTGGGGAACTGCTTTGTTGAACGTGGCTCCCGGGGAATGTCTAAAGGCACTGCCCTGTAACCAAAGCGACCAATGAGACGAATTTCGCAGAGGTTATCCTGTTCATACTAGAAATGTGAAACTTTATGAGAATGGATGAAAGTTTGTTACTCGTTCTAAGTGGACACATATATAGTTTATAACCAGCCCCCTTATTCTGCTAATACAAACTTCGTCGGTGAGCCGCTTCACGGAGGCCTCGGAGAGCTTATCTCTCACGTGATTAGTAGTATTAGAGTTAGCGAAAGAGACAGAGCATGGAGGCCGCGACGAAACATCCTCGAGATAGTGTAATTTTCCTTACAGAAACGAGCCCCTGAATTGACACATAGAATACTTTTTACCCCCAGAAATTGTAACGTCCCTCGAGAAAGTGTTTGAAAACGATAAATGCGAAAGTTTGTATGTATGGATGTTCGTTACGCAAAACCTACCAAACGAATGTGGATGAAACTTGGCACATATATAGAAAATGCCCTGGAATAATGCCGGGAAAATGATACATCTTTTGGGAACGCGGGTGAAACCGCGGCGGACAGCTAGTACTTCATATGTTAAATAATCAATGTATGGTATAAGTGTCCAATAATGAATTGAATGTATACCTAAATACGCGGTAAGTATTGTAGTGTATGTACATTTCCAATGTATGCTTTATTTACAAATAGGATAACCCTATCATTCGTATTTTTCTTATTTTATTCCAAGGTTTTAGGTATTTATTTTGAACTCCTTCCTGCATTATTTCCTTTTTAACGTTATTTAAAGGAATTGAGTAAATTGCATATATTTTTCCGAACTTGCACTCTATCTACAATCACTTTACTCTCTTTCGGGCTCAATTAAATATTCGAACTCAAATCCAAAATCTTTAGATTGTTGTTATATTTTGGCTAAATTTAGGTTGTCAAGAGTAGTAAGGATTCACTTAATAATTTATTGGGCCCCAATATTAGAGAACCTTTTATTATTAAACGACATCTTAAAATGAAGGAGGTTCTCAATCAAAGCTTTTCAACAAAAGAAACATTCCAAATCAGTGTCAAAGTAAACGCCAATTTGAATGAATATATTTCACTTCATTTAACGCGTGTTTTTTATATTCTGGATCGAATCAGAACCCTCACAAACTTTCTTACTTACGCCAGAGGATACAGTACTTTCAATAAGCTGCGTCATACAACCATAGTTAATTCTAACAAATGAACATGCAGTATTTTTTATTCAAAATCAATTTGACTATTAGGAAATCTTGAAAGAGCTTTTGGTTTTTTGATCGGGATTGAATTCGGGCTGTTTGAAAGCGATCCGAATTCACTTTCCATTCAGCTGTCACGGTACGTGAAGGTAAAATACAATTTATAGCCTTAATGTTATGTCCAAGTGAAAGGATCAATAATGGATCTTTATAAAAAGGCACTAACATGAATAGCTTGCGGTCATTTGTTGGTTATTTATGTCTGGGATATATTATTTAAAATAAACTCACTTGCATTCTTCTTTGTGAGCTTCAGAAAACTTTCTCATTAGCTCTTCCCATTGCGACCCACGTTTCTCAGAAACTCTGGTAAAGGAATGAAAATGTTTAGGAAACCAATTGATTACTTATTTTTTTGTGTAAAGCAGCCAGATGGTCCAACTGAAGGTATGTGGTTGCCGGTAGATTTTAATCTGATACTGGTAGCTAAAGAAAAGGAGATTTCTTTCAAAGAAAGCTTTAGCTATAGGATTTGAACCTCGGATTTGAAGGTCCTTTGTAGACTCATTTGATATTATGAAAATTGGGCTTTAAGAGAAGTAGCCATTATGAGAATTGGGCTTACATAGAATTTTCCATTATGAGAAAAGGGCCTTTAAGAATTTGAAAATTGGGCATTTGTAGAATAAACCAATATGTCGCACCTTCAGAACGATAGGGATATAAAAATCACTTTTGGCACATCTCTGATTGGGTCACTTTTGCACTGAGCGGGGAGGGTGGGTCCCGGTGTTAAAGAGGCTGAAGTATCGGTATGATTATTCTATCATTAAATTGACTATGTTTTACCATTCATCGGAGAGAGCGTACTTTGTTTAGTCTTTCTATGATCGTAATTCAATTTGCAAAATTTTGAGTTAAGCCCTTATCGTACTGAGGGTGCGATGTGAATCTGTCCTTTTGTGAATCATTTTACTTGGCTTTAATCCCTATTGAAATTTCCCAGATGTCAGAGAGCCGACAACATTATTAAATAACTTATACTGTAACTTACAGAGTGTTCTGTGACTTCATAGACATTATTCGATGTGCAACTGTAAACAAAGACACGGTTAAATTATAAGTTCCTTACGAAATAGGTACTTACTCATTCGTCTATTATTGCGTCGTTCTCAATACGAAAACAAGCTCTAAATTATAGTCTACAACTTTATTGCTGTCCCAAGTACATCATAACAAATGGTGCTTATATTTTGGTTTAGTAGATCTTACAAAATAGGAATTGCCAGCATTTGGTATTTGGAGATAATCATTCATTGTTTATTATATTAAATTGTGGTTTCACCTACTTTCTAGGGTGAACTAATAGTTTTCTCGCGAATGCCCTTTGTCTGATTTTATTCAAAACCCCAGTACGCTACCCTACGCCAACAAGTAAATTACTTTACTTCATTGCAATCAGTTTCTATTAGAAACCAGGTCTGAGTCAATAGAAATAATGGCATGTGGAAAATGGTTATTAAGAAGTACTCAAATTCTATAATAATCTGGTATCAAATTGAAATTGATTGCAACTACCTTAAGTAATAGATCCGCGATTAATAGTGTGGATAAGCATATATATCACATTTTGTATGACAGTGTATTTTCGTTGGAGATTTTGCTTCGTCACCTCGAAGACCGTAGTACGGGCAGTATGTCAAAGCCCTAAATTCGATGATGAATAAAACGGTGATGAATAGTCAGTAGCTTCTGTTAGGTATTCCACTGCTGGTTAACAAAGAAACCTGGCGTTGTCTCTGATGCTACGCGAGCGTCAAGCCATGAGCCAAAACAATAGTAAATGGTCAGACAGAATGTTAAATATGTACATATCCATCGCTGTATTATAATGGATATTTCTTTGGTGAAAGATCGAAACAAAAGGCAGATGACGGGAAATCTATAAGAGAAATGTATGCTATTGTATGCGATATTTTAGTATTCACTACGTGCGATCGCACGGTCATGGTCAGAAACACCATTGCATGCATTATTTATAATGAAAGAGTGAAACTTGTCGTCTATATATCGCTTAACAATATATTTATTGCGTTTAAATTTACTGCGGATCCGGGCTTGAATCTAGGATGGTCTTTAAGTTATTGATGAGTTTGCTATCGTTATTTGGATTGGTGATATGGAGAACTTGTATACTAGAATCGATATTCCGAGTTAATAGCTAAAAGACCTTTTGGGATCTCGATCTATAGGTAGTATATTTTTGAAATTTATGTATTTATGCGACAGTATCTCAAACGAAATCGGCTGTAAATAAAACCCTATTCCGATTCCTGCTAATCCTTAACCATAAATTACCGTTTATCGATTTTTGTATATATGTAGTTAAATAAAATTTAGCAGATACATCCAATTTTCTGTAGTAACAGATTAGATACATTTATTCGCGGAGAACGACATACACTCCTGAATATTGGGTGAAACCGCGAAACAAACCGCGAAGAAAGAAGTATTTCTTTGATTAATTTTTTTTTTTAATTTTTTGTTTAAAGAAGAATAAACTGACAGTATATGTATTTCTTTTCATTTCAGATATAGTAACAGTAATATAGTAGACTTTTGAACATTTCTCAATAGGTGAAACCTTTGCTTTGGCAAAAATAAGACTGCGGCCGATTTTCTTTTTGTTTCGGTATCAAATTCGGTCGAAATACTACCATTAAGAGTATAGGTGATAGAGTTAATGATGATGAAATGAAATCATATGGTACCTAATACGCATGAGATAAAATAACGAAATGACGTAGGCGTCATTTAAAATGCTTGGAAAAGTAAAAAATGGTTACACCTTAATTTATAACGAATCTTCGATGGAAATACTGCAAGATACAAAGAAAATAAAAGAGCTTATTGAGCTTCGTTCGACATTTAGCCTAGATTAGGTTGAATTACAACAGTTTGAATTACAAGACACATTGCAAAGTTGTAAAATAAGTTCTTGCATTTTATTTCATTTAAACTGGTATATTTACACTGAATTGCTATTAGGTGGAAAATTTACTCAAGTAATCTTAAGAGAAGTGTAATATTTGTCACTACTAAAATCGCACCCTCAGTACGATAAGATTCGTACGCTACGATACGAGTCGCTAACCACCACGCCAACTGACCTGTCAATAATAAGAATCTAATTCAAATATTTGCTTATTTTAATTTGATTTACTCCAATAGTAAGTAAAGAAGCTGCCTAAAGTAAAGTAGGAGAAAAGAAATAATGTGACAGGCACATAAATAAAAGTTGTATCTGTAAAAGTCCAACTTTCAAAGACGCGAGCTAGCTTCATACAATAACTACCCATTATCCAACTTAAGACTTATAAAAATGCACAGGATACTGTTGAAATTGAAAAGGAGGATTGCTTCAGAAAACTTGAAACAAACTTTGTAGTCTACCTTTACTTCATTCTCCTATTTATGGTTTGAACACTTCGTAAGAATGCATCAGTAAACTTCGCTAGAACCGATCTAGGTAGACGTTTCTACCTCGTTGTATCAAAATCTATTATGTAATACGTCTTGCCTCGGTCATTAAAGGTTGCCGCTGAAATAGAGTCCAGTCCACTCGAAATATTACTTGAGAAGATGCGAAATATTTATTAAAAAGAATATTATTCTAAGAAAAAAATCGTTCACAGGTTTTAAGGATTATATAATCTTCTGCCTTTTTGACCATTCGGTGCATTAAATATTACATGAAATTTGGCAGTCTGTTTTACGTCCGTTTTGAGGATTCTTCAGACAATTTGACCATTGACTCGGTGTAAGGTGCAAAGTGCGCGTTATCATCGGTATACTATTAAGTCACCTGTTACGGTGAATGAAAAAATGCCTGGCGCTGATGTTAAAATGAAGATGAAATAAATCTCAAATGCTTAGTGTTTAGGAATTGTAAATTTCCCAAAACATTTTCCGCGGATATGCTTTCCATACAAAAACAAACCATGCGTAAGTTTATGAGGATAAAGGTCTGGTTTTAGAAGTTTGAAAGCTGCATTACCTGCTAACTCTCATAAAAACACAGCCAAAAGCAAACTATGTAAAATCGTAGGTAAATATATTATACCTACTGAAAGCGGCTTTAGTCAAAACTAGTATACTCGTTTAATAAAAATACGGGTTTAGTTACGCTATTCGAATGCTATGTGATAGATGAACGAAGTGCGAATTTATTTGGTATGTGTGGGTGTGAAATAGACGTTGACAAAATCCTTTTAGGCGATTGTTACCTAGGTGTCAATCGGATCCAGCTAGTACTTAGGTTCCGGACTATACAGTTTGACCTACTTTACTCCTATACGTAAGTAAGTTTTCATGTCATAGATATGTGTCTTCATTTATGAGTATATAAATAAAAATGTTATGGTGTTAAGGGCTATAGGGCCGGGACTGATCATAATAATAACTAAGATATTTTAGATAGAGCGATATCGTAAATCCCTCAAGTTCTATATCTATCGCAAAGCACCTTCCTTTCTGTGATTACCATATTTAATACAAAGAACTGAAATCGGTACAGACTTGGCGGAAATATGGAAATTTGTACATAGTGTAATAAAAGTCAAACTCACTATTATTTCCAATAACTCCGTATTCTTTTCTATAAAAGTAAAATAAAGTGAAAATATTATAAAAGTCCACAATAACTTGTGCACATGTTATTTTCTGAGTTGTTAAAAATATAAACAGTCATGTCAATAATAATGTCAAATGTGCGTCATTCATTAAACACATCTCCAGTCTATTAAAAAAAAAGGAAATTTTAAATTAGGAATGATAAACTATTATGAATATAAATTTAATAATGCCAGTGCAAAAAAATATACATCAAATACATAACATGTAATTGCTTTTTTATTTTCTTTATAATTTTTTAAGCGTATTTTTTTAGCAGACGGTGAATCTAATAGCTTTCCAATGTAATAGGAAAAATAAATAAACTGCCCAATTATATTAAAATTAGAAACGATATTTGAAAGATATTATGTAATAAGTATTGGATACTTCATTAATTTATATAATAAACATAGATAGAATATAAAAAAATGAGTTTTACATTTGTCAAGCAGTTTCGATATTATCGAATTGTATGCCAATTTATGGACTATCATCGTACAATTGCCAATATTACTCATATCGAATTCCTGTCACAAACTACAAGTTTCATGCGAAAGGCAACTCATATAGCATTATTCCAGTACAATTGTTATAGCGGGAAACTTTTCCCATATACGTTCGCCCGGGATTTATTTCACCCTCTGAAAATTGATCTCGCAACCTGCTGCGTTTATATTGCATTACACGCGCCCGTGAAGGTATTTATTTGAGATATCTAGAAAATAAAACTTGGCAACAGACACGGTATTGTCTCCATATTCATTGTCAACACAACACATTAAAAATTTGTCACGTTGATTGTCCACAATTCGTTCCAGAGAAAGTCCCTATGATAGTTTATAGGTCAGCAAACATAACTTTGCAGTCGACGGAGTTGCATGCAGAATAAATACATCTAAATCATTACATTACACGTATTCAATAATGCTAATTTGTGGATTGGTTCTTTTAGAAACCGCTGCATTTGTAAGTTGGTTCATTCATATGCAGAAGCAACTTTACCTGTGCCGTTTGTTATATGGAATGATAACATTTATCGCACTGTGATAAGGTTTAAATTGCAGTAGTGAATTTAAAGATACATGAAAATATACTTCAGTGGGCTATGGATATACATTGAGCTATTTCTTTTGTCTCCGGTACTTCCTAGTGAAAATGAATTCAGTCGGACAATACAGCAGTGTTTTATTTGAACAGAGTAGACTGCTGCAGCTCGGGAAAGGGTTTAGGTTGTTTTGTTTTATAGTTTCATGAGCTCTCACGATGTACTGTGAGTTTTCATGGCCTCCTCGTCAAAGATATATGAATTTCATGCTTCTAGCGCACCGCCTCGTATCCGGGGATAATGTAACATTTTAGTACTGCCGTCCATTAGGGCTGACATTATTCTGGAAACGTAGAATTAAATATTTCAGTGTCAATGTAGAGTAAATATTTATGTGTGTGTACTGTGTGTGTAGCTGTGAGTGTAAGTGTATGTTTGGTACCAATTAGTTCCGTAACAGGTGAAAGGATTTGAATGAAAAATGGCACAAAGATAGAATTTATTCTGGACACAGGATTTTATCATTTTCATATTGAATATTTTCTAGTAAAAAAGGTTTTAGCTTATCTCTGATTTATTACATTTTAACCATATCTAAAACCTTAAGAAGACCTCTAAAATAGAATTATGCAATAGTAAGGTTATCGTCGTAAATATTCAGTTTTTTCGGTACAGTTATTTTGCTTTTTTTTTCTTGACAGCCCTGGTGTAAGTTCTGTATAAAACCAACTGTTCCAAAGTAGTTTATAGAATAATAAAGTATGTTAGTTTGGGTCATAATTCATCCCCTTATTGTTTAAGTTTTACTCATTAGGTTATTAGAAGTTTTTTATATACTTATTTACTAGCATCCGCCCCACGGGAGTGTTTTTATTTTTTATGCCACTTCGAATGGAAAACAGGCAGACGGTCCACCTGATGGTTAGTGGTCACCGCCGCCTATGGACATTTGTAACACCAGCCCCCTTATTCAGCTAATACAAACTTCGTCGGCGAGTCGCTTCACGGAGGCCTCGGAGAGCTTACCTCTTACGTGATTAGTAGTAATAGCGTAGTAAGCGACAGAGATAGAGCATAGAGGCCGCGATGAAACATTCTCGAGTTAGTGTCTCTTCTTCTTCTTGTATTTTTAGTCTAAATAGACTATCTATACTATACTAAAATTTATTATACTTCCGGCACGCTATGATGCCCGTTTTGACTTTTCCGATTGTCATTGGAAAAGAAACTGTATTGCTTTGGAATAAGGTTGATTTCCATCATCATACAATTAGCTGTTGGATCAATAGATGCACCTTATGTCTGAAGTAATGAAGGTTATTTTTCTTTGTCATTGTTAAACGTCAAAACGGCCATCATAGCATGCCGCAAGTTTAAGGACCATTAAAAAGTTGGTAGGTACTTGTGGTTCCCTAGTGATCGAAATTCAACCTTAATTCTATATTTTTTAAGTGAAGGTTTCACATTAATTAAGTCTTTAGCAGCGCTGTGATTCTCGATAAAATGACACTAAAGAGAGAAACAAATACATCTAGAGCATTTAGCTTGCGAGAGTAGGTAAAATAGGTAGGTAGTTTTCAGAAGGCTTCACTTCTACTGCGTGTGAAATGCACACATTTTATTTAAGTTTGAACGTTATTAAGGATTTTAGTCTCTATAATCATTGCATAGAACTTTTTGAATTTCGTTCAATTACGTCACCTCGGAGCCTGTACAAATACCTACGTCATTACGCATTACATTGGCAGTATAATCGTAAAAAAATATTTTAAATAAATTACTTTGCTTTTTCTTTAAAACTTTATGATAACCGTTGTTTTTTAAACCACGGAACTGGCAGAGTTATTGTCATCACGATGGAGTAATAAACAACATATTGAAATTGGAATGTATTTGTAACCCTCATCTATATTAATAAAAAAGTTTATCTGTATGCCCTTTATATGCAAAGTATGCGTAAAGTATGCAACGGATTTTAATGCAGTTTTCAGCAATAGATACTAGAAATTCAAGAGGAAGGTTTACAACCTGGATTGAAAGCGGGCAAGGCCGCAGGGCGCAGCTACTTTAGTAATAGACATAAATTTATCTAAAAAAAATAGAAAAACTTTCCACACTTCTTCTCCATGTAAACTTTAACTATGCCAAATCTTTCACTCCTCCGTGCGCTATTGCGCGCTCAAGTTACAAAGTTTTCTATTCACGTATTGAAATATAGATAAGCGAGAATATAGCAACATACCGGCTATAACATAAGTATAATAATAAAATTGCAAAAGAGAACATAGAGTAGTAGAGCTCTTTGTGCAGAGTTCGTCCGGGGAAGTACTACCACCTTACCCATTTCCGCCGTGAAGCAGTAGTGCAATTGTATTACTGTGTTTCGGTTAGAAAGGTAAGGGGGCCGGTGAAATTACAGGCACATGAGACTTAACAACTTCACGTCTCAGGGTCGACAACGCATTGGCGATGCTCCTAGTGTTGCAAATGTCCATAGGTGGCGGTGACCACTTACCATCAGGTGGCTTGTTTGTCGGCCCAAGTGGCATAAAAAAAAAAGAACAAATATCCGTCATATTCCCACGATGTGGGATGCCGCGAAATAGCCCCCGGATAATGGAATCGTTCGACAAAGGCGCCGGCGCACGCGATCTGCCAAAATACAACAAAAGTAATTGTGTAAGTAATGAGATAATATAACAAATGCTATAACTGTAGAACGGGTTACATAATGTTTGTAATTTAAGTGACACTAGCATCCGCCTTGCGGTTTCATCTATTTTGGGAATGAAATGTACCCTTTGTCCTTAGGAGCAATGTAACAAACATGGATGTAAATGTCCATATACGTATGTATTAAATAAATAAATATCCCGGGACATTCTTTACACACGGTCATCTGGTCCCAAACTATGCAGGGGCTCGATTCTGTAAGGAAAATGACACTGACTCGAGGATGTTTCGTCGCGGCCTCCGTGCTCTGTCTCTTTCGCTAACTACGCTAATACTACTAATCACGTGAGAGCTTGTACTATGGAAACCACACATCTGATGTATTAATTAAATAACTTTTAAACTCCTGATACACACAACAAAAAACGTTTGCTTTGAATCGGATATATCGGCTTAGTATGGTTATCGTTACGATAAAATATATAGAAAGGGCTTTTTAATAATGTTTGTTTAAATACTTTAGATTTTCTATCTGATTACTAACTTTTTATAGTTGTGTGTAAGAGCAAATAACTCTACATACTCCATAGTTAATTATTTATTGACATAACGGTTATACCAAAATAATAGATTAGAAAACTAATAAAATTTTGTGAAATATCCTAACTTTTTCAAAATATATAAATATTTTTCTTTATACCACATGGGCCGACAAACAAGCGAACGGTCCACCTGATGGTAAGTGATTACCACCGCCTATGGACATTTGCAACACTAAGGGCATCGCCAATGCGTTGTCGACCCTGAGACGTGAAGTTGTTAAGTCTCATGTGCCTGTAATTTCACCTGCCTCCTTACCTTTCTAACCGAAACACAGTAACACAAGTGCACTACTGCTTCACGGCAGAAATGGGTATGATAGTACTTCCCCGGACGAACTCTGCAAAAATCTTCCGATCATTATCCCCAAAGACCAAAAGTGAAATGTTATGAGAATTTTCGCTTTAAGCACTTTACTAAAACGTCAATAGGATCTTGCCAGAACCGGGAATCGAACATAGTATCTCCAGTATCTGAGATTATGGTCGACTATTATTTAAATATGTCCAATGAAAGTGAGATATCACTGATTTAACCCAATTTCGAAGAACCGACCGAACTACGGATAAATATTGCATTTAATTAATAATAACTGTGCACGTATTATTTGGTTTATTTAATGAATATCTCGCATTGGTGGTCGAGTGGTATAAAGTTCGGATAGAGGTCTTTTGTTCGATTCCCGGGTCAGGTAATATTATATTTTTTTGTTGAGATCAAAGCCTTTAGTAACTACTAATCTAATGACGTGCGATGTGAAATACGATATTTATCCTTAATCATAAAAATGATAAAAATATAAATAAAAATTAAAAATAATGTCAGTCGAACCACTGAGACCTCTGCCTACCACTCCGAAAATAATGGGCGTGAACAAATGTAATATAATAGTGTCCGCATATTGTGACATGATTCTTTACCAATTGTAGCCAACTTAAGTGAGTGTTAAAAATTTTAATGAGAGCAGAATCGTGTTTGATGTATCTTAATGTTCTATTGTTGATATACAATCGCTATAAATTAGTTTTATCAATTTCATAATATTAACATGTTAAAAATTACAACACTTGCTCGTTAAATAACTCATTTGAATATAAATTACTCAATATTGCGTATTTGCACTCATTATATGAATAAACAGTATTATATTTGTCCACATTTTATTCGGAATACTAACATTACAAATCTTATAAAATATCCCGGGTCATTCTTTCGATTCCCACCCAGGACAAACATTTGTGTGCATGAACATGTCTATTTGTTCTGTGTCTGGCTGTAAATATCTATATAAGTATGCATTTAGAAAAAAAAAGTTGTATATGTAGTATATCAGCTATCTGGTTTCCATAGTACAAGCTCTGCTTAGTTCGACAGCTTGTTAAATTATATACCTATGCTTACATATATTTCACATATATCAACCTTTAGTTAGATGATCAAAAATATGGGAACATAATGATTTTTTTGTATGTCTATGGGTTGATAGAGGAGCTTAAATTATTTCAAACTAATACTAAAACTGGATATGGGCTCCATTTCTAATAAATAAGTAGGTAATTTTCAGATTAAGCCGCGTAATGTACAGTTCAGCGCCCAAAAGGATAAATTTGTGAAGCAATTTACGGGAATTGCCTAATTCACGTCGACAATAGATTTTCAGCAAATGGATCTGTCAAGTTAGCTGCCACTTGGCTGAGAACTCAGACGGTACATAAATAATTCATAGTTTCAATTTAGGACGCAATACGTACACTGTGTGGGTATATCCAGTAAACATCATTATAAATGTTAATATGATCCGAGTTACCATGGTTACGGACACCCGTGTTGATGCGTTGAAATGATTTATAGGTTCCGCCTGGCGCTATGTATGTACGTACGCATATATGGCAACGTCAATTATTTATTATTGTAATGATTTTTCGTTCATATCAATATTATTGGCTAATTTGTATTTTATGAGCCTTTATAAGACATTTATTCTGTTTCTTACATTGGCATTCTGGTACTCTGAATCGAACCCATCGAGGGCATCTAACTACATCGAAAACTAATCTGTATCCATTATCTTTGATTAATTGGCTGTATGATGCCTACATTGTTTCTTTATGCTAGTTTTTATTGCTGTTGGTCTTTCAATATAAAAATAAATAAATAAAATAAAAATAATAATATTTCAAAAAATATATTTTAATATATATAATATATATATATATAATAGTCCCAATGCGATGTGCAGTAAGCATTGTCGCCTCTTTTGGACAAAATTATAACCCTGAGCTACAGGTAATAATTATAATTCATAAATAATAATACCTTGATCGATCCGGAAATCGAACCCATGAATTGTGGGTCTCGTATCAAGCTTCATTCCACTCAATCACGAAGGCGATTATACAGTAGTAATCCAAATATACAGCACCTGTAAATTGTGTTAAAATAAATTGCTTTGTAACAAGGGTCAACCTTTGATGAGGCGGGCTTTGATGTTACCGGCAATTTAAATCCATTTTCATCAATGTTAGTAAAAGTTTAGTGAAACGACCCAAATCAACGATGAGCACACAGATCGTCTTTCCCAAATCACCCGTTTTTTTAATCAGTCCCTTTAGCCGAATCAGGCGTGAAGCGCCGTCGACGTCAAAAGCGTGTCGTTACGGTACTACAGTTCCACCAACCGCTAGTTTTTTAATGTTCCATTCCGCTGACGCTGGTAAAAACTCTATGACCAATAGTGATGAACTTTAACGGACAAGTCCCGTAACTCATCGTTCACGCTGCGGTTTTAGTTTCCGCCGTAAACCTTGTCTATGAAAAAAGAAACATGAATGGAGTGGTGGAGTGCAAACGAATAACTAATTTTGTAAAGTCGAATGCTGTTCACGTAATAGAAACAGAGCTTTGATATTAAACCACGTTCAAAATAATACGCCTACATTAGTCTGCTATTGATATTCAGTAATTAAATTTGTAATAATAAATATGCTCTCACTAGTGGTTTAAAAATAAACGTTCACTTATTTTCACAGAACTTTATTAATGTCCAGGGAGTTATAAAGTTCGTTTGGAATTATGACATTTTAACTTTTAAAGCAAGAATTATAGATTTATATGGTTCTCGGCGCGTGACTTCAAGACGAGTTAAATCTCATCGGAGCTCTTCGCATCTTAACTCAAGCAGGAAATATTATAGGATTTCTCTTAACAGAAAATAATAAGAAAGATCTCGGAAATTGCAGACAGGAACAATAAGGAACATCGCCAATTTAGCTGTTGGCTTGCGTTTCTTGTTTCGCTCTGTATTTCATTAAACGTCTTGGAACTTCAACAATGTATAAATGAACTATGTTACTAATTAGTTGCTTTAGTTTTAGCGTATTAAATTTGTCACTTCACATAAAACTGAAAATATACGAGTATATATAATAACTTTAGTGATTATAAGTCTGGAATTGGATAAAGTAGTAATAATGGGCTAAATCGCTTTTTTATTGCATGAATATAACATATGAATATAACACTAGGTTATAATACTTCATAACTAGACGTAGAGAGAATTCCGCAGGAGAATAAGCAGTTCCCGAAACTAAAATAAGCGTATCTAAGGTCGTAACAGTTATTCAAGTATTCAAATATAATGCAAAGCTACGTACGAGTTAGCTCCGAGTTGTGTCGAAACACATATTGCTCTCCCTGAAGGGATTTAAAATAAAAGACTATGTAATGACTTAGATGAGGCGTGTAGACGATTTTATTTCTTATGATTAAGTTCATTGCGGACTAGAAGCGAGTAAGATTTCCCCTGAGCCTGCCTTAGCTTTTATACTATAGGCTGTAGGGTTTTAGATACAGTGATCACAAGTAGTAGAAGAGACAGTATTACGACGGTACTAGCGGTAAAAGCTATATGATACATTTCTCGTTCAATAAAAACTATCGCCATATAATGTGCCAAGTGCATTTGTTTTCCCAAGAGGCATTAAAGGAAATAAAGTTTCAAGTATCTAAAATACGTTTTCTGTTTTACTATTATGGGCCAAGTTTTTGATGTCAGTGACCTATTTGGAATATCGAAATATGGAGGTCCATCAAATTGACGGGCCAGTTGGCTTGGTGGTTAGAGACCCTGACTGCCAAACCGAAGGTCGCGGGTTCGATTCCCATCCAGGACAAACATTTGTGTGCATGAACATGTCTGTTTGTTCTGTGTCTGGGTGTAAATATCTATATAAGTATGTATTTAAAAAAAGTAGTATATGTAGTATATCAGTTACCTGGTAGCCATACTACAAGCAGTACACTCTGCTTAACTTGGGATCAGGTAACCATGTGTGAAGAATGTCTTGGGATATTTATTTATCAAATTACATTGACTTAGATCTCGTAACTCCATCGATTTGTGTAACTTTATTTGACGCTTTGTCTCCCCTAGACATTCTTCGCAAATCACAATCGAATCAAGTTGTTATTTCTGTACCTTCTGTGCCAATAAATCAGCAAATTACAGAAGGCTCAAAGCAAAGCGTGGTTGCCGAGCTCTCTGATTTCCATATATTACAAGCAAAACGTGCCTTGCATAAATGTGATACCTTACGTTTTTCACCGAGACATTGTCGAAGTTCTGGAAACTTCTGACGAACTGTAAGATGGGAGCGGCTCTATGTTTATATAGGTACAACTTGCCCAACTAAACATGAGTTAGTTATTTCTTAGTAAATTGCATTTTGATTTTGAGTTACGGCGTTGTGTTTAGGTAGCAGTTGCTATAATTTACGTCGATACCAGACTGGAATTGATTTCGAAAAACACAAACTTACCTTTTAAGTACACAATAATGACTTGACCTGCAAAGGAAATGTTCATAGATAAGTATAATTTCCTAATACATGAAATGTAATTCATTACGCTGCAATAGTCACTGATATCGTTGCCTGATGATCTCTACCACTATTAGTGATAGAATCTATTTTATTGTAGCACTAATTGTACGATACGTTTTAATACTGTGCAATCTCTCTTTCTATCAAAGTAGTTTCTAGAAGTTCAATCATTGTAAGGGCTACAACAACAAAGTAGGTAATATCTAAACAGAAATGTAAGTGCAACATCACCATTTAAGTTAACAGTGTCGGTCTGCCAGCAATTAGCTGTGGCTGTTTTAAATTTTAGATGAAGGACATACATTTTTGTGGCTTCGCCTTACTTACTTAGAGCACGCCTGGGAAACTTCGTTTCTCAGGTAAAGAGCATTTTTTCTTTTAACTTTACTTAATATTATATTAGACGTGGAATATTTGCGCCACTTTGATGGTGGCTTGTTACAATATTAATAAGAGAAGGAAGAAACTTTGACGTAAGATGGATGTAGGTACATATATCAAATTTATCATTATGCTTTCTTGGTAACATTAAATACTCACATGGTTGTATGAAATTGTTGCCAGAATTCGAGTTCGAGTGTAAACTTCCAACTTTTGCCTTTGAAACGTAATAGGCTTATGAGAAAATTATGGCATACGCTCAAAAAATGTTGGGTTAATTATTCACCTGTAAAGGAATAATCTGGGATTTTTTAATTAATATTAACAGGGACGTATTATGTTTGTTGTTTTATGAAAATTGCTCTGGTCACGTGTAATGATAGGACATAATTTTCATGGCTGTGAGGCAAAATAGAATAGCTTCCTCTGTTTTAGTCAGTCAGTTAGATTACCTACTTTAGGTATTAATATAATTAATTTACATTAACTTATAAATAGGATAATTAAAAAAATCTTATAACGGTCACATAAATAACGCCACTTTATATGAGAATGACAGGAGTGGTCGATAAAAACGTGACGGCCTAAGTATAATAAAGTTTTGTAAGTCACATGATATTTTTGGTTAAGTTGCTTACTAATTCTGTGAATTATCATATTGACATGGTAACTTGCTGTAAGATATGCTAACTTGGTAGGGAAAGCGGAGGCTCCTGGCACAGGCATTTTACATGCTCAAAAGGACTCTCCAGCAATTATACTGATATAATTTATGCATGTGAAATGAAAAAAACATATTTTAGATTTTGTTTTGATTTTTGATATCATAATAATAATAATAATAATAAATTTATCTACATAAATAAACTTACACAATTTAAATTCAGCCTCTGACTTCTGAGGTAGGCATACAAACCTGTGTTACAGTAGCCAGTGCCCTTTCTCATTAAAACATAATCAATCTTAAATATATGTAAACTTATTCTAAATATGAAACTTTCAAACATCAACAAAGTAAAGTAACAAAATTTTATGATTTTTTATTTATTTATTTCTTGAGAAACAAACAGCGAATAATACATGTACATATAATCACAACATATAACACAGAAGCCAATAATGTTTCTACATTCAGCTATGTACAACTTATTATATCCTAATACATACAAGTTACATACATACAGAGTTTAAGTGATAGTTTAGATGTTGCTTATTAGATATTTAAAACAGTTAAACTTTTCATGAAATATATCCGCCTGTTGAAAACAGCTATTGTGTGCTTTACAAGTTCTGATTATGAATCTATTTTGAGCATAGTTCGATTTACAGAGGGGAATATGAAAAACTTTTGTTATACGAGTTGAGAGATTAGGGCAGCAAAAATATATTTGATTTAATAAAAATGGCGAATCAACCATATTATTAATAATTTTATAAAGATAGCATTGATCCCTAGTTCCTCTACGTTTAACCTATGATTGTATTTCATTTGTATCATAGTTTTTAAATCTACATTGTATTCTTTATTAGTATTATGTTGTAGTTGTTGTAAAAACTCTTGGTGAACTGTGATATTGATATGAAACCTCCATTAACACAGAGAACAAAGATGCAGTTAACCAAAGAAGCATCAGTAACCTGAGTCATGTTTGGTTCATCCGGTCAAGCACACGTATTGTTATAAACGCTTAACTCGGGTCCGTGGCTCCTTTCCATACAAATGTGAGGCGCTACGACTCACTTATGATGTATTCAGGGTGACCCATTAGGAGAAATTTACTTTCGTACAACCGCCACCTAACATAACAATGGCACTTGCACCGAAGAAATTGGGTCAGTACAGAATCCGTACAGTCGTTTAGAGCTCATTTAGGTATACAACGGTATTTCATATGTCATTAATTTTGAACATGAACAAGTACTTTTTTTAGAAGCTTATGGCATTTATGGTTTGGGATAATTTGGGCCATATCTAAAATGTGTTAAGGATGTCCCTGGTACAGTTTTCACAAAAATTATTGTTTTAAAATTCTGTCCAAACTAATCTAAATTCAATGTTTTTTCAACTCCAAATGTCTTAGCTTTAAAATCATCAGTATTTTTTTTGGTCCGAATGGTTTAATTTCTTTAAATGTTAAAACCGTTGTAACTGGCGCCGATGTCGAAAAGTTCAATGAACCTCCGCGAGCACAGGAGTTAATCTGATAAAATTAATGATTTCATCAACACCTTCACACGAATGCAACTCAATCGCCTTATTGGGCTAAAAAATAATTTTCATTCCTCGAAACTAATTATCCGCGACATTATGCGGTCACTGACGTCGTATCTGAGCTCTACAAACCGGGATTTGTATAAGAAAGATACCGAGGTAAGCCTCGAGTCGAGTCTGGATTGTCTAGGAGCTAACACAGATACGGCACCGTGATAAATCGGTCTCAGTCTCGGGGGAGGCGAGAGAATAACCGAAAGTAGAGTGATAGCCGGAGGGGGCACTAGCGCAGCCTGCCGCCATCTCTCAGTGTGTTGCCGCCTTTACCCGCCGAAGCTCGCGCGCGCCTCTCACGCTCCCCGTACGCAGCACATGCGACCGATACCTTGACCATAAAAAAAATAAACGTTCGAAAAAAAGTAGAAATTGGCGGAATTATTTTTACGTGATCCAAGTTAGACAGTCGAAGATGCTGTCATAATTTTTTGCTGCTTTCAAGTTATTTTGCAGACGATCGTGATATTATCGGTAAGTTAACGTTTTTTTTTTAAGTTTACGTAAATAAGTACAGGTTTTAAGTTCGTAGCAAATCACCGAATTCATAAGATGCAAGCGAGACGTAACGGTTCATAATTTATTGTATATTTTATTTATGTGCATAATTAAACGAACGTAACGTTTTGTTTTCAATGTCAATGTCCTTAAGAGACCGTTATAATTTTTATCTTCGTTTTTAATATATGGTATTATAAATATTTATGAGCACTTTCAATCTCTCTTATATTTATGTTAATATATACGAAAAACTTTTAAATGATTCACTAAAGCTCGCGCCAACGGAGCTTAATGACGGCGCTTTTATTAATTGTAGTTTCTGAAACTGGACAGTTCTTAACCATCTATGTAAATAAATATATTGTTAGAGGTTCCTTTAACAAATTATAATAAAGCTAGCACATACGTGTGGAAAACTAAAAGTCCAAGTTTGCCGAGTTCAAGGCAGTTTGCGCTCATATTGGCGGCGTTAAGTATTATTGGTTTGGAATTGTTGGAACTAACGACACGGTTGGTAGATCTTCCAGAACAGCTAGGTTGTGTGTTCTGAACTTTATACTCTTAGCACGAGAGTTTGCTGTTGTGGTGGCAAGCGTCTTATTTACTCAGTCAAAGGATGTGTTTACACAATGTAGGTACAAAGTTGTATACACTAGGAACCTTCTTAAAGTTTATCAGGAACACGCTTGTATATCAACTTGAAAAGGGTATTTTAATATACCTCTGTACTAACTATTTGTTTTTAATTATTTACAAATTTGTACGAAGGTACAGTAGAAAGGGAATAATTACTTATTTCTTTCTTCTTAAAATTGGTTATTATTTTAAAATTAATAAATAAATACTATTGGAGTTAATTTTCTAAACTTCCTAACTAAAAGCTTCATAAAATGTCAAATGATTTTATGAATATTACTGATATTTAAAAAAAAAAAATTACTGATTTTACATCTAGTAATTCTAGAGCAACTAAAACACGTTCTTTAGTTTGTAAAGAACTCTTCAAAACCTCTGTTTCAATCAAAAGCACCGCCTACGAGAATTCTCTTTGTAATACGTATTTTGGTTAGCGCGGTGCCTCGAATTTCTGCTTTTAACTCGAGAACTTTAAGATTCAAAGACTTCATAGCTCAGAGAACGTGGTATTTACACACTCCGTGCTCTATGCACCATTTGCGGGTGACGGAAAGTGAAAGATGCACTGGCTTTTAGTACGAGAGTGTAAAATGCACCGAAAATGGTTATATGGGTCAACGAAAAGGTACCAAGTAAGATGCAACCCATTTACCGTAACTTATATTCTTTTTTATAGTATAGCACCAACATTATTTTATATTTATATTTTATATTTATTATTATATTTGTATAAATTGATAAAAATGTTCCTTTTAGACTCAATTCTCATGGCAGGGGACTTGTATTTTTTATAACCAGAGGCTTTCGTTATAATCCAACATCCCTGATTGCGAATCATTAGACCAGACCAGACAACTAACGAGGTGGCTTTCCTAATGATAAAATACGTGCGAAATAAGTCACACACAAGCTCGTACTCGTTAGCAACTAGGCTACCGTGCGTCTAAATATAATTAAGAGAAAAATGCAATGTGTAAAGATGAATAGGACTCTGGTCTACATATCACAATAGGATGGTGTCAAAAAAACGTGGTGGTTCGGTCACGCCCGCCACACTTCTCACGTCGTCTCTCTAAGCCACTTGCATGCTGGCGCTGGCATGTCAATTGTATACAATACCATCAGGAGTCACGAAATATTACTAACCTGATAAACTAGATGTTGCCTCATCCTATTGTTTTTGAGGAACCGCTTTCCATCTCACATTCGAACGTATAGGCATAAGTTTTATAGCTGCATTGCAGGTTATAGAAAAAATAGGTCAGTGCCCTAACTACCTGCGGAGTTTTGAAGATTTGACACTTTTCCAATATGTCAGAAATAAAACTGAATGTGATAAAAAATCTGATCGGTTTCGTGACAGTCAATCTTTATTGGTAGAATTTGATGACACTTCTAATAATTGGATATTGTGGAATGTTTGGGTTAAAACGCGTGTGTGAGTGTGTGAGGTCGGGCGTCGATACAAAATAATGCTGTTACAAACAAGTAGGTACTATTACATCCACATTGATGCGAAAATGTGATTATTATTATTGTTGTTTGTTCACCCGCATTCGAGTTTAACGTTTCAAGTTAAATTGCAAACAGTAAAACAGCGATAAAAGTGGTCTGGCTGGTTCTGACCCGACGATGGAGGGAGAAAAATACATTCATCCTTTTTGTATCTTTGCACACTCAGATAGACATGATTACATACTTCACTATCAAAAGAATCACGTTAAAGTATTGCATTTGATAAAGGGAAACGTATTTCTATTTCTGTTTGTTAATTTACACTTTTGATTGGAGAATTCTTAAGTTAATTATCGTGTGGTTGCGGAAGGGCTGCTGCGAGATTTAATTGTAAGTGACGGTCTTTTGTTTCAAGCGAGTAAAAAGTATTGATAGTATGGCAATAGATAATAAAAAAGCATCGGTTTGAAATTCGAATAACAACATTTTATTTTATATTGGATAGGATAATGCTCCTAGGAGTAAATTACGATCAATCCGAGCGTGCACTAGTAAGTATAAACACACACACGTAAAAACCAACTCCATAATCGTGGTAATCGAATCACGAATGTTATTTTTTAGTTTTTTACTTATCATCGGAACGAGATAAAAATAGTCGGGAGTTCTTTTACACCGAAGTTAAATAACCGATGAGTTATGTTTTTCTTTTTTTGTTTTTTCGTATTGTCGGTCGAGTGTACCTACAATAAGAGGCTTTTTGTCAATCATTTGTACCGTTGGTGCTATATTTTATGAGTAAATATGCACTGATGGTGCTACCCAAATTAGACAGTCGGTCGATGACCTATCAACATTTTTAATTAGCCTAAGAAAAATCTGTCAATTAACAAAATTAATTTCAAATAACTTACGCAGGTTTTGAAGAGTT
The DNA here is from genome assembly GCA_907165245.1 of Habrosyne pyritoides. Taxonomy (NCBI): domain Eukaryota; kingdom Metazoa; phylum Arthropoda; class Insecta; order Lepidoptera; family Drepanidae; genus Habrosyne; species Habrosyne pyritoides. Next base: position 4,580,671 of record OU015592.1, read on the forward strand.
CTTATCCTCCGAATAAAAACAGATGTGCTACGCGGAGCCTTTTGGTAACACGCATATGAACAAACTATCGCCTTTATATTTTCACTAAGGTTTAAAGCTCATTAAAACGTACATAACTTTTTCAATTAATTTACATCAATTTACAGAACAGTTTCCTTGCTGTAGAGTTCTGAACATAATACTGAAGTAGCTTAAAGTAAGCTTAATACAAACTATAGCATCAAATGCCTAGGTAACGATATGTTTTGAAATTTGTATCTTGTATTTTTGCAGAGTATCCTACCGTTACCTCTGAGATACGCCAAGATATAGTGTTAACTACATTATTACTATGCTAAGCGAGACGGCAGCTTCTACGTACACCCCTTGAGGCGACGATGGGGTAAATAAGATGAATTTATTACAGCACCGTACAGCGCAGTATCGGCAATACTAAGTAAATTTATGTATAGACTATCGTGTAAATTATTCGGTTGAAACAATCGATGATCAATTCGATTATAATTTCGTGTAGAGATATACCTAGTCTATACTTAAAGGTTTAGCAAGCTGAAATGGCAGTGGTCACAGTGCCGTAGAACCGATAACCGTCGGGGTAGACGTGTTCTAGAGTGGAGACCACGGCTCGATAAACGTAGTGTAGGGCGCCCTTCAGCTAGACGGAGCGATGATGACGCAAGCTGGTTAGCAGCGGTTGGAAACAAAGAGCTGAACATCGAGCTCAGTGGCGTGCCGTAGGTGAGGCCTATGTCCTGCAGTGGACGGAGATAGGCTGGTGATGATGATGATGATACTTATATTGGTTCAATTGCAGAAGTACTAAGAGTTGTTATAAGGCGACGATAGGTCAGTTGGTAGTGTCTAATGCCATGGCGAAACAGTGGGTTTAAGTCCTATGATGAGCTTGAGTTTTCGTAGAGGAGAGGCCAAATGAGGGAACCATGGCACGGTGGGATACTTTATAGTAACCGCCTGGTTTGCTAGGCTCTATACAAATAATCTATCGCCTAAGACCTCTGGTGTATTCCGACGGCATTTCTTTTCTAGGGTTTGTGTGCTTACACCTCGGCCACATCACTACATAGTATAAAACAAAGGCACTTTCTCTGTCCCTATATCCCTATGTCCCTATGTATGCTTAAATATTTATAACCACGCAATGGATTTTGATGCGGTTTAATAGATAGAGTGATTGAAGAGGAAGGTTTTTATGTATAATACATGTTACATCTCACGGGAACGCGGGTAAATTACAAATAAAAAAAGAAATTGTTCTCTAATTCTGTTTTATTGAATGCAATAATAATAACTCTGTTGGAAAACATTCAGTTCACAATTGATGGTGTATGACGTGTTACAGGTTGTAAAATATTCGTTTAAATGAAATAGTTGCTTCTGTCACGCGATATCATCCGATAACCCACGCTGAAGAGTACTCCATTATATACAAAAAAATAATGAAAATCCGTTCAACCGTTTCGGAGCTAAGTGGTTTACACACAAACATTCGTAAGAAATGATAGGTTCGCCACAGATAAATAAAAAATCTAGGTATTTTTTTAAGCAGCCGTCAGAAGACCTAACTAGGTTTTTCTGAAAGTATATGTACTTCTTTTTATAACACACAAATCATCAATATTTCATATATCGTGAGTGAATGTCGTGATCTTCGATTTAGTGATCAGTTTCTCGGTTCACGAAGTTTTCTGAAAGGATTTATTCATATTGTGCAGTCCGTAAATAAAGCCATGAAGTACATTTGTGGTTTATATGTAATATAATATATTTATTACAGTTTCTTTTATATACGACGACGCTAGACAAAAGGTGATTTAATGTTTTTCGTTTCAATCATTGAACATTAGGTATCTGCAAGTTGCAAAAAGTGACAGATAAATCAATCTTGATAAATAAATATCCTGGGATATTCTTGTACACACGGTCATCTGGTCCCAATCTAAGCAGAGCTTGTACTATCGAAACCAGATAACTGATATACTACATATACTACTTTTTTTTCTAAATACATACTTTTATACATTTTTACACCTAGGCATAGAACAAACAGACGTTTGTCCTGTGTGGGAATCGAACCCGCAACCTTCGGTTTGGCAGTCAGAGCGTTAACCACCAAGCCTTCTGGCCTGTCAAAAATCTAAGGTATGGTATAGGTAGGTAATCTTAGGTATTGTTATATAATATATATTCTATCTATACTATAATAAAACTGTAGAACCGTCGTGTCTGTACATTCTGATAGGTCGTCTTTATACTATCCATTTTACTTTAGCTCTCCAATACTTGACGCTGCAGTGTATCAATTATTGTTGGACCGCTCAATACAGCCATGATATCAAATTTATATTGGCATGACCACGTTTATCGGCTTTTACTAGTAGATATTCTCAATTTTGACGGATTTCTATGATTAAAGTTATTCATCGTCAACTGCCGTGACCTGCTCTATTCCAAATCAATGCTACTTACGGGAAAGCGAACTTCATCTTAGGCCACAACTTCCATCAGGTGAGTTTGAGGTCAATCGTAATCCCGACAGAAAAAAATATAATAAAAAAAAATTATGGTCGCTACAATATGTATAGTTTCAGTAATTAAGTTCAATATTACAAGATATTGAAATTTTACAATGATTCCTTTACAAAAAAAATATCCGTCATTGAAAATGAATGAAAATGAAAATATTTTTATTCAAATAGGCCTTTATACAAGCACTTATGAATAGTCTGACTCTAATACCGGTTCGGAAGGTTGTTTTTTTACTGAGAAGAGCCGGCAATTATCTCAGCAATTACTCTTTTAAAAAAATTTAAGTATAAACATGAGAATCTATTCGAAAATCTACATAATTTTGGTTTATATGATCTGGGAGAAATTATATATTTCCGTGGTAACAACTAGCCTAAATAAAAATAAATATCAAAACCATTTATTCAGTTTAGGCCCGCGGAGGGCACTTATCAAGGTCAAATTTAAAGTTATTGAAGCAACCTAGTTGTGAATAATGTAAATTACTATTAGTGACAGAATTTTCGGAATCGGATTTGTAGTTTCAGAGATTATCTCCATCATCGAAGTTACAAACTTTACCTCGTTATGATATTGGTAATAATAATTATGTAAAATGATACAACTTTTTGTTTTCCAGTACACTCTGTATATTGTACGTAAAATTCAGTGTATAGTATAATATAAAATTTATACTAATACTAGCTGTCCGGTCAGACGTTGTCCTGTCGAAATAAGTCCATACAAAAATGCAGGTATTCGCTCGCAGCGCCACCTCCCGGGTCCAATTATGAATCTAAACCATCCATGGCGCCACCCAAACGCATACAATTTTTTTATTCAAATCGGTCCAGCCGTTTAGGAGTTCACTGTCAACATACGTACAGAACAATTATATAGATAACTAGCTGTCCCCCGCGTTCCCGTGGGATGTCACATGTATTATACATAAAAACCTTCCTCTTCAATCACTCTATCTATTAAAAAACGCATCAAAATCCGTTGCGTAATTTTAAAGATTTAAGCGTACATAGGGACATAGGAATATAGGGACAGAGAAAGCGATTTTGTTTTATACTATGTAGTGAAGATATTTAACAGTAAATACTATGTTGAAATATTAAAATACTCGTCAAAGGTGGCATTTCCAAGTAAACGAATATACTATAATAGTCATTGTCAGTATAATGTTGAATAATAAACAATCAGTTGACATTTCTTTTGTTTTGACATAACATGAAGTGTGAACTTAAAGATTTATTAACGCGAAATAAAATCCTTCTAATATTATAAATGCGAAAGTTTGTGAGAATGGAGTGATGGACATTTGTAACGCCTTCATGCAAAAACCACTAAGCCGAAGATGAAACTTGTCACTTATATATTGTAACCAGGGGCTCGATTCTGTAAGGAAAATTACACTAACTCGAGGATGTTTCGTCGCGGCTTCTATACTCTGTCTCTGTCGCTTACTACGCTAATACTACTAATCACGTGAGAGATAAGCTCTCCGAGGCCTCCGTGAAGCTTCTCGCCGACAAAGTTTGTATTAGCTGAATAAGGGGGCTGTTATAATACATAAAATGCATTTTATTCTCCTCGGAAACGCGGGGATAGCTAGTTATTTATATGTCATAATAATTAGAGACAAATTTGCTACCTTCTAAACGAGTTATTCCACTCAGCCTCATCACCTATCATTCGCTACAAATTCTCCTAATGGGAAAATATGGATAGCTTAAAAATTTAAAGATTGAATATTAGAAGATTACGCCACTAAATCTGTTGTATAGTTAATGTTCCGTAGTAGTGGCTTACGTACTGGCCTCATAATTAAGTTTGGTAAATGCGCCTTAAATAAATATGCCAAGACATTTATTTAACACATGGCTGTAATCCGAAACTAAGCAGAACGTGTACTATGAAAGACCAGACAGCTGATATTGGTACGAAATAGACCTACTACTAGCCACAGAACAAACAGACACGAGCATACACACGAATGTATATCCTGGGTAAGAATAAAACCTGTGGCTTGACAGTCAAAGTATCAAACCATTATATCAACCAGCTTCACAAATTAAAACAGATAAGAGCAGACCGTACAATATTTTTTCCAACTTCGATAAGAAAAAGAACAATTCTTGTACGAATGACATCACTAACTGCGGTCTTATGCCTGTAGCATACCGGGCAATATAATGAAAACACGTACTGGTCTGTAATGACTTTCTGGAGAGCAAAAACTCTTGGCTGAGCGTGTTTATGGAAGGTGTAGGAATACCATAAATCAGGATTGGTCTTGACGTATGAATCTTTCAGTTATAGATAAACACAAAACGCCCACTATTCTAGAAGAGGTAGGCGGAAGTTTCAGATATGAAACCCACATTGCACTGAAGATATTTAAACACGGGGTACAGATAATAATTTCTAAACGAAACGTTAATACGATTATGATCGACCCAGGAATCGCACGCTAGACGTCAAGATATCTGACCTACCTTAATACCACGCGAATTTTAGACTTTTTAATGATTTATTATTATTATTTATATTTTGATGGGCAAGTTGGCTTGGTGGTTAGAGACCCTGACTGCCAAACCGAAAGTCGCGGGTTCGATTCCCACCCAGGATATCTGTTTGTTCTGTGTCTGGGTGTAAATATGTATATAAGTATGTATTTAAAAAAAGTAGTATATGTAGTATATCAGTTACCTGGTAGCCATACTACAAGCAGCACACTCTGCTTAACTTGGGATCAGGTCTTGTGTGAAGAATGTCTTGGGATATTTATTTATTTATTTATACCTACTATGTCTTAAAATTATTATTGAAATTATAGATATACATTTTCTTTACCAGACTTACTTTTTTGTGGTAACCCTACCCAGGGTCCCACCGAGCTTGCGGCCGCCGACTACAAATAACTTCTCCCGATAGTTACAGCCGCAGACGTCATTAATATTCGATAATATTTTTATATCATGCTGTATTTTTCTAGTTTTACAAACTCACATTTATTTTAACTGTCTGAGAGTGTATTTAATCAAGCAATTTGTATCACATAGCTTGTAATACACCCATTTCATGAAATATTCCAAGTACAGGCTAGTTGGTAAAACAGGCTGTGTCGTAAAGACCTGCGACTGAAGTCAATTGTATTTCAACTATTCATCAATCACTTTTGAATAGCATAGATTGTGTTTATCATTTATTTATTTTTCGTCACACACAAAACGGTTACGTCAGTATTTCACAGACCCCATAAGAAGTTACACTCCAAAAAAAGTTATTCATTCTTGTTTAAAAAACAAAAGCATTTAATAAATCAAAAAGGAGGATAAACGAACAAAAATCATACTAATTAGGGAAGCAATCAGTATTCATTAGTAAAGTTGTAAATCTTATTTTTTTTCATGTTTTTTATTGGACGTTAATTAAAATTACAAGGAAACAACCCAATAGTTGCTATGCGCTTAGAGTTACCTCCGAAATTGGTTTAACAAGTTCATAAATGGGGCTATTGTTAGGTTTTGTTATAAACTATTCGAGTTATAGGGGTTAACAATGAGATTTCGATATTCGATTATGTGAAATAGATTGCTTGAAAATTACAGATTGTTATCTGAATTTTCCCAAACAATGTCTCTATTGCTTATATTATATTAGGAATGTACAAAATCTCTGCGCCTCGGGTGAGGTCGAGAGCATCTTCCAATATTTATTGTTTCCTCTTACAATGATATTGTCATTGGTGTCTTTATGCCGGTCCTTCTTTTATACTCGTTTTAAAAGATACAATTGTTCGTTTAACTTACTATCTGATCAAAAAAATCAATCTACGGCCGCTGAATACCTATTTCTAAGCGCTGAGAAATTCTAGTGTTTGTTTTGGATCTGCTCACAATTTTGTACCTATGAAAGAGATCAATTTATCTTATATGTCATAAAGATTTTAGGTATATATCAGAGCGATGGTCCTTCATTCGCTTATTCTCGCACTGAATACCACATTTTTTATATACATTTCATGTGACATTCCTTGCACACGGCCATCTAATCCCAAACAAAGCAGAGCTTGTACAATAGAAACCAGATAACTAAAATACTACATAATACAACTTTTTCTAAATATTACTTCAAGGAAACGTAAGACGGATTTTGAGAGAGATTTTACTTAGATCCTGTGTTTTTTTTTCTGTAAGAGACCTAAATATGAGTTACCCCAATTGGGACACTGGTGGAACCACGGGAAAAAGCTTCTATTATTATAGAGATTTCAGCTTCTGAAGCCTTCCCTTTTTAAAAGTCTACAAGGAAAGTTCGTGAGCTGCTTACACGGAACGGTAAATTTTGAATAAATATTTTTCGCCATTTTTATTGGAACCATCCTTACATAAAAAACAAAAGTAAAATAAATCGTGAAAGAAAAAAAAAGGTTTTGCTATCAGTAAGCATAACATAGAATATTAACTTAAACGTCCCCATATTAACATGAAACATCAAAGAACCTTTTATCCAATCGAACATCCTAAACGAATCATTGATTTATCTTTTCGGCGTGCACAGTTTAAATTGCCGGATTGCCGTGAGCATGTTAGAAACGGCAGAAAGGATTTAGATGAAACGACACACAAATGTAATATGATCTGGATTGACACATAGGAATTGAGATTCTGGAGACATTAGATCCCTCGGCACGACGAGAGACAAGCTAGTTATGCATATAACAAGTAGTTGATATTAAGTCTTACGCTTAACATAAATTCTACTCCCATAGTCCCATCTTTTTTATTCCATTAATTTTACATAGTTATTTGTGTATGTTGTGTTTGCCTGTAAGTGGATGTGCACCAAACTACTTTTATTTGAAATATTGTATTTTTGATTTATATGTGTATCATCTGGCAACCCTAAAAAATAAATGAAATGAATAAATCTAGAATCGTTCACTACTTTCGGCTAGTAATGGAAATGCTGGTAATGTCAAAAATCAATCTAGTGATTTTGGATCAGGATTGATGTAGGTCGTAATTTTTTATTTTTGTAAAGTGACGTTATATATTTTCCGTAACCACAGATCTCGAGTCTAACTAAGACGTAACATATACGTAAACTAGAGTCTCTACTACTTAAACTTCCATTTGGGACAATTTTATAAGTATACATTTTAAAAGACACAAATATACACACGATAACATATATATCTATTGGGTGAAAATAACAAAAATACGATTTTACAAGAATAAAATTAAAATACAATATCAATTTGGACGTTCCCGGGAAAAACTGACATAATATTATGAATAAATCCTGAAATAAACCAAACTTTTGTTACAGCATTGACTTCCACAGAAATATGAACTTACAATTTGCAATTATATTTTACTCGCTTGTTTGATCAATTCTCAGATACGAACGTTGTTGAAGCACCAGTTTTTATGAAAACAACGTATTCCATACCGTTCGATGTGCTCATTCAATTTCATAAATTGCGACTGTCGCATTGGAAAATTCACTTACCTACTCGTTTTCGAAGGCTATCAATATTGACAGTTTTCAATCTCGGCACAATCAATATAAGTCTGAAACAAGAAAGTTTTGGCGAAGGGGCAAAAAGTTTATTTCATACTTGTCTCTCGTACCTGTTGGTGGAACAGAGAATTTTGCTGCAGGGTTTTAACGAAACGTGGGAAACTCTTTCCCTTTTTTTCTACAGTCAGAAACTTTGGGGACCGTTAATGCGATTTGTTCCAAAAGTATCAATTTTTTTATGCAAATGGTTGTGTTTTATTGGAAATTGACATTTAAATACCTACTTTAAGATTGTGTGAGCTTGTTAAGATTGTTTAGTAACCAATTTCAGAACACATTTACTAACTGTTGCGACAGGTCACCCCTCAAGCCGAAGTTGAGACTAGCTCTCAGCAGGCGAACTAGTGAACTACATGCACTTGCATCTAAAGTCCGAATAGCTCTGGGTTTCAAAACTTACCTTCACAAATTCTATAGTAAGTTTAGCTGTTTTTAATAAACTCCGGGTTGAGGTTTAAATTAAGTGAGATATTTATTTCATTAAAAAAGCACCAAATCTAGGGCATAGACAAATGATGTGTAGCAGAACGAAGTCCAATACCTTTTTTAATTAAAGCACAATTTCCAAACTTTATTACTATCAGGTCAATAGGCCTACCCTTTACCATCTCCTTTTTACAGCCCTCGTTTTCTATTGACTTTGTTCAGCTGGAGCTACAGTTATTTCCAGGCACTGATTCATTTATCTGTTCCGTGTCGTCTTTTCCTCACTTAGCCACCTGCTTCTGGACTGTTTTCTTTTATTTGCTCCCTGCCGGCTCTTCTAGCCGTTCATTGCATAGATTTATAAGCTTTATGTATAGAACTGACATACTTGTAATTACTTTTCTGCTTTGTAATTAAGCTATAGGATTATCTCCAAACTTTTTGGTGATAAACTGCTGCATGTTCACAAAAAAATAAAGTAATAGAATATTCAAGAAATTACTAAACACTAACCAACAAATTCAACATCTAAAAATACACAGATACATCTAATACGATCAAAATATCATAATAAATATGATTATTAATTACCGATCTAACCTTAAAAAGCTATTCTATAAAGGCAATTCTAAATATTCAATTAGATTTATATAGATGCAATGCCTTTGGAATGAATCGCTGTGACGTCATGGGGTATGTAGAGCACAGGATATTTTCTCGAGCAAATCTGATTTGTGAAGCCAAATACGAATAAGCGCGCATAACGAAACGTTTAAAGGGAATAACGGAAGATTTTCGCAAAGAAAAACTGGGAATTTCCTTTTAGAAAAACATTTGCATGCGAATTAGAGTTTGTGATATGAGAAAAACTCGTAAATATATCAGGATAAGTATTAGATGTGAGTGAGCTGAATCTCTAATACTCAGATATAAAGCTAAGAGGTAATACTGGTCTAATAAAATGTTGTGTATGAGCAATAAAATCTATTGTGCCTGTACATACTTATGTATTTTATTTTGTTAGTAAATGTTTTCCAAAGTTGGATGAAGTCCACAATTTACATCAAAGAAATCGACGTAGTTAATTCTTTTTAACAAGTGTTTAAGGAAATACAGCGGAGGTAAAGCGGGTTGTTTTAATATACTTACAGTTTTCTCTTAGACCTTTGCTAAAGTTTAAATTAACCCAGTGTCCGGTACGTAACATATTTTATTCATTTTTATGCAAAGAAGCAAGAATGAAGAAAAATAAACAGCTTTTTATTTCTTGAAATAACATACGTCTTTTGAAGACTTGTGAAAATTAATTATCTTGCGCCAAGTGCATATAAAGTAAATTTTGATATAGCGTCATTTCAATTTTAAGTTGTGGAGGTCTCATAGACCTGTTTTGACAGCTAAGGGTGTTATAGAAAAATTATCCCTACTGCGTTGTGATAAGGTTAATTACCATCATAATACAATAAACCATTGGATCAAGAGATGAACCTTATCTCCAAGGGATAAAGATGATTTTACTTTGATTCTTAACTGTCAAAACCATCTTTCAGAGGCCTACACGCAACGTCACGGCATGCGCGGAGTTCAATTTTTTCATACAATCCCGCTTTACGACAAGTTTCACACTAACACAGAGTCAAAACAGACACCTACAATTTTTATAGTTTTTTGAGACAACTTAAGTTGAGATACACGGGTTCAATGGAATTGATATAATAATGTATCATTCCCCAAACATAAAAAATAAAATTGCCCAAATAAACAGAAATGAAATTGATCATAGAATAGGTAATCCGATTGGTCAGCTATATAATATACAATTTTATTGTATTAGCCAGTTGGCTTGGTGGTTAACGGCACTGACTGCCAAGCCAAAAGTCGCGGGTTCGATTCCCACCCAGGACAAACATTTGCGTGCATGAACATATCTGTTTGTTCTGTGTCTGGGTGTAAATATCTATATAAGTATGTATTTAGAAAAAAAGGAGTATGTGTAGTATGTCAGTTATCTGGTTTCCATAGTACAATGTCTGCTTAGTTTGGGATCAGATGGCCGTGTGTCAAGAATGTCCCAGAATATTTATTTATTTAAAAAAATGATGAAGAAGGGAACTAATAACAGCCTTAGGTACTCGTGAAACGATATTATAAAATGCTGTCGTACCAACCCCATCATTGTCAAACGATATAGCGCTTTATGATTAAGGGTGTAAATCCGCTATCGTGCTTAGTAATAGATCTAGCAAAGATATGCTTCTAGTCGGTATAGAGTGCAATTACCGCAGTCAATAAAGAACTGGAAGGCAGTGGTTCTGAGGTAAAATATTTAAATGATGTAGTGTGGTAGGCTCCCACGAGCACCGCTCATTAGTGCGGCTGCTGCCGTTATGGCCAAGGCGACATACAAACCGAGAACATGTTGTGTGAAAGGTCGTTAATCATATATATTTTTTGCAATTTGTGGTTCACCTATATACACACCAAAAAGTTTTTACGTCGAAAAAATGAAAATGATTTAATTTTATTTTTAAGCAATTGTTCTTTGTTTAAAAATATAAAATGATTTTGATTATGTTTAAACTTTTTCCAGTGAATGCCAACTGTTTTTGTTGTATGTATATAAATGCCATTTACTATACCAGCCAGCTCGTCGTACCTAAACTTATTTGATAACGTATCAAAAGTATCCTATATATATATATATATATATATCCTATTTAATCCAGATTATAAACTATCTATGTGATAAATTTCATCCAAATCCGTTTAGTTTTTTCCGTGAAAGAGTAAAAAACATCCAATTTCACAAACTGATGCATTAATTAGATATTGTTAGGATTTATCACCCAGCTTTATTAATATACTTTTTCACGTTCTGGAATAAAAAAAAAACTATATTATATGTAGCAAAGATAGCGGATATGTCATTATGAGTAAATATTTATTTTTAATGAAAGATATAAATCATGAACTCATCATGCATTTAGCTAGTAATGCCACTTGAGTGGGCAATTTTCTTGTTGGACACGTTTGACGCTTTTTCTAATGTAAACATTTTCCTTACATTTATTAACCTGATCTATCATAATCATTTAAGGCGATGATAGCATATTAAGTGCTATGACGAGAGTCGTGGATTTGAATCCTAGAATGAGCTTGCTGTACTTGAGCATTCGATGAAGGAAAATAAATAAATATCCTTTTACATTCTTTTACTTACGGCCCTGATCCCAAACTAAGTAGAGCTTGTACCATGGAAAGCAGATAACTGATATACTACATATACTATTTTTTTTTCTAAATACACACTTATATAGATATTTACACCCAGACACAGAACAAACAGACATGTTCATGCACATAAATGTTTGTCCTGGGCGGGAATCGAACCCGCGACCTTAGGTTTGGCAGTCAGTGCGTTAACCACCAAGCCCACTGGCCTGTTGTGACAAACTATAGCATCGTGGTATTTTTTTTGTATTACCCGGCTGGTTATCCTCAAGTTGAAAATCTCTCGCCAAGTACCTGGTATATTCCGATAGCTGGACTGGAAGCCCTTCTTTACCTGTGTGCTTTTCACCTTCGAGCTTCGGTCACATCATTATTTGTCATGGTGAAAAACACGAAGTGGTATATGTACTCTCTGGTTTCCATAGTTTTAGCTCTGCTTAGTTTAGGATCAGACAACAGTGTGTATAAAAGGTCCCAGGATGTTTATACGAAAGAAATCTAGAAGACAACTGGATCTTAAGTGAAACATCCGGAGTATACCGGTAGGTATTAGCCGACAAATTTAGAAATGTTGTGTGCACGTTAGCCTGGCTCTTACAACCATATCTCATTGTAGGATTTAAGTGTTAAAGCTATCATAGTAATTTAATTGTAAGTTTTGTATCCCATGATGTGTTCATCTTATAGCTAACTAGCAATCCCGCCCCGGCTTCGCCTGAGGGAATAACATAAAAAAACATAAACCTTCCGGAATATTTTTTCTAAATTGAGTGAGTTTCAAGAATATAAATGAACAGACAGAATTAGTGACTGTGTCAAATACTAATATGGAGATTAGAGAAGATTCAGAGACAAGGAGTTACTGTCTAACTTCAGCTAGAGTTAATTGTCAGGTTTTGTTGACAAATCCAGACAAGTAATTAAAGCATTTAGATTCCTGGTGACACTTGGAGAATGCCTTTTCTTTGTTAATGGGAGTCACAACACGAATTACACGAAACTTGTATCACGCCTTATAAACTTATTAAACGACTTATATACAACAAATTGTACCTGTTAGCTGTAATTAAGTTTCAAGCGACGCAGATTTAGAGCAAGCTTGCATAAACTGTACTTATACTTGGTAATTTTAATGAGTGGTTTGCCTTTAAATTGGTTTATTCGTTAAATTGCCAAGCTTTAGCTAATCATGGATAGCTCAATTACTTTCCGGTTTATAGGTATCCGTTTTACAATAATTTATTTATAAATTTGAAAACAATACTACTCTGGTAAACTAATGTAACGAAATATTGTTTACTAAAATTTACTTTACGTTTACTAAAAGTTTGTTTACTGTATAAATTACTAGCTACTCATACACGCTACCCATGATCTCGTGAGATTAGATTTTCCAAAAATAAAAAGTATCAAAATTCAAAGCCATTTATTCAGTTTAGGCCCGCAGCCACTTATAAAGGTCAAATTTAAAGTTACAGAAGCTACTACCTATCCTTAATCCAGGTTATAAACTATCTATGAGCTAAACTGCATCTAAATTCATTCAGTAGTTTATGTAGTGAAAGTGACCCAATCAGAGACGTGCCAAAAGTGATTTTTTGAGTTATCCCCTATCGTTCTGAGGGTGCGATATGGAAAATCTAGACTGAGCTACGTTTATGAAATAAAAAAAATATCGCAAAGCCGCAAAAAGTTTAAAAAATATACCAGACATTCAGGCTAAAATCTCATTATAAGAGTCGTTATCGTAGGTAAATTTAAATAGCATGTTATCAAATTATGGTAATTATTGGCTGCCGTTGGTATTATATATAATATATTATACGTTGGTAAAACGCCTGGATAGTCAAGTAGTATAAAGTTGGAGTAGAGACCTGGAAGCCCTGGATTCGAATCCAAGCAAGGTAATTTTAAATAAGTATCCTGGGACATTCATTTATACACGGCCGTCTGATCCCAAACTAAGCAGAGCTTGTACTATGAAAATCAGCTAACTGATATACTACTTTTTTATTCTAAATATGTAAATACATATATAATATAAAATAAATATATATATAAATAAAATATGACTCCTTCAAACATAAAAATTAAATTAAAACATCACCTTGTATCGAACCTTTAACACTATAAAAATGCATGTACATATCGCACCCTCAGTACGATAAGGGCTTAACTCAAAATTTAGCGAAATGGAGTCATGATCATAGACAGACTAAACAAAGTACGCTATATCCGATCAATAGTAAAACATAGTCAATTTAATGATAGAATAAGCATGCCGATACTTCAGCCTCTTTTGCAACGGGACCCACCCTTCCCGCTCAGTGCAAAAGTGACTCAATCAGAGATGTGCCAAAAGTGATCTTTTGAGTTAGGTCCCTATCGTTCTGAGGGTGCGATATATTGAGTGAGTGTCGGCACAACATCGCACATCTATCCACTTTTATTCCCACTACCCTATACACACTGTTTATTATAATTATATTTATCAATATGGTATGTGATGAAGTAGGTACTTATGTATCTATCTCAAAGAAATTTGTAGGAAATTTAGTAATTTAAGGATTGAATGTTGAATAAGTCATTCCTCTTATAAACCTCTGTGGTTTTTGTGAATGATTTTATGTTTTATTTTCCATGTATTTATGTTTGTTCAATAATAAAAAAAAAAAAAAAATTACACCCAGACACAGGACAAACAGACATGTTTAAGCACACAAATGAAAAAAAAACATGTTTTTTAAAACCATTTTAAAATTACGGTGTTGATTGGAAAGGATTTTACTTTTTTACAGTTGTAACATTACAAGTAACATTGGATGTGACCTCAACATTCAATTATTGAAACAATCTATTATGAGACTCTACTTTTAGCATTCTAAACGTTAACTAGTCATTGTGTGGTCATACATTGCTGCTATTAAAGCTGTTATTGTGAGATATAAAGTAGCTTAAGGTGCAAGGACGGGCGTAAAGCGTCGTATATCAGTGTTTAGACTTAGTGTAGTGTGTTAGAGGAGATGTGCTTTGTTATACTGTAACGGAGATCGAGAGACAATGCGGTGTCTTGTGTTATGACGTGATAAAGCTTTGGTATGCATTTTCATGTTTGTAGTCTGTTTTAGCTGATATATATAGACTTCATCGGTGCCTAAACCTTGGATACGCTATTCCTTTCATTAAGAAAAATTGGGTTCCATTGACGCATCATCACCTCAAAACTATTGAACATATCGGGATGGGACTGCTACCATTCGACGCAGTATTTTTTGTAGATAATTATAGGCTATATAATATACAATATTGATAAACGCCGGTGAAACTTTGGGGGACAGCTAGTGCTTCAAGCGTTCTTAATTCAAAATGACAGATATTGTGTATCGAAAATAAAATCTGATCTCAAAAGTATGAATGTTATTGTTTGATTATAAAACTGATACTTTACTCAATTACTGTAGAAACGTTTGTTTGAGTGCTATATCTACCTATCTATATATAAGCAAAATAGGGTTCCTTTGACGCACCATCGCCTCAAAACTAATGAAAATATCGGCATGGGTCTGATACCAGTCGACGCGGATTTTTCCTAGGTGGTTATAGGCTATATCATATATACGATATCGATAAACGGGAGTGTAACCGTGGGGACGGCTAGTTATTTTATACGTTTATGTATTCCTCGAGAGGAATAATTTAAGTACAGTTTAGTAGTTGCAAAGTCTAATTCGCATAAGCCCTGTGTCTATTGGAACGAAGTTGTGAAAGGGGGCTAGACGGAAAATTCATACGAAAAGTTGTAACGACACTTTTTTCATATTTTTACGTTCGAAATTTAAATGATATAGTTTATTATTGGGTTTGTTTTTTTCATAATTTATTTAAGGGGTACATACAACATGTTTGAAATTCTGTTCCATTTATAAATTAGTATAATTAGTAATTATTAAAGAAAAGGAATAAGTTAAAAGTAAATTTTGAATCGCACTGAATTGAAAGAAGCATGTATTATGTCAATGAAAACTTCGTTCCTAGCTGGTGTCCCACGACACCATTTTAATATTATACCATTGAATAGGCTCTACAATTCGCTATGATTAATCCATTACCCTTATGCGCAATGATTGTCTTCAATCATTGCATTAGGAAAGGTCAGTGACATAGAAATAGTATTATAAATAATTACGATTATAATGCTGCTAAATTATGTGGCAATGATGTGTGAATGCCTTCATTACATGTGAGTGAATTGCGACATTAGACCGAATTATATATTGTCGATTGCAAAAATGTTTTAAGATGTATTGTATTCAATATCACCTTGTAACGTCACGGTAATTGGGCTATTGATTACGTATTATGTACAACAATACACTATTACATTCTGATATGTGACTTTTGATCCACTGTGTGTACTATTTCGGTTTAACAAGTCACGTTGAACTTTAGCCATTCTAATTTAGATTACTTGCAATTAGATGTAATTTCGCCTGGTTTTGGTCTGTGATTTTGGGTCGTGTTTGTCAGGCACGACTTCGTTTCATTGTCTTTTGTTGTCACGATAAATATCTTCATTCGTAAAATATACTTTTGTAAAAGAAATCTGGATAAAGTTATGAAACTAAAAATCTTTAGCAAAAGCAAAAAGTTTGTAAAGTTAGTAAAGATCGCAAAGCGCGACCTCAACAATGTTTCAGAATGTAAAGACAGAAAATGTCGTGAGGACGCTATATCCAGGAAACGATAACAAATTCCAGTAAAACCGTTCCCTGGTTTAGATAGACGCCTATAAAAGAAATCTGTGGGTCTCGTCAGAGCGGCAAATCGCTTGCAACCTCGCAATTTATATTTCTTCTGCGATGCTCGTACGCCCTGAATATCTGTGTTTACATATTTAACCCCGCACAATTTATTGCTCGTATCTACCAACACGCTTAAATTGCATTCTCTTTTCTTTCCATGTGATATATTGTGCAATCTTGCTCCATCTCAAGAGTTATTGCGTGTATTTTTGACTAGCTGTCCTCTGCGGTTTCACCCCTGGTGCCGAGGCATTTTGTTAATATTTTTATTTCATGTGTTAATTTAGGTTATATTGGCCAAGTTTTATCCAAATCTATTGAGCAGTTTTTGCGTGAAAGAGTAACATATATCCATCATTACAAAGTTTCGCATTTATAATATTGATTGATAAATTTATTTAAAAATATAAAGATTTGAATGAAACTTGGTTTTTATAACTTGGATTATACCTCGAGAACACGGGTGAAACCGCGGACGACAGCTAGTCAAAAATAAAAGCAATAACTGTTGAGATGGAGCAAGATTACACAATACATTACATAAGTAATTCTACTCATATTATATATATAATATAATTAATAAATATTATGAATGCGAAAATTTTGGATGATGGAGTTTCACCAAAGTTATAGTTTTATTTAAATGTTGAGCTCGTTAGACGTTTGTTCCTCAGTCTAACCGCAATGCCCTCTGTCTCTGGAGGTTCAGGTCAAGCGTCTGCTACGGACATATCCCTATGGCTCAACCGCAATGTTCTAGCCAGAGCAAACTTCCACTGCAGTTCTGATGCAGCATTCTTCGATATAGTACCCTTGGGAGAATAATAACTAGTATAGTTGTAAATGAGTGTGCTCGAAACATTTCTTTACGTACCTTTTCTTTTCCAACGTAAATACCTAGACTGATACTGTGTCTGTTCTTATTTCACACCAAATAAGACAAATCGTTGGATATGACATAAAATAAATTAAGCTGCCTTATCTTATAATTCCAGCAGACAAAAAAAAACTTAATACACGTAAGCTAGAACTATGTTACAAATTATTTGTGTACAGTTCAAGATGAGGGATTGGAGAATATTATAACAAAAAATAATATTTTCTATAACAATAGAATTGCGAGCATCCGTGCCGAGTTACATAAAAAGGTTATCATTAAGTTTATGGCGGCACTTCAAAGTTATTCGATCCACAAAGTGGCGTCGTGTTTATATCGATATGAATCAATGAGTGCGTTACGTGAGCGCACTGACCAAAATTGGTTTGCGGTTTCCGTGATCCAATTTGCTGCTCTCCAGAGGATCGTACTGTTCCGCATGTCGAGTGACAGTGGCGCCTCTGCCGGTAGTAAAATACTAACTTTTGTCGGCTTCTATTTAATACGAGTTTTGGGGGAGTTTTATAAGGGATTCTGATTGGGTGGTGACACTTCGACTACGGTTTTCCGATTTCGTATAAAACTTTTTGAATTACTTATAGGGGTTATAGGGAATATTCTCGCAGCTTTGAAACCTTATCCGTATTCTGTTTACCTGCGGGTTACTTAATTGATGATTATCTCTATAAATATGTTCTGTGTATTTTTTAACCAGGTCAGTCAACTGAGACAGTTCTGCTATGATACAACACACAAGATATCGTGATAATCTTGAGTTATATAACATCATATGAAACAATGAACCGACGCAGCAAGAATTCATGATTAAATAAGCTTCGACGGCGCTGCCGCTAGTTATTGCACATTTTCGCCGACAGTTGGTGATCATTTATCGGCACAGCATAAACCGCTCATAGGATTCTCACCCTAAAAGCTCATGGACTTGTGGGCTATAGTCCTGTGAAAGGGCAAGTGAGTTTAATAAGGCAGCGCGCTGGCGGGCAGCATTTCTAACGCATCGATAAACAGCGATGAGCTTCCGATAAGGCTGTTATTCCGCTTAAAACGCTTTTCTAGTGACGGACTAGGAAGTTGAGATCGTTTACCTGAAACGACGTTAAATGTCCATTATACATGTTAGTTATCATTTACCGTTATACGAAAATACAATTTGTATTCCAGCGGTTCTTTATCATGATAAAATACGAATAATAAATATGCATTGTCTGCTAAATATTTCAGTGACAGATCAAATCTGCTTTTGCGGCGCTTAAGTGTGAGTCGTACAAGATTTTTCTCTCAGAATATATTTTGGGGAGATTAAACGACAGCGATTAAGATTGTGGCTGAAGAATTTATTGTTTCTCCCGAAATGTCAAATGGTCTTTACTCTTACTCGATTTACTAAAACGTTGTGAGATAAAATTGGTAATACGGGGATCATTTCTTTATCCCATTCATGTCGCCATGTCTTGGCTGTTTCTATTTAAATAATTTCATTGTTCCTGTGCCACCATTATCCATTTTTGTATTGCCACCATTTCCTCGTAGCAAAGTTGGCAACTTAACTTTTGGGCGCTCATTTTATTTGATTAAATTAGTTGCGAGTTGAAAACATTGTGGCTTTTCCTGGAACATCACGAGCTTCATTATAATTGAGTAAAGTATGCAGTTAGATATAAATATATTAAGCAGTTTATAGAGGCATTGCCTGCAGTTACAGTGTTATTTTATTCAACCTGCTGGTTGAATTGGTGTTTAGACTAATTAACTATTAAGGCTGACTTATGAACCGGTAGTAGCTTCAGTACTTACAATTTGACCTTCATAAGTGCCCTTCGTGGGTATTAACTAAATAAATGTTTTTGACTGTCCACATCGCAGATCGTTGGTTCGATTCCCGCCCGGGACAAACATGAACATGTATGTTTGTTTTCTGTCGGTGTTGTAAAGAAATTAAGAAAAGTTAATAGTGAAATGTAGTAAATCAATTAGGTTTCGGGGTTTCGTGACACAATCTCTGGTGTATTTGGGAGTTATCACACATGACTGGACGAGTAAAAATAGATTATCATTAGCGAATTTATATCCCCGTTAGTATGAGCAAATAAATCCTTTCGCTTCCATATTACATATACCTTTTCCCATAACACAAGTTCATTCTTAGGAGCTTCTTATCTATCTGTCTATTCTTAGCTTGAGAGTTAGTGGTTAATGGACTTACGTACTCAATATTAGTGCACTCAAATATGTTTATTTTTAACGTTAGCTGCCATGTACAAATCTTTGATGAATAAAAATTATTATTATTATTATTGCAAACATTAAAAAGGATTATATCAGAGTGTGAGATAACATTTCAAAAACCATTCCAGTGTGCCACAAAAAACTGTAATAAACATTGTACCTACGGTGTCAAAACATGGCGGTGGAGGAAAATACCGCGGCTACGCTGTGAGAACTAAATTGGTCTCTTCAGTGTCATCAAAGCTCGACCGAGGCCTTTGTTATAAATGTGGGCCACTCGGCGACATGTTGCGACAGGTTAGAGACGCTTACCAATGTCATAATTACTTCTGCATGATTTATTCTAATCAAACTGAACTATAAGAAATATTTTAGGAGATTTAAGGAGATGAAAGATTGTTTGTTTAAATAATAATAATACTAAATAAATAAATATCCTGGGAAATTCTTTGCAGTAGAGGATCGCAATGAAAATCAGTTGTCTCTAACATTTCCCAGTAAGGCTATTTGCTTAAACAGTTAATATTTCAGTAGGTACTTATAGTACGGTATTTCTTCGAATATTGGAACAAACGACATCTAATTACTCCGGGAAGCCTGTGCAAGGTAGAATGAAATAACGGTTCCATTGTCAGACGGAGGCGAGAGGGCCTTTTTAATTAAAGCAATAAGCACTACAACCCAATTGGTAGAAGCACCGAGCTACGTAAACTTTAAGTAGAAAAAGTAGAAATTCTAGCGAAATTGCAAATTTTATTTTTATTTGTTAACCTTTATATTATTTAACAGACTTCTTCAATCGAGGATTTAGATTTTCGGTATAAAAAAACTGATTTAAATAATAATACTAACATGTATTAAAAATACGAACATCTTAGAGGATGGATTGATGTGAGTTACTCTTTCACAAAAAACTACTAAGCGACTTAGATGAAGATTAGCACAAAGATAGCTTATAACCTGAATGAACATGCAGGATATTTTTCATATAGGGAAAATTTATCATCCCTCGGGAATGCGAATGAAACTGCGGGGGACGGGAAGTATTAAACAAAATTATGTGCTTATTGTATTTTGAGCACCGTTTTAAGTTAACTAGTGGAGAAATACAACTTGTAGGTAAAAAAACAACATGATAAACAACACTTTTAACGCTGTGGGAACATTTCTATGGAAAAGCAGCATTTATGGGGACAATAAAAAACTTAGTTTCTTTTTTATAAATATCATTGGAAATATGTCGAAGTAAATAGTCAAATGATGTGAAATACAAACTTTGGCAACATTATTCATACCCCACAATTAATATTTTTAAGCTTATTTTTTTAGCACGTGGCGTAAGCACAGTTTTATGACTAGGTACATGGAAAAGGTTTCAATGTTAATGAACATTGATGTTTTTCATATTTGAACTACTATTGCGGCGTAACGGTGGCTGTTCACGCGAATTTGAACTTTTAAGAATCGCTTTTAGGGCTTAATTGTGATCTATGGACTGAGTTGAGTTCATGTCAAGTTGTATAAATGAAAACTTTTCCAATTTTGGCGAAAGGTGAAGCCTTAGAAAAATTATTACAACGGTAATAGGTTATATACCGACTTCATAAAAGGTTCTCTATTTGAGCCGTACGTATCTGCCTACTTTTTTTTAATATACTACTGTTCTGTTTTGAAACATTCGAGACATTTGACTGCATATGTTTTTGGGAGGGTTTTAATGTATGAAAAACTATCCTTTGCATTATTCCAGGGTGTTTTCTATATTCGTGCCAGATTTCATTCAAATCCGTTTGGTAGATTTTGCGTGAATGAGTAACAAACATGCATACATACAAACTTTCGCGTTTATAATATAAATATGATCAAGACTAAAAAACCAAAGCTATAAACTAAAACATTGTAACGTATATAGATATCGAGTTTTAGTTTGTAAGTGGTTTAAGGCATTCATCGGTTTATTTGTTACTTCTTAGATACTAACAGTAGTATCCCTTTTTAATAACAATTAGGTACGTTTAGACCACGAAAGTAAAACGAAATGATGCAGTTTGTATTCTAACCTCAAAGAACAGTTGGTGCTTAAATAATGTAGAGCTAGTGAATATAAACACAGCTACAGATTACCTTTTGTACGGCAACGCCGCAGCGGCAGCGGACCACTCTAGATTTTCCATATTCATAAATCACTGTTTACTGTTTACTTAATTTTCCATTTCAGGAACTATATTATACATTCAGTTTTAGTTTTGGAAGCTGTTTTAGGTTTCCACGAAAATTTGATTAGAGAATTAATTTTATACTGAAGGCTTCCTGTAACCAATACTTTAATGATGGCAATAGAATGTAGCGCTAACTCCTGCAGGACACGTCTTTATAAACAACATCGGAATTCTTTCGGAAAAAAAAAATTATCAAGTTATTGCCACTTTTTCTAAAGAAACCTTTCGAAACGTTAGTTAGTCTGCCAATTCAGTCCCCTTATTCAGCTAATATAAACCTCGTCGGCGAGCCGGCGCACGGAGGCATCGGAGAGCATATCTCTCACGCGATTGCGTAGTTAGCAAAAGAGACAGAGCATAGAGGCCGCGACGAAACATCCTCGAGCTAGTCGAAACCGAATTTACTATAATTCTGGTATGCTTAAAACGTTCTCTATAGCCACGGTTTCTCTATCCATATAAAACCTCATTGGGTATACCACCAATTTAGTAACCAAAGCTTGGATTAAGTAGTAAGATGTAACATGGCACTAATCAGTTCATAAAGGGTAATTCACATGGTAGTGAGAGGCTTTTACGACGCCATCCGAAATTCATTACCGGGACTAATTAGGCGTTACATGCATGCACCCTCAAATTTGGGAACAACCTACTTCATCCGAAAATAGGAAATGTAGGTTAATGGATGATAGATCATTACACAGCATACCTATACATGCAGTGTGTATATTAATGCGATGTATTTCAAAGTTGGTCTGTGGTTAGCCATGTGTGCCCTTTACAAAAATTACATATCGTATCTTCACGCCCTTTATCTCCAAAGAGGTAGGCAGACCATAGTAATGAGAACCACATTCTTCCAAAGATATTATAAGTCGCTACGTGATGCTTGGTAAGCCAAAGGTAGCCACGCGACCAAGCCAAGGTAGTCAATATATTGATACGTCAATCCTTGATTACTGGTTATCGTTTATATTAGAGAAACATCCAACTGTCGCATGCCCGATCTTGGAATCGAACGCGGGACCTTCGGTTCTCTAAGGCGATACCTAAATCACTCGAACATCAAAGGACTACAATTAAAAAATTTCAAAAAAACCTCTCTTAAAAATACATAATGGTTCAACTATCAAACCTGAATTCAATGGCCATAAAAGGCAAGCAATTTTCTGTCATTATATTACGTACCTCATTAAGTATAGAGTACATTATAGTCAATCGGTACAGCGGACACTTGCGTGCGGATATACGACCGCAAGCCCACCGCAAGCTCGACGCATTTACTACCCTGTGTGTGATCAGCCTATAAGTATAGTAATAAAGTCACCGATATTTTGAATTTTGAACCATTGACACTATATTTAAGCACAACTTTTTAATTTTTTCAGAATACATACAACAAAAAAGGTTTGCGTTTATTTGGAATACCTGAAAAGATTTGAAATTTATTTTAAAGCATTTGTTCCTTATTTAAAACTTTAAAATAATAGTTTTTATAGTAGCTTGGATGGTACAGACCTACATATTAAAGCAAGATATCATTATTCATTTTTTTTTTATATTTTTTTGTGATAAGGTTTTATGAACTAACAGACTCGTTACAATTTTTAATCGTGCTAAATTTACGAACAAGGTCCAAGCTTAGAATCTGGATTTAAAAAGAAATACCAAACTTGAATCTGCAAACATCACCATATTGAAAATTGGTTCATCTATATCGATGGATGATCTCCGAACATGTGGTAACTTCAGAAGCTTTTTACCTTTATAAATGCCACTTACTTAGGGCCTGAACTGTATAAAAGACTTTGGCTTCAGTTTTCTTGGGCATCAATTTATTATTCATCGAAATATATCAATATTTCATTCCCGATACGGGAGTCCTTGGAAGATAACCTTTTTCAGGTAAAAAAAAAACTTTTGGATATTTTCTAGTGTATATTGATGGAAAGAACTTCTTTGACTATCATCACTTATTTATTTATTTAGATCACCAAATATATACAAAAATATCAATCATAAATGGTGTCACGATTAGAGGTGCTGATTGTATGCATTAAAAAAGTACAAACAATTAAACCAAAAAATATATTGAAAAAATTGACAATAAATAATTAAGAAAAAAAAATAAACATATATATGTACTTGGTAATTAAAAAATGTAACAAAATTTACCTCAGTAAGATTGTGGTTAAATGATTTTCGTATGTGGTCTGAAAGTAAGGTGTCAATACATTCTAAGTGGTTTTCTTCACAGGTATACCGTCGCTAAACTTATATTACACTCGACACAAAGATCCGATGACCCAGAGAGTGTGGGAAGTAATTTTCCGTTACTTTACACAGAATTATGACTGAGATCGCCCGTGAAATGACATCCGACGTCGAACCGTATAAGGAGTTGAGATGTGAAACGTTATCAAAATATCTGGGGCAAACTGATGGAATATGTGGTTTTAGATGAGAAAGTGTTTAGGGCCCATTTTATGAAGGCTTGTCATTTTATACGTGGCAGATAATTAAGGCTTACTTTAATTAAAGATCAACATTAATAATGGTTTTGTTAAGCTGGCGGAAATACTATGTAAATTACGTAGTTTTTTTTAAATGAAACAAGTGACATAATTATACACATCCGGAATAAATTCTCTAAATGCCAATGAAAAACGCATTAAAATCAATTAAATAAGCGGACAAACAGGTAGATATAAATAGGGACTTTGTTTTATAATATTTACGGATAATCTATTTAAATATCTTTTATTTACAAATCTGCATATCTATTATTATGAGCTGAAAAAGTTCGTACTTTAGTTTTGGATGCTATTCATAACCATGTTAATAATAAGTATTTCTTATTATTTTATAAGAAACTAGCTGTTCCGACAGATGTTGTTCTATTGAAATAAGTCCATACAAAAGTTCTATAGAAATAAGCATCTTTGGCCTAATCTTCACTTACCATTAGGTAAGATTGACGTCAATCGCAATACCGTCATAAAAAAAAAACTTCGTTGCAATTTTCCGGGCAACTTTTCCACTTGTTCTATCCCTAAAAAGCTCATACGGAATAATTAAAAATATCTGGAATCTCGATTGCAGCGCCACCTACAGAACATCGCCTCAAAACTACTGAACATTTCGGGATGGGACTGCTACCGTTCGACGCGGAATTTTTCCTAGATGGTTATAGGATATATATGATATCGATAAACGCGATTGAAACCGCGGGGGACAGCTAGTATTATATAAAGATATAGTTCGAGTTTCATTGAAGCATAAAACAGTAATAACTCTTACGGTTCTACATACTTTGATTGTTGGTACTCAACAGTATACATTTATTAGAGTCAGTATACCAACAGTCTTTATCGGCAATAAAGCACGCTGACTACAGAGATTGCGATCCCATTCCAGTTTCATTTGGAGGCTTTTTTCGTATTGCTATATTAAGCAAACGAGGGCATAACGTAAATACAATTTATCTTTACCCCGCTGGCAATTAGACCGAGTGTTTCCAGCTTTATTTGTAAACACGTACTTTGTTCAAATTGAACAATCACTGTAATGGAACTGAAATTGAATAATTGCAATGTAGGTTGTTTAAGGAACAACAATTACCGGCGGTAATATACATCGTGTTTATTATAACTGATTTCATATAATGTGTACCTACTGTCTCATGAAATATTGGATTTTCATAAAAAAAAAATGTATGCCAAAGATATACTAGAAATATAATAGAAATATTTAACTACCATAATATATGTATGTCCTGGGATATTCTTTACATACACCCATTTAATGTCAAACTGAGCCGAGCACTATGGAACCCAGCCCCCTTATTCAGCTAATACGAACTTCGTCGACGAGCCGCTTCACGGAGCCCTCGGAGAGCTTATCTCTCAGGAGACAGAGCACGGAGGCCGCGTCGAAACATCCACGAGTTAGTGTAATTTTTCTTACAGAATCGAGCCCCAGGTATTTGATAATATAAACTTAATTCTTTATTAATACGTATTTTTCCTAGGCTATCAATGCTAACAAATTTTTACTCTACGACCAACATTGAAATCGCGATAGATTCCCTACCAATTTTTATTATCGCCGCTTCCACACTGTATATCGATTGCACATAAAGGCTATTTTTGAAAAGCATTCACTATTTCGAACGAACATGATAGTCCTACCGGTCAAGTAATACCGATTATATTTCATGGCACTTATTGGTATCTATACACATTGGATAGTCATTATGTGTAGCTTGGGAATCGACTTTGGTCATTTGCCAACTAAAGTCGATGAGAAATGTATATTCATGAACGTTACCGTCCCCTATAGAAAATGCCCGCATGAAGATTGTATTTTGAATAAATAATTCAATTTCTCCAGCTCCTGTACCTTAAGCTACCAAACTACCAGTTAAACTCTTAGAATTTTACAATTGAAACAAATTAATATTTTGTATAGTAATTTATCTGTAGAATACAAATTTATCTGTGCAGTTTGGAGTTGATTCTTACTTATTGTTGCTGAATACCAAATTGATTAAATTATTGAGGTTTGTTTAAGCGATAATAGCTCAGTTGGTAGTGGCGTTGAATGCCGTGACGAGAGTCCTAAGTTCCAATCCTACAATGAGCTTTGGATTAAGAAAAACATTTTAATAAACTAAAACAAAGTAAAGTAGTGGATGAACTATATCAGTTACCTGGTTCCCAAAGAACAGATGGATAAAAAAAATTTTCAGGATATGCATTTATTATAACCGTAGCAAACCGTGTTTGCACCCTCAAGTTGAAATGGCTTTAAGCGCTAACCACCTTTGGCTATACTATTAATATAAATGCAAAAGTGACCGATCATGCTAAAATTTACGGAGAGGGACAACGGCTACTTTTTAATAATTAAACGCAGCTAAATCCGCGTTTTACTGAAAAGACAAATTTAATACAAAATATTCAATATATATTTAGTACATATAATAACTATTTAATTGCCACAGTAGCGGGTCGTCTCTTCGAATGGAGGTTTATGGAGTAATTCCTCTCACTCGACGTCAAATTGTAGGCCAGCGCACGTCTAACCCGATTTCACTTCCTTTTCATCTAAATTCAAAGGAATATCTTCACAAACTATTAAAGGGATTCGCGTCACTCATGACTATTACTTAGTTTAGTAGGAGGATGGTTTGCTACACATTACGACCTGCGTGTCCTTTTGCGTGCAAAGGTTTTACTTCTTTAGGCGCGTTATGAAAAAATTATGAGAGTGAAATTTTAAGATGCGCACGCACCAGTGTAACACAAAATTCTCACGGATGAAGTTAGCTGATAACGCTCTCTCCGGAACATCGCACGAATCGCAACTGTCAGTGTCAATGAGTGAGTGAATGATGTTATGGTCAAAAACCTAACAACGTCAAAAATTGTTATTCGTCGCTACTCACAGGTGCAAAGAGTTTGGACACTACAATTTCACGACTGAATAGTAAAAAATGCTTTTAGTGCAGTTTTTGTCACCTATAATTTCTGGTATAACTACTTACGTGCGAACATAAGTAAATTTTTTTTTAAATTAATACCATTACATAGTGTTCGGGATACATACAGTTTGTGCTACTTAATATCTAACGAGTTGAACCCACGGTTTCACCCGCAATTCTGAGGGATGTAACATTTTCCCGGCACAAAAAATATCCCATGTGTT
Source organism: Habrosyne pyritoides (assembly GCA_907165245.1). Lineage (NCBI taxonomy): Eukaryota > Metazoa > Arthropoda > Insecta > Lepidoptera > Drepanidae > Habrosyne > Habrosyne pyritoides. Next base: position 4,608,306 of record OU015592.1, read on the forward strand.
ATTCCAGGCCATTTTCTATATATGTGCCAAGTTTCATACAAATCCGTTTGGTAGTTTTTGCAAACTTTTGTTGTATGTATGGATGTTTATTACTTCCATTTCCATTTATAATATTTGTAGGATGGTATTTATTAAAAGGAATGTTGTGATATTGGTTAGGATGTGAATAAATCCCCCATCGAGGATTTCTCTCAGTGCTACAAAATAATTTCTTCAAAAAGGTTTTATTACGTCTCAACAAGGTTAGCAATCGAATGTGTTGCAAATTTCTATATGCAGCGGTGATCACTTAGATCCAAAAAAGGTTCGTCATATAAAAAAGTTGGTGCTATAAATGATGTTTTAAGTTGGTTACAATATACAATACTGAACTTGTAATTTGATAATAAAAAAATGTATCGTATTTTTTTTAAACATATAAAGTTGTTATTTAAAAATGGACCCAACTGCTCGATGCTTTTCCTTTAGACTGGCTGGAAAGTTCAAGTTTTAAAATGTGAAATTATTGCAACACAAAGACGGTTAGGATAAAGTTTTTCGATTGGTTAAGTTTGAGTTTAAGAGCAACTATCAAAGCTACATTCGAAGTTCTTAGATACTTACTAACGTAGATATTATTTATTAAAAAAAAAACTAAGCATAATGACATGGTTATTTTACAAATATGACGTTTTAGGCTTGAATTATAATCGGATTTGGAAGAAACTCGGCACACGTAGAATATTTTCTGGACTAATAAAAAAATCTTAATATCGGAAAAAATTTGGTCCCTGAGAACGTAGGTAAACCCACGAGGCGGAAGCTAGCAATAGTTGAGATAGGCTAATGTTCAAGTTAGAATTATCCAGGATTTGCCCAACGAAGATTAACTACAACTGTTTTGAAACAGAGATCGCCTGGTGGATAAGAATAAGAATAATTGGGGCAATAGTATTAATGGTGGGATCCTAAACTATCTAATGAATGGGGGAAATTATATTTGAAAAATTCAAGTTATGATTTTGAGTGAGAAATGCGACTATAAGGCTTAATACTAAGTTAGAATTCTAACAAAATTCTTAAAGTAACATTTTCGTTAAGGCTGTTTTGAAACCTCTTTATTCAGTTACTTAAAAAAATCTTATATAATTTTTATTTCATGACAATAGATTTTTTGTCGAAATTGTACTTGTTTTATCGCTGGTTTCCATTACAATTGAAAAATTTTCACGTGGGACGAAAAGTTTGTCACAAGAATGTCAAAACAAGTTTAATGTTTTCTTATTTCTCAACGCACAAACAAGTTTTAGTATTATTAAATGACTGACATAAAAAGTACGACCTGGCTGAACGGCGTTAAAGTGATATTTCTTCCTGTAAATATAGTTTTTATTATGCTTTTCATGATGTACCTACCTACCTGATGTACATAGCTTTATCAGTAAGAATACTGTCTCTATTTGTCTGTTTGTTACTTATTAAAATTTATGGATACACAGATTATGTTCTTTAATTATATTACAAAGGCCGTGTAAGGGTGTAAGTGCTAACAGAGGCTCATACCTTAAAAAAAATCCTTCAATTATTATATTCATTTTATTGCCAGAGAACCGCGGTATGGTAACTAGAAGATAATATTAACGTATGTTGTACGTATTATCTATAATTTATCTTTTTTAACCTTATGAAACAAAATAGTACTTAGGTACCCAACATACAGATATTACTTCACGGCTAGCTTTACCAATGTTTGGCACATCATCCATGACCTATAGTGTGGTAATCAAGGTATCCAATCCCTTATGATTCTATAATTGGGAAGATAAATGATCAAACAATAATTAGTGTTTTGAACTTCTAAAAATACACAGATACAGCAAATATGATCAAATTTTTAAATTAATTTTGATTTTTTAGTACCAACTAACAATAAAGAGTAGCTATTTTGATTCTGTACAATTATGACGTCATGACTTGCTATTTTATAAAACTCCATACAAACGATCGTATTGACATTTAACAAAAAGTTGCTGATTTGACATGTCAGTGAACATTCTATAGCGTTCGCGGCTTTTCCACTCTAAGTGAATACGGAATACAATTACGTCGATGTTTTAGCGTGTTTTTCGCACATGTTTAACGTTAGCGAATAAACTGGTAGGTTATTCTGCTGAAGACATTTCACGTAATGGTTCCACACTTAAATAAGTTTCGTTTCGTCGGCCGTATATAATACGGTACGCTTTTATAGTGTATACAACAACTTACCAAACAGATGAGACAACTCGACGCAGTATAGGTAGTTACAGTAGAGCAAATACCTTGTGTTTATATTATGGAATTTATATAAAAAATATACTGTCAATCAGAAAAGGGACTGGGTCTTTCATAACTAAATATATAGCATATTGTTGTTATGACTGTAATTTTTTCTTTCTTTTTGTACAATACTCATACTTATATTTGTTGTTTGGTTCAAACTAGTGTTATGTAAGATATTGGTAAAAAAACCATTTTAGTACGTGGATAGCTGTAATTGGTCTCATAATTATAAGTTCAAACATGTAAATTTTTATAGTTTAGGACTGTTGCTGTCCCAAATAAAGGAATTCTATATGCTTGCATTTTCTTTGCTTAAAGAAAATAGTAATTCCTATTTATTTGGTTTGTTCAATCTTCACGCCTATACTGAACTCTGAAACCAGTTTAATCAATTTTCGTCCTTCTAACGAGTGGAGCTCTCTAGGTATCTACTTAAGAGCAAATTTTATTTATTTAAGTGTTTATAATTTTTTTTAATGTACTACAACATAATACAATATAATAATTTATGACTTTGTATTATATCGACAAAATGGGTTGGATCTGTTGCTTCCTGCTGTTTCCCAGAATAAAAATATCATTGCTTGGTTACTCAACCAAAAACAAAGGATAACTTCATCATATGGATTCATCATGGTGAGTATACACGAGCCAAACCTACCGTTTATTATCATCTATATGTGTATTAATTGATCTCTGGTTTGTCAAATAAACTGGCACACCACAGCTCATGATTAGGTCTACTAAAGTACTTTAAAAATACATACATGGAATAATGTACCTAATTGCATGTCTAAAATAACCAAAATTCGTTTAAAATCCCAGCGCGATCATCCCTAGAAACCACATTAAAAAGTAAGAAATAGAATGTTGCTTACAATACTGTGTTTGTTTCTACTACGTTCTATATACGGTTTGTTAGATAGGCGACTAGCAAAGCACCGGAGATTACACGCGACGGGTTTGTCGTTTGATGTCTAAACTATATCTTAACCGAGTTGATGTTGTTCAGAAGGAAAATGTATCTTTTGGTTTAACCGAATAAAGAGAATAGTCTTCAAAAGCATTCCCAAAGAGGAAAGTAAAAATTCTTACAAATCTCTTGTAATATCAAATTCAAAAAGCATACATATTGGGCCGGCCTAAATCATTGTACTGGGGTTCCATTTTGTAAAGTAAATTATACTAGCGCTAGGAAATTTCGTCGCGGCCTCCAAGATGTATCTTTCGCTATCTTCGCAATTACGTGAGAGGTCTGCTCTCAGAGGCCTCGTTGCGCCAACTCGCAGTTTGTATTATAACATTCGAACTCTCTGTGGTTTTATATTAAAGCCTTTGGATTTACAATACTAAGTATTACGAACCGAACTTATTTACATCACCTTTTTGAATTTTATTTTGTCTTTTAAATTCAAAAGGTACTGACAGTTAGTTACACAAGATAAGTTCGCAGGTTTTCCCATTTGTCTTGTGAATTAATTTAAAATATAAACTATGGCTTCAATCCAGCGCCCTCTTTCATTTCGTATCAGTTACACTAAGTATTGCTCCCAAATACTGATACTGTGAGAAGAAATTAAACAACTTATCCTTAATACACTTAACAACATACTTAAATTACATTCATGGTAAACATTTTGTGTTCTTGTCCTGAAATTATAAATATTACTTAGTCAAGAAACCTTGAAGAAAATGGTAGTAAGCTTTCCCACTTGGTGCCAATCTTCTCACTTCATTAATGAACTCATCCATTAACTGATAGCATGACAACGTCACCTTACATAGAGCCTCTACTCTGTTACTGTCTCTACTAACCTTAACGTTCTAGGGGAAACCGTACGTAATTTGGCCACTTCGAAAATTAACGGCTATAATGAACTCTATTGTCAAGTACAAAAGTATAAGGCTGCAGAAATAGTATCAAAGATGCTCTGTGGCAGACATGTCAATATTAAGTCAAAATTAAAAGAGTGTCAAATTTATTCTGTTGTAGTTTTGTGAGTAATTATTGAATTAAGGCTTACTTAGTCTATTATTTAAGTGTCATTATCGCACAGTAACTAAAAAACTAACGTGGCCAGTTGCTATGTAGTTTACCCTTTTTGTATAGAAGACTTCTTTGGCCTTGAAGATAGAGTCTACTTTTGTACGATCTAAAATAAACAGGATTTATGCGGATACGAATTAATTGCCTCTGGGCTTGTTAATAGGCTTTCTTGTGTAAATATGTAATCGTTAGAAATTGTATCGCTTTAGTCAGAGCATCTCAAACGTATAGCCTTCGGAAATACATTTATATTTTCAAGGAAACCTGAGCTTTACGAAAATAAGTTCTTTTTGATAAAGATATTATTTTAATATTGCTTGCTTTTGATCAGTTCAGGTTCTTGCGTTTACTTTAATGTCGCATTCGAATTCAATACATGTTGATTCCGCCATATTTTTCAATAAAAGTCATATTTGATAATGATGTTAAAGACCCGAGAATCAGATACAAACATACGTATGTATTAAATAATTATAATGTTATAATCGGGCCCTTGTTCAGCCGTCATAAGGTAAATCTACGATCAACTGATGTAGCCCTAGGGTACGCCTACCCCAATTTGAGAAACCCTGGTTTAAGTCATAAACTTTCTTAATTTAATTATCATTTCAGTATTAATATTCATAAAAGAGAATATAATAACCTAATTATGAGAAAATTATCTTACATACGCATTAGAAATTAGTTTCAGAGACATATTTAAACGTACGAAATTAAACGAGATTAAGTCAGAGGAGCGAGTTTACAATTTCCAGAAATACCTACGTATGAACTAATTTAAACCAACATGTTGTCTCTAAAAGGTAATCTAAAACTGTCTCTTAATAGAGAGACAAATGTAACATCTGTGGTTATGAATTTGACAGTTCACTGTTGACTAACGATTTGCCTTCCATTACAAATAAATCTTGACTATGTCAGTGTGGCATCGATCGATGCGACACTTTTTTGCTGGATACCGAAATAATAGTATTGTCCACTAAAAATAAAAATGAAATTTACTCGCTTATTTAAAACTCTCTCTCTGGCGGTGATATGCCCACGTAAAACGTGGGCAAAGTGGGGAAGTGCGTGCCAAGACGCACAAACCAAAACGATACCAAACTGCTCGCCCCTACCTACAGCGCCATTCAAGAAGCTTTTCTAGGTGTTCAAGTCATCACAACCTAACATCCAAATTTGACAGTTAAAAATGTTATAGAAACATGAACCTTATTAATTCATGATAAGATTCATCTGCATCATTATTCGATGGACCATTGGATCAATAAATGATCCGTCTATCGAAAGCCATAAAGTTTATTATCCTATGACATTCTTTGTAGAAGAAAGACTTGGAAAGTTTTTGAACCGATTGGGTGTACCGTGCTTACCAATACTGCAATTCCAAAGTAAAGGGCCCAAATCTTTCTAATGACAGCAATAAACTGAATATTTTACCGTAAGCTGGCAATGACGCCAATTTTCAATTTACGGCACAATAGACGTAAAACATATTGAAGTTTACCGTTAGTTTTGCTTCAACGTAAACGTTTTTCCGTTAAATGACCAGCTTTTACGGACTTTTAGGTGACGGCTTGTGTTTCATTAAATTTTGTTATTGAAGTCACTTTTACGACTTTATGTGGCAGTCTTTTTGCTTCATATTACTGTGCTTAATTTTCCGGGAAAGTCAGCTGGTGTTTCGGGCTGGGTATTTAATAAAACGGGGTGACCTGTGGGTAGTAACAGGTACCTACTACTACACAAATTAGTACAGTAATTGCCTACTACATAATAATTAAGATGACAATTCTCGAAGTAAGTCAATCTTTTCACAATTTCTGTATCTATCTATCTAGTCTATGTATCTAGTATAAGGTGCCTAGTCTCGGAAATATCATCATTTTGTGTGCATCAAGTGAGCATTGTTCCTTAATCAACATGATAGGTATGACTGACATTTATTGAGATTTGTGTCAATTAAACTTTTTTTATAGTCACAAATTCTCTCATTTTAAACTTACGTTAGAGCGTATTAATTTTTGTCAGCCGTTTAAACACTGGCTTATATAATTTCCATAATGGCAAATTAACCCGTCTGTAAATAGAAAATTCGAGTAGACCGACTACAGCTTTAGTCTTGTAGTAAATAATCTCATTAAAGTAACCTAATTGTTATATATTAACACTGAAGTTAAGCAGGTCAGTGATAATTAATCATTTATCTCGATCTTGATTTATCTTGATTATATATTTTTGCTCAGGGGTTTTTGCACATAGACTAAGTAACTTCTAACCACCATAATAGTAAATAAACGGTAAATAAATGGCTTTGCAGATTTTTAAAGAAAAGCTTATTTAACCTGATTTATACGAAATCGTGGATTTTCAAACTGCCATGTTTATTTGTGAGAAGGGCTTATTGCTGATTGCGGAGTAGTTCTTAAAGAATCTCGGAGTCTTTTAGGCAAGAGTGAATAGGCATTACTAGAGTTCGAGTGTACCATCCTCGACTGGATCATCACTTCTTCAGGTGAGATCCAGTCAAATGTGTTAAAAAAAAAATTTATAACAAAAAAAAGTTGGAATTTGAAATGGACAAATTATATATCTACGGCCTGGGGTTTGATTCTGTAAGGTAAGTGACTCTAGTACGCTCTATGCTCTGTCTCTTTTGTTAACTCCGCAATCACGTGAGAGGTTTATATTAGTTATATAAGGCTGGAGTGCAGTGTAACCAAATAGTCCAATAACTGGGTCATTTTCAACTTAATTATAACTGATGCCGAACTGGTTAATGATGATAAATATGAGAGCTGATTATGTCGTATAAGGTAATGAAAGTAAATGGTATATCGTAACCAACCAGTAGCAACACTTTTGAGAAAACGCCCTAAAGTACAAGATGACACATTTTATCGCGCATCATCAAGTGCTGGCCTTTTTGGATTAAAATGTTTTTTTTTATTTGAAACGTTTTAACAGATAAAAATACTACTAAATATAGATCAAATACCAACAGCCTAGTGAGAAATGGAGCTATCTCTGGTATTTATTTATAGGAACAACATAACACTAACATTTACACCTAAAAACACTAAAGAATACGTTATGATTTTTTTATTTCACACTAACTGTTCCCCGTGGTTTCACTCGCGTTCTTGGGATAAAAAGCCTATAGCCTATGCTTCTTTCTATATCATAGGCTATGTTTGCGTTTAATTTCAGCACAATCGGCTCAGTCGTTTAGCCGTCAAACCACAGCAAACTCATATTCGCATTAACATATTTAAGTTAGGATTAGAATTGCTAAAGAATACAAAAATGAGAATCGAATTTCCAGATTACGATATAAAGAACATAACATATTACAGTCTAATAAAATTTTAGTATAAAGCTAAGGTAACACTCATACGTATTTTTACGTGACAAAGTAGCAATTCCATTCATACTCCGAACATTTCAGGCCATCTCTTTGTAAATTAAACAAACGTGAATATCAATATTTACTTACCTAATAACTCGCTCGGTTTTCATAAGAAAAGTAATACAAGGTTGTATGAAATATTATTATATTCAAAGAAACATTATGTGTTTGTGCTATGTATGTTTTACAGGGGCATTATACCTCGGGGGTAAAATGCGGGGGTATCTAATAATTCAATATACCCAGCGAATAACGAATATCCACAGCTTGGATTGCCGCCAAAATACGGATAAAACAAATTGAAACACAGTACAATCAATTTATTTGTCTCATAATTTTATTATTTTTGTATCTATCGTATTCCATTTTTAAATACACATCCTGGGACATTCTTTACACACGGCCTATATAATTACATATTATTTTTTTTTGTTAGTTTGTTGTTACGTTTTAAAATAAGAAATTTATCAGCAGAAGATTGCCAGCAATAAAAAAAAAAAGTGATAAAAAAAAAATACTAAAACGCTTACGGAATAATTGAATCTAAGCCTATAAGATACTGAAAGTAGGCAAGAGCTCTTAAATAAAACTGTCGAAGAAAGCTCCATTTGATCACTTTCTCACAATAGAAGTTGAAGTAAAGGAATTCAATACCACTACGTTAGTAACTTGCCTAAATAGGCGTAGAACGGTAAACAATTAACCTTACAAAACATTCTTTGTCCATTTAGTACTGAGTCAGCAGCGAAATCGACATTTTTGGACGATGTACCAAATGTTGCCGTTTGTGGAAGTGATGTCACTCGTTGTCGTTGTGGGTGTAAAGTGTTTAGTAGGGTAGACTGGGTACGGTTGAAACGGTGGACGGTTGAAACAAAGCGAATATCTGGACACCCATGCATGGTAAGGTAAGGGTTACAAGGGAAGAACGAAGCGGGCGACAAGTTGAAACACGAATATTAGTATTGCGTCGCTCTTCGCGTGCTGTTCTTGTGTGTAGAAGGCCCCATTGTGTTTTTGACGGAAAAGTAAGTATTTTGTCTTCATACATTTTTGTAATTATTATGGTTTTATTGAAGTAAGTGTATTGAGAGTTTTATATCGTTTTAATTGAAGTTTGTAGAATATGGCTGTATGATTAGTTTTTATTCAAATTAGTTATCATTCTTACTGTGAACCGTTTTATACCTAGAAGGGGGGTTGGGGACAGTTGAAACATTTTTTGTGGGTACAGTTGAAACACTTTATTCATTTAGTTTTCTTGTTTCTTAGGTGCCAAGGGTACGCCAAAGGAAGAGGATTTGGAAGAGCTTTCATCCGGACATCAAAGCAGTAGTTAAGTTCAGCAAATTTCACTCAACCCTTCTACAAGTTCTCAATCTGTTCCTGTTTTGAGAAATCAAACGGAAAATATCGCGAACTCAGGTACACCACTTATGTTTTCGCCGGAAGCAGTACGACCACTACCAAAAGCTCCTCCAACGAAATTAAAAAACAGGGGGCGAAAAACCAGGAAATCTACAATCAACACTGATACACCTGAAGAAGAAGAGATAAGAAGAGAACATGAAAACAGATCGAAACGAACCAAAGCTATGCAAGTTAAGAAGAGATTAGATGGACGAAAGACTAAAAGAAATGTTACAAACAGGAAAAAAACTAACACGCAACATGAATCATCATCATCAGAAGAAGATGAGTGCAACCGCCTTGTTTGTATGTCAGCATATTCAGAAAGCAGACCGAGGGAAAAATGGATACAATGCACAGTAAAGTGTGCACTGTAAGATGTGGGCGCACGAAGAATGTACGGAAGGTAGTTTTAGCTATGTTTGCCACAATTGTGATTCCGAATGATCTCGTAACCACTTAAGTATTTATGTATAAAATTTTGATTTTATAGAAATAAGAAGTTTATTTTATAGTTGAAGTGCCAAAGCGTTTTTTTAAAACTGTTGAATATTACTTGAAGATTTGTTTGTCATTTGTTTATCTATGCATCAAAATGCAGATGTTTATAATAATTATATGTGCTAAAATCTAGTTTATAATAATTAATGCTATTGAAAATCGTCACCAACATCTATCTGATTACTATATAATTGTACTCAATATAAACTTTGAAGGCTGATTAATAATAATGTTAGATTATAAGTATCGTTACAGACTTAAATATTAACAAAATATTTGTGATGATCAACTGTGCCATTACGAGACTTGAAATGTTATTAGACGATAAATAAAAGATGTTCCTTTATTATATTTTGTATTATTTGCATGTGTTTCAATTGACCCCAGGCACTGTTTCAACCGACCCTGGCATTGGGACGGTTGAAACAAATTACATTTCTTTTTAAATTTGATTTTATACATAAAATACAATACAGTGATCTCAAATAACTTTGCCCATTAGTAGACAGATGTATGTTCTTTTGTTCAATATATTTCCGCCATAGCTAGCTTAACTAATCTCAATGCAATAGACGATAAACGCTAAAATGGTTCAACCGTACCCAGTCTCCCCTACTACAGTTAGTTGACAAACAGTACTGTACGGCAGCTCAAGTAGGCTGTATACTTAATAATTACCCACACAGTAAAGTCAGAATCATAGTATTATTAATAAATACTTTAAATACTTTTTATGACCATTTATGAATGCATGTATTCTTATTTTATTCCGTTAAAAATAACCAAATGCCTAAACGCTTTTAAAAGATACAATATTGGTAAATTAATATTTTGGGACGTTCTTCACCTTCGGTTAGCTAATCCCAAACGATCCTGAGCTCACATTATGGTTAAAAGATTACTGATACTACCTATATGTGCTACATTTTAATATGTACTTATACATATAAACATACAACTACACATACAAATGTTTGTTCTCAATGGGCTTTGAACGACGAGGGGCGACATGCTAACACAATTAAAGGTTAAGGAAATAAAATGAAGTTTAAAGATTAGCGTTGCCAAAGCCAAAATTGCGTTTTAAGTTCAAATTACATCCAATCATTATTTGTAGAGAATCTATATTAGTATGAAACTTTGCTACTGACTTAGGTCTATAATATACTGTGTGCTAACCGACCTATTTTCCCACTTCCACCACTCACCGCAACCGGCGTTAGTTGCTTCTGAATGAATGAGAGGAACATGAGAGATGTTTTCCCATGTGGGGGATTAGAGGATAACTCTTCGGAAGTTAGGATGATCACTTGTGGAATAGTTAACGTCTAAATTATATTAATTAAGCGGGTTCATTACTTGGTCCATCCAGCAATTTTCTCATGTACATAGTTTATTCATGTAACCAGCAGAAAACATGAATAGAATATTAAATTATAGTTATCGTAGGTCTGTACTATACAAGCTTCCATCTCGTAAAAGTAATATTTAATTATTACATTATGGAAATATAGACTTTTATTAATATACTAGGTTTCGTGACAGACGTTGTCTTGTCAATATTTGTCCATACAAAAATCCCATAGAATAAACCAATTTAATCTTCCCAAATTTAATAACTGGCAACTTTTCCATTATTTTCTTTTCTTAAAATCCTTATTCGGATGAAATAATATAGGTACATAAGTTTTCGTCACAAAATAAAATGATCTGGGGATTTGAGCAGGCTTTCTGGGTCCAGCAGTGAATCTAAACCATCCAGGGACATTCTCAAAAGAAAAAAACAGTCTTGCTATTCAGTCAGAGTTTAGTCATATACACACGGACAGCAGAAATTATATACAAAAAGATATATTTATTACTGTTACAGACACCCACCCTGATTTTCTCCGACTCCTAATCTTATTTGTATAATTTTACTATTTATACAGAAAAAAATATTTAAATTATTTCCTCCAATACTTCTTTTTAGTCATAGAAACATTTGACTTCATGACTCCATGACTTCACCATTCCAAAATTTTCATGGAACTTCCTCGAATGCACTGTTAACACGTTTGATGTAGGTGTTCCACGCCGATTTCTCATTTTTTCATCCTTTAATAATTTTTTTTCATCCGAGCTCAACAAAGAGTATTTAGTGAATAGTCTGTTCTTTATTTAAAAACGTTATTTAAAAAGATAATGTGATTCAATTTCAGTACCTTCTCTATTTGTCCCAGTCCAATGTTCATTGTACAATTGAAACTGTTAAAAAATAAAACAAACACTTATAGAAACGGCTGGTGCTTGGTCAAACAATTTTAATAAATAAATAGGTCAGATGGTGAGTACCGAAGTGCTGGTAACAAAAGTACTGTATTTACTTAACCTCTTTCGAGGTCTGGAACTAAAAAAGTAAAAATAACTTGTTTTTAGCTTCTGGCTGCTTCTTAATGTAGGTATGTGAAATAATTTGAATAAGTGTATTACTGTTTTGTGTATTGTATTAGAGAACATATATTTTTATTTAAATTACCCAAGTTTTCAAGCCGCGGTTTCAGCAAGTTTGCCAGAGTAAAAAAAAATGGAGAATGAAAAGTACTGATATGTATTCATATGTATATCCAGGAAAGATCTTTTCAAAGGCCACATTGAAGCGGCATCTACAAAACGTTCGTATTCATAAACGCATATTGTTATTAATGAGTGTTCTAGCGGGATCCGTCGTATTCTGCACATGGGATGCCACGTTGCGAAGAAACTTGGTTAAATTCAAGTGCCTAGCGAAAACCCAATAGTCAATTATCCTCAATTCTTTCTAGTCTTTGTCTTTAAAATAAAGCCACAAAAATAATGATTAGGTATATTTTCTTCGGTTTCGGTTTATGTTGGTCTGGCACGATGCACGTTGTACCAAATAGGTTGCTTCAATTTATCGCTCCTCTCTTTAGTCTTTTAACGTTCACTATTGGATACAAGCCAATAGGATGGAATGACCCTTATTGTACAGCTCTTTGGGAAACACCCATATACAGCAGAATGCTAAATTGAGTTGTACTTTATGGCTATCACATCTCTTTATTTGTAAAGTCTAATTTGTAGCTTCCCATAAAGGAACATAATTCATCAAATTTACTTCGACAACATCAACAAAAGTTTACATCATTCAAATGTTAACTAAATTCCCATCATCGTAACACTGCACTTGAGAACCACTTAAGTGAACGGTACACCGTAACAGTAGGCTATTAAGATTCAAATGACTACGTAAATGGTATAGCGAGCAATATGTGTAATTATAATTTTTTCCGCAAATAATACGAGAATGCCGGTGCAGCAGAGCTAAGGTTCGTCGACCCTTGTGTCACGAATGAAGGCTGTCCGTACCGTTATTGTTAGAGTTTACTTTCAACTAGTACAGCTTCACCTGCCGTCACTTCTTGTGATCGCCTGAGACAATGGTGTACAAGAAGGAAAGCTCTGCAAGTATGTTGATTTCGGCGATGATCTAAATTTGAAATTGTGGTCTATGGAGTGTAAAGACTGGATTACAATGTGTGTCATGTCATTAAGTTGTTTGTTTGAATAAAGACATAAGTAGTAATTATGAAATGGCTAGTCGAGGTATAAAAACTGATATAAAGCTCTGCCATAAATTACAGATGCTTCCACAAGATAGTACTTTTGGACCACTTATGTTTATTATATACGGTTCTGATCTTTGATTACCTTTTATGTTAATAATCGAAAATGCTATCTGTAATAATGTGACTCTTCCTAGATTCTACTTTAACCTAGGTTTTTTTTGTTTCGCAAATAATAGTGTCACTCTATAATTATGTCAGCAATGTCTTATCTTTTGCTCGCTTTTTGATCGGCCTACTTCGTTGGAAATAGATTGCATCTCAGATTCAATCGCAGGCTTTGGCTCGTGCCGCTCTATCGCTATACTTTGGCACGTATTGTTACTGGGGTTATAGTTTTTTAATCAGATTTAATCTGTATTTAGGGTTCCGCGATAAGACAAATAACTCTTGTAATTTCTGAATATCAATTTGTCTGCCAGTCAGTTATTATTATTTAAATATATAAAAATTTATTATCATGGCATCTAACTTAACTTTCAGAATAATAAGGCTCTTGTTATTAGTAAAACTCACCTGGCACCTGATCCAAGATATTTGTCACAATAAGGTTTGATTAGGTAGTCAGATCCTTTATTTCTTCCTCAGAATATCTTGAAAGCGGGCACAACAACAGTATCAATATTAAAAAAAACGTACTTTCTATGACTCATAAAATCAACTCATTTACCTGTCCCTAATTTCTCAGCTAAAACGTACACAAAACGTCTACAAATAACATTTACGAGCGGGTACAGTTATGCGGAAACGTTATAACGACTGTCTACGACACTTGACGAAATTATGGAGATAACCTATGGGTTGTTTCCCACGGATTCGAACTTAGTAACTATTTTTGCATTAAGCCATGCCATTTTACTATGCACGAGCTAGTGGAGCTTATCAGGACCAATCTATCAGAAGATTGTTACGCGATCGTTGGATTACAAGTTAGTTACGTGCATATTCTATATTTTATCTTACAACTTGCTTTTTCCATCAAAGATTTACTTGTTTAATCCCTTTAATAAGGCGGTTATTAAATAGTCGAGATCAATTTCCGATAAATGTAGTAAAAACTTGTCTTTGCATAATTTCTATAAATCTGCTTCAAGTATTGATTAGAAACATTTACCACTTTAAGGTTTGCTTATAATCCCTCATGCCTTAAAGGTGGCAATAAAGAACAAAAGAGATCCGGTTAGTAAAATATCAATGTCGAAGTAAGAAGAAAGTCTACATGGCAAAGAAGAAGCTTTGTTAAATAATAATTGAAAACTTCAGTAGACTTCTAAGACACAAATGGTACAATGAAGATTCTAAACTCAACAGGAAATAGATAACATCAAAGAAAATCAATTGCACGTTTATCAGAGTTTCGTAGAACACCGCAAAATATAATAGCGGCGATCAAAATCTAATTAGTAGTGAGTTTGCAACACCGTGTCGCTTGCAATGCGGCATTATTATTTTCCAGCAAATATTGGCATTCAAAATTTGGTATGACGTCTCTGCAAGCATAAGCTTTTATAATTAAATTAAATTTGTATTTAAAACTGAAAATTTATTTTGTTCTCATTATGATTTTTTATTTTATCTCTAAATAGTAAAAAACAAAAGATTTATCCGCGATTTTGATTTTAGGCAGTTGATTTTGACCAATATTATTTAGAAATTTTCATCCGGAAGGTTTTTTTATGATTCTCCCACTCAGACATACAAAGCCGGGTCACTAGTGTTATAAATAAACCTGAAAATCTCGTAAATGAATAAATAAAGGAAAAAAAACGATTCCCAAATAGAAGAGAAAAGGGCACATACTTTTCGTCTTTGCCTATTTATATATAGATAAAATTAGATCGCTCAAGGGACTCGCAAAATCCATCTCTCCGTTATTTCCCTGTTATTAATTTATACCTTAAGTTTGACAGATGATCTTAGCTTAAGATCAAAATAGATAAACGATAAACAATTCAGTGGAGGGGCCCACGCGGAAACGGAACAGACATAAATCTAATCTCTATCACGTGCCGAGACCGCTTTAAAGTTTAAAACTTTACTCGGTAAATTGTACAGGGTCATAGATCACAATATATCATGAAAGATTTTATATGTTTCTGGGAATTGAACTCTCGCGTGTAATATAGGAAGCTTTTTCTATAAAATTTTGCACAATAGAACACCAGACACGTCTCCAATCAGTCACGTTTTGTTTATCAATGCCCGCCGTTGCGGTGACTGGTGACGGGTGGGCCTGACATCATAAAACTTATACAGAACTATTTACAGACGTTCAACCTGATTGTATTGGTCACCGCCATATATGGAAATTTTTAGCACCTGGAGCATTTCCAATGCATTGTTGTCATTGTGACGTGAAGTTAAGTCTTTTATCGTTCTAACCGAAATACAAGTGCACCATCACTTCACAGCGGAAATGGGTAAGGTGGTAGGTAGTACTTCCCCGGACGACCTCTGCACTCTTCTTTTAAGATTTTTTTTGTCATTTTTTGACAGGTCTATTTGGCAATCGTTATATGAAAGTATCAAAGGTTCTTCTGGGGTTTGATTCTATAAAAAAAATTACACTTACTCGAGGATGTTTCGTCGCGGCCACCGTGCTCTGTCTCATTAGCTAACTACGCTAGTAATAATCATCTGATAATCTCTCCGAGGTCTCCGTGAAGCGGCTCGCTGACGATGTTTGTATTAGCTGAATAAGGGGGCTGATAGTTGACATCAAAGCCTCAAAGTATCTAATCACATTATTTAGTCATGTTCTACCAAACTACAATGAACTGTCTTTCTTGAGTATTACGCATGCGAATCTTTTTGTTTATCTGTAAACTAATCTGAATGTAGACAAAGTCGCTGGTAAAAGCTGGTAGTAATATATAACTAAGTCACGTACTCTGTAGTTGCATTATAAAATACGCTTCGTGTACCATTTATTCAGAAATGTTTCGTTGCTCCAACGTTTAGGTATTATCTTGTTCGAATTTGAAATTTAATGTTTCAGTTTTAAAGTATATTTCAGGTCATGTTTTTATAGTTTGAGTTCAAGGTTATGATATAATAGTTGATAATATAAAGGATTTAATGGAATGAGAAATTTTAAGAGAAAGCACAAACTCGTGACCTCTGCTTATCGACTGCAAAAAGTACAAGGTTCATTTCTGGGACTAGGTGCGCGCTTCTATAACAAAATCCCTGCATCGACTTTAGATTTGTCCTTGCAAAAATTTAAGGATCATATTAAAGCTGTATTGGTAAAAAAGGCTTATTACAACATAAATGAATATTTAAATGATAATGTGCCTGGTTGTAAATGTATTGTTGTATGGTATGATTTATTTTTTTATTTGAATGCAATTTAAATTTATCTATAACTTTGAACATGTTATGGTCACAGTGATAACACTTTGTGTGTATTCTAAAATTCATAATGTTTTTTTTTTTTGATGTGCTTCAAACTTAAGTTAGTCATGCTCGCTTTAATGCCTTTGCTTGTGGCGGCGTCGTGTGGCGGGTCGCTCACTTCCCTACAATATGGCGAGGAGGGCGATGGCTGCCACATGCGTCATACTTGTGAACAGGTGCTGCTTGTGGGGGCTGGTCGGCTTTAGTTTGTTTGTATTTTTTTTTTTCATTACATATTTATAATATTATATTATTGTTAAATAATTCTGCAATATTGCCATAACACACAGGTATTGTCAATGAGACTAAATAATATTTTATGTAATAAATCTAAGTTTGTTTTTTTTTTTAAAAGAGTAATTGCTGAGTTTATTGCCGGCTCTTCTCAGTAAAAAACAACCTTCCGAACCGGTATTAGAGTTAGACTATTCATAAGTGCTTGTAAAGGCCTATTTGAATAAAAATATTTTCATTTCATTTCATTTCATATGTATAATATAATATTCTATATAGAAACACAAAACCATTTAGATGAAAAAAAAAGTACAGTTATCTGTTATCCATAGCACAAACTCTGATTAGTTTAGGATCAGATATTCATTAATTATTATTCATTATTTATTTAGTTTTTAATTATGTTTTTTTATTTGTACTCTGGTTGTCTGTTGCTTATATATTTTTTTTTTTATTATAATTTCTGTTTTCTTATAGCATTTTGTTGTTATGCACATAAACGTTTCTACTTGATAAAACATTATTACTCCCAGACGAACATGCATAATCAATTAAGGATTCTACTTTTTATACGGTTTTACAACTATTTTCTTTTTTAAAGGCAGACAAACAGACGTTAGCCTGTTCCCATCGCATTATTATAAAACATGCTTTTAGACATGACTTCATTAGAATCCAATAACAAATAATTAGATACACGGAGTGCTACTGGCGCACTTACAGGCTAAATGCTACAACCATAAGCAATATAGAAGAAGTAAAAAAAGTGTTACACGTAATAACAGCGAGAGAACTAACATTTATTTCCTTAATAGTGTCATTACTCACGGATATTGTAACTTAAGGGGCGTTACAAACGTGCCAACTTTACTGACGATGCGCCCACTTGAGTTTCTTCAAGCAATCGTTCTCACAAAAACGGTCTAACTTTGGCAAATAGATTATAACATAAGTTGGGTTAGACCTAGGATACTTTACGCAAATCGCGTTTGAGAAAAACTTATGCTGATTTCACCGTGGAAAGGGCTTTTGAGGATTTCGAAACGTTTTTGTTTATATAAATATCTTCACGCCCATCACCAAATAGGTTAGCTAATGTCTCAGTACTGATACTTACATTTAACTCATATATTTTAAGTCCCAACGTGATATATTGTGAGAAGCGTATCTTGGGCATACCTATTACCAAGAAAGGTCAAATGTACCGACCACGGAATCAAACCCACGCAAAGTTTTCTTCGTACGTTTCGATCGTAGGACCTCCTCGAGGCGAATAAAAAATCCCATGCCATATATCTTTATAAGTTGAAAGTAATTCGTACATAATATAATTATTGGAACCAGGTAAGGATTCCTATTTAATGTGATTATTATTACATTTCTCGGAAATATTAGAATTTTCCTCAATCGAACAATTTCAAATGAAAATGGATGTCTCAACTGGTTTCAACTTTATCTATCTTTAACAGTTCGTTGTTCGCTTGAGTCTGTGTAAAGTTTATAAACGTGCTTTAACTTCGCTCTATATAACTTTCTTATTGAACCACGATTCAAGTTTTTGACAAGACGATTATATGAATCGAAAAATATTGTAATAACTTCACCCCTATGAATTAATAAAACGAAGAGGTAGGCAGCAGTCACGATCAGGTGCTCGATTCTGTAAGGAAAATGAGACTGGCTCGAAGATGTTTCGTCGCAGCCTCTATGCTCTGTTTCTTTCGCTAACTACGCAATCACATGAGAATTGAGCTCTCCGAGGCCTCCGTGCGGCGGCTCGTCGACGAAGTTTGTATTAGTTGAAGAAGGAGGCATTCCTCAGACCCTCAATTCACCTAGTCCCAATGTAATATAATGGCAAGAATTGTTCTTCATCTCTTATATCTGTAATAACATATAACAATGAAAAGTCATTTCATATCATCAGCTATTTCATCGAATCAAAGACCACCGGTCTCAAATCACTCTCTATACGACACATAGGCGATCTCTTAAACTCTTAAAAATTTACGTCCTTACATAAACCCTTCCTACATCTCTTTTGTAAATACATAGTTCATATTTATAAAGGAGCAAGACCGCGCACCCTACACTTAGGATTCTTTATGAAAGGTGTGAAAAAATGGTCTGAAATCCCAGGGAATTTATCTTGGGATATAAACGTAGACGCCTTTTATAATATCCACACGTATATCTTTATGTAAAAGCCCAGAACAAAAGAATTTTCCCTTTAGCTTTCCGACTGAAATGTCTGAAAATAAAAATAAAAATGATTTCAGTATTATCAACTTTTCACGGGCTAGTTGGCTTGGTGGTAAGAGCTAAGGACTGCTACACCACAGATCGTGGTTTCGATTCCCACATCAAAAACATTTGTGTGCACGAACAAGACTGTTTGTTCCTTCTGTGTTTGAATGAAAATATCATTAATTAATTGTATTTAGAAGAAGTAGTACAATTAGTGCTTAATTTGGGAGCAGATAACCGTGTGTCGAATATCTTAGTATAAATACCTTAGGGTTTATCCCGAATCATTCTTCAATAATAAACATTAATAAATTATGAATTATTTGTTGACATGCCTTGGTTAGTATAGTACTTGTGCAAGTTACTAGTTCTACACTTCCATTGAGTAAAGAGTTCATAATTTCTCGACAGTTAACAGTTTGAACTCAAACAGGTTGCATATTTCAGAGGTTTCAGCTGGTGTGTCGTTGCCGAAGCTTACTCGAAATACGGTCTACAAATGCGGTTCAGATTTATCAATTTTATAGTAGATTCCTCATCAAATATACATACAGTAAGCTCTCAATTTGTAGAATTAGTAGACTCAAGCACAGCTACCGTTGGGGTCGAATAATCAATTTATGGGGTAATATATTATTCATTTAAATAATAAAGTTTGGTAAAAGGGTTAATTATTTTAATAGGTTAGTTAATGTAAGTCTTATTTACTTAATAGTCGATCAACTTATTATAATTAATAACAATATTAAATAATTCATAGGTACAAATGAGAAATAACTTATAAATAATCTTGCTACTATTAACAAATGCGAATGTTTGATGGGGTGGATGTTTGTTACTCTACCACGCCAGAACGGCTGAACGGATCTGGATGAAACTTGGCACAGATATACATAATATTCTGGAATAGCATTTAGAACTTACAATAAATAAATAATAAATAAATAACCTGGGACATTCTTTACACACGGCCATCTGGTCCCAAACTAAGCAGAGCTTGTACTATGGAAACCAGATAACTGATATACACCCAGACCAAACATAATTCTGTTGAAAACGCGGGTGAAACCGAGAGGGACATAGTTATTCAATGCCAAAGGGATTAGCTCAGAGACTGCAACGTGTGCATTGAGAGGTGAACATTTGTATTAAAAAAAGTATATATATAGTTTAAACAAACCAATAAGACAAATCTCAGACTATCTGAGACAGTCTACAAGACTCAATTTTGTAGACCACAATAAAAGAAAAAAAAACAATTTAATACATCTATTTACTTTTTTAGTTAAATCTATAAAAATATTTCTTAAAAGCATCATATCAGACACTACCAGTTATAATATTACTCATGAGCACTTTATGGTGATTGTGACAACTCAATTAATAAAGTAGGCTTAAACCATTGACTTCACCGTTACATCACGGTGTCAATGTCAGTAATTATTGGGCGGTCGTAACTGTCTCACAGCGGCTGCGCGTAGGGTTGTCACTCATGCATAAAATAAAAAAATATGAATATTATTTTCAATTTCACTAAACATAAAAATATTGATGACTCAATAGGGATGTATAAAATGAGTGAAAAAGAATATTAAAGAAGAGTTTACAATACTCTAAATAAACTAGCTTTATTAGTAGAAGTAGTTCCATGCTTACTTTTAGTTAATTGCGATATCTGTATTAAAATTTACAAAGCTTCAAATATTTCGCAGAGCTTGAAAGTAATTTTTCTTAAAAAACATTGTAGGTATAAATATAAATAAATGAGTACCCCAGGACAATCTTCATACATGGTTACCTAAACCATACACAGAGTGTACTGCTAGTACTATGGCTTAACAGTCAGGGTCTCGAACCACCAACCCAACTGGCCCGTCAAATATTTCCAAGATTGTTAACATTCAGATTATAAGTCGACTAATTTTAATATATTATAGTGCTTTAGATCATATTTTTAAATACAAATTGTAGTTGGCAACCCTAACTGCGCGGGCGCATCACTACCGTGGATAACGGATTGCGTGACGGCTGTCGGTGATCAACCAACCGTGGTAAGCCGTTGCACTTCGACAGAGAAAGACATGTTAAGTGTCGCCTTGACTTGTTACTTGAGCTGTTTACTTGATTACTTAAACAAACAATTGATTGCTTGACAAGTTTTGACTACTTGACTGTCCATTTATGTTTCTTTTTGTTAGTAGTTTATTAACCGACTTCGCATAATTATGGTCAATGGAAAATATATGAAGATTATCTAAAAAGATACATACATCGATGGAAGTGAGGCCTGCTTCTAATTTCATTTTAATGTATAAAACAAGAAACTATATTAGGTATTATTTATCGAAGGCTTTCTTGGCAAACATAACCATAATTTATACAATAATATACTATCTATAGGTACTTAAACAAAGTAAATAAGGAGATAATAGAAGCCAATAAATATAATCATTTAGAACATCTAAACATGTTACAAACCAGATGTTTCAATTGCAATTCCTTTCGCTTTCAAACAACTGATGGCGGCGCTTCCTCAATTGAAATAAACGAAACATAATTACATATTTGAATACTTACATAACTCATACATTTTTTATTTTATTTTACATAACTCATATCATAAGTCACGAAAGTTTAATGACCTCAAAGTCATCTCTCAAACAGGTGTCCCACTTATTTGTAGGCAAACAACTTGTCAAAATACAACGGAACTGTTCGTGTCGAGGTCAAAGAAATGAATCGTTTTAAAAACAGTATTTTCCCAATGTACAATCACCACAAAGAGTGGATTTATAGAAACAAGGCGACAAATGGAACGAGATAAAAACGAATAGGACGAAATGTCGATTGGAACTTGCTACAAGTTCTAGTTTTAGCGACAATGACCGCCGTCTCTTCGCTTTACTTGTTTAGCTGGTTTATTTACAATTTTAAAGTTGATTCTCTTTACTCACAGTTGGAGCTAATATACCAAGCCGCTATATACCAAAAAGTATTATATTTTTAGTGAACTCATAAGTCTAAGTGTGCGTGTTTGTAACTATTATGAAAAAGCAAAAAAAAATTTGAAGTCTGTCTATATAAACTGGCTAATATCTGAAATTCCTGGATGAATTTTGATCGGGTTTTCACAGAAAACTAGAACGTAGGCTATTTCATAGAAAACGGCTAAATATAAAGTTATCATGACTACGCAGCTTTTATTATAGAATATAAATACAATGAAATTCTCATATCAATACAAATAAATTACTTTTTTCTAAGATGAGCTTACCACTTTCGGACACATCATTACTTACGGAGTTGAGATTGTGGTCAAATACCAACCTACCAAGGTCAAAAGCCAAAATCAAAGCTAGTAAAAAAAACGATATAAGTTAGCTTGACAAAATACGCTTATCTTGTATGCACCAATATCGTTCTGAGGTGTCAAGGTATCATTAACGCATTTAACAATAATATTATCATTACTGTCAAGAGATTATTAGTTGCATTATCACCTTTTGTACATTTTATCTATTCTCATTAGTAGGGTTATTGGCTTCTCACATGAGGCTATCGGCCAATGTTGGTTGAATTCCGATTTAATTACTTAGTATTTTAGCATATTGTTTACTAATAAACAATATACTGTATCTGTAATGTAGCTGTATGCATATACACTTCTCTTCGCTTTAGTTAGGGAAAATTTCAATGTATTGAGAGATACCTAGAATGTTTTTTTAAATGTAAGAATAATTAATGTAAGAAGTATTTTAAGAAGTTAGTTACACATATGAATGGGAGGGCTTTGATATTCGGATCTTTGTGTGACGAAAATAAATGAATGATAAATACAATCTATGCTATTCAAAAGTGATTTATGAATAAATTTAATGTTTCCCTGTAGTACAAAAGTTTCATTTCTATCGTGTTTAACGACACTGTTTTCTATATTAACTCCGAAAAAGCGTCTACCGATTCAAATTTTTGCAGCCATATCATGTAGCCTAAAATCAAGTGGTGAATAGTATTCTTTATCAGTTCCAGGTGCTTGCAGTATATGGGACAAGATGCAGGTGCTCCCGTGTATGCTGCTCATAGCCGCCTGCGTGTTGGCCACAAGCAATGCTGACAGGTAAGAGCGCCATTATTTTGAAGTTATTTAGGGATTTGATGGATAAGTGGATAACAAATTGAAAGATTGAGCACAAGAAGGTTTTTATATTTGCATAAAATTTAAGGAACTGCCAAAGACGGGATTTGAATTCTATAATGCACAAATTTTTGCAACTATTGTAAAGGTACAGGTATTGAGGATACCTTTAAATGTGTACTAGATCCAAAAATAGTATTGTTTCATTGTGACAGGGTTTCAGACCGGTGTGCAGACATACTATAATATAAAAAAATATATATAATGGGACATTTCTTTTCACAAGGTCATCTGAACCCAAAGTAAGCTTCTTGGTACTCTGGTAACCGGATAACCAATATAGGTACTTCAAACATTATAAATGATCTTATAACCCGATGCACAGATAAAAGATGCACACTAATATTATCTTCTACCTCATCTAACCACCAAACCATGTGGCCCAACAAGTAATATCATTTTAAAATATAATTAATTTCGTTTCAGGCGCACGAAGTTACCATTCATTGCCGACGCAGTTGGGAATACCCTGCCACCACCGTCGAATGTCCCAGCCACTGTTGGAAGTCCAGTGAACCTTCTAACACCAGATAGATATGAGTTTTATACATTCGATGAATCTGGC
The DNA here is from genome assembly GCA_907165245.1 of Habrosyne pyritoides. NCBI lineage: Eukaryota > Metazoa > Arthropoda > Insecta > Lepidoptera > Drepanidae > Habrosyne > Habrosyne pyritoides. The sequence goes on from OU015592.1 coordinate 4,632,240, forward strand.
GAACTAGTAAAGAGATTGATGACACTCGAAGAGATACAGGCTATAGTCGCAGCTGGGGAAGAAGCAGAAGGCTTAGTTACATTCGCTTACGACAATCAGCCAACAATGGCTTTCAATTATAGCCAACCGCCACATACGAAAGTACACAATGTTGTTACCCAAGTGCAAAATGTCCTTAAAGCACAAATGGAAGCACATAAAAACAAGCCACATCTGCAACCAACATTAGACACACCGGACGTATCTGATTCTTGGAGTCTAATTTTGCCATCGATCTTCGGAAACACAGGAGAACATGATATAGTTCCGGATAAAATATCCGGTTCGTTTACTCCGGAAACTGATACATTTGAACTCGTCCAATCTAATGATGAAAATGATGATAATTCACTTAGTAAAGAAGGAAGCCATCAAATAGCCAGTAGTTTAGCTCCAGCTGACCAAGAAGTAAAGGATACTGTGACTGAAAAGTTACCTGCTATAATGGAAGTTAAAACTACAGTAACTACGACTACTGCTAAACCAACTACAGCTAAATCAACTACCACAACTGCTAAGCCAACTACAACTACGGCAAAGGCAACTACAACTACGGCTAAACCAACTACAACTACTGCTAAACCATCAACAACTACTGCTACACCAACTACAACAACAACCACTGAACCTTCAACGACTACAAGAAAACCAACCCCATCTACTACGACTACAGCTAAACCTCGTCCCACAACCACAAGTCGGTCACGTCCAACAACCACTCTAAGACCACGTACAACTACCACAACTCCCAAACCTACAACTTTTAAACAAATTACCACCACAAAGCCAAGCACAACCACCAAAAGATACTCTTTAAGCACTTCGACACCGAAACCTGCAGAAAATAAAGTGCAAATACAAACAGTATCTAATGATATTCTGACTACGGATAAAATAGAACAATTCGAAAAACTTAGTACATTTATTCCTGTTTCTACAGTTCAATATGTGACAGAAAGAACAACGCGCATACCGCCAGAACTTGTAAAGTTATCAACAGAATATACAAGTACCACAAAGAGATCTATTACTACGACTGCGAAAATATCAACAACTGAAATTCCAAAAATAAGTACTACTATTAACCCTTTACCTACTTATACGCCTAAAGAGCAAGAATTTGAGAAAGTTAATATAACTACAATTACCACTCAATCGGTGTCTCCATCGACCACAGCGTCATCAACAGAGTTAATAACTGCCGAAAAGCATCAGCCTAACAATAATTCTGTAAATGAAAATAGGCTAATTATCAGTAATAATGATATAAAGGATGAGGAACCTATAATACCAATATTTGATGTCGCTCAAAGTATAAGTCAAATTGCTTCTGATTTAGGTGGTAACTATCAACCACTTCCAACCACAAGTAATCTATTAGAAACCACTCAAATAAATACGATGGATTTAGAAAGTAAAGAAAACATAGATATGGATATACCATCAGCACCATTATCAAATGCAGAAAATGAATCAAATATCACAAACACTTCAATTACAAATAAGGATAATTTTGTGCAAATTTCTACTTTGGTTCCTCACGCCCAAGAGGAAACAAATAATATAATCAAAGAAGAGGAAAAAAGCACAACAGTAAAAGGAACAACCGAAAAAGAAGTTATTAAGATTACAACAGAGGCACTTGAAAACTTTGAACTTACAACTGCTGTTCCCGATAAAACTACTATTGATCCCATTTTAACAGAATCAATGGATGATCTTTTATCGCAAGTTGTCAACAATGCACCTCAACCAATATCAGATGCAGAGGAGAATTCAAATGATGGAAATAAAGCCGTAACCACAGAAAAGAATTTGGAACCAACTATAACAGTTAACGTGCCAATTATAGATGCACCATCAGAAAATGACATTCAAATAAAAATTGAAACCAATAAACCCAAAGTACACTCAACTGAATCGACAAATACAGTAAACAGGGGGGACATCGACGAAAATTCAATGAATATAAATGATGAAAATACTTCATCAGACAAAGAAAACATTGAGTTACCAATTGAATCTGACAGTAATGAGGATAAAGATGAAAATTACATTAAAATCGCTGTATCCGCAAACAGTAATACATCAAATACTGAATCTGCTAATAATGCAAATATTACTCAATTCATAAACAATAACAATATGACAAAACCCGATGAAATTGCACAAACACCATTCAAAGAAACGATACATAGTAACGAGAAAACAGACGTTAAAATCCCAATTGCTGATATTTCTACTTCTTCTGCAAAAGAGAATACAATGGCACCAACTAAACCTAAAGAAAATGTTTTATCCAATCCGCATAGAAATAAAATGGAATCACAAGATAAAATAGAAAAAAATAAAGAAAAAGATAAAAGTTCTTTTCCCCCATCACCGAAAATAGACGAATTTAAAAAGAAAATCCAAAAATTAAATATCGATGAAAAGGAACTAGCTAACGAACGCAACAACTCATGGAAACTTATACCCTCTGTTTCTCCACCAAAAGTAAATGAAATCCCAAAAGACAAAGTCAAAGTAAATAATCATTACACACCGGACAACAATGATAACAAAGATATTATTCTCGATTTTTCACAAGAGAATCAAGGATTGGAAGTTACTACAAAGGACTTGGGAGAAGATATTGTACAATTCACAGAACTGTGTAACGAATTAGCTTTCAGATATTGGAATGTTATGGTGGAAAACATTGACAAAAGGAGAAGCTTTGTTTTGTCACCTTATTCGATTACATCCATGTTAGCCATGATGTTCATGGGTGCGAGAGGTGCTACCTCAGGAGAAATGAACGAAATTCTTAAGTTAGATGATATGGTCACCTTCAACCCTCATTTTACTTTAAAGAACATTTCAGATTCAATAGAAACATCTGCAGATTCCGGCGTTATCGTTTCTGCATTTATTAGAGAACTGTATAGCGATAGAAACAAAGGGAAAATATTAACATTCTATAAGGAGAGAGCCCAGCACTTTTATAATGGTCATGTCGAAGAAATCAACTTCAAGCTCATTAGCGATATAATAAGGAGGAGAACCAATTTGTTAGTAAAGAGATACACATGGGGAAGAATTGCTGAATACATGAAAACGAATACTATTGTTATGCATCCACCCTTGGCAGCCTTTTCGGCTAATATTTTCCAGGTGAGGATCCATTACTTCTATAAAATTACATTTTCGTTTTTTTTTTGTAGTAGAGCTTAGTACAGAGTTCTAAGGAAAGTACTACACATTACCTATTTCTGCCGTGCAGCAGTAATGCACTTGTATTGCACTAGCGATGCCCCTAGTGTTGCATTTGTCCATAGGCGGCAGTGACTACTTACTATCAGGTGGACCGTTTCATTGTATGCCAGTCAATGTCGTGTAAAAAAGTAATGGAAAAATATCACACAGGTCTCACTGGTTTGTACATTCACACTTGAGCCCACAAATCCACACTTGAGTATTGGACTATTCTAGGCTTTTTTTTCATACCACTTTTAACCAGCTTTAGCCTCAGTAAGATTGTCGTTAAACACAAACCTAACTCGCAAAAGCGACGTTTCATGACAGTTCCTCTATACACCCTATAAATTCAATATTTTTTTTATATTATTTAGTATTTATTTAATCATTTTAATGTCAAAGTTATATAAAAATAGTTTCGTTGAAATATTTACTATAATATGACTTGTGACAGATATTTTTTTAAATAATTTCAGACCGATTGCACGGGATCGTCAGTAGAAGGCAGAGACGGTGAGATGTACTTTGTGGTGTCACCTAACGTGCGTCAAAGACGACTCGTTCCTGTTCCTGCAGTAGTCTACAAATCTGGATTTCTCGCGGGCTATGATCCTGTACTCGATGCCACAGCAGCTGCTACAGGAAACACGAACTCAATCATCAGTACTCTATTTCTCATGCCTGGCCAACAAGGCAATGTTGTACACCCAGAAGACTTGGAAGCCCTAGAACAGAGATTGTTAGATGCAAACCCTTCTACACCGACATGGAATCGGCTCCTCAGAACCTTATTACCCAGGAATGGGTTAGAACTCCAAATTCCAAGGTTTTCTCACAAATCTAGTTTTAACGTTTCCGATACATTGAGAAAAATGGGCTTGAAAGACCTATTTGATGCTGATCATGCTGATTTAGCCGGACTGAATGGACCATCAAAAGATCTGTACTTATCTGACATGATTCAATCGACTACATTTGTTACTTGCGGTGAAGGACCCATAGGAGAACAGCATCATATAGAAGAATACCCTGAGTCTTTAGGAGCTCAAAGACGCCGGACATCTAGATGGGCAAACGATTGGGACGAGCCAAGAGATTATCAAAGGGCTTTCCATGATCCACATGACGTCGGAGAAGCGATGCATCTCCCACTGCACCTTCGTCCGAGACAAGCGCGTTTACCCGCAAGGAGTACTCAACCAGCACGATTAAAGTTTGACCGACCATTCTTATACTTTGTGAGACACAATCCAACCGGAATGATCCTGTACGTAGGTCGATACAACCCGCGGCTTCTGCCTTGAAGCCAGAAAAAGACTGTTAGTTTAGTTTAAATAATAATATTCCTAAAAGGAAAGTGATAAGGGAATATACTGGTGCGTGTGATAATATGAAAGTTGTTGATGAGCATTTACGTGACAGTATTAATTAAGTGTAACGGTACGCCGTCGGTACGCCACACTGTACAATCACTATTGTACGGTTTGTCGTACCTATCTGATTTCATATCAAGTGTGTATAAAAGAATGCTAATAAAACTAATTGTTGAATGTTTGCTAAACTTATAATGTAGTTAAATAGCAAATACTAAGTATGTCTGAATGCATGTAATTTCAACGTCTTTATTAGTTTCGATTATAGAATAAATATGATAATATAAAGTTTCTTGATATGGGTCTTAATTTTTTCCACATTCTCTCTGATGACAAATGCCAAGGAATGTACTTATAATTAATAAAGATTTTTAAAACAACCCCAGCTTGTAATATATATTATAAATATTAGAAGATAGTATTACAAAGCATGTTCTTTTGGTATCATGACTTAGAAAAGCCACTGAGGTTTTACACGCGCCAGTAATAATTTGTTTTTAAATATATAGCTAAGAGTACAAACTTCTTATATAAACATCAATGAAAATAGAAAGAAAAAGTAGTTTACACATAATACATAGTAGAGCATTTATTTTGATAACAAGTACATTATTGCCTAAATAAAATACTCGGAACATTCCTCATAGATTTCCTTCCGCTTTTTGCAAAGTTCAGTTGAAACGACGACTGGACAAAACTGTAACAAAAGGAAACTACTGTAAGTTATAAATACAGACATCATACACAACTTTGAGTGATTTTTGGTTGAATTGTTCAGAATGCTGTCAGAGAAGTAATATTCTTAAATTAAGTTCGTCTTTCAATATCACAAGGAGCATTGTTGGCACAATTTCTAGTCATTGCGTTACGTCAGCAGGGAATACGACAGTGTGACATCCATTCAAAACACACAGTAGGTTCGTCAAACTTAACCTTTTACAATGGAACCAACTATTGAATCGCACAAAAAATATCGCATAACTACGATCAACCCAGCTCTTCACTGAGTCAGGCAGAGTATTCACCTGGTATAAGGTAGTGATACTTTAGAAAGGAGGAATATTATGAGAAGTATCACGATAATAACTAGCTGTCTCCCTCGTTTTAACCCGCGTTCCTGAGGCATATACATATTTTTCACAATTTCATAGGTATTTTCCAGTGCCTATTTCTCGTTTTAAAATAAAAGAAGCAGAAGTCACTCCTCATAAATCGGATATCCACCAGAACCAATTGACAGACAGACAAAAAGAAATGAAATTGTTTTTATGTTATACGTGAAACGATGAAAATATATTCGTACGTTTTATATTAACATTGCATTTAGTAATTCAACATTACAAACATACACAAAATTTAAGTGTATGTATTATTTATTTGTATAAAATACAATTACCACATCGATGTAATGCCTTATGCATCTGTGAAAATTATGAAAGCGGCATGGTTCTAAAGGGAGGTCCATTGCGAACAACTGTTTGCAGTGAATCTTGGCGTTGGGCATGACGGTGCCAAACTGCGGGTTCAACTCCACCCACTTGTCCAGATGAGCGAAGTACCTCACATAATCCGCGTAACCATCTTCGTCCATGAAGTCATATGTTTTTAATAAACACTTCCAAAATCTGCACTGGATTTTAATAAATCGGTTAGTATTTGGATACATAGAAAAACAAGTTGAGCAGTAGAGCTTTTAGTGCAGGGTTTGTTCGCGGAAGTACTACCACCTTAACCATTTCCTCCGTGAAGCAGTAGCACATTTGTCTTGCTGTATTTCGGTTAGAAAAGTAAGAGAGCCGGTGAAATTACAGGCACATGAGACTTAATAAATTCACATCTCAGGGTCGACAACAAATGTAAATGATCAAACACTAACCAGTGTATTGAACATCCAAAAATATACGAAAACATTAAATATGATCAAAATTAAATCATTAATGTGATTTTTCAGTACCGATCTAATCATAAAGAGTATGTTACTTATTGCTGTACAATTATGACGACACAACTTGCTATTTCATACAAAACTTCATACATTCGATCGTTTTGTCATTACATAAAGTATTGCTGATTTTTCATGTCAGGACACCTCCCTATTGTCAGTTTCAGGATTAAAATTATGAAGTAACGATTTGAATAGAGCCTTAGTTTCCGCAAGTCATTCTCACATCCATTACTAGATGGCGTTGTTTTGTGTCTTGAGAAGATTATTGATGAATCAGAAAGAGGATTAGATTAAAAGATATAATGTAATAATTTTTAGGCATAAAGTAGTTATCTAGATAAAGAAATGATCTGAAATTCTGGTTTGGCAAATAAGTGATATGGAAACATACAGTGTCATAAGCTATTCTTCGAATACTTGAAGAATTTGTTGCTGCGTTAGGTGATAACATTTCAAACAATGCTCCACAACCTCTCGCGACATCTCTAGTAAAGAACGGTGGAAATACACAACACTGGCTGTACTGAAAATTGACGCATTTTTTAATGATTAGAAACTGTCCTGTAATTATAGAATGATTGAAATTATTAAAAATATTATTTAAATATTGCCCACAATTTATTAAGCCTTTGTATTTAAACTATAGCGCATATGTAGTATGAAACTATAATTTCATAATAATTACTAGTTAGGTCATTCCTTTCATGAATAATATTTATTTTACACTCTTATTAAAAAAACAACTATAATAAACCAAAAAGACAGAATTCAGAATACTAGATTAAATGCATTCTGAAGTAGTTTATCAGATAAGACCACAAGTAAAGACATTAATCATGGCTCAAAAATATTTACAATAAAAGATTAATTTTTTTAGTACCAACCAATAGATCCCCTGATATATGGCATCTTGATGCCTTTACAATAGTATCTGGCGAATCTTGACATACCACCTAAAATATTTAGTAAATTATGTACAAGAAATATGTATTATTAATTTTAGTTGAACAGGAATTTCTGTCTATACAGAGTATAGGTTATACAACATTACACGAGCTTAGGCAGGCTTTTAATGCTTTTGTTAACCATTTGGGGCAAGGTGTAGAGACTAGTGGTAGTAGACATATTCCTCAGTCGCCCCTAGAGATAGTTGGGTAGTATACATTTGTCCCATAAAAAAAACATGAAATAGTTGATATCTCTTTTTCAGGTGTCAGTTTATATAAGTTTGTATTTAGAAGAAAAAAAGTAGTATATTAGTTATCTGGTTACTATAGTACAAGCTCTGCTTAGATGGCCATGTGGAAAGATATTCAGTATATTTATAAAAAATACATATTTTAAAAAAAATTGTGTCATTAGCTGATATTTTTAATAAGGTGATTAAGTATTCGAAAAACTTACAAAAGGTACTGCTAATATTATTAACAGTTTAAATAAATCCTCCATTTAAAATATAGGTTTCCAAACGTCAAATTTAAGTCTCAGTGCATTTACTCCATGTCGTGAGCGTTCGACGTTCTGAAGTAAAATAAAAAGTAAAATCCATTGTATATTATCATGACGAAGTATGCAACGTTCATTGTTTAAGAAACACTAGAAAAATGAGGACTAAGGTTCATTTAACAAACGATAACATCTAACTTAAACGTTCGCATAGACTATAATTGGTTAATTTATGGTGATGTGATTCTGAACCTATTCATTACAGTGCTGAATAGGTTTCTTAGGGTTTTCATGCAAGGCCCTAGTTATTATGACATGTAAAACATACTAGCCCGCTTATTTTGCTAATACAAACTTCGTCGGCGAGCCGGTGGGAGGCCTCCGAAAGCAGACCTCTCACATGACTGCGTAGCTAACAAAAGAGACAGAGCATAGAGGCGGCGATGAAACATCGTCGAGCTGGCTTATTTGGCTAATACATAACCCCAGCTCTTTGTAGAGCTCATGTAATTGAATTCACATTTAAGCACCATTATTTTTATGTGGATAGCTTGCGTTTGACGAGAATATCTACTCAAGAAGGTGACAGGTTCTAAATGTTAAGCACCGGAGTACACCGGTAACTGTTCTGTCATAGATTTTTACATGAGTATTTGAGTGACATTTGGCCAGGCGGCTATAGCACATCGTTATTAACCGTCTCAAAAAAAAAGAGGGGGTTCTCAATTCAATGAGTTATGTATCTTATGAACAGTCACATAAGGTTGAATTAAAAAGGCAATATTTTAGATATAAATAATTATATTTACATTTAAGTTTTGGAATAAATGCTCTAAACTCTACGCTTTGCTCGATAGTAGATATTCAATAGCGTTACAAAAATTATTTTATTTAATTATTTAGGGAAATATTGCTTGCATTCTTCCAAATGGTCTTTGAGCTTCTTACATCCTTCACTTGGATCCCAGATGGGACATTCCTGAAAAAGGAGATTGTTAAGATATAAGAACACTTTTCTTGAATGAATAAAATTAATGATTCGTAATATTCTTCATACACGGCTATCTGTACCAAAATTAAGCATTTATTTACTATGGCTAACTGATAAACTAGTCTAGATGTACAGTAAAAACAATATAATACTCACAGTGAACATTGTAGAACTGACACAAAACACTAGTTTGTTGGCGTCGCAAATCTGAGGAGGTCCAGGCAGCTCCTTCCCTACGCATCTCTCTTTAGCCTGAGAGGTTACTGGCTGGAATTCTGGATTGGATTCAGCCCATTTATCCATAAAATCTCCAACAGCCTCATGGTGAATGGTCTCGTCATCATGGAGCAGTTTGTATTTCTTCAGCATGCAAAGTTGTTTTGAGCACTGGAATAAAAAAGAACAGTTAATTTGATTATTTATTTACCTATTTATATTTCGACTAGCTGTCGCCCGCGGTTTCACCCGTGTTTATCAATATCATATATAGACTACAATCTAGGGAAAATTCCGCGTGTAATGGTAGTATTCCCATCCCGATATGACCAGTAGTTTGGAAGTGATGGTGCGTCAAAGGAACCTTATTTTCCTTATATAATATATAATGATTCTATTCGATAATGACGCTATAGTGAGAGATGATTTGATTGAATGTTGTTACAATTAAAAGGCTAGAAAGGAACGGAATATGAAAGTGTAGCTGCAAGATCACACCGGCATATTCTCAACACGAGTAAAGTACCCAGCTTTTCGGGTACTACAAAGTACCCAGGCATTGCGATGCTGGAGAATCCCGTTCAGTACCAGAACCATGAGGAGCTTGGAAATAGCTTACACTTTAAGAGAAATAATGTACTTCTCTGGAGTTGAGTAGATGCTACCACATTGTATCTGTATTAATGCGTCGCCCTGTGAGAAGTATACTACTTAACGCACATTTACCCAGTAGCTATGTTGATGATGATGACATATTGTTTTCATACTGATTGAAATTTTGACTTACGTCTGGAGGTCCATGTCTTTTCCCATCCCCTTCTTCTGGTTTTTTAAAACCACATTCCGAGAAGTCTTCTTCAGTGAAGAATGCAGGTATTTTACAGCATTCATGAGGCTTACTCTGCGACAGAAATATTAGATTACTTATTATGATATTCTCAAATTATTATTTTTTCTTATGCTACTTAGGTAGCAAACAAGCTGACGGCCCGTCTGATGGTAAACGGTCACCGCAGCCTATGGACACTTGCAACACCGTATCACTGCAAAAATCTCTTCACATCCTTCTAGAAGAACTCCATGCTCACTTGAGAAACTAGTTTAACTAGATACGAAATAAGATAACAATTTTTAAATTTTGTTCAACATCAGTTCGTTGCATAGAATATAATGACTATAAGATTCCTTTTTTGTTGTTTACTAACATAAGTCATGAGTAATACAAAAACAGAAAAATAATTTAGTATTATATGGGTACATACATAGTATGCTAAAATATTGTCGTATTATAATGATTTTATAAAAATACTAGCTTTAGCGCCCCGGTTTTACCCCCGTTCCCAAGGGATCTTACATTTTCTCGGGATTATTAGATATTATAAATTATTCCAGATTTAAATCCAAATCCGATTAGTACATACACAGATACCTTCGCCTTTTTCATATTAGTACGATCAATCAATATTTTTTTACTTTATTTATTTTTTTCAAGTGGTCACCGCCGCATATGTGCACTTAGAAACACCAGCCTCTCATTTGCCTGTAATTTCACCGCTCCCCTTACCTTTCTAACCGAAACAAAGTAATACAAGTGCACTACTCACGGCGGAAATGGGTAAGGTACATCCGTTCGCACTAAGAGCCCTACTACTTTTAAATTATTGATTTACTCACAACATCGCGGGGGGGACCTCTGCATTTTTCTGGTACATTTTGGAAATATGGTGGTGGACCGGGTGGTTCCTGGGCTGAAATAACCTGAAAGGAAATAGCATAGATTTTGATCATGGATATCATGAAAAGTTTACTTTCATGATCTAAATTTGAAAGTAACAGGATTATACGATAAATGCCTATTTTGTTAAAGTTAAACTTTTTAACGTTAATTTTAGTTAAGCTTTTCACTTTATATTATATGTCTAGGTATATATTAATAATGGTATTATTATGAGTTTTAGTATATTTATTATCCTAGATATTATTAATCTAGGATAAAAATACAACTTGTTCGCAAAAAAAGCTGTTAGTTTTCAAAATAATTAAACAAAATAAATTAGTTGAAATTGATTCATATGTGAATACTCCTTGGGGATTCAAACCTATTCACCTATCTTGCAGTCACAGAACATTTAAAAACAGACATTAATAACGCCGTTAATTATACCTACATGCTTCTTCTCAACATGTCATTATAAAACTTCTAATTACACATTTAGCATTACACATGCTAAGGTTTTTTGCGTCAAATAATTACAATGTTGCTTACCTGAAAAACAGCGGCCAGGATGAAAATGCAGCTGTATCGAAGCATAGTGAAGTGTTGCACTGGGATGAGTGATGCCGTGACGTAGAACACAATCGGTTTTATAGCCAGCAGTCACCGACCGTGACCAATGTGGGTACGGGAAACAATCAAGGTGTCGCTACCCATAGAATAAAGGTTCTAGTAGCTGCAGACTGCTAAATCGATTCTTAATGTTACTTAATTAATTTTGTTTTACAGAAAAATTATATATGTATATACAATTTTTTTTTCTGCGTTACTCATAATTTAAAATATCTCATTATAAAATATATACTACATCATTGAAATAGTAGTAAAAAATTGGTCTTAAGGCAAGCAAAATACGTGGATTAATGTGCTTGACTTGTATTATAAAAAAAGTATCGACAAATTTAAAGTAACATGAGGAAGAACTAAAATCCTATTTTATACTTGATATTAATTTATGATACAAGTGCACTTCAGTGAGGCATTCAAGTGCAGTAAATGTATTGTATGACATACCTTTACATTTTTAATCTTTGATCGTTAATTAAGCGGGAATTTGTGAAGCTAATGACAATTTATTTACTGAACACATTTTCATTTTATATCTATGGGATTATACATAATTATAATTACTTAATTACTATTGATAATATTTGAGAAACGATGATATGCAAAAAGAATAACTTATAAGAAACTTTGAAATAACCTTAAAGGACTGAGAACCCTTTGTCATATTTATTGATTTTTATAAATAAATAAAAAAAAATATGACGGTGTCTTAAAGGTGTACAATGGTGGTCAATGGTGTACGAAATTTTTATTTTTATAGTATTTTTCAACACTCTAGTGAGCACAGTCAATTTTAATATACTATCTCGGAAACGACTCCAAAGATTTTCTTGAAATTGAATGGTTTCGGGGGCGATAAATCGATTTAGCTAGGATTCATTTTCAGAAAATGTTGTTTTATCCGTGTTTTTAGGCAATGAAAGCTGCTACAATGTTATTAGAAGGTAAGGTTTTCAAGTTACATCTTTTGTGAGAAATACTGTTATTGGGAGCCCTTTATTATCGCATCTAATTCGTTTCTAGGTATATATGACAGTGCTTTAAAAATGAGAACACGGTAGAAGTCACGTTAGTAAAGAAATCCCGAGCAATGCTCGGCCATCCAGATACAATATTTAGGAGTGTAAGAAAACAGGATAAAAAATTTTGAGTATGAAAAGAAAATACAAAAAAAACAGGCATTCATTATTATTTTAAATAAGTTTCCGGTATCGGGGCTGCCCCATTATAATTTGCACATAAACGACCAGCGCGCCCATAACATGTACGAAACGCCATTTTATTTATGTTATTGTTTACATAAATATTATTTATATCCCATTAACTATTTATTGTCATGCAACAGTATATTTCCTGTTACTGACAAAGTATCTTACACGCTACATTTTTTAGGCTTATTTTATTACTTATTAACAATACAAAAATGATGGTAAACACAATATTTTTTTTTTAAATTCCAAAAGTGGCGCTGAAGTTCCCCTATCAAAAAAAAAGGACCTGGCTGCTGAAGGAGGTTTTATCTCTCCCTTTGATCTGAAATTAACAAATAAGACGGATTTTTAATCAGTATAAGTATAGTTATGGCGGGGACTAGAATAAAAAAAAAAAAATTGACAAAATGGTGCGTAATTCAAAGTACGAGTCTGAAAACGATTTTTTTTTGCAATGTTTTTTTAATAAAGAAAATAGAAATACTCAACAGAAAATATTTTTTCTAGTCCCGGCGAGAGCCAGTACTATTTAGAATGACCTGTTAAAATTTCAGACGAATCGGTCAAACCGTTTTTTTTTTTTAGCTTCAGTAGACCAAAAAAAGTAGTTTCGAGATAAACGCGTTTAAAGTTTAATGGAGCCCAACTGACCGATCGTCTACCTGACATTGTAATGGGTTTTAAATATAGAAATACTCGGAATTTTGTCACCAAATTTTAACAGTATATTTTTGAAATACTATACTTTCGAAATATGTAAAAAAAAAAAAAACCATTTTTCGAACATTCTAGACCACCGGGTCCCCCCCCCTTAAGTCTAGGTCCAAGTCTTAAATGTTACTAAATTGGTTGGCGAAATTATTGTTTGCTTGTACTTGCTAATGGCACATCCCTACTAATATTATAAGTTTGTTTGTACCGCTTTCACGCGAAAACTACTAAACCGATCATCATGAAACTTTGTACACTTTTTTGGAGGTATTAGAAGTAACATAGGATACTTTTTGTACCGGGAAATGTTACATCCGAAACCGCGGGGGACAGCTAGTTATTTTATTTATTACAAGCTTCCAAATCGCAGCTTCATCCGTTTTTCCGAAGGAAATTATGTATCCCGGTTTTAAAAACATAGTCTTTGTTACATTATTTGAAAATAGTGAAAGAATGATTGGAATCGGTCCTGTAGTTTTTGAGTTAATTAATTACAAACAATTTTCTTTTTCTAATATTATTATTATATAATGTAGATTTATTTTCAGAAGACATACATTTTATCTGGACTTTGAAAGATCAGAAATATTTTTAACCGATTTAAATAGTTGAGTTCCAGCTGAGTTCAAGGTCTGTACATATAGGTACCTACTTAACAAACATTTAATTATGCTAATCATAATAATTATTATATAGAAAACAGTGCGTTAGGGTGTGCCTGAGATATATCAGCCATTCCCTCAATGGCTGGCCACTACTGATATTTTGTAACAACTATTACCATATGATATATATGATATGATTGTTCCGACCGATTTCAGCCATGGCGACCACTTCGATCCCTAGTCTGAGTGATGGCGCTGGTGCACCGGAAGATGGCTTATGTAGCCATAAATAGTTTATCAAAAAATATCCAAATCTCTCGTGGTTCTTTGGTTGGTCAAAATCAAAAATAGTACGGCACTAGATGGTATCTACGGTAATCCATTTTCAATGTTATATTGAATAACAGAAAACCTTGCGAGTTTTGATTTGTAAGGCTGTTTCTTCATCTTTCTAAGTTGAAGTCAAATATTTTGAATTATAACTTACAAAGCAGGCCCTAGACTTAATATTATAACGCCACAAAGTTGAATTTCATATATAAACGTTTTCCTTATATGCGACAAAAATCTTTCAATGCCATTCATCTTTCAAAAATCGTACACAATTCATGATTCAATGATTAGCTATTCCAGGGTTGACTGTGCTTAAAATACCAAATATTGAGTTGGGTCCTAAAATACAACCTTCTGCTTATTTCTCGTGCAGAGTATTAGTATATAAAAAAATAAAGTATTTCTGTTGAAATGTTAGTCTGAGAATAATGACCTAAAAATATTGATCGTATTTATTAATAAATATACCGTAATTATACTGATAGCCTAAAATTAATGCTCACTGAATATTGAGTTTGGACCTAAAAGACAACCTTCTGCTTGTTACTCGGGCCATATGGTAAATACAAAAAAAAAGTATTGAATGTTAGTCTGAGGATAATGAGCTAAAAATATTGATTATATATTTTGTTCTCTGAATATGCCATAATTATACTTATAGACAAGAAATTACTTTAAAAGAAGACAATAATGCCCACCTAATATTGAGTTGGGACCTAAAAGACAATCTTTTGCTTGTTTCTCGCGCCATATGGTAAACTAGCTGTCCCCCGCAGTTTTACCCCCGTTCCTGAGGGATATCACATTTTCCCGGAATAAAAAGTAGCCCATATGTTATTCCAGGACATGTTCTATCTATGTTATGTGCCAAGTTTCATCCATATCCGCTTTGTAGTTTTGCGTGAAAGAGTCACAAACATACAATATTTATAATATTAGGTATTAGTATGGTTTATAGTATTATATATTTATATATATATTGAATGATATTTTTTGGATAATCTAAAATATTTATCATTATATTACCAAAATACACCCTGATTATAATGATAGACTAGAGGGTCACTTTAGACTATAAAATGAATTTTAAAAAGAGTTAATTACTGCTATTTTTACTGTCAATAAAAGTCCTTCCAACTACTAAGTTACGTATAACTTTCTTGCAATAAGATCATTAGTAACATTGGATCTTCGTTAGTTCTCTTTAATTGCTTTCAGAGTGTACGTGATCGACATTTTTTCTAGATCAAGTGTTCTATTTACAAAATCCTATCCTATGCCATCCTATTCTACTATCTTACCTCATATTATAAAAGTGAGGATGGATGTATAATAATAATAATAATAATAAATATCCTGGGACATTCTTTTACACACGGCCATCTGATTCCATACTAAGCAGAGCTTGTAATATGGAAACCAGACAACTGATATACTACATATAGGCACTACTTTTTTAATACATACTTATATAGATATTTACATCCAGACACAAAACAAACAGACATATTCATGCACACAAATGTTTGTCCTGGGTGGAAATCGAACCCGCGACCTGCGGCGTGACAGTCAGGGTCTCTAACCACCAAGCCAACTGACCCGTCAAAATGAATGTTTGTGATTTCACGCAAAAACTACGGAAAGGTTTAGAAGAAACTTAGTGCACAGACCCTGGAATAACATGTGGACTTTTTATCCCGGGATGTAACAACCATCGGGAACGCTGATGAAATCAGAAGATATAGCTAGTCATTCATAAGCTTAGGTCCATTTTTATTAAACGCCTAGATTGAAGTCACTAAAGCTTAGCGCAAAAACATTGCAAGCAAAAAAGTAGAAATACCCAATTACAGATGTTGATTTGTATTTCATTGTCCATTTTTCCTGTTTAGGGTTCAGCACCAAAATGATAATCGAAAGGGCTCTAGAAGTCCTATGTGGTGAGTCTATCAGTCTGTATGTCATGGTATTCATATGCAAGATTTAACGCAATCGACTTGAAAAATGGTAACAATTGCAGAAAATATATTAACTAATTTATCAGAGGGGTAAAAAAGGTATAAAATAGTTTTATAATTATAAGAAATGGGGTCCAAAATGGGGTCGAGACTTGTAAGTGGCGCGACGGCTAATAAGCCGTCATATAAACGGCCTTTGTTTGCATACATTATTTTAATGCCACATAGTTTTGACAGGACCAAAAAATACCTGTTCAAGGGAGGCCTTGGCTCCAATGTTTGCTAACCGAATAATGGTACCCATGAATCTGAATTGTTATTTTGTCCAAAGCAAAAACGTCAATACTGCATCAAATAATACTTTATTATTAGGTGTACAACCGTGCAAATTTATTGAAACCTGGCACAATGAATGTTATAAAATTATAATTATTTCAATGGTAAAAATTGCAATTTTTGAATGTTCCCAATAATGTGTCAATTAAGATTATATTTATTATTATTGAATAGTGGAAATAATTATACAAAATACCAACTGGTTTTCTTACTTAACTCAAGCCTTCAGTGACTTATCTATCTCTAATATAAATTTGGAAAGTCATGGTATATTAGACACGCTTAAAAAGTCCGGTAGGAGACAATGGAACAAAGCAATAGACACTTTTTTGCGTTACGACAGTTTTGTGAAGGAAAACGTAACCTCTTTATTTGAAGACATGAGCTGTTGTTATGTACAAGCGCATACTAGCTAATAAACCTAATAAAAAAAAAATTACAATAAATTATGTAGGTCCCAAATGTCTTTTTATAGGTATAACTAACACGATATCTCGCCCAACATGCTATATAATTTTTGACCTTAATTTTAATTCCATATACAGAATTCGATTACAAATTTAAAAAAAAATCAAGTAACTCCAAAACTTTTACGGCATAAACTTTACCAAAGTGTTCCGCCAGAGCTTGAGAGCCAGTTCCTTTTAGGTCTTTGCTAGATCGGCAACATATTGACAATCCAAAGGAAGAAGGAAAAAGAACCTCCTAACATAAAAAAGGCGGCATCTAACTCATTCTTCGTAATGCCAAGATTCTTGATCACAATAATATCGATAACAACATCACGTTTATCTATAATATTTTTCATAGCACGTAGTGTTGTGCAATCAGTGTAATTATTCCAGAAGCATATTATTCGCTGCCTAGTTAATCAGCGTATGTTGACTATCTGACGAGCATTATCTCTTTTTATTATAATTCATTGCAGTTTTTATATTTTGCGCATAAGTTCTCAAGATCTAAAAGGTACGTTCTGACAGTTATGGATGTCAAAGAAAAGTCATCTTTATTGAGCTTCATGTAAGTTTCATTTTAATCTAATGCTATAATGACATTGGTGAACCTATTATAACGGAATAGGGTTCATTTTTGTCTAACACTCTTCGTTGTCAAATTGGGCCTATTAGGTCTCGACAAGTTTAGCATGTACTAATGTTCTATCTCATGAAGTCTGTTTGCGATTGAATGGTGACACGAGGAATATAACCATTGTTGAGGTATGCGTGTTAAGAAGCCTTCTCACGTACGCCTGTAAATGTCACCACTACAAGTATAACCGAAGTGACTTCGTGAATTAGATACGCGTCACTATTATTTCATGGTACATAAACACAAATTGGTCTTCGCGTCAAATTATTTAAATTACACAACTTTTTTCATTAGAGTGTGGCTTTACAAATAAATAGGGTTTAATGAATTCCTATAATTTAAATGCGGTAACTATTATATTGGTACCAGCTCGTCGCTTGTCACATTTGTGATGTTTTGATGTTTATGATTTCAATGTCAGTATGGACTTAGTAGTTTTTTTGTGACTATGTCATCTCTTTAAGTCTGATAAATCATATAACATATTCATAACACTTTTTTTTTGTAAGCAAACCCTACATCGGTTACCCGGCAGTTCTGGAGGGAACGGTTGGGTTATGTCAGACTCTAACTGACTAAAACCACAGTGGTCGCCATCTACTCTGTAAAGGGGACCGGGTTCTCGTTCACAATGCATACCAATACCCCTCCACGCGCGACGCTGAGACAGCCCGTCCCAGGGGAAGCGTGTTACCTTCCTCCATCACTTTCGCCGTGCTCGAGGTGTGTAACCACGTCGACCCACTACTTCTAGACCGTCTACTTTCGGGGTCACTTCTGGACGCTCGGGGCCCCCGCCCCGTCACATACGATCTCAATGGTCCCCGTATAGCTAATCGTAACGCTAATAGAAGCCCCAGCTACTGGGCAAACTCATCCTTACCTAATCTAACACTATCTTCCAGTACCTACATGGTTTTATGTGCATATCTAATCCATAGATCTCAGGTTCATCATAATCCATAACATATTAATTCTGTAAGCGAATCTTCATTTAAATCCGGTCATCCGTTAATGCGTGATTCAATCACAAACACTTACACAGTTCATTCATTAATAATACTCGTATTAGTTGGTTTATTTCTGCGTGAAATCTTTTGGTAGACCTAGTAAATTAACATATGTACATATCACTGCACCTATCTCCATTTGGGGTAGACAGCTACGAACCTGAATTTCGTTTCCTCTACATTCATAAGTCTTTGTATATATACCCGTTGGCCCTTTACTAGAACGTTGCCTATTAACGGTGAAAATAAATATGCAATCCCGATCGAAAATCCATGGATTGATGAACCTTTTGACAGTAATTTTAATTAACGTAATGTCAAAATTCTACTTCAATCTTGCGATTTTAGATCGGGATCGTATATTAATTTTGGCTGTAAGTCGACGTAGTCGCCTAGGTCTTCCCGTTGCTATTTAACTAACTATTTAATTTAACATTTCACTATAGTTATCTTTTGTTAATCTTTTTTCATTCATTCTTTTCACGTGTCCAAATTTAGCATCCAATTCAATTCTTGTCACTGGTTCCTCACTCAGTCAGTTCAAATAGATAGTCCTACATTTTATTGTCATTGAAGTTCTTTAACATATAACAGAATCAGACACACCCATCGAAAATTAATTAGGAATTATCGAAATAATAATAACAATTAGCATGGAAGTGTGTCGGATGTCCTCAAGGAGGCTTAACATCACGCCTTGTGAATCAGTGTCAAGTGCTCATTCAGCCTTGAGTGGTGCTCGAACAATTACGCAAGTACAATGAACTGACGTGTAGATGCACTGTTATGCACTTGCCTTCATGATTGGGAAGATAACTACGCAGGATTATAATTAAATGAAGGTTTTTGCTAGATGATTCAGACTTTAAATTGCTGAGCTAAATTTGCTGGGGTAAAGGCACCCATCAAGAGACTCAATCCCAAACAAGTGAATTATATGCCAGTCAATATAACAGCTGATGATTTTAACGAGCACTTCTATTCGGCAAGATAATTTTTTAAACGCTTTCAATGACGACATCTCAACTCTATTGTCCTATGGAGTATAGATTTTACTGATAACCTATATTATCAGGGTACAAACACGTGGTTATCTGGTCCCAAACTAAGCAGCGCACTATGGTAACCCAGTAACTGATATTGTATTATTACGGTTCATGCACAGAGCATTACAAATGTTTGCCCTTAGTAGGAATCGAAGCCACGGCCTGATGTCATAGTCAGGGTATCTAATTATATTACCATCAGTTTTAATTGAAAAAAACATCAGAGTTGTAGGAATATTAGAATGTCAAAAATAGTTTCATGTGCAGTCAAGCACACTCAGGGTCGCTTGTTGGGTATCCACAGATAAGTATAGGTTATTATGTTATCTATACCTATTATACTCGTATGTTTATATCTATTCTTAATATATAAAGCGGAAAAGTTTGTTTGTTTGGTTGAACGCGCTAATCTCAGGAACTAATGGTTTGATTTAAAAATATATTTTTGTTTTGAATAGTCCATTTATTGAGGAAGGCTTATAGGCTATTTATATAATTCTTCTGTACCTTTGTTGACAGTGAACTCCTCCTAAACGGCTGGACCGATTTGAATGATTTTTTTTGTATGCGTTCGGGTGGAGCCTGGATGGTTTAGATTCACAATTGGGCCCGGTAGGTGGCGCTGCGAGCGAATTTCTGCATTTTGTTTGGACTTATTTCAACAGAACGACGTTTGTCCAGACAAGTAGTATATATAGATACATACGAGTATATAGCACGCTACGACCAATAGAAGTAGAAAATTGAAAATTGTGGGAAATACGAAAAAAAAAACAATAAATAAAATGATTCGAGAGGAATGTTTATATCTATGCTTATATCCCTCGGGAACGCGGGTGAAACCGCGGGGTACAGCTATCTATTATAAAAAGGTAAAAAATGTATGTTAATAAATTTGGGTAGAGAAGGTTATCTCTGACACTACCCATCTCATTTCAATCATTTATTAACTGAAAGGTACATTATTCCCGATTGACATAGGTTATGTTATAATTCCATGATAAATTCGGTCCCTTGGGAAACCAGGTGAAACCGCAGTACGGTAACTAGTGTAATTGGGCAATGATTTTTTTTTATATCTTCGGTGATATTTTCAAAATATATGAGAAAACAAACCAGCAATTTAGAATTGAAAAGTGACTTATGAGTTTGTAACCTATTGCGTGGAAAAATAAATTAAATGTTCAAAAGTTTTACGATTTTATTTCACTGACATTATTAGAAGTATAAGTTGAATAATTGTTGTCGGTTTAGTTCTCTTCTAACATTTCCAAGCATCATTTGGACATTTCTGGAAATAGAATAAAATAATTTTGTTGAGAGTTGAAAAAGATGAGAACAAGTGCTGTGGGGGAGAAGGAATTATAATATTTAGGTTCTTTAATCCGCAAATATTTTTATTTAGTCTTGTA
Source organism: Habrosyne pyritoides (assembly GCA_907165245.1). Taxonomy (NCBI): domain Eukaryota; kingdom Metazoa; phylum Arthropoda; class Insecta; order Lepidoptera; family Drepanidae; genus Habrosyne; species Habrosyne pyritoides. The sequence continues at coordinate 4,653,542 of OU015592.1, forward strand.
CTGTATTCTAATTAAATCTAAGTTTAAAAAATCTTTATCTTCTCTTTATTTGTTTTTAGAGAGATAAAGAGACAATAGATAAAATGTCTGTAAAGGTAAAATTCAATAAGAAATATAAATAAATAGAAACAAACAACCCTTCCCATCCATTTCCAACCTTTTAGTTAGTATGTATGGTGTTAGAAGTAAGAAAATACGTTAATATTAAACATACCCACAAATTTAGGCCTAATAAAGTTGGTTTTTTGTTCCCCGTATCAAAAACATACCGACCTAACTATTACCAACCTAATGAAAATGTTTCCCAAACTTTTTGGTGGTCAAATAAAAAGTAAATAAGCAAAAAAAAAATACCTTTAGCATAGCAATGCCGGTACACGTAAACACGTCATATGCTCTGCAAGGGTAATCCAAATACTGCCTTAAGTCTTTATCTACACAGTCTGTTATTGCTTTTTGTATGGCTTCTGACCATCCTTTATGGTTCTCGGACCACTGCCGAAGGTGGTTCCTATAGACGTCTTTATTGAGGGTGTGCTTGTCGATCAGAAAACCAGAGTTTTCGAACACACATTGAACATCATTGCACTGGAAATAAAATTGATATATATATATTATCAGCCCCTAAAGAGGGAGTACAAAGGGGCCCATTGGCTTGAAGAGACGCTGACCATGCCACTGGTCGTGGGTGCGATTCCCAACCAGGATAAGCATTTGTGTGCTTGAACATGTCTGTTTGTTTGGGTGTCTATATAAGTATGTATATCTATATAAGTATGTATTCACAAAAAAAAGTTGTATATGTAGTATATCAGCTGATGTCAAACATCAACGTCATAGCCATTGCGTAGTTTAAAAGGTCTAAACGTACAGACGGCGGGAAGCGACTGTCTTTTATAGTATGTTAAGATTATACCGACAAAAATGGGCTTATTTATTATATTTTTTTGCGAGTCGTGAATAAGATATGTAAAATTACACTTACTGGACCTGGTAACTTTGGGTTGGAACAATTCATCAAATGCTTTGCATCCCCTAGTTCTGGTATGTCGCAACATGCTGATATTGGTTTCTGAAAAATACGAGAGAGTTCGTAACGAGAGAAAAAATTCTTGTCGAATGGTAGCAGTCCCATCCCATGTTCAGTAGTCTTGAGGTGATGGTGCGTCAAAGGAACCCTATTTTGCTTATAGGTATGTGTAGTAAACATATTATGACTAAGAGTAACATAAAAACCTCAAATACATTACCAGAGTGGCTCCTTTATTCCTTTCGCGATGCAATAAATCACACGTACCCTGGAAACATTTAATTTCCGTTACCAAGTTATATTTATTGGGATTTTTTTTTAAAAGATATTCTTATCTTGTATCTACTATTTAACGAGAAATTCTTATATATTGGTATTTTAGAAACGGCTCGAACGATTTGGATGAAAATTGGTATATATTCGTTAGATAAGATAATATAAGGTTTGGTTTTTTAAGTATATCAGTTAGTTTACTTAGTTTTAATTTTAATAATATTTATAAATTATAAATGTATATTTTAATAATAAAAAATTAGTTTTAAGTATATTTTAAAGTTGTCTTAAAAAAAAATGAAATACCGAGTAAAGCTTGGTCGCCTAGGCACTGTTATTTAAATAGATTCAAATATAGATTTCGATAGAAATTCAAATTTTGAGCTATCACAATTTCTACAATTTCTAAACAGTCATACTTATGGAATAAAAGCTGACAATAAAAAAAACCACAAAATTATAGGACTTAAAAAATATATTGAAATCGTTACATACAATTATCTACTGCTTACTTAGGTAATTTAATAAGGTTACCTTTTAAATCGTAAATAAATAAAAACAAACACTCACCAGTACGAATAAATAATAAAATGTTAATAACTTAATCATCTTACTTTGAACTTACTTCAACGACAACAAAACTAAATGTGACGTTGTTATTGCGAATGTAAAGGTAATGGACTCAAATAAATAATCATAATTACCTATCATCAATGTCCTTTGACATTAATAGATAAACATAAATAGCGCTTTTATGTGATTATTGAACTATTTTATGTTTTTGTTTAAAACCCAAGCGTAGGGCGTGGACTGAAGAAGAATAGATATACCTATCTGTGTTCTTTAATGACAAATTACAATAACATAGATAAATTGGAATGATGATTAAGTGTAAAGAATAGTCAATATAAAGATTTTTTTTATAATGACGTATAATATAGATATGTCTTTCATCAACAACACGGCTCTTAAAAATAGCCTAAGTACTAGATAATTACTTAAACGCGTGAAGAAAGGGAAAGAAAATAAATGCCACCTTATGGTGAAGTTGTTGCTGGAAAGAGATGAATATATACGTTTAGATCGAGTCCTGTATGCGCCGCGCGTGCTATGGCGACAGTGGTTGGTGCGCCACTAAATAGAATTAGGTCAATTGCCATCAAAATTTCAAAATTCAAAATTCAAAACCATTTATTCAGTTTAGGCCCTCAGAAGGCACTTATGAAGGTCAAATTTAAAGTTACTGAAGCTACTACCGGTTCGGAAGTCAGCCTTCAACTGAGAAGAACCGGCAAGAAACTCAGCAAGGTTACATTCTTTTTTATTTTATTAAATTCTTTTTTATCTATTCTGACTTTTTGGCTATTTTATAACATCAATTTTACATATTTTTATATTTAACAATTACAAAATACTTAATAAAGCTAACATTCAAAAACAAAAAACAAAAAAAAAGAAATAACAAGACTACAAAATAGAAAATGACAATAATTACTTACAACTTAAACAAGAAAATTAGAGGTGCACTGTGCAGAGAGCAGCTACATATTTCCATACATTTTTATCTTCAATATAATGAACCACCTTGTAATACGCTTTTTCTTTCAAAACTTTCCTAATATAATTTTTAAATTTATGATCAGACATTTTGGTTACTGAAAGCGGTATCTTATTATAAAATCGAACACAATTACCAAGAAATGACTTGTTTACTTTAGTTAGTCTAAAATATGGAACAACTAACTTCTCCCTTTGTCTTGTATTAATATTATGGATATCCAATTTTGACTCAAACATTCCTATGTTTCTACGTATAAACATTATATTTTCATAAATATATAATGAAGGCAATGTCATTATATTTATTTCCCTAAATAAATCTCTTAATGATTCACGGGGACCCATACCGTAAATTGCACGAATTGCTCTTTTTTGTATAATAAATATTGATTCTATATCCGCTGCTGCTCCCCAAAATAAAATACCATAGGACAAGAGGCTATGAAAATATGCAAAATAAACTAATTTGGCTGTCTCAACATTCGTCAATTGTTTAATTTTCCTAACAGCAAATGCAGCCGAACTTAACTTAGCAGCTAGAGTATCAACCTGAGGTCCCCACTGCAATTTATTGTCTAATGTAAGACCCAAAAATACCGTTTTATTAACAAGATCAATATGGCTCCCATCTATTATTATTTGGCTATCTACTTGTGCTACATTCGGTAAAGAAAACCTTAAGCATTTAGTTTTCTTTGAATTTAGTAATAGATTATTTGTAGCAAACCACCCACAGACAATTGACATAGTATGATTAACTTTAGTTAGATCTTTGTCTTTTCTATCAACTTTAAAAATTAATGATGTATCATCAGCAAACAAGACAATATCTGTGAGATCATTTACAACATATGGCAAGTCATTTATATAGACTAAAAACAAAAATGGACCTAAAATTGAACCCTGGGGTACCCCCATTTCGACTAAAGAGCCCTTGGATGTTGTGCCAGTAATCCCTACCTTTTGTTGACGATTTGATAAATAAGATAAAACAAGATCATGAGCAGTTCCAAGAATTCCGTAGTAGTCAAGTTTTAGAAGTAGCGTACGGTGGTCAACGCAATCGAAAGCCTTGGATAGATCACAAAAAATGCCAATCGCATCCTGAGAATCCTCCCATGCGCCATAAATGTGTCTCAGCAATGCTGCTGCCGCATCGGATGTAGATCTTCCCTTCGTGAAACCGAACTGATGACCATGCAATATCTTATCACTTTATGTACCCATTTCTGAGCATGGATAACGCATATATAGCTTGTATATCATTGATTTTTTATTAGTTTTCTATTCGACGTAAAACATAACATTTATGAATTTGCATGTTTATCTTGCCTTCTAGAGTTGTTGAGATCTAGAGGCCTGTTTGACAGCTAAGAATGGCATTGAACAATCACCTTAATTGCTTTGGAGATATGGTTCATCTAGCTGTCAAAAACGGACCTATTATACCTCGACGACTTATTAGCCTGAGTTACAACCTCTAGTGGAATTTCACTCGCCAAATACCTATCACTGTGTTGCGTCAGAAATATTTAAAGGGAATACCCTGGTATTAATGTCTCAAAGCGACGGTGACCTTTACTTTTAGGGGACAGCCTTCATGTTTGTTGGTCTTCTGATAAAAAACTGTTTGAACTACTATCAATTGGCATTGTCATTATGTTTCGATTTGTTTAACCACGAAAATAAAATAACCTACTCTATTGACTATCTATATATTACTAGCGAGTCGCCCCGGTTTCAAGCGAGTGCGATACATTAAATGTAGATATGTAATGAACTATATCCATATCTAAAGATCTTCTAGAAGAAAATTTCAAAATAAAAAAAAACATATTAAATTCTATTGCGTAGTTAATAAATAAATAAGTACGACAGACAGTAACAATAACAACAGAAGTCTTGGCTTGATTGGAATATTATAAGTGTATTATACACGTAAACTTTCCGGACGAAATTCTCTATATGAATGATTAATAGCGCCTCAAAATAGAGGTATATGACTACACTGTTTAAACGAACTTAGCACTCCAACAGATAGAAATACATAAGATAGGGTATAAAATACCAAAAAAACCTACTAGATATTATTTAAGTACCCGCCTAGCTTCTTCTCCCAATATTATAACACCGTGCTATATGTTTATTTACTGAAAGCTTAACATAACTTTTCCTGTGTTTTTTTTTCTTAATACAAATACTGCTTTTCAATGTATTACTGTATTACTCTCTCTGAAATATTTGTGTCGAGTAATTTACTTATCCAGGCTAACATTTATTTATTGTGCTCTCTCTCTCACTTACATAATAATGTTTTCATTTAGGAAGCGTTCTATGGGAAAAATTGCTAGTAATTACTACGATCATCTTCTATAATTATTATTTATTATTATTATCTTGTGTCCTATTAAAGATGAGCGCACTTAACTAAATTATTATCTCTATTTCATGGCTCGATTTATATACCTGCATTATTTGTGGTTCTTACGTGTTTTTGTCAGATTAAGAAAATGACATGAAAATTTTAGTCTATGGTGTAATACGAGCCGAAAAAATACCTTAATACAAACTGGCTTAGAGCTAAAACCACAGCTGCTTAAAAACGATTCCTAGATACACCGCTAGATGGCGCTTAATAAAGCTTTTGGTTTCTATGGGCACATTTTATTTATAGTTTTGGGTGTAAGTACCTAAGTATGTATTTAGAAAAACAGTGGTATAAGTTGTACTTAACATATGTAGAATATCAGTTATCTATTATAGTTTCCATAGTATAGGCTCTGCTTAGTTTGGGATGATCGTGAAGATGTCACAAAATGTCCTAGGACATAAAAAGAAGAAAACGTCAATAATTATAGAACAAATATAATTTTCTTTGAATTATAAAATCAATAAATGTATTTGCTGTTCCGAAACTCTTAGAGAAGTCTTCATACAACTAACATTCTACATTTGAGATCATGTTCTACTTTTCTGTCGTAGCGGTCTACAATTCGTAGCACAGATTCAGTAGCAAATGATATATGTAACCATTGAACCAGTGGAAAAAATTGTGTAGTAGATTTTGTCTCGAATAATCACTTTTTAAACCCTAATCAGATCGTTTTTCGTCTATCCGTCCACATCCTTTTACTCAGCAACGCGCATAGGTATCAAGTTAAAATAATATCAAATATTCTGTAAGTGATGCCTGGAAACTATAAAAAAAAATAGTTTCTGAATATATCAATCAAAGGTACGGCCGTATATGCCTCATATTTTAACACTTCCCAGGTAAATCAAAACCTATGGGCAAAGAAGCATGGTCGAAAATCGTTAATTTGTTGTATGAACAAAATATATTTTTTTGCGATGACAAACTTAAATTTTGTCTCGTAAAATTGAGTGTGAGGTAAATGGGATGTAAATGGGTGTATTTTCAGGACACCAAAGTTAAGTTTGTCTTACATTCGAACAATTATTCATGTGTTTCATAAACTATGTTACGAACTGGAATACAGAACCCTTGGCGCGAGTCGAACTTGCACTTGTCCACTTTTTTATTCACAGATTTCAGCAGAATGTTTTGAGATTTTTCAATGACAACTCCCAACTCATTAAAATTGTGAAGCGATGCACATATGATCAATTGCTTTATTCGTTTCTAGTTTGTCGCTATTTTTGCTAACAATGAAATATGTAGCGAAGTTTGTTTATCAACTGAATAAATTTTGAGGATGTAAAACGAACTTCATAATAGGTTTGCACTGAAACTATTGGAATTGTCACAATAATGATTACTGTTAGATATGAGCACACTGCAACAATTTTGTTACATACATTTTGTTGTCGGTTTTCATTTTTGTATGATAAAGTTGGCAAGCTTTTGGGCATATTACCCAGAGGCTGCTTGAAATATCTCGATATTCTACCTATATAATATCGAATTTTGAAACATATATCTATACTACATTAGGCTGTTAACAGACATGTATAAAATGTACGAAAAGTATTTAAATACGAAATGCAAATACTTTTTTTGATTTACTATTTCAAATGCAAAATATAAAATTGTGTGTTTTGTACTTCAAATACTAAATGCAAAAACGGTATTTTAAAAATACTTTTTGTTGTTATAAATTTTGCTCAAAATACTTTCTACTGGTACTGAGGTTGGTTAAGCGTGTTGTATTTTAAGAAAAACTTTTTTTTATTGTTGGTTAAATGTTTAATGTCGCCAGAGTTGTGCCAACATCTTTTTATTATTGGTGAGTTTCTGGCCAAGATGTTTAGTTAGTTTTATATGTAACCTTACTGGTAATGTTGGCAAAACTTCACAGTAAAGTATTTGCATTTTGGAAAATGGAATATACGTCTTAAGAAGTATTTCAAATAAGTCGCATCTCCGGTTATTAATATATCATATATTATTATAATAATATCGATTATGTATAAAAAAATTCTATATCGAGATTTTAAATTATATGATATTGTAAAAATATAAAAAAACAGTTAGTAATATTTAAAAAACTTTCAAGGAGAACATATTATAATAAGTAGGTACATCATATTAGGAAGTCTTTTTTTTATAGTCAGCTAAAACAAAATTTGGGTTATAAACTAGTGTAAGTCAGTTTAGTAATGGGTAAAAGTTACCCGGAGAAGCTGAAAGAAAATGACTTAAAGCCTTTAGATGGAAAGACTTTATGAGTACTAGGCAAGAACTACATTCACCTGAGTAAAATAGACGAGGCTCCAAGTGAATAATATAAGTATTGGTACTATAAAATACCTGATTGGATTTAAATGAAATTTGGCACATAAATATAAATAAACAAATAAATAATAAATATCCTAAGACATTCTTCACACATGGTTACCTGATCCCAAGATATACCCAGGCAAACTGGATAGGTATCGAACCCGCGACCTTCGGTTTGGCAGTCAGGGTCTCTAACCACCAAGCCAACTGGCCAGTCAAAAATAAACCAAAATGTCCTCGAACCGTCAAGAATGCAGATGAAACCTCCGGGCGGATGTTAATGTTAAACAATTCAACAAATCATAAAATCGCAATCAACTAGAAATCTAGTGAGATTGCTTGTTTTAGGGCATAGCCATAATCCTTTTTATTGCCTAGAACGAAGCTGTTCTAGGCCACGATGAGATGTAACTTACGCACCCATAGATAAGTCTAATTAGCCCTCTGGGTGTGCCCTTTGTGATGGGCGACCGCGCCATCCACTCATGTTTGAAAAATAAATTGCATAAAATAAACCCAACCTTCTTAGAGAAAATTATTAAGAACCTTGGGACATTTTATAACAGGCTGAAACTTTTAACTGACTCAATTATTACGTAGTTATTTAGTCACCTAATTAATGAAGTTATGATCTCTGCTTAGTTGTTGCTAGTAGTAGTTATTCATACCCCCTTGATTCATTTTGATATTATTTATGGATATTTTTATATTTTATTTGATATGGTGTCGTAGTTTTTTTTTTATAAATAGTGTTATCAATTTGTTAGCTCTGTGGATATCTGTAATTGGCACCACGTTAGACTGTGAACGCTTTTTCAATATAACTTTGTAATTATTTCAATTTGTGTGCTGTTGACGTACCTTTCTGAAAATTAATAAAATATTTATACCAACTAATATTATAAATGTGAATGTAAGTTGGTGTGTTACGCTTTCTTGCGAAAACTACTAAACCGATCATCATGAAACTTTGTACACATCTTTTTGAAGGTATTAGAAGTAACGTAAGTACATACATAACTATTTTAATAAAATTACCGTTCAAATTTTTTTTTCTGGAATACGCTTCTTCTCTCACCATGGCGGCGGTTTTAACTCCATTACACAGCTTTTTATGCCCTAGACGCAAGCGTAGGGCGTTCAAGTGATCACTTATTGGTGTGAGCTCACACTTTATGTGCCGTAAAGCCGACCTACAGATTCGAAGTGTGCCTCGCCAATTATGCGATTACGTGGTGACGCATGTCGTTTACAAATTAGATAGTAGTTCTCTAAACATTGATAGGGCGGAGATATACTGGCACCAGTTAATAAATAAAATAGCGAGAGTCGTAAAGACACGATTGAAGTGAAACTTTTGTATTACGACAATAAGTTTCACCATTTTTTTTATTTTATTTATTATTGAACAAATATGAATGCATGGAGAAAATAAATCATAATATCATTCACAAAAAACCACCGAGGTTTATAAGAGGAATGACTTATTCACCATTCAGTCCTAAAGATACAGAATTTCCAATTTCTTTGAAGTAGGTACATAAGCTACCTACTTCATCACATATGATATTTGTTTTATAATAATTATAATAAACTTGGTTTTTGTAGTGTGAATAAAAGTGGATAGGTGTGCGATTATTCATAATTTTTAATAGGATAGATTGTGTTTGAAAAGGTTGCAAAAAGAATTTCAGAGCCCTCCCATAAGAAGTTTTACTTCAAAAATACAGGAAGATTTCTTTTACATACGACTATGTTAGCCCAAACTAAACCGAGCCAGTTCTATGGTAACTAGATAACTAGGGCTCGATTCTGTTAGGAAGCCCGAGGATATTCTGTCGCGGCCTCTTTGCTCTGTCTCTTTCGCTAACTATGCAATCACATGAGAGGTAAGCTCTCCAAGACCTCTGCGCGGCGGCTAGTCGACGAAGTTTGTATTAGCTGAATATGGGAGCTGATCCTAATGTATACTTTTAAAGATGTTTACACTCGACTTCGAACAATTAGACATTATTGAAAAATTCTAAATTCAAAAGCATTTATTCAGTCGAGGCCCGAGAAGGGCACTTATGAAGGTCAAATTCAATAGCTACAACATTTAGCTAATCATATGGATTTTCCTGGATGGAAAGCCCACAATGAGATGGGTCCCTGGGTTTCTAACCACTGCGCCCACATCCTCGCTTTCATCTGCACATTATTATATTACCTCTGGTTCGCCTTGTCCCCTAAAATTTTCGTGCTATGACTTTAATTTACAAAGCTGACAGGTCTGCAGTATTTCGCTTTTGTACCTAAATACTTCAAACGCGATAGGTAAAAATCAAGGTGAACATGATACGATTTAATTATCAATAGCTGATTTCACATGTGGGATTTCCCTCTGTTTTCCAAGAATAATAATGTTTGCTTCTAATCCGATTAATCCTGCTTATATTATTAAATTGGAAAATTTGTGAGGATGGATTGATGATGAATGTTTTTTTTTTTTTTTTTTTTATGTCACTTGGGCCGACAAACAAGCAGGCGGTCCACCTGATGGTAAGTGGTCACCGCCGCCTATGAACATTTGCAACACTAGGAGCATGGCCAATGCGTTGTCGACCCTGAGACGTGAAGTTGTTAAGTCTCATGTGCCTGTAATTTCACCGGCCCCCTTACCTTTCTAACCGAAACACAGTAATACAATTGCATTACTGCTTCACGGCGGAAATGGGTAAGGTGGTAGTACTTCCCCGGACGAACTCTGCACTAAGAGCTCTACTACTACTAAAATGTACTAGAATGTAACTCTTTCACGCAAAAAATACTAAACGGATATTTTTTTTTTATACCACTTGGGCCGACAAACAAGTGGACGGTCCACCTGATGGTTAGTGGTCACCGCCGCTTATGGACAATTGCAACACTAGGTCGCCAATTCTTTTTTTTACTTTATATAAAATTTATCTTTTTGGTATTTATCATTTAACTGTTATATAGTAAACACTGTTCATTGTGAATGCTGTGTTCGCCTGTAATTAGCATAGGCATCAGAACTAAAAATGCAATGTATAAATATTATGTCTAAATGTGTGTGCTGTTGGCGTCCCATATATAATAAATAAATAAATGCCTTGTCGACCCTGAGACGTGAAGTTATTAAGTCTCACGAGCCTGTAATTTCTGTTAATTAATATGGATCAAACTTGGCACACAAGTAGTTTATGACCAGGATTAGCACAAAATATACTTTTTATCCCGTGGAACCATAGCATCCCTCGGGAACGTGATTAAAACTGCAAGCAGCTTGTACTTTATAAGGACACAGAATATATTTGTTTAGAATCGAGTAGGTAATATAAAATGCGATGCATATTTTCAATCGCACGAACCATCGATGTGTGATTCCTGTATGTATGGCGAGTAAACAGAGCGTTAATAAAATAAATGCACGCTATCGAACTATCATTCTACTATACCTTCAAGCAAGTAGGCAAGTAAAGGATTAGATTGAAGTAGTACAGACAAATATTCTTTTTCAAGATGTTTTTTTAAACCTACCTGCTGTGCTGATTGTATGTTGGCAAACGCTTTACTGCCCTTTTATAGTAAGTGGCGGCATGATCTAAAAACAACAGAACATTATCAATAGGATCTTAAATGTACTATGAAAAATACAAAGAAAAAATTATCGAGAAATTTAAATTAAAAAAAAATCTTGACCTCGATCGCAGCGCCAACTACCAGCTAAAATCTAAACCATCCAGGGATTTCCTAAAGGATCAAATTGAGATAATATATTTGTCTTATGACGTGTCTGATGATTTGAGGTTTCATGTTTAGTCTCAACTTATTACAAATTATTCCTAAACTAATAAATAAATTATAACTATACTTTTGTTACAAAAGTTTCTTATATACATGTTATAACTTGACTAGTTTCTGCAAATGATTCCTATACAACAATGTATGCAGAGTAGAAAACTACCCGTAAAGCCGAAAGGAGGTTTAATGGGGCCTTATAACGACTCCATTCACAATATTTAAGAACCGTAGTAACGCTGTATAACATACCCCAAAAAATAAAACAACTGATTTTTGCAAATGAAAAATAAAAAAAACTATTAATTTATTTATTTAAGGTTCACCAACAATTGTTTACATAAAATGCAATACACAAAGCATACAAGAAAAACTTATACCTCTGTAACAATCACTTATAGGTAAACACCACATATAAGATAACAAATTATTTAAAGACAAACTAACTCAATATAGATAAATCTTCACAATACGGATACATAAAAATTTTGAAATATTAATAGCTGGATATAAATAAATGATAAAATTTTTAGTGACACTGAATTAAGTGAACAGAACGAAGCGAACAGTGATCATAACTAACATTTAATTAAAGCAGACATTAGGTAAAATAGGTACGTCTAGGCCTTTCTGTTAAATAATCTGGTTCCCTGACATGACAGCTTTCTAGGGTTGTTGGCTTTGATAATGAATTATATTTTTACGTGGTATTTTGTAACACGTTGTATTATCCAGAACAAAATTTAAATCTAAACAATCTTTAAACAACAATGTCACGCAAACAACTCGTATAAAAAGCGTGTTAAAATGATCACACTTCCCCTATTTTACATATTTCTTGAGAATACTTCCTAGGCTGAGAGCCCTAAGCGGTTGTAACCGCTGGGTTTATAGGCACTAGGCAGTAAAATGCGTTGGTTCCGTAGTTCCGTACGCACATTGTCGTCTGAAGCCCGCACAGCATTGCCCATTCCGCATTTTATTGCTCTTATCTCGCCCATCCACTTTATGACCAATAACTTGTCTGCATTCACTTGCATTACATTTGTTTAATCGTAATTGTAACACTTATCTTAGTGTAAGTGTTTATTTGCACTTTGCATTTTACTGATGTGCAATTTTATGTCAGCGAATTGTATTTATTAATGTTTCTGTGAATTGCAATAATACGATTTAATTGGATGTTGAAATTCTAATATCTCTATTTCATTAATAAATTTAAACCTATTACAATTATTTGAGTCTGTTCAAAATGAGAAGTCTTCGTTGACGTTTTATTTTTTAATGTCACAGAAAAACGATCTTTATTGTTTTAAAATAAGGTCTATTGATCCAATTGTTACCTACTTACATACTATGTAAATGAACCTAGATATCATAAAGACAGAAGGGTTGATTCTTCTAAAACATTCTTAAATGACAAAGATGATTTTTTATATTCAACAAACTATAGACATTTTTTTAGAGTGGTCCCTACCTTAAAAAACTGCTTAGTGTGAGGCGAAGCAGTCCGTATCATAGTACATAATTTATCAACGGGTAACGCTTTAATTTTCACCTTTATTTTAATTGATTAATTCTTGTTCCATAAAGTACACACTATGTGAAAATCCAAACACTATGTACAACAAATATGTAGGCATATTACGGTTGGTGAGATACAGTCAGCTGACAGACAAACGTACAAACGGACGGACAGCCAGCCATTAGCAATAGGGTCCCAATGGGTTTAGTTAAGGAACACTAAAAATGAATCAGTACCGCTTCAGTGAATTTTACGTATAAAGTCTGCCGACAAATGTATTTTATGAGAAAGTGATAATTTTAACCGGATTATATCCAAAGGCCATGTGTGGATTAAATCGTTAATCAAATGATGGATTATCTAATTGGAATCGCCTACTCGATGTGGAACATGACAAGATTTTTCAATAACCGAACTGAAAATCTGTGATGATGTAACCTGAATAACATAAGTGGTTCCACTGAAATATAAAGCAAAATATTATAAAAAAAAAAAAACAAAAATGTTGAGGTATCCAAATAATAATAAATAAGTAGCAAATAATATTCTGGGGACATTCTTTACTCTCGGCCATCTGATCCCAAACTAAGCAGAGCATAGCTTGTACTATGGAAACCTGATAACTGATATACCTAGTACATATACTACTTTTTTTTTCTAAATTCATACACATATAGATATTTACACCCAGACACGTTCATGCACACAAATGTTTGTGCTGGGTGAGAATCGAACCCGCGACTTGCGACTTGGCAGTCAGAGTCGCTAACCACCAAGTCAATTAGCATGACAAAATCAATAATAAGCAGAGTAGTAAATATTTCATTCCATGTTTGTATTGTCGAGGTGTACATTTATTATCAAAATTGTTAGAAATTTCATTTCTCTCAGACCTCTGCGTATTCTAGATTGTTGGTTTGCATGTAATACTAATCCCTTTATATACCTGCATATCTACCACCTTTGGCCACATGATTACTTACCATGATGCGATTGTGGTCATATACAATAATATAGCAAATGCAATAATATGATCTATTTGTAAAATAAATGAATTACTGCATAAACCCTGCTATTCATAATCATTTTAACTCAAGGGTTATCCACGTTATATTTCATTGCAAAAGAAATCGTCAGTTTTTATTGTGTTGGTAGATAGGTGCTTTTCTTAAATTGTAAGAATACATGAAACTATACTTTGTTAACAAGCAATTATAATATTACTGTGTGCTATAAATTAAAATACAAATTAAATCTGCATTCAGTTTAATAGAAAGCTAAGTACTTATTTAGGTACATAATTTAAAACAATGACAATATTTTTTTTAAAAAAAAAAGCCGAAAATATTGTTATTAAAAACTGAAAAGTAATAAAGCTTATTAGTAGTATTTTAAAAGAATATTAGAGAAGAATAGACGCAGTTGCAGTAAAAACAATTCCATAGAAAAATAGTACCTATGCTAAAACATGTAATAAAAATAGCGTTTAATTTATTTAATTCCCTACTCCTACAACGAGCTTAAATAACCATTTACCAACGTTCTTAGATTTCCAGTAACATTCACACTCCATAGTTCAAGTAGATACTTATAGTCTAAAGCACCTACTGGCGCCGACTTAGCAATGCACGATACTGCGTTGTGATCAACAGTAGTACTGCAATAGCAAAGTAGTAGGCATTTGGCAAGGAAGTTTACGTTATAATGGATGCTAAACGATATTACTTTCTTTCAGTAACACTTTAACGTGCATAATGATACCAATATTTTAGTAATGACTTTATGACCGATGTGTGAAGAAAGTAGTACTCAGTCTTTGTCAAAGAAGATGTGTATTACAGTGTAAGTGCGACCAACAAAAGAAATAAAGCGCTGTTTTTAATTTATACATCTGGAATTGATGGTTAGTGACACAAAAACCTGATAAGATATATTTGTACCACTTGGACCGACAAACAAGCAGACAGTCCACCTGATGGTATGTGGTCACCGCCGCCTATGGACATTTGCAACACTAGGGGCATCGCCAATGCGTTGTCGACCCTGAGACGTGAAGTTGTTAAGTCTCATGTGCCTGTAATAAATTGTCTTTATAAGTTCCAAAGATATAGGTATATCCAATTGCTATCCTATAACTATGAATGTTTAAAACCTTTGTGACATTTTTGTTTATTTAGTCATTCTAGAACTAGAAATAAATAGTTATATAAGGGAAAAACATTTCACGAATCTTACAAGTCCATTTGCCTGTTTGTTAAACTGTTAATAGAAAAATAAATAGCAGGGTTTTTAACAAGGTTAACTTATTGTTCATTCAGTCCCTTATGTTAGTAAAGAAGTTATAACATAATTACGGATAATCATCTTTGGGGACGCGGGACGAACCTAGTTTTTCCTTTTTAAATTTACAGGGCAATAATGACACCTAAGTGTTTTTAATACATTGGTACTCATATAACTTAAGCTACCTTTAACTACACTATAACTTTACTATGTCTGGCAGATTATAAAAGCCAAATTTTCACTTAATCTAACTTTTATAATTTTTGTATAATTAATCATTTTGTATAAATAAATATGCTTCTGTATAACACTAGCATTTTATTCTTATTTACACGAATTTAACTAAACAGGTTCAATAACAAATTACTAGAAAATATTTTCAGGCAAAGAACTTCACATCCTTCCTCTCTCAAGTCAGTGCTTCAGTGCTTTAAGTGCCCAAGTCATAGTTTAAGCTATAATAGCCAGTCAACAGTTTGAGGTAAAGCTGACATGTCGCTTATAACTTAGGAACTTAAGCTCTACCAAAGCACGTACTGCATAGAATTTGAATTAATCGCGCCATGTAAATCTTAATCAAAAATATTGTTATATTAGCTTCCACGTCGGTTTAACAATAAACTTGAGACTTCAACTGTTTTCCCGGGATAAAAAAAATATACTATGTTAAAATATATATATCACTAGCTCTCTCCAGCGGTTTCACCCGCGTTCCCGAGGGAAGTAAAATTTTCCCGGCACAAAAAGTATCCTATGTTACTTCTAATACCTCCAAGAATATGTGTACGAAGTTTCATGATGATCGGTTAAGTAGTTTTTGAGTGAAAGCGTAACAAACAATTTACATTCACATTTATAATATCAGTAGGGATGTGTCATAATTACCAAGTACAAGCAAACAATAATTTCGCAACATATTGAGACTTGGACCTGCGGCTTAATGTTTTAATGTTAAAGTTTTCGCCTGAAAGCGTAACAAACATGAAATCGAATCCGTTCAGCTGTCTATGCGTTATAATTTCAATTAGTGGCACATAAATTTTGAATCCAGACGAGATTCTTACTCTCAGTGACTTATTTTTAAACCGTTTGATGAGTATTAATACATATATAAATAAATATCCTGAGACATACTTCAGACACGGTTATCTGATCCAAACTTAGTGGAGCTTGTACTATGGAAATCAGATAGCTGATATACTACTTAAGCTACTTCTTAAATACGTACTTGTGTAGACATTCACTCCCAGACATAAATATACATATTCATATACACAAATGTTTGTCCAGGGTGGGATCGAACCGCTGACCTGCGGCGTAATAGTCAGGGTATCTGACCAGCACACTAACCTATCCGTCAAATATAATTAATGTTGGGGTAGACGTGTTCTAGAGTGGAGACCACGGCTCGGTAAACGTAGTGTAGGGCGCCCTCCAGCTAGATGGAGCGATGATATACGCAAGCTGGCTGGCAGCGGTTGGAAACAAAGAGCTGAAGATCGAGCTCAGTGGCGTGCCATAGGTGAGGCCTATGTCCAGTAGTGGACGGAGATAGGCTGATGATGATGATGATGATGATGAAATGAATGGTTTGTATGTTTGACCATCCAAATTTATTTTATTAAATTAATAAACTAGTGCGCCTCAACATCTAATTGTTTGTAATTGTAAAAGTTTATATTACTTAAAAAAAAAAAAAATAAGCTCATAAAAATAAAACGAAGGACTAACTACTCCACATACCATGTCCAGTTACGAGTAAAAGCTATCTCTACCAAGATACAGTAGTGTCTAGTCTGCACCAATCTTCTAAAACCAAAATACCAGATCTGAAATGACACTTAACTTAGAATATGGCTTTTGTAATAAAAATTACAATCAATGTTTAGATATATACAGAGACATAAAACCAGTTTTAAATGTAAAAGCTGTCTTTCAGGATTACTATTTTATTATCTTAGAAGCTGGATCGACCGTGACCTCAACACCTTAGTTACTTGATATCTCACACGAATAGTCCGTGAGATCACACAACGTGGGCGCCTTATCGCCGTCATCTCGCTCCAATCATATTTCCTATTGTTTGCTCACAGTCTCCCCATAGCCATTGGACGCTATTGTCCGCTTAGAGAAAAAATTAAATGCCCTACTAAGAGCTTTGTATTATTATTCACTTCGTGTACAAGAAAGTATACCTTTCGACGTCCATCTCAGATGTATTGTTGAATACAGGTTTACCTACTGATATTATAAATGCGACAGTTTATGAGGATGCATTTTATATGGATGTATGTATGTTTGTTAGTCTTCACGCAAAAGTTTTCTATCGGATTTGGATGAAACTTGGCGCATAGATAGCACTTCCCTTGGAATAACTTATAGGTTACTTTTTATCCCGGGAAAATGTTAGGCCAGTTAGTCCTGCCAATGTGTGGGGAAGGATGTTTGTTATTCTCTCATGTAAAAAGATTTATATTAAACTCGAAACACAAAAAGTTAATAATCGGAATTAACAGATATAATAGTTTACTTTTTGTACCTGGGAAATGTTACATCCTTCAGGAACGCGGGTGAAACCGCGGGGGAGAGCTAGTTTTTAATAAATAACATCAAAACGAGTGCTTAGATGACAAACTATAAAAACTTTAATCCATGTCAGGAAATTCGGTATAATTTTTGTTTTAAATATTAATGAAAATAATAAAAAAAAAGAAGTATATGTAGTATATCAGTTATCTGGTTTCCATAGTACAAGCTCTGCTTAGCTTGGGACCAGATGACCGTGTGTAAAGAATGTCCGAGGATATTTATTTATTAAATTACATAAAAAGAAAAAAACAAACTTACGTATTCAATTAGTAGGGTTTGGTACAAATAAACATGAACATTGCTCACCTATTCGTGACGTCACAATAAGTGGTGCCCATTCATACGAATATCCCAAATATATGCCGAGAATGTCCCATATTAGAATTAGAACCCATATCCATAAGATGTACGTACAGTTAGTACGAACACAAAAGCTTATGGGTAATAGAAAATGAAATAGAATTACCAAATTACCTGCAGAAAGTTACAATTGACAGTGGTGTTAAGCGATTCTGACTGCCAAGCCGAAGGTCGCGGGTTCGATTCCCACCCAGGACAAACATTTATATGCATGAACATATCTGTTTGTTCTGTGTTGGGGTGTAAATATCTATATACGTATGTATTTTGAAAAAGAAATGTAGTATATCAGTTATGTGGTTCCATAGTACAAGCTCTTTCTAATTCGGAATTTTTATGAAACTTGGCACATATTCGCATATCCTGCGTATATATATATGTATATATATAACATAGCATATCCTGGAATAACATATAGGCTATTTTATATCCCGGAAAACATGAGCTCCATCGAAAACGCGGGTAAAACCGCAAGGGACAGCTAGTTAAAAATAAATAACTTGCATGCCATAGAGGTGATTTTATTTATCCGTAGTAGTTGAATAGAATAGTCAAAATAAAAATTTGTTATATTACAAAAACCTGAATTATATTGTGGCGACATCTATGAACGAGTAGAAACACGCGAAAATTCTACATCGCACTATCAAGATTCTCTCAGAATTTGACATATATACAAGCATCCAACATTAACAGTTGGACCGCGGTCCCCGGGCATGATCACCTAGCCTGGCGGAAGATCTTCCCTTTTAAATGGAGGAGTCTCATACCTCGCGCCTCCATTATATGATTTGTTCTAAGAACTTACTGACATATTACATAGCCTGTATATTTTAGCTGTAATTAGAAAAAGGTACATCGAAATGTAACCATGAGGTGCAATTTATAACCGTTGGCTACCTTAACAATAGACCACTCAACCCTCCCTTGCAAATAAAAGACAATTAACGCAAGCTTAACCAAAGTAAGTAAAGACATATACGTCTATTTCAAACCTAACTTGCCAACTCATTAGAACTTCACGTACCTACTTAGATATAGCGTGGTTTTGTTACCCTACACAAGAGATTATGCAGTTCAGTGCATTGGATAAGGTAACCTCATAGGGGAAATTCAAAACCATTTTAATGCTGCTTGAGTTTGTGATTCCTTTTAATAATTTTCTTCCGCCATAAAACACAGGTATTGTCAGTGAGACTAAATAAATATTGCGTATTACACAACCGTTATTTATTATTATTATTTTTAACCATAATTTTTTTTATTTAAAAAGAGTAATTGTTGTGTTTATTGCCGGCCCTTCTTAGATAAATATTACCTTCCGAACCAGTGTTAGAGTCAGACTATTCATAAGGTCTAATTAAATAAAAATATTTTCATTTCATTTCAATGAAGCAAGCTTATTTAAACATTAGAATGTTTGGCATAAGAAGAAATCGAAATCAACTACTACATATATCCAACAATACACACAAAAATAATGCACGTTTTCAAAAATATTATAAAACGTGTTTAATCAAAACAATTTGTTTCAATTTCAGAAGTAAAATTTCCTCAAAAAAGCTTCGCAGATTTACAGAGGAGTTATACTGTGTAAATCTCACACCCAACTCCAGTAAC
This sequence comes from Habrosyne pyritoides, assembly GCA_907165245.1. Taxonomy (NCBI): domain Eukaryota; kingdom Metazoa; phylum Arthropoda; class Insecta; order Lepidoptera; family Drepanidae; genus Habrosyne; species Habrosyne pyritoides. The sequence goes on from OU015592.1 coordinate 4,673,327, forward strand.
ATGGGCTCTGAAAAATGCCATAGAATCGTATTAGGAGCCTTCTATTACATCACTTTAGGTTTAAATTTCCCTAAACAAACAATAGATTTATTTACTCCATGGTTACCAACAAAATGTTACATCTAAATGTTCCAACAATCGGAGAATCATCGACACGTAGACATTACATTATGAGCGATAGAAGGAAACCTCAAAACAAATCGGTTCAAACACCGTAATCGAGGCAATTTCTCCGCTAAATGGCGTTTATATTTCCCAAGGAAAATAGGACATTCTATATTTTTCATGCTATTCAATAATAACACTTAATGATAACAGATTAAGTTATCTTTAAGAATGTTTAATGTTAACTATTTAGTTTTGTTGAAGTAGGCTTCACTTAATTTCACTACATAGTATAAACCAAAGTCGCTTTCTCTGTCCCTATATCCCTATGTATGCTTAAATCTTTAAAACTACGCAACGGATCTTGATGCGGTTTTTTTTAATAGATAGAGTGATTGAAGAGAAAGGTTTTTATGTATAATTCATGTGACATCCCACGGGAACGCGGGTAAAACCGCGGGGGACAGCTATTAGCAATATAAGTCAATCAGAGTTATTTGATCAATCCCTTTATCTGTGAGTTTTTTATTTGTCCCAGCTAAACTACCAAATCGACTGCGATAAAACCTAGCAAAGAGATAGCTTTAACTCCGGAGATGGATATAATCTACTTTTTATCTCGGAAACGCAGATGAACCCGCGGAGGATTGCTAGTAAACTAATTAAAGATCTTCAACGTCCTCCGAGTTCAAATTAGTTATATAACAGCAAACAACGGATACTGTTAAAATATGCAAGAGCTTGTTGCAAGTATGTACTGTGCGGTGACGGGGGAAGGAGCTTTCTTGTTAGAAAAGCTTAGAATGCACTGGCCATTCGTGTACATTGCCAATTTTCCATTTTCCTGAAAACAGAGTTACCGGATAGAGGGTCTACCTCGTGGAATATTCGGTAGACCCTTGGATGAAAAAGAAAATTGTGTCTAGTGGAACGGCCATTTTGAGCATCTGGTGTATCGTGTCTGTGAAAAAAACTCCATGTACAAACGAATGTGTGTCAATAATAAATAATTTTAATGTAAACTCAAAAAATATCGTTTTATAATGTGTGAATGTATGGCCATACATATTCAGGTATATTATTTTCGTAGGTGGGCATTCTTTTTTTATTTTCAACAATTTCACCTCCAGCAAAATGATGCCGAATTTATTCTTAGGCTAAACATACTCTTATATTATATCTTAGAGGAGGATTTCTAAAATTCTTCTATCAGAATAAATTATATTCACCTTTTCTATAATACTTGAGTTTTTAGTACTGATCTCTAATTTTACGTAGTTATTATTATAAAAATTAGTATCTTATACAACCTACCATGTAAATCCTTATTTTATAACAGGCTGATGAGTAAATAAAAAAAACAGATTTTAGAAACAAAAAAATCACAAATAAAATACAGAAATATATTCAGTCGAAAGTTTCACAGACCAATCACAAATTATGACAAAACACATATTTTTTATTATACTAGGATCGGTAAGTAAGTAAAAAAAAATTGTTTTAAGACACAAAAAAGATTATTCATAAATAGAAACACAAAAACATATTCAGTGGAAAATTTCAAAAATAAGCAATAAAAATTAAAATACAAATTACTTTTAAGGAAACTACAAAAACATTAAATAAATAATTAAATATTCATGAAGTTGTTTCAAAAATGTTAAATTTCACATTCAAACTATGTTAATAGCATTCCAGTGATGATTAGGGCGGTGGGCGGCCCAGGGCGGCGCCCGCCTTGGCGCGTACTATATAAGAGAAGGCTTGGGCGGTCGGCAGTCACAACACCACTTGTTGCCACCAGTCGTGCCGGTTGTCCCAGTCGATTCTGCAACTTCACACAACACGTATCAAGTAAGTAATTTTCATATAAACTTGAAATTACAATATTACAATAAAAAAAGAAATTTAAAAACAAAAACACTTAAAGTTAATGTTTCGCGTAAATTGGTAAAGGAATAAGTTACACTTTATTTGGAAAGTTATAAGATAACTTTTTACTTGGAAATTTTTAAATGGTTCTTAATAACCGAATTTTTTGTGTAGTCATTTTTAATTATGAGAAAATTTTGTCACATTATCACAATCTCATAAAGTTCTATAATTAATTATACGATATATCCGCGGTATATTAATATATAAAAATCTAATCTAATGTAGAAAAACATATTAAAAATATTACTACATATTACATTTTTTTTTCCAATTCAATTAATAAAAAGAATAATTAAAATAATGTGAATAAATGCTAATGCTATTCTGACGTAGTGTACATTTATTAGATTAAAAATATATATTCAAAATTTTAAGCACATTTTTTCAAAAATTTATTTAAAATAAAGAAATGGAATGAGAATAATGCAAATGCAATTCTAACCTAGCGTACGAAAGTACATAATTGGTTGTTGAATCGTAAAATTAATCTCACAAGTATTTAAACAAGGTCCTTATCCTTTAACTAAAAAGTAATTATAAAAATGTTATTTTACATAAAACTACTAGAAACTTGCATAAAAAATACCACCAAAATTAAATTAATCCAAAACAATATTAATAATATTTATTTTCATCAGCATACCATATTGGCATATTATACCCGTTAAAGTAACTTGAGTCGTTAATGAGGTCATTAAAACTTAAAACTATGTTTCATTAATTTTATACAGTATCATAAGGAAGTTTCTCCCATAAAATAACTTCAGATTTATCATCTAAAGTCGGCGGGAGAGTGAAGTTACGGATTATTTCTACCCGATATTAGATAATAATAATCTACTATTTTTTACAGTTCGAATTTTATTATTATCGACTTCTAGTTGCAGAACTGTCATTGTAAAATTTTCTGAATTTCATTATCACACCTTTCTATCCGTCAATTGAATAAAATGTCATCAGTTATCTACATATTTAAGATTATCTCTCCTAAGTTGCAAAATCTGTAGAAACTGAACAATTTGTTATGAAAAAAAGCGTTTAGATTAAGTTACAGCTTAACGAAGTGAAGAAATCAAACGTAAATTCAATTTACACATTACGATTATAGAAAGAATGTAGGGGAGAGCCGATCAAATAGAGAATTTACAATAAGAGAACGAATTGTTTTCCTAAAGTCCTTTTTACTAAGCGAGACGGTATATTTATAAAATCACTCACATTTATTATAAAAATAACTGTTATTTTCGTTTCGTCTCAAAAATCTAATCTTGTTTGAAACATGATTCCTTGGGATTATTTGTCAAATAAATGCTTCTAATCTTTTTCAAATTGAAAATGAGACGTAGGTATTATTTTTCTTTCAGTTGATTCATGACTAGAGCTAAGTTGTTAAGTACAACGAGACAATAAAATAAGTGTTACCATAATTTGTTCATTCAATGAATGTCCCTTTTAAAAGGAAAACGTGTTTGCACTTTGCGAGCAAAATTTAAAATAATTAGGCCATTTATCGCAGGCAAGCACATTTAAGCCAGGCCAAAAGTTGGGTTTCTTAATCTTGGCGGTTGAGTGCAAATGTTAGTCATATATTCAGTCCGAAACGTTTCTACTGGCTCAGAAGACTTAGGAAAACAGTCGGCTTAAGTTATAAAAAATTATGGAAACTATCTTACTGCTTTCCGACGTCATGCTGTTATTTGAATGATGAAATTTGTAGCATATAGATGCCACAGGTGCATCTGCAGCTCTTCAAAGCCTGTTACCTTAAAGCTACCTGTCTATTACCCCCGATCGTATCATCTACCATATTCAACTAGAAGAAATGCTGCCAACATTTTGATTACAAAACTAAACAAAAAAAACCTAACGTGAAAAAAAATCCTTTTGTGAGCAACTGGCAGAACTTTTGTTCACAATCCTAACAGACCTTTAATCAACCGACAGGTTGTATCAACACAACGCAAGCTTGAGCACATAGTTGTGTATGTCTTGTTAACAATTTTTTTGTTTATTCGATAAAAGTTTCTGCTATTTTAATAAACCTTTAATCTGAAGTACGCCAACAGAAATTTTAGTTTTTAATTAAATTGTGCGTAGCTGCCAATAATTTATAATAACTTAAGTTTATATTACAATTAGTTATTCCCCGCGGTTTTATCCGCGTCGAATGTTACTGATAAAATTCGATGATAACATTCATGTTATGGGACTGATCCCATCCCGATATGTTCAGTAGTTTTGAGGTGATGGTGCGTCAGAGGAACCCTATTTTGCTTACAATATAGATATTTAAATAGCTAAGTAAACAAAATTATTATGTCACCAACTTCATACGCCTTTCTTTATCTTATTGGTTTGTCCTATTCCATACAATGTGGCATGGCAAACGTTTGCATGTATACGTACCTTTTTGCGATTGAATAATATTATACCAAAAGGGGTGACTTATATTCAGATAGTGAATTTTATGCCGATAGTTATTCTTGAAATGTATATATTTTTGCCTCGAGGAAGGTTTACATTGAGGACCTGAAAACATACTGGTATTGTATGACTTGATTATATCTTAGGCAGAAAGGTATAGCTTTTTTTTAATATCCATTGCCGCTCTATAACAAATAATACTTAGAACGGCTACACATATTTGAATGATACTTAATGTGTTGGATTTATATTTTATAATAAAAGAATAATTCATTTAAAAAAAAATTAAGATAATTTTTTTGCTCAACAATTTTCCGTTATCAACGCTATCTCTGAGGAACAAAAATTACAATCTTTGAGCACGCTGGAGAAACTGTGGGACACAGCTAGTATAAATATAATAGAATTCTACTATTTATATACTATACTATAGTATAGCAAAAGAGCAAAAACCCCTAGAGTCATAGAGTTAGACTACAGGAACAATTCAGGAACAATTTAATTAGAGTATTTAATTAGTAAGGTTGGCTCAGAAACTCATGAGACTACAAATGGACAAACCAACTCATATAAGATTAATCATTACATAGTAATTTACCAATATACAGCCGGTCAAAATTAGACATAGATTATGATGAAATATTAGGGATGTACCCATAAAACTGGGCGACGTTAATAATTGGTTCTTTTGGCCATTTAATCATGTCTTATGATGTCACCGTGACCTCTTTGGTGTAATAAGGAAATTATCATTTCCCCTTGACTTTTTTTCGGAAATTGTTAATGTTGGTTTAATAGATTAAGAGATTAATTTATATGGGGATTAAGTTAATATTTCTGCGATGGAGTTGGCTACTTCATTTAAAAAGAAAGTATAGTCTTGAAGAAAATATATCAACGTATCCCGGACAATTAAACACAGAGTATAAATGTTTGAAATAATTTTATTCTTAGCATATAGTTTTATTTACAAGATTCACATTAATTTGACGTTTTTTAAAATACATAAAATAATTACGCTCACAAAATAAAAAATAACAAAAACGTTTCGTTCTTGCTAATAAATAATGGAATGATGCAATCAATTTGGTCATTTCTCTAGTTAATCAAAACCTGGGTTTAAAAATAGCCTAGCCTTATATAGTGGTCAAATGTATTGTTGGCTAATTCATGTGGTTTGGTTTACCACCGAATAAAACATGAATTGAAACGTGCGGTTGTACTTGGTAGAATGGGCTTCCATTTGAGGTCTGAGGAAATGGATAAATAATAGTATTTACTGAAATTGTGCTGCAGTTTTGCAGATACCTACCAAATGGTATTGATTCTGCAGTGGATGAAACATAAGTAAATTCTATAAAGCTCTCTTTTTTATCCTAAGATTGAAAGAAGTGAGGAGATATTTTTAGAGTGCACAACAAAGCATGACACCACTAAAACTAATGCAAAAGCGATTTTAACTTTACTTAATTCAAGCATATTTTCTCATCGCTTCTTATTTGAATAGAAATAGATGTACGTATATCTCTTTAAAAAAGCGATGCCTAATAGAATTCGCATCATTGCCAAACAAATATTAATTTATTTTTGTATTATATTATAGTAAATGAATCAAAATCGAGTTTGTCTAACAAATACAGTTTTAACACACTAGCTTTCACTTTCGAAGGAAATGAGAGAAGTTTTATCCTTATATTTGAATAGGAATTATAATATCCCCTTTGAGTGGCATCATGAAATGCTTTCAACTTGTGTGCGGCGAAAAAAACACTACTGTGCAAAATAAATGAATTCCCTCTTATTTGTGGTCTTCCATTTTTTTTATTTGTTCTGATTTTAAAAAGGATATGAAATGAGGTTTTATTATTTTTAATTTATAAAAAGCAATTACTTTTTATGAGTTAGGAGTGTAAACAATCTTTTTTTGTAGCTGCTTCGTCTAAACTAGATACCGTGAGGATACAAATGTTATTCGAACCTATACGAAAATAAGTTTTGAACTCCTGAAGATTTTTTAAAAAAACTTATTGGTGCGTCTCTTTTAGATATTTTTATAAATGCGTTCTATTTCTCTTTATTTATATTATCTTATTTCTTATATTATATTCTTATATTCTTATTATGAATCTTTCATAATTCTTACAATAATAAATACAGCTCTGTTCCAAGAGTTCTAAAATATGTCCGATTTTTTTCAGCCAGTAGTAATTTTAAATTAAAGGTTTGATCTAAAAAATATAAACTTAACATGCCAAAGGTACAATACTAGAATTGTTTGTATTGGGTGGAATCTAAAACTCATGAAAAATGAAGGAATAAGTGGAATTATTAAAAAAACAAAAAAAACAATTTGTTTTGTAAAATCATTATTAACTTAGTATTATTAATTTTCTTACGGACAACGCGTACTTAGTATCCAAAGTTTGTAATCACCGCAACCACCAACTAGCATCACCATTGTATCACCAAAGTTTGTAATAAGTTCCAGCAACCTTAATGCTGTTTAGTATAAAATAGGCGACATTTTGGAAAGTTGAATCATGTTGTAATTTGCGATAACTCATCAAACTCTTCATACCAACTTGCATATCCTCATACAATCCTTAACTAATTCATAAAACATTCGTTTGTGTTTTTGCTGTTAGTTCCTTAGCAAAAGATTTTTAGTACGACTAAACAAGTAAATTTTGAAAATGACATCTGAAAATATTCACTGATAGAATTTAATTAAAATTATTACATAAAATTATTTGTGGGTATCTTAGTAATCCCTTTGAAAGCTCTGTACAAGGCCTTAAAGATAAGACATACCGATTCATTCAACCCCTTATTTGGGATTGTTTTGCCTTACGTTCGCTTGCTGTCCTTCATACGTCTAAGAGTTTACACCAAAACGAGATGTAAGGATTTCCAGAACACTTTGAATCATATAAAAAACATACTTCATTTTTGCTCAGGCTGATATAATTCTGAAAATCTGACGCAAACATGAAAGCGTTATTTTCCCTTTTCTACCCAAAAAGCTGATTAACAATATAACCTTTAATTAATTTATATCACGTAAATTGTCATTTTTGTCGAAAGGCTTTTGTTTGTTAATAAAATTCAATACAAAAGCAATTTCTGTTATTAAATCGATTTTGCGTTCGTTCGTTTCAATTAACGAAAAATATAACTACCGTTTTTCATTATTGAAAACGTCTAATTGGTTTGCGACGTACAAACATTGACAGTTCGGTGAATATACTGGCCTGTGAATTCGATTATATAATTAACGGATATAGTCAGAGGCGTATGGGGGTGCGTGCAGGGCGCGTGAAATTGACGCGGCCCGTTCGACCGTCCCTTGCAGCGTGTGACTGTCTGTCTGTCTATACGTCATCGAAACTACACCAAGACCATATGCTTTTAACACTACGTCACGTTTTTTTTGTCTTAAATATGTAGGAACAGTAGGTAGATATCGAATACTGTTTTCTCTACTTTGTGTCTAGAATAGACTTATTAAAAAATACATTTATTTGGTTTAGGACTCTGTAGGTAGGGCTAATGAAAAAAATGACTATTTGATGTCAATATTGAAGATAATTTGATTATAGTTTCCGTTCTGATTTATTTTTAGACTATCAATATTAAATATATTATATTAAAGACTCTGCCGGGCGACTTGGCATATTTTTGCCCTGTCTGTTACGGCGTAGGACAGAAACATTTGTTTGTATGAACATGTTTGTGCAAATTCTGGGTGATTACTAGGATTCATATTTAGTTTTAGTAAGTATTTAGAAAAACTTGTATAAATAGTATATCAGTTATGTTTGACGCACCATCACCTCAAAACCACTGAACATATCGGGATGGGACTGCTAGCATTCGACGTGGATATTTTCGTAGATGGTTATAAGCTATATATATGATATCGATGAACGCGAGTGAAACCGTGGGGGACAGCTAGTTATTATATACCTATATTTGCCAATATTTTCAGAAAAATATTTAATTGCTTACACTGTTCAAATGATGTAACTGAATGAATACATTATTGAAGAGTCAAATGATTAAAGACAACTAAATTGCCAGTCTTTTAAGGAAACATATATAATATATTAAATATGATTTTTTTCTGATAATACTATACGTAGGTACCCTATAGATAATAACTTTCCTGGGGCATTCTTTACACACGGTCATCTGGTCCCAAACTAAACAGAGCTTGTACTATGGGAACCAGATAACACATGCACATTAATGTTTGTCCTGGGTGGGAATCGAACCTTCGACTTGGCAGTCAGAGTCGATAACCACCAAGCCAACTAGCCTGTCAAAACTATAAAATAATGACCAATCCAAAACTGTTAAATAATAGTACTTTAGATGGATGCTCGTAAAAAATATCAACTCTTGAGATACAGCTTATGAATGATTGTACAAGAAACGCTCAAGCTTTACAAATTAAAATTCATGTTCTATCTAGACGATCTATGCATCTGAAGCATTTTACTGTAATCTATAAAATTGTTGAAACAAATTGCCATAATAGATATAATATAGTTAACTTTTTCAACTATGACAGGCCAGTTGGCTTTGTGGTTAGAGACCCGGACTGCCACGCCAGAGGTCATGGGTTCGGTTCCCATCTAAGACAACCATTTGGGTGCATGAACATGACTGTTTTTTAATGTCTGAATGTAAATATATGAGTACATATGTGTTTAAAAACAAGGTATGGCGTAAGAGCACACCAGTGAAATTTTGTATTACCTACAGGGAAAAAAAAAAATCATCAATTACTTTAGAATAGCATAGATTATGTTGTATGTGTATTTATCATTCATTTATTTTTCGTCACAGTTTCACTTCAAAAGAAGTATATGTAGTATATTAATTATCTGGTTCCATAGTACAAGCTCTGCTTAGTTTGGATCAGATGTGGCGTAAAGAATATCCCGGGAACTATGAAAACATTAATAAATATCTGTGGCCTGGTGCTAATAGGGCCAATATCAATAATCATTATTTTCAGTAATGAGCGTTATAACAATGAATCAGCATACAGTTATTTAGGTGTTATTGTAGTATGGCAAAAACATTTTACTTTTCTTTGATTTGTTTTTAAGTATAATATTACATAATAAATATTTCATACTTTTACAATAAACTGGCATTACAATCTCGTTTCATAATAACGTACTTTGGTCCTTTTAGCACCAGGCCACAGATATTGTTTTCATCAGCATAAGTAAAATAATTATGTTATATTGGTTTTCTGTAAGTGTACAAGTAACGTGCACGGATTTCTATCTAAATATTATTGAACTTCAATCCGACTCACCTCAAACGAAATGTCAAAAGTATTACGTTTCATAAACCACGTATAAATGTCACATTATATAATAAAACGTACAAATCGCGTGTACGCTGGGGACCGCCGGATATCACGTCTATATTTCGCATTTTCAATTCAATATACAGAACATGTGACAGAGAGATTTTACTCGTGAAAATATTGCCATCATATGAAAATTCACCAAAATTCAATACATCGTTCAAAAAGCTGAATCAGGGGTTCGATTCTATAAAGAAAATGAGACTAGCTCGAGGATTTTTCGTCGTGGCCTATATGCTCTGTCTCTTTCGCTAACTACGCAACCACGTGAGAGGTAAGCTTTCTGAGGGCTCCGTGCGGCGGCTCGTCGACGAAGTTTGAATTAACTGAATAAGAGTGCAGTATCGTTTAACCAATTTAATTTCTTTGCATTCAATCTGTATTTTATTCGCAATTAAATTTTCTTTGCACATGTTTTAATTGTTTACGGTAATTGAGTCTCTCATTATTATCATTTATTGGGCTTTAAAGCAAAGTTGGATTAAAATTTACGATATTACATTGACAGGCTAGTTGGCTTGGTGGTTAGCGACCCTGACTGCCGAGTCGCAGGTCACGGGTTCGATTCCCACCCAAGACAAACATTTGTGTGCCTGAACATATATGTTTGTTCTGTGTCTGGGTGTAAAAGTCTATAGAAAATTTATAGTATAAAAAAAGTTGTAGTATATGTAGTATATCAGTTATCTGGCTTCCATAGTACAAGCTCAGCTTAGTTTGGGACCAGATGGCCGTGTGTAAAGAATGTCCCAGGATATTTATTATTATTATTTCATACAAGTGTATAAATATGAATATCATTAAATAATTCACCGAACATTGGTTGAAGAATTCTGAGTTGTTAATAAGTATTCCTAACTATAAATTGTTAAGTGCGTTCGTAAGAAAGACAGCGATACACGGTGGTAGCTTAATTTTAGTTTCAAATCACATTAAAGGTAAAAACCGCAAAGATATTGTAGACTTATCTATCGAGCGCACTGTTGAATTTTCCTGTGTGGAGCTTGAGCGCTTTGTTATAGTTTGCGTGTACCGTCCCCCCTTAGGTGACTATAACTTATTTGAAATGGTGGTAGAAGATGCTTTACAGAAAGCTCAAACTTGTAATAAGAATGTTATAGTATGTGGCGATTTCAATGTCAATTTATTAGTAGCTTCTCCCACAACTATAAGACTTATTAATTTATTTAAATCATTTAATCTTAGTAATTTATTTTGTGAGCCTACCAGAATTACGGGAACTTCTGCCACTTGTCTCGATAATGTGTTTTGCAGCTGTGATGCACTTGAGAAATCAATTATTACAGAATTAACTTCTGATCATTGCGGCCAGAAGGTAGTTTTTGTAAATGAATCGAATGATATGCCGCTTAAAATAACTTGTAGGCCCATCACTTTGAATCGTATCGCTCGATTTAAAGATAACGTTAATAAAAATATAGTTTCTGTTAGCATGGCACAGGACGAGCCGGATGGTCTCTATACTGAACTCTTTGAATTTATAAAAATCGAATTTAATAAGGCTTTTAAACTTAAGACTTTCAACGAAAATTATAAAATTAAGTTTAACGACTGGGCAACGGTTGGTATTTATACAAGTAGAGCTATGTTGTATGAGTTGTTTGGTATGAAGAAATACAATCAAAATGTCGATTTTATTGATTATGTAAGAAAATATTCCAAAGTGTTTAAAAAAGCTTGCACTTCGGCAAAATCTATATATCTAAGAAATAAGATAAGCCAATCAAATAATAAAGTAAAAACTACTTGGAACATAATTAATTCAGAAAGAGGTAAAACTCAAAACAATAATAAGCGCATTGAATTAAATATTAACGGAAAGATTATCTGTGAAGATGACCAAATTGCACTTGCTTTTAATAATTTTTTTAGTGACATACCTATAGCCACAACCAGCTCCTTGGATTCTTCACCGGCAGATGCTGAGTCGTTGTTAAAAACTGACGTATCAGAGTGCAATGAATTGTTTAGGTTTAGGCATATCACACCTTTCGATGTCATCAAAACTTTCAAAAGTTTAAAAGTTAAACGGACTGGCGACTTATGGGGTATATCAGTAACAGTTTTGCAGGGTATAATTGATAATATTGCTCCCCATTTAGCTCTAATTTTTAACCGATGCGTAGATTTTGGTAAATTTCCGGATTTAATGAAACATAGCAAAGTTATACCTTTGTTCAAGGCCGGAGATCCTAGTGATCCAACCAATTATAGGCCCGTTTCTATCTTGCCAGCCCTAAGCAAAGTATTCGAAAAGATTATTTTAACGCAACTACTTGCTCACTTTAATTTAAATAAACTTTTACACAGTGAGCAGTACAGTTTTACTAAAGGTCGCTCCACTATTGATGCCGGGGTAGTACTCTTAAAACAAATTTTCAACGCTTGGGAAAAGTCGCAGAATGTTATTGGAGTGTTCTGTGATTTATCTAAAGCTTTTGATTGTGTTGACCATCAGACACTTACGCGTAAATTAGACTATTATGGAGTTAAGGGTGCAGCACTTAATTTGATGAAATCGTACCTTAGTGAGAGAACTCAAAGTGTTAATGTGAATGTAGTTAAATCATCTGGTTCTCCTGTGCATATGGGTGTACCCCAAGGCTCTATTCTAGGGCCTTTTCTATTTTTAGTATACATCAATGACCTACCATTTTACGTAAGAAATACCTGTGGAATTGTACTGTTTGCTGACGATACCTCACTGATTTTTGGTGTTGATAGACTGAAATACAATTATGACGATGTAAACGGTGCATTAGCCCAGGTATTAAATTGGTTTACTGTTAATAATCTTGTTTTAAATGCAAGAAAAACTAAATGTATTAAATTTGCATTACCCAATGTTAAAAAACTAGGCTGTAGTATAATGTTAGACAACGAAGCTCTTAGCCTTGTTGAGTCAACAGTTTTCTTAGGAATTACTTTAGACTCAAAACTTCAATGGGGGACACAAATATCATGTCTTGCGGGAAAACTTAGTTCAGCAGCTTACGCAGTTAGAAAAATCAGGCAGATTACAGATGTCGATACGGCTAGAGTAGTTTATTTTAGCTACTTTCATAGTGTTATGACCTACGGCATTTTGTTTTGGGGTAAAGCTGCTGATATAGAAACCATTTTTATATTGCAAAAAAGAGCTGTTCGAGCCATTTATAATTTGAGTTCTCGAGCTTCCCTTAGAGAAAAGTTTAAACAAATTGATATCCTCACAGTTGCATCGCAGTATATTTATGCAAACATAATATTTGTACATCAAAATATTAGTCTTTATGTCAAAAAGAGTGATATGCACTCCATCAATACTAGAAATAAGGATAAACTTGTCACTTCTGCATATAGACTGCAAAAAGTGCAAGGCTCATTTTTAGGACTTAGTGCACGCATCTATAATAAAATCCCTACTGAAATTTTAAATTTGCCTTTACAAAAATTTAAGGAAAGAATTAAGACTGTTTTAGTACAAAAGGCTTTCTACAACACAAATTATTATTTTAATGACGACAATGCTTGGGTGTATCGCTCGCTCCAGCAAGACACATCTTTATGTACAAAATCTTATTTTGAAAAGAGTAATTGCTGAGTTTATTGCCGGCTCTTCTCAGTAAAAGCAACCTTCCGAACCGGTGGTAGAGTCTGACCATTCATAAGTGCCTGTGAAGGCCTATTTGAATAAAATATTTCATTTCATTTCATTTCATAATAAACTTCATTACAATTTTGGCGTATAAAATTTGAATACAGAATCAAGCTTCCGCAAAAGTTGGATGGGGGAATGAGATGGTAATGCGGTAATGAATTGAAATATCTAGTACAAAACTTATATCAAATCAACGGATACTATTTATAGTCTTGATACAAGTTTGAGCTTTCTTAAGAGCATCTACAACTAATTAAAACAAACTCACCTAAATGGGGATTGATTGAGGACCATACCTATAATTAAGTTGAATAATAACTATTTTAATTATTTAATATTTACTCGAGATCCAAACAAAATCTTAAGTTAGTATTAGTATTTGGGAGCAACATAATACGTTGAGACAACATCCCATAGAAAGTAATATATATTACTAGTTTCCACCCGCGGTTTCGCCCGCGTTTATCATATATAGCCTATAACCATCTGCGAAAAATTCCGTGTGGAAAGGAAGCAGTCCCATCCCGATATGTTCTGTAGTTTTTAGGTGATTGTGCGTCAAAGTATATTTTGCTTATATATGTAGATAGAAGATAGAAGAAGATTAAAAACAGTTTATTTATTTATTCAAGGTCTGCTAAAAATTGTTACAATGGTACTTACTATATAATATAGATAGATTTTATTGGTAATATTTTCTAAAAGTGCAACAAATTGCAAGCAAACATCACATGAACCATTGTTTATAAGTCTATTTCTAAGATTGACTAAATTCAACCTAAAATGTGGTCAAGTAACAGGAACAAAAAAAAAAGAAATAATGACGTGAACTACACAGGAACATAGGAACTATGTCGATTTTCAAATTTACAAGTTATATGAAAATGAATATCCACTTCTCCACTACATTTCAGTTCTAAAAATAGCTTAATTCTATTTCAGAAATACATACTACATAATACAGGTTGTTTTGATTATCAAACAACTGTGTACCCCGGTATTCAAAGCATTCGCCTTTGCCGTCAGGTTTATTTCCCCAAATTCCTTATGCGGCATGTGCCTAAACCGACAGATTTGCGACTTTAATGTACGTAGTAACATCTGTTGGCAAAACTCCTTTACTTTATGATTTCAACAAATTATATGATCTTTAATATCCTTTACTATACTGAAGCAGTCGCGTTTGTTATAGTTGTACCGGATAAAACCGGGTGAAAAGTAATGTTGGGTTGAATCGGGACAAAACTTCAAAAAGGGGTTATGAATTAATATACTTTGTAGTTTTTAGCATTTGCTTCTCTATTCACAGGTATAAGGCTAGTAACCATTTCACCTATTGCAGGTATTAAAAAATATCTTAAAACCCATTATATCCCTAAAAAGGAGGGCAGCGATCTCAGAATAGGTACCCATAATTTACCATACGTATTTTAAGCTCCAACGATACATATGATGAACCATATCGCCGTCTCTCGGGTACAATGTGAATCCCGGGTCACAGGTAATCATTTTTGCACAAAGAAATATATTACCCATTTAATTTATTCTAGCAACAAAATTATATTTTCCTTTTATCCTCAAAATAGAGCTTGGGTGACCGCCTTATTTTTGTAAAACCCCGTTTCGCCCGGTAAGACACCTATTAAGGTATATTCATAAACTTAAAATGCAAAACCTTATTTAAATACAAATTTTCATTTAAATATTTACAGCCGTTTCCGAGATACCAAACTTAAAATTAATATATTACAATACGATATATACAATAAGATATAGGTAAAGCTTCATCCACAATGATAATTGTTTATGAAGTCCTTCCTAGATAAGTCAATATATATATTTTTTTTCTAAAATTAATCACTGCTGGGTTCGTAACAAATATTAGTTTAGGTCTCAGAGGAACGCAGCAGCCTCAGATTAAACCAAGCTTGTGGAACCGCCGGACTATTCCGCTGGGACGGCGGAAGGCGAAGTAAACCTACTGTTCATGACACCTAAAACATATTTTTCCGTGCACTGGATGCTTTATTCACTTTTGATGACAACTGATGACTGTACATAAAATACATTGATTTATATGAAACTCGCTGTCCCCCGCGGTTTTACCCGCGTTCCCGTGGGATGTCACATGTATTATACATAAAAACCTTCCTCTTCAATCACTCTATCTATCAAAAAAAACTGCATCATAATCCGTTGCGTAGTTTTAAAGATTTAAGCATACATAGGGACATAGGGATATAGGGACAGAGAAAGCGACTTTGTTTTATACTACACGAGTATAGTGATATTAAGTTATAAAAACATTTTTAAAACAAGCCTTAAAACAAAAAAAAACTGACGCCATCTATGCTGCTTTACAAACCCTTTCATTAGATACCCATGACATTGACATGGAGGCGGCTTAAGAATTAATTAATGACCATCTTATCACGGCCGCCATATTGGATTTAGAATAACGTCACTCCGCTAATCGTGCAATGTCAATAACGACAATTGATTGTGCAAAAGTTCTAAAATGTTGTTGTAAGATTTATCGCAAAAATACTAACAGGTTCTATAGAAGTTTAATAAAGGCTCGTAAAAGTATCTGAAGTAGAGTGACACGGTTTTGCAATTTTATATGGTCATGTGATTAGCAGAATTTGTATGATTTACAACTATTCAAGTGCCGATAATATTATAATCTGATACATTTATCTTTAACCCTCGAAGTGGTGAACTGAATGATCCGATTTGAATGGTGTTGACACAATACTTGATTCATAAATATGATTTTCTTTCCACACATAAGTTCGTAAGTAAATAATCGAACTCACCTATTTAATAGTTACGTATTTAAAAGTAAAATGATATTTTTAAGAACGACTACAATCCTGGCTAAATACTATTAAAATCCGGCGTGATAATCAGGGTACCACGTCAACTGGTCCGACCACAGTAAATCCACAGCGATCGGTTATATCCTTTTGTTTTTGTATTTATTTATATCCATGGGTCCCATATGTAGGGAAACGAAGGCGAATGACCTTCCTGAAAGGAAAGATTCGATATGATTGATGATGGGGATCTATTTTTGTTCATAATGTTTTTTTTTTATTGCAGAACACGAATATAGATAATATGTTTGAATGCGAGTGAGATTGCATTGTGCTAGTGTTTTTTATGTAAATTTATTTGAAATTATGAACAATATTTGAAATAAATGTGTCTATAAATTCAAGGAAAATATTCACGTTTATGTTAAACATAAGCTATCAAAAGACCTTTAAGATTACGTTCTGTATTTGTGCCTTTAACATTTCTTACTCCTATTGGAAAACTAAATTACAGTATAAAATATTCTTTAAAAACTTTTTAGTAAACGACTTGTAGGTAAAATATCGCCCGTAAGTGAAAATAGAACAATCCCATTAAAAGTTTCTCACTAAACTCTTATAATTTATGTTCAGCTTGTGAATTTATTACATTACTACATTACAGAGCTACAAAAACCCCACTACCATGGGCATTTTAATTTGCTACACCTATGATTTTCTTCTATATTCCCAATTAGTCACTTTCCTCATTGACTATATAAGTTCGAAGTGGATTCAAATTTTATGCAGATTTCGGGGTCACATCGCAAATCCGCACGGTAGCTTCATAGAAGCTTAATGGAAGCTTTTAGCCCGACTCACGCATTACTCAGCAAAAACGTCACTCATGTTCTCATACTGAAATTTATCGATGCATTGTGGGTACAGTTAATGCAATTGCAACATAGAAATCATAATAAATCGATGTAGAAATAGGATAATTGTGCTGTTACCGTGTAACGGAACGCCTAGATTGAGTTACTGCACTAACATCCAGGAATGTGTTTATTATAAAATTGTATTACAGTATAATTCTTTCACTTCATAAGCACAAAAGAAGATACATATTTCTATGAATTACAGCAGGTGCTCACAGTATGCATTCATATAGAAAAAATGCAGGCAGTCATTTATTATGATTTCTATGCGTTCATTGCAAAATACAGGCATGCAGGTATGATCACGGTACACGGCTTTGTAAAGAGAAAATATTGTAATCCTCGAACAACGTGGAAATGCGTATATCCAATAGATTAGGGAAGGGATGCGATCTGAATTTCCCAGGGGTTTCTGAGTTTCGGAGTGATTTGATTTATTTGGTAATTTGTGTTGATTTGTTTGATTAACGTTTAGATGTTATTTATGTTGGTAACTGCAGACAATAAACCAATAAAATTGTTTCGTAACTGAAATTTATGTAATAAAATACTATCAGATTTATGTTTCTACTATGTTTCGCATAAATCTTACTTTACAAAATTTCGTTTCAGAAAATATGCTTTTGGTTGTTGGCAACCCTGTT
Organism: Habrosyne pyritoides; assembly: GCA_907165245.1. Classification (NCBI taxonomy): domain Eukaryota; kingdom Metazoa; phylum Arthropoda; class Insecta; order Lepidoptera; family Drepanidae; genus Habrosyne; species Habrosyne pyritoides. The sequence goes on from OU015592.1 coordinate 4,691,218, forward strand.
ATGCCAGCACATATTTGCGGCTCTACATTACCGTGTCGTGTAGTCATCGAATTTGTGGTAACCACTCGATTGTACTAACGTTTATTTCACGACATCATGTTGTTTTTTACCCACGACGGAATGGAGCAGGTATATGCGTTTAGGATGATAGATGTTTGTGCGTTTGTGCAAAGTAATGTTCCCACCTATCTTCTAAACTAATGATCCGATTTTGAAGCGGTTTTCAATAACGGGTTTAAGTAATATAGCTTTAATCGGTACTTTATTATTAATATACAAATTTAAATTCTTAATAAAATTGAACCTAAAGAAATAGGCTTAAATAATAACAAAAATAAAAACATTATTTAACATAATAATTTTAAATTAAAAGATATTATAAAAAATATATATTTTAATGAACATAATAACAAGTCTTTATCAAGGCTTCAATAATTGGTGGTTAAAATATAAAATATTTTATAACATTCGGTATTTCAAATGATGTTCCCAAAACTAACAATGTAAAGACGGCGAAAGTAAGGGCTCCGTTCTTGGAATGTATAAAAAGCTACACATATTTACATATGATTTACTTGTGCGGTCCCGAAGAGCCTTGCGTATTGAATTCGAAGTACATGAAAATACATAGAGCCTTTTATTTGTCGCAAAACGGAAAACCGTTAGGTAAGACCTGTTCTTAAATACAGAAAATACGTTCTTATCTTAAAAATTTTCGTGGGAAATAAAAAAAATGATAATACATAGGCTGGTTAGAAAAAAAATAACATTTATTAGAGTAGTAGAGCTCTTGAGGCAGAGTTCGTCCAAGGAAGTATTACCATATTACCCATTTCCGCTGTGAAGCAGTTGTGCACTTGTATCACTGTGTTTCGGTTAGAAAGGTAAGGGGACCGGTGATATTACAGGCATATAAAACTTAAGAACTTCACGTCTCAAGAACGACAATGCATTGGCGATGCCCCTAGTGTTGCAAACCGCAATATCAGGTGGACCGTCTAATTGTTTGTCATGTGGTCATGTCAAATAAAAAATTATATACAAAATATTTGTTCTCCATTACATCGATAAATAATAAATTTATTTCAGCTGAATGATTAGTGGAACTGTAATTATAACCGCAAACATTTCACAATTCCCTTTGAGCGTGGTCGTGCAAATAAATGAAAACGCACTCATATAATAATTATTTACATTACACATGATAATGTTTTGGGTCTTTGCCTGTTGTTTGTTTCAAAGCAAGATATCTTGGAGTAAATACACAAACGAGAGGTGCAAATAAATACGTAGATGCCACGTTAATTCACCTCTGTCGAGCACAAAGGCTTGTTTTGTTTTAGTTTGTGTCAAATATTATAGGCATTTAAACACGGTGTATTCAAAGCATTTCCATTGGGATCTTGATTTTAATTGTCTAAATCTGTCTTATCATATTAATGATTATTATTATGTGAAAGAAATATTACGTACGCTTTAACCATTAATCAGTTAAAATAAATTATATCCTATTTATGGTAGTTTGAGTTAGGTTTCAGTCCAGAAAGAGGTTTTATTAAACTGCAAAAAGCTTCCAAGCTTCATAGCCATATTATACAAATAGAATAAAATAAAAAAATTAACTATTTTGAAATAAGAATGCTATTTCAAATGTCGAGAATAAAATTTCAATCTCGCCACGAAACCGGGTTTAACAGATAATTTTTAATTATTTTTCAAACTTGGTGAGCTTGGGTGACGCGAGCTCGTTAGGCCAGGTAACTCCAATTCCCCTTATTAGATCATGCTCGTTCTCGGATGAGCTCTTACCAGCGTGCCTGATGTTTTTCAACTAAGTTACTTTGTGTGTATATAAAGTTTGCGGTGGGTAATGGAGTTTTATATTGAGGGTTAGCTGTTGCTAAAAATCCACGTACCTACCCAGCTTTTACATTGTTTATCGAGCAAATATTCCTATAGTACTCTTCTTGTGGGTGTATGGTGTGGAATCCAATCGGATTACACAGGGGAAAGTTAATTGGAAAACATATTAGTTCAGAGAGGCATTGTCATGTCACTACCTGGAAGTGATTGCGGACGGAACGAAAAAAGCGATAAAGAAAATAATATAATTACAAAGAGAAATGTATCTTATACACCAAACTTAGCATTCCAAATTGCTTATTTAATAGATATAAGCTACATATTAATTGCGATTTGCATGAAATATAAGATTATGGAAATTCTAACATTCAATGCGCAAAACATTTAAGCTCGTTTTTTTTTTTTTTTTTTTTATGCTACTTAGGCCGACAAACAAGCAGACGGTCCACCTGATGGTAAGTGGTCACCGCCGCCTATGAACATTTGCAACACTAGGAGCATCGCCAATGCGTTGTCGACCCTGAGACGTGAAGTTGTTAAGTCTCATGTGCCTGTAATTTCACCGGCCCCCTTACCTTTCTAACCGAAACACAGTAATACAATAGCACTACTGCTTCACGGCGGAAATGGGTAAGGTGGTAGTACTTCCCCGGACGAACTCTGCACTAAGAGCTCTACTACTTGCTTACCAAACTTGAGCTAGATTCAAAATCTATTTCCAAGGTAAGTTCTAGCCATAAGTGTTCTAGCAAGTTATTAACCTGTTCTAATACTTGTTTGGGTAAATATTTGTATAAAACGATATTTAAGTAGGTTTAGAGCAAAAAGTTTGATTACCAAAAAAAATATTGGATCTCTTTTTTTAAAACAAGCTTACTAAGTCTAACCTAATAATAATAAATAAAGCTATGCATTGTAATTAAGTAAGTATTTAGTTATGGAAGAGCGGAGTGTCCTGGTACAGGCATTACATGCTTAAAAGGAGACTCCGGTTACTTTATGTTTGTAAAATATCTTTGTTAAAGATAAAAAAAGAAAAAAATAAATAAATATCGGCGCCTCTGATTGAACTGACCGGGAATCAATATTTCAGTGTATAATGAACTCTTTTGAATACTTCAAGCTTGTACTTTTACTTACAATCTGACCGTCGTTTTTATTTTTATTTTATTTATGACGGGATTGCGGTTGAACCTAATCTCACGTGTAAGTGAAGCTCGAGCTCGCTTTGAATGTGATGATGTAGCTGTTTGTGATAAACCTGGTAAATCCAGAAGCTAACATTGAAAAAGAAAGTTATAACGACGCACTACATTTTTGGCTTGTTTCTGAAAACAATCTCAATTTGGTAATTGATATTGTAGTCGAAAGTGGTAGCACAAAACCTAGAAGGAACTTTGTTACTAGGTATATGAAAGTTACAAAATAACTATGATCTGACAAACATTTTTTGATTCGCCTTTCATTTCCACATAAGTCGGTATATTTAGCTTGGTGGCTATAAACTCACGGCCTGAAAACATCGTGGCTTTCATTGCCACCATCATGAAATTGTGATCAAATAGCTTAAGAAACAGGCACTTAATAAAAAAGACATAGAATTATAAACGCCTCGACTAAAAAATTCGATTATCTTCATAGAGAACAAATACTGATAGAAAGTCGTGTACGATGAATAATTCATAAAGTTAAGAAGCTTTCATTTCCTCACGTGAAATGTGTTCTATGTACCTATCATTATGTAAAGGCGATTTGTGTAGTTGTATGAAACGAAGGCGGTAGGATATACAGATCACTACATAGTATAAAACAAAGTCGCTTTCTCTGTCCCTATATCCCTATGTATGCTTAAATCTTTAAAACTACGCAACAGATTTTGATGCATTTTTTTTAATAGATAGACTGATTGAAGAGGAAGATTTTTATGTATAATACATGTGACATCCCACGGGAACGCGGGTAAAACCGCGGGGGACAACTAGTATTTTATAATGTCAAGATGATACGCATAGAGAATACTCCTTGTGGTATTCTATCAAGTGAAATTACTATAAAAGAGGAATCGTATTCATGTAGATATATATTTTATAATGTCAAGATGATGCGCATAGAGAATACTCCTTGTGGTATTCTATCAAGTGAAATTACTATAAAAGAGGAATCGTATTCATGTAGATATATATTTTATAATGTCAAGATGATGCGCATAGAGAATACTCCTTGTGGTATTCTATCAAGTGAAATTACTATAAAAGAGGAATCGTATTCATGTAGATATATATTTTCATTAGAATATAAACTTCCATATATCGCCTATACAGATAGATTTTGGCATTTATTACATTTCTCCCTCTTCAAAACATACTTCCTGATTAATTGTAAATTTAGGCTGTATACAAATCTTTACCCCAGATTTATAGGTATATCAATGATGGTCGTAGGGACGTAGTCTCCAATAATACAAATATATTTCTAGCTTGGGTAGCAGTAGCCTAAACGAATGTGTCTTATATTTGTAAAACCCCTAATTTGTAACCGTTTAGGTACAAGTTAGTACATGCATTTAAAAATTTTCACGAAATTTCCAGGTAATATTTCAAATTATTCTTTAATTTGTAACCGTTTAGTTACAAGGTAGGGGTAGGTACAAGTTAATACTTGCACTTAAAAATTTTCACGACATTTCCAGGTAATATTTCAAATTATTCTTCCTCCTAAAACCAAATGTTAAAATTGTCCACAATGTTTAGGAACAGTAAAAAAACAGCCAAATCGATCCTGTTTTGGTAATGTGATGCTAAATCACATCGTTCAACGATTAGAAATTGTTATTTATATAAAAGTAGGTAGGTACCAAAAAAAAGGGAGTTAATCATAAATATAAAATCAATTTCATACCGCAAGTCTACCTACAGTCAATCACTACATTTTGATGCTATATCAGTACATGAAATATTCACTAGATAGTAAGCAGTTTTTCTAGATCGGTTATTTCGTTTGATCCTTTGGGAAGCAATAGAGATAGCTTCATAAGTAACTGAACAGAAGATTTACAAAACACTTCTACAATACAACTACCCATAGATAACATAAATCGTATTTTTATATTCCCACCCAGGACAAATATTTGAGCGCATGAAAATGTCTGTTTGTTCTGTGTCTATATATACGAGTACATTATAAGTATGTATATAGAAAAATAATTATATGGAGTATATCATTTATCTGGTTTCCATAGTACAAGCTCTACTTAGTTTGGGATCAGCCGTAGTGTCAACGGCCGTGTCTAAAGAATGTCCCAGGATATTTATTTATATTAACTGCGCCCTGCGGCTTTGCCCGCTTTCAATTCTGGTTATAAACCTTCCTCTTGAATTACTCTATCTATCGCTGGTAACTGCATTAAAATCCGTTGCATAGTTTCGAATTTTATAAAAGACATACAGACAAACATTAATTTTTATATATATTGATAAATAGTTTTTTATTCCCACATTATGAATTAGTTAATTTGTTGACCGTACGAGATACGAAAATATGCGAACGAAAATACCAAAACATATAACGAAAAATTATCCCAGTAACTGTTTATCAAGGCAATTAAGTTTAGCTACGGAGATGCTGACGGAATAAATATTTTGTGGCCGTCGTCTCTCGCCCTTAAATTGATAAGCTAACAGCGTACTTGAACTTGGCTTGCTAACGTTTTCCTCGAAAATTACGACAGTTTTACTATAAAATATGCTCACCCGGTATAATAAACAATGGAAATCGAAAATAGGCTTAATTAAAATATTGCTTTGATGTTACACGCCGGGGATAAATATTTCTTAATTATCTTATCAAAAGATTTCTTTTTTCCATTTAATTTATTAACTAGCTTGCTATAGCTAGTTAGGTAGATAAATTAAAATAGCTGTTTTCGAGACTAACTTTCAAACAGACAGAGACACAGACAAAACTTCTAAAAAGGATAATTATCACAAGGCATCTTTAAATAAATAGCAAGGGCTCGATTCAGTAAGGAAAATGACACTGACTCGAGAATATTTCATCGCAGCCTCTAAGCTGTCTCTTTCGCTTACTACGCTAACACTACTAATCACGTGGGAGATATGCTCCCCGAGGCCTCCGTGAAGCGGCTCGCCGACTAAGTTTGTATTAGCTGAATAAGGGGCAGTTTAAGTTAAAATTTTGGAATTATTTCCAAATCACAAACAGACTTTAATATTATTCATATTAATCTCTAGCTGTCCCTAACGGTTTCACTAGAGTATTTTATTTCGATATAATACATAGCTGTTAACCATCTACGAAAAAATCCGCGTCGAATAATAGTAGTCCCATCCCGATATGCTCAGTAGTTGTGAGGTCCTATGACGCATCATTGGAACCCTAATTTTCTTATATATTTTTTATTTATTTATTAGGGTAAACAAACAGTGGTACAATAAATATGACAAATAAAATTTCGGAACATGACTTAATAATAGTGACACCAACACCGTTTACCACAAAAATACAAATAATAATAAATAAAAATACAAATATACATAGAAGATAGATAGATTAAGAATTCCAGTTACATAATTGCAAATTGCAAATTGTTGGCGTAATATTCGATGGCGGGACTCAACTTTATACAGTATGTAGTGAAGTAGGTATATTGGCTTCAGTAAATTTGGTAATGGCTCAGTCTACACAGTACCACTTCGGTGAACAAACAAAACTATTGTTACCCTTTTCGGGGTGCTGTAGGTAAACTGGAAGCTTTTACATTTCCGCTTGAATATGGTGTAACTGTTGCGGCTATCAATAAATATTTTTAAAGCATATCTTCTAGTTAAGAGTTTACTGTAGTTTTTAGGCCTTTAATTAATAAATATGGTGCTTGCTTGCTGAAGATATGTAAGTACTACTTATTTATATTTTATAGTGTATTAACGTAACATGAGACTAACAAGGTTTTTTGATTCGAGGTAATTGTTAAATTCTTAAAAACTATGAATAAAACATATAAAAATACTGTTATTTGCTACAAATCTGACTCGAATACAGTTTGAACGTTCAAATACGATAAGTCTTACTCGATACTTATAAGTACCAACCATAAGAGACTTACCAAGTGGTTTTTCGATATGATATTATAGTTAAATTCTTATAATACCCGGGCTTGAATATATTAAGTTTAAACTATTGTAGAATTTCTACAAGTATCGAGTAATATTCTAATAGTATAACTTAATGACCCCTAGATATCTGACATTTACGATAAATGTGACATAATAAAATCGTGTAGTCTGCATTTGATGACGTCACGTGGGTGTGATTTATAGCTTAATCTGAAGGGTTCAGCAGAACTTCGCCTAATATCGTACGTGTTAACTACCTCATGTCATATTTTATGTGCTGACGACATACCGTTGAAAAATCTCTCACTCACTTTCAGATAGGGGTTGAAAATATAAAACACTAGCGACTCCCCGCGGCTTCGTTCGGGTGCAATGGAGACTAATACATATAAACCTTCCTCTTCAATCACTCTATTTATTTAAAAAAACCGCATTAAAATCCGTTGCGTAGTTTTAAAGATTTAAGCATACATAGGACATAGGGACAGAGCGACTTTTTACTATGTAGTGATAACTAATATAAAAATAAAGTCGAACTTACCCGAAGTAATAGCTTAAATGTTTACCTTCATTTGTTTTTTTTTATATAACAAATGTAGGTAAACAACAAGGCCAACAAACAAGCATACGGTACGATAGGGTATCGCAAATCAGCAGGACTCGCAAATGCGTTGTCCCTGAGACGCGAAGTTGTTAAGTATCATGTTCCTGTAATTTCACCGGCCACCTTACCTTTCTAACCGAAGCAAATTAATACGAGGCACTACTGCTTCACGGCAGAAATGGGTATGGTGGTCGGTCTTCACTACTACTTTTAAATAGTAAAATTTTCCATCCGACTTTTAGTTTATTTTAGTGACTAAATACGTATTCTCAATGAGTACGAAAACATGATAAATACAAAGATTTATCGGAAATTGTTATTGCAACATTGGTATTTATTCTTGGCATCATACTTAATCAAATTTAGAGACCGGAGTAACCGGAATTTGGAAATACAAGGGCTGATTTCCATTCCAGAATTAATCAATTATTATATACCTTGTTGCCTTTAATGAAGTGCTTAGGAAGTTAGTAGTAAACACTTTGATAAGGATCAGTTATTAATGATTAAACGCAAAAACAAAGAGTGCATTGTTTGTACAACAATATGAGACCGTGATATCGATAATAGAACAAATCTCTGAAGCATGAGAAAACAAAGATTGCGGTAAATGAATTGAAAACGAACGTGCTTTTCTTTACGTAAACTTTTTTGTTTTACGTTTCAAAATGGAGAGAATAAAATATTTCCGTCAGCTTTCATTTGAAAATTAAATTCCTCATCCCGCACCTAGTACTAGGTATATTGTTTAATTTAAATTTTAATCAGAACTCTACAGACCTTTGTATGAATGAATTACGGACTTACAGAATTTATTAGGCACAACCTACACGGTTGAGAAAATTATAACCAAAGGCCGAATTTAGCAAGTTGTTGGAAACTTCAGCAGTCATCTTCTTACGGCCTACACGAAATATTTTTTTTTTGCGTCTGTCAACTTTCCATGCAATTAACTTCTTTTGAGCGAAATATTGCGATGTCCAAATCTATATATGTAAAAATGAATTTTTGTCTGCATATCCTTCATACAATCGTAAACAATGCAACGGATTTGAATGCAGTTTTCAGAAATAGATAGAATAATTCAAGAGGAAGGTTTATAACCAGGATTGAACGCGGGCAAAGTCGAAGGGCGCAGCTAGTATCTAATATATTAATTGTGACAGTAACCTTACGCTACTGGTACTGTACGAACGAAATCTTTGCAGACATGTCAGACATGCGCGTAGTTGGGAATGTAATCTGTCCAGTACTTAGAACTATGTTGAATAATCTGCCCTTTTGAAGGTAGATTATGTGTTCACACAGATAACATAGACTGAAGTCTTATTAACTACGTAGGCATAATGGAACGACAACCGCGCTTTCAATTAAAGAAAACTATTCGAGAGAACCGGGTTTTCATTCATTCAGAGACTGGTATGACTGGTGAGTGAGTGGAAGTCTACGACACATCTCAGTGGCTCGGCAGCCACAAAAGCACGTTCTCTCCGAACTGAAAGCTTGAGAAAAACAACGTTTTGTTGTTCGTATTCTTTTTCATCAAGCATTGTTTTTTGCAGCGAGATTTATTACGAAACGTAAAGTATATATTTGTAGCAGACGTTAAAAATGCTTTGATTGAATCCACACTATATTTTCAGTTAGTCTTATTATTTACAATATATAATATACAAGCTGTCCTCCGCGGTTTCACCCGCGTTCCCGAGGGATATTTTGGAACATTTTCCCGGGATAAAAAGTAGCCTATGTATTATTCCAATATATGCTTTATCTATGTGTCAAGTTTCATCCAAATTCGTTGGGAAGTTTTTGCGTAAAAGAGGAACAAACATCCATACATACAAACTTTCACGTTTATACTATTAGTAGGTGGATTAACTTACACCACTTTTAAGCTGATGCTTAAAGCTTCTGTGGTTTCTAATGCTTAGGTAATTTAAATCTTTAAAAAAAATCATTTTTAATAAATAAAAACACCAACTACAAAGGTTATTGGTCAAAAGCAAGGCAAGTGCAAAGTAAGGTACTAGAAGCTATTTGTTCGTATTACGCATGAGGAAAAACAAGTGATTTTTTCTAGTGAGTGAAATGAACACACCCACGTCACGGGTAGGGTAGCCGACCTAATTATTGACGGTCGACATTCAGCATACCTGTGGGGCTCACTGTTTAAATACAGAATATATTTTTTCACGGTCCAACATGATACAATGTTACACAGCAACTGGTCCATTTTGGTGTCGCTTACTAACATAATATACCTAGTAACAAGCTTTTTATTTCATTTAAGTTTAACATTTACAAGTGTGAAACTTCAGCCATTGAAATTTGAACCTAAATGCTACAACTGAATGCACATTTTACTTTATTGCGATTTTTCGTAGAACCTGCTTATTTTGTATTTAATTTAGCTTATTGCTGAGATCATTGCCAGGTCTTCTCTGTAAAAGCAACCTTCAGAACCGGCGTTAGAGTCTGGCCATTGATAACATAAGTGACTCTTACGACCTTTTTGAATGAATATATTTAATTTCATTAATTTCCATGTTATTTTAACAAGAAGGTTGTCTGTTTGGTTATAATGGAAACTGGCATCCGCCGTAGTATCCACGTTCCCAGAATAAAAACAACCATGCCCTGTGGCGTGTGGTGTAAATATCTATTAATGCATGTATTTTGATGAAAAAATTAAATAGTATATGTAATTTATCAGATAACTGATTTCTATAGTTCAAACCGCACAAGTTCTACTTTATTTGGGACCAGATGACCGTGCATAAAGAATGTCTCCGGATATTCATTGGTTATTATTTTATTTTTATTTATTGAGGTTTTATCAAACAATATCACAATGAGTAATTAGTTTAAAACAATGCAAATACAATTAATTTTGACACCAACACTGTTACCCATTAATTAATAATTAGGTGTACAAACTAAATATATCACTCTGAGATAGAGAAAAAGAAACATACACTATATTAAATTGAAGTAAACAATTAAAAATAAAATGTTTTACATAATACCATTACACCTTAAAATTATATTTATTCTCGATCACAAATGAAATCCGTTGCTCTATTAAGGCGTAAAAATTAAACAAGTTCGCTTTCACATTTATATGAAATATGAAAATCATATACTAACTTACGGACTTTCAATAATTTCTTTGTAAATAATTTTGCCACTCGCCTCTCGAAACTCCAATAGGTGGAAACACACAATTCTAATCAATCAAAACGTTACATTGATGGATTGATTATGTCTTAAACTTGTAATGTATGGTATTGTTCCAGACAATTATCGTATACTTGTACTTGCGTAGCTTGATGCAAATTGGAATTGTGGATATTGCTTTTTTCACCCGTTTTTGGGAAACAAAACACCCAGTGTCCTACTTCACCATATTAGCTAGGTCCATGAAGGAAAATCAAGTCAATCAATAGCTCCGTCAATTGATCATGGAAGGTCAAATAGATGAAGAAACAACTTACGTAGGCTCTGAAAGAGTTTGGTGTATAATTTATTAATAAATAAATCAACTCCGTAATGGAATTTCGACATATCTTCAAATTCAAAGTAATTCCATAGCCAAGTGTGGATGCGCACTAAGGTTGGATACGCGCTCTGAAATCAGCACATGACTTTAAACGGATAAATAGAGTAAAATTACATTTTATTGAAAATCTTTGTCTTTTTTTCCCAAATCATATAACAAACATTTTGAAAATCTAATGAAATCCATTCTTTGCTAAGAAATGTTCGAAATCAAGTTAATAAACTTATTTTAAAGGTTTCATTTCATACTAAGCCCAATTGACAACAACTTAACAAATAATATGACAAAGTCCTCACAAATAAAACCTTGTAAAAATAGTGTTCATTATTGTCACTGAAGGCACTCGACGTTGTTTTCCTTGGGAGCTACGACGCGGACGGCATGTAGGAAATGCACTCACACTGCCAAAGTAACTCCATTTCAGCGGTTTTATGATGTATCCTGAAAATGTGGAAGACTATTTAGTTTTATGTTTTATCTAACCACTGCCTGCGGCTTCACTTGCGTTCCTATATGTTATGTATAGCGTGATTTTAATATAGGCTATATCACTAGGGAACAGTGTAGCTTTCTACTAGTAGTAGATTTTTTGAGATCAGAATTGCTTCGTAGATTATCACCTACATTTAAAAATACAAACTTTACGTATTTATATTATTGGTGTAAATAATACATCAAAACTACTACAGCAATTGCTATAGTATTTAATTTCTAAAATATATATTTTGGTCAAAAACTGAAAATGTCTAGAGCTAGTTAGATAAAGATCATAAAATTTTAATATTTTCTGGAATTAGAGGAATAATCATGTTAAACAATTCTGTTATAATTATACTTCACAACGTTTGTTGTACCTAAGGGTATTACTGAAATGTTTTTAGTGTAAGAATAACATCTAGTTTTCATTAAATAACTTAATTATCCGATCCACTTAAAAAACAAAGAGAGCATCTTTATAATCATGTTTATAAATATAATTAAAATTGTATAGATATATAAGAAGTAAATATCTATGTGAGTATGTATTTAAAAAATTATATATCAATAATTTGGTGGTTAATGCACTGCTTAGTTAGGGATTAGATGGCCTTGTGTAAAGAACGTATTTTTTTTAATACAATATGTTTTAACGGGCTTGGCCTTCGATACGTCGATTATGATATTTATTATTATTTAAAAATCTAAATTTTCATATATTTGTTATTTTCAAAGTCGCATAACTATCGCGAGAATATTTAGTAGGTTGTGTCCGTTGTTTAATCCCGTACTGCGGACTAACTATGCTTCTTTTAAATTATATTTTTCACTTTTCACTGAGAAGAGGTCCGCTCATTAAATGCTAGCCCTCACCCTCACTGTTCTCGGAGGGAACAAGGGAGATGAGAAATGCGTTCTTATTACTACAGCTGTTGTTAGCAATTAGATTCCATAAATAAACATAGCAATTAATAAAATTGGCGACCAGTTACTCCCTAATTGCATTCGGATCGGCCATTCCGTTCCGGTTCATTATTAATTTATGAAACTCAATATGTGTGATTTAGGTTCAACCCTATACTCTCCCTTAAGGGTTGTAACAAATATGAAACTGGAGTATCTCAAATCAATCATGATTATAAGGTTTAGATTTAATTAACATTATTAAATGTCTTAGGACATAATTTACACATGGCTATCACTTTGGATGAAAGCAACCGGATGACTGATATACTAATGTACAAAAGCAAAATAGAGTTCGTTTGACGCATCATCACCTCAAAACTACAAAATATATCGGGATAGCTCTGCTTCCATTCGACACGGAAATTTTCATAGATATAGGCTAATTATAAATTCAAAGACATACACTCAGACATAAAACAAACAGACATATGTCAGCATAATCAGGGTATCTTACCACTAAAACAAAAAAAAAATGAATCAATCAATGTTATAATTTACAAAAGTAAAGTATTTGTAACACTATCTATACGATCTCTCTTAAATAACAATGGAAATCTTCCCTGTAAACATAAAACTAGTCGTCACAATAAAATAACAATTAAATCATACGATTTCATATCACCATAAACGTAACAACCGTATACCGCAAACCGTAATATTGTAACGTAAACAAGCACGTTACTGTACAAGCAACATTATTAGTATGTTTTCAGGACTCTCATGAGTCAATTGTGCGGGAAAAGTGACGCGAAGGGTGAGACATGTCGTTTATAGAACAAAGGGGTTGGAAGCGATGTGTGAAAAATATTACGTTGTCCCGATGATGTTCTCTTATCGATACATTATCGCGATGTATCGAATGGTTTCGCTCTTGATATTCAATGAGCTTCAACATCGATTCAAGTTCAAGTGGATGTCGATATTACAATCGATTATGTGTTTATGTCTATATTTATATTTAAAGTATACATATTAAAGAGATATTGTTTTTGAGGATGTATGGATGGATCTTCCGCGCAAAAACTATCGAACGCATTTGACTGAAACTTGAAGAGTAGAGAGAACATGCCTTGAAATAAAGTATCAGGGTAATCCAGGAGAAATTTAAGGTCGCTTGGGATCGCAAGTTGATCTGCAGACAGCTAGTTATTAATAAATGGAGTAATTATTGAGACCAGCAGATAGTTTTGATGCTGGTATGGAGCTTTGTAAAATTGCATCTATTCATTTACTTTAGATGAGCTATACTAATGTAATTGCATAGTTTTTCACTATATACAGCAGCTTCAGAAGTTCTCAGAGCGAGTCCGTCTTAAGTATTTGGTACACCACAGCAGCCGACAGTTGTGTTGTTGTTACAAACTGAATAAGTTCAATAACTTATGAAACTCGAAAATACGTGACTAAGACAATTCTACTGAGAGAAATAACTTTAATTCTATTCTTGGTAACTTGAATTAAATTTGGAATTAAGTTAAATATATGAAACAGTGCTTGTATAAATCTGTGACGATATTATATCATACGATATTGTTATAGCTTCAATATTGACATTAGTTGCTAATAATGTTTCCGGACATTTGTTTCTACTCAGTGTTCGTTCTAGACTAGGTCACGCTAAGTTCTGTCAATGTATGTTATATTTGGAATCTATTATACCAAATCACTGCCATTTATTACGGTTACTTGGAACATTTTAACAGCTACATTGATTTACAGTTTCTTTGTTTACTAGATTATTCCACGCAGTGTTTTAACTAATGATAAAATTGATACAATATTTATCAATTATATGCATCTCGACGATTATGGGAACTATTCAGCTTGCACTAACTGTTCAAAGGGAAGCAGAGGACAAACTGTTAAAAAAAACGAATTTAAAAGTCTCGAATGTCATTTATGAAGGTAGGTTCGGAAGTTACAATCAGTTCATAGGCCAGACTTTAATTTTCTTGCCATATTTATTGTTTTGTGTGTTAAATGGCGATGGACATACATACATATTTCGCCGACCCTGATGTTCGGACATAGAGCTGCTCCCCTATTCAGCTAATACAATCTTTATCGGCGAACCAACACTACGAGACTTTGGAGTGTTTACTTCTCACGTGATTGTGTAGATAGCGAAAGAGACGAAACATCGATAGGCTAGTTTAATTTTCCTTATAGAAGCGATGCCGAAACTGATAATGTCATATCTATATATAAGCAAAATAGGGTTCCTTTGACGCTCCATCACCTCAAAACTACAGAACATATCGAGGTGGGACTCATACCATTCGACGAGGAATTTTTCCTAGACGGTTATAGGTTAGATATGATATCGATAAACTAACTCAGTGAAACCGCGGGGACAGCTAGATATCATATATAAACGCAAAAGTGTAGTTTATACTTTTACTATCAATACCATGATTTGAAAAGTGAATTACCACTTCATTACCGTAACTCGTGGTGAAATGTCACCGTCTATTTCACTTTATCGGGTAATTCTTGGTCCAGTTTTATTTCAGTCTTAACCCTAGCCGTAAAATTGTTATCACTCAGTGCAACAGTTTTTATGGGCTTTGACGCGGTTTGATTAAAAAATCTATATAGATATCTACCACATATATATATGACTAGATGTCCCCCGCGGTTTCACCCGTGTTCCCGAGGGATGTTACATTATTTTGTTCTTTCTATCATCAATAGTTTTCGCAGCGCACGTGAAATAAAGAATTTGTTAGGTAATTTTTTTACACCTTGGGTTACATTATTGGAGTTTTAGTAAGGATCCCAAATTTTTTTGAAAACATAATATAGCCTATGTCAACCGGTGGTAGTGTAGCTTCCCAAAGTTCTAGGAATTTTTCAAATCGGTCCAGTAGTTTCGGAGCCTATTCAATGCAACCAAACTAATAAATAATCAATTCTTTGTAAGTATAGATATAGGTATCTCAGTACGTAGGTTGGTTCGTAACTTACGTAACTTACTCACTTGATGTGAACTTTTATAGTACCATTACTTAATACATTTACACACGTGAGTCTAAGTTGTTGCAAATAAAATGTAGTGCCTCTGAAAACGTTAGTTTAGATCTTTATACTAAATTAAACTTTGAGTCGTAAGAATAAAGTTCAAGTTTGAACAATGTTTTACTTTAATTCATACTGTTGAGAATTATTTGAGAATTCAGCACATTTAATTAGTGTTATGCATAAATTTAACATCGACTAAGAGAAACGACTACAATTAGTAAAAGTGATAGTTACCTACCTACCCTTTTATTTATACCTACGTCCCTGTTATATTTGTTTTTAGAAAATTAATATTTTCATCTCTAAAGTGTTTAAAATAAAGTCACTATTTCTATGTTTGGTTGTGCGCTTAGTTCTTTTAAACTACTTAATAAATGTTGATGCAGTTTTCACTATAATCACTACATAGTATAAAACAAAGTCGGTTTCTCTGTCCTTATATCCCTATGTACGCTTAAATCTTTAAAACTACGCAACAGATGATATTGATGCGGTTTTTTTAATAGAAGAATAGATAGAGTGATTGAATAGGAAGGTTTTTATGTATAATACATGTGACTTCCCACGGAAACGCGGGTAAACCCGCGGGGGACAGCTAGTTTAGAATATTTATTTCAGGTGGTTTATGCGTATAATACATTTTATTAAGGGATGGAGGGGTTGCTTATAAAATAAAATAAAAATATACGTATAATAGAATTAGAACGCCTCTAAACCAACTGAAACCTTACAAGCATTATTTGTGTAATCCATTTTTTCCATAAACTTGTCTGAAATATAAATAGGGTCTCTATCCGCGCGGGCAAGCTTACGTAAGTTATAAAAACTTTTTACGCTACGTATTCAACTTTTTGCGAAGCTACAGAGACGCGGGTCTAATTATTTAGAAACTTCGTATATGGTCCTAAAATTAAATTGGTTTATAAACGGTTATTACTTTTATTTTTCTTACATTGGTTACTTTTTAAATATTTGCCACTGATTTCTTATTAAAGATCTGCAGGTGCCTGAAAATGTTTTTTTTTGTGATTTTGGTGATATGAATTCATAAAATTGCAAGCACATGAGTCTTAACAGGTTCACGTCTCAGGGTCGACAACGCTATGGCTATGCCCCTGGGGGTAAAATAAATGTCTTGTTTAAGAAATAAGAGTCACAATTTATTACTGTAACCTACTATTTCGTAATATATATAGAATCGTAAAATATGCATCGGATTTTGATGCAGTTTTCAGCAATAGGTAGAGTAATTCAAGCTTTATAAGTAGTATTGAAAGCGGGCAAAGCCGCATGGCGCATCTAGTATTCTATAAAAAAAACATACCAATACTGGAGACCTTTAAAATAGTTTTTTTTATATTCATCCAACTATAAATTTCATTTTATACAAACAGCTGCACCGACACATAATATTTCAAAGGAAAATATATTTTTCATGCTTTACAATTTTTTATTGTCCTTTACAGCTATAAAACAAATGTATTTTATAAAATCTGTCACGTCCATGTTTAGTCACTATGCCAAAATTATTCCTTGCGGTTTTACATGCCTTTCCGACGGATGTAACATTTTTACGGGATAAAAATATATAAAATAATTTAATATGTCATCATCTCATGTATCTAGGATATAAGGTACCTATTTGCCAAGTTTCATCCAAATCCGTTAAATAGTTTTTGCATGAAGAGTAACAAAATTCCATACATTCATCCTCAAAAAGTTTCGCATTTATAAAATTAGTATACTCGTATATAAATATATATTAGTACTGGCTGTCCGGACAGACGTTGTCCTGTCGAAATAAGTCCATACAACAATTTTGGAATTCGATCGCAGATCCACCTACCGGGTCCAATTGTAAATCTAAATCGTCCAGGGCGCCACCCAAACGCATACAAAAATATTAATTCAAATCGGTCCAGCCGTTTAGGAGTTCACTGTCAACACACGTACAGGAGAATTATATACATAAAGATAGAATAGGATGGCATCACCATGATATCATTCCTTCACAGTCTGTTGATTTCTTGTTTTATATTTCTGTGGCCGGGTGCTAATAGGGCCAATATCAATAATCATTATTTTCAGTAATGAGCCTTATAACAATGAATTAGCATACATAGTTATTATTTAGGTGTTATATTGTAGTATGGCAATAATATTTTACTTTTATTTGATTTTTGTTATTAATTATATATATATATCATACTTTTACAATAAACTGGCATTACAATCTCGTTTCATTAAAACGTACTTTGACCCTTTTAGCACCAGGCCACTGATTTATATTCACCGCTAACCTAAGGAAATTATATTTTCCCGATATTAAAAGAAAGAGTAACAAAAATCCATACACACCCAAACGTTCGCATTTATAATATAAATAGAATAGAATAGGATAGGACTCAAACAAGACCCTGTCAGTGCTATAATGAAGTGCCACGTTGTATTGCGGTGCCTTTGCTCAGTGAGCCGTAGTGGGTATGAACCCTTCTCCAGAATATCATAACGTGATATGGAATTATGGACCTGAATCTATCGAATTCCATATTTTAATCCTTGCCCTTGTCCCGATAAAACTGTCAATCAATTTTCGTAGACACTTTTTTGGACCCATTTTCATACTACACAGTTTCTTCAGCTCTTATATGTTCAATGTATGTAGGTAGAGATGTAGTCGTATGAAATCTAAAATCTTCAGCTGAGAGCCATCTGCGCTCGCCGAAATTGTCCGCGTAAGGGTGTCAGAGGCACCAGAGGTTAACAACCTTCAACAAAAGATATAGTCGTAGTTTTAAATATTAGAATGTCATTGTAGAATTTTGTCTCTATGGCGAGGAAATACAGATAGAGACGACTAACTAGCAAAGGCAACAGAATATCTATTTATAGACACACCGATTATGGCTGAAAGTAACAATCTTCTTTGAAATTTTACAGATAGAGACGACTCTCTAGCTCAAGCTAGCAGCTGGCTGAATGTAACAATCTCTTTCTAAACCTAAAGTTTTGTTACAACCAGATAGATTCAGGAAAACCAAAACATAAGCTGTAGCAATTTTAAAAAAAGCTTACTACATGTTTAATATATTTTTTAAGAGTATTATCAAAAAGAAAATACCCACAGCAACTAAAAAAGGCAAAACACGAACCCAAATCAAAGAAACTTGCAGGATCACCTATAGAAGTTTCTTCAGCACATTAGTAACGGTAAACTGACTCCAAATGCATGCTCGTATGTCAGGAATAGTCGGGATTTAGTCAGGCATGCGCTCGTCTGTGAACTTCCTTGATTTAATGACCGGTAATTTTGTGATATGTGTGCTATTGGAAATATTGATTGATTCGGTGAATGATTACTTTAGATCTGTGCAGTCGCGCATTCATATAGGAGTCACAAGACGTGTATCAAAGAGTTTTTATAATAAATTACTTTTTCTAGTTCCCATGACACCAGTCTTCTTCTGTACTCAATTCAAAAAATTGAGATGATCTTTTACTTAGTTAAGTTAGTAATTAATTACATTTAAATTTTTAGTTACTATTTTACTTTGACTGTGAAATCTCATTGGCCGTCCGACTGTCTCACAGCGGGCTGTATCTCATGAACCGTAATAGGTAGAATGTTGAAATTTTCACAGAGTGTAAATAAAATATTATGGCTGCTAAATTGAGGATCTCCTATAGCTACAATTATAATTTGTATACACAAGAAATGTGTTTTATATTCGGCGTTTTGTTAAATTTATCGGAATATATTTAGAGTAGTAGAGCTCTTAGTGCAGAGTTCGTCCGGGGAAGTACTACCACCTTACCCATTTCCGCCGTGAAGCAGTAGTGCAATTGTATTACTGTGTTTCGGTTAGAAAGGTAAGGGGGCCGGTGAAATTACAGGCACATGAGACTTAACAACTTCACGTCTCAGGGTCGACAGCGCATTGGCGATGCTCCTAGTGTTGCAAATGTCCATAGGCGGCGGTGACCACTTACCATCAGGTGGATCGTCTGCTTGTTTGTCGGCCCAATTGGCATAAAAAAAAAAAAAATATATATATATATTTATATTAATACTAAATGATAATTTTATAAAAAAATCTATCTATAAACCCATTAAAACAACCCTTGTAGACGTACACAGAGAGAGCAATTTATGCTGTCTAGTACAAAGTAGTATTTCTTTTAACGATCTTACTAAGTATCTTAAGATTTTCAACTTGAAGTAAAGTTATAAAAATGACAATTCACAAGATTTTATTCATGCATTATGCATAATAGTATTTCCTTCTCTTGAGAAAATTTTAAACAAATCCGGAACCATTAATAAATGGCTCAAGTTACAAATGTCGTATAATTTTCCGGTGAAATGATGCCGCTTCCCATTCTAGCAAACTTTGCTTGTGCCTCGTTTACAACGTAGTTTAGTTTAGTTGGCAACAGCTGCAAAATCAAAGTTTGTTATACACTTTGCTCGGGCATTCTATTATAAGCTTTCAATACAGGCAATACGTTGCAAAATATATTATGGCTTTTGGCTACCATTTTATTATGTACCTACTAGCTGTCCCATTCACTCGAATATTTTACCGGAATACAAAGTATCCTATGTGTTATTCCAGGTTATAAACTATCTATGTGCACAGTTTCATCCAAATCAGTTTGAGTAATTTCTTTAAAGAGTAACAAGTATCTATTCATCCTCACATCTATAGGTAACATTAGTAGAATATTTTATAACCAATACCCGTTCCCTGCGGTTTTAACCGCGTTCCCGAGGGATATCACATTTTCCCGGGGTAAAAAGTAGCCTATATGTTATTCCAGGATATGCTCTATATATGTGCCAAGATTCATCCATATCCGTTTAGTAGTTTTGGGTGAAAGAGTAACAAATATACATACAAATCTTTCCGCTTTATAATATTAGTATAGACAAGATTCTACCTACCTACTTGTATTTTATTATAATCTTTTGCTATTCCTTTAATTTCGCGAATTATACATTATAATTTCAAAGTCAGGGCATATGGAATGCCATATGCCACTAACGAAACCTGTGGTCGAGTTACTAGCCTATTATTTCCCGTGTCGGTCTGAACGCAGCTAAAACGCAAGAGCTCCGAGAACAAATATTACGCAGAAGTAATATCTAGCAACTTTTTCTCTAAACTTCGCCTGTTTAAGTCCTCTCTGGACTGTTTAAATATAATTTTGCACCTGGAAAATTTATTCATCCTCTCAAAACGGAGAAAGATGAGATGCAAATGGAATGAGAATGAAAGAACAAATTAATAACAGATTAATCATAAAAACGCTTGAAACGAGAAATATTTGGAGCAGGAATCATTATCTTAAAGAAGTTAAACAGATTACATTTTTGTTAGATTCTGCTCCATGTCATTCTGTTCAGAAAACAATAAGCCATCCTTTTGTTCGATTTGTCATCTGTCAATGTTTTTATGTTATTAAGAGTCCCTTTCTTTTCCTTCTGTTGCTCAGACTGGGGATGTCACTTCGCTACAAACGCATGTGATACAGCCAAATTGCATTTAATATTTAAAAAAATACAAATAACAAATGCGGCTTCCTGATTCTAATTTCGGATTGCAAATCGAAATTGATTTGGTACTTTAATAGAAATATCGGATCAGTACACGCAAAAGCCTTGTTATCAAAGCCTACGAGAAAAGGTTCCCCTGGATTCAGTGTGACCCGTATTCCGTGAAATAGGGAAGATTAGTTCGTTTCGTAAAAAAAACTATTAACTTCGCTCCAATCGAATCGAATCATGTGTGAAACGCCTCTCGGTGCGTTCATTGATATTTAATCTATAGAATTGTATACCGTTGTATTAATATTTTGATTGAAAATAAATTGAATGGGGTATATGGGCTTTTTGGCCACTAGCTGAAAATCGGTAATTAATGTATTAAGGCTTTTATATTGATGCAGATATGATTGCATTTCAAATGCAATTTTTATTCACACAACTTCTTGCGTGTAAAATAGTATGCGGTAATTACTAGGCACTCAACAGAGTCTATTCAGACTCCGAGGATCTGGAGTTCAGAGTTTTAACGACTGTGCAGTACCCAAGCGTGCATAGGTACGCGAGTCGGTCACAGATAATAAATTCATTCAGAATAATTTATTTTTAAATGTACATTCGTATATTTATTTGAAATAACAACAGCAACATTTTATTTTTATACTTTTCAGCAATGCGGTATATCAGTTATTCCATAATAAATTTGAGATCAGTTGGGCGTATGTAAGGAATATCCCAGTATATTATTTACTATGGAGTACCGTCAATTCAGAAAATGCAAGAGGCTTTAAGTTTCGTAAACAAGGAACCTGATGAAACATTGATTCACCATCATTAAAGCCAATTCATTTCCCTAATACTACTATTGTCTCTCATTGAATTAAAAGGGATATATCCCACGGGAAAACTCAGTTATTATCTAGTTCTCTCGCTCCCAGAACTTGTGTACGGTAACCTCATTATCAACAAGAAATTCAGGGAAGATTTTGGAGCTTAACTTCCATTGTGCTAACTCTTTAGTTGGTACCATTGGTAATGAGAAATCCTTCAAACTTGATATTTAAGTATATGCTAATTGGATTGTTTTGATTAGGGCCATAGCCATAGGCTTACGGGGAAAACTAGTTGTCGTTATGTTACGTTACAGTTAAGAGACTTTGTAAGAGTTCGTTCGTCGTTTCGAAAGAGTTTTAGCAATTTCAATTTTAAGTACATGTATAAAGTGTCTGATAGTCAGGTAGCCTATATAAGATAATGATATATAAAGATATGTCTAATGAAAGATAAATACAAAAACAAAAAATGACGACGGTCCAGTCGGCGTGATTACTAGGTACCCTGATTTACACATCATTGGTCGTCGGTTCGATTTCTAACCAGGACACATATGTTATGTGTGCGTCGACATTTCTATTTATTCTGTCTGGGCATAAATATCTTTTTAAGTATAGATTTGAAATTATTCATGAATCAACATAGTACAAAATTATATAATTTGGGATCAAATGGACGGGTAGAAAGAATTGTCTCAGAATATTGATTTATTTCAACTAAGGTATGAAGAAAACATGATTCAAAAACATCACTTCCAAAACATGACTCGGTCAAATTGTTGAGATCTAACAGGCTCAATTGACAGCTTAGAGTGTTATAGAAAAATTAACCTTAAGTCGTTATGATTAGGTTCATCAGCACCATTTTTATTACATAGAAGTCAAAACCGACCTTTTTGTTCTTAGAATGAGCATCACAATTCGGTATGGAAAAATAAATCTCGGTCGTAACCCGAGGGAATAGCTATTAAAATAAAACAACACCCACGCTAAATGCGCGTTTCCTCTGCACAGCTTTTTAAAGAAAGGATAAACAACGACAATGCAGTTGTCACGAACACTTTTACCTTCACCTTTGTGATAACGATCGAATGAAGTAGTTATGAAGCGAGAATAAACTAAGGTTTTCAAACAGTTTTTACACAATAAGTTCTTTAAATTAGAAGAACTTTTGTGACCATAATAGCTACGTAATACATTGAAAACAAATAAAAGGCTCATTCCTAATTTTTTTCTATGCTGATTGTTTTTATATAATGAAAATGTCGTTAAACCTTCTTGAGATTTCAAAAAACTTCTGAATTGCTTCGAGTTTCATTTTTATTGAATTAAATTAGAACAGGTGTTCAAGCGTTTTCTGATAACTTATTTTTAAATTTAAAGCACGAATGTTAAGTTGGCATTAATTCATTGGTTTTAATTTGTAGGTATTGTTCTTAAATCTGTATTATCGACCATTTTTATTAAACTATATTAGGAATATCTATCTAAACAACTTCCTAAGGATTCCCAAGAAAACAATGCTGTAGAATCAACTAATTAATATTTTATTTATTTATTTATTATATATGGGACGCCAACAGCACACACATTTAGACATAATATTTATACATTGCAAATTTTTAGTTCTGATGCCTATGCCAATTACAGGCGAACACAGCATTCACAATATGAAGAATACGATACATTTTTGATAAAGTTTCTCAGTGCTCCGTTACGAATAAAAAAAAATGTTTACAAAATAACAATAAGCTTCAGTCTAGTTCATCTGTCAACCTAAATAGGGACGTGCCTTGCATATTGCGATGACAAACAGCCGAGGGCGTTTAAAAAATAATTTGGTCTCCGCGGCACAGTCTAACGCGTTTAAATTTTGATTAGAACGATAATTTTCGGAGCTTTGGATTAATTTCGTTCTACGGGATTCAATTTGTTTATTTATAATTGTAACACTGTAGGTATATGACCCTTTAGAAACCCTTACAGTCATAGAAATATGTATTCAAATGAATATTTTAAATTTAAATATTCCACGTTGTTTATTTTACAAAATTAATTAAAGTATGAGCATTTCATTTTAGTTTTATAATCCTCTATATGAACGTAAAACGTGAGTTATTTTGTTATGGAAATATGGCTCAATTATTTTAAATTTACACTTTTATTTCTATTTGAAATTTTATTGATTAATTAATAAAACAAAACCATCAAAATCTTATTCGAAGCTTTTTTGTAGGTTCTGCCAACACTAGATTTTATAAATTCATCGCGATAGACTTAGAAATTCAAAAAAGGAATTGAAATACTCTTCGTAAATAATATATGGCCATTAGTAACAAAGAGGAAAAAAAATGGTATACATTCTTATGCGACGTAATTTTTTTCTTGGAAATGTCACTTTATTTAGAATTTATTACCCATATCAATAATAAGGCATCACAAAACCCAACCTCAAATATCATACATACAATTATGTAGGCAGACAGTGAAATTGATTACTTCCTCAATGCTCAAATATATCTATGGGGTTTTATTTTGATATGATTGATAACGTCTCAACCAAAATGTTTCATGATTCGTTTTATTTGCATCATAAGGCGTTGCGAGATCAATACACTGTTTATTTATTCTATGTAATACTATTCGTATATATTCCATTTTAAGTATAATGACATTGATCAGTTTGACAAGTGACAATTCAAAAATAGATAGTCTTTCCGAAGCTACAACTTCAAATAATGAATCGATAATTTTTTAATTGTATCGTAGTGTCTTGTTAGGTAAATTCTGATTGATAATCTCTGGTTTGTTAAAGTGTAGACAATATTGCTGTATATATTGTAGATTAGAGATATTAGACAATGTTGTGTATATTGCAGTTTCTGTCAAAAAGAACATAAAGTCATTGATTTTGGATATGCATTGCATATTTACCTTGGCTTTAATCATATTTTGCCACAAGGCTGCAAAATATACTTTTTTTTTCAGTATATACAAGTAATTACATTGCGTTACGTCGTTTTCTTTTTTGTTTTATAATTAATTCAAATATTTTCAGCCAGTACGGGGCGTGTCAAATAAACGTCAAACTTTCGCTTTCATAACTTAGTAGGATAACCTTACGTCATTAGAAGATATAATAATTCATGGCTGGCACATGACAAAGAGGCCATAAAAGAAACAAAACGATACTAAAAATAGAAGAGTATATATAAAGCCACCTGTGGCTATAATAGTGATGTAAGGAAACTCATTCATCACGCCATGACAGCTTGTTATTTGGTAATCCACATCATCACATATATTGTGTTACAATGGCCATAAAAACCAGCGATGTGAATAAAACATTCACTGTATTTAAGTCAAAGAATATTATGATATCGTAGCCATTTTTGTACTAAACTTTAAATAATTAAAATTAATATATTTTTGAATTAGCCTCATTGTTCTTTTTCGATAAGTTAAGACCCTTCCTTTACAAAATACTTTGATTAACTTAGCTGTATAAGTATTTAATTCTTGACTAAAAAACAAGTGAAATTAGATGTCAAATTATAAGAAAAAAAATTATTGTATGCTGTATCACTAAGAGAGTTCCACCAGGCATTCTACTAAAATAAACAACACCTATCATAATAGACTTTTCAATAAACTAAAATATAATAAATCTATAGTCAGTCTTTTCAAGAAGTTGCGTGACGTAGAATACCGATGAGAGCTTCGATATACTCACGAACAATACTGTCTAAAGAACAATGTATCTCACATTGCCTCTGAAACGTACATATCGGGTTTTATAAAACAAATCCCGTGCTGTGGCTTCACCTGCGTTCTGGAATGATCTTTCAGACACTCAGCTTCATCCCCTGGGGTATGTCTAATGTCTGTATTTGGCATAAATCTTAAAGCTACAACCAAAAGCTGTCTCTCACGAGTCATTTTTACGACGTTAATGTCAACCTTGACGTTTAGTCTGAACTCTGTCAAGTTTGACATTGACAAGTGAAATTCTAGGTGTTGTACATATTTCCTTGTCAGGCTCTCGGCCTCGGTTGAAAAAATATGAAATAAACTTTCTATGGAAATTGGTTTAAATATATGTCATCGGTAAAACCTTTGACCCTGTAATCATAACTACAGTGTAAACTCTTTATAACGAAACTCAAGGGACTGAGCATTTTTTGTCGTTATAGAGAGTTATCGTTATATGGAGTGAACAAAAAAAAACAAAACAAAGTGAACAAACCAACCAACTTGGGCTCACTTCAACGTTATAGGGAGTTTATCGTTATAAAGGATAACGTTATAAAGAGTTTACACTGTATATGATACACCAATCGAACAAATCAATTTTATTACATAAACTTAATTATGTATTTCGACTCTGTGTCCATAAAAAGAAATAGTTTTTGTCTCTTACCTCCATTCTTTTTGCTAAGTCGGCGTAATCCTTTGTATTCCTGATACCGTCCGTAATCTCTCGAGTAAGGCTTAGTGCGGACTCTCCTCTTGTGGTTTTAATATCAGTATTAACTGGATATATACCACTTTTTTGTATTTCATAATATATTTGGCTATTTTTATTCTATATAATAACGTTATACACAATATTCTGGCACATCTCTGATTGGGTCACTTTTGCACTGAGCAGGGAGTGGTACCGGTGGGTACCGGTGTTAAAGAGGCTGAAGTATCGGTATGCTTATTCTATCATTAAATTGACTATGTTTTACTATTCATCGGAAAGAACGTACTATGTTTAATCTCTCTATGATCGTAACTCCATTTCGCAAAATTTTTAGTTAAGCCCATCGTACTGAGGGTGCGATATGTGTGTGTAAAGTTTCGGTTTGTATGCGTGATTGAATCATAAACATACAACTTCCACATTTTTAATTTTATATTGCTAGGGTTCTAAAATGGTCAAATAATTAAAAGGGCGGAAACAATTTCTACGCCGTTCGCGTTGGCGTAACATAAACTTTGAGAGCTATAAACAACAATATTAAAGGATTCATTATGGGTTCAAACATTCAGGCGATCAAATAAAATAGCAATTTGGAAAGTTATATCGCGGCAAATTATTTTAATATTTATTCCTTTGTGTAATAATCTATGAAATGTTTGTTGTGAATTGAACTGGAGGAAAAACAACCTAATCCCATAGTTAACAATGTTTTAAATTACTTTTAAAAGTAACGGCAACACTCAGAATCTCTTATGAGGGATATGTTTGAGATTTTGTTTAGTATTTAAAGCTATAAAATTATTATAAAAGAGGATTTCGGATGACATTTTTGATATACTAAATACGGTATACTTTTAATTAATAATAATTAAAACGATTACTTAAAATGAAGTCTTATTATGTAGTCACAGATCTTAGTCCTAAATCTACGATGAATTAATAGGAGTTATTTAAAACTATAATAAATAAATAAATAATAAATAAATATCCCGGGACATTCTTTACACACGGCCATCTGGTCCCAAACTAAGCTTGACTAGAGCTTGTACTATGGAAACCAGATAACTGATATACTACATATAATACTTTTTTTTTTTCTAAATCGATACTTATATAGATATTTACACCCAGACACAGAACAAACAGACATGTTCATGCACACAAAATGTTTGTCCTGGGTGGGAATCGAACCCGCGACCTTCGGTTTGGCAGTCAGAGCGCTAACCACCAAGCCAACTGGCCTGTCAAAACTATGGAATACTAAAACAAATGTATGGTTTCCCTTTCGTACAATATAATTCTCTTGGGCTTTCAGAAAGATTTGGTTTGTTCAATATTTTTAGATATATTTTGAAGGTAACCATTACTTTACTGTCCCATAAGTACACCATGGTTTACCACCTTTAGTTTATACTTATGTCGATTACTACATTTTACGAAATATTTGAGACAAAAAGTCTCGAGTTTGAAACTCAGGGAGGGACCAATCGATGAGGCTATATCATTTTATTTGAATTTTTATAAGATTTTCTATTGGTAGAAATCGGATTTTATTTACTATATTTAAGAAATATTATGAAACAAAAATTGACATGAGACTTAACAACTTCATGGTTCAAGGACGACAACGCATAGGCGATGCCCCTGGTATTACAAACTTCCATAGGCGGCGGTGACCGCTTACCAGCAGGTGGACCGTCTGCTCGTTGTCGACCCATGTGTCGGCAAATCATTACATTTGGGGACCACAAAGCTTCTTTAAAACTGTAACTCGACTACGCCACGTCATCCATTACGAATCGTTCAGCGGCTTTATCTATTGATTGGTAAACGATTACAATACATAAAAGAGTGTTACATCGCTTTCCGCTTACATATCTAATCTAATACTAGATTTTCACGCATTGTTCACTTAGAATTAATCCTACTATAGCTAACTTAATTTCGTTTTCCCGCAAATCGAATATAAACTTTTGCAGTAAATTACAAATTTGTCCAACTTTTCCACAGAAGTTTGCGCCCAGGAGGGTACCTGCATTATGATTGTTTACAGATAAAATTACAAAGGTTGATTAGAAAAACCAATGGTAATACTTCTTAGTTATTATTTTGCAACTTTAACGTTTTAACTTGTAATTGAATAAATCTCCTATTCACTAGAATACAAAAATAATAAAAAAAATATTCGTATAATATTATAAAATCTTTAAAAACATTACTGCAAAATCTGCAAAATAATTGTAGAACTCCATTAAGCATTATTTGTATTCCACAACAAACATTTTCAACTATTTCAGTAGCCAAAGAATAAAGAGAAATTAAAATTTTAATAGTCACCAGAAACACTCTTATATTCACATAAATCTTATTATACTAAACATTAGTTTGTATGCGAGGAAACCACATTTAATGTGATTAAAAGCACTAGTGTTTTGTTCACTGTTGTGAGTGGACAAAGCGACACGTGGAAAAACATGATAACTGAGAAATGCGACGCCCTACCTTGAAATCACCTTTTTAGTTATGCGATAATGTTACCAAAGGAAAATCGGTTCGCTTTGAAGTAGGTATAAAACTGTCTAATTAAATAACGTAAAAAGCGTATTAGCACTGTTACTAAATGTAAAGCATTTGTATTTGCAAAAGCATGATGTTAAGTTAATACTGACAAAGTAACTTTTAACAAGGTTTGTTACGATTCTCGCCAATCCAAAACGACAAAATTCCACTGCTCATACATAATAAAACAAGGTGCAAAATTCACATACTAACCATAGTTATGTAACCAACACCAAATTGCAGTTGGTATGCAACTACAACTACGATACTCGCTAACGAGTTGCTAGTTGCTCACTTCAATACAAACTCTACTAGTTGGATCAAATACAAAGCTCAAATGAAAGCACGAAGCTGGCTGGATGCTAGTTGACACAATGTTCAGGAAGGGACGTCTCGGCTTAACGAGTGTAAAGTTACCTGTAGAGGCTATAACGGGGTCTATTATGGAAGTTTAGTGTAACAGTAGAATAGCTTTTTAAAGTATCGCCTTCGTAACTGATGTTAGGGACAGATCGATATAAAAGAGAAAGAGCTAATTAGAGAAGGTAAGTTTAGAATTCTAGAATAGTCACACCAAATTATTGATTTAAAATAATATTATTGCACAAGCGAGTATTTTTGTTTATAATATTTTGGTAGTTATGTAGCTTGGCAAAATGTACGTAGCCCGTTCTCATAAGCAAGTAAGCAAGCAAACGACAGCTGTTTCTCGTTAATATAACAAAATCTGTAAAAGTAATATTAATAATAAATAAATTACATTCAAGTTAGTTATATTGTAACTGTTACTAAAACTCCTGAAAATAAATTACAGAGCAATAGCACAACTCAACAAAAAATGGAAAAGACTTGCAAAAATACTTATCACAAAAGGTACGAAAGTAGTCGAAACAATGAATGAAATCTAGGTGTGGTCCTATGAGTGCTTTCTACAAATCTTTATCATCAATCGATTCGTTATCGATATCACATCATAAATTCGATACAAATGAATCTAGATCTAATTAATTGAAGGCGGAAGAGGGCTTTGTAAACACTTGATTGTGCACCTATGATAAGGGCTTGATTATGAAATTGTTGACACTCTATGCTTTGATAGGACTTATGTTCTCCTTTGCTGAAAAGCTGGTGCTCAGTGCGTAGAACTTTATTAAGTCTTGCTGGAGTCTTTCGACGAGGGATATATCAGGATTGAAACGATAATTGTATTCGTCACTTTAATTTTTTGTCAAAAATTTTGCTTCAGGAAATGGCAGCTTAATTAAACTAAAACAAAGTCTTCGTAATGAAATAGCTACTCACAAAAGTGTGGTGTCGACTTTCAAAGTGCCTACAATTTTAAGTTGAAGTTCGTTAAGTAATTTCGAGAAATTGGAGTCCAAATTTACCAGTGCAAGTACCCTGTGATTTTTGGAAAAAATTACTGTACGAAATTTTTATTGTGAATTTAAGCTGGAGGCACAATGATTTGTAATTTCACTATGACAATAAAAAACAAAATATCTAGAGAAATAGTTCCAGATTTCAAAGTAGAAACAAGCTTAACTTATCACTACATAGTATAAAAGAAAGTCGCTTTCTCTGTCCCTATATCCTTAAATCTCTAAAACTACGCACCGGATTTTGATGCGGTTTTTTTTAATAGATAGAGTGAACGAAGAGAAAGGTTTATACGTATTAGTATCTACATTGCACCTGATTGAAGCCGGGGCATGTCGCTAGTTTATTATAAATAATATTAAAATCAGGAAATTCCACACGTTTTCAAGTAGGTATCTACTTAGAGAACAATTAGAAACAAAGTTATAGTTAATCAAACTCTAGACCCTTCTAGTATCAACGACCGTACACATCTGTGCTCAAGTTTGGCTAAATATCAATTTACAATACAGTATCACAATATCTCAGCGTAACTTTTGGTCATATTGTCACGATTAGGGAATACTTTGCTAAGTATTTGGGGCTGAGGCGCCTCAAATAGGTACCTAAACCTAATGAGCCCATCCTCAATTAGGTTCATTTTATTTTAAAAGTTTTGGGTGTACGTCCTTTAATAATTGCTTAACTTTCTTGTCTTATAAAGCTCACATTGCCATTTCGAATTTTCCTTTGCTCAATTATACTAATCCTTACTTTTTTCCATATTATTCATACAAAATAGTCATTATTGGAATTAGTGAAATGTTTAACATCCTTTCTACTCATCAATCGTTTGTTAGGTACTCAATAACGCCAGAACGGAACTGAATGAAATTGGCACAGAGACATAGTCTAGAATAGCATATAAACTACTTATTATGCCGGGAATATGTAACATCCATCAAGAACGCGGGTGAAACCGCGGGAGACAGCTATAGGAATATAATTTTAAGTGCATACTCTGCCCCATAGATTCATTCGTTACCCTAGAGCAAATTGCACAAGTAACCATGATATTAGCGTGTGAATCTCAAATTACTCAATTAGGTGGGATCGCAGTCAAGCAATAGTTTATTTATATTATTTAAAAAAATATATATATATAAATAATTATCTTCGGACTTTCTTGATTTAGGTTAATTATGTAAAATGGAATGGTTTCAATGAATAGGAAAGCCGCAACAAGCAGGCAACTGATTAATAAATCAATGAAGATTGAGCTTCCGTTATAGATACTTTTGTAATATCGATATTTCTATAGGAATATTAAAAATATGAGTAATTATAAGTATCTAAATGAATGGATGTTTGAGAGGAAAATAACTTAGTTTTACTATTTTTTTCACAAAATTCAATAAACACTTATTTCTATTTACTTAAACATTAGTAATGAATATTTAGCCAATATTAGCCGTGACATTATCAATCACGAAATAAATTGATCAACTATATCACATACATTTATACAAATTACAAAAACAGCTGTAGGTAACGTAAAAGTCTAGTTTCTTGCCGGACAACTTTAAACCACCTTATCGTGCCTATTCAAGCATTTCCTCGATTATGTCGTACCATACCGTAGTGAACTGAACCGATTGTGCCAGTAAAATGTCAATTCAAAGCTATTTCAAAGGCATGGTGCATTTCTTAAAAGACTTCATTGAAACGGTAAACGCTTATAGAAACCCTTCGTATTTTATTGAGATTTAAAATGGAATGCTATTAGCTAACATACTGACTAATGGGTCACTTAAATATAATGAATTTTCCCGGATTCCACTGATGATGAAGAGGAATATTCATATAGATAATTTTACATGGTATGAAGCAGTTCTCGGTACTGAATTTCAGCAATTTTCACTCAAACTGAATCGGGTCAGGCTTTTGGTCAGTAGGTATCTGTCACTTTTGACACTGATTCGGGTATAAAATTACTCTTCCACAGATATATAAAAGTTGAACTTATCCTAAAGTTGTCAGATCTAAAAGGTCTTGACAGCTAAGAATGGTTTAGAAAATTCGTCTTTATTACTTCTTCGACAAGGTTCATCTATTAATCCAATGTTTAATTGGATAATGATGCTGATGAACCTTATCAATTCGCAATAAGGTTCATTTTTCTTTAACACTTAGCTGTCAATTCGGGCCTGTTAGATCAAGACCTCTTTAGTTAAGATATTCGGCTCAAAAATGTCATATTGATACATAAGATGTATGAACCAATTTCGTGGTTTCACTTCACTTCTTATGTAGGTATCTGGCATCAGATGTGATAATTTATTGAATTGAATGATTTAATTTGATTTTAAAGTTGAAATTAGAAAATAAAGTCATCGAAGCAAACCAAATTATGTTGACCGGGTGTTAATTAAACATAAACAAATTTAAGGAGGAAAAAGTATTCCAATTTCAAAATAATAATATAAGCATCAGAACAAATTAAAACAAACAATAATTTCGTTAAAATTAACATAATAAATCGATACATAATGTACACAATGGAGAGGGTAAATGGGAGTTAATAATTGTTTTATATAAGGAGAACGGTAACTTAAGAGTATATTGAATTTAGAAAGAGAAAGTTATAATTTAGGACTTACAAAAAACATGTGATCTATAGTGCCTTTGTCTATGACCATATCTATACTAAATGTTAGAATTTGGAAAGTGTCTGTCTGTCTGATTGTTTGGCACATTGTCTCGGCTAAGCAGCCTAACAGATCCTGCTCAAATTTGGCACATATGTAGCCTATAGTTCGGCATGACACTCAATTTTAACGGGGTTAAACCGCAGTGCGGAAGATAGTTCACGTATAAATCTAGGGGGCTACCCTACCACAATTTTATGCAAAAGCATAGGAATGCACGCATGTTTTGCTGAAAAAGATAAATAGTAGGTAGTGTACACGACACCTAATTTATCTTTATTTGCGATATCTAAAAAACCAAGGCTTAAAAGAAATCCAAATCCAAAGAATTTCCAATTTATTCACAATCGCTACATAATAATGAATTCTTTGTCAACTTACAGCTCTACTTAGGAAAGGATTATCAACTGAGTAATATTAATTTCCAGAAACCATATTCCAATTAGTCAAATCAATCATAAGAAACAATTTGTGTTAATCCATCAGGAGTTCATAATAAATCACAATTTCATCTTTCACGATGTCAGGTGCATGTAAAATGGAAACAATAGAAATACATTTATCTATATTTTCGACACACCGTCGGTCTGCACTTGCTGCTATTAATCGTCACTACGTCGCACTTGTGAGATCTCACATTGCTGTCTACACTAAAGAGTCTCCGATTACTGAAAATATGGTAGACGACATTAAAAAGCATTGACAGAAATATCAAGTACAATAGATTCTCGCCGAAATAATACCCTGATCATTACAATATTATCATATATCTAGCTTATGGCATATCGATAGACTACAACATTATTTGAAATCAGCACAAATATCTTACAGGAATATTGAGCATTTTTCATGTATGTATAAAACAAGACTTCAGACAAATTATTAATAATAACTAATTGGTGGAATTATTTTTGCTAATGAAAAATAATTCCACCACACAATTTTTGGCTCTCCCTCCGGTCTTTAAACTTGAAGTCTTATTCTTTTCTTTTTAATGTTTAATATCAATTGTTCCAGGATGGTCCGAGCTACCTACCTGCTGGCGAGCTGTGTGCTCATCGCTCTGCTACTGGTTATGCCCGCCTCTGCTTATCCCAGGTAGTTGTATTTACTCCAAATTGGATATACGAGTATTTGCACCGTACTGTCATAGATATTTTTAATGCTCTTCTAGGAAATTTACAAACTTCCTGAATAGTGGATTGATTAAATAACTAGATCTTAGATATATTTTACATGGCGATTGTAAAGAGACTCTGAGAGAGAGAGAGAAGAGAATCTAAAAGAGTGAGAGATCACATTAGGTATGTTTGAATGTGGCCAACGAGGCAGCCAATGTTCTACCATGGCCACCTTCGCCTGCATGCTATCACACACTTTGAAAACAAAGTACAATAATGCTAAGTTACGTATATTTTCCACAGTCCAAGCAATTACTTCCGCGATGATGGCCCCTACGAGCCCGAAGAAATCATGGATATGCTGAACCGCCTCGGAAATCTCATCCAGATTGAACGCAAAATGGAAAAGTGAGTACCTAAATATTTGTCTACCGAAATTATGTTTTGAATCTTGTTTTACTTTAAGATGTAATGTAATAATATCAAAAAATAAATGTTAAGGCTAAGTAACTTCGCATTTGTGGAGCTAAAACGGTTTCAGCACTAAATCTTTGTAAAGCCTTATTGTATTCTCGTCTTCTCTTTACATCTAATACGAGTTTAGTTTTGGGTCACATTATTCTATAAATAAATAATTTGATTCAATTTATATTATAATTGGTAAGTGCTTACGTTTTGATTGAACCAAATCAATTTTCAGTGTATTCAATTCGATGTAATGGTGCATGAAAAACTGAAATTAAATGTTTTAATAGAGCTCGTTTAAAACAAACTCATAAAAATATTAATCTTTCTCACTTAAATGTTACTAAGTAAAACTTCAATTTGAATAATGAATTGAGAGATTTATAAATAACTGTTTTAAATTGTAACCTTATTTTAGTATCCCTCAAGGAATCTAATATTTCAAGATTTAATGCTAACTGCTCAAGTTATTTATGAACAAATTTATTTTAAACGACTGGGAATTCTAAAGAGATGAATTAAACATTTTAATCAATATTTATATTGTTTGGTCTACTCATCGTAACAAAAACTTTTGTGTTAAAATACGATGAAATGTTATGCTGCGCTGCCTTTGGAAGATGTTCCATAAAATACGAGATTTAAACAAGACATGACATAGCCTACTTTCATTCCAAAGCTCACTGGAATAAAATATGAAGATTACATACGATTTTTAGCACTTGCTTTTATCTCGTGCAGAGAACCACATATTTTGATAAAACTACTGAATCTTTCTATTTGTT
The DNA here is from genome assembly GCA_907165245.1 of Habrosyne pyritoides. Taxonomy (NCBI): domain Eukaryota; kingdom Metazoa; phylum Arthropoda; class Insecta; order Lepidoptera; family Drepanidae; genus Habrosyne; species Habrosyne pyritoides. The sequence goes on from OU015592.1 coordinate 4,726,686, forward strand.
ACTTGAGTAGACCATTTCTGATATATGGTTATTTTTACTTATCTAAATGTAATAATGATATCTGTTTTCAGTTATAAAGATGACATTACTAGGTATGTTGTGAAGGTTGTATTTAGAATTGTTAATAGAACAAATTATTTTATGCTTATTTTCGTTTCGTAGACATCTTGTAACCATTTAACGTTTTTTTTAAAAAGCGGAGATAATTTGAATTTTGTCTCACGTGGAGGCTTTAAGCGACTCTATGCATAACATTTTACCTGAAATTATGCAAAAACTCAGTGTATCCTTTAGCATGTATAAAAAATTTACATTTAGGCACACCTGAATTTTATTATGGCGCATGGCGCTTGCTTTTCAAACTATTTGCTGTTAGTGCGCTTCATTTTATTTTTGTACATGCATGGACATTATGTTTGGCATTGTTCTTCCCTCAGTCTGAAGCTAAAATATGCAAAATATTTCTAACTTTTCAGGTGGGGCTTTCACGTTAGTCTGTTCCATACTGCATGGCTACGTCGAACATTTTAAATATACTCGTATACTTAAGTTTAAAACCTTAATTTGATTGTAACATTTTATAATTACTTATATATCTTTGTTCATATAATAATACTTACTTATGACTGAGTCATAATATCACTTTTTATAGATTAAAAGCTTACTTTATAAATTAGAATTCGTACTCACCTGTTTCAATAAAATGTAATATAATTATATTTATCATAATTTCAGCGAGAAACGTGCCCTTGACCTTGGCCTGAGCCGTGGCTACTCCGGCGCTATCCAAGCTAAGCATCTTATGGGCCTTGCTGCTGCCAACTACGCTGGTGGACCTGGAAGGAGGCGACGTGATGCTCACTAAACAACAACCTCATAGCTATAATAACTTTACAACACCGTGACGTCATTTCGATATTCCTGATGATTGAGCAACACCTTCTCGTCAGGAAATAGCGATTTGACCGTCTCTGTGGAGTAATTTAACCCGTACTTAAGTCAAATCAATGTACTGTCACCATCATTACTTACAGAATGGCTGGATTATTATATCATCCATATATGCCTATGTATATTTATTCCAAATTAACGCTTGTAACAAAGTATGATTACATTCTAATCTACCGCAAATGTTCTAAAATTTATTAATTATGCATAAAGCATATATTGTATACCCACTTGCCCATTATAAATCATATTTTCAAAACTGGTGAAAGCCACGGATTAAGTCTTAAAAACTACGTAAATTCCCTTAAAATTATAAAATAGGTTCATGGTTTATTCCTAATGTTAACATAACTTATTTCATCTTGACGAGACCCCTAACATAATTTCTCTATAACATTTATAGCCATTTATTTCAATTTAATTTTCTTAGTTTCCTGATCATATACCTAATGAACATTTTTTGTTTTATTTATGTCCTTCAAAATCATCAAAAAATTTACTATAGCTCCGAAATCACTCCTGCATCGATCATCAATTTTAATATCAGTATTCCTCATAGCAGTATTAGTCAATTTTAAACTTCTTTCAAATGTTAAATTTCCTAACAGACGCTGTCTTAAAACGCTTGAATGTTATTGTAAATTAGAATTTTAATAATGTTTCTTAAGAGATCTCAGCTATAACTATAAATTTAACAAAACTATTTTATATAGTGATTCATGTTAATATTCTAATATAATGTAGCTACATGGCAAAACTATTTAGTGCATAGATAAAAATATGTAAAATACCTCCTGTCTAGAGTTTATTGTTAAATAAATAAAGAGATATTCATATTAATATAAACGTGTTTATTTTCATAGAACTATTATTATCCATTTTAAAATAAGCAATACTATGTTAAAACTGTAAAACCATTGAAGCTCGTCAAGTTGGTCTTATTATTTTTAATGTAAGTACTAACAGACATCCCGACTTTTAAAATTTTTGAAAACTTTTTCTGACAATCTGTTTGAATACGCAAATCTCCAAAACTACTAGACGAATTTAAATGTTGTTTGATAATTGGAACATAGCTTGAGGCAAGCCTATATGGCTCTATATCTTCAAAATCGAATCGAGATAGTGCTTTGAATTTAATAATAATAATGATTGTCGAAATTAAAATTTAACAATCTGTCAGAATCCGACGCTAGAGCCTTCAGCACTCAACAAATTGCTCGCGTTTAGATTTAAAAGCCATTTGCAGTTGAACCCTTCAATAGTATTCAAAGGGAAAGAAAGCTAGATAGAAATCAACAACCATAAGCCTAATGCTGTCCTAACTACAAGAAATTTGAGCTATAAGCTAGGTCAATTTAACGCACAATTTATAATCGTGGTTTAGTTAAATCTGATTTTAAGGCATCCGTCCTACTTTTCTGTACGGATTATCACATGACAGAGACCCCAGAGGTGTAGATGTTCCTAGAGGCATAACTTTTTTAGAATACGGATAAAGTTTATTTAGGAATCACAAAGTATCTTCTTTACAACTGTGATCTAAGTACCTGGGATGAAAAAAATGCTACATAAGACTCAGATACTTAGGAATATCTAACTAGGTCTGCCATCCGTCTGGGTTTCCTCGGATTAGTTTAGAGGGTGTCCGGGGAGCTGCAGGTGGGGCGTTTCATAAAGAGTCAGGGTGAAACCCGAAGACTTATTGTGACAGGGGAATCCCAATAAATTAGTAGATAAGCAGTGAAAAAATCATTTGTAATTGTGAACTACATCCAATTAAAATGTAAATTATAAGTGTAAAAATATTTTAAGGCGTGTCCGGGAAAAAACCCAATTTCACTTAAATGTCCGGGGTTTTTTAAGTTTTGGGTCCGGCGTTGGCAATTTAAATGATGGCAGCCCTATATCTAACCTCAAATGAAAATACCTATTCATGTAAATATGTAACAAGGCATTCATGAGTTTTGATGACATTTCGAGCGCCATCTATTTTAAAATGATAGTAAACTGACAATAGGACAATGCTACTAATACCATAAAAACTCTGAGCATTTTCCTTCTAGATTCTTGTAAAATTCCTGTATCAATGCCATCTACCGTTCGGATTTCGAACTAATTCAGTTAAAGACGTCTACCTCGCTCTAGCATTTTCCGCCAAAATACCTCTACTACCGCCATCTGTTGTTTTTGCTATGTAACTTAAAGACTAGTATCTAGTGATCCCTCATGCTTGATACGGTTTTTTAATCGTTCCAACAGGTGGCGCTACTGGAATACGTAAATATACCAAAATTTTCTTTGGAAATAAGTTTTCCTAGTGCCTCTTACAATAGTTCAATCATTTATAATTTTAAACATTATTTTTTTCTTTCTAACATTGCTTTCTTGTAACTCAATGCATCCACACACCGTTTAATGCGAAAAAAACTAATTAAGAGGTATTCATGTAGGTAATATATATTTTTTTTTTGGGTAGTTGATCGTTCTCTAAAAATCTGACCGTATTATTCGTTTGCAATGAAAAAATATAATTATGATTTCTAGACGACACTGAGAAAATTAAATATGATCCGATTAATATATTATTTTGTCTAGAAGTTAGCAACTTAATACATTCAAATATCCACAATAATTATTCATAAATTAACGTAAAAAATATTTTATTAAACTTGTGGAATGAAACCTATACAGGCGTTTTGTAGATAAATGTGCTTATTAAAACCTACACTACCTATTATACTACTGTTCTACATTACGTGTTCCTTTAGGTGTCGGGTTGTTTTGAATATTTTTACCTCTTAATGTTACAAAAAATACTGGAACGTTCTTTACAGGCTGCCATTTATTCCCAAATAAGCTATATACTATGACAACCTACTAAATAATGTACCTACTTTTCTTTTTCTTCTAAATAATTAAATACATACGTAGATATTTAAAAGATCCATACTTTAAAAAAATCATTTTAAGTTATAAAGTATGTTGTTACGTATATGCCCGTATGAGATCGGAACTACAGTCAAATACTGGTATATATAAATAATAATACGTAAATATAATAAACACCGTATAATATCCTCAAAAATAGCGTCATTCACACCATACCCTCTATAAAAATCCTCTTCACTCTCTTTAAAGAGCAGTGTCAACTAAGGTGCCTTTAACAAATAGACTACCGCACGCCAGTCCATCCTGAGCTGCGACATAAACGTTTTCTCTCTTCCAACATCATCATGATCTTCACGTCCGCAGGGGGTTGGGGCTCAATTTACCCTGGTCTGCATAACCGAGGGGTGGTCTGTGTATTCGCATCGATGCCCTTACGTTTTTTCAACATGGCCGACCATTGTATTTATAGTAAACCTGTTATTTACAGTTACACCTACGTATGTCAATTTCAAGGTGGCTTAAGCAATTATGGACGCCATTTTTAAAATAAATCTAGTGGAAAATGAATTTGGCTAACAGCAACCACCCTAAATGAGTGAAAAATAAAAAAATGATCGAAACTTTTTAGGTTTAGTTTTCTTCGAACCAAACACTCCATCGCTTAATTAGATCACGCAATGCGGATATCACAAACATTTAATTTACTTAATTAATCGGTCTATGAGCGTGATTTTCATTAAATATAGGTATTAAATGAATAAAATTGATAAGGATTGAATTATAAATAATTAATAATAAATATCCTAAGGTAGTCTTTAAACACAGCCATCAGATTCCTAACTAAGCAGAGCTTGTACTATGGAAACCAAGTACTAATATTATAAAAACGAATGTTTGTATGTATTGATGTTTGTTACTCTTTCACGCAAAAACTACTGATGGATGAAAGTTGGCACCTAGATAGATCATATCAAGCAGTAATTTTTTTTTCAAATACATATAAATATGAACTTTATTGCTTTTGAAATAAGATGAAATATGATTATGAACCTTATACAGAAAAATATTTTTTTAAGCGTTGAAGTTTAATAACGAATTAATTGCAATTTATGATAATAGTTTCTCACTGTAAGGAAATCTAGATCAATAAATATCTTAGAGTTGTTCATAGAAAACTCATCTGTATACCTATTAATATAAGGCTCATCTTTTGATCCAATGATTAATTGTATGATAATCCTGATGGACCTTATCATAACTCCATAGAGTTTATTTTTCTATAACACTCACAACTGTCAAGACAGACATATTAGGTCGCGACAACTTTAATCCATGTTAACCTATATGACACACGACTGGAATAATTAAATGCAACAGATTATGAATATATGTAGGCAATAATATATAAGCCGGTATATATTCCTCTGTCATTTTGAATTTGGAATGTTGGATTGCAGTAGTTACATCTGTCACAACATTCGAGGAATTCAAATTTCGAAACATATTTTCTGAACAATCTAGTTTTATTTTCAAAAACATCCGTAACTAGGGAATTGTATTTCGGAAACAAAACTCATTCAAAAATACCTCTAGAATAACTTTTACAACTAGATACATAGGAGTTGTAAATAATACAAGTTTATAACACGAAATAACATTTACTATTGTGTTTACTACGCCCTAGATAGTGGGTTCTACTGGAAAACTGAACCTTTTAACCTAGTTACCCAAATCTTTTGCCACATCTCTGCGCCTACATTTTCAGCGCAATTTCAGTGGCAAATCTGCGTTCTGGAGGGGCGGGGTCAACGTCCGACGATCAATATTGCACCTCCTTCCCTTTTCTTTTACACAAGCAAATTTGATGGCAGCTACTTCATACATTTAAGCTACTTCGCTTCCTCACAAACTGGATAAAGAAGTAGAATTTCACATATTATCTTGTACTGATTAAATAACAGAAGCATTACTGACGCGCCAGTTGGCTTGGTGGTTAGAGACCCTGACTGCCAACCAGCAGGTCATGGGTTCCATTCTCACCCAGGACAAACATTTTTGTACATGAGCATGTCTGCCTGTTCTGTGTCTAGGTGTAAATATTTATATAAGTGTTTAAATAGTATTTTAAAAGTAGTATATGTAGTAAATCAGTTACGTGGTAGCCATATTGCAGTACACTCAGCTTAAATTGGGATTAGGTAACTATGTGTGAAGAATGTCCTGGTTATATGACATGAATATAATGAAATAAAATTAAATATTTATTTATTACCAATGAGGCTTTATTCCATGTAAGCGGCCAGTATTGAAAAACTGCATAGCACGCAATAAAATATATGAGTTCTGTTGAACCTCGATGATAGAGAATAGGGCAAGTAGAAGTATAAGATGTCTGGTCAAACATAGCTACCAACCAGCTAAGAATGGCATGGAAAAATGTACCTTACGTCTTTGAAATAACCTTCATCTTTGATCAAAAGGTTAATTATATGAATCCTTCTTGTACAGAAGATGTTTAGCTGTCAAATAGGTTGTGAAGACTAGTTTTTATGTAAATTTAAAAAAGCAATTTGCTTTTTAAATAGTTAAATATTCAATCAAAGGTTTTCGAACTAAGAATGCATACAAAATGTCATCAACGTAGGTACTTTCTACTAAAACGTAGAACTCTTACTACATAGTACCTACTATGACCACAACCATTTCCGCCATGAAGCAGTAGTGCACTTGTATTACTATGTCTCGTTTAAAAAGGTAAGGGGGCGTTGAAATTACAGGCACATAAGACTTAACGACTTCACGTCTCAGGGTCGATAACGCATTGCCAATTTCCCTGGTGTTACAAATATCTATAGGCGGTGGTGACCACTTACTATCAGACCATCTGTTCTTTCATCGGCTTCCTAATTAGATTAGTTTACTTCTTAATATATTGTTTTGCTACTTACATAAATAACGATCCTGTATTACATAGAACATTTAGATGATTATTAACTTTTCCGGGCAATTCAATTTTCCACAGATGGAAATTGTTTGAACTGTCCTTTTCAAAACAGGAATTTAATTACGTTCCCGTTCTTCGCATATTTTTCTACAGTGCTATAGGACCTCGTTAATGCGCTACGATCCACTATCAGCTGTCTTATTCAGTTAATAGCAACTTCATCGAGTCGAGGGGCAACGATGCTTCGGAGAGCGGACGTCTCACACGATTGTGTAGCGAGGGACAGAGACAGAGAGCGGAGGTCTGTACGGAACACCGTCGAGTTACTGTCATCTACCTAATAGAATCGCTGGTAACGAGAGCTAAGAGGCAGTTTTTGTTCATGGTTTAACACGTTCTATTATTATCGATTGGTGCTATATTTTTAATAAAAATATTTCTCCACGTCTTACATGTCGTCATTCATGGTATTTTTTTAATGATCTTCACATCTTGTTCGAATAAAACAAAAGTATATAGTCTGTTTACAATGGTTAGGCAAAATGAAATATCTAGAAATAGAAAACAATAGAAATAATTATTCGGTTACATTGTATGTCCCAATAATAACTATATTGACATGGGGTCCCATGTTAAAACAACATCAAATAATTACATTGATAAAATCTGTGTACAGTCAAGAGCATAAATATTCATGCAGTGCTGCAAAAATATCAAATTTCATGATTAATTCGTTCATTTACTAGACATTTACATACACTTAGACCTATTCTCACTGTCAATTCTTTTTTTAATTTTTTTTTAATTTATGTTTTATAATTTTTTTCTTTTTTTGGTATGTTAACAGTTTCACTCGAGCTTCTTTTCCTTGAATAAAACTAAGATTTTATCATTAAATATATGGATAACGTAGTGAGTTGCACATGTACATAATTAAGACCTACAAAGTAATTTACTTGTGAAATTGTTTGTTTTGCCTTGGCTTAACTATTACAAGAACTCTGACACTGTAAGTAGTAACAGTGCTATATTATGTGAAGGGTGTCACATAGTCTTTCTCGAACTCTCTATGGTTATAAATTTATGCTCGTAACTATACCTACATGCCTTTTTCAAGGCTAACAATACCTATCATTATAATCGTCCACAGTACTTATATCGATTACTTTAATGTATTTACCTACACCGTATGAATAAGTTTCAAGGTTATGTAAGTTATTATTACATTATATGGTTTTGGGATATAACTAAACGGGAACATTAAATCGTCCCAAAATTCACTTGGGATACGGAAGCGAATTGGTTTTCTAAGCGAAACGAAGGCAAATTTAGAAGCACCCGGTGAGAGCGTGTTCAAACAAATTAGCTTGTAAACTTGAAGCAATTGATTTTGCTCCTACCACCTCTTGGGATTCGTATCTATTTGATGACAGCTTATGGGTTTCTTGTTACTACTGAGAAGCTGAGAATTTGTATCATTCTCCTTATTATAATATTATTTGTAGTAACACCAATTGTAGTGAACGGGGGCGTAATTACAAAGAAAGTAATCAAATATTAATTAGTTATTTTAATATTTTAGTCCATAAAATTGTATAATAAAACAACATCTTTCATTCCCTCTGCATTCCATTCTCCATTCCATTCACACTGTCATTCCATTTAATTTTTTAGAAAACGAATATTAACTTTTTATTTCAAATTATCGTCAGCCAGTAACAGCAATAACGGCCAGTGCGCTAGCATAGACCTTCCTTACATTACTCTGCTGTTTTTAACTGAAGATTGATACTATAAAGAATCTATTAACTTCAAATGTGATCATTATAAGTGCCATCCGCGGGCCTAAACTGAATATTTTTGAACTATAATGGTTTTGAATTTTGAAAAACATTATGAGGAGTGTCTGACAACTCATGATCAGTCGCGTTGTGTACACTACTGTTTTATCCTAAGAATATTTTGGAGAATTCTATTAGTTCTACTGTCCCAATAATTGTGTAAGTCGGAAAGTTGGTTTCTTTAAGTTGGTAGGTGATCTCCAGCTCTAGATTTTCACGAGACTTACACCTTAGATGGGGTGCGGTTACACGAATAATGTAAGAGAAGAATACGTAAATACAAGTGTTCTTTACAAATTTTTCCAAAAGATTTCTCTTAATATCGCTTACTTAGCTCATAGGCTATGTTCAAAAGGAAATCATTAACTACCATTGTATAAGCACTTGAGTCCGGGCATGCGTGACGGAAAGGAAAAGTTTTGAATAAAGGAAGAGGGAGTAAAAAGCATATTAATCATTCATTAGACGGCTGTAAAAGACGTTAAGTTTTTTTTTTTATTTCGTAATTATCTGGTGATTGTTTTAGATTGACTGTTACTTCTCGATGATGATAATTAGGACAGTATGAAGACCAATCAGTGGATGCCGACAAACACATGATGACACGATAAAGGTTATTAGATAATAGGAAGATAAGCAACAGGCAATATTAGCAACAGTGTAGGGAAACAACGATTCGTCCTGTGTGACAACATTCCGACGTTGACAAATGAGGCTGGGTTAGAATAAAAATGGCGATCGCCCGCACCCGTCTATTTATATGACTGTTGTTCTATTGTGACCTTGTTGAAAATAATGGCCATCGTTTGACAACAAACGTGGGGAATGCCGTGAGCTTGCGTCATTCAGATTCAATATATTTTGAGATTATTTTATTACTCCCATTCGGCTGAAAGGCGCGGCCGTAAAGCCCTGAAGCGACTGCGACCCGTGAAGATCTACTGAAGTTTTATTACTAACATATTTTGTTTGTGGACTGACTGACTTAACTTTATTGCTGTGATTTACTAATTCTACTATGAGCACGGAACGCTAGGAATGCATGGAATTGTAAATTGCCTGTTGGAGTGGTGCAATTGCAGTAAAATTTTGTGGGGGTCAAAGAAATTTCGATATTGTAAATAGTTGATAGAGGTAGACTCTAAAGATAGTAGGAAATTGTGATCAAAGGTTTCAGAAAAGATTTATACAGTTTTAAGCGTATTGCAAATAAAGGTAACATACCTCCCATCTATAAAGGTAAAACAGAAACATGTAGATGAATAGAGTATATAATATGTAGGCCATAGATATTTTTTAATATTTCATACGTAGGGATTAACTTAGTATTAACCGATAAATAGGTATGTTTCATTAAATGTGCGAATCACGAAACACAATATACAACATTCAATTTACCATACTCTCTATACTGCAGGTAGGTAACACGGCGAAAATGTACGAAAATAAATTCGTTCCGGGGTCCTCATTAATATTCAACGTCGACCGAAGTCTGCCTGAAACGGTATCAGGTGAAACTGAACTGAAATGTTCGGTTATTTCCATTTATTATTAAACGAATCCCTTAAATTAACGTTGGTTTGTATGAATTCGATTAAGATATATCAAAGGTTATAATATTTGTCTAAAATTGCAGTAGCATTGCAGCAGAAAAATACATGACAAGTTGACAAAGAAATCTCTTAACACGTTTGTTAAAATGGCTACTAGGTAAGAAGCAATTAAGGTTATATTTTTTTAAAGGCACTATGGTTTTTACCATCATAGATAAGCTCAAAATTTAGTGTTTAGTATATAGCCTAAAAGAAATCTAGTACTCAAGTACCGCTGCCGGAACACACTGGTAGATGCTTGGTAACAGATTATCAAATTGGAGGTGCGTCTTTAAAGGCGATAATCGAGCGCTTTGATGAGAGTCGTGGTTTCGAATGCTACAACGACCTTTAGCTTTCCATAGGGTTGTAAGGTACTTTGTAGTGATGTGTGAGTCTTGATTGGCTTCAAGCACCTACTGGAGTAGGTATCATTCTAGGCTTTATATATTACCTTCAACTACATCACTTAGCATAATGACAGTGTCGTCAAACATAAACCATCTATATATATAAAAATGGATGTTTCTCTGTATATTCTTTATCGAATCGTAAACTATGCAACGGATTTTAATGCAGTTTTCAGCAAGAGGAAGGTTTATAACCAGGATTGAAAGCGGGCAAAGCCGCACGGAGCAGCTAGTTAAGTATAAAAAAGACTGGCATGCATTTTTGGCGCACCTTCATGTAGTATTCAAACTATGCATGCGTATTACGTACAGCTTAATTAATAATGGTCTCCCAGAGGTAACTTTGAATAATTCGACGGGTTGGGGCAGTAGTGGGGGAATTATAATTTTATTATCTACCAACGGTCGCCTACGTAAATTCTGCCATACGCATACAGCGAGCGTTGGGAAGGTTCATGTGCGCCTGAAACGTGATTTGAAACTAAAATAACCATAGCCAGTGTGTTTTCAACTCTCGTACGAACATAACTGAATATTATTATGCTCTTTTAGTTAATTAGTCATTACATTTAGATTATATTACATTACGAGTTTGTAGTAACATTTATATAAGAGAAGTGGAGCGAAAATATCACTTTGCACTCGTATCTGACCGTTTAGAGATTTCTATATTTGAAAGGAAAACGACATGAGGAAACATGTAACCTAGAAATTGAATTCAATGAATATGAGAAGCTAGCCTCTCAGTACTAGTTCCTCGTAGACTCTAGTCTATGCCTTAGCTATACGGATATACAAGAAGACGATGAGATAAATAAATAAAAAATAAATATTCGGGGACATTCTTCACATACGGTTATCTGATTCCAAATTAAGCATTTGCTTGTACTATGGCAACCAGATAATTGACATACTTCTTTTTAAATAAATATTTACAGCCTGTGATAGAACATACAAATGTTTGTCCTGAGTGAGAATCGAACCCACGACCAAGGGCGTGGCAGTCTGGGTCTTTAACCACCACGCCAACTGGCCCGTCAAAGAGTCAGAAAAACAAATGACATTCGGTTTATAGTAGTTACATTAAGACATATAGACTCAGAGATGCAAATTCGATATTTTGATAACATATATCTATCTCCCTCCCTTTCTATATTAAATAAACAGAGATGGAAATACTTTAAATACCAATTGGCATGCCTCAGTATGATAGACACGTGGCTTAAGAGATATTTCTTTTATGCATGGGTAGTGCTAAAATAAGAATAATAAACTATGACATGTCTAGATAACTTTACCACAGTCGGGGCTTCGATTCTGTAAGAGAAATAACTCTAGCTCGACGTTGTTTCCTTGCAGCCTCTATGCTCAGTCTCTTTTGCTTACTAAGCCATCACGTGAGAGGTAAGCTCTCCGAGGCTTGTTGCGCTGTGATCCGACGAATTTTGTATTAACTGAATAAGGGGGCAGGTAGTCATGCAGCCCGTAACAAATGATAGTACATTACAATGATGTATCACTTTAATATCTCCGTTGTAAATCACGATGTAAGGCCTTTTCCTGATATGTCGTCTGGCGCGCGACGTTTTTGCTCGGTTTCCGAAACAATATCGCGTCGCCGTCACATACCCCTGTAGGTATACTATTGGTATGAAACATGTTGAAACGGACACCTTCGCTTGTCCGCTTCGGGAATATTTCGTTGAAAACGCTAGCGAATGACTTTTCGGAGAAGTAAAACACCAGTACTATGAAACACCGTATTACGCCCCTTTATTCGTTATATTAAAACAAGTAAACTTATTACAAGTAGAAGTCTCTGTGTTGTTGTGGCGTCGTGCCAATATTTTTTTTTTTTTTTTTTTTTTTTTTTTTTTTTTTTTTTTTTTTTTTTTTTTTTTTGAATGGACGAAGGTGTTAGCCTCAGATGGCTCTGACACCCTTACGCGGACAATATCGGTGAGCGCTTAGGGCTCTCAACCGAAAGTGCCAATAAAATTCTTTACAAAATATATATGCCTTTTTCTAAGTCGTGAATTAGTCAACGAATAGCACGCGCTAAAGGTATATCTCCCTTGCACAATCGTCGTGCTATCCTTGTCTAATTATTTCCTTTCTTACTCTAATTTTTACTATCCCTGTCTATCACTTCGTTCTGTTCTTTTTACTCTTAGGGCCTTGTCTCTTTTTAGCCTTGTTTTCAAAGTGTTATCTCAAATACCTATTAACATGAACGTTATCACTAATCCTTGTAACATTGTCGCGAACACATGTAGTATTCTTTCTGGCGTTGCAATTTGTCAACGGAATCCATAGCATGGGTCCGATTGCCACACTTTCAATGTTTACTGTTGCGTCTGTTGCTGATTGTGCCGTCACAATTCATTTAAAAGAATTTTATGTATGTTCGTAAAAATATAAATGCATTTCCAAAAAATAGCTACACTCATAGAATTAACACTAGTATATTAGTATAAGCTCGCTGTACTTTTTAAGGGAAATATTACGTTTCTTTAATATACTAACTAAAGACTTAAAACCATTACCCGAGCATAAATTTAAAAAGGCAGTAAAGAATACTTTATATCAAAAGGAATTTTATATTATGATTTTTTAGAGGATAATAAACTTTATTATTGCTCGCCTGACAAGCTATACAAATTTAAGCATTTTTATGTGAAATTATAATTTTTTTAATACATTGTTTGTAATATTTATAAAATACCATGTAAAGAGGATTTAAAAGTGCCCGTACGCCTACATGAATAAACAATATTTATATTCTATTGGAAATCATGATCAAAAATTAGGACAATGATAAATAATAAGTGTCGTGTTAACAGAGTAATATGTCCAACTAATATTAAAATGGCGGAATTTTTGTGGGGATAGATCGACACATGGATACTGGTTACTCTTTCACACAAATACTACTAAACAGATTTGGACGAAACTTAGCACATAGATAGATGATAAACTGGATTAACACATAGGACCTTTTATCCCGGGAAAATAAAACATCCCTCGGGAATGTGGATAAAACCGCGGGGAGAGCTAGTTATGCATAACGAAAAGATTTCCTCCCGAACTGTCAATTATATTTGATTGGTCAAATAAAGGTACCATAAACTTTCTGTACTAACCATCACGAAGCCAAAACGACAAGTCAGGTAAGGGCCTTATGTAAACGTTGTTTATCTCGAGTCTAGTATTAATCTCCAGTCTAGACTTCTGTTAGGTCTCGTAACATCAATCAAACGTGATATATCTGTTGTTACAGTTACATAGATAATTAAAAGTGTATAATTGTATTTAGTTTATTTAACTTGGTGTTTTCTTGAAACTGCAAATAAAATAGTACTAGGGTACTTGGCACCCTTCAAACGAGTCATTGCCTAGTTAGTATAAGTATAAGTTCTGTACCACATTCTCATTCATGAATTTGACAAACTTTAGTAGTTATCAATAAAAAAATAATCAATCCTAATTTACATGTCTTCATCAAATTTTAAATAACAATTATGGTCGAATTCAAGCAGTGGGCGAACACTAGTTATATATCTGGGACATTCTATACACACGGCCATCTGGTCCCAAACTAAGCAGAGCTTGTACTATGGAAACCAGATAACTGATATACCACATGTACTACTTTTTTTTTTCTAAATACATACTTATATAGATATTTACACCCAGACACAGAACAAACAGACATGTTCATGCACACAAATATTTGTCCTGGGTGGGAATCGAACCCGCGACCTTCGGTTTGGCAGTCAGAGCGCTAACCGCCAAGCCAACTGGCCTACTAGTTATAAAACATATGAGAGCATTTTTCTAGACGTATCCTTTTTATTGCAGAATAGTGTAGTAGATTAGTGTCTAACTGCTGTTCCGTTTAGGTCATCATCACAATTAAATTTATCTATAATTATCGATCTATGTTTCACCCGCGTTCCCAAGGGATGTCACAATTTCCAGGGATAAAAAGTCTATGTGTTAATCCAGGTTACAAACTATCTACCTGCCAAATTTAATCAAAATTGGATCAATAGTTTTTGCGCGATGGAGTAACAAACTATTTTCACAAACTTTCGTTAAGAATAATAGTAAATAATGATAACCCGAACTAAGCAGAACTCTGAGATATTACTATGGAAACTAGATAACTGATATACTAAATGTATATAGGTACAATTTAGTTTTTCTTCTAAATACCTACTTTTATCGTTATTTTTTATTTGAGTAGTAGAACTCGTAGTGCGGAGTTCGTTCGGAGAAGTACTACCTTAGCCATTTCCACCGTGAAGCATTAGTGCACTTGTATTACTGTGTTTCGTTTAGAAAGGTAAGGGAACCGGTGAAATTACAGGCACAGGAGACTTAACAACTTCACGTCTCAAGGTTGACAACAGATTGGCGATGCTCTGGTGCTGCAAATCTCCATAGGCGGCGGTTACCACTTACCATCAGGTGGACCGTGTGCCTGTTAGCCGGCTTAGGGGGTATACAACAGTACATCCAGACACAGAACAAACTGTAATGTTAGGTACTAGTAGGGCATTCTAAGGTGTAAAAACAGGCTTATTAGATAAAATGAGCATAAACGCAGTTGGAAATCGGTCGGCGCATCCGATAAACATAGACAATTGGTTAGGTACGTGCATATTGTAGACGATGTATAATTAATAAATTCCAATCGATCTGTATCTATTACCTCGTGCGTTGCTGCAATACACCTCGTTTCTATTATTTACTAGCTATCCCTCGCGGCTTTTCCCGCGTTTATAGATATTATATTTACCTAGACTATCATTCGCGCAATCACATGTTCTAACTGTACACAAATTGTCATCAAGATCGGTCAAATCCTTGTTGATTTATAAAAGGATATACAAACTGATAATATTTAAAAAAATGGTGGATGACAGTTCCAGTGAGTGAACGCTTATACGAGTGACCATATCGTAAATCACATAATTATAAGAAAAAAATGAATGTACACCCAGATTCTACAGATTTATATAGTAGTATAGAGTATAGATGAAATGACGCACCTGAATTACACAACCCGAACCGCAATTAAACACACAATGCGTTTAAAATTAGAATGAATACATACAACATTCCAACAAAGTTGAATGACGTCTAAAGACTCAGGACTTTTGAAATAATCTTCCCTTAACCATTTTAAATAAAAGCCTCAACATATACATACATGTCCAAGCTTCAAGCTTCCAGTAGAGTGGACTTAGGTCGAAGGGGTGTTAGGGATGGGGGGAGGTTTTCCGAAACAACTGGCACGGAACAACCCTCCGTTTATAGTCTGCTATTTACATAATCCGACGAGGCTCGAATGTCGTACGTCACCAACTGGTACTGAATTTATGCGCAATGCAATATTGGGATGGATGGAGAGCAATCGAACAGCCATCGCAATCACCGCATTACATTGTTTTACCCTGTACAATGTGGCATCTTGTGTGGTAAATCTAATCGCGCATAGATTATTAACAAAAAATTATTATAGGCACATGAGAATTACAAATTCACGAGTCCTGACACGACAACGCATTGGTAATGCTCCTGGTGTTACAAATCTCTATTGGGGGCAGTGATCACTTACCATCAGGTAGACAGTCTGTCGATTATCGGCCTACTTGGCATTAAAAAAAACATGTATACACAAGTATGTCCATAGTACAGTTTTTATTTAGCTTAGAATTTTCGAATCTGTGCCTTTAAATTTATAATTATATATTCAAATTAATTTATTTACGTTTCACGTCCTTGTTTGTTTATCAAATTGCCAGTGTCACTGGATAGTCAGGCATATGAGTCATCCTAAAAGGGTTCCTAATTTCCTTTTTAGGCACGGAACCGTAAAAACACCATGTCATAAGAATCTTAATGGTTCGGTACAATCACGTTTGTAATACGTAAATAAAGGACTACAAATTATCCTACCACCATCCCATGGAATACTAATCTGGGACAAATAATTCTATCACCCATTAAATAATACGTTTAAAAAAAATCATATTCCTTGATTTAATATTTATTTAATTAACCACAACCCATTTCACTGCCAAATGCTTAATTTACCGTGAGGTTATCGACCAGCACTACAACAAAATAAATCGTAGGAAGCATAAATGAGGATCATGAAGCAGTACCAAATAAAATACTCATAATTTTTATCTTACTTCATGGTCTCATGGTCAAGCATTGTGCGATTTGCTGTATATTTGGTTCTGGTGCTGCCAATAACCTTTTCAATGAGAGTGTCACCCGTTTACCTAAATCTGGTGATACTAATGTCAATAGCTTGAGCGCTCTTTTAACTGTTTGTGTTGCAGCCGTTTGCAATGATCCAGCTACGTTGTCTGCGATCCTCTGTCTATGCGCGACACTTTCCACAATATTATTATAAAAGTCTGCTACATGCGCTAAATCCGTAGCAATAGTCTCAAGAACCATCAACTTGTCCTTAGGACGTCTTCCGTCGACAAACGGCATCGGACCATTGAATGAATTTGGATAATAATTAGGCGCATCTTTCATGTTTTCTTTTAGTGGAGGAACTCCGTCACGATTGTAGGTATTCGCGTACAACGGTTTATTCACCTCTATTTTGTTATGATTTACACCTAATCGGTAGTTTTGTGCGTCACGGTATGCAACTCGACGGGCTTTAAACATGACGTCAACAGGTCCTGGAATGCCAGGAACTAAATTTGCAGGATTATATGCACTTTGTTCGACATCTCTGAAATTATTATCAACTGTTCGGTTAAACACAACGCGACCAATCCGAACGGTACGATAAGTGCCCCTCTTCCAAAAAACGGTGACATCAAACGGATTATAGTCCACACTTTTAATGTCGTGCATCGTCATTACGTCCATTTCAAGTCTCCATGACGGATAGTTATTCTCAGTGATAGCATTGTATAAATCCCTAGAAAAGTAGTCGGGGTCCATAGCACTTATTGCCATTGCTTCTGTAGATGTTAAGTTGACAACCCCTAACTCAGATCTAAAATTAAACTTCACGAAATATCTATCACCATGTTTGTTGTTAATCTCATATGTGTGTATAGGAAAAGCGTCCATTTTCCTGTAACCGTCAGGTATTCCGAGATCAGATTGTAACCATAGAAAGGTTACCAAAATATCGGGCTTCAATGTTATAAAATCCCATAATGCTGTAGAGTCATAAAGGGTAGTACGTGGATTTCTTCCGAATGCGTGTACTAATAAACCAAAATTAATTGGATCTCTATAGAAATACACAGGTATATTGAGACCTAAGAAATCTAGGTTCCCTTCTTTTGTATAGAATTTTACAGACATAGCTTTATTCTCTCTGGCCAATTCATCCCCTCCGAGGTTTTGTAATGCAGTAGAGAACCGTGCAACTAATTGTGTTTTCTTGCCAATTCCATTGAATACATCTGCACAGGTATATTTAGAAACATCATTAGTAACTTGGAAATACCCGAAAGCACCCGTGCCTCTGGCATGTACCAAGCGCTCTGGTAATCTCTCTGCATCTGTACTGGTCATCCGGTCCACATGGTGTTGATTATCAAATATATCTGTATTGAGTGTAGACGTGTCTCTTATGTCTACTGGTTCTCCAGCACTCGTTGTAAGAATCCCAATTGGTACCTGGAAACAGTAACAGTGTATATATTTCTAATGATTCTATTATGGAGAAACGAGGTGTGGGACTCGTCTATTTAACACTCAAATCACTCATAATAACGATTATAAGTGATGGATGGCTCATATGACCTTAAATATATTAGAGTTAAATTAAATAAAATGAAACTTATTCATAAAAACATGCGAATTTGATGAAATAACTGAATATTCATATACCGGATGGCGTCTTGCGAAGTCCAATAGCTGCCGCTGAGCAGCATCCTGGCTAGTGTTGTCATAGCGATAGCTTGTCACATAATCCGCACTCCAAACTAAAATTAGAACAAATGCGACGTTACTCGTCATGTTCAATAACAGAATGTAAACCTCAATTTGATTTTACCAGGTTTATAATAGTCATAGAAAGGGATACGACTGTAATTAACATATAAATATAATTATAAACGAAGAGCGGCTCAATTTAGAAAATTAATTATTTATTTTATGATATGTATATATAAAATCAAGTTTATATTGTTAATTTATTAAATACTGACGACGTCGCTCTTCTTATTAAACATTAATAGTAATATAATATTTAACTTCTGTCGCCATACTTGTACTAATAAGTAAAATAGGTCTAGCGAATAGCTGATAAATATAGGAATTTTTATTAATGATATTTGAAGGTAAGTAAATGTACCTATAGATAGTAAATAATTCCACCCTGGTGTCTAGAGAATTTATATTTCTAACAACGCAGATGCAGTAGACATCAATTCCTTATTTTATACAGGAATTGATGCATCATATCTGAACTGATAAATAATATGCATGTAGCTGATCTGAGTGGTGATTGTCTGAGAGCAAACTGTGTTGAGGGTATAACCTTCATTTTACTCTACTAAGACACTTCTGAGCAATGGCCTGAGTTAATAGTTTATGGACTATTTTTAAGTCGCCTCCGCCACCCCTTATAGCGACCCCTTTCCTCTGATGTCCATCTGAGTTTACCTGAGCGATAGCTGTCTGAGTGATATGACTGGCTGAGTATCGAACATGATCCAACGATCATCTCCTTACCAATGTCTGTCTGAGACTTAGTAACATGAATAGCTGAGCATCGGAGCATAATCCAACGATCATCTCCTTACCAATGTCTGTCTGAGACTTAGTAACATGAATAGCTGAGCATCGGAGCATAATCCAACGATCATCTCCTTACTAATGTCTGTCTGAGACTTAGTAACATGAATAGCTGAGCATCGGAGTATAATCCAACGATCATCTCCTTACCAATGTCTGTCTGAGTCTTAGTAACATGAATAGCTGAGCATCGGAGCATAATCCAACGATCACGTCCCTACTAATATCCATCCGAGGCAAGCAGGCACATCCCACTATAGCAAGTAACAACAACCGTAAGTATAAAGTTTCTGAACCGCACGCTCGAATGTCAACTAGGTACTTGGTATTACAATCAACTAAATCTAAAGCGCTCACTTAGGCCTCCCGCAACACGCGCACCCAGGTTGCCACACTCACATCTCTCAGTCTCTGCCTGGATAGTTATGCTATTAGCTTTGTTCACACTTTATGAATTAATGAAACGTGGAGTTTTTAAGTTTCGTGGGTAGCAGTGGCGGGAAATGTGTCAAATTCCGGTGACAGGGCTTTATGGGTTGCCAGTCTTTAATATTAACAAGGTTTGACGTTTAAGTTATTTACAATTTATGGTACATTTCGCGACGTAGTTCGCGACAACTTCTATAGAGAAGTGATGGATAAAGTGAGGGATTTGCGATCAGCCAATATCGCAAATATTACAGTAATAAGGCAAATCAGTCTAGCCGTTGTCAGCTGATGCGCCAATGAACAGTATGTTTTATTTATTCATACTTAGGATTGATTTATCAACGCATCGGAAAATTTCAGTTCACAAATGATATTGCGATTCCAAAATAAACAATTAACCATGTTAATTCCCAGTTTGGTTATAAGCATGTAGAATAATAATTGTCAAAATATATTTTTGGCTTTGGATACCATATTATAAACAATTACTCATATACTCAGTAAATTAAAAAAAATATATGCAAAGCAGTTTTTCTAAAAAATTAAATGAAGTTGTTTAACTTGAATAAGCAGACGAACAAAGGTATCTTTCTTTATGTCAAGTATGTGCTGACAAACAGACTGGTTTAGTGGCAAGTAGTCTCCACCCTATCTAAAGGCATTTCCAATAACAGAGGAATCGCCAGTGCGTTTACGAGTCTGAAACGTAAAGTTGTTAAGTCTCATGTGCCTCCAATTTCACCGGCTCCCTTACTTTTCGAACCGGAACACATTAATACAAGTGCACTCTGCTTCACAGTAGAAATGGATATGGTAGTAGTACGTCCCCGGACGATCCTTGAACTCAGAGCTCTGCTACTATTAAAATCATAGGTGATAAATCTATATATAAAAAAATGAATCCCTATTTCGCTTGGTCACGGCATCACGCATGGACGGCTGGACCGATGTCGCTAATTCTTTTTTCCTTGTGTTTGTTATTGTCAGGAGATGGTTCTTATGAACGAAAAAATTAAGAAAGTTGCGCGGAAAATTAGAAAATTCAAGAACACATGACGACCGTACTAACTTTTCTAATGTAACCTTACCGCTTTTGACAATATAAACTCTTATAATGTAACCTTATGGTGTTTGACATAAATTTCAATCGTGTGACAATATCGTTTAAAACAGAGACATGCGTCGGAACTATATTGTTAAAATAATTAATTTATAATTTCTTATTGCACATTTCACAGTCGATTCAATCGGAAGATTCGAATTCAATATAATTTGTGTACATAGGACAACGTCTGTCGGGTCAGCTAGTTTTATTATAAAAAGGCCTTGATGTCAAATTGCTAATTGATTGATGACAAACTATCAAAATGTTTGCATTGTCATCAGTTCTCGATGTGCAAAGTTTTGATTAAATTCGTTGCTTTCTAGTGGGGCAAAATCAAAATCAGTTCGAAGATACCATGTTAGTGTGTGTTAAAAAAGGAAGTATAGATCGGTTTTTTCTAAAGGTACATTATATAATAAAGTAAAGTACGTTCTCTAGAACTTCGAGTCACATTTGTAATTTATGTTAAGATTTGATAGCCCAACTCTTGAGGAAGTTATACCTACGCTTTATTTTACATCACAGACACGCAAAAACGAAGTAAAAGCATGAGTGGGCCATGGGTCACCCACGGGGCATAGCTATATAAGCATAAAAAAAATATTACTGACGATTATGGAATCTCTACCAAATATCAAATCCTGAAATCTGCGTAAGCGAAGCCGCGGGCGAAAGGTATCCATACCAATATTATAAATTCGGAAATAAGTCTATATGTATGTTTTAATTTAATTTACATCCTTCAAATTAAACTAACATAGGTAGTTAGATTTTTACCTATTTACTACTTTAAAATTTCATGTGGATGTTTTCGATGTCATCGAGTAGGTACTCTACTTTACTTTGTCATAATTTTTATTTTTTATACCACATGGGTCTACAAGTCTGTAAGTGGTCACCGCCGCCTATGGACATTTGCAACACCAGAGCAACGCCAATGCGTCGACCCTGAGAAGTTGTTATGTCTCATGTGCCTGTAATTTTACCGGCCACCTTACCTTTCTAATTGAAACACTGTAATACAAGTGCACTACTGCTTCACGGCAGAAATGGGTAAGATGGTAGTACTTCCCCGGATTATTGAAAAAAGGTCTTATTGGTCGTTGTTTATAATTTTGTTTCATGTAAAATCTTAAACTTATTTTATAAATGCAGAAGTTTGTGAGGTTAGATGTATGTTTGTTACTTATTCAAGCAAAAACTACTCAACGGATTCAGATTAAACTTCGTACATAGATAGCTTTTGACCTTGATTAGTTTTAGAGTAGTAGAGCTCTTAGTGCAGAGTTCGTCCGGGGAAGTACTACCACCTTACCCATTTCTGCCGTGAAGCAGTAGTGCAGTTGTATTACTGTGTTTCGGTTAGAAAGGTATGAGGGCCTGTGAAATTACAGGCACATGGGGCTCAACAACTTCACGTCTCAGGGTCGACAACGCATTGGCGATGCCCCTAGTGTTGCAAATGTTCATAGGCGGCGGGAACCACTTACCATCATGTGGACCGTCTGCTTGTTTGTCGGCCCAAGTGGTATAAAAAAAATACTTATTTGACATATAGGATATCGGGATATTTTAATCTCGTGAAAAAGTAACTTCCTCAGGTTAGCGGGTGAATATAAATATAAAACATGAAATGATTTGCGTAGTAGAGAGCTCTTAGTGCAATTCGTCCGGGAAAGTAGTACCACCATAGCTATTTCCGCGAAGCAGCAGTGCGCTAGTATCACTGTGTTTCGGTTAGAAAGGCACATGAGACTTAACTAACACGTTTCAGGGTCGACAACGCATTGGCGATGCCCCTAGTGTTGCAAATGTCTATAGGCGGCGGCTCTAACCATCAGGTGGACCGTCTGTTTATTGTCGACGCATGTGGTATAAAATAAATTATAATAATAATAATATAATATTTAATTATCTGTTAATTATTATTTTAATTATTATTATAATTAACAGATAATTGATAATAGAAATTTCAAACTGAATACCTACTTTTCAAAGGGCAAATAAAATATGGCAGTTCAATTCAACAAAATGGTCCTACAGATCCCTTGGCAGTGTATTTTTTCTATAGTTTTCTGCGAATATCAATGCAACGTACATTTATTAGTCCTTTACTGTTTCACGCTTTCCCGGCATAAAAATGCATGTAGCATGTCTCTCTCCATACTATATGCTATGTTTGTGCCAATTTTCAATAGCATTGGTTTAGTCGTTTACTTGTTTCGTCAAATTTCGCATTTATAATATTAGTATGGATAGTTAAGGTTTCATGTAAATTCACGAATTTTGTAAATTTATTTATATGGATAATCTCCGAAACTACAGCACCTAATTGAAAAACTGTCACACTATTTGAACATCAAATCATCTATATGTCGGTATAATCCCGAGAATTCCTCGGGAAAGTAGGTCAAACCGCAAAACGGAAGCTAGTGTTTAATAAAAATCAATAGATAGCAGAAATATTTGAAGTGCAAAATCTGATACCTATTCGTTAACCCAACTTCACAACCTATTTGGTTGTAACGCTTCCAACAGAACATCCTTTTTAAATTTTATAGCACCACAGACATTGTAAACTTTCTATTACCGTGCCACAGATGTGTATGGTTTTGAACCGCACAATAAAATAACCTTGACATAGTGTTTATATCACTTTTCATGACATCGTACGTAAAGGGTCCAATGCGTTTGGAGACACCAAATAAAGGTATAAATGGTATCTTGTATAATATTTAAGATTTTATTGGTTTTGTCATTTCTTATATGTATTAACATTCAGAGCAGCATGGAGTAGAGTAAACTATGTTAGAACTGATGGATCGAACGGAACGGCGAAAGTTATAAACAAAGATGTTAAATTATAATTAATGTTGGGTAAAGTTGGGGTAAAAATGTTATAAAATATGTTTTTCATATACTCACATATACTCACACATACAATATAATTTGAATTGTAAATTTCAAAACCAATACTTAAAGAATATATTTGTTACTGTTTACAATTCTAACTTGTATGCAACTCATTTTGTTGTCATTATAATTAGTGCTTTATATTGTTTCTTTTCGTCATATTTAGATTTTTTTTTGTTTCTATTTATTTTTCGATCACAGTCCTTACAATTATGGGTGATTTAACAGACACTGATGTTTCTGCAATATTAGTAATAAACCTTTGTCTTTGCGCTTCTGTTGTATTATTTATATTATTATTAGACTAGCTGCCTCCGCGGTTTCACCCGCCTTCCCGAAGAATGTAACATTTTCCCTGCACAAAAAGGATCATATGTGTTAATCCAGGGCATTTTCTATATTTATGCCAAGTTTCATCTAAAACAGTTAGGTAGTTTTGTCGTGAAAGTGTAACATACGAGTACATACATATACTTATAAAAACTCTCATATTTATATTTTTAGTAGGATTTATTATTACATGTTGCAAGTGGTTCTAAGTCAACCCCAATACTTTGGAGAATGAACAGTTTTGGTTCGGACGAGTTTTACTTAAAAAAAAAAGACATTATTCAATTAATAAATTTTTTATTTAATTTATAATAATACCCATTGCACCATCAAATACTTAGTTCACCATGAGGTTATCGACCAACGCTACGATCAAGTGAATTGTAAGAAGCAAAAATGATCATATTGAAGCAGTACCAATTAAATTACTATTTTTTTTTTCTTACTTCATGGTCTCATGGTCCAACATTGTGCGATTTGCTGTATATTTGGTTCTGGTGCTGCCAATAATCTTTTCAATGAGAGTGTAACCCGTTTCAATAAATCTGCTGATATTAATGTCAGCAACTTGAGCCCTCTTTTAAGTGTTTTTGGTGCAGCCGTTTTCAATGTTACAGCCACGTTGTCTGCTATTCTCTGCCTATGCGCGTCACTTTCCACGATATCATTATAAAAGTCTGCTACATGCGCTAAATCCGCAGCAGTAGTCTCAAGTACCAATAACTTATCCTTCGGACGTCTCTCGTCAACAATCGGCATCGGACCATTAAATGAATTTGGATAATAATTGGGTGCATCGTTCATGTTTTCCTTTAGTGGAGGAACTCCATCACGATTGTAGGTTTCCGCGTACAACGGTTTATTCACCTCTATCGTGTTATGATTTACACCTAATCGGTAGTTATGTGCGTCACGGTATGCAACTCGACGGGCTTTAAACAAAACGTCAACAGGTCCTGGAATGCCAGGAACTAAATTTGCAGGACAATATGCACTTTGTTCGACTTCACTGAAATTATTATCAACTGTTCGATTAAACACAACTCGACCAATCTGAACGGTGCGGTAAGTGCCCCTCTTCCAAAAAACGGTGACATCAAAAGGATTATAGTCCACATTTTTAACATCGTGCATCGTCATCACATCCATTTCAAGTCTCCATGATGGATAGTTATTCTCAGTGATAGCATTGTATAAATCCCTAGAATAGAAGTCGGGGTCCATAGCACTTATTGCCATTGCTTCTGTAGATGTTAAGTTGACAACCCCTAGCTCAGATCTAAAATTAAACTTCACGAAATATCTATCACCATGTTTGTTGTAAATCTCATACGTATGTATAGGAAAAACGTCCATTTTCCTGTAACCATCAGGTATTCCGAGATCAGATTGTAACCATAAAAAGGCTTCCGACGTATCGGGTTTCAATGTTATAATATCCCATGCAGTTGTAGCGTTAAAAAGCGTAGAACGTGGATTTCTTCCTAATGCGTGTATTACTGTACTAAAATTTATTGGATCTCTATAGAAATACACAGGTATATTGAGACCTAAGAAATCTAGGTTTCCTTCTTTTGTATAGAATTTTATAGACATAGCTTTAGGTTCTCTGGCCATCTCAATTCCTCCGAGGTTTTGTAACGCAGTAGAGAACCGTGCAACTAATTGTGTTTTCTTGCCAATTCCATTGAATACATCTGCACAGGTATATTGTGAAACATCATTAGTAACTTGGAAATACCCAAAAGCACCAGTGCCTCTGGCGTGAACTATTCGCTCTGGTATTTTCTTTGCGTTGACACTAGTCATCCGGTCTATATGGTATTGATTATCAAATATATCTGTATTGAGTGTAGACGTATCTCTTATGTCAACTGGTTCTCCAGCACTTGTTTTAAGAATTTCAATTAGTACCTGGAAAGAGTATATTTCTTGTTATTCTCTATAAACCCCATAATGTGACTCAACAATGATGGATTGTGGACGTTTTTAAATATAATAAGTTAAATGTTAAGAAATAAAACCTACATTGTAATTATAAAAATAAATTGGATTAAATAACTGAATATTCAATACCGGATGGCGTCTTGCAAAGTCCAATAACTGCCGCTGAGCAGCATCCTGGCTAGTGTTGTCATAGCGACAGCTTTTCACATAATCCACACTCCAAACTAAAATCAGAACAAATGCGACGTTACTCGTCATGTTCAATAACAGAATGCAAACCTCAATTTGATTTCACCGGGCTTATAATAATCATAGGAATAGAGTACGCATGTAATTAACAAAAAAATATAATTACAAATATGTACTTAGTTTCAAGTACGGCTCAATATAGAAAATATATTATTTATATTATAATATGGATATATAAAATTAAGTTTGTATTGTGACTTTATTCAACGCAGACGATGTTGGTTTATTTAATTATTATTTTACAAGTGATGGATTGAAGACGGGTGGCATTCATCTGTTGATTTAAATTATTGGATAGATTTGCGATCAGTCAATTGCGACTGAAGTTGTTCAGTCTATGTCAGTCTGATCAAAAGACTACTCCATATTTAAAATCGGTCAAAAGCTCGCTCGCTCTCAAAGGCAAATGTAAAATAAATTTCACACTGCATATTTATAACTGGCAAATAATGCGGTCTTATAAAGTATTATTTCATAAATATGTTAGAAACTTTTCAAAGACTTTCAAGTTAGTGTGTAATCAAGCTAAATCTTACTTTATATGTAATAAAATAGGTAATGCTAATAACAAAATAAAGACAGTCTGGAATGTTATTAATACGGAAACTGGAAAAATTAGAAATAATAATGAACAGGTAACTCTTAAAATTAATGATAAAATTGTAACAAATAATTTAGATGTAGCCTGTGCTTTTGAAAACTTCTTCACGAGTATACCTGGTAAAACTACTAAAAGCCTTAAATCATGTCCTATAGCAGCGGAATCTTTACTCAAGCAGCATATTCATAATACATTTCCAAGTTTTAAATTTGACCATATTAATGCTAGCGATATCTTAATAACTTTTAATTCTCTCAATATGAAAAGTACTGAAGATTTATGGGGCTTATCAGTAACAATCGTAAAATCAATAATAACAGTGATTGCACCTGTTTTGTCAAATATTTTTAATGAATGCATTGATCAGGGTTGTTTTCCTGATTTAATGAAAAATAGTAAAATAGTACCTATTTTCAAGTCCGGTTGTAGGGAGAATCCATCTGATTACAGACCAGTTTCCGTTCTGCCAGCACTTAGTAAAATTTTTGAAAAACTGCTGCTTAATCAAATGTTAGGTCACTTTACTAAGCATAAGGTATTGCATGGTCATCAGTTCGGTTTCACGAAGGGAAGATCTACATCCGATGCGGCAGCAACATTGCTGAGGCACATTTATGGCGCATGGGAGGATTCACAGGATGCGATTGGCATTTTTTGTGATCTGTCCAAGGCATTCGATTGCGTTGACCACCGTACGCTACTACTAAAACTTGACTACTACGGAATTCGTGGAACTGCGCATGATCTTGTTTTATCTTATTGATCAAATCGCCAGCAAAAGGTAGGGATTGCCGGCACAACATCCAAGGGCTCTTTAGTCGAAATGGGGGTACCCCAGGGTTCAATTTTAGGTCCATATTTGTTCTTAGTATATATAATGATTTGCCATATGTTGTAAATGACCTCACAGATATTGTCTTGTTTGCTGATCATTAATTTTTAAAGTTAATAGAAAGGACAAGGATTTAACTAAAGTTAATCATACTATGTCAATTGTCTGTGGGTGGTTTGCTACAAATAATCTATTACTAAATTCAAAGAAAACTAAATGCTTAAGGTTTTCTTTACCAAATGTAGCACAAGTAGATAGCCAAATAATAATAGATGGGAGCCATATTGATCTTGTAAATAAAACGGTATTTTTGGGTCTTACATTAGACAATAAATTGCAATGGGGACCTCAGGTTGATACTCTAGCTGCTAAACTAAGTTCGGCTGCATTTGCTGTTAGGAAAATTAAACAATTGACGAATGTTGAGACGGCCAAATTAGTTTATTTTGGATATTTTCATAGCCTCTTGTCCTATGGCATTTTGTTTTGGGGAGCAGCAGCGGATATAGAATCAATATTTATTATACAAAAAAGAGCAATTCGTGCAATTTACAGTATGGGTCCCCGTGAATCATTAAGAGATTTATTTAGGGAAATAAATATAATGACATTACCTTCACTATATATTTATGAAAATATAATGTTTATACGTAGAAACATAGGAATGTTTGAGTCAAAATTAGATACTCATAGTATAAATACAAGACAAAGGGAGAAGTTAGTTGTTCCATACTTTAGATTAACTAAAGTAAACAAGTCATTTCTTGGTAATTGTGTTAGATTTTATAATAAGATACCGCTGTCAGTAACCAAAATGTCTGATCATAAATTTAAAAATTATATTAGGAAAGTTTTGAAAGAGAAAGCGTATTACAAGGTAGTTCATTATATTGAAGATAAAAATGTATGGAAATAGCTGCTCTCTGCACAGTGCACCAATAAATCTCTTTTTTAAGTTGTAAGTACCTAATTATTGTTATTTTCTATTTTGTAGTCTTGTCATATTTTTTTTTTGTTTTGTTTTTTAATGTTACCTATAATAAGTATTTTGTAATTGTTAAATATAAAATTATGTAAAATTGAAATTATAAAATAGCCAAAAAGTCAGAATAGATAAAAATTTATATAACAAATAAAAAAGAATGTAACCTTGCTGAGTTTCTTGCCGGTTCTTCTCAGTTGAAGGCTGACTTCCGAACCGGTTGTAGCTTCAGTAACTTTAAATTTGACCTTATAAGTGCCCTCCGAAGGCCTAAACTGAATAAATGGTTTTGAATTTTGAATTACAGAGGTCTAAGCACGAAATTCTATCGTAGCGCCATCGTGCCCCAAAAACCAATCCAATGGAATTTTGAACATCGTGCAACGTCACGGTGTGCGCGGTATGCAACTTTACGTAAAAACCAGCTTTTCGGCGCACTCGATACGATAACGCTACGCTTGCGATAACTGTTCGTGGTAGGGGCACTGATGACTTGCTATGGCAACAGTCACATATCTAAGAATTAAAAAATCGCTTTATATAAAAAGTTATCATTTTGTGAATCAGAACGCAGTGTATTTTTCTGCGAATACTAAAGCAACCCAAATTTAGTTTGCCCTTCACCCGCGTTCCCGTAAAAAGTAGCGTATGTCCGTCTTCATACCATGTTTGAGCCCAATTATGAGCAAGATCGGTTCAGACATTAAGCCGTGAAAGCGTTTCAAAGAAACCAAAAAACTCAGTTTCGCATTTATAATATTGGTATAAATATTTAGGTACCTTGTAAAAATGAAATACCGAATATTGTAAAGTTGTTTATGTGAAGGGAACCACAGCACCTGTTAGAAAAATGGACACACTACGCAAATGGTATATTTTCATTACGTATAAGTTAACTTGTTGAAATTATATTTAAGATAGCTGTCCCCGCGTTCTCGAGGGAAGTGACATTATTTTGTTCTTTCTATCATCAATAGTTTTCGCAGCAGACGTAATGCAAGGAATTTTTTAGGTAATTTTTTTACACATTGGGTTACATTATTAGAATTTTAGTATGGAACCCAAATATATTTTTTGTATAATATAGCCAATGTCACCCGAGGATAGTGTAGCTTCCCAATGATTAAATATTTTTTGAAATTTTCTCCAATAGCTTGTAAGTTTATTCGTTGTAACATATAAAAATACAAACCTTTTCTCTTCATAATATTAGTGTAGATGTAAATTATATTAGTTTTTTAATTTCGTTCAAAGAAGTTCCCATTGCGGTTGGAAGAAGAGATAGAACAGTAGAGTGTTTACTATGTTATCGATCATATGAGCATCCCGGTATAATATAGCTATATATAATATAGCTTTTGTACCGAAACTTCTTCATAGCATAACAATTTAACATGGGTTAGGAATAAATTTTTCGTATTATAATTTTTTGATATTGTAACATTAAAATTAACAAATAACGGCTAGTAAGCACATAATATTGCTCTTCGTGTTCCAATTTGAACTTGGATCCTATACTACTAAGATTATTAATGCGAAATTTGGGGAGGTTAGATGGTGTGTTTTTAAGTCTTTCACACAAAAACTTCTCAATGGATTTGGATAAAACTTGGCACATAGATAGTTTATAACCTGGCTTCGTATATGATACTTTTATTTCGGGAAATTATAATACCCTAGGAAACCGCGGGGGGCAGCTAGTTGCTCTTAAAAGTGGTAGCATATTTATTTTATATAACACACAGTCTAATCGATTCCATTTAAAATCTGCCTTACTAGTAATTAACAAAATCGATTGTATTGAAGTCTTTGTTCATGTTATGTGTTTTGTTTTCATTACTATACGTGAGGTTTATTTTAGAGATGCTATCTTAAAACATTGACAAATAAAGTTCGTGGCAAAATTTCCAACGCAAACTTTAAAATAATTGATGGCCGTTGAGACCAGAGGTAGAAAATATCAGTTGACTGTTTACAACTACAGAATTTTTGAAGAAATTCATATGTAATTTTACAAAATATTTCCGCAATAAAGAATTACCTGTTTTATTTATCGTTAAGTAAGAAACAATAAATATTTGTTATACGCAGAAAGGATATCCTATATAAATAAATCCACATTAAAATCTAGAAATCATTTACAAGAACAAGAATTAACGGGGTTTAATTCTATGTTTTTCTTTTTGATTTCATTTTTGTAATTTTTTGTCTAATTCTATCTTTGCATGCTGTCCCCTTTAATAGGCATACCCCGCCTTATATATTCTATATGTTATAATATGATGAAATGTTTGTGCATCTTTTATTGGGGATCTATAGCTAAATAAATATGTGTATAAGTCCTAAAAATAAATAAATAAATATTAGACCAGAATAATTTAAAATACGAGTATGTTGGACAGTAACAATAATAGGTTATATACCTTGCTTGAGAATTAAAGATAAAATGAACTTTATTCCCTTTGAATAACGGGTGATTTAACAGGCATCAATGTTTCTGCAATAGGTATTTGTTACAATATTACTAATTAATACTTTGTCTATTTGCTTCTATTGTAAGTACCATATTATTAAATTGTGCAAGTAGTTCTAGGTCAACCGCATCACATTACAAAATGAATAATTTTATTTGGGACGACTTTCACGATAAAAAGACCCACACTTTTTAATTAATTCAATATTTATTTTATTTATAATAACAATAATAATAATACCCTTTTCACCGTCAAATACTAATTTCACCATGAGGTTATCGACCAACGCTACGACAAAGTGAATCGTAAAAAGCAAAAATGATGATGTTGAAACAGTACCGAATAATTACTCATAAATATTTTCTTACTTTATTGTCCCATGGTCAAGCATTGTGCGATTTGCTGTATATTTGGTTCTGGTGCTGCCAATAATCTTTTCAATGAGAGTGTTACCCGTTTACCTAAATCTGGTGATACTAATGTCAACAGCTTGAGCGCTCTTTTAACAGTTTGTGGTGCAGCCGTTTCCATTGATGCAGCCAAGTTGTCTGCTATTCTCTGCCTATGCGCGTCACTTTCCACGATATCATTATAAAAGTCTGCTGAATGCGCTAAATCCGCAGCAATAGTCTCAAGTACCAATAACTTATCCTTAGGACGTCTTTCGTCGACAAACGGCATCGGACCATTAAATGAATTTGGATAATAATTAGGCACATCTCTCATGTTTTCCCTTAGTGGTGGAACTCCGTCACGATTGTAGGTTTTCGCGTACAACGGAGTATTCACCTCTATTTTGTTATGATTTGTACCTATTCGATAGTTTTGTGTGTCACGGTATGCAACTCGACGGCCTTTAAACATGACGTCAACTGGCCCTGGAATGCCAGGAACTAAATTTGCAGGATTATATGCACTTTGTTCAACATCTCTGAAATTATTATCAACTGGTCGGTTTAACACAACGCGACCAATCTGAACGGTGCGGTAAGTTCCCCTCTTCCAAAATACTGTGACATCAAACGGATTATAGTCCACACTTTTAATGTCGTGCATCGTCATTACGTCCATTTCAAGTCTCCATGATGGATAGTTGTTCTCAATGATCGCATTGTATAAGTCCCTAGAATAGTAGTCGGGGTCCATAGCAGCTATTGCCATTGCTTCTGTAGATGTTAAGTTGACAACCCCTAGCTCAGATCTAAAATTAAACTTCACGTAATATCTATCACCATGTTTGTTGTGAATCTCATACGTGTGTATAGGAAAAGAGTCCATTTTCCTGTAACCGTCAGGTATTCCGAGGTCAGATTGTAACCATAAAAAGGCGTCCATAATATCAGGTTTCAATGTTATAAGATCCCATACAGATGTAGAGTCAAAAAGCGTAGTTTGCGGATTCCTTTTGAACGCATGTACAAATGCAGAAAAATCTATTGGATCCCTATAGAAGTATACAGGTAAATTGAGCCCTAAGAGATCTAGGTTCCCTTCTTTTGTATAGAATTTTATAGCCAAAGCTTTAGGCTCTCTGGGCAATTCAGCTCCTCCGAGGCTTTGTAACGCAGTAGAGAACCGTGTAACTAATTGTGTTTTCTTGCCGATTCCATTGAATACATCTGCACAGGTATATTGAGAGACATCATTAGTAACTTGGAAATACCCGAAAGCACCAGTGCCTCTGGCATGTACTACTCGCTCTGGGATTCTCTCTGCGTCAACAGTGGTCATCCGGTCCAGATGGTGTTGATTATCAAATATGTCTGTATTGAGTGTAGACGTATCTCTTATGTCTACTGGTTCTCCAGCACTTGTTGTAAGAATCCCAATTGGTACCTGGAAAGAGTATACTTATTCTATATTATTCTCTATTAGCACTCAAAATAACAGCTCACAAATAAAAGGGTATAAAATTTAAAATTTAAAAAAATCAAAGTCGATTAAAAAAAATCATATTTATATACCGGATGGAGTCTTGCGAAGTCCAATATCTGCCGCTGAGCAGCATCCAGGCTAGTGTTGTCATAGCGATAGCTTGTCACATAATTCGCATTCCAAACTAAAATCAGAACAAATGCGACGTTACTCGTCATGTTGAATAACAGAATGCAATCCACAATTTGATTTCACTGGGTTTATAGTATTCATGAGAATGGGATACGCGTGCAATTAACAAATCAATATAATTACAAATGTGTACTTAGCTTCAAGTACGGCTCAGTTTAGAAAATACATTATTTATGTTATAATATAGTACCAAAGTATGTGTTTAAAGCACAACAATGTTTCTATTTTTAAATGTTACTTAATAAGTTATGGATAAATAAGAAGGATGGCATTGATCGATTTTGTTCATTGGATACATTTGCGATCAGCCGAATGTGGCTGAAATCTTTGGTAAGTAAGTTTTAAGTGGAGTACTAGAGTAAACAACTTGAACAATGCGCCAGAGGACTAGAATTGAGGTCTCCCTCTCTCTCTCTGAATCTATCGATCTAGAACCGATTAGAGTAGTAGAGCTCCGGGGAAGTACTAACTTACCCCCGAAACAATTCTGGTGTGAAGCAGTAGTGCACTTGTAATACTGTGTTTTGGTTAGAAAGGTAAGCCGGTGAAACTACACATGAGACTTAACAACTTCACATCTCAACGAAGTAAAAAACAATGTTAGCGGCACAACGTAAACACACAACATCTCACCAAGGGGAGAGAGGAGTCAAAAAATCGCCAAAATCACCTCAAGTAATTAATGGATGCCCCCCTATTTGAAAACAAACAAAATCTCATTGACTCTCAAGGGCAAACGAAAATTAAACTTCAAACTAAATCAAATATGGTGGTTAAATAAAATGATGTCATATTTTTTTTGCTCTTATTTTATTTAAAAAATTATACATTTATATAAGTAAGTGAATCAGTACAGAGTGCATTTTTTGTATATATTTTTGTGCATTGTTGCGTATGCAACCTACAATTATAACCAAGCATTTGTGTGCCAAATTTCAGCAAGATCGGTACACTCTTTTAGACGTGAATTTATTTATGATATAGTCATAGTTATGTACCGTAGTGATATAAAAAAAATATTTGGAAGGTACATTATTCCACATGGACATAGGCTATGTTATAATCACGGGATTAAATCCCACAGGAAATCAAGGGAAACCGCTCGACGAAACTGAAACCCAGCTAACCACTACGAACCTATTCCTAACGCTTTCAACAGTCAATCCTTTTTCAATTTTATAGCAAACCACAGATAGCCACATAAGAAACGCACCTTGACATAGAATTTATATTACGTAACACATTATAACACATATTCGTTTATTGAAGTCCCAAAAACAAGGAAAGTCAACATGAAATCGACGCGTGTTTTGTTTCTACACGAAGCATCATCAGGACGTAATAGATCCGTTGTCACCGACTCGACGAATGAGCACCGCAAACGTGCTACCTCGCCAACCGCTGGACAGAAAGTGAAGTGAATCAGCTTGAAGAGACGCGAAACACGAGTCGATCTCCTGTTAGTCCAAGATCCCAGGGCCAGCAGACGTCACGTATTTTCTGACGAAGAAAATGTGGACGATTGAGTAGTGTTAGTATGTACTAAGAACGTATGCCTACCTGCTAGCTTGCTTACACGGCCAATTATCAGATAATCAAGGTACATATAAACATTACTTATCTCACGCTCTTCTCCAAGCTGATATTTACGTATATTTTAGGCAATATAATAAATAAGTCGCCAATATTTCCAGATACTTTCCGTCGGCCGTATTGCTTTGCAGACGCTTTAAAGCTCCCAAAATTACTTAACTTCATGTAAATTCTGATGCTCCGTTTTAATATATGTCCACCAGACAACTATTTTAAAACCTTTTACAAGAAGACAGACCGATTTAAGGGGCGAATCATCCCCTAAACAATTGTTTAATGCTTCTGTGGGTAGGAGCGCCAGGGCATAATCCACGCGCATAGTGTTAACAAATTTATTGAATAAAATCAATTATTTTTAATGAATTATTTATTGGGAACAAAAAAAAATACTAAGTAGAAAATTATTAATCCCTCAACATTTCTGAGTAGTGCCTCTAATTATATATATTACTATTATTTTATTATTATTATACTATATTACAATAATCTTGTGAGTGAAGTTAGCTGTTGGCCCGAAGGTGGTCTTTAAATCGCAATCTATCTCAGTCAGTCTCATGCGCATGGATAATGCCCTCGCGCTCCTACCAACAGAGGCATTAAAATTGAGTTTAGGGGATGATTAGTCCTTTGGAGCGTCTTCTTGTAAAAGGTTTTAAAATAGTTGTCTGGTAGACACGTATATATAAAAATGTCTGCCCGACAGACTTAAGTAATCAGTAATTTTGGGAGCTCTAAAGCGTCTGCAATAAGTTTTTTTTTTTTTTTATAATATAAACTAGTGCTTGACTGCGATCCCACCTGATGGTAAGCAGTGATGCAATCTTAGATGTTGAGGCGCACTAGTTTATTAAGAGCCTATTCACTCTAGCCTTGAAGACACCCAAATTATAGTTGCTCGGGAAGACCGCAGTAAGTAAGTTGGTAAGTTATCTAACGATTACACCCAGATAGTATTATAATAAAATAATATTTGGCATAGACCATGCTTTTGCATCCATTTAAAGTCGTACAATATATATGTGTATTTTATTATTTTATATATTTTTCCGTAATAAAGAATTACCTCTGTATTTATTGTAAAGTAAGAAACAATTTGTTATACGCAGAAACGTTATCCGGTACAAATATATCTACATTAAAATGCAGAAATTGTTAAAATAAACAAGAATTTATTAAACATGAATTATAAGTTTCAAGTCTCAGCCTGTAATTTCAAATTCAAAACTTTATTATTTAAGCTAGAGGCCAGAAAGGAAATAAATATAAGAGACCATAATACTTTTAAATATGTTGGATAGTAACAATAACAGATTTATTTAGGGAAATAAATATAATGACATTACCTTCACTATATATTTATGAAAATATAATGTTTATACGTAGAAACATAGGAATGTTTGAGGCAAAATTAGATATTCATAGTATAAATACAAGACAAAGGGAGAAGTTAGTTGTTCCATACTTTAGACTAACTAAAGTTAACAAGTCATTTCTTGGTAATTGTGTTCGATTTTATAATAAGATACCGCTTTCAATAACCAAAATGTCTGATCATAAATTTAAAAATTATATTAGGAAAGTTTTGAAAGAAAAAGCGTATTACAAGGTAGTTCATTATATTGAAGATAAAAATGTATGGAAATAGCTGCTCTCTGCACAGTGCACCTCTAAATCTCTTGTTTAAGTTGTAAGTACCTAATTATTGTTATTTTCTATTTTGTAGTCTTGTCATATTTTTTTTGTTTTGTTTTTATTAATGTTACCTATAATAAGTATCTTGTAATTGTTAAATATAAAATTATGTAAAATTGAAATTATAAAATAGCCAAAAAGTCAGAATAGATAAAAAAACTTAAACATTAAATTATTATTATTTATTATTAAATTATATAACAAATAAAAAAAAAATGTAACCTTGCTGAGTTTCTTGCCGGTTCTTCTCAGTTGAAGGCTGACTTCCGAACCGGTTGTAGCTTCAGTAACTTTAAATTTGACCTTCATAAGTGCCCTCCGAAGGCCTAAACTGAATAAATGGTTTTGAATTTTGAATTTTTTTGAATTTTGAATTATAGAATAAGACACACCCACTTTCTTTTTTACGTTTTCACATAAATATGCTTTTTGGCCGGATTAATTATTTGCGCAGCTGCTGGTGCCGTATTGCCCGTCTGAACCACATTCGCAGCCACTCTCTCTGCTGTCCTCCGAGCAGCTCTCTGAGCCGCCAATTGAACTCGAGCCTCTCTTTGAATTTCTAATGATGTAGTCACTCTCCTACCCAAATCCTTATCAATCAGATACATGAACTTGAGTGCTCTTTCAATTATGGGTGATTTAACAGGCACCAATGTTTCTGCAATATTAGTAACAAACCTTTGTCGCTGCGCTTCTGTTGTAAGAATCTCATTATAAAATTGTGCAAGCGGTTCTAGGTCAACTGCATTACTTTGCAAAATGAACAACTTTAGTTTCGGACGAGTTTCATCCACGAAAGGCATGGGACCACTAAAGGAATTTGGATAGTAATTAGGAGCATCTTTCATATTTTCTCTCAAAGGTGGCACCCCGTCACGGTTGTAAGTTTTGGGATAGAGTGGGGTATTCACTTCAATTTTGTTATGATTGATTCCCAAACGATAGTTTTGAGCATCAAGATAAAATAGCGCTCGACTTTTGAATATATCGTCTACTGGTCCAGGTATTCCGGGTACTAAATTTCCAGGATTAAATGCGCTTTGTTCAGCAGTCTTAAAATGATTGTTGTGATTTTTGTTCAAAACTAACCGTCCAATCGTGACAGTATCGTATGTTCCATTTTTCCATAATCTTGTTACATCAAAAGGATCATAATCTAAGTGCTTTAATTGTTCAAACGTTAAAATATCCATATCTAATCTCCAAGAAGGAAAATTATTATCACCGATGGCATCATACAAGTCTCTTGTAGCATAATCTTCATCTGCGATAGTAGCAGCTTCCTCAGGTGTCAGAAAATCTAAACCTTGTTCAGTTCTAAAGTTAAATCTTACGTAATGAGTTTCACTATGTTTGTTGCTTATTTCATAAGTATGAACTGGGAAACTATCCATTCTTCTATATCCATTTGGTAATCCATAATCTGATTCAGTCCAGAAAAGTAAGTGAAGATTGATTGGTCTCAAAGTAAGCATATCCCAGCGCTGTGTCATGTCAAATAAATTTGTACGTGGATTCCTTTTAAAACCATGAACTACTGTTGGAAATATAAATGGGTCTCTATGTAAAAATATTGGTGTCTGTAAACCTAAAAGATCAAGGTTCCCATCTTCTGTATAGATTTTTACTGCCATGCCTTTCAATTCTCTTGCGAGGTCTGGTCCACCAATACTTTGTATGGAGGATGAGAATCTGACAACTACTGAAGTCTTCTTTCCGATTTCATTGAACACCTTAGCATTAGTATACTTTGAAACATCATTAGTTACTATGAAGTAACCCAGTGCAGCGGTGCCTTTTGCATGTACAATGCGTTCTGGTATTCTTTCAGCATTGAAATGGGTGCTTGTATCAAAATGATTCTGATTCGTAAATTGATCGCCATTGATCGCAATTTGCTCTCTTATTTCCACCGGTTTTCCTGAACTTGTTGTATAAAGTCCGATCGTTTTCTGAAAATAGAAAGGAAATGAAGTTTAGAAAATGTTTGTGATTTTTGATTTTGCTTCGATATTGCTGTAAATCAAGAAAAAAATGCTTTGAAATCTATATGTTGCAAAATTTTAATTTTTTGAGGTGATGGTGCGTCAAACTACTGAACGTATCGGACTAGTATTCGACGCGGATTTTTTTGTAGATGGATATAGGCTATATATGATATCGATAAACGCGGTTGTAACCGCGGGGAACAGCTAGTTTATTATAAACGCAAAGACTAGGTATTTGGTATTTAAGTAATTGAATTTTATCTATATCAAACACTCAAAGGCCAATTGGCTTGGTGGTTAGCGACCATGACTGCCGAGTCGCAGGTTGCGGGTTCGATTCCCACCCAGGACAAACATTTGTGTGCATGAACATGTCTGTTTGTTCTGTGTCTGGGTGTAAATGTCTATATATGTATGTATTTAGAAAAATTAAAAGTAGTATATCAGTTATCTGGTTTCCATTGTACAAACTCTGCTTAGTTTGTGATCAGATGGCCATGTGTAAAAGAATGTCCCAGGATATTAATTTATTTATAAAGTTATATAGGCTTAAGTGGTATTATTATTATCAGAAAAATGATACAAATTTACTAAATTTGAATAATTATTCTATGCTGATGTATGAATGACATTACTAACCAGATGTTCGCATTTAAAGTCATACAGCTGTCTTTCCACCGGAGTAATAGTAAAATTCCCATACTGTTGATAGTCATCTTCACATTGCACTCGATAAACAATTAACAATAAGAACACAATGTTGTGTTTCATGATAAAAAAAATTAACTTGTATTTCGAGATTTATGGCAGCGAAGGATTTATATAGCGCCCTGACCAATCAACTTTGTTGCCAGTGAATAATTAAATCAATTAAACTGTAGGCATGCTTACGAGTACAAATATAATTAATATCTGGCTTTAGTTTAAAGATGCGTTGAAAATTTTGTATTTTCTGTATAAGTATTCCGTAAAATGCAAGTTCCCTTATTTTACCCATCGGTGAATGAAAAACATTGATGTTTTGCCTTATAACATACTGATAAATTTATTGAAAGTAAATCTGGGTTGCAGTCTTGAGATTGACTGATAAAAGTAAATAAATATCTCCCATGTGTTATGATTATGGCAAGATTTAGAGATGAATATTCTTCAAGTAGACTAATGAATGTGAATAAATGCATCTATTAAATGAACCACATTCATTTATTTGCGATTCTTTTATTTTAGTTTTACTACGTTAAGAGTGGACTATGTCTATATTAGCTTATAATGATCAATGCATATATTTCGGTTAATCAATAATAATCATTTATCATAAATCATTACATATTTTTCGTGTTTAATGACCATTACTATATTTATTATTTGCAATTAACTAAAAGTAAATTAACTGCTTTGCGTGTGAAATCCCACATTAGTTTAAAACTGGCGATTCGCCCCGACATCGCTTTGGTGAGTTAACATTGATGTTTATACAATCTTCCAGAACAAATTTTCTAAATTATGGTAAATTTGGCATCAAAATGTATTGGGTAGTTTAAAAGAACTAAGCGTATGAAGACTGTCAGAAATAATAATAATGTTTACTGTGTTAACAAAAAGAAGTAAATGAAGTATCATTATGGGTACAATACAACATTGATTTTTTATTGAAGGTAAATCATTAATATACATCAAAAACTGGAAAGGTCCTAGAATTGAGCCTTGTAGGACACCTATCGTGACTGTTGGTCCAGGGGATACATTTCCATTCTGAGTTATATTAATTATGTAACTTAAACTTTAAATTTGACCTTCATAAGTGTCTTCCGAGGGCCTAAACTGAATAAATGGTTTTGAATATTGAATTTTATGAATTTATAAGGTTTAAGCGCTTGATGACATATTACCTTCCAGGCTAATATTATTAGTTCCGAATAGGGTATCAGTTTCTCTATTAGTGGGTTTGTCTCGTTTTCAAGGCTGAAGTGATATTAATGAAGTTTGCTAAGGAATAGATTTTGTCTTAGACAATGACCATAGGCTTTGACTTAAAAAACTATCTGGAAGAAGGTGATAAGGAGAGTTTGTATGGGCAACCCATAATTCCTCCTGAAAATTCATATTTAGGTTTTTAGTGAGGAATAAAGTCATCTTTAGATCAAAGATATCTTTCTGTAGGAGATTTTGAGTAACATTTTAGCGGTGTTTGTAAATATTAATTACTTTCTAGGTATTTTTATCTCTAATGTTAAAAATATAATTAAAAAAGGACTTTCATTAAACAGATATTCAAAAACACCTACAAATTCAGGATTTTACTATAAAAATAAATCACGACCTATATTTTTTACGTCTACTTAGGTGTCTCATTGTCTACTTCCACCGTCTTCCACCCATTCACTGAACGCAATTTCCGTTTTCTGTTTTGAAAACCTCAGTTAAAATTACGCCTATTTTTACTACAATAAAAAACCGTAACCGGTAATTCATATTGTACATTCGAAACAGGTTTCTAATTTGAAATAAATAAGGATAGCATATAAAAAATATGATTACATGAGCTATCAAATAAATATACTTGCAACATGCAAAAGGAAACGCGTGTTGTACATGGAACTACTGAAAATGAGTATAATACAGTGCTGATTGAATGATAATTGGAAGTAAAGTTTCATCGCGTGCAATAATTATTGCGCACGCGTCCATCGGGTTCATCAACGCCTCAGTTTTGGCAGTGAGACGACCTCAAAATGGTAACTGGGGCTCGATTCTGTAAGGAAAATGACTCGAGGATGTTTCGTCGCGGCCTCTATGCTCTGTCGCTTACTACGGTAATACTATTAATCACGTGAGAGGTAAGCTCTCCGAGGCCTCCGTGAAGCGGCTCGACGATGTTTGTATTAGCTGGATAAGGGGACTGGACTGATGTAGCAGAAACCGGCGAAATAGCACTGTAAAAGGTTTTATTATATTAACTAAAATCATTACCCAGCCTTCGACCAGCACTATTAGGGTCTTGGAGCTCGAAACATTTGGAGATTCTTATAAAATTATGGATTTATTAAAAAAATATGAATGAATTAATGAAATAACAGAGCAACTTTTTGATAAAAGAGAGATAATTCTATACATTTATGTATCTACTTATTAATACGATAGCATTCTTACTTGTTCGTATAAGAGTGTTAGAGCTATCAGCGGCTAACGCCTTCATCCTATAAAAAAAAAGTTATACTGAAATGAATATCAGTATTGCAATACCAATAAGATACAAGTTTTTTTTTTGTAATGGTCTTGGTTTATCATCACATTTTTACTTATTGAATGTTTTATGAGAGAATTTATTACATATTCACTATACAACTATACTACCGGCACGCTATGATGGCCGTTTTGACGTTTCAGATTGTCATAGGAAAAAAAACTGTATTGCTTTGGAATAAGGTTGATTTCCATCATCATACAATTAGCTGTTGGATCAATGATGCACCTTATGTCTGAAGGAATAATGGTTCCTTTTCTTTGTCATTGTCAAACGTCAAAACGGCCATCATAGCGTGCCGCAAGTTTAGTAGATCACAAGCTCTAGATCCGATTACGACATCTCATTTCCTATCAGATGACGGCGTCACATCAAATGGCTGGATGTAAATATCTAATTAAAAACGTAGCGGGTATATGTAGTATATCAGTTATATCGTTTCCATAGTACAAGCTCTGTTTCTATTTTGGGATCAGATGGCCGTGTGTAAAAAATGTCCCAGGATATATAAAAAAGAAATTATTGATTTTTTTTGTATTGTGTAGCCATTTAAAAGTACAAGAAACCAGCCAAGCAAGATTATAAGGCATGTTTCGTTGACTCATAAGGGAACCTATCATATAAACCAAGTGTTATATCTGCCTGAAACAGTAATATTTATCATGCAATACGCTCATAATACGCCCCTCAGTACACTCTTTTCGCTAACGCTGCAGTACCTTCTCTCATTGTCGCATTGTGACATGACTTGGCGTTTTTGTGGTTTTACATACTATCAATCCTTCATGCTCTTGGATTAACGCGTCTATAGGCGTTATCACAAATTGGTCATTTTGCTGCAACGCATTCATTATTGTCAACATAAAGTGAACAGGATTCTTCTG
The DNA here is from genome assembly GCA_907165245.1 of Habrosyne pyritoides. Taxonomy (NCBI): domain Eukaryota; kingdom Metazoa; phylum Arthropoda; class Insecta; order Lepidoptera; family Drepanidae; genus Habrosyne; species Habrosyne pyritoides. Next base: position 4,769,442 of record OU015592.1, read on the forward strand.
GGCAAGCGTGCTCTATCCTCGACTTCTTCATCATCCTTTATAGATGGGTCAGTAGCTAAACCCAAGGCTACCTCTAAATAAAACAACAGTGTGTCGGAAAGACTCACGAAAGAAGTGAAACTTTTGTATTAAAGGGAAACATTTTAACTATCAACCACTTTTGAATAGCCATAGATTGTGTTCATCATTCTTTTTTTTCGTCATACAAAAAGGTTGCGGATCAGAATTTCAAAACCCTCCTATAAGAAGATTCACTCCAAAAACATATGTTACTCAGAAAATAACGATGAAGGTAACACCCAAAAAGTCAACTCACCAAATGGTCGCGGTTAATTTAATTGAACTCATAACCTCTACCATGAGTTGCTATCGAAACATAATTTAGTCACTAGCGAGTAAACTACTATCGATACAGTATTTCTCGATAGCAACTGTCAAATTTGTGACTCATGGTACCGAATTTCTATAGCAGAGGCTAAAAAACATTACTCGCTATATTTTATATTTCGATGCTAGTGTTTATATTTCGATAGGTTTTTTACCTATCGACTCGTACTATCGATTTTAGTTCTTTAGGTGACCGCTAGTGGCGCTGTACACATTTCCCATAGAAATGTTTTTCGCCGTCGCTAGCGAGTACGTACGTTAAAAACTCATGGTAAAGGCACTGTATCTATAAACCAATCGATTATGCCCGTAGTGGTAGCTAAATGTCTCGCAAATCTATTTCAGAATCGGGACAGCTTTTCCTAAATAGATTCTATCACAATGAACATAAAGCTCACATTCATTTGAACATACATCTCGTATTGACGTGAGCGAATCCGGAGCAGAAATGGGTCAGGCGAGGTCGGTGTCTCACTTCAATTCTTTTTAATTGGTATGTACATTCATTAATAGCACACGTATATATACAAGTGTTTGTTTTACCTGTAGCTCATTCAATTTATGTTGTTACTGGACGTTTCAATTTATTCCTTACTTCAATCAACAGCTTGATTTTGACTGTTCGTGCTTAAGAAATACACAGCAGCATAATTTTCTGATTTTCTACACTAGCTGCTTTCATATTATTTTCAGAAAGTTTTAGCTGGTATCCAATTATTAGGAATTTGGTAGCTTAAACTTGCGGCACGCTATGATGGCCGTTTTAACGTTTAACAATGACAAAGAAAAATAACCTTTATTCCTTGAGACATAAGGTACATCTATTGATCCAACACTTAATTGTATAATGATGGAAATCAACCTTATTCCAAAGCAATACAGCTTCTTTTTCTATGACAATTTGAAACGTCAAAACGGCCATCATAGCGTGCCGGTAGTATAGTTATAATTGTAACAAGAAGAGACTAGTAATATTACAAAAGCTTATAATTAATCCCTTATCATCATTATTTTTCCCCTGCTCTCAATAACATGGTTTGGTGCAAAATGGGTTATGCCTGTAATACATATTACAAGAGATTTTACTGAATTTTCACGGCCGGCTGCATGACAACATCCCACTTTGGGACTGCTTTGAATGAAACGAAATAAAATATCTTTATTTAAATAAGCCTTTATGAAAAATCCAACTCTAAAACCGGCTCATTGACATTAAAACACGCTTTTAAAAAAATTAATACCTATATTGAATCTTTAATTGAAAACCACAACTAACAGAACACTTTTATAGAACACGTGCACGTGGCCGTCGCTTCAATCTTTAATCGCCTCTTACGTCACCTTTGAAAAGAATTGGTAAGTCCACAAATAAAAATCATTTATAATAATTCCTTCTAATGTAATAAACTATTACCCGATTCGAAGACTAAAGGTAGGTACAATCTACCCGTAATATCCAATCAAAATATCATTATTAAACGGTGCGGGCTTGATTGATTAATAAAGGGTTTGCTAATGGAAATTGGGGAGCTAAATGTGAATTCATCGAATATGGGTGGGTATACCCATAATATTATTTACATCATCATTACAAATTATACTAAGTAGATTCTGGAGTTAGTTATATTGTTCATTTTTAGGAAACTCTCTTAGCTTTTGGAAAAATGTCTTTCGTTTCCACTATACTACCGGCACGCTATGATGGCCGTTTTGACGTTTCAGATTGTCATAGGAAAAGAAACTGTATTCCTGTGGAATGAGGTTCCATCAGCATACAATTAGCTGTTGAATCCATAGATGCACCTTATGACGGAAGAAATAAAGGTTATTTTTCTTTGTCATAATTAAACGTCAAAACGGCCATCATAGCGTGCCGCAAATTTTGGTACTAATTACGTTTTATAATATAAACACGTCACTCACCATTATCACGGCTCTCAAAAACAGCGTAAAAGCTAGATAGCTTATACCCTGGAAGAAAGGGAAAGAAAATAAATTCCACGTTTCACATCATTCCGCGGTGTTAGAGAGAGGTGTATACAATAGTTACGTTAAGACTACATAAATGGAATCAGGTCAATTAACTGCATTTTATATTGCCATTTTTGAGCGTCGAGAACACACATAAGGATTATATAAACTAGGAATTATAAGAAGTAACATTAATCATCACATACACATGTTTGTTATTTTTTTATACCACATGGGCAGACAAACAAGCAGACGGTCCACCTGATGGTAAGTGGTCACCGCCGCGTATGGACATTTGCAACAATAGAGAATCGCCAAAGCGTTGTCGACTCTGAGACGTGAAGTTGGTAAGTCTCATGTGCCTGTAATTTTACCGGCCCCCTTACCTTTCTAACCGAAAAACAGTAATACAAGTACTACTGCTTCACGGCGGAAATGGGTAAGGTGGTAGGTCCTTCCCTGGACGAATTCTGCACTAAGAGCTCTACTACTCAAATTAATATTCGACCATCATATACAGATGTTTCTAAGTATGTCTTTCCAATTACGTTTACCAAACATGGCGAAAGCAGCTCCATGAAGTTCAAAGGGTAATATCCACAAAGGGCGATCAAGTAAACATTTTTTTTCTTTTCAGCCGAGTAGAAACGTGCTACCATAGTAAACCATTGCGTCACATCATTCCTAAAACAAACTCAGTTCCAGACATCGTGTTTCGAAGCCGCAGAAATGGTGTTCGTTTATTTAGGGGCAGAATTGTACAATAACCAGCGCACGTGACTTAAAAACTCCCGCCTTACTGACGCACCGTTAGAGGGAACAGGGGTGAAACGGGATGGTAGCTAATTCATTTAAAATTCACCTGACACAAAATATTGTAATAATTAGGTATCTATCCTGTATTCAAGATAAATGATTAAACACTAACCAGTGTATTGAACATCCAAAAATACACCGTTACATCAAATGTAATCTAAATATCATAATAAATATGACTTTTGAGTACCGATCTAACCACAAAGAATAGCTCTTTTGATGCAGTACAATAATGATGACGTCTTAATTTCCTATTCCATACAAAACTCCATAGAAACGATCGTTTTGACATTTAATAAAAAGTTGCTAATTTGACATATCAGTCAACATTTCTATTGTAGAGTAGGATCAGGTGCTCGATTCTGTATGGAAAATTACACTAACTCGGGGATGTTTCGTAGCGGCCTCTATGCTCTGTCTCTGTCGCTTACAACACTAATACGATTAATCACGTGAGAGGTAAGCTCTCAGCGGCCTCCGTGAAGTGGCTCGCCGACGTAGTTTGTATTAGTTAAATAAGGGGGCTGTATAGTTATTTATGTTACGTACAAAGTTCATATAATTAAAACAAAATCCCAAGAATACTTATTCTAATCGTCTCCTAATGAGGAGATTTCAATTAGACTTTAACAGCCTATAGTGAAAACTTTCCATTGTTTCATGTATCGGTAAATAATAATTAAAAATAATATATCAAAGAGAACATTAACAAAACCGATATGGTAACGTAAATGTACAAACAAAAATAAAATTGTTTTCATCTAAATTTCAAAGCTTCGAAAGCGTGAAGTATAGCGGCCGTTCTCTCACGATGTTGATGCTATAAATAGATTTACAATTTACTTTTGGTTTTATGCACTTTTATATTTAATAGCTTTTACGCGTTTTTTTCATAAAGCTTTTTACGGATCTTGGTGAAATTGATTGGTAAGGAGATAGATTGTATCAACATCAGCAATTTTAAATATAGAATATAATCTTTATCTTTTATGACGCGAGTTAAACCGCGGGGGTTAAGCTAGTTTATAATATGTCTCATTTTCAAGTCTCAGGTGATTCTGTTTTACAAGTGATTTGGTTTTCTGGTAAAATGGTAATCTACTAAATACCAGCCCCCTTATTCAGCTAATACAAACTTCGTCGGCGAGCCGCTTCTCGGAGGCCTCGGAGAGCTTACCTCTCACGTGATTAGTAGTATTAGCGTAGTTAGCGAAAGAGACAGAGCATGGAGGCCGCGACGAAACATCCTCAAGTTAGTGTCATTTTCCTTACAGAATCGAGCCCCAGTACCTACTATAGTTGTCAAAATTTCAAAGGTCCGTTTTGACAGCTAAGAGTGTTATAGAAAAATGATATCTATGGCGTGGTAATAAGACTCATCAGCATCATCATACTTTAACCATTGGATCAATAGGTGAGCCTTATATCAGAAGCTATAAAGAAGATTGTTCTATGACATACATAGATGTTCGGATCTTGTAGATCACGACAACTTTACGTAGGGTGATGAGGGGAGCATAGGAGAATTTGCACAAAACTAATACTTTTTCAAGGAACGTTGGCTACGCCTAGCATTGCCAGGCATTCGGATATAGCCGGACATAATTAGGCTTTTTAATTACGTGTCCGGCTATAATAAACGGTGTCCGTCTCGTCCGGCTTTTGTTAGGTTTTTTACATTTCGCAAACGAACTGGTAATAAACAAATAATCTTGATTTTGCATATTTTTTTTTTTTACATATATTAATACTGAGACTCAAAATCCTAAATAATGTAGGCTGTCTGGTCTTTTTACCCAAATGTCCGGCCAAACTAACTGGTCTGTCCAGCTATTAGTTTTGGCGACCTGGCAACCCTACCTACGCCTATTGTATTTCATTTTATCTACAGTCAGCACTTTGTCATGGAATAACAAAAAGTTAAACTACCTCTATTGAGCCAAGTCAAAATACTATTTATTATTAGCGTTAATAATCATACTATATTAGCACTAGTTTCCGTCTCACGGTTTCACCCACGTTCCTTACGTTTATATTTTCTCGGAGAAAAACTAAATGTACTGGTTTAAGTCTATATCACTTGGCTTATTATGTAGCTTTCTAACTGTGTAATCAGATAAGTAGTTTCAAAGATTACATCCAAACTTCCAAACTTTATCACTTTTTAATATAATTATAGATTCACAAAATTTTACCACACAGTGGAGCACAGTAAAAAACAATACTATTTCATAAAAATCATTTTTAAATCGGTAGTTTTTAGGATTACCTCCTACATCCAAACTTACAAACTTTAACTATTTTTTATATTAGTGCTGCCAAGTACCACAGTGGGTCACAGTAAAAAAAAGCTAAGTTTTTATCATTTGGTAATTTTGCAATTTAGTAGTAGCAGGCATTCTCCAAAACTACTCATCCGAGACTCAACAAATATTGAAAAGAGTACCTTAAAGTTTTATTAGTATTTCAATAAAAAAAACTTTAACTCCTTTAAATATTAGTGCAACTTTTGGCAGTGCAACACTGTGCCCGCATTGCACAATCGTAAATCTAACCAAACCCTAACCTATACTGTTAGAATAACTTAAGTAACTTACGTATTACAAGGGGCTGCTTACATACTCTCAAGTTTAGGAACATACATACGCTCGAGGCTATATCATAGATTGGTAATAATGACGAAGTTCAAATTTCGGATGCCTACTATTGATAATAATTTATGTAAACTAAGGAGATCATTATAGACAGGAAATCAAGGCCGTCTTTAACCTATTGGAGGCCCTGGGCACTAGGATAATGGAACCCCTAAGACTGCTATTAGCGCGACTCACCAATCCAATCAGACGACACAACTAACCATCCAACGGCTTCCATTCCTTCCAAACTAGGAGGCCCCTTGGATCGCGGGGCCCTGGGCAGTTGCCCAGTGCACTCAATGGAAAAGAAGGCCCTGCAGGGAATGGAGAAACCTACTACGTTCAGGTCATTCACAGAAGAGGTACCTTTTCGTAATGAATCATCGCTTCTCGAATTCCTACTTACCTTATCTTCACTTACCGTAGGAAGAACGGAAATACTTATGTTGATAATTATCTAGCTTCCAAGTTTCAAGCTACCTTCGGTAATTTTTTCCAAAAAGAACATAATAAGTTAATCCATGATGAGATCCAAAACTCATCTCAATCCATTTGTCTGTCATGACAAAAGATGATAGATTAACTCACAAAGTTGTACCAACAAGTAGAAATCAGCTTATACAACAAATAAAAAACGTCTCTTTTTTAAATCAATGCCATTTATTTTGTTCAGGCCACAGAAGGACACTTGTGAAGGTCAACGCTATTAAAGTAACCACCGGTTCAGCAGTCGGCCTTCAACTGAGAAGAACCGGCGAGCTTATTCAAGGCAACATAGCAAGGTTACTTTTAAATATGATTTGTTCGAAAGATTAACAATATCAACTTACTAAATACGTAAAACGTGTCAAGTATATAATGTGGAGTAGTTTGACAGGACGATCAGAAGGATAAAACGTGACGATTAAATTTAAACAGTACCATTTCAGTTGAATTGCGTCTTATTTGGGCATTGAATACCCACAACCGTCCCATTATGGGAACAGCCCGCATCGTTCGCATTTTACGAAATTCCGTATCAGCTTTTGTCTGCGCCGCGGCCGGGCTCCCAAACGCGCAGGTGTGAGTCGGGTGGACCCACCCTAGTGACGTCATTCCTTTCAACCAAGATCAAGGTCGTTTTGTACCTTAAAACCACATTTTTAGGGTCCCATATACTAAAGCTCTTGTCTTGTCACGATTATTTGGTATTTATGTGATGTTTACCTAGACGATAAATTCTTAGGTGGATAAAATGAGAACTAAGTCGTCACAATTTGAAAGGTTCGTTTTGACAGGTAGAATGTCATTGAAAAATCATCTTTACTGTTTTGATATAAGGGTCATCTATTGATCCAATGGCGTTATGATAATGTACAACAGCATCATCGTACAATTAACCATAAGCTGTAATTAATCAAAAGCAATAATGATTATTTTTATTTTAAATTTTTAGCCGTAAAAATTTGCGTCACAAATTAAATATTATGACGACTTAATTATAACAATATAGCTGTCTTCTGCGGGTTTTACCCGCGTTCCCGAGGGATGTGATATTTTCCCAGGATAAAAGTAGCCTAGATGTTATTCCAGGATAAAATAATTCTCATACAAACATTCGCATTTATAATATTATTAGGATGTAATAGTTTGTATGTTTGTAGCTTTTATCTCGGCAAGGAGGTATACGTAAGTTGGCCATATTATCAAATTCAACAGTGTCATACTTCAATATGTGATCACAACAACCCTATAAAAATATACTTTACAACTTACCCTTCGACAACATTGCGTGGGCGTTTAGAAAAAATAATAAGACATCAAGTAATATTACGTCACAATATGGGGAGTGTGACACTGAGTGATGGCTCTGATAATGTCATCTACAACAAATCTGTAATACCGCGTCCAATAAAACTTGAATCATTATATTGACGTTCTTTTGATCGTTTTAGGTGTCTAGTAATGGTGGTCTTTATTACGATTTAAAAATGCATCAGATATTTCCTAAAAAGGTCGAAACGCCCATCACAGACAGAATGAAATTGGTGTAGTGCCATGCCACAGGTCGTGGGTCCTCTCCAAGGACAAGCAAGCTTTTGGGTGCATGAGCATGTAGCTATATGTATTTATATACAGTTTTCGTATGTTCTATCCTCAACCATCATCATCGTCAGCCTATCTACGTCCACTGCTGGATATAGGCCTCACCTATGGCACGCCACTGAGCTCGAACTTCAGCTCTTTGTTTCCAACCGCTGCCAGCCAGCTTGCGTAAATCATCGCTCCATCTAGCTATCCTCAATATAGTACAAGCTCTGAATAAGTCTCGCTGTTGATCTGATGGCCGCGATGAGTGATTATGATAATAGAATGAAATTTATGGATGTTATACGTATATAATTTTCTCAAACAAAATAGCTTTCTGCGTAATTACGCTGTCAGAAATTTACTCTTGTCCAAGGGAGTTGGTCTATCTCTACTCCACTCCTCTACACTCCACTCTAAAGTAAACGAACTCTTACTATATTTACGCTAACCTTTATAACATTATTTCTAAGGGTCGGACAAGGGCGCTACAAAAATGTTTAATGACCCATCCCAGTTTAACGACGTCGTCTAAAAACAGAAACTATAGCTAAAAGTCCCTGAAAATGAGGTAATTCTCTTTAAACTTTGTTATAGTTTAAATTACTTCGTGTAGGTGTCACTTTATTATTACGAAAAGGAGTAGTCGAATTTCGACCGTATCTAACATATTTTTAGAGCGAAAATTATTCGAATTACTTTCCAGTAGGTGCAATACATCCAACGATTTTAACACGTATCTGGTTACTGGAATTAAAACTTTTGCACAAATTTTAGCTGGTAGTACGTGTGGTAATTAGTGGTAATTTCGCTTGAACTGGTTTCAAACGGCGGTAAAAATTTATAACGATATATTAATATATAGGTCAAACGTTGGGTTAAAGTAGAAATGAAGTTTAATCCACTAACCCGCTGAAAGCATATGCATACGGCCAAAATCAATGTATGATCATGAAACTGTAGTAGGTATCTAGTTTATTTTCATATTTTCGTTCGCGGCTTTCATTTTATACGCTTGGTGTACGATTAGTGTGTTTGAGAAATCTTGTTGATGATAACATTGACCTCAAACCTTTAAAGTTCACAAAAAGCAACCACCCACCAAACATCCACCAGCCTCAAGAATAAAGCCACAATTGTAGATACCCCACCATTTTATTTTTATTCTATCTGTCTATTGAAAAAACAATCTTGTTGTAATATATTCAGGACCGAAAACATAAATCAGGGGTTACATTTGGGAAAAGTATTTTGGGAATGATATAGGCAATTTTACCTTCAAGACGCCTCGTTATTTATAAAGGGATTGTGAAAAAACCTCTGCGATTCAATTTAGAATGTAGAATATTGAAACTTTATTTTTACCATTAACGACGAACTATTTCCAATAACTTGCTATTAGAGTGTATTATCGACACAATTCTCGGAAAAAAGTATAACACAGCCCTGCAAGATTCTATGAGGAATATATTATCTTTACAGTCCCCTTATTTAACTAATACAAACTTCGTCGGCGAGCCGCTTCACGGAGGCCTCGGAGAGCTTACCTCTCACGTGATTGATCACGGCGATGTAACATCCTCGAGTTAGTGTCATTTTCCTTATCGAATCGAGCCCCAGAACATAAGCACAGAGCAGACAGCAAAAGTCTACGTTTGAGCGAGCAAGTAGGCTAGTTACATAATACGGAGGCGCGTTAAACAAGCGCCGCTCCCGGGGTATCGATCTCGCGCCCTTAACCTTGGGTCGCCTCCCAACCTACCCGGGATCAACAAAAACCGGCTCCATAGTTTGTGTACTACAAGCAACCGGCGACTACGTCGTACAACTACGGCGTTGCGTAGCAATTACGTTACGTTTACGTTAGCTTCCTATAAGATAGTGACTACTTATAAAGTTATACTGCTCATTTATCGTCACCAGAACAAAATATTCTGAAGCTGAAATCGATTCAAGATTATTTGTAAGATTTGTCGTGATTTCTGTCGCGGTTGTAAATCTGCTGCTTAATTTTTCTTTCATATCTCTTAGCATTGCATATTTTCCGCTTGTTTTGCAATTTGCAACAGTTGCTTGAAATGTACAATCAAGGCATACTCAGTGAAACAGGAATGCAGAAACGCGAGACAAAGTTCTGAAATTTATGTACCAAATTTGATGATCGTGCGATAAACAGTCCGTAAGTTATGTTCTAGGCACAGACAAATCACTGGATAAACTGGCAAACTTTGAACATCTTTGTCTGACTAGGTTACAAATACTTTTTTATGTCTCCGATATTTTTATAGAAATACGTTTCTTGTGTGAAATGTGCCATTTTATTCACTTCGTATGTATATTTTCTCTCCATACAGTCTGTATTCGAAGCGAGATCTATTTTCACAGAAAGACAGTACGCTATTTCAAAGCTAGCATTATTGTAGAGAAATTTACAATTTACATTCCCTTTTTTATTGCATTTCTTTAACCTTCTCTTTTTCCAATCAACTGAGGAGCGTCAAGTATTTCATTCCATAATGAAGTGTCGTAAAATGGAAGCAACAGAGTAAACAACTTGGACAGTAAGCCCTTAGGTCCATCAATAGATCGGACCTCTCACACATTTTCGTAGTAAACAAAAGAGATAGAGCAAAGAGGCGTACCTACCATCCAGCCGACCATGCTACCACTCACGATTCGAAGATACAATCACAACGTGTACCTGGAACAGCTACTGGGGGGCAATTCCACTAACATATTATGCACCGAACCATTACTATATCACAACGAAGCGTTAAATTTGACGTTTAATCGTATTGTTCTATACACACCAACGATTGAACTGCGGTTGTGTTTAGGTAAAGGTTCTCATTCGTTCGAAAGATTACGTCAAAATTCGGTTATAGTACGTAGGAATACTATATTTATGAAATATCATTGCCGAACCAAACGTGCTACTCGAACGTTGCATTTAGTGGAATTGGGCCTCTGGTAGGTAAGTACCTACTCTAGTGGCAAGTAAGGTAAGTACACGAATAAGTCATCAAATGCAATCGGCTTATAATTTCTCCAGCAAACCTCTTGAACCTCTATAACGTAAACTATAGCTTAGAACTTAACTTCGTTGTTTGTTGGTACGTCGACCACCTCCGACTACAAATTACCAAGACTTACCCTTGGTTCTCCAACTCGTTGAACTTAACCACAATATGAGTTTACGTGGGCTAACTACTGCATGAACACTCAGAGTGCAGTCGACTTTATGCATATCGATATCATATATAGCCTATAACCATCTAGGTAAAATTCCGCGTCGAATGGTAGCAGTTCCATCCCGATATGTTTAGTAGTTTTGAGGTGATGGTGCGGCAAAGGAGCCCTATTTTCCTTATATTGTATACAAAAGATAGACAAAGTACAAGTTGCAAATTGGTTAAAATTTGAGAAATAAAATATGGGGAAGCTTAAATTGTCTGTCAGGCGGTTTTTGTTATACCACTTGTGCCGACGAACAAGCAGGCGGTCCACCTGGTGGTAAGTGGTCACCGCCGCCTATGGACATTTGCAATACTAGGAGCATCGCCAATGCGTTGTCGGCCCTGAGACGTGAAGTTTCATGTTCCCGTAATTTCACCTTACCTTTCTAACCGAAACACAGTAATACAAGTGCACTACTGCTTCACGGCGAAATGGGTAAGGTGATAGTACTTCCCCGGACGAACTCTGCACTAAGAGCTCTTCTACCTGCAATAACTGTTTACCTTACATAACCCTAGCATCATATATTTAAAGGAGATAGTAAATATACTCCAATATTATTTTTCTATCATCTTAAAATAACCTAATAATACTATACCCGAGTGTAAAAACTCTTGATCCTGTAATAATAGTTGATAGTATTTGTTGGTAATTTGTTCGAAAAGTCAAACGTGACTATATTCGCCACGTTCATTACTTCCGAGACCAAGTGAGTTTCGATCGAGTAACCATTGTAGGGACTGTGTATAAAGAATCTTTTTTCCAGCATTAGACTTTTCTTTGACGTTGGAAGAATATCCAATCGGTAAGGTATCGCTTACACCACACAATGTTGGCTATATTTTTAATATAAAGGACAACCAATTATAATTAAAGTTAATTTAACATCTGGCGTAGTAATTATTAATTAATCTATGATACAAAGAACGTTTAGAACAACCTTAAATTAATATACAAGAGCCAGTTATAATAGAAAATAATAATATGTTTCAGAAATATTTCAGTGGAAGTTCTAACAAGTTATAATATAAATAAATATCCTGGTACAATTTTAACACACAGCTTGTATTATATGGAAATCAGAAAACTGGTAGGTAAACTTACTTAATTATACATTTCTTAATACAAAATTATATTTCGATTTAAGGCAATTGGCTTTTTGTGACACATATTTTCCATTACTAACTAAAGGCAGCATAGATACTTCAGTATAAGATGTACCTTACATAACCACGTCCAGACCTCTCCTCATTATCGAAAGAAACTTGACAGACGTGATGTGACTACACTATCAAACTTGCAAATGCTGCCTAACAGTATTATGATGATATCCTAGCATAATATTTTACGTGAAAAGAGGGTGAATTGAAAATGGTTTCTATGTGTTGTGAACAATTTATCATAGAATTTTTAAAGAGTACGGACTAAGAATCCGTGGAAAATGTAAAAAAAAAAAGTTTTGTGGTGTAGAAAAAAGTGGCTTTCCCCTATGGAGAAATAACAGAGTAAAATGGAAAACCACATCGGTGGCGATTCGCCGCATCGGTTCTGTATGTCATTCTATACGGTAAAATGACACTAGCTCGAAGATGTTTCGCCGCGCCTCCGTGCTCTGTCTCTTGCAATAAGTACGCAACCGAGCGAGAGGTCCGTTCTTGGTGGCCTTGTTGCGCCGGCTCGCCGACTGATATAAGTTGAATAAGGGGGCTGCTCTCAGTTTTAATAAAAATATTAAAATGAATTTCATACGATTCGATTGGGTTCAATTCGGTATTCTAGTAGACGCCAGGCATAAGAAGGAAAAGGCATTTTCTGGTCTACCGTCAGCACGATTTAATAGCTTTATGGTCGTTAAAAATATATTAAGACTTTGTTGAGAAATAATTTATATGAGATGTTAATGATTCCAATTTTAATGACCCATAGAAAACCGTCGTAAGATCATAAACTTACATAAACAAAATATTCAGAATATGGTTTAAAGTATACCCTTAAAATGCCCTGAAAAAGAATACACCGCGCGTAATTAACCCTTTTACAATTCGGTATTGTTTTTACAGTACTTCCGCAATCTAAAACACATCTGCTCACTTTTTTTCGACATAGCAACATTTGTTTTTACAACAAATAATTTCTAGCCTTTACGAGCTTACCACCTTTGGCGAAAATCGTTAATACAACTAAACATCGAGAGATATTACGCACCCTCAGAACGATAGGGGCTTAACGCAAGAAATCACTTTTGGCACATTTGGCGCACTCTGATTGGGTCACTTTTGCACTGAGCGGGGAGGGTGGGTCCCGGTGAAGAGGCTGAAGTATCGGTATGCTTATTCTATAATTAAATTGACTGTTTTACTATTCATCGGATAGAGCGTACTTTGTTTAGTCTCTCTGTGATCGTAACTCCATTTCGCAAAATTTTGAGTCCTTATCGTACTGAGGGTGCGATTAGTTAATTAAGGGGGCCAGTTGGTCGGGTTGTTAGAGACTGTACCTGCTTGCCATAGGCAGTGAGATTCGATTCAAACGAAGAGAAAATACTTTATTAGCTAGTAAGTTCAAATCCACATTTATAAATTTATATATAACTACTGAAGATATCGGGATGGGACTGCTACCATTTGACGCGGAATTTTTCGTAGATGGATATAACCACGGCCCGTAAAAGAATAAAAGAATGTCGGCAGGTTGGTGACAAGACACTGCGTTTGAAAGGCGGATAAATTATCCACTAATGTTCTACTGTTCCGCTACTCACGCCTACGCATCTATTACCTTGCATCACACAGAATCATTGCTTCACTGGAAACCTTTGTATTTTTTACGGATTTATCATCTACAGCCATAAAATTTGAAGATATTCAAAATCCTATAGCTGCATTAATTCTTACAACTATCGTAACTAACTCTATGCATGATTTGGTATTGGCAACTTGGGATTGGCTGGCAGAGTAGATAGAAATAGAAACAGACTAGACATAAATATAATATTGTTATCCTTTTTTTAGTAGATATGTGTAATTAGTGTTATTGGTGAAAACCGTTCTAATTGTTAAAATAAATAAAATAAATAAATAAAGATTTGAGACCAGAAAATAAACTGTACTACATACATGCGTTATATGAGGTTGGGGAAAAAGTCTTTTCGCATTATAGTATGTATGAACTTGTAATAAAATCTCTTTGGCTATACTATTTGTATCTGGCTGGTTTTGGTATCATTGAAAGTTTAAATTTTAAAGAACATAATTCCAAATTCAAATTAGGAAAATGTGTGATTTGCATTTGTTTTTCGTACCGCCAAGATGAGTGAATCTAATGAAGAAATTCGATTCATTTTAAAATTTTACTACAAAAAAGGTAAAAATGCAACGCAAGCCGCGAAAAAAATTTGCGATGTTTATGGACCTAGCGCAGTGTCTGTGAGAGTAGCACACATTTGGTCTAAGCGTTTTCAATCCGGAAATTTTGATGTCAAAGATGCACGTCGCTCTGGTCGCCCCATTACGGATAAAATGGATGCCATTTTTGAAAAAGTGGAGCAAGATCGGCATATCAGTAGTTACGACGTAGCTGAAGAACTGGGAATTGACCACAAAACAGTTTTGGCGCATTTGAAAAAAACTGGGTACACAAAAAAGCTAGATATTTGGGTACCTCACGAGCTCACTGAAAGAAACCTAATGAACCGTGTACTCATTTGTGATTCTTTATTACGACGTCATGAAACCGAACCATTTTTGAAGAAGCTGATAATTGGTGATGAAAAATGGATCACGTACGACAAGAACGTGCGAAAAAGGTCATGGTCAAAGGCCGGTCAGGCTTCACAGACTGTGGCGAAACCCGGGTTAACTCGCAACAAGGTGATGCTGTGTGTGTGGTGGGATTGGAAGGACATTATTCATTATGAGCTGTTACCACCAGGCAGGACCATCGATTCTGAACTCTACTGCGAACAACTGATGAGATTAAAGCAAGAAGTTGAAAGAAAGCTGCCGGAATTAATCAACAGAAGGGGTGTGGTTTTTCATGATGATAACACTAGACCTCACACATCTTTAGCCACTCAGCAAAAATTAAGAGAGTTTGGCTGGGAGGTATTAATGCATCCGCCGTATAGTCCTGACCTTCAGATTTGTTTCGGTCTCTTCAGAATTCTTTAGGCAGTGTCAGGTTAACATCACGAGAGGACTGTCAAAACCACTTGTCAGAAATAAACTATATTAAAAATGTTTTGAATTTTCTTAAAAAATGCGAAAGAACTTTTTCCCCAACCTATTATATACTCGACGAATACATCGAGGGACTTCTAGAAATTTAAGCTCTGTGGTAGAAATGTCCTTACAAGGTCACCTTCCGGCTAGAGATGCGTTAGGGGACTTTCTCGCTACATCAGATCGGAACATTCAGGAGTACTTAGAGTAAATGAAACAATTATTTTTATTGACTATAAGATAGTGAAATTGCCAGTTAAAAGTAGATAGAGGACAAAGAGGAAAGAAACATACAACTTGTTTGGAAGCATTACGGCTATAGTGAGTGATAGCTAGTTGACTAAATTATTTCACTAAGTTTGGTGGTTCTTCTAGTGGTTTTGTGAGAACAAAAATCTTGAATAATTTAGACGAGTTGAGTTTTTAGTTCATCTAGGGAACTAATACCATCATACCCATGTCCACCATGAAGCAGTAGTGCACTTGCATGACTGATTCGGTTAGAAACGTAAGGGGGCCGTGGTGATTTGTAATTTTGTAGTTGTGCCACGATCTTATTTCTATAGCGAACCCGAAAGCGTTTCTAATGGGTGGCGATTTAAACAAAGGTACTATTTTCTGGTCACCCATGGACCCATTTAAAAAAAAATTGGTAGTACAATATTTATTTTAATGACGACAATGCTCGTAGCTCTCGCTCTTTCAAGAGTCAGTTTTTAATGATAAAAGCTTGTTTCAGGCGGCGGTTTATTGGCGACTCTTTTAAACAAAAGTAAACATCCGAACTGGTGTTAGAATCATAAGACCTATCTTAATAAATACCTACTTCTTTTTATATAATATTTTCAATACTTTATAGCTTACACTTATTGTACAGAATGGTATCAATTTGATCAGTCCCAGTCGCCAATTATTTAAGTCGTCTATCACAGAGAAATCGAACTCTCGATTGACATGACGTGACGAGGGCGCCCCTCTGTGATGTCCAATTACTTCCTCGTGTCAATGCTGTCTCGATTCTCAGCTAAACAATGAATCTAGCACTGGCAATGCCATTGTTCGGAATGGCAAACATTTTGGATATGTCAAAATAATAGGTAGTTCTTGACTTAAAATCGAATGCGAATGTTTGTATGGAACAGCTGATCGGATCTGGGTGAAATTTGGCAAAATGCTAGATTGTAGTCTGGAATATATAGACGCTACTTTTTATCCTGGGAAAATGTAACATCCTTCGGAAACACGGGTAAAACCGCGGGCGACAGCTAGGCATTAATATTTAAAAAAAAATTGTAAACTAACATTGCGAACCTCCTTGGAGTAAACGGGAGAGGATAATAATTTATTTATTAACCATGGCCCGTGGTTTACCCGCATCCACAAGTGATCTAATGTTTATCCAGATAAAGGTATTGTAGTTTTAATCCAGAACAAATTTACATGTGGTCTAACAAACAGATGGTCCTAACTGATGGTAAGTGATCACCGCCGTCTACTAACATTTGCAACACCGAGGGCATCATTAGAAGTTGGTATGTCTCATGTGCCTGTAATTTCACTGGCCCCCTTACTTTTCTAACCGAAACACAGTAATACAAGTGCACTACTGCTTCATGGTGGAAATAGGTAGTACTTTCCCGGACGAACTCTGGACTAAGAGCTCTACTACGTAAATTATGATTATGTAACAAACGCCCAAACTTTACCGTAGTAATATGCCAGGGCCTTAAGCGAATGGTCAGCGTCAACTTTGTCTACTAGAGTACCAATTCATTAATCCACTGAGTATTTGAAGGCTCGGTTAATGAGTATTTGGCTTTTTATTGACAGGCCTGTTGGCTTGGTGGTTAACGCTCTGACTGCCAAACCAAAGGTCGCGGGTTCGATTCCCACCCAGGACAAACATTTGTGTGCATGAACATGTCTGTTTGTTCTGTGTCTGGGTGTAAATATCTATATAAGTATGTATTTAGAAAAAAAAAAGTAGTATATGTAGTATATCAGTTATCTGGTTTCCATAGTACAAACTCTGCTTAGTTTGGGATCAGATGGCCGTGTGTAAAGAAAGTCCCAGGATATTTATTTATTTCTATTTATTAATTACAAACAACAAATACATGTTGGAAATGTTATCACTCGAGAAAATGTTATCTGCCTTAATTTACGAGGCTCGGGTTACGAACACAACATTTACACCCACATGTACATTTATACGTCGTAGTGGTAAATGAAATTAGGCGTTTTGTTCATATACCTAAGAATTAAAATCAATTAAAAAATGAAACTACATCGTTGTGTGTATTATCTAATTTATTAAATGAGTAATTCTTGTATGTCTATTTATAAAAAAACTAGCTGCGCGCTGCGGCTTTGTCCGCTTTGAATCCTGGTTATAAACCTTCCTCTTGAATTACTCTAGATATCTATTGTTGAAAACTGTATTAAAATCCGTTGCATAGTTTACGACTCTATAAAGGACATTAAGACAAACATTCATTTTATATGAAAGATAGAAATAAAGGCAACTGCAAAGGATCCTGAAGAAAGGTTCATAGCAACACATGCCGGGAACTGCTAGTATATACATACATTTAAATACTTGGAACTCTGAAACGCCTCTAACTTTAATTTGGATAAAAAAGTTGTATTTAGATAGGGTATTGCTTTGTCTGAAAATCGCGTTTTACACCCAAACGTTTTTTGGGTGTAAATCGCCAGAGCAAAGCTCGGTCGCTTAATTAGAAGGTTACCAACCTATAATACGTAAATTAATATTCATTTTTGTACTAAAACGATCTTTATTAATATACCATTTCCTGATAGGAAGCTCAAGAAAATATGTTAAAACTAACATTAATAAGAGGTTTACCTGTAATTGGAAATTTTAAGATTTCCCTGATTCTATCATTTATAACCTTACAACATAAATACCCACACACATACGTGTCCCGGGAAAAATGTCCCGGGGGAAATTTTATTACGTTTAAACGCCTCTTGCCAACCCCTCATCTCATATTGTACCTTTGTATGGGAACCCTAAAGGAATTCTTCACATACTTACTTCGTATTTTGTGTGTAAATACTTGTGAGTAAAATAACAATAAAGTGGTTTGTTTAATTACAAAAGATGACGTTTGTAGGGGAATGTACATTTATTCAAAGGCTATTTAGACATTAAACGTACAAAGCTGTGGCGTTCTGTGACATTTAGTATACAAAATGTGCACTAAAGCTCAGTGCCTTTACCATGAGTTTTTAACGTACGTACTCGCTAGCGACGGCGTAAAACATTTCTATGACAAATGTGTACAGCGCCACTAGCGGTCACCTAAAGAACTAAAATCTATAGTACGAAATGTAAACACTAGCGAGTAACGTTTTTTAGTCTTTGCTATAGAAATTCGGTACCATGAGTCACAAATTTGATAGTTGCTATCGAAAAATACTGTATGGGTAGTAGTTTACTCGCCTGTGACTAAAGTAAGTTTTCGGTAGCAACTCATGGAAGAGGTACTGAGGCGAAGCAAATTTCTTTTGAACTTAAGTGAAATGACAATACCAAGAGTTGCCTATACATTTTAACCTTTTATATTATGTTAGCTAATGAATCTGTTGGTATTCATTGTTTACTACACAAATGATTATTTTAATGACGACAATGTTTGGGTGTGGCGCTCGCTCCAGCAGGACACATCTTTATGTACAAAATTTTATTTTGAAAAGTGTAATTGCTGAGTTTATTGCTGGCTCTTCTCAGTAAAAGCAACCTTCCGAACCGGTGTTAGATTCTGACCATCCATAAGTGCCTGTGAAGGCCTATTTGATTAAATATTTCATTTCATTTCATTACTATAGAACATTTCTATAATATCATATTTTTGATCAAAAATTTATAAATCAAAATGTTGATTAGGTAGCCACGATAAAACCCGTCGTTTTTCCAATTTAAAACTCCAATAGAGTAAAATATAAAACTGTTTCAATCTAAAATGTTTCGGTGTTTTATAACAAGAGCTCTCTCCAATAAAACGATCCGTTCGCCAATAGTGCAAAATAAATAGCCTGCCGTTCCTTTGCCAAGTGTGCCATTTCTAAGTTTTCAGACGGCTAAAATTGCTCACACGTTCCAAATAGCAACATCTTTCATATTATGTAAGGTTTATAAGCAAAGTTGCTAAGCGTGATATAATCTAAAAGACGCATACGCTTCTCTATTCAACCGACTTCAAAAAAAAAGGAGGAGGTTCTCCATACGTCTGTATTTTTTATTTACCTTTGTTACCTGATAACTTTCGACTGGGCGAAGCTTCTTTTTTTATTTCAAAGCTGGTGCTTCCCGTATGGTCTCATTTCGGGCGGTGTCAGCCAAGTAAACACTACGATATACCTAGCAATAATAATACGCGAATACTTTAATAATTAAACACATTTAACAGCTCCCCTCCCGCCACGGCCCCGCTCTCGCCTCTCGTCTGGTAAAGTCGCGCGTGCGACACAAGCACATCTCACCTATAACTATGTATGTAGTTACAAGCCTACGTTGGCTGACACCGACTCCAAAAATAACAATAATTGTAACTACATTATACTATCGTAATATTTTTGATTGACTTTTAGATAGTCTAATAATGCAATTATTTTTTTCTTTTTAGTGCGTATTAGTTTGTTTTGGAATAGTTTATTTTTGTGAAGTCGGTTTTTTTTTACTGTTCCGAATTCAGGCCTCAACTGATCTAATCCTTTAGCTAGCAACTTTTTTTTTTACAATATTTACAACTTAACCTTATTTTGATCTAGGTCTATTATTCTCTTATATTCTATTATCTGTTATTAAATCTAGTAGTTTTAATATTAATATTATTTCTCTTAAACAAACAATAATTGAAATGTAACATCGCAAAAATAATAATTAAATTCTATTATTATTATTCAGCTATAGGTAGATAGATATAACTTAAAAAAGGAGGGTGTTCTCAATTTGTTTTTGATTTGATTTTGTTTCATATAGCTCATATGAAACAAAATCTAAACAGTCGAATTGAGAACACCCTCCTTTTTTAAGTCGCTTAAAATAGACCGCCATGGTGTAAATCATCACGTTAATAACAAAATGCTCACGAGACATGAAACGAACTAAAAGCAACTCCCGGTAAATCAATTGTTTCCGACGAGGTACCAGTTGTTTAGTTGCCATAACTCTTCTTAATTTGGGATCGGGGCTCGATGCTGTAAGAAAAATGATACTAATTCGAGGATGTTTCGTCGCGGCCTCCGTGCTCTGTCTCTTTCGCTAACTACGCTAATATTACTAATCACGTGAGAGATAAGCTCTCCGAGGCCTCCGTGAAGCGGCTCGCCGACGAAGTTTGTATTAGCTGAATAAGGGGGCAGATAACCGTGTGTGATGAATGCCCCAGGATATTTATTATTATTTATTTATTATAATCTTACTAATAAAAATATTATAATGCGTAAGTTTGTGAGAATGGATTGATAGGGGGATGTTTATTCCTCTTTTATTTACAAATTACTAAACACATTATATACACTATACCATCAGGTGGGATCGCAGTCAAGCACTAGTTTATATTATTTAAAAAAAAAAAAAAAAAAAAACTTAGCACATAATAATTTATAATTTATAACCTGGATTATAACGTTGAATACTTTTTATCCCGGTAAATAATTACATCGCTCAGAAACCTTGGGGCTAGTTAAAAAAACTGATTGACCCGAAGTTATTATCACATTTGGTTATTTCTAATATTTTATTTAAAAAACAGAAACTAAACCAATAATTCTAAATTTATTCGTATTGAATTAATAATTTTAGTATAGGAAAAATCTAATAGTGTATTTAACAGTGCCTACCAATTGCCATACATTTTTAATTCACATGAAAACCGCACGAGCGGGCGTAGTTCCCACACGACCCGTCGTAACATTGAACCACTCCCACGAATATACCTGCTCCACTGCCTATGCTAGGGCTGCCACCACCTAAATTGCCAATGCCGGACAAAAACTTAACAAACCCCGGACATTTATGTTAAAATGGGTGTTTTCCCGGACACGCATAAAACAATATATTTACACTTATAGTTAACAATTTCATTGGTTGCAGTTCACGATGACAAATAAATTTTTAACTGCTTATCTACCATTGACTTGGAATTCCCCTGACATAAGAAGTGTCCGGGTTTCAACCAGACTCTTTTTGAAAACCCCTTCCGGACGCTTTCCGGACACCCTCTAAACTAGGACAAATCCGGAGCATCCCGGACGGTGGCAGCCCTACCTACGAGAAACGTATTATGATATCACAAACCTTCAAGTTCAAATAGTGTAGAACTACAATTATTTTTATCGTACAAGAATATTGTCGGGTATTCACTTTTCTCATCTAAATTGGTTTTGTTTGTGATTAAGCCGTAAGTAATTTTGCTTTCAGATAATAATACTTATACTAAGTTATTTTAAGGACGAAGATCGCGTATCTACTTATCTATATACAGGCCTATATGTGGATTACGTTACTTTATTGTAATGAGTTTCAATTATTACAATGTTGAAAGTGTTTTGATTGTAATATTACTAATATTATACATGCGATAGTTCGTTAGGATATATTGGCTTTTGTTAGTCTTTCACGCAAAAACTACCAAACGGATTTGGACGAAACTTGACAGATAGATAGTTTATAACCTGGATGAACACATAGAATACTTTTTATTAAAATGTGACATCTCTTGAACCCCTTTAATCTTTCTACAATTATAAATGCCGAAGATTGTATGTTCGTTACCCAAACACGCCAGTACGGCTGTACGTATCTGGATGAAATTTGACACTGAGATAGATTATAGTCTGCTTATCTACTTTTTATCACAGAAAAAGTAACACACCTCGGGAACGCGGGAAAAACCACGGGGGAAACTAAATGAAGCTTAGAACATAAATAGGTACCAAAACCGCTACATTTGACCGATTGCAAATTGAAACTAATTGCAACTACCTCAAGTAATCGATCTACTGAGCTACATTCATGTCGGTGAACTAAAATGGCCTTCACGACATAACATGACGGATTCGGACATGTTCGAGCACGGTTTACCGAAGCTAAATATGGCCAATGTCGCGAGTGTCATGGAATGTATCGACTGCTATTATTGAGTTAATTTTACTGTAAATAAGTATGATGAGACACTGTATTATTTCATACAAGCTGTCCTCGCGGTTTTACCCGCGTTCCCGATGGATGTCACGTTTTCCCGGGATGAAAAGGATATATGTTATTCCAGGATATGCTCTATCTATATGCCAAGTGGCATCTAAATCCGTTGAGTAGTTTTTACATGAAATATTAACAAACAAGATGATGAAATTACAATGCTAATTAAAAATACAAAGTATTATCAGCAACAAAAATCATAATCAAAAATCTATAGGCACTTTATGTTGGTCGTTTTGACGTTTGCCCGTTCATAAAGTTCCGTAAAAATTTATAACTGTGCTTATAGAATTAATTGCTATAACTGCACGACATTAAAATATTTTCTTTCTCATTTAAATGAACCACACTCATATTCATACTTACTGAACCACACAAAAGTAATAATAAATTAATAAATATGCTGGGACATTACTTTATACGAGTACATCATTTCAGACCATCTGGTCGCAAACAATGCAGAGCTTGCTCTATGGAAACCAGATAACTGAAATGCTACATTATATATACATACTACTACATACACTACTTGAATAAATATTTGTATACACAAACACAAACATACATGCACACAAATGTTTGTCCTAAGAGGGAATCGAACAAACGACCTGTGACGTTGCAGTCAGGGTTTGTAACCACAAAGCCACCTGGCTAATTTATTCTTAAATGTTATTGAAATGACATCCTATATCACCAGAAAACTAATGGCGAAATATGCCACGAAGTAAAACAAACACAACGACCTAAAGGAAAATAAAACCGTAGATCCAGAGTATATTTGGTATATTACCAGAAACAAAAACAGGAAGAGAGTAAAAGTGCACGTGGGAACATTAAAAAATTTAATAAAGCTAATCTCTCTTCATGTGTGTCATTCTGTAAGGTAAAATGACACTAGCTGGAGGATGTTTCGTCGTGGTCTCCGTGTCCTGTCTCTTTCGCTCACTACGCAGTCACGTGAGAGGTACGCGCTCAGATGCCTCGCTACGATGGCTCGCCAACGAAGTTTATATTACCTGAATAAGAGGCAGACTATACGAGCAGTGGTTCAGTTCTGTAAGGTAAATGACTGTATGCTCTGCCTCTTTCGTTAACTACGCAATCACCTGAGAGGGCCGCTCTTGGAGGCCTCGTTGTTCACTGACAAAGATTGTATTGGGATGTAATAAGGGAGGAGATGCCCAACTCTGCTCTCATAGTAACGTTTTATATCCCACCATCTCTTATTGGGATGCATCTTCATCCAAACTGCAGTGCTATTGAGTAATGCTCTCGGAATCGTCATTGCAGTCAATTTTGTATTACATATTATTGTATTAACATTAACGCCGCTGCAACTGTTGTGCCACACTGCTCGCGTGCCGACCCAGGAATCTATTATGATATCTGCTTCAATAATTAATCCAATATAGTTCCATAGTTCGAGTGCCAAGTTGTTCTTCTTTCAAACTTTTTTTTTCCATATTTCATTTTATTTATTTTAACAATTAGAACGGTTTTGCACTAATAACACTAATTACACATATCTACTAAAAATGATAACAATAAATTTACATAAACTAAACCTGTCACTCTAGCGTCACACAATACCTCATGCATTCCACAACTATCGTCTGCCACCCATCCGCAAACAGATCACATTCATGTAATCACCAGCTAGAATTGGAATTCAATAAAAGTAGATAGTAAACCCTCAGAAAATTATAATTGTAAATAGGTACATTGTTCACGTAAACACATTAGTTATGCAAAAGTTGATGTGAACCGACATTAGTTCAACATAACATGGGTAAGGAATTATTTACTGTCAAGAAAATAATATGGACTTCATAACAGCAAATGTCCATGACTGTGTATTGTAATGCACTACAATATTTGCAGTATTTCTTACTAATATCCGGTCTGTAGTTTTACTTGCGCTTCTCCAAGGGTATATAGTTTGTCAGAGATAAAAAATAACGTACTGTGTGTATTAATGATTAAATGTATTATATAGTACTAGCTGTTCCCCGTTGTTTCACACGGGTTCCCGAGGGATGTTACCTTTTCCCGAGATTAAACAGCATCTATAATGCCACTGAAAGTCCCGTCAAAATCAGTCAATCCGACAGACAAAATTTAGAGAATAGATATTTTGTTATATCGCGAAAAACAGATAAAAAAGCAATCTTTGCAGCGGGTGAAAATTTGAGCGCAGTGCCTTTTGAGTTTTGGAAGCGTACACAAACCAACATACATTTTTATATAATACTGTAGAGATCGAAGATAGTGTGCATATTATTTATTGTATACCAAATTCCATCGTTGCATTAGTGCGTGAAAATCCTAAGAGTATCGCCTATGCAAAATTAGCTGAGTTATATTTTCGCATGTCAGATTTCTCTTATCCGTCTATAATATTCTTTGTATTCCAAATATTATCTAACTCCTTTAAGTGTGAAAGTTGTGCAAATCTAAACTACTGTAAAATTCAAAGCATTATGACTTATATCTGCTCTAAAGTACCTACAATAGAGCGTATAATAACGTGCATTGTTATTGTAGTTCCCATAAAGAAATGCCATTAAAACAACATATAGTCCTCGTTAGACTTGAGGGCCACTCGGCTAGAGACATACGTCTGGAATACTGAGGACGAGACTATGCAAGTGGATGTGTGCCCGACGATGCAAAAGTGGATAGTCTGAATAGTTTGAAAATGTCGTGAAGAGCTAGAGGTTTACGACTCCTGTATGTGACCAAGTGTTATTACTACGGAATGGCCAGCCAAGCTATTCTGAACTCTACACGAACGTTCTAAACACTGAAATCACCTGATATTTTTCACAAACTGATCAGAGGTCCACTGTTCGCCTGATCGATCATTTGGTCCATTTTTGGTTGGTGAATAGCTACTGTCGCTCTACGTATGTTCTCGCTATTTCGCTTGCCACTCGAATTTTCATTTTAATAATAAGGCAATAAGATAGGCAATCCGATGTTACTCCAGAAGTAGATGGTACTTCAGGACAATGTACAATGGCATTTTAGGACGGATTTTTCAACAGCACCAAATATTTCTCCACTTTCTTTTTACAACATATTTTAAAAGCGTACCGCAAAAATGTATAACTTATAGAAACAAGATGGCGTTACAATATCAACAGTGTGCTATGTTTGGGATATTTTAAGAATAAACACTAACAAAAATGGCGATGGCTGACGGTGAGTAAGCGTGTCAGTGCACCATATGGCTAGTTTCTGAATTTCTCACTTTACGACTAGCAACCATTGTTTGTATACTTACTACCATTGAAATCTGAATAAGTACAGAAGTGGTAACCTAGCGAAGACCTTGTCGTCAAGCTGTTTAGTTTAGGCACTATAGGAACCCCAGAGCAAGATCATTTTTACTAGTTTTACCCACGTTATATAGGATGTATATTATCTTTTGAAACAAAGGGTAACCAATATACCTACCTATGTCTCAAGATTCTATCTCTTTACCAAATTTCACCATAATCCGTTCAGCCGCAGCTAACTGCGAAAACAAAAAAAACCGACTCTTTCGAATTAATAGTATGGATTGCATGTTGGGAAACAACATAAATTTTTACTGGCTAAGATTAGCAATTTTTCTTATACCTAATGGTAGCAGGAAGCCAGCAAGCTTCTATACTTACTTATATAATTATAAATATAATAATATATTACTTTTTTCTCATTTTCATTGCAAATTTTAATAATAATAAATATCCTGGGGACATTCTTGACACACGGCCATTTGGTCCCAAACTAAGCAGACCTTGTACTATGGAAACCAGATAGCTGATACTACATATACTATGTGGATATAATTAAGGTAGTTCTAGATATTTTTATCATTCTATGGCCACTACTTACTCACGGTGAGATCACGAGTGATGGACGTTTTATTCCCATCGTAAAGCTCCCGGTTTATGAAACGCGTGTATGTTATTTATGCGAAGGGGTGGTACTGTTAAAAAATACTTGACTCTTTGTATATGTTTTCTGCTGTCTAAGTCTGGTATCACTATTGTGTTACTTGCTTTAAAAGGTCTGTCTATCTAGCAGGGCTCTCGAATCTGAATGGAAATTTTGGGTTCGCTGTTAGTTTTAGTTGAATGTTTATTTTGAAGCAAATATAAACGTTATATTCCTGAACTGGACTTCGATTCCGTAAGGAAAATGACAATAGCTGGAGGATGTTTCTCAGTGGAAGGCTGACTTCCGAAACGGTAGTAGCTTCAGTAACTTAAAATTTTACCTTCATAAGAGCCTAAACTGAATAAATGATTTTTTGAATTGTTTTTTAATTCGATTTCTCATAACAATCGACTTTACCAGTTGGCTTGGTGGTTAGCGCTCTGGCTGCCAAACCGAAGGTCGCGGGTTCGTTTCCCACCGAGGACAAACATTTGTGTGCATGAACATGTCTTTGTTCTGTGTCTGGGTGTAAATATCTATATAAGTATGTATTTAGAAAAAAAAAAGTAGTATATGTAGTATATCAGTTATCTGGTTTCCATAGTACAAGCTCTGCTTAGTTTGGGACCAGATGGCCGTGTGTAAAGAATGTCCCAGGATATTTATTATTTATCGATTAAACACATGAACATTTGCATTTTTTCGACTATGATTGCCTGTAAATAATTATGGAACTTTATAAGCGTATGTCAAAAGTTAAATAAACGGTTGAAAAAGGTATAGGTATATGTTTGAGGAGTGTTCAAAAATATTGTTTTATTTTTTATTCAATAAAAGTTAACCCTGAGACTTCTATTATGTAGAAACCTTGAAAAAGTCTCCAAGGTAAGGCGTACAAGGTTTGTTTCCTGATGTAATAAAACAATATAAATCCACTTCAAGACGCAAGAAGATATTTGTAATAAATTTACAACTACAGATATTTATGATTTAACTTTATACCGCCTTGTCCCCTAGGAAATAGGTATCATTTTATAGAAGCCTATCGTCAACATACAAATTACCTACTCAAAGGGAAGACCCTGTTTCAATTTATTCATGCTTATTTCACAAACACTCCAGGCGCTGGATAAAATAACTTGTGTATTTACTGAAGACTTGGAATTCAACATGAGTTATTGTAGACACCTAACGGTTTGCCTTTTAAAAAGGACTAATGGAGACGAAAATGTTATGTTTTACTAGGAAGTCTCGTATTATTATCTATTTTATTATTATATGTATTATATCTATTATATCATTATTAATTTCGGACATTAAAACCAAAATCCTTAGCGCGTGTTCAGTTCTTTACGCCCTTATGGGCTTATGCGATTTTAATGTTTTGTTTGTACTCGGAAATTATTAAAAAGGACTAAGGAGACGAAAATGTTTTGTTTTACTGGAAATTCTCGTATGGCAACATTATTAATTTCGGACACTAAAACAAAAATAAATGCGTGTTCGTAGTTATTCACGTCCTTATCGCCTTATACGATTTTAAGTGTTTTTTTTTTGCACTCGGAAATCTGGATGGTTCTTAGCTGTAGTTAGCTGTGTGTAGTAGTAGTGACGCGGCAGGTGGCGCTGCTGTCGAGATGTAGTTTTATTTTTCACACCTAAATTCAGAGTTTGTTGTTATTTTAGACATTCCCTGTCTGTTGCCCTTTGTGGGCAAATGGGCTGGACATTATCCAGCCCATTTCCACTTTAGAAGTAGCGCTCTACGCGCTACATCTTTGTCTTCTGCCTTATGACACTGTCAATAATAAATAGTTGACTTCCATGACACTTTCAAGTCCAAGTATTTTCGTCTTGCTGTATATAAATAATGTGATCAAACAATGTGGTCCAAAGTTGGTGCTGTACAAAGTTACATTAATTTAAATGTTAATGATGAGGTTTAAAGTGAAAAAGAAGTAAAATATAGAAAAGAAACGTTTATGAATCAGAAATATTTTCGCGGTTAGAAAATGTTATAAAAATATTACTTTAAATTGGATCTGCGTGTAACAACACGTGGCCGACGTCGGATAAAAGTTTTACTTGCTCCCCTTTTACTGGCGGCACGGTCAGGGCTTCCTTTGTTATAGAAAAAGAAACAGTTCACCATCATTAAAAGAGCATGTTTTCCCGTATTTGTATTTTGCATCACAAGTACGTTTGTTTTATGAAAAGAGAGAGTTATACAGTAAAGGATAATGATGTAGTCAGAGTCACAACTTAGAGCAGTCATGTCATTCGATGAAACTAATATAACATCTCCAATTGTATATCTTTCCACTCTTATGTAATTTTTATTTTTTTATTTATCTTGGAGATAAAAATCTCGGTAATTGACTGGAGATCCAGGATTCGATTCCCAGGACGGCCAAGATACAATTGACGTTCACTTATTTGATCATCTTTAGCCCGGAATCGGTCATGCCCCTAAAAGGTGGCGACATGAATTCTCGCGACGTATGCTTCTCTCAGCAAAAGCAACCTTCTAAGCCGGGGTTAAAGTCTGATCTACTCTAATCAAGTACCTAGTCGTGAAGGCCTATTTGAATAAATATATTTCACTTCATACGTTGGGACTTCAAATATCGTGGGTGGTTTATTTATTAAACCAATGACGAAAGTATTCTTACACAGAATACTGGCTGCGGAACCGGGTTTCACTCGCATTCCCGTGGAATGTAACATTTTCCCGGGAAACAAAGTATTGTGTGTAATAATCCAGGTTATATACTATTATTTTTATTGGTTTTACTGTCCCCCACAATTTTATTCGCTTTCCAAGACATGCATACATATATCGCGCCCTCAGTAAGATAAGGGCTTAACTCAAAATTTTGCGAAATGGAGTTACAATCATAGAGAGACTAAACAAAGTACGATCTATCCGATGAATGGTAAGACATAGTCAATTTAATGATAGAATAAGCATACCGATACTTCAGCCTCTTTAACACCGGGACCCACCCTCCCCGCTCAGTGCGAAAATGACCCAAACAGAGATGTGCTAACTGTGATTTTTTGAGTTAACCTATCGTTCTGAGGGTGCGATATATTCGGCATAAAAAATCTTTATATATAAAAAAAAATCTATATGTTGTTCCAGGGCATGCTCTATCTATGTGCCAAGTTTCATAAAAATCCGCTTGAAACTCCGTGAAGCGGCTCGCCGACGAAGTTTGTATTAGCTGAATAAGGGGGCCGTTTTTCGACTACATATTCCGCCCACTAGCACTGATACTATAACACTGACGGCGAAATTTGTTAGCTTTGTGCCAGCTGCCCGAGTACTCTTGTTTCCCAGATATTATTATGCGAGCATCAAAGTATATAATATTTTCCTACGTTAGATGCTTAAAGAAACTGTTTTATTGAGGCATGATTATTTAAAGGCCACGGGATCGGGTTCTTAGTTCATTGGTTTATATGATGATGCAGATAATCGTTATCATAAAGGCATATGGTTCATTTTTCTATATCACGTTCTTTGCTGTCAAAACCGGCCTATTGTCACGAGAGCGTATTGCGTGACATTTCAAATTGACACAAACAGACCCCTTATTCAGTTAATACAAACTTCGTCAGCGCGGAGGCATCACAGAGTTTACCTCTCACGTGATAGTTAGCGAAAGAGACAGAGCATAGAAGCCGCAGCGAAACATTCTCGAGGTAGTATCATTTTCCATACAGAATCGAAGCCCTGTAATTGACATTGATAAGTAGACGAATGGAATCTCGTGACATCTTAATTCACGTAACATGGAAATTCTAATGAACTTATTCCCAATTCAAGGCGCGAAGTCTATTCTCAGTGCCAGACTGCTTCAGTATGCATTTTAGGTAACCTAGTTTTAAGGTCGCACGTTTTATGAAAACTACAATATATTTTCATAAATTGACTTTTCAAGTTCAGTTTCATAAATATTTTGTAATAAATCTAAGATCGTTTTTAAAATGAGTAATTGCTGAGTTTATTACCGGCTCTTCTCTGTAAAAAACAACCTTCCGAACCGGTATTAGAGTCAGACTATTCATAAGTACATACTTGTAAAGGCTTATTTGAATAAACATATTTTTTTTTTCAAGAAGATGGATAGACTGGCGATTGTTTAAGGTACAAAAAGTTACTGGACGTACTTAACCTACATAGTGGATTTTTCTCAGCTGAATATATTGTAATACTTACCTCAATTTGGCGACAATAACTAAGAGGGATGGCGTCAGGCAGGCGGCTGGGCGTTAAAAATCTGCCAAGTCTCCTGTAATAGGAACAAATGGGCAATAAGCACATGTATTTAAATCCAATTTATTAGGATAAGATAAACTATCATATAGACATCGGCATAACAATGTAATTACGTTTTCACAATCATTTACTAGGCTCTCCTCTGTCGGCAATTATTCTCCACTTGCATCATCTTCCAAACGTACAAAGATTCTTAAGAACAATATTTAAAATTTAATTATTAATCGATTACTATCTAAGAAGGAGGGCCAATTCGAGACTTAGTTTTTTTTATCTCATATCTATTAGTTCCTACTAAACCAAAAGTATTATCACATTTTGATTTTTTCTTGCATTTTTATTTATTTATTTATTGCACAATGTACATAATAATTGTTCGTACAGCTATACTTAAGCTAACTTACAATTATTATCAATACAAGGACCCTGGTAGGGCATGGCAATAGCTTCCTAGAACTAAGTTTTACAATAAAAAAAAAAACAAAAATATTTCTTACCATACATAATTTATACAGTGTAAGTACCTATCGTAATTTGCGTAATGTAGTGATTGCCTATATTTTAAACAGACTGTTTTTTTTTCTAAAAACAGCTCCACTAATATTTGCTAAGTCTTGGTCACTCTAAAAATATATAGGTAATTCTATCTACCAATTTACAAATTGACAATGCCTAATCTACCACAGAGAGGCAATACAGCCACGTAAGAAGTATTGCTCATAATAGTCAAACAGGCGGATTTCATAACCGTCTAATAGGCAGACCGCAGACGGTCCACCTGATGAGGCGTGGTCACTTCCATCTATAGACATTTGCAACACCAAGGGCATTTCCTTCTTATATGCCTGTAATATCACCGGCCCGCTTAGCTTTTTAACTGGAACATAATAATACAAGTGCAATACTGCTTTACGGCGGAGAAGTATGGTGGCAGTACATCCCCGGAAGAAATCTCTGCGCTAAGAGTTCTACTACTCCTAAACTATATCATACCTCACATCAAACAAATGCTCTAAAAGAATGTGTACATTGAACAAGGCTAAAATAGGCCATTTAATTATTTCCATAAGGCTATGTTACTCTTTGAAACTTATAAAAATAGAATACCCAATTTCTATAACATTTCCTCAATGACTTCTTCATTGTAATTACTTATTTGTTATCACGTTAACAAAACACCGTTTAAACCTGTATAATAAATACACTTACATATCAGTTTAGTCGTAGTTACATTTCACAGGCAAGTAGATGGAGCGAGAACTAGGTCAGCTGACTCTATTAACGCGAGTGGCTTCAAACTATCCAACTTAATTTCTAAAGGTCTGTGCATACGATAAGAGTAACGGTAGGGAAATGGTAAATTGCTTTTACAGAAATACGTTTGTTTTTTCTTCATTTTAGCTGTCAAGTAATTGATGGGCCGGTTGGCTTGTTGGTTTGATATTTTGATTATCACACTGTAGGAGGCTTGATTTCCACCCAGGACAAACATTTATGTGAATGAGAATTTGTCTGTTCGTTCTGTGCCCAGACTATACGTTTTTTATACTATGTAGTATATCAGTTATCTGCTCTTCATAGTACAAGCTTTGCTTAGTTTGGGATTAGATGGCCATCTTTAAAAAATACGCCACGATATTTATAAAATATAAAAATACTGTTAATTATAATGATAATGGTATTTCAACTACGATTTTTTCCTTTGCACGTAATTCCATCGTAAAATTATTTATGATTCAAAATAATCGGTAAGGTTAATAAATCTTCTTTTGACCCGTCTTAATCAATAAGTCAAGGTATATCAATTAATGAGGTCACAATAATAGCGCGGCTACATCAGGTTATCATATGACCTTAAGGTCAACAGTACTAAGTTATAAATATAATTTCAACTGATACTGCTGCTGTTGGCAGGTAAATCATTTACATAACAAATAAGTCCAGAAATATATATGAAAGCGTTATCGTTTGACAGTACTTAAGAGCCAGTTTGCTTCATAGACCTCATCATCACTTACCATATTGATTTATCAAGTCCATAATAAGTCATGTAGTATATAAGTTGTCTGGTTTCCATAGGACATACAAGCTCTGCTTATACCAGCACGCTATAATGGCCGTTTTGACGGTTCAGCTTGTCATAGAAAAATAAACTGTATTGCTTTGGAATAAGGTTGATTTCCATCATCATACAATTAGCTGTTGGATCAATAGATGCACCTAGAAGGAATAAAGGTTATTTTTCTTTGTCATTGTTAAACGTCAAAACGGCCATCATAGCGTGCCGCAAGTTTAGTTTACAATTATACTATTTTAAGCGTTTATTTAACTTTTAACAGCTCGAAAACTAACCAATTAGTGATATCCTAATGCGTTTCCGATTCGATTTCTCATAACAATCGATTTTACTTAAAAAAAAATCAATGTAACCTTTCTGAGTTTCTTGCCGGTTCTTCTCAGATGAAGGCTGACTTCTGAACCTGTGGTAGCTTGAGTAACTTTAAATTTGACCTTCATAAATATCCTCGACATGAACTTTATTTTTTTTTATTTTTTATATTTGTCCAAAATTTGTTTTACAATAAAATTATACATGAAATCTGTTCTCGTCCGACATTATTTACAAATTTTGATAATTTTTGTTGTGTTTAAGTAAAAATAGTAATTATGCTAAGTTAAGTTACAGTTTCAATACTAATTATGCTATGTTGTGTAAATTTAATAATAATTGTTATGCTTCCTTAAGTTACAGTTTAAAACTAACTGAATAAATGGTTTTGAATGTACATTTTTTAATTTTGATATTTTACCACAATACCGTATCGTACTCGTCACGTTCAACTACGAACAGTCGCTAAATTACCACATTTACTTACGCCTATCTTATTTTAAGTAAGTTGTATCTACTGTTTGGACGTATCTAATTTTAACAAAGTGCCTTCGGGCGTCTAGATGATTATTTAAAATGCTGCTTCACTCGATATAAACTCTACAAAGGGCTAGGAGAGTTCACAAAAGTGATCAAAAAGAATCCATTACTTTGAATGCCTTTGAAAACGACCTTTTTGTGAAGTTTTAATATAATTGAACATCCTCAACGCGTTTTACTATTTACTTTATGGCATAGTGGAGTTTGGTAGGTTTCCTTTAGACGCGGGTATCTTTAGAACCCTTGCCTTATTGCCCTTGCATTATTTGTGTGTCGCTTTCAGAGTTAGAGAGCAACATATTGAATGCCTTACAGCCCGGCTATAGGTCTATTACGATATTCTATTCAGTTTCTATTTGAAATCAGTTTAATGTTGCTATTATATTTTGACAATTGTAATTGCAAACAATGCTAAATCCAGATTAGAATCATAATTGTAAAAATGTACGTACAAATAAATTAAATTGAAGTAATTGTTTGTAATTTCAAAATAACAACTTTTTATAAATTAGTACATACGGTACTTGCAATAGAAAATCTATATTTTTTGTCTGTTTGTTTGTTTTATCCGGCTTATCACTCAAACGGCTGGAGCGATTTTGAATTGGACTTTAACTGGTATATAGCAGTGCATTCATAAAGAGTAGCTAAGGCTACTTTTTATACCGAGAAAATGAAACATCCCTCAGGAACCTGGGTGATAGTTTTAACTTAATTTAAATATGTAGTTTCAAATAGAAATTGATTGCAACTACATAACGTAATCCGTGTACTGGTTTAAGTAAGTGAACAGTCTGAGGATTCCGGTCGGCAACTAGCGGCAACCTTTTTTAATCTTCTTTCGGACATGTGTCTAAAACCTAAGTTATATTGTCCTTCGTAAGTCTACCGAGAAAATAATTCGACCCTCCCGTATACTTCACCCGGTAATTTATTATAAGACTAGAACCAAAAAAACCACAAGGATTTTCTATAACTTTAAAAAGACTAAAAACTCAACTCATCACTTTCCTTCTGCTAAGTTGACCAGAGAATGAATCAATCACAATGCCGTCAGCAATAAAAAACAAAGAAACGGAAGCCAAAGCCACATAATTCAATACAAAACAAAACACATTTTACAAAACCATCAACATTGACAAAAATTAACATTAAATAATAGTAATTCCTCACATGTTCATTTCAAGCCGAGCACACAACCACAAATAAATTTATATAACGAATCTGACATAACGACTAAACATTTTGGCCATCCGCATTTCATAGTAACATTATTATTCACCTCAAAATCCATTAACGCTGTAATTTGCTTCAATCGCCAACATTGTGGCTTGGTGCCAGTGAATGCGGGCCAATGTTTGGAATTTTTGCGAACAGACCTGTAATTCCAGGGAGGCTTTTGTTTGTCATCAGCCTGTATTTGTGGCCTAGCTTTAAGGCTCGTTACATATAAGTATTTGTCGTGTAATTTAATTAAGCCATAGGCATTTGTTATGCGTCAGGTGCATGAAAAAGGTTGAATCCAATTATGTTTCTATGAAGCTATCAAATTATTTTGTCAATGGTTAGTTTCTGTTTTGCAAATAATTCGAATAATTAATGAGACTAGATCGTTTTTTAATGACTTGGTGTTAACCGAAAGTGGCTTTTTGTACGTGGAAAATTGGTTGAGATCAGGTATTTCTTTTTATACCACTTGGGCCGACAAACAAGCAGACGGCCCACCTGATGGTAAGTGGTCACCGCCGCCTACATTTGCAACACTAGGGGCATCGCCAGTGCGTTGTCGGCTCTGAGACGTGAATTTCTTAAGTCTCATGTGCCTGTAATTTCACCGGCCCCGTTATCTTTCTAACCGAAACACAAGTTAAAAGTGCACTACTGCTTCACGGTAGAAATGGGTAAGGTGATAGTACTTTCCCGGACGTTCCTGCACTAATAGCTCTACTAATCTAAGAATTAAATATATTTTTTTAATATACAAACAGGTACAATATGTCCATTTACTAACTAACATAGTTTTAAATTATATAATTAAGTGCCATTATTTTAAAATGAAATCAAATGAAATAATATATTTATCCAAATAGGCCTTCACAGGCATTTATGAATGGACAGACTCTAACGCCGGTTCGAAAGGTAGCTTTTACTGAGAAAAGCCGGCAATAAACTCAGCAATTACTCTTTTGAATATAAGATTTTGTACATTAAGATGTGTCCTGCTGGAGCGAGTGCTACTCCCAAACACTGTCGTCATTAAAACAATTGTTTATGTTGTATAAAGCCTTTTGTAATAAAACGGGTTTTATCCTTCCCTTAATTTTTTGTGGAAGCAAAATAAAAATTTCAGCAGGGATTTATTATAGAAGCGTGTACTAAGTCCTTAAAAAATATATATATATATATAAGGAAAATAGGGTTCATTTTCATTTGACGCACCATCACCTCAGAATTACTGAACATATCGGGATGGGACTGCTACCATTCGACGCGAAATTTTTCGTAGATGGTTATAGGCTATAAATGTTAGCGATAAACGGGGGTGAAACCACGGGGGACGGCTAGTGATATATCTAATGATACATACTGTATACATAATATGTAAAATGTGAAAATATAAATAGCATAACAATTTCTTATATAACATTCACGTGGATGTAATTTTTTTTTTTTTTTTTTATTTATTTATTTACTTAAGTTATAACATCCTTACAGTTTACACCAATTCGACACTATAACTAAATTACAATAACATATAATTAAAAATCTTTACAAATACTACTATAATAATTTATATACTAAATACTAAATATACTAATTTACAAAAATCTATTTATATTAGGTACATTCATTTAGGTATATTATTGTTCTCTATACACCTGTATGCTGATTCTGCGAATTCGGACAGATTGCAGCTGAAGATGTCGATAATCAACTTACCCATGTATACTTGAATATCTCATTGTAATAGAATTGTATTCTGTTTTGTGCAATAAATATCTTAACTCATAGTTACTGTCCAGGAGTGTTTGGACTTCTGAGTTATTTTGACCTAAGCTGTCTTACAGCTATAGGTAAGTACATCATGAAAATATTCGACCAATGACTCATTCGATACTTACTACATTTCAGTCGATAATTTATTATAAGTATTTACGTACATATATAACGGCAACTACTACCCCCCTATTCAGCTAATACAAACTTCGTCGGCGAGCCAGCTCAACAAGCTTACCTCTCACATGATTGCGTAGTTCGCGAAAGAGACAGAGCATTGAGGTGATGAAGCATCGTTGGGCTAGTGTAATTTCGTTACAGAATCGAAGCCCTGAATCCTATAACGAACTTGACCTTTCCAAACTTATAGTTACAACAATCGATAACCGTTTCATCATAATACATTATGGGTACGAAGGAAGAGTGAAATATATTCGTCGGCAAAGTGCTTTAACAATATGAAAATTATTCAAAATGTACAATGAATGGTGGAGTTTATGTTGAACCCGCTTTGATGGTTACCCTCAAATAATTTGACCCAAACTGTAAAGTTTCTTTTTACAAGGAGTCTATGAAAAGTGACCCTCGGCCAGTGCCGGATTAACCACCTAGCAAGAGTAGCAATTGCCGACGGTTCAGAAGGTTGCTTTTGCAGAGCAGAGCGCGAGAGAGACAAGTGCTACAACCAAGCATTAAAATCGTTTATATTGTAGAAAGCCTAATGTACTAAAACAGTCTTAATTCTTTCTTTATGCCCATAAATCACTATCCAGGATAAAATTCAATAGCTTACATTTAAAGATACGAAATTCGCTGCATGTCAATAAATGCGGTCAGATATTTTTAATGCTGACTATAAAATTTACAGACTGAGCTAGTCTTAGATTTACGAAATAAAATCACGCACGTTTCATAAAATTGTTTGTAACAAATCAATATAAGTGAAACAGATAGTGAGCTTTCTACTACATCAAGAATCGATAGAACCTCATGAATAATAAATAAAAGGATTTGTGCTATGAATAATAAAGATATAAGATATTTGTTTGAACTGCGTAGTCTGGGGATGTATGATAATCTGTGAGTATTTTTCTAGCAATTACGTGTGAATAATTTAAAGGTATTGACTAGAAAGCCCGATAGGCAGATCTAAAGATGTATTTAAATAAATATCCTGGGGCATTCTCACACGGCCATCTGACCCAAACTAATAGCTTGTTCTATGGAGACCAGCCCCCTTATTCAGCTAATACAAACTTCGTCGGCGAGCCGCTTCACGGAGGCCTCGGAGAGCTTATCTCTCACGTCATTAGTAGTATGAGCGTAGTTAGCGAAAGAGACAGAGTACGGAGGCCGCGACGAAACATCCTCGAGTTAGTGTCATTGCCCTTACAGAATCGAGCCCCTGATAACAGAGATACCACTATTAGGGTTAACCGTCCTCCATATTGACATGACTGGTCGACAACACGTAACAATAGGACAGAGGACGAAATGGCTAAAGAATAAAGAAAATTGATAGTAGACATGGATTTTGGGGAGACATAAAAAAGGGATTAAGATTCGAGCTGCTTTTATTAACTATATATTATTATTTATACATATACAGGGTGACTGGTGAGATACCTTCAATATTTGAGGACATGATAGTTGGCGATCATATATGATGAAAAAAAATAACATTAAAAATAAATATTAAATTACTTCTTAGTAAACTTAGTAAACAGTACAACGAGAGTCCCGTACGGGACGCGCAGCGCGCTATCAACACAGAATACATAGGTGCGTACACTGTACAGCTGTTGCCTACCTACATCAAGACCTCTCCCCATGTATGATCCCCATAAGCATGATCCGTTTTCCCTTCATACTTGAATCCTGACTAGCGCGTGCCGCACGTGACTAGATCAACTTAAACAACAAACACCGCGGCGTATTTAGAGAGTATAATATCCAAATTTCATTTATTTTTAGAGAAATTTTATTCAAAAATTAAGCACCTAATTTTATTACATCATTTTAATGAGAATCGAGTACCGAGTACTCTCCATAAGTATCGAAGATATTTCACCAGTCACTCTGTATATACACGAAGATAAAACCCAACTACATTTCCCATTTATTTTTCTTTATAATATACATACCTATAGCAAAATAGGGTTCCTTTGACGCACCATCACCTCAAAACTACTGAACATATCGGGACGGGACTGCTACCATTCGATGCGGAATTTTTCGTAGATGGTTATAGGCTATATTTGATATCGATAAACGCGGATGAAACCGCGGGGGACAGCTAGGATTACTTTAAATATACAAATCATAGGGGGCCCACGACAAAAAATTGTATAACGTGTTTTCCACTTGATAGTAAGTGGTAACTGCCGTCAATGAACATTACAATACAAAGGGCATCGCCAATGCGTTGTTGACCCTGAGACATACAGTTGTTAAGTCTAATCTTCTTAAGACACGGCTCAGGCATTTCATCGGCCCCCCTTACCTTACCAATTGAATCGCAACACAGCACTGCTTCTCGGTGGAAATACTTATGACTCTAGTGCATCAATTCAAATTAATTCCCATCCGTTTGTTCTGAGTCTGGGTGTAAATATCTATATAAGCATTTAAAAAAAGTAATTGTATATGAAGTATATGTCTATAGTGTTGTTTGTAGCTTCAGTAACTTTAAATTTGACCTTCATAAGTGCCCTCCGAAGGCCTAAACTGAATAAATGGTTAAGAATTTTGAATTTTGAAAAGCTTTGCTTAGTTTGGGATCAGATGGCCGTGTGTAAACAATGTCCCAGGGTATTTCTTTTACTATTATTATAATATACTATAACGTATCAAAAAGTAACCTATTAGTATATGCAGTATAAAACAAAGTCGTGTTAATTACACTATTTGGAACGGCTGCACCGATTTCAATGATCTTTGGATTGTTGGATTTATCTTCGTCCTGAAGGGCAGAATAAGTAATTAAAAATACAAAAAATTAAAATTTATATATATTTTATATATTTATTATTCTCAAACATTTACCAACGCTATCTCTGAGGACAGAAACTATAATACAATACTCGGGCACGCGGGTGAAACTG
Organism: Habrosyne pyritoides; assembly: GCA_907165245.1. Classification (NCBI taxonomy): domain Eukaryota; kingdom Metazoa; phylum Arthropoda; class Insecta; order Lepidoptera; family Drepanidae; genus Habrosyne; species Habrosyne pyritoides. The sequence goes on from OU015592.1 coordinate 4,809,249, forward strand.
CGGGGCACAGCTAGTTTCCCATAAAACGTAGGACCATAACTTGACATCCGTTGGAAAATTTGATACCTGGGTTTGATTCTGTAAGGTTAATATCGCCAGCTCGATGAAGTTTCATCGCGACCCCTAGGTATGCTTTGTCTCTGTCGCTAACTACACAATCAAATGAGAGGTTCGCTCTCCGAGGCCTCGAAGCGCGGGATCGTTGACGAAGTTTAAATTAGCTGAATAAGGTAGCTGATATACAGCTAAGGGTAACTTCACCCGTTGGTGGGAGTGTACTTACGGATCTACGATGTTTATAGTATAAGCGCCTGCCATTCGCCTGCATATTTGCATTTTCCCCCTCTGAATTAGCATAATTTTGAATAGAACTTCACCTTTGACATTTTAGACAATGGTTGGAACAATTGTTGGCATGGGCATTATATTGGTCTCAATTAATAATAGTAGTACCTGGATGGCTGAGCATTGCTCACGATTTCTTTACTAATGTGACTTCTACCGTACTCTCTTTTTTAAAGCACTGTCATATATAGCTAGATACGAATTAGATGCGATAATAAAGGGCTCCCAAAAACAGTCTTTCTCACAAAAGATGTAAATTGAAAACCTTACCTTCTAATGACATTGTAGCAGTTTTCATTGACTAAAAACACGGATAAAATGACATTTTCTGAAAATGAATCCTAGCTAAATCGATTTAATGCCCCCGAACCCCCGCATACTAAATTTCATGAAAATCGTTGGAGCCGTTTCCGAGATCCTAATTATATATATATATATATATATATATATATATATACATATATATATATATATATATATATACAAGAATTGCTCGTTTAAAGGTATTAGATTGATAAAAAAATACATAAAATAGCAAGTGAAACCTAAAAACAACTCTAAAAAATATGTAGTAAGATTCAGTTTAGTTAAAACAAATCCTGAGCTTTCCTTTGAACGTTTTTATGACTTATTTTTCAATAAAAAACAATTTCCTTTATACAAATGACTTTGCAAAGCAGATAATGATATAGAGTTGCTCGGAATACCCGCATTTTTAATAATTTAAGGTTATCACTGGCCGCTGCATTTTAAAACTATTGTATCAATTCCGCGAACAATTTGTGATAAGGAAATTCATTCTTATTTACAGAGTTCTAAAGTATCTATTCCATATTCGCGGAATACAATGAACATACAAAAACACAGTGCATAGCACTAATAAGTTATGGGAAATTGTACCTTAGGTATTTAATTTATTAATGAGAATTTATTCCTATAGCAGTTGTACTATTATTAGGTACACATTATGATTAGAGAGTACCGTTAATAGTAAAATAATGTACGGCCTTGTTTCATTATAGTAATACTAGCTTTTCGCTCGTGGCTTCCCACGCATTGTTTACCTACCTGATAGTAGTAAATGAATAAACGATTTATTATTATTTAAGAATTCGGACGATTAAGTTATTTATAAGATGATCTGGATATAACTACACACACAGTATTAGATAAATGTTTTTTTCTAGCTTAAGGAGAGTTATTACTACTAAAAAAACTACGAAAAACCATTGATCCTTGCGACAATACCAAGCTTGGAGACGATAGTGTTCACACAAAAAATTACTTCTCATTGTTAAAGGATTTGCTGTCCCCATAGTTTTAACCCCATTCCGATACATTCGGCATAAAAATCCTATATGTTATTCCAGGACATACTCTGTCTATGTGCCAAGTTTCATTTTAATCCGTTCGGTGGTTTGCGAGAAAGAGACACAAACATATATCTATACAACGTGTTACAAATATCCCGTAAAAATATAATTAATTTATCAAAGCCAACAACCCTAGTAAGCTATCATGTCAGGGAACCAGATAATTTAACAAAAAGGCCTACGTACTAAAGTATACTGGGTAAAAGGGGGGGCAGCGGGAGCTCAATTAAAAGACGTCTTAGTGGTTCACGGTATATTGCAGACTGAATGCAAAGTATTAGAACAGTGGTTGGTGGCCTTACCTACCCTCTAATATTCTTATAATAAATATATCTAATTACCTACATTACAATCCTCCACCCTATTTATAACTAATAATTTTAATTGTAATTACATTTTAACTATAATCTATAACTATATCTGAAGTACTTAGTGCTATACATTATTCCTATACTTACATAACTATTAACAATAAATTATACGCTAAATAACTTAACATTACATACATAACTATTATTAATGAGTAAATTCTTATTATTATAAAACATAAATTAAAACTTCTAGGAAGGTGGGTTCTTTATCCGACATTTACGTAAAATCTTGGACTGCGGAGTTTTTATGATTGGTGGCGTGGTCAGTGCGGGTGCGGGAGGTGTACTCCGCTCAGTCGTTAAACCTGTATTAACGTCAACATTGCTAGTGCTGACCGTGCCATCCTCAAGGATCGGTGGATCAGTGGCTGGCGCCTCTTGTACCGGTACCGGTACTGGACATTCACCTATTGGTTCCGGTTGAGGAGAACCTTCGCTTGGCTGGGAAGTCGCGGCTAGCGAACTTCGCGATCTCCGTCTTAACTGATCGATATGCCTATGAGATTCCCTACCAATAACATCGAGAACCCTATAATCTGTCACACCTAACTTCTCCGTTACTTTCCCCGGGACCCATTTATTTCTACCCTGATACTGACGTAACCACACTTCTTCCCCAGGCTGTAGGGCACGTTTGTGTTCAGTACCTAATTCTATTTGCCGCCTTTGAGCCTCTCTAATTTTTTTGTCACGATCCGGCCTCAGAATATCTAATTTAGTACGAAGCCGTCTCCCTAGCATAAGTGAAGCCGGGCTTTCCCCTGTAGTGCAGTGTTCAGTATTTCTATAATGTAATAGAAATGTATTCAAAAATGTTTGAATATTTTCCTTTTTACGGACCGCTTTACGAATTGCCCTTTTAACCGTGCGTACAGCATTTTCCGCTGCTCCATTTGAGGCCGGATGGTACGGTGCAGTAAAAACGTGTTCAATTCCTTGCCTACTAAAGTATTCTGCGACTTCTTTACTCGTAAAGGGTGGACCATTATCGCTAACTATCTGTTTCGGTAACCCCCAACGAGCAAATACTTCAGATAGTATATCTATAGTATAGCGAGCCGCTGTACTAGGTACTGGAAATACTTCCAACCATTTGGTGCGAGCATCAATTAATACTAAATAAGTCTTATCAAAAATAGGCCCTAAAAAGTCTAGGTGCACTCTGGCCCAGGGCCTCGCCGGCCACGGCCAGGGCGCGAGCGCATGCCGCGGCGGCGCGTCCGCCTCGCTCGCGCACACTTCGCAGCGCTTACACAGCGCCTCGAGTGCCTCGTCGACGCCAGCCCACCACACGTAGCTACGGGCTATCGCCTTCGTTTTTATGATACCCATGTGTGATTCGTGCAATTCGTTTAGAACCCGATCCCTACACTTTTCTGGTATTACGACTCGGTGTCCCCACATAATACAACCTAACTCCTCGTAAAGTTCATTTTTCCTATTAAAGTATGGTTGTAATTCTTTGACTTCATTATGTTCCGGCCAACCGTCCCTGATAAAATATAAGATTCTACTCAAAATGGGATCCCTTAGTGTCTGCCGTTTAATCATGTTATGATCGAGCAACAAATCGTTCTCCGCGAAATGCAAGTAAGTCTGTTCGGGCGGGTCGAGCGATGAGTCACTCCCTTCACTCGGCACAGGTAGCCGCGATAAGCCGTCTGCCCCATTGTCGTGTGTGCTTACATATTCGATATCGTACGTATAAGCCGATAGTATAATTGCCCAACGCTGCATGCGACTAGCGGCCATGGCTGGAATACCGTGTTTAGGACCAAAAATACTGACTAGGGGTTTGTGATCAGTCCTTAAATTAAACCGACGACCGTACAAATATTGATGCAGCTTTTTAAAACAAAATACGATCGCGAGCGCTTCCCGATCGATCTGCGAATAATTTTTCTCTGCCTGTGTGAGCGCACGCGATACGTACACAATAGGACGGTCCCGCCCGGCGCGGTCCTGCTGCGTCAGCACTCCGCCGATTCCCCGCGCACTCGCATCACACGTCAACACTAACCGCTTACCAGGATCGTAGTGAGCTAATACCTCGGCACTGGTTAATATACTTTTTATCTTTGTAAAAGACGTTTCACACTGCCTAGTCCACTTCCAACTAACTCCTTTTTTCAATAATTCATACAAAGGAGAAAGTAAAGTACTAACATTTTTAACAAACTTTGCGTAAAAGTTAACTAACCCAAGGAACGATCTAACTTCGGGCACTTCAGTGGGGCGGGGAATTCGTACTATTGCCGCTACCTTCTCAGGATCTACCTTAATACCGTCTTTAGAAATCACGTATCCTAAATATCTCACTTCTTCTACCAAAAATAAACATTTACTTTTTTTCAACTTCATACCGTGAGTATGCAACCTATGCAATACTTTCTCGAGTATACCTAAATGTTCCGAGGCCCCTCCCTTAGTACCTACGATCACATCGTCCAAAAATACTTCCACCCCGGGAATGTCATTCAAAAGATTCGACATAATCCTTTGAAAAATACCCGGGCTTGACGATAAACCGAATACTAACCTATTATACTTAAACAACCCGCGGTGTGTGTTAATAACAGTCAAGTCTTTTGAATCGTCTAATTCTACCTGATTATACGCCTGTGAAAGATCAATCTTTGAAAATAACTGTGACCCATTCAAACTCACTAATAAATCCTCAATTTTAGGAAGGGGATACCTATCGATCAGTAAGACGGAATTTAGCGTAATCTTATAGTCTGCACAAATGCGAAGTCCTCCATCAGCCTTACGTACCGGCACCAATGGTGTCGCCCAGTCCGAGCTGTCCACCGGCTCAATAACGCGGTCGCGCAGCATAGCATCCAGCTCCGCGTCCACCTGACCTTTGAGCGCGTAGGGCAGCGGCCGCGCGCGACAGAACACCGGCATGGCACCCTCGCGCACCCGCAGCTGAGCCTTACCGCCTGTGAACCGCCCCAGTCCGCCGCTGAACAATTCTTTATACCTGTTAATTAACATAGGCAAATTATTACACGGTGGTCTAGAATCCTTACAATAATTAATTCCATTATGGAATGATGGAATTTCAATTCCTAGCTCTGACAACCAATGTCTGCCAAGTAATGACGTCGTACCCCCGTCAATCACAAATAGTTCCAGACATTTAACCTGGTTAGCGTATTTCACTACTGGTCTAATAACCCCTAACGGTTTTATCGAGCTACCATCATAAAACTTAAATACCATATTATATTTATCTATAGGTCTGGTTTTAAAATATTTCTCGTAGGTAGTTTTGCTAATACATGATACTGCCGATCCCGTATCAATCTCCATCTTAAGTGGGTGATTATCAATACACAAAGTGAGACTTACTGGCTTATAACCGTTTAAACACCGCTGGTGCAATTCTTCTTCCCAGTCATCCACACTGGAATCTTCTCTAGCTTGCTCATCGAACCAAGGTTTCACATGGTTGACATCACGTTTTCCTACCCTCCCCGCACTTGACTTACACTGCGGGCAAACTCGTCGTAAATGGCCGCTTTGTTTGCATTTACTACACACAAAACTTTTATAACGGCACCTGTCCTTTGTATGACCGCGCCTGCCGCACGCTTTACAGTTCTCGTTCCCGTCTGCATCCCACGAAGTCCGCGGGTGGACTGGGCGTGGCCCGCGTCCACGCGCTGCTGCCACTGCATGAACCGCACCCGACCCGGCTGAAGCACCTCCAGCCACGGGTTCCATCACCGCCGCATCACGCTCCGCCGCTTCCAACATGCACGCAATTTTCACCGCACCGCCATATTTTAAATCATTTTCGGCAAATAACCTTTGACGAATAACTTCACTGTGTACCCCGCACACTAGCTGGTCCCGTAAGTTATCCTCAAGGCTGCTTCCGAAGTCACAGTATTTTGATAATCGTTTCAGTTCCCCGATGTACTGTGCCATTGACTCAGTGTTGTTTTGTCGCCTTTGTCGAAAACGATACCTTTCCGCCATTATAGATGGCTTAGGTTGTATATGGTTCCGTAAAACTTCCACAGCCGTCTCGAAGGTCATCTCTGCTGGGGCCACTGGACTCGATAGGTTGCTCAACAGTTCATATGCTTCATCACCCATCACCGTAATAAGCGTAGGTAACCATAGTTCCTGTTTGACCCCGTTCACCTTGAAGTACATCTCCAGTCGTTCTACGTACAACGACCAATTACTTGACTTCATGTTAAACTCGCTGATTTTCCCAACCGACATTATGATAATGTTGAAATATGTTGTTGAATGTAATCCTCGATCGCCAATAAAGTATACTGGGTAAAAGGGGGGGCAGCGGGAGCTCAATTAAAAGACGTCTTAGTGGTTCACGGTATATTGCAGACTGAATGCAAAGTATTAGAACAGTGGTTGGTGGCCTTACCTACCCTCTAATATTCTTATAATAAATATATCTAATTACCTACATTACACGTACCTATTTTACCTAATAATTGTCTAATTTTATAGTTTTTCTATTTTTCATTCATAAAAAACAGTTTTTTTATTTTTTTGGGATATGTTGTACTGTGTTACTACGGTTCTTAAATATTGTGAATGGATTCGTTATAATTATTATTCAGCCCCATTTAACCTCCTTTCGGCTTCTTATTCATGTGGGATATGCACAGATGTAAAAACACTGTTCACATACAGCATTCCATAAAACACAAAAAAGCTGTTTCATATATGGAATGTCATATGTACGCTTATCTCCATATTAATTTCTGAAAAATGCAGTTGGCAACTCGTTTTAATAATATACAGCCTTAAATTATTCAAAAGTAGAACCATTCGGACATAAAACTGTAATGTTTATTAAAACTTTCAAAGCCGCTTATCGAAATCGGCTTTTAAATTTGGAAAACCGCAGACCAACACCGTGAAATGGGGATCCAAGGTAGCGAAATGCAATTTAAAAAGTGCTAACGGAATATTATGCGTTCCAAATAAAATTGAATCCTAGTGCTGTTAATTTACAGTTGAAAATCACCTGTCGTGACGTTAATTTAATTTCTCTATAAACGAGATTCGAACTTTAAAGTACATTTCAATACAGATGCAGGAAAATTTCATTTTTCAATTTATGCTCAAAAGTTCAATCGTAAGGAAAGTCAAAGTATGCGACTTTTCTTTTGGTAAATTACTCTCGTCGGCGCCTAGAGCTACTTGAGTGTCAGTTTCAAACGTAACGTCCCACTTGTGAAAGGTCATAATCATTTTGAGGACGATCATATTTTCAGTTATTATTATGTTTTCAAAGCCTATGTTGGTTTCTACCGAGAAGTATAAAGAAGAAGCACAATTAATGGATAAAGATGATCTAGTGTTTGATTCTGAAAATTGATACAATTGTAAAAACATATGTAGAAATAATTAGAAATTACTTTTTAAACAATGCGTTGATATCCGAAAGTGTGGTAAATTGTTATATAAAGTAATTTATATAAATTAAATACTTTAAACTTTAGAGCATAAAAATCCTTAAAAAACTTTCCCGCGCATTTTTTTTTACCCTCATCTAGAGCCCCATAAAACAGTTTTATGTACCAACCGCTTACCATCAGGCAAGACGTATGCTAGGCCAGCTAGTTTAAAAAAAACTCAGTGTAAACACTGGGTTCTATTGTAGTGATGTGTTACACTAAAATTATCTAAGCGTAGGTATAAAAAATTATGTAAACCATTCTTACATTTATATGTCGATTTGTTGGCCGATGATTGCTTAAACAACTTCATCATTTGGTTAATGTATATTTATAATTAAGAAATATATTTGTTCCTAGATTTTGCGGACGGAACTAGCCCCTATATTTTACTATACCTTTACGCCTATAACCTACAAATATTATAAAAGCAAATTTTTACAAGAATGTCTGATTATTTGTTACTCTGTCACGCAAAAACTACTAGACAGATTTGGATGAAATTTGGCACGTAGTTAGAGTATATCCTGGAATAACATATAAGCTACTTATTATCCCGGGAAAATTTGACATCCCTCGGGAACGCGGGATAATATATACACATAAGTATTATATAAAAATCGATGTGGGTGTGTTGCCTTTGGACTCCGAAACGGCTGGACCGATTTTACGGGACTTTTACTGATAGATAGCGCGACGTCCAAGACCGTTCGGGATGGCGACGTATTGTAGACGCCCTCTGCCCCATCCAGGGAACATAGGACATTAAGTCAAGTCATAAGGAGTAATATAGACTACTTTTTATACCGGGAAAACATACCTACTCAGGAACGCGGGGTGTGCCAAAATTCATCAAATTCGGTTCAGTCGTTGAACCGTGAAAGCGCTATAAACAAACAAACTCATTTTCGCTTTTATAAAATTAGTAAGGATTTAGCAATATTGAAAGGAAACATTATATTACAGAACTCTTGTAAAATCTTACTTACGTACCGATCAGCCCCCTTATTCAGCTAATAGAATCCTCGTCGGCGAGCCGCCGCACACGCCTCAAAAGCTTGCTTCTCACGTGATCGCGTAGTTAGCGAAAGAGACAGAGCAAGAGGGCGCGACGAAACATGCTCTAGCTAGTGTCATTTTCCTTACAGAATAGTTACAATCACGAGTTACGATACTCTAATGACGCAATGACTTCAAAATCTGTACAATACTTGAAAAATTTACAAAGCAACTGTTTAAACAGTTTACTTAAAAATATAACATAAAAGGCAAGCAATTTGCTTCCATTTTATTTTAATGTAAGTAAGTACCTACTAATATTATAAATGTTTGCATGTTTGTTTTTTTTTTTTTTTTATTAATTAAATTTATTCACATAAATAATCTTACACAATTTAAATTCAGTCTCTGACTTCTGCGCTAGGCATACATACCTGTGTTACAGAAGCCAGTATGGATGTTTGTTACTCTTTCACGCAAAACTACCTAACGGTATTGGATGGAACTTGTCACATATATAGAAGATGACCTGGCATTTAGGATACTTGTGCCGGGAAAAATTTACATCCTTCGGGAACGCGGGTGAAACCGCGGGGGACAGGTAGTTATATATATATAAATCTTATGTCCGTGTGTATGAACTGTCAGTGTCTTAAAAGGCTGGAATGATTTTGATGACTTCTTTGGTTTAGATTCAAAATGGGTCCCGGTAAGTGGCGCTACGATGAAATTCCTGCATGGTCTTTTTTATGGAACTTTTGTATAAACTTATTTCGACAAGACAACGTCAGACGGGAAAGCTTGTATTCTATAATCTTATACACTAACATTTTTATATCTTAACAAATAATAAGTCACACGTAACAGTTGCCATACGTGAATTAAGTATACAATACTAATGTATTCAGGTTAGTCCATAAATAAGTATCAAAGTAGGTACTTCCATTCAATAAAAAAGTGTTTTTAAGCTAACCTTGTGAGGTACAAAGCATTCTTTTTATACTGGCGCATTTATAAGAATAAATATTAAAACCATGGACAGTTCAGAAACAATATCTGACAACCTTCACATAATTCAACAGCACTGTTATTACTTACAGTTCTGTTGTAGTGTTAAGTAATTGTTGTAATGTCAAAAATATTATTAACAAGCTATCTCCCGCGGTTTTACCCGCGTTCCTGGGGAAAGTAACATTTTCCGGCACAAAAAGTATTCCTGTGCATTTTATCATATATGTGCCAAGTTTCATTCAAAAAGCGTTCAGTAGCTTTTGCGTGAAAGAGAAACAAACATTCATACATACAAACTTTCGCATCTATAATATTATAAGGATATTGTGCACTAAAGGTAGTTTTCAGTTGACTTATGTTGTTATTTTATCTACTTATAAGCTGTCCTTATCTTGTACATTGACGTCACAGGCCGGTCCCAACGGAAGATCAGCGCTGGTTTTTTTTTTTTTTTTTATACCACGTGGGCCGACAAACAAGCGGACGGTCCACCTGATGGTAAGTGGTTTATAAAAACCTGCACAATGCCGAGTTCGGACAGTTTTGTGGAGGATCTGAATATACCATGTTACCTTGTTTGATTTTAAGTTGTATTTTTTTGTGTAAGGTACATTTAATTTTCCATAAATAAATTTATTTTCATCCTTCTTCTTCCTTCTTTCTAATCTCTTCTTTCTTCTCTCTTCTATCAGCTTTCTTCTTTCTTCCTCCTCTAATAATTGAGCCACCTTCAAGTGAATTAAGGTAAATTATTAAATTAATAATAAATTCAGATATTATAACGATAAAACTCCGTGGTTATTTATTTATGCATGGCTGTACGAGATCGGTGATGACACCATAATAAAAACATAACAAAACTAAAAGAAATAAAAAAAACAACATGTGTCGTAAAGACAAACGATAGAAGTGAAACTTTTGTATTTCAGGGAAACATTTTAATTATTCATCAATAACTTTTGAATAGCATACATTGTGTTTATCATTAATTTATTTTTCGTCACACAAGAAGGTTTCACATCACACATCAGAATTTCAAAGCCCTATCATAAGTATTTTCACTTCAAAATGTTAATTATTGAGGTACTAGCGACGCGCCCCGGCTTCGCTCATGTGCAATGTAGATACTAATACATTTAAACCTTCGTCTTTAATCACTCTATCTATTAAAAAAAACCGCATCAAAATCCGTTGCGTAGTTTTAAAGATTTAAGCATATATAGGGATATAGGGACAGAGAAAGCGACTTTGTTTTATACTATGTAGTGATTAGGTAAACGATAAAAGAAGCTCACGCTTCTTATTTTCTTTTTACAACCTATCTAAATTCTGTCTTATCTGTACTCTATTATGGTTACTAACCTATTTGTACGATCTTGAATTGGAATTTAACAGTAGGTCGATAGGCAAAGAAATTTTTTCTGACACACTGCATCGACACGTTTTTCGACCACATTCTATCAATTTATTGTTGCAAAAACCATTCAGGTGTCATGTTAACGTACCCATTCGTGCGGAAATATTGTTATGAGTGGCAATTATTGTCGATGGATAGATGTCGACCCCTGGGAATGACAGGTTTCGCCGTTGTCCGTTTGAAGCGTAACGTCATAGATGTATTGAGCTTTTAAATTGTAGCATCGATATGCCTTTCTCGTATTTTTAGTTTTATTTGAATTTTGAGCAAATTTATCGGCAAAATAAACTTATTGGAGACTTTTTGAGACTTATTTCAACTTACAAGGTTTTCGTAATGATTATGAACATGAGGTTCTTCAAGGAGGATGTGCAGAGATTTTTGCAGGGTCGGCCATGCGCATGATACCCACGGTGCTGCATGCGTCAATAGGCCGCGGTGACCGTTTACAACTAAAAGGACCGTCAGCTAATTTGCCCTTTTAGCATAAATAAATTGTCAGATAACAGTTCAACCTAATATGTAGTTTAAAAAAAATTTAAAGAGGTGCGATGCGGTGAGTTTGTAGTTAATGTTCTTATTTGTAATAACACGGAAATACAAAGTACCAAACCTAAGCTGATAAAAAATATAGAAAACGCAATCCTGACTAATATTACAAATGCGCAAGTGTGTTTATTACGCTTTCACAACTAAATGACTGAACCAAACTTGCTATAATTTGGCACAAATGTAGCCTATGGTATGGAGAGAGACACAGACTACCTATATATCCCGGGAACGCGGGTGAAACCGCAGGATCAGCTAGTTGCACTATTAAACAAACAACGGTTCTACATATAATAATAATATAGTCGTAGTATGTGGCACTCAATTATGGTCTATACTTGTTTGATTGTTTGTCCGACTTGACCTTCTGATCGTGGGAATATCTCAAATCATCCAAACAATTATCCGGAACAATTTATCCTAATTTAGCAATGCCACAGCATCATCGCCCTTATCTATATATTATTATGTTAGATTATTCGATTGAGATTAGGTATGTGATGTGATCTCGAAATTACTCAGCTTTTGCTAAATCCCGATTTTAGTAATAAATAAATATCTTGGGAAATTCTTTACACACGACAGTCTGATCCTAAACTAAGCAGAGCTTGTACTATGGGAACCAAATAACTGATACTACTTTTTCGTTTTTCTAAATATATACTTATGTAGATATTTACACCCAGACACAAAACAAACAAACATGTTCATGCACACAAATGTTGGTCCTGGGTGGAAATCGAACCCGCGACCTGCGACTCGGCAGTCAGGGTTGCTAACCATCAGCCTGGCCTGTCACTTTTAGCATATTAGTTTTTTTTTTATAAATTAATTATTAGTACTTTTTTTAAAGGATCATTATCGCGCTGATTTGTCATCCCTCACCTTCTTTAAAAACCTGTTACTCTTAACGCAATTTCTCGTTCATTTGTTGTCAGTTCAGTACAAATTTTGCAACCGATTTCAAAGTAACTTCCCGAAGAGCTAGAGACTCAAAACTTTTAAAATAGCTCAGAAAATTCACCTTAGTCACTAACAATTTTGTATCTCTGAAAATGTTACACGTGTATGTGTTTTCTCAATGACAGCTACTCCTACACTCTTACTGTTATCTATTGCACACTTCCCACGTTTTTTGTTTTAGATCTTACAAGTACTCGTATATTTATAGCTAAAAATCGCATGTTATAATTCCCAGTGCACTTCATGCCTCGATTCAACATAATATGCTAAACCTTATACACCTTAAAAAAAAAGGCCTAGTGGGAGACGGACTCGCGCACCAAGGGTTCCGTACAAATGAAATGAAATGACATATTTATTCAAATAGGCCTTCACAGGCACTTATGAATGGTCAGACACTAACACCGGTTCGGAAGGTTGTTTTTACTGAGAAGAGCCGGCAATAAACTCAGCAATTACTCTTTTGAAAATAAGATTTTGTACATAAAGATGTGTCCTGCTGGAGCGAGCGCTACACCCAAGCATTGTGCTGCAAACCTGTAGGTATATAAGTAAATTAATAATAATAAATATCCCAAAACATTCTTCACACATGGTTACCTGATCCCAAGTTAAGCAGAGTGTACTGCTTGTAGTATGTCGATTAATTGTATTTTTGAGTAGGTAATTGATATACTACATATAATACTTTTAAATACATATTTACATAGATAGACATTTACATTCAGACATGTTGACATAGATATTTACACCCAGATAAATTATAAATATATTATGATAAAATACATAGGACATATATATATATGTATTATATGTATAAAGAGAAATAATACTAACAAAGATTAAACTAATTAGACTAACACATACTTAATTAATAGATACATGGAAAGTGTAAAAAAAAAAACCCAGATTCAGAACAAACAGGCATGTTCATGCAAACAAATGTTTGTCCTGGGTAGGAATCGAACCCGCGACCTTCGGTTTGGCAGTAAGGGTCTCTAACCACCAAGCCACCTGGCCAGTCAAATTGCGTTGACATAGAAGTAGGATTTTGTTTGCTTTTCGCAATTATTCCTTTATCTGTGCTATAAGATGTTGCTTCGAACAAAATTTCAAGATTCTGATTTCACGGGAAGTACCCTGTAGTTTTTGATTCCCTTGAGAGTGTCGATAAATTTGCATATCTTTTGATTGCATTGGCTTAGAAGTTAGTTTTTTTCACAGCTCCAAGGAACAGTAGACTTAGTAATTGACATGAATTTCAGCTTGATACCTCCTCGCGCTCCTGAGAAAAAGGGTCTTGTCATACAAACAGACGGACAACAAAGTGAAACTATAACGGTTCCGTTTTAAATAAAATTTCACGCAACACCACACTCAGTGTTTCCGCAAAGCTAGTTCCATAATTATGTCATTAAATACCAATCAGTGTGATTAGGTACTACTCGTTTCATCTACTTGAACACAAATTGTATAGGCATATGCAAAGAACTGTGAAGCAAAGAGTACACTGTTATACTGTACTGTGATATGAGAAGCAAATAAATAATAAATATCCCAGGGCATACCTCACACATGGTTACCTGATCTCAAATTAAGCGGAGTGTATTACTTGTACTATCGCGGAATATGTAGTCGAAAAACAGCCGTCTTATTCAGCTAATACAAACTTCGTCGGCGAGCCGCTTCACGGAGACCTCGGAGATCTTATCTCTCACGTGATTAGTAGTATTAGCGTAGTTAGCGAAAGAGACAGAACACGGAGGCCGCGACAAAACATCCTCGAGTTAGTGTCATTTTCCTTACAGAATCGGCCCCCTAGTAACTGTAATACTACATATACTACTTTTTTAAATACATATATACTAATACCCAGATACAGAACAAACAGACATAATAGTAAGAATTATTATTATTAGAGACAAAAACAGTCAAAATGTTATTTTCATAGAAACCTGAACCTAATTTAAAGCTGCCAAGGGGTGAAAAGAAAACTGAAGGCCTTGACACGACCAAGTCCAATATCAACGTGTGAAAGAACCCGTCACTCAAGTTCACAATGAATCACTTGCATTTCAGTGGATATACTCATCCCTTTCTAACCTACATAAAAACGGAGATCTAAGAACGAGACAAACTAATACCACTTACAATTTAATCAAGAGGATTGCAGTAAACGTAAACGCTTTCTCTTCAAATGAACTTACTTTGGAGGTTGGAATTTTAGGAGTGGGTATAGTAAAGATGAGAGAAATATTCCAGGCTTTATTACTGATAAAAATAAGGAGCGACTTATTCGGTACACCAATTTTCATGACTTTACCTAGTCGGTGACCGTAAAATGTTCGTGCTCCAAAGTAATCTGTCTGCATTACTTCAATCCATGAACTGTCTAATGCAGGACTTCCTAACAAAGGCCCACCTAGGGGCCTCCCAAATGTCTGGGAGAAAAACTAAGGAACGTAAATGTCAAAGTAATTAATGATTTTCAAGTGTACCCTTTTATTAAAGATCCTTAATTAATAAATATATTGTATCTGTATTGTACCTCTTTGCAATTTAAATAAATAATAAGTTAATATTAAAAAAAAATGTGTTCCTTATTTTAATTGAAACTTAAGGGGGGCATGAAAACATTTTTTAGTTAGGGGCTCGGTGTAATAAAGGTTGGGAAACCGTGGTATAATGCATGGTAACTGTATTAAATAAGAAAATACATATTATTTCATTTACTTAGTGAAGGTAATAGTATAATGTACGTGAGTTGTAATCTGTTAGTACAATGTTCGTACATGTTTATGGTAGTGCCTAACGCAGAGAAATATAACTATTTATAGCTACAGGTGATTTATTTCTCTGCCTTTGTATTTGTTTGGGTCTTAAATAGAATGGTTACGCATCACACTAAAATAACTAGTTTCGTAGATTGAGATTATAGGTAACTTAGTCGTTTAGAATCTTCTACTGAAGGAAAATTAATAATTAATAATTTTTGTGGATGTGTGTTGCTCTTTCACGCAAAAACTAATAAACAGATTGGTATGAAACTTGACACATAAACAGTTTATAACCTGGATTAACAAATAGGATACTTATATGCTGAAAAACAACCTTCGGGCACAGCAACAGCTTGTATTGAATGTCTTTAGGCGGCGGTAGCCATATACCTTCGAGTGTAACGTTTCCATACTTTTCAGCCAACCTTAAAGGAAGTTGCTCAGAATTGATTAACCTTTATTAGATCATTTAGGCATTGATTCTCTAGAGAATAATTTTATAGAGCTATTAAAATAAACAGGATGGTTTGCAGTTGTTTAAGCATAGTTGGTCGGTACATACAATATTGCGTCAACCGTAAAAAACGGGTCACGTGAGAATCGCGTATGTGTTGTGACGTGTCGCTCTAATTGTAACGCAAGCACACACCATTATTTGACGGCTGCCATAACACGCTACAGCATCTTAATCCATTACCTTAAGGTTACATTTTGAACAAAGAATTAGATTATATGTGAAATATAAATTTGTGTACATATAAATCGTGTAAATTGAGAAGTTGCTGCTTGACAAGACAGAGGCCCGTCACAAAGGGCGTTTTAATGTAGCACACTCAATAAACAATCTGCACGCCTATTATAATGAAAGACGAGTAGAGTATTGTACGTACATGAATTAGTCTACTAATTCGTTTACAAAAGATTCTAAGATTTAAAGCAATGCGTCGTTGAAAACACGACTTCAATTATAATGTTTTGAATTTCAAATTGAAAATAACAATCGGGTACATAGTCTGGTGAATTTTCTATTATCCATAATAAGCGATGCGTAAAATAGAAAACATTTAGTTATGTAGATAACATGGCAATTGAAACGACAATTTTATTAGTACCTAACATTTTCCATACTCTCTTACAAAGCTAATTCGCTATTTTATAATGAACTAACTTCCGCCCCGTGGTGCACTCGAATTCCAATTAAAACTACATATGTCCATGTCTCGCTCCGTTTGATGCCTACTTGTGTGCCAAATTTCAACAATATCGGTGATAGCGTAACAAACAACCAACACTATTGCATTTATAATATTAAAATAGAAATACAAAATGTATCAAAAAAGTACATGGTAAGTCTTTTTTTAGGGTTCAAATTGTTAAATAAATAAACCATCAAGGTGAGACTTGAGGACTTGAATGTGGCACTGTTAACGACAACTCGACAACTAACATAGCCGCAACTATCTTGTTTAAAAAAATATTTGAATTTGAACTTACAAATAAAGTGTGCAAATTAAGTAGTTTCTCACCATCAGGCGAGCCGTCTTTTTGTTTGTCACCTTAGTACATATGTAGTATCAAAAAATCTATCAAATGCGATTGGCCTACAAATAAGCATGATATTGAATGTCTCTATTATGAGTATTATCTGAGGAAATTGTTTGATAATTCATAGACTACATGCTCTCACTAAACCAATAAGTTTCAACCAATATTTTTCAACACCAACCCAAACACAGTTTGTCAATAATGTACTATTCTATCAATATCCCAACTTAAATCTGATATCATCTATTTAAGTATATAAAAAGGAAATGCTATTTGTTCGTAAAGCCATCTTATACGGATGGACCGATTCGCAAATTTAAAGAAAAAAAATGCAATGATAGTAATAGTTTATGGGAAAAGAATTTTTTAACACATAGTTTCCCGGAAGATTGGCCAGTTGGGGAAAAATAGAAAGCGCTTTTTCCTATAGGTTTCCTTTATGATATCGAGACTATACCTTACAATTCGGAGACGCATTAAATCTCATGCCGGGAACAGCTAGTTCAGAATAAAATTAAATAATTAACCCCTAAAAATATCAAACTTTATTATATAATTAATGGTATAATAAACCCTCAAAACAATAAGTGTCTTAATATTTCTGCTGCTCTTGAAGTTCTCTGCAATTTATTCATCACAATCTATAGAGTTAAATTAGCAATTCAAAGTAATACATGGAAAACATTCGAGTTTTTTGGGTCTGGCAATACCGCACCTAATTAATACCGGGTTAATGTAACCGATTGTATGTAAGGTCCGCTTCAGTAACATTTTACGAGAATATGGTGTGATAATTTATAATTAATTACAAAAGATTGTTTCGGTTTGATTATTTTAGGTATGTTTGGAGTAACCTTGCAGCTAATTGGCTAGTTAACTTTGTTGTAAAAGGGGCATTGTGGTAATTATAAATAACTTCAAATTGTACAATTCGTAATAATTCAAATTCTAAAAGAACAAAGTGGATTAATTTAGAGCAAGCGAAGAACTGCTTAGGAGTTGATTTCAACGTTAACTTAGCTGCCACTTAAGCCACTTATGCCTTTAACATTTTGAAAGAATATTCACGCGATTTGCAACATTAAGTTTAAACTCCATCTTTTCCCTCTAACTGGTTTTAAAATAATTACTGTACAATGTATTGGTATCCATCCCAATAATTCTTACTTCATATTTTGTAGAATAAATAAACATGGCGTCAGGATACAGTGTGGTATTCGTTCATTCGTATGCGAGGCTCATATTAAGCCGGTCGGAATCTCGGAAATCTAGTTCAAACCGGACAGCGTAAACTCATTTTATATGCAAGCGCTGGTTGCCAAACCTCTCATGCATATTACATACACAGAAATGACCCGCCGAGGTCGACCGCTCAGCTGGACACTACTGACATTCAATAATGTCGTCTTAAGTCACCCGAACTTAACCTTACGGTACACCAATAGCTTAGTATTGTCGGTGATATTCCTATGGCTTGTCTTCGTTCAATAGTAGCATTAGTACTGGCTGTCAGCAGTGGAATAACCTGTAATAATCTTCAATATAATAGCGACACCGCGTTGGCGGGTTAACTTAACAATGCAATGTATTTCGCTGACTCGAGTAAACAAATTTGTTAGACGGTTGTTTCGAATCTATTTATTTTACGTTTCTACCCGCGGAAGCATTAATACTACTTTTGTGGGTGTTCTAGTCAAATAAGATAACTGAAAACTATTTTTAACTACGAAAATGTGTACACAGATTTGCAATGCAACGCAAAGATAGAGCCAGTATGTGAGGAATCAACACAGTGAGTCATGGCGCAACGTTGAGTATTGAGTTCGCCCATTATAGTGCCCTTGAAGTATTCTGCTGACACACATTATTTTGAATGTGTTTTTGGTGTTGCCAATGGACAATGGATTCTTATGAGCTCAAGGGCTGCCATGTCTAAAATATAAATATTTAATTATGTGACCTATTTTTTATATTCTTACGCACAATAATATTCAAAAATCTTCTAAGAAATTTATAAAAATGCATACGTTCATTCCATTTTGGACTGTTAGCGGCTAACTTTAATGTTTAATTTCGCATACGGCAAGCCGTCTGATTATGTTAATAAGGTAGGGTGGTCATCAGCACTGGTTTTCCCGGGACTCGACCTCGTTTAAAGGCGTTTGTAGAATTCCCTTATAGAGTTTTATACCTGTGTCATTCTTTAAACGTGTTTGTGATAATGTTACCGCTTGCGTTCATCACTTTGGCTAGTTTTTCGACTGTTTACTGCTAGTGTTGGAGCTGTGCATTTCCCGTTGCGTTGACCATGACGTCATTTGGAGATTAACATGAAACAACAGCGAGCGATTTTGAATTCCACCTTACCTGCATGACTGTACATCATAGCATGGAAAGTATTCATTCGAATACCGTCGGATCCCGTAACATACTTAGTAAAACTAAACTATTTCTTATCACCCACAGTTAAGGGGTCTACTTCAGCACAAAATTATATCACAGGATGTTTTGACGTTCTGCGGTATGCTGTAACCGCGTTGCGCTCAAGTATCTTCGTTATATCACTGAAATATGTGTAGTAAGGTTTTAGAATAAGATACATATTACAAAAATCCATTATATTGCGTCATCGTATTGTTTTACATTATAAGCTATATTGTCTCAAATATTAAAGCTACAATCGAAATAAAAATTTGAGAGCTGTATTTTCCAATTTATTTACTCTTATAACTAGCTTAGGTCATCAAGGCCATTGTCATGTACAGAGTGAAAGGATTCAGTTTTCAGAACACCTGTAGCTTTTATTTACGACTCTTTAAACAACGGTACATCGTACAACGATAGAATATAAAACCCCGAACAGGGGCTCGATTCTGTAATGAAAATGACAAGCTCGAGGATGGTTTGTCGCGGCCTCTGTGCTCTGTCTCTTTCGCTAACTACGCAATTATGTGAGAGGTAAACTCTCCGAGGCCTACAAGCGCTCGCCGGCAAAGTTTGTATTAGCTGAATAAGGGGGCAGGTTCCAAACAAAATAAAGTGTGCAAATAAACAGGTAAGTCAAATACCATTTACTGAGTATGCCTACTCGGTAAAAGGTTGACGTATTTGAGTTAGCTACTTTTGCAATCCATGATATCTTATATGAGTATATTTTGAATACATTAAACATTAGGGACAACAGTCAAATTGGCTCCTTGAAATCTTTGAGACTTGAGATTTCGATGAACAATATCAATGAAAATATTGTTCATCTGAAAATCACTTAAGTCTTATAATTTTATAACTAGTAACACTCACGAAATTAATTAAATCTATTCTTTAGAATCCTGGCTGTGTTGCCAATACATTGACCTTCATAATTCTCCGCGGGTCTAAACTCAATTAATGGTTTTGTTTTTTTTGTCTTAAAAAAAGGTATAAGTAAAAACGCTAGAGAGTCGCGTTCGAGGCAAAATTGTGATGCTGTAACTCGCTTAAGTACCCTCAACTTGTGTAAAGAATTTAAAATGAGGTTTATTTTTTAAGCGTTCAGCAACGGAGGCATTTTATCTTTACATATAAAATTACGTTGTGGGTATGCTCGTAATTCTTCTGCGGCTAGACCGATTTCCGACCAAATTGAATAAAAGATTTTATTTCAAGAAATAGCTGGCGAGGTCTGTGGCAAGACAACATGCGACAACCAGTACCCTGATTCTGTAATTCTATCGTATACAATCTTGAAGCCGATTTCATAGTAGATTGATGGTTCAGCACGCGAACTGTAGGGGAAAACAGTTGTAGTGCCGTCACTGTAATACAAAATTGATTTTTTGAATTTTTCAAGAGCATTATACAATCGCCCTACGGTTCCGCTAGTTATTATTATGAGCGAAAGCTATTCACAAACCAAAACTCGCCAAGTGAACACGTGGATAGCGGTAAAAAAGGTACTTATCAAGGTCAAAGTTACTGAAGCTCTCATTTATTGATGTACCTTAGTCTTTATCATCCTATGTTATCATCAGTGTTTTTTTAACTATGCTTTTATAAACCCTATTTTTTTTGGCCCTCGGAAGGCACTTATGAAGGTCAAATTTAAAGTTATTGAACCTACATCTATTTGTCCTATCAATTTAAACTTTGGAAATATGTGGGATCTGGATGCTGAAACAATAATTGAATGCCATCGAGCTGATCGAGTGATAGATGCTCGAGTTGGATAGTGGATATTTTAAGTGGTTACTAGTGAACTCCAATTTTTTTTTAAATCATTTCTTTTAAAGTAAAAAATAACAGGTGCTAAGGTTATTGGTTTTGAGGTGTAATATAGTACTTAACATTTGGAAACAAGGGTGTAGCGTATTTTTTACAATTTAATACTATCCTTGCTAATGTTATAAATCCGAAAGTGAATTAGTTTGTTTATTTATTGAATAAAATAACATTGTAATATTACAGCTTTTATTAAAGGAACAATTAAGTACAAAAACACTCATTTCTTAAACTAAGCCAATGAAAATGTCCCTAAATATGATATTTTATAAATAAAAACAGAAATAAAGGAACCAGGACTAAAGTGTGAGTATGTGTGGGTGTGTGTGTGTAGTATTAAAGTGTTATGGCTGTGAATGACTGATCAAATGAATTAAATAGTATAGCAGTAAAAAGCAAAGTATAAGATTTATATTCGTTTATGTTGTTCCTTCGTTAATAATTTATATGAAACACCGAATTGGTGGGTGGACAAAAAACAATGGTTCAGGAGTTGTGTTAGCAACTTTATGGCCCAAACAACTCATAATACTTAGTCATACTTAGCTTCGCCCACTTTCTTAGAAACACTTCATTTATCGACTGAAAAATCGCAATGAAATTTTTTCCGTCATTTATGATTGTGAAAATTAGATTTTCACGGCACGTCTAGGCAACTTAACGTTATAAATCGATTAAGGCGGTCACAATGGCAGGACTGTTGCTACGGGTAAGGAACCCTTTTCAATCTGCCGTTAAGGCTTTATAGGAAAATTTGTCATTGTGATAGCAGAATAGAGCACTTTATCTGAATTGGCTTGGGTCAGCGGTGCCCTGAACCGGCACGGCTGAGCTCAAATCCGATAATTTTGAGAATTATATGGATCAATTTGATTATTGTACGTAAAAATATGTCTTCAGGCGTAGTTCTTTAAAAAACAATTTACAATGTCACCTACCTGTTTAAGTTGGCATAAAACTCTATTTGCACCTTATTACTCGCCCTTTTACATAATCAAATTTAAATAGGTAAGTACTTATTAACTTTACTATTTAAGTAACGTTAATGATTAACGTTACGATTACTGGAAACTTAATTTTTTTTTTAACTTTACACAAAATTTTATTAATAATATAAAAAACTCAATTTAAGTTATAAAAAAACATCGAAAAATATGATACTCATACAACGTTATAAATAAACACTGCTTGATTTTCAAGTAGTTATAAAGCCAAAGGGAATAGACTACCCATATTATATAATATATCTATATTTATAATTATATATATATATGTATATAATTACCCATAGACTATTAGAGACATATCACATGGCACATTAAAAAAAACTTACATCATTCTTTCTATTCTTATACACGCGTTATTTCACTGTCTACTTCAATAGGTGAGTAAAAGTCATGGAATTCTTCAAAGTCGCTTTAATATTTCCGTCGACAACGGCACGCCACCCAACGGTTATTTACAAATCTTGGTGTATAAACTAACAACGAAATGCATGTCGAATTATTGCTCTGCTGTAAGTAAAATACTGTGTAAATAGTAACTATTCCCTACGCTACAATACGTGTTATAATATTGAAAGCCGCAAACTAAGAGTTAGTTGAGGATTTGTATACATTTTTAGAAGCAGTAGTTTGAAATCTCCGATCTAGAGTGGGATCATCGCTAGTACAGGTACAGACCATTTTGATTAGAAGTATTATAGCTCTTACAGCAGAGTTTGTTCATGGACGTAGGTAATAGCAATTTTTGCCATGAAGCAGTAAAGGGTCCCAATTCCACTAAACGTTCGAGTAGCACGTTTGGTTCGGCAATGGTATGGTTACGATTAATGTCAAATTGATTATTCCTACGCACTACAACCGAAACAAACCTACATTTTGACGAATACTTTCGAACGAATGTGAACCATTACCGAAACACAACCGCAGTTCTATCGTTGGTGTGTTTAGTACAATACGATTAAACGTCAAATTTGACGTATGGTAATGGTTCGGTGCATTATATGTTAGTGGAATTGCCCCCCTGCACTGTTTCGGTTACAAAGGTAAGGCCGGTGAAATTACAGGCACATGAGAGTTAACAACTTGCATGTTTGTCGGTCTAATTTAAATAAAATAAACATCCCCTTTGATCATAATATGCATATTATAAATATTATGTTTACGACGCGTCGTTATTATGAAATGTTTTCTTCATAGACGTACATAATTTACATACCGACAGATACCAACAAAATATATAGGTATTAAAGGTTGTTAATTACTATGATAAAGTACGTAGGTGACTTACTGTAGATACCCAATTGTATAATGACTAGCTGTCCCTCGCAGTTTTACCCGAGTTTCCGAGGGATATCACATTTTCCCGGGATAAAAAGAACCCTATATGTTATTCCAGGATGTGCTCTATCTATGTGCCAAGTTTCATGCATATCCGTTTAGTAGTTATTTCGTAAAAGAGTAACAAACATACATACATACAAATCTTTCCTCTTTATAATATTATTAGTATAGATTGACGAATTTATCAATCTATATAACCAAACTATAGTTGAAGGTTCCATATTAAGAAAAAAAAGAAGCTTAAGTAGGATCACTTCGTTTTCCGCCTGTGTAGTACCTAAGAACGAGTGGAAGTATCAAGTTCAATTAAAATAAAAGATACTTAATATTAATTTCAATTTAGTCTACAAACTACTCAAGCTTCTAAGTAAACATAACAAAAAAAACCATTTACTTATAGCCAACATATTTTGACACACGTTAATAAATCATAACTAATAGGCTACTCCCATTGACCTAGAATCATAAAATTTAGCAAGGAGCAGGGTTCCACTAAAGGAAAGGAATACATCCGAAAAACGTAGTTTTTTCTGATGTCAAATATAACATTATACAAGAAACAAATATCTAGTAACTAATTCCGCTGGATCTCCTTCTCTGTGTAGAAGCGAAACACGTGTCGATTTCCTGTTGAGTTTCTATTTGGGACTTGACAGAGAAGGAGATCCAGCGGAATTAATTACTAGATATTTGATTGTTGTATAATCTTTTAATTGATTTCCGCAGTCAATAAGTTATGTCAAATATACATTGTTTTATGCGATTACCAACTTCAATTGGCCGTGAGTGTATGGAAAAAAAAACAACTACAAAGTTTTGTTTCATTCCGACTTATCTTTTCGTTAGAGTAATGTTCGATGATTTCATGGAGACTTGATTTACTCGCATAATTCTCTTCAGTTAGGGAATCGATTTAAAAAAAAGTTAAGTTAAAAAATCAGTTAGTATTTTTTTAGCATGCAATATGTGTGTAATGATTAGCAATTTAGGGTAGACGTGTTCTAGAGTGGAGACAACGGCTTGGTTAATGTAGTGTAGGGCGCCCTCCAGCTAGATGGAGCGATGATATACGCAAGCTGGCTGGCAGCGGTTGGAAACAAAGAGCTGAAGATCGAGCTCAGTGGCGTGCCCTAGGTGAGGCCTATGTCCAGCAGTGGACGGAGATAGGCTGATGATGATGATGATGATGTGGGTAATTTCTATTTTTAATAGTTTCTCTCAATTTTTTTTTAAATGATTATGGGCAATGGCCAGTGAAAGACAGTGAGCCAGAAGAAACAGGTGTAACTTCGCTAAATCTTAAGTCGAATATATTTATTTATGTATGTAATAGGTACACCACAATTATACGTTCTATACATAAGGTTATAACATCTAGAATATATATTAAGAACATGTACACGGCTTTGATGGGTAATTATTCAGTATGGGTAGGATAAAAAAAGATAAGAGAAAGTAAGGACTACAAAACACATAAAACAAAAAAGAAAATACGAATAGTCGCTGCGAAACAAAATTTGTGTAACTCATAAATACGTTGAGCCTTGACACTGAACAACCTACGACAATTAGAATGAATTAAGAAGGTAACAACTAATGTGAATATATACATAATTAAATTATTCGTTTCACGTCACAATCTTCATAAAACGCAATTTGTTTGACGATTATCAAAATAACATGTCTCTTCGTTAAAACTACATGTTCAAATAAATTTAAATATCGAACTTAACAATTTACTTTATAATTAAAAATAACAATAATTAAAAGTTATATAACCTCTTTTGAACTCATATTATTTCTAGGGCTCGGGGCTCCTTCTCAACAAGTCTAAATGTCAGAATTATCACATTTCCATAAATATTTTCGAACAATACAAACAAAGTAGGCCTGGAACAGATAATGTTAACATTTTTCCGATATAATTATGAGGATATTATGTACAAATGAAAAAAATATCTTTATGAAAATATCAAAGAAAATCCAATACAAGAACAATAGGGCGAGGACACGTAACAAGCACACAAAAGCCTTACGCTGCCTCACCCATTTAGGGTGACCATTATTTATGGTAAAAACTGCTTTTACAGGCTGCAAATTACTTTATTATGAAATACCCATCTACCTTGTACCTGATAGTAGCTTATTTTATTTGTTTTTAATTGGCTTCTTTTGAATTTACCCTCAACATAATTGGACCCTTTTCTTCTAAAATCTTTCATGCCTTTCTCGCAAATATGCATCATTTTCATTCATCACTCCGTATCTTTCTTTCATTTATCATCTCTCTTTCTTGCTATTCCAGATCGTAGATATAATACTAGTTTTCCGCCCTACCGTTTCATTCGCGTTCCCTAGGGGTCTGACATTTTCCCGGGATAAACTTACTATATGTCGCTCACCACACCACAGGCCATATGTGTGCAAAATTGTGTGCAGATCAGTTGTTGAGCCTTAAACGCGTAAAAGAAAAACGCACTTTCGCATTTATAATATTAGTAAGGACAGCCGTGGTGTTCCCAAGTGAATACAGCATGAGGCTTATCAGAAGTATCACTATACCACGGCAAGGTACAATGACCCTTGTATCTATGTATTTGTAACCAAAAGAACGGTAACTGGGTTGTAAGTTTGTCGAAAAACTCGAATTATGTCATAGACAGTCTTTATCGTCACGAATTCACGTGATGTCAATGCGAAGTGTAAAGATCATATAATGTTCATTACACGTAATTAAGATATTACTCTCTTGACTATAAACAATAACTCATAACATACCGCCTACGCTTACACTTAGAGCGAAATATTCATTGATATAGCGTAGGTTGTACTGCTTTATCTCTGAGCATTATTTCAACAGAATTGAAGACTGACTTCCGAAGCAATAGTAGTTTCAGTAACTATGAAAAGGGTACTCTTGTATAAATGGTTTTGATTGCCGGTGAAATTACAGGTACATGGACATGGACAGGTACATGGTACAGGACTTAACAACTTCACGTCTCAGGGTTGACAACGCATTGGCAATGATCCTGGTGTTGCAAATATCCATAGGCGGCGACCACTTACTATCAGATGAACCGTCTGCCTGACAGTCGCCCTGCTTGGTATAAAAAAGAATCAAAAGAAAATCTGAATAGGAACTGTCCTGACTTAGCAAATAAATAATGGTCACAGTACATTACACCTCGGGCGAGATGTGTCCCACATACAGCGTGGTCACACAGTCTCTGCTCTATTTGCGTGCACCCTTATTAGACACCACAATGGCTCTTGAATTAAAGGGTGTCTCGCGGGCGAGACAATAGCCTGCTGCATAACTTTATCTTTGAGTAAGATTTTTAATTATTATATTTCAATTTTAAAAAAGTTGTTAATATCGTAATTTTTAAGCGAAAACTTCTTTAGTTGCGCTGAGCACTTTATTTTGTGGGTATTGGATGAGACTGACTCGTCACGCTCGGCTATGTATAATAACTCTCGATCGGGTAAAGTCGACTCGAGTCGACTAAGGGAGCGAGAGAGACATAGTGTGTGTGTGTTTGTAGAGCACGATACAAAAGAAGACCATACGGTCCAAAATTTAACAGAGTAATTTATTCTCAAATATAATGACTTTATGATTAAAAAACAATAATGTATTTCATATTATCAACCTCGCCTTGATGAAGTTTTAAATTCTATCGTGTGATCTGATTCAGTCCCGAATTAAGCTCTGGAGTTATCAAATTAAATTTATAGTCTGTCCAATATAACAAACCCCTTTTAACATTTCAAAATGTCATTGAAAATTTGACTTTATTGCTTCGAAATAAAGTTAATCTATTGATGCAATATAGTTCAATTGTATGTTGATGTAAATGAACCTTATTATCAAGGAATAAGATTAATTTTTCTATAACAATCTCAAACATCAAAAGGGTTTTGTATATTGGATAATCTATAGTGGTTTAAAAGCCTGATTCATCCCCAGGGATCAAGGCTTTAGCTTCTTGTTAAAGATTTTATGGCTTTTGAATTTATATTTTGTAATATTACATTATTTTTCGAAGACGTAATTAGGCTAGGTCGAGTTTACATCAACCAAATTGAATTCACTTTCAATTCAACCCTTCAGTCCTTACTATTATGAAAGTTGGCCCTCTGTAGAGTAGCCATCATGAATTATCTGTCCTGAATAAATTAAGGGTTTTTTTGAGAATTATACGAAAAATTTAATGCCCGCGTTCCCGGGGGATATCACATTTACCCGGTATAAAAAAAATCTTGTTAATGAAGGTTTTTAACTATTTTTGTGCCAAGTTTCATCCAAAGCCTTTTTGTAATTATTGCGTGAAAGAGTAACAAACATCCATGCAACCATTGTCGCAAAGTTCACATTTATAAGATACAGGCATACCCTAGTTTGGAGACCACTGCTACATCCAGCCGTCTGTCACAATGTTAATTCACCAGCAATGTATTTGCATGTTTAAATTTCGGGTGTTAATTAAATAAATAAATTATTATTATAATACTAATAGGATAGAATCGGATTATGTAATGAATGGTCCTTAAGACGACGATAGTTCAGTTGGTAGACTTTGAATACCATAACGAGAGTGGGTTCGAATCCCACAGTGTGCTGGAGATTTCAATTTCGAAAGGAAACCATAGTATGAGAGAGTATGAGAGTGTATTTGTAGTACCTACTTACCCACCTGGCTACCACCGAGTTGAAAATCGGTCGCCATGCAACTGCTGGTGTGTTCCAACAGCCACATCATCACTTACCATGATGAGATTGTTATCAAACACAAGCCAATAAATAAATAAAAAACATCACAGATAAAAAAAAAATTTTTTTTATTTAAAATCAAAGATTTATTTTAATTTAAATTAAATTTAAATAAATAATAAATCTTTACAATTTCAGATCGAAGATGTTTTTATTTATTCAGGAATAATAAACGGCTACAATATTATGCGCAAAATTATTAGCATAATTATGTTATATACTAGTGGTCTCACTGGCTTCTGTAACACAGGTATGTATGCCTAGCACAGAAGTCAGAGACTGAATTTAAATTGTGTGTTTAATTTATGTGAATAAATTTATTATTATTATTATAGTGGTCGATTAGTGATTAAAATTCGACCATAATTCTTATTTTTTAAATTTTTTATCGTCATTGAAATTTTTATCATTAAAATTATGCCATATTTACCTTATCCGTGTGCACAATATGCTTATAAAGAGATATTAAGTTTTCTCTTCAACCATTTATATACTTATAGATAAATAGATGGACAATATCGCAGCCTACTTTATCCGCAAATTAACCAATAATATTAGATTAAAATGTGCTTCTAGAGACTTACATCTTAAAAGATGAAATTATATCGCAACAGAAACTTCACGAAATCACTGTTTCTATTTTTAATTATTTGTTTGGGTAATAATTTGCCGGAAACCATTTTACTACTGATTATACACAGATGTTTTCTTGAAGGCATATGACGTTTATGCCGCCCTTGTCATACTTATTATTATATTACACATTAGTCATTGAAATCACACCTTTATTTGATTGGTATATGGATTACCTTAAAAATAATGAGAGAAAGAGATGTCGAATGTTTAATATTGGTGACTATATAATGCAAAGCCAAAGACAAGGAGGAGGTCAAATAAAAAGATGGGAGGACGATTTATCAAAAGGATGGAGAAGCTCTGCCAAGGATAGAGAGACGTGGAAACAATTGAGGGAGGCATATGTCGACAGACCTGATCAAAGTAGTAGCTAATAAATTTATATTTTTTTTGCTATGTAAATTAGATTTAAGATTTTTTTATTTTTTTTTGTTTTATAAGAATAGCATAAGTTAAATAGGTCAGCGAATAAAGGCTTTTATTATTATTATTATAATGCAAAGCCCTTAACACCAGTCACAATTGATTACACACACGCACACAATAATTATTATATATTTTTTTAAATACATTTACACTCTCATATATTTTTTTATATCAGTTCATTTCATATTTTTTTTTTTTTTTTTTTTATGCCACTTAGGCCGACAAACAAGCAGACGGTCCACCTGATGGTAAGTGGTCACCGCCGCCTATGAACATTTGAACATTTGCAACACTAGGAGCATCGCCAATGCGTTGTCGACCCTGAGACGTGAAGTTGTTAAGTCTCATGTGCCTATAATTTCACCGGCCCCCTTACCTTTCTAACCGAAACACAGTAATACAATTGCATTACTGCTTCACGGCGGAAATGGGTAAGGTGGTAGTACTTCCCCGAACGAACTCTGCACTAAGAGCTCTACTACTACTAAAATGAAAATTTTATTATTCAATTCCATTATTTCATGTCAAATATCACATACGTCCTGAAATAAACGAATAGTATGCTTACCCTAATCCTACGCCATAACTACGGGATGCCATTTAGAAGGGTTGTGTTCTTAGGTAACCAGGTACGAACTAAAAATAAATATTATTAATTATTCATACGTTATATACGTTACAGATACATTCATAATGAGTACCTTCATAATATTACATAAGGCAACCTAGTAATGGACAAACATATGTCTATCGCGGTAAGCATACCTAGTATCTATAGATATAAATCTGTAGGAACTATCTCATTTTTTTTTTGTCCTTGTTTACGCTAAATATAAGTTTTATGACTAACGCTGATGCCACAATATTTTTTTGCCTGTCTGTCTGAATGTCGTTTTATAACTCGAAAACAATTTCCCCGATCTTCATGAAAAAGTCTATACTTGATAGACAGACAGCGTTCATACTCTTTTGATGTAATGTCATTGTTTAGGTTACAGAATGGAATGTAGTCAATTAGTCGCTCAATGTAATAGCAATTTAAAAATAAAACTAAACAATTTAAAAAAGGAATTACCAAATTAATTGAGTAAATGTGTTTCATAGTCATCGAGCTTATTAAAAACGCGGCCACGAAACAAATGGCCCCCATAATTAAATAATGTAGTGTTAGAAATTAATCAGTTTGGGGCACCAGTCCGGCGCTAGCAATTTATATTACTTGGTTGCCAAGTAATTACTTGGTGTCAAAGTTTAACGGTCTTGACGTGCGCTGACGGTCATTGGCTGACGTCAGAGTGCGATTACAATAAACGAGCAACAGAGATGCGGCGGTATTGTACTGTATACATTACACAATCTCTATGTCAATACTCGTCTTTATACATATTGATGAGTACGTGGTCATAGTATCTATATATAACCAAACTTTCCATCGCGCCTTATTCCTAAGATCGGGATTCAAAATCTCTGGATAGGTGTAGGATTTTGACATTGGTTATTGTATAGTAATATCTGTCAAAATTAATGTCAAATGAATTTTGGATAGAGATTAAAAATTCATTTTGTCATAATGTTAAACTTTGGAATAAACGACCATCCAAATGTCCTTATGAGTGACAGAACATAATCGTACATTTAGCTAGAATTCATTTTATATCTCCTATACAATGTTATATGGTTGCAATGCACCTTAGGAAAAATACTACATTTCCTGCCAGCTAAGGGGGCTTATCGATTTTGGATTTTTTGAAGTATAGGTCACTATATTAATAGTAGATGGCTTGGTTCATCCTCCTCACAGAGCTCCCTCTGTAGGGTCGTGCAACCGCGCGAGACGATGTCAACATATTCGAAAATCTCTTCCAATTTCAAATCTTATGTCCATATTACTAACCCATCCCTTACTTAGGAAACTTGACACATGTCAAATTTATATTTTTTTTTATGAAAACCTGCCAGTTTGACATCCATTCAAAGTGGCCCACGCGCTTAAATAAAATCTGCATGGCCCTCTTACATTATTTATATTATTATTACGAGAAGTGAAAACTTTAGACCTCTTTTCAAGAAAATTGCACGAACGGATGAACATGACATTTGATACAGTTAATGTTTATGTGGATTTATATTCAGAAGAACTGTATAAAGCATTTGTTTTTTTTTTATATTAAATGTATTATTATATGTATTATTTAATGTATTAGTAAAACATAAAATAAAAACATTACACACTACCACACGTTTGACACACACACCAAGCACATAAAGACGTATCAGTGACACGCTGCAAGCTGACGTAGAAGAAGAAAATTCAAAAAGGTTCTATGCCATGATCATAGAGGCTGATGATATATACTCTGACAAAAAACCTCAATAAAGTTCAAACTTAAAATACGTATCGATTTACGTGTGGAAATTGGACTCTAAAAAGTACCAAGGAAACATAAACGTTGAGGTAGATTAACTAGTAGATAGTTAGGTGCGCATTACACATAGCGTGTTTACAATTAACTGCATATAAAAGGTATCTACTTAGTGTAGCTATGTATCGTTTGTCTTTCATTTACGTAGTACCAACAGTCTCGGCAAATATTTTGATTGGCCCAATCGCATGTGCTATTAACATGTGATAGGTTAAATTCCGTAATGTCTGTTGAGGAAATTTTGCTGCATTGCGCGGATTAGGCTATGTGAATAGAGTTATATCAAATCCTATTCTACTTATTTAAAAATTCTCAAGTTTGTGAGTATGGATTTTTTTTTATGCCACTTGGGCCGACAAACAAGCAGACGGTCCACCTGATGGTAAGTGGTCACCGCCGCCTATGGACATTTGCAACACTAGGAGCATCGCCAATGCGTTGTCGACCTTGAGACGTGAAGTTGTTAAGTCTCATGTGCCTGTAATTTCACCGGCCCCCTTACCTTTCTAACCGAAACACAGTAATACAATTGCACTACTGCTTCACGGCGGAAATGGGTAAGGTGGTAGTACTTCCCCGGACGAACTCTGCACTAAGAGCTCTACTACTTGTTATTGATTACATGTGATTGATATTTGTTATTCTTCCACACAAAAACTGCAAAACTGATTTGGATGCAACTTGTTACCAAGATGAGGGAAAATAACAAGTAACGTCCCTCGGGAATGCGTTATCAAAATAAGGAGGTTAGCTGTAGAATGCTTTTTAATAAAGGAACTATCTGAGTTCCATATAAGTGGGTATAAAATTTCACTCTTAAAATAAGAAAGAATAAGAAGAACAGAAGAGTTCATGTCAGTTAATTCTCTTTCTATCATCAGTTGATAAGTATAACATGGCAGGTAAAATGGCTATTAGTATCCAAGGATCTTGGTGTAACATTTAATCCTGGGGCTCGATTCTGTAAGGAGACTGACACTAACTCGAGGATGTTTCGTCGCGGCCTCCGTGCTCTGCCTCTTTCGCTAACTACGATAATACTACTAATCACGTGAGAGATAAGTTCTCCGAGGCCTCCGTGAAGCAGCTCGCCGACGAAGTTTGTATTAGCTGAACAAGGGCTGATAGGAATCCTATAAAAGGTCGGGATTTGTCCTAATTAAAAAAAAATACAGATCAGTATTAATATTAAACTCCTTTTCAGTATACTGCTAGCTCTTTAGCTAGTACTTCCGTACCAAGCTAGAAAGTGTGATTAGAACCCCTATAAAGCCAGCTATTTACTATTTCTAGAAAAAATACAGAAGGGTTTTTCTGGTTCATTTATAAACATCAGTTTGGGTTTATACCCTAGAGGTAGTACTAGAGTAGTACCCTAAAAAAATTATTTTAGGCAGCTAAGGGATGAACTCGCTTAAAATTAGACGTGCTATGACCAACTCCCCATGATGTCCAAGGTCCTTCATGGGTTTCTGTGCCTGTAAAGTTCCAGTATGTATTTGCATGAGAGGTTGTGTAGATTTTGTACACAGAACTCTCGTCACCTCCGAAATCATATTGTTTTTGTTGTTTCTTCATGTAACTGTAGCACGTTCTATGTCTCATTAAATTTGGCTCTATTTAACACATTGGTGAGTACCTGAATGTGTTTTTTTTTTCGGATAGATGGCAGATGATAATTGTGGAATGGTTGAGGTGCTGTGAGACGCTAAAGTGATCAGTTTATTTTTAGAAGGTTTTGTGATGTAATTTAAGTAACAAGTTTAATTAGTGTTATTGGTGAATATTATTCTATTTGGTAAACTCTACTATGTATGCATGTTTTTTGTGTTACCCATTCCCGCATAAACGAGTAAACGGATTTGGATGAAACATTGCACAATATACAGGCTGTTACAAAACTACCCGTAAAGCCAAAAGGAGGTTAAATGGGGCCTTATAAGTCCATTCAAAATATTTAAGAACCATAGTAAAGTTGTATAACATACCCCAAAAATATAAAAAAACTGATTTTTATGAATGAAAAATATAAACTATTAAATTATTAGGTAAAATAGGTAAGTCGGACTTTCTGTTAAATAATCTGTTTCCCTGACATGACAGCTTACTAGGGTTGTTGGCTTTGATAATTAATTATATTTTTACAGGGTATTTTGTAACACGTTGTATATAAGAATAATAAACAAGATCAACACACAGGATACTTATTATTCTGTAAAAAATATCATCCCATGAAAACGCGGGCGTAACCACGGGAGATAGCAAGTAAAGAAATAAATCAGCAACTGCGAATTCGGAATCCATCGGCAACTGAAACAATGAATAAAAAATAGAATACAACGACAATGACCTAAAAATACAGTGAATTGTTTAAGGAGTTAGAGAGGGTCATCCAATTGCAAAATTGTCTATTGACTCACGGAACACCTTAAATGTCTAGGGGACAGTGGAGCCGCTAGGTCAACGATTCGCGGTCAGACTTAATATTAGTTAAACTAAACCAGTTCATTGACATTGGTAACACGTAATACTAAACATACAATTCGGTTTCACTCGAGCTCAGTTTATTTCTCCAAAGGTTACGTAAAAAGCAATAAAAAGAGCAATATTTTGATGCAGTCATAAAATGTGGGGATAATTAAATTTTGATGTCGTAGATCTACAAGAAATATAGAGCTGCGGAGAACATAATGGCGTACTAAGGTATAAGTTTATTGTAATCAAAATTTTACATAAATTAACTCATCTTTCTTCTGATATTTTATAAAAAATAACATTGTCCGGTAATAATTTGCTAACAGATTTTTTTTAAAGAAATAAATTGACAGCTGTCAGAACACTCTCGTGAGTACTTTATGATTTTATTGATTATCTACAAACTGTATAAAAAGAAATAGAAACAAAACAATCTATACAAATCATTGTTATCTGTTTATTATGTCAAAGTAAAAACTTTCTACTAAAACCATATGAAAGTACAAACGGTAATTGTCTACCTGTCTGGCTTATCCCCAAAACGGCTGGACAGATTCTGACGGGATTTCCACAGGCGGATAACTGATGTTTTATGGAGTAACTTAAAATGTAATATCCCTTTTGAGCCCGGGGGAAAGCTAGTAAATACAAAAATAAATATTCTTTCCAGTACCGATAGTCAGCGAATCCTACTAATATTGTAAATGTGAAAGTTTGCATGTATGGATGTATGGATGTTTGTTCATCTTTCACGCAAAAACTACCCTACGGATATGGATGAAACTTGGCACATAGATAGAGCATATCCCGGAATAACATATAGGCTACTTTTTATCCCGGGAAAATGTTACATCGCTACAGGTGACAGCTACTTGATTATAAGCTGAAATTATAAAAATATTATATATTTATTCAAATAAGTACAGGTCTACATGGTAGCTTTTGCTGTTAAGATGCGCACACACACGCCTGTAAATGTCACAACCACAGCAACACTATCCTCCGAACCAACTTCATGATATAGAATAACTGTAAACGAACTATGCTTCGGTTGTTATTAAACTCATCGGTCCGTGATATTGTAGATGTTTTTCACATAGTAACGAATATGAGAGATAGAGACAGTGAACAAAATGTCGTGTAGCTAGTTGTCCAGAGGAAATTGGCGATCGGTATCGTGATTAATAAAAAAATTAAAAAAAATCGCGAGTTATTTGTTTTCATAAAACATAGCTATCTTGCCAGTTGACAAGTCAGTTGGCTTGGTAGTCAGCGACCCTAACTGCCTAGCAGGTCGCATGTTCGATTCCCACATAGCACTTATATTTGTGTGTATAAACATGTCTGTTTGTTCTGTGTCTGGTGAAAATGTTTTATATGTAATACACCAATTACTTGGCTTCCATAGAACCGGCTCTGTTAGTTTGGGATTAGGGTTCATGAAATAGGTTCGGGAAATCAAGCTCAAGAAAAGTCGAGAACTCGAGAAATCATGTACCTATATAGAAATGAAATCGCCGTTTGTTGTGTTGCGTTTAATAGAAGCTACTTTTAGCTTACTTTTTAAAACCAGGCAAAAATGATGCTGTGATTGTAATTTAATTATAAGTTAAGATATTAATGTTTTCTTTCATGTAAAATCAACGTTGTTTAGTTTAATAGAAGCTACTTTTGTTTATCTGTTCTAAATAACCAGCCAAAAATGATGCTGTCATTATAATTATGAGTCTGAATAATATTACTTCTGTATTTAAAAAAATATGTCAATTAGCTTATTCATAAGATTAATGATTTTGAATATAATCAATAAAAATGATATAATTAATTTGTTACTTTTATTTGAGAGGAATACCACTGAATTTGTTGACTTTATTTGGAACCAAATAATATGAGAAAACGTACGTAAATGCAAATTTCTCGACAACCTGGAATCCTCGAGAAATCAACCTCGAGAATTCTCGAGATCCGAGAAATTGAAAAGCTCGAGAAATCATGAACCCCATTTGGGATCCATCTGAATCCGGGAATCGGGAATATTTATTTATTTGTCTTTGTTCACATAAACTTCGAAATCGTTCGATGAATAATGGTGTGTGCTACCACAGCAAAAAAATTGCATTTCAAAATATGGAATTCTAATTCCGTTATAAACTGTCAAGCCGTCAAATCAATATTGCTCCCCCAGCTATCACCGTGTCGTGATCGCGAACTATCGATTTACCCAATACAAGTCTAGAGAATGTTTCCAATATCTAGAAAGAAAAACAATGGTGTACATAATTCGATACAGCCGATGTCAATCTGGCAGCAAGACACGAGGAGTACCTCCGTATAAAACATGGCTACGCAATTTCGCGATATATTAAATCGTTTTTCTCCAATGAATCTTATTGGAGAGAATGGGGGAAAGTGAAGCCTGACTGAATTATGTATCGCAGCTGGTAGGCTATATTTGGATGGCATGTATTTTTATTCGTGACGGATATGGATTTAAGGTTATAGCTTACTTTACGGGTTGGTAAGAGGTTGTGTTTGTTTGCATGACGGAGTTTTTTTTACTTTATAGGCACAGACATATGATAGGCAGTACAACATACTAATATTATAAAGAGGAAAGATTTGTATATTAGTTACTGTTTCACGCAAAAACTACCCAACGGATATCCGTTTTGATGATAACATATAGGCTACTTTTTTTTTTACCAGTAAATCATAAACTAAAGATTTTGACTACGCCTTCGCCAGTTACTAGTGAAAAAAAACTAATTAGTTCCTAAAATATTCTTCACTATAAAATAAAAAACAAGTTACCAACTAATATAATTAAAAGTATCAATAGGTAGTTAATAATAGATACAATAATACAAAATCCTTTTAAAAAGAAAACCTTACAAAGAAATATTTAATTAATTTTTATGTATCAAGTGAGTGGAGTCGAGTCTGGCTGTAGCACTTGGGACTGCCACCGTAATATGGCATTTCTTACTGGATTACATAGGTATCACTTTAGATTAGATAATCAGACGGTATGCGAAATGTCTAAATATACATATGGAGTAGTAATACACCAAATAGTCACATAAAGTTTTTACTCGGGTGAGTCAAATATGATGAGTATTTTATTGTAGAAGGTACTTACC
The DNA here is from genome assembly GCA_907165245.1 of Habrosyne pyritoides. Classification (NCBI taxonomy): domain Eukaryota; kingdom Metazoa; phylum Arthropoda; class Insecta; order Lepidoptera; family Drepanidae; genus Habrosyne; species Habrosyne pyritoides. The sequence goes on from OU015592.1 coordinate 4,846,525, forward strand.
ACCTTATTTACTTATCTTGAAAGATAAAAGTTCTGAAAACCCGCGACAAAAAAGCAAGATACTTTTGTTCTTTTTTGTCGTAATTTTTTTTAATTCCAACTCGTGCAACCGTTCCGAAGCAGTTTTATAATGTATTTAGATAAGGTAAGGAATCATAGACGCAAGATATACAGAAGAAGCGCACGCGTTACATTAATTACACTAACTGTTTCCCGCCGTTTCACCCGCATTTACGGGCATAATTATATAATTTAATATAGGTTATGTATCTTCCAAATTTCAGCAAGAACGGTTTATTCGTTTACCCGTGAAACCGTAACAAATAAACTCACTTTCCCATTTATAATATTACTAGCTATGCCCCACGGTTTTACCCGCGTACCAGGGGTAAAAAAGAAGTCCGTGGTCCAAGATACCATAGGCTATATGTGTCCAAATTTCAGCAAGATCAGATCAGTCGCTTCATCGAGAAAGCATAAGAAACAAACTCACTTTCACTTTTATAAGGCTAATATAGTAAGAATAACAATATTTGTATGCAAGGAGCGCTCAGTGTCTGTGTTGCACTTTATGTATGTAAGTTAAATTTGTTTACGATACTTGAGAAAACATGGTATCGTGTTATCCTCAGAACAGCTGTCTTCAAGTACTATACATTCCTGTAATTTTATTCGCTGCGTATGCAAGTACGCTTGAATAAGCAATTTCCACGTAAATATGTTAATTTAACACATACCTACGTACTACACGTGTTTCATTGTACAGTAGGTAGTAAATCGTAAAATTAAAACAGTAATATCTTTAATTACTAGTGCTAATTATATTAAAACTCGTACCTAGATCATTTGCCAAGTTTCACGTGAATAGAGGTACGATTATCAAACATTCGTTATTAATATCACGTTTGTTATTCATCAAAAAACATGGCATATGTGTATGACAGTTGTTTTCGATAAATATCAAGTGTAAAAATTATATCGAAAACCTGAGAATTGTTACATTTAAACTTAATAGGTACTTATTATTTTAATTATATTTCTAATTATTTTAATTTACTGCAATAAATGATCATTATAATGCTATAATATTACTAGGTAACGTGCCGCGGCTTCACGGAGGTACCAGCCCCCTTATTCAGCTAATACAAACTTCGTCGACGAGCCGCTTCACGGAGGCTTCGGAGAGCTTACGTCTCAACGATTAGTATTAGCGTAGTAAGCGACAGAGACAGAGCATAGAAGCCGCGACGAAACATCCTCGATTTAGTGTAATTTTTCTTACAGAATCGAGCCACTGGTGTATCTTGAGATTATGACATAGCCTATGTCACTCGGGAATGTAAGCTTTCTATCAGCAAAATACTTTTTAGAGTAGTTTATGTTCAGTAGATCATATATATATTAGGTAGATTGGTCATCACAAACACCATCATTACATATACCTACTGATCTATCGTGATCGAAATCTTAATAAAAAAAGCTTGTTCATGTGTTACAAAAATCCTTAACATCTTTTGACAGGCCAGTTGGCTTGGTGGTTAGTGACTGCCAAGCCGAAGGTCGCGGGTTCGATTCCCACCGATATCGGTTATCTGGTTTCCATTGGACAAGCTCTGCTTAGTTTGGGATCAGATGGCCGTGTGTAAAGAATGTCCCTGGATACATATTCAGCAAGGAGGCGGCGCAGCGAGCTCTCGGAGAGCGGACGTCTCACAAAACTATTTCGTATACGAAAGAGCATAGAAAATCTGCACTTCCCAAATCTTCCGTTATAAAATTTATAACCTGCAAGCGAAACGGCAAGTATATATTTATGAATAAAAATAAAAATGTTATCTGCACTACTTTATTACTGGAATCGTGTGCAAAAGAAGCAAATATCGTAAGACACATTTAAACTAAACGTCGATGGACGAATGAGAGGATGCGGTAACTGTAATGGACTTGGAATAATAGTGGAAGACAATAAACCGTTTATACCTCCTTCAGCTAGAATCATAACTGGTTTGGTCCAAAGAGTTTTAACTCCTTTAGTCTTCTTTACACAATTGTCCTTTAGGACAGCCAATGTGACGGTCAGCTTTTTTGAAGATTAAACGCATCAAAATAGATTAAAAAATCAGAAACAAGGAATTATATATTATATACTAGCTATCCCTCACAGTTTCACCCGCGTTTACGAGGGATATAACATTTTTCCAGGACAAAAATACTTCTTATACCTCCAAGAATATGTATACAAAGTTTCATGATGATCGGTTAAGTAGTTTTCGCGTGGAAGCGTAACAAACTTACATTCACATTTATAATTTTTAATTTTTAATATTAGTAGGGATTTATTTGAACCCAATACAATGGATTACCGCACTCATTTGAGGACGCCGCGCCGACATAAGTGACATCACGCGTCTTTAATCTTACGTCTCACATTAGTTCACCCCTCGCCAGTCAACAATCAATATCTTTGGCAGACTAGCCTATAGTCTCTGTTTATATTACTTAAACAAAGCATATTTTTATCTGCACTAAATGGCGGCAACATCATAAGGCTGCCTTTACTTTAGTTCAGCACATAATAAAAATAATATTACGTCATCTCATATAAGCGTAAAACTCAGCAGCAGTGGGACGCAAGTGATTTTTTCATAGCTTTATGTGCCAGACATTCGCTCAATTCATAAATTCTGATGGCGTCAGTCGCAGCTGCCAAAACCAGCTGTTGAAATCGCTTCAGGTGATATTTCGTCAAATATAGTTATTCTAGCTAGATATAAAAGCACGTACCCGTTAAATTTGTCTAATCTCAACAGAACTCTATGTACTGTAATTAATTATATACATAAATATCTGCTTTGTAAGCAATTTTTTTTTTTTTATCTTTTAAATTGTTTATTTTATAGATACTTACGTCTCGCGTTTTTAACTGCGTTCCCGAAGTATCTTATATTCACCGCGACTCAGTGTATCTTACTGTGTTCGTTTCAAGAAATATTTTTATTTTATTTATACCAATCAGCCGTTTCGGACCTATCCGAAAAATCTTTCAGATGACCCAGCCAAAAAAAATATCTTAAAACGGTAATTTATAATTGGGCAGCGTACAAACAAAAGCTTTCACGATTTAGGTGAAATATAACTGACTCAGTTTATCACAAAATGTTAAAGCGTTCTTGCAATTTGACATTTCATATTAAGTGTAGCAAGCGTTAAAAATATGTACTTAAATTCCCCCCAGAAACTGAAGTTTGTCTGGGAATTTCTCTGGAAGGCAGGAAAAAAGCTAGATAGATGTAATAAGTCGTTGGGATTACTTAGGCTTAACCTTAAGGAAAACACTATTTCTGTCCGTAAATAATCCGATCCAAGGAAAGCTATTTTTGGTTGGATATTGAAGATGTATACTATAAATATATTAACTATTCATTTATATGACGGGCCATTTGGCTTGGTGGTTAGAGACCCTGACTGCCGCGCTATAGGTCGTGGGTTCGATTCCTAACCAAGATAAATTAGAAAAGATAGTTTGAAAAAAATAAGTAGTGCAGTATATCAGTTTTCTGGTTGCCCTAGCACCTACAAGTTATTAGTAGTTTTGTTCAGATGGCCGTGTGTAAAGAATATCCCAGGATATTTATTAACTATTTACCTATCGAATGGGTAGGAATTATAATGTCTATAAATTTGCTGATAGGATCTAAAAATGTATTGCACTTCTAATCCAAATTATCATAAATCTACCATCAATATTCATTAGCCGGCAACATTGTTAGCATAAAAATGATTTCGTTTGGACGCGACATGCGCAAGCGCCTATGACAGTGCCGGCCGCGTGAAATCCCCAATTTAAGAATAATGGCCGACCTACGTACATACGAGACATTAACATAAACGCTCTAAATGTATTTGCATACATTTTGTTGCCACAAAAGAATCTACGTGACCGTCGAGGAAAATATTCTGTAGTATCTCAAATCGACTTAAGCCGATATGGAGTTATCTATACGGCTTGTGAAACAACTGCTTTTACTGTATTTGTTATTATGTTATGTATTATATTATGTATTATTTTATGTGTTATGTATTGACAATTTGAAAGTCACATGATTTTAGCATTGATTAAAATTAAATTAGATATTAATCCAGTCCCTGTTGAACTATCGAAATGAAATGAATTTATTTTTTATTCCAATCGGCTTATTAATAGTCTGACTCTAATCCGTCTATTCAGAGGGTTGTTTTTTACTGAGAAGAGCCGCCTCTTAAACTCAGCAATTGCTCTTTTCCAATCGAACTTAGGTTTATTACATAACGCTTATTTAGTCTCACTGATTAATACTTGAGTAGCGGTTCAAAAAAATATGAATATCTAATAGAAAACCATAAATTAAGCAGCATTGTCAGTAACATCGATACAATGTTGTCTACAAATATGATTTTCAATGAATTTCTCGAATTCTCAGAAAATGTTATTCAGCAATATTGCTTCAGGAGCCTTGTTAGACCGTCTAGTTTAGATAAAAATTTCAGGTGACTTAAGCTAACTATTAAAATTTCAAGGGCAGAAGGCTCTCTCAAGGGAAGAATATCGTCTGGAAGCTGATTGAGTACCTACTCGAAATTTTAATAATTTTCTTTAATCATCTGAAATGGTTATTTTCCTAGAGTATTCCTCCAATTACTTCGGTAAGTAGGTACCATCGATGGATTATAACGGGCCTGTTTGCTTAGTGGTCCTTAACTGCCACGCCATAGGTGGATTCGAATCCCATTCAGGACAAATATTTGTGTGCATGATGTATATCTCGGTATAAATATCAATGTTAGTATATGTTTAAAATAAAAACGTATTATAGTATGTAATGTAACAGTTATTTAGTTTCCATATTACAAGCAGTACAAACTCTTTAAAAGGCGCTGAAGGTGGCGTTTTGTGAAAAATATCCCCAGGATATTAATTTATAACATATCTATGCAAGTTCTGAGTAGCCATTGAGCAGTTTTATGTTAAAATGCTTTTACTTGCTCGAAAGAATCGAACAAACAAATGTCTAATAATTTAATCTTTACTTGTTTATAAAAAAGGTTTATATTACTGGCTTCACTTGAAGTGAGTTTTTAATTTGATAGTCCAATTCTTGAGAAAGGTTATACCTATAATGATATGTTACTAGCTGACCCGGCAAACGTTGTCCTGTCTTCAAAGAATATTGAATTCGAATTAGTGCCATTAATTATAATAAAATACCAAGAATACAGTGTTTATTTGACTGTGAAATATGCACTAAGAAATGATAAATTAATTCTTTATTCAATATAATTCCGACCCATGCTTCTGTTTTAAACGATATTGTCAAACGACTGACATTTATGTTGAACACCATAAGGTTACATTATAAGAGTTTATATTGTAAAAGCGGTATTGTAAAATGCAACCTGCATTAGAAAAGTTAATATGGGCGTTATGTTTTCTTAAATTTTCCACGAAACTTTCTTAATTTTTTCTCTCATAAGAACCTTCTCCTGACAATAACGAACACAACAAGAAATCGGTCCAGCCGTCCATGCGTGATGCCGTGACCATGGGAAATAGGGATTCATTGTTATATATATAGATTTATGAATATTATTCATGTATCTACGACCCATAATAGTCGGCAAAAAGAAAGAAGCTCCGAATAAACGCTAAGGAAAAACGAAGCAATAGTGAAGTGATGCGACGCGGTGGGTCAACCGCGGTGCACAGCAATATAAAAGAAGAAAATAATTTACTGTTATGAAATGTCTGTGTGCCAATTCCTGAACTTTCAGCGAAAAAAGTCTCGGGCAAAAGCAAATTTCTATATATCCTACTAAAATTATAAATGCGAATGTTTCTATGTAAGATTGTTTGTTACTCTTTCACGCAAAAACTACCGGACAGATTTGGATGAAACTTGGCACATAGATAAAACATATCCTGGTATAACATATAGGCTACTTTTTATTCCGGGAAAATGAGACATCCCTCGGGAACGCGAGTGAACCCGCGGGGGACAGCAAGTATATATCATTATTAAATATAGTAATCAGAAAACCTGCCAAATGAGTTCTATATACACACAAATTTATAAGTCTTCATTATTAATTAATTATATGCAATGCAGTCGACTGACGCTAATGAAATTCTCTTAGATTTTACATTAAATTGAGGTTAAGACATATTAATGAATACAGACTATTTTTAGAGAGCTCTGAGGATGATATAAATGTCTGAGGGTTTAATTCTACCGTAGTTGCACAACATAATATAATTTATATATCATAAATTTTTTCGAGTAGTCGAGCTCTTGCAGAGTTCGTCCAGGGAAGTACTAACACCTTACCCATTTCTGCCGTGAAGCAGTAATGCACCTCTCTTGCTGTGTTTCGGTTAGAAAGTTAAGGGGGCCGGTGAAATTACAAGCACATGAGACTTAACAACTTCACGTCTCAGAGTTGACAATGCATTGCCGATGCCCCTGGCGTTGCAAATGTCTAAAGGCGGCGGTGACTACTTACCATCAGGTGGACCGTCCACTTGTTTGTCGGCCCATGTGGTATAAAAAAAGAAAAAAACTTTACCGCTGTTCCCGGTTTCACGCCCATTCTTGATGGATGTGACTTTTTCCCGGGATAAAAAGTAGACAAAGTTACACCTTTTAACTTAAGCTACCAGTGAGAGTCCTGTCAAAACCGGTTTAGCCGTTTTGGAGTCCATAGGGAACATACTTACACAACAACAATTTTTATTACTTACTCCTATAGATTTTAGGTTTTATTACAATTAAAACAAGGTTCCTTAGGTCCAATGCCCCCTTTTTCAATACCCGACGGGGCATCTCGCCTAAGGAGTATTTATTTATTATTTTAATGCGGTGAGGTGGTATGACTCGCTGCCAAATTGAACAACAAACGAGTGTTTTTTTTTTCAGTTTCGGTACAGCCTCCCTATTCAGCTAATCTAATACAAACTTCGTCGTCGAGCCGGCGCAACGATGACGCCTCTGAGAGTTTACCTCTCACGTGTTTGCTTAGTTGGTGAAGGAAACAGAGCATAGAGGCTGCGACGAAACATCGTTAAGCTAGTGTTCTTTACAGAATCGAAGCCTTGATGGCTAGAAAAGTCTAACTTAGATCAATTTTTTTGCAATAAAAATTACAAGGCGGAACCGCCAAATGAAATCATAACTAAATATAACAAAAAAAAAAGAATTATAGCATAACTACCAAAAATATATAATACTAGCTGTCCCCCGCGGTTTCACCCGCGTTCCCGAGGGATGTAACATTTTCCCGGCACAAAAAGTATCGTATGTTACTTCTAATACCTCCAAGAATATGTGTACTAAGTTTCACGATGATTGGTTCTATAGTTGTCGCGTGAAAGCGTAATAAACGAACTTACATTCACATTTATAGTATTAATGGGGATTACTTAAATCATACGTGTATTACAACAAACCTTTACACAAAAATGTGCCATATAAATAGGTATTTAAGTACATTTTACAGCATAACCATTCAATGAATTACCCTTAAATGTCATCGAGCCATGGATAAGTTCATCTTCATTAAAACTTTAGTCAAAAACAATTAACGTGTTACTTTAACAAACAATAAACTCTGACAGCAATACACAAAACAATCAAAATATAATAACATGATACCTTGAAGAACTCTCGAAAAATACATTTACAAGTTAGTAAGTAAGACTTTAAATTGTCACGAGTCTTATATTTTCTTTTAAATAAGATCAATGCCGGTTTATAACCTACCTGCATACCTGTTGTTTATAGACGTATAGCTACACTAGTTTACCTCTGTTTCTATGTGTTATATGAACATTCTATGTGTTAATCCAGACCATTTTAAATGTTTGTACACGTATATGCGTGACTGAGTCAATAATAAATATACTTTACTGTACTCGTACATTGAAAGAAGAAGGTACAGCAGTTGTTTCGCTACCAAACTTTCATAGTATTAAAGTTGTACTAGACATAGGAGACAGGTAAGAATGGTCATAGAAAAATAATTATTATTCCGTTTGAGATAAGGTTTATTCATTGATCTGCTGATGAAATTTAGATAACGTCATAGAGTTCATTTTTCTATCAAACTTAGTTAATACGGACCTTTAAGATCGAGAAAACTTTAGTGGGGTTTATGGTTTTATTCACACTTAGACGTCACAGAGTTACTAAAAGAAGATTAAGCTGTTCATTTATAAAGATCTTTATTTATAATATTCAACAAATAACATACTTAATATGTGTCAGTGATCTGCGAAAAATGTAACAGAACCCTAATCCGCCTGAGACGCGTATGAAATTTAAACAAGTACCACCATATCCGCCGCATTAGGCAAGCGCATAGAATTTTAAAGAAACAAGAACTACCTTGCAATCTACAATAATACGAGAGCACAAAAATTACTATTACGTAAGTAACACACACGTTTGGAATTCTAACGAAACTACTAGAATTGCCCTACCCTCTACAATAAGACGAGAACACAAATGTTCCTATGTAACTATCTACAAGATCCAACCAAGCCGCTTTTATCCGAAATAAAACCTTGTTCATCTTCTCTAAATAATATTAAATAAAGTCATTTTTGTTGCCTGTCCTTGTCCACTTATATTTTCTAAGCTATGCAATGAATCCTAATCCGTAACACCATCGTTTAGAAAAGTTCTTTCGAAAAGTCAGCCCAACCCACGGACTGAGGAAGGTCGCTAGTAAATTATAAACTATTAGGTTACTATTCAAAATGCAATATATCTTCTATCTATTTAAAATTTTAAGATAAATAAACTTCAAATAGTTACAATAAAGTTGTTTCCCTCTTCTACACTTATCTATTTAGATCTCTATGTGTGGACAAAAAAGGAAGCCGTTGGCAACCGTACCGCACATTACAAAGTCAGCCAGACGTTCTAGTTTTAGTCAGATTGTACCGGTTTTTTTAATAGCTTCACTAGACCTACTTTTTGAGACATCGAGCTGAAATAGAGCATTTTTATGGAGCTTTATGGCACTTCTTTATTGAATTTCTCGCTATTGTTGAAAACCGTCCTTCATATTAAAATTTAATATGATTATTTAAAATTATTTTGAATTATATTAAATTGGAGCATTGTTCACTCACGATTATCTGATCCCAAATTAAGCAGAGCTAGCAATATACATGTTTATGGACACAAATGTTTCTCCTGTGTGGAACCTACTTTCTGCGGCGTAATAGTCAGGGTATCTAATCACCATAAGTAACGACTATTTGAAATTTAAACAGTTTTTACGTAGATAATTTATTATTTTTTATTTAATATCTTCTCTACATAGCATAACAAAGTCGCTTTCCGCCGTTTGTACTTAAATCTTTTAAATTACACCACAGATTTTGATGCTGTTTATATCAATACACAGAATGATTCAAGAGGAAGGTTTATATGTATAATACATGCATATTATAGTAGAGGAAAGGCAAGAATTTCAATGAATTGCAACAAATTAAACTGCGCGTTTGACAGTTCGCTAGTTAGTTAAAAATGAGTAAACTTACCGCTTAATAAGTACCCTATTGACACTTCTACAAAAAAGTTGTAGCGCCTGTTGTCTAGAACGATGTTTATATAGTAACCTATTTACCGACCACCTTCCTGTGATTGTCAAAAAGGTGATGTTATTTACATGACCATTAAAAGTGTTGTGTTTTATGAGTAATTGTATTAGTAAACTTACATAGTAGGAGTCATAATAACAGGTTTGTGACTAGTTTTCCAGTTTTATAGCAGATATTTACATCGTTCATACTTTGTATATAGAGTGTAGCTAACAAGGAGTTGCCGTTAGTCATATTTATATGGGGTTCAATGACACTTTACAATATAATAATTTTACTACTGGACTAATTATTTTTTCCTGTGTCGTCGGCGAGCCTCTTCACGGAGGCCTCGGAGAGCTTACCTCTCACGTGATTTTACTACCGGCACGCTATAGGGGCCGTTTTGACGTTTCAGACTGTCATTGGAAAAGAAACTATATTGCTTTGGTTGATTTCCATCATCATACATTTAGATGTTGGATCAATAGATGCACCTTATATCCAAATGGAATAAAGCTTATTTTTCTTTGTCATCGCTCAACGTCAAAACGGCCATCATAGCGTGCCGTAAGTTTAGTAGTATTAGCGTAGTAAGCGACAGAGACAGAGCATAGAGGCCGCGACGAAACATCCTCGAGTTTGTGTCATTTTCCTTACAGAATCCTTACAGAAGGCTTTGATCCCTAACTAAGCAGAGCTTGTACTATGGAAACCAAACTGATATATTACATAAATAACTTTTTTAAATACATACTTATAGTCCTGACAGACGTTGTCCTGTTGATACGGAATAATTTGAAAAGCATGAATTCGATCGCGGCGCCACTTACCAGGTTCAATTGTAAATCTAAACAATTTTCAAATTCACTGAATCACATAAACAAATTTCATCAAAATCGGTCCACCCGTCTAGGAGGAGTTCACAAACATACACACGAACAGAAGAATTATATACATACACTAGCCGCCCGGACAGACGTCGTTCTGCCGAAATAAGCCTATACAAAAATGCAGGAATTCACTCGCAGTGCCACCTACCGGGTCCAATTGGGAGTCTAAACCATCCAGGGCGCCACCTAAACGCATACAAAAATTCATTCAAATTGGTCCAGCCATTTTATTTAGTTTAGTCAGTTTAGGAGGAGTTCACTGTCAACACATGTACAGAAGAATTATTATATACACATATAAAGATTAAGATAGCAGACCCAGTCAATTAAATTTTGAACACACGCGTGTGTCAATATGTAAATAAAATGTATGAAATAATTATTTAACTTGGTTAATCAATATGTAGATTCAGAATTATATTGTCTTTTTAGTTAGCTCACCCTAAGTGATATACCTAACTTTACGTGCTAGTATAATTTGTGCATTATTAGTAAACGAGCATGGGTTATTTGTATTTATGGCCTCAATCTTGCATTTTAAATGTAACCTGGATCGATTCTGTACGAAAATGTCACTAGCTCGAGGATGTTTCATCTCGGCCTCTCTGCTCTGTCTCTTTTGGTAACTACACAATCATGTGAGAAGTAAGCTCTCCGAGGCTTCCGTGCGAGGGCTCGCCGACGAAGTTTGTATTAGCTAAATAAGGGGGCTGTAAATTTCAAATAAAAAATAAATTATATCTTGCTAGTTTCACCGACCCCTTACCTTTCTAACCGAAACTCAGTAATACAAGTGCACTACGGCTTCATGCCGAAAATAGGTAAGGTGGTAGTACTTCCTGACGCACCCTGCACTAAGAGCTCTACTACATCTGCACCTTATAATAACACTATATATTAGGTTGGGGAAAAAGTCTTTTCGCATTATAGTATGTATGAACTTGTAATAAAATGCGAAGGAACTTTTTCCTCAACCTATTATAAACCTGCAAAAAATAAATAAAAAATATAAACCACTTAAAAATTACACAAGTTTACCTGTAGATAAAAAACAACTGTAAAACTATATACTTAAAGGATAAAATGTAATTAGAAACCTGAGTTTGCAAGTGAACGTAGGTAAAATGCGATTACGATATTAATTAAACATTTTAATTATTCAAATGCAACCTTCAGTTTATTTGAACTATTTACAAGCGAGCTACAGTTATTTACGAGTTTATTTCGATAGAATTAAATTAAATAAAAGAAGTAATCAAATTAAAGATCAGGGGTCGAATTCTCAAGTTTTCGATAATAATATCATGATCGATATATATCGAAAATAACTGTCATTATAGTACATTTTCGACGTATTTGTATGACACAATAATAACCTAATTTTATATACACGTACCTATTTGATCTCAAACTTAGCAAAGCTTGTACTATAGAAACCAAATAACGACTAGTCTATACATATTACTTTATGCCATTACCGTAGAGGGTTGTCGTAAAACACGCCGAAGTCAGTCGTAAAAACTGGCAAATCTCTTGTAATATACCGAATGGCAAATTGGATCATTGAGAGGACCAAGAATACATATTCCGTAGACCATAGGAACATAGGCGGCGTCTGCTGTACAATCAGCTGTTCATGATGACAGACAATAAACAGACATTGTCCTAGAAGGGAATAGAACAGTACGTTCTGACGTAGCAGTCATAATCCAACCACCCGTCAAAAAGAAAACCTCCAGCCAAAATTTTATAGAAAACCTCATTAATCATTAATCATAGCGCGACTGATGGTAATGACGTAGCGTCTGGCATTACGTCGTATCATGTTGGAAGGATCGGCCACTTTGCTTAATTAGCAGCTTCTGAGAACCTGCCACAAACGTGGCATTTGCACATGTTCATGCAATTCGTGCTCTTAGAATAGTTACCCGTGTCGATGTTGCTCTTTCATAGAAACTGTCTTGTTAATCGAAAAATGCAAAACGCTTCATTTAGTGGAATTACTATAAATATACTCAGCTTGCGCTTCCTTTTACTTAACCTTCATTAACTCTAACTTGAACGACTATAGCAACACAAATTGCTTATTGATACATTTCATTTTGAATAGAATTTTCATTCGCTATATTGTAACACCTAATTATATTTTTTAATAGATGATGACAGCTATTACTAGATTCCCGTGGCTTTATCTACATTCCTGACGGTTCCATATTGTTTCCAGGATAAAATATTCTATGTGTTAATCTCTATTAACATTTTAGTGGAATTATGACACATAAATTAGAACATGTTACAGAACATGTAATCCACTAAATCCATCTTAGCGTTTATGCGTGACTGAGACAAACATCCAAGTTTCACTTATAATATTAGCAGGATGAAAGCTGCGATTTTTAAAACATAATAATGGCGATATTCTGCTGATCCTGTGGGCGTGCAATATCTGGAAGTTGGCTGGCTCTACCTCTAACTTACACGGCACCCGTTATTTATTACTACAACTGACTCAGCACTATTTCTTGGCGCACTGAGTATTAAAGCCTGTTCAACCCTGTTCAGATATGAGCAGGGCCGAATTTAGGGGAGGGCAACAGGGGCTGTAGCCCCGGGGCCTCCACAAGAAACTTCCAACTAGGTAAAAATATCACAAACCCCTCGAATTAAAAATATGTTACATTTATTTGATAATATCTGATTAGACTTCACGTATTACTGCATACCTACTCAGTATATGCTACCCACCGCCAACGAATATCGCTTATATCTGAACAGGTCTTTATTGCGGATATGAATTGATAGTTGAAATGGGGAAAATAACAATCTGGTTGGTATTTAAGATATATATACATCTAGTCCTTTGTTTTCTTTGGATAAAACTACCAGATACATACCAGCAGCGAGCCAGCTCGACGAGGCCTTCGAGGACGAACCTCTCGCGTGATTGCGTAGTAAGCGAAAGAGACAGATCATGGAGGCCGCGACAAAACATCCTCGAACTGGTGTCACTTTACCTTACAGAATAACGCCAAAATGCGAGTTGAACTTGCTCGTTCGAAGATCGATTAAAGCTTAATCGATCCACTAGATTCGCAGAAAATTGGTGACAGAATAAATAAATAAATAAATATAAATATCCTGGGACATTCTTTTACACACGGCCATCTGGTCGCAAACTAAGCAGAGCTTATACTATGGAAACCAGATAACTGACATACTACATATACTACTTTTTTTTTTCTAAACACATACTTATATATGACGGCGCGACACCTTAGAAAGAGAATCTAATCTTTGAGTTTCGTTAATAACTAAAGTAAAACTGATTGTAATTCCGTAGATTTGTTGTTGTTGGATTTAAAATCAGAAAAATAGCCATATAAGTAAATCGCTTTAATGTTTGAAGCCGTCGAATATTAAAATATGAGCGGGTAATCCGGAATAGAGTAGCAAGTCTGCGCCTACGCGGTGACGTCGGTCAATCATTAGACGGACAGCGCAAGAGGTGCACGCTAACCTATTGGCTCATAATCCATTTGCATCCTGTGTTTTACGTTATATTTTGTGTGTAAGTGTATTGGAATAAAATAAGTGATTGCTATTAATTGCATACGTGGTATTATTTCAACTTTCCTGGTACAACACACCCACGATGGAGGACAATTGCCAAGACCGCTTCGCTTAACCCTTTCCTGTCAATCCGTTATATAGATATTTACACCCAGACACAGGACAAACAGACATGTTCATGCACACAAATGTTTGTCCTGGGGGGAAACGAACCCGTGACCTTAGGTTTGGCAGTCAGAGCGTTAACCACCAAGCCAACTGGCCTGTCAAAACATTCAAGCAAGAATGCACACGAGTTAGCTCATAAGTGTTCTGTTTCATTCGGAGTTCGGAAATGTAAAAAGAATTTAATGTATCCAGAGCTCTTAACTTGTGATTGAGTTACAAACAAACAAACAACTAAACATCCAAACTTTCACATTAAAGATTTGTGGGATTTCATTCAGAGTTACAGTCACAACACAATCCAATTGGAGACTTGATACTGTGCAATATGAAATAAAATAATATGATAAAACTCTATAAAGACGTCCTCAAACCAGTTCGACGGCATGTACCTATACGACCACAACAGACAATTGGGTTTAATGGTTTTGAAACGACATAGAGCTCAACAAAATGCAGTTCCATTTTTATCGCTCGAGCAATCTTAAGATAGTAAAACTGAGGCTTAAGTGCACGCGAATAACGAGCAATTTAGTTTTCTTATTGAATAGGTATCAAAATATAACAATATACAATTGTTGCCAAAAACGGGTAATCATTTGAGGATGATAAAGGCCGAAAGGATGAAGGCTTATCTCTCAAAATCAATATAAGGAAAATAGGGTTCCTTTGACGCACCAGCACATCAAACTACTAAACGTATCGGGATGAGACTGCCAATCCAGGTGGAAATTTCGAATTTTCCCTGGGGCTATATATGATATCGATAATGGCGAGTGAAACCGCGGGGGACAACTAGTATATAAGTATAGACCTGCCCTCTTATTCAGCTAATAAAAATAGCGAGCCGCTTCACGGAGGCCTCGGAGAGCTTATCTCTCACGTGATTACTAGTATTAGCGTAGTTAGCGAAAGAGACAGAGCACGGAGGCCGCGACGAAATATCCTCGAGTCATTGTCATTTTCCTTACAGAATCGAGCCCCTTAAAAACAATGTTGACGAAATCTACAAGGCCTACTTAACAGTTAAGAATGTCATAGGAAAATCACCTTAATAGTCTTTAGTATAAAGTTCATCGATTGATCCAATGTTCAATTGTATAATAAAGCCAATGAGCCTTGTCATAACGGGATAGGGATCAATTTTCTTTAGCCATCTTAGCTGTAAAAACGCGCATATTTGATCTGGACCTCTATAGTGTTAGTATAAAGGTTTGTTTCCTCCATTTATCAGATTTCTCATCATTTATCAGCTGTTTTATATTTTTAACTGACTTCAAAAAAGGAGGAGTTTCTCAATTCGTCTGTCTTTTTATGTTTGTTACCTCATAACTTCCGACTGGGCGAAGGGATTTTAATGATTCTTTTTTTATTTTTGAATAAAAGATGGTGGAGATGATTAGCGTTAGCCTATAGAACCAGATTCGACATCTAAGTAGGATGCTTTTAAGCCTATCATAACCATAGCCTCCACGAGTGAAATAAACATAGTAGCGAAAACTTTTTATTTATATACATATATATGTAGTAGGTATCCCCCGTAATAGCAGTAAGATTATGTGCTCGACAACAACAATAGTACAATCGTAAAAAGAAAACAACTTAGATAGTCTGGAAACACTCCAGCTCCAACAATCTCTCAAAGGCTCCCATGAGACATTACCATGCGGAAAGAAACTAAGGGCTCAAAATAACAAAACCTCAATTACTGACAACACAATCAGGGATGAAATGGAAAACTCTAGTTCAGTCATAAAACAGGGTATAACTCTACCAAGTTGAATAGACAGTCACTGAAAGCCCTTAAGGGTGAGTTTCACCAAAGTTTTAAACTGGATTAAGATTATACTCGGCTTTCCCAGTAATTTGACGGCTCAAGTTGTTCTAAAATCTTCTTCTTTTCTGCCAAGTAGGTCGACAAACCGCAGACGGTCCACCCGGTAAGTGGTCACCCACTATGGACATTTGCAACACCAGGGGCATTGCCAATGCGTTCTCGATCGAAAGACTCAAGTTGTTAAGTCTCATGTGCCTCTTACCTTTCTAACCGAAACACAGGACTAATAGCTCCACTACTTCCAAAATGTATAGTTTTGGTGTAATTCTTCGTAATGCTTACGCTTGGCTATTGGCTTAAACTAGTCGTTAATGTTATTATAGTTGCGGGCGAGTGTCGGTCGAATTAGTACCTTGGGGGTAGTATCGGCGTAAACAAAAAGTTAATAGTGTACTATACAGAATGTTAAAAAACTATCCGTGAAGCAGTGATTCACAATTTTTAAGAACCGTAGTAACGCTGTATAACATACCCCACAAAAATAAATAAATATATTTTTATGAATGAAAAATAGAAAAACTATTAAAGTAGACAATTATTAGGTAAAATAGGTACGTAGGCCTTACTGTAAAATAATCTGGATCCCTGACATGACAGCTTACTAGGGTTGTTGGTTTTGATAATTAATTATATTTTACGGGGTATTTTGTAACACGTTGTATATCTAAATAGTATAAAAATACACTATTTCAGTCTGTTTATCCGTCTATATTCTTTACACCACGCAGAAGATTTTAATTGGCAGGCCAGTTGGCTTGGTGGTTAACGCTCTGACTGCCAAAGCGAAGGCCGCGGGTTCGATTCCCACCCAGGACAGACATTTGTGTGCATGAACATGTCTGTTTGTTCTGTGTCTGGGTGTAAATATCTATATAAGTATGTATTTAGAAAAAAAAAAGTTGTATATGTAGTATATCAGTTATCTGGTTTCCATAGTACAAGCTCTGCTTAGTTTGGGACCAGATGGCCGTGTGTAAAGAATGTCCCAGGATATTTATTTATTTAATGCAGTTTTCAGCATAATTTAGAGTATTTCGTCGCTAATAATAAAGTCGCTAGTATCATAAGTAATCTATGGTCTGCCCCCTTATTCAGCTAATATAAACTACGCCGGCGAGCCGCTTCACGGAGGCCTCGGAGAGCTTACCTCTCACGTGATTAGTAGTATTAGCGTAGTCAGCGACAGAGACAGAGCATAGAGGCCGCGACGAAACATCCTCGAGCTAGTGTCATTTTACCTTACAGAATGGCACCCCTGGTTTTGTTGCAGCTTATCTCGGACCACCTTTTCAAACTGCTTCCCCTAATGTAATTGATTGTTTACACAATGTGTTAATGGGTAGGGCGAATAATTAAACATGACATGTACCTTCATTTTTAACACAGCACTTAGTTAAGTCTCCATAATTATAGGTATACGATTCGTAGAATATTTTTTTATAGCATCGTGTAGGTGGTAGTTGGTGTTATGATGTACCTATAAAGTATGCTTTATTCAGAGTGTCACAAAGTCCAAGTTGTTCTTACCTCACACATCATGACCAACCCCCTCATTCAACTTTGTTGGTGAGCTGGCGTATCAAGGTCTCGGAGAGGTTACCTGTCACGTGATTGTATGGTGAGTGGAAGAGACAGCACTTAGAGGCCACGACAAAACATCTTCAGCTTTAGTCATTTTACTTTCAAAAACGACCCCATAACCCAGTAGTCCAGAAGAAGACGAAAAGAGTTGGCTTCGAGCCCATAAAAGTAAAAAAAAAAATGCCAAATCTCTTGGAATATATATTACACCGAATTGCGACGACAAATTTATTTATTTAAATTAAATTATTGGGAAAAGGGTAGGCAGATGTTACCGAAATGCAAAAAAAGTGTGGCATGCTCAGTGTAGTAACCGGATACTCACCGGTTATCGGCGTCAATGTCATCTCTATTAGATCACTGATAAGATAGCGCAATGACACGAGCTAAACGACAAGCGACCAGAGTGGCGCCTCGTAGACATATATTAGATCTTGATCCCACTGATAGAAAAAGTTACCTAAACCCAATGCCCTACATTAATTATGTTTCTAGTGGATACTTACTGGTCTTCAATCTTTCGCAGGTCAACAACAGGTGGAATGGATGGACACCCAAGTCTCCAGACTGCAACAACACCTGGACGGTCTTTTATTGCGGATGCAGCTCTAATTCATCAATGTTAGCGAAGTCTTGTCTGTATGAGTTAAGAACAAAATGTAGGCCAGATCTTCTGATGTTGTCAACCAGTAGATTAATATCAGGCCTCCACAATAAGTTACGAAGATTTGTAATAAAATTACTCTTTGTCTAACTCTCAATAGTTAAATATATTTGTGAGTGACTCCCGCGTTCCAAAAGCGCGTACAAATAAATCTCCCCGCCCGGATGTTTTTGAATATATTTCAATTGACGTCAACGAATAAAAATTCTAAATGAGAAAGATCAATGACAGTGTTTTGGACAAAGTACAGAATGGTCGCGTAGTACGCTAATGCGAACAGGAAAATATTAAAATACTACAAATTACGCCAAGTTATACAATAGCTGTTTGAACAATAAAAATTCGATAGTCAAATCTGAAATTGATGAGGAAATCTTTAAGTTCACCGCGAAATGAGAAAAGAAACGTGAGATGTCTTAATGCCGTAGGGTTCGTAGGGAGAAAGGAATGAATAGGGTGAGGTCAGACTTACAATGCTCTTGTGAGAATCAAACATTCGCAGCTATCGATATGAATACTTATATATGTATTAAACTAAAATTGAAAATATTTTTGCATACCTCGCAAAGGCACATGGTAAGACTTTGATATTATATTTAACAATGGAGTTAAGAATAAGTATCTATTTATAGGAAAAAGTGTATGAAGGAATATCAGTTTTCTGGTTTCCTAAATACAAGCAGGACACGCTCTGCTTAATTTGGGATCAAATAGCCGTGTGTAAAAGCTCCAAGATCTTTATTAATGTTGATATGTATTGTCTGTATTCTGTGATTATAAATGATATGGTTTGATTTGACAGTAATAATATATAATAAAGAACGTAATGAATAGATAGCATAGTTCAGACTGACTCTAACAGTATTATTAAACTTACTTAGCATCAATTACAGTCGCCACACCATCTTCTAGTACTTAAGTAGCGTAACTACAATACTTATACTGTTACTAACTGAGTATAGACTAAATAAACATACGTAATGGAACTGTGTACATACGAGACCATAGCATCACTAAAGATATTCCCATTAGTTCAGTGAGATGATGTTAATTCAGTCAGATTGCTTCGTTCGCGCAGTATTAAGCGATATGATAACAATGAGGCGCCGATTGTCTGCGTTCAATTACACAAAATGTAGCGCGACACGTTTCAACTAATACCAGCCTTGCGATTCACAAACTTTGGTCTGACTGAGTAATTCACTTAGGCGAACACGCGGATAACTCTCTCATTTGTTGGGCGTTTGTTAGAGAAAGAAAATAGCTGCGTGAATTCACCAACGAGATTTAGTACATAATAGCATGGGTCTAAACACAATGATTACCGACCGCTCCATATTTTTACCACTGTCTCAAAATTCATGCGTTTCGTCAGTCTTTAATGAAAGTAATGAGTCCTAGGACACCATTGAGAATTAACGATGGTAATGATTAACTCCTTATAGAGCAATTATAGTGATTCATGATTTATTAATATTGCTGCGTTTGTGTTACAACAATGCATCATCAGAAGCTAGCAGAACTAGTTATCTTGTTGATAAAGTCATCACTTACGATCCAGCTCATTAGATAATGAGAACACACAGATCAATATTAGCTTTACGATGGTTCAGTTACTGGGTGTACGAATAAATCATTAAATTCATGAATCTATTGTCCATAAATGAGTTACGTAAGCGCTGGATAGTGTCTCAGATGCGAAGAATTTGCTTACAATAATTTCACCACATAGCTAAGGTAACACATTTATAAGAATATAGCTGTCCCCCGCGGTTTTACCCCCGTTCCTGTGGGACGTCACATGTATTATACATAAAAACCTTCCTCTTCAATCACTCTATCTATTAAAAACCGCATCAAAATCCGTTGCGTAGTTTTAAAGATTTAAGCATACATAGGTATATAGGGGACATAGGGACAGAGAAAGAGACTTTGTTTTATACTATGTAGTGATGGTGTTATACTTACTATAATAATAAATAAATGTCCTGGGACATTATTTTTACACACAGCCATCTGATCCCTAAAACTAAGCAGAGCCTGTGCTATGGAAACCAGATATGATATACTACATATACTTCTTTTTATTTTTCTAAATACATACATAAATAGATATTTACACCCAGACACAGAACAAACAGACATGTTCATGCACACAAATGTTTGTCCTGGGTGGGAATCGAACCCGCGACCCTCGACTTGGGAGTCAGGGTCGCTAACCACCAAGCCAATTGGCATGTCAACTATGTCAATGACAAATAAATAAATAATGACAGCATAAGTAAATCCTACTACTACGATTACTACATGACATGATAATGAAAATTCACCTGACCAGAGAAGACATTACATACCAGTAGCATCATCAGATGTTACAGCTGTTTTTGTTTATATATTATTTATTTATATTCCCACAAATACAACAAAACATAGATAGTTTAACCTGTCACAAATATACTTTTAATACAATACTTTTCTTTGAGCTGGTAACTCTGTAACTCAACCTTTTTGTGTTATCGATAAACCACCTATCCAAGAAAATTATGTTGAGACTGGCACTACAGTGACCACTGACCACCCACAGTAATAAAATCAAAATAACGGGTTCATTCATATCCGTACACAGACCACCTAGCTACTTTGTTCATTGATTTAGTTTGATGGCCCACTGTGTCGTACAGTAGGTACTTGCAAATGGCGTCATTATATAATGACTCGCAACATGTCGTCAGCCAGTAAGTATTGTCACTATCACGAATTTTCTCAGTCTGTGGTCTATCGTAAATTTTGTAATAGGAACATGGGAATTTGTCAGGATTCTTACCAGACTACGTGTTTGAGACCAGGGGCTCGATTCTGTATGGAAAATGACACTAACTCGAGGATATTTCGTCATGGACTCTATGCTCTGTCTCTGTCGCTTATTACGCTAATACTACTAATCACGTGAGAGGTAAGCTCTCCGAGGCCTCCGTGAAGCGGCTCGCCGACGAAGTTTGTATTAGCTGAATAAGGGAGCTGGTAGAGTGATAATAGCTGATCCTATATTTAGTATGTGGCTCGCAAATGCATCTCGGGTTCCACCTTTATAGAAGGACACAATGGTCTTTGTTAAATTAAGTATCTTTTTGGAATAGCCATATTATAAGATCGAATTGACACGTGATAATTTTATCATACTCATAAGTCAGTCCTGACAAGATAAGAAGACTAGGGGGCTTAACATACAATCAAATATGATGAAGACCTGATCGTCTATCTAAGGCTATATTTCTAATGTCACAAAATATAATATAACATCCTTCAAAAATTGAATGTAAGGGTATGTTCCAAAACGACGTTTAAGGACTGATACTCCTACAGATCAATAAGATTGCCAGATCATTTGAAAAACCTGTAAATATAAGTGCTAAACCCTTGCTGCAGTCAAAATAGGGACCTGTAAAGCTAGCTAATAGAGCTGGTAATAAAGCCTGTGGACGACGTTATAAAAAAAATGTATTACGAGAGCAATTAATACTAGCCGGTTACTTGTCACGCGACCTTAGGCTGACAAGCAAAGAGTTTGATTGGCGATGACAGAAGCTGTCAAATGAACCATGCTCTGCACCAGCTTGACACAATAATGTTTATTTTACACAATTTAGTGTCAAAGTTCACCTCGCCTCGTAATTGCAGACGTCGCCCGCCATGCCATATTTACTGCGACAACGAGACCTGAATAAAATTACTTTGATATTCCAAATGTACCATTTAAGTATTAATGTAATCCAGACTCTGCAGAGATGATTATTTCCTGTGGCTCTGCCTGTCTACCTATCTATTTTATTAGTTCGAACAGATCAAGAAGGCCGACAATAGGCGGACGGCCACCTAATGATAATTGGCCACCGCGGCCTTTGTACATTGCCCGAGACAGGTAAGAAGTTGTTTCATGTGCCTCTAATTTCGCTGGTCCCAAATGTGGTTCGTTTGTTATTTCAAACGATACAGAATAAGACAAGTGCACAAATTTTTCACGGCGGAAATAGGTACGATGGTAGTAGGTACTTCCCTGGACGAATTCTGTTCTAAGAGCTCTAATACTTCTCTTTATATTTTAGGCCTGTGCTGGAGTATGTAACTTAAGACCAGGTATTCCAACAGCCATTTATATTGCTACGTTTCTGATTCTTTTATTGGTAGTTATAAGTCATTATCGTTTGGTACAGTTAACAACATAAGTAGCTGAACAGATCTAAGTTTACAAAACTATTGTTCACTGCATCTTGTGATGTCTACCATGATGTGAAAAGGTAAAGCAATTTTTTTTTTATATTCTGGGACATTCTTTATACTCGGCCACCTGACCCCAAACTAAGCAGAGCTTGTACTATGGAATCCAGATAACTGATATATTATTACACCCAGATACAGAACAAACAGAAATGTTTGTCCTGGGTGGGAATCGAACCCGCGACCTTTGGCTTGGTAGTCAGAGTCGCTAACCACCAAGCCAACTGGCCTGTCAAGGATAAGTTTAGTAAATATCTGTCTACAAAACCATATAATTTAACATTTCAACATTTTTGATTCGTTTTAGAGTTCAGGGCAATTTGTAACTTGAGACGACTTGAGTCTTGGTGTCGGATCATCAAGTACCTTTTTATAGATTCAAAAATTAAGAAATCACCTTTAGAATTAATACCGCATCCCCAGCGCAATTGCATAAAATCAATCGTAAATTGGAACGGAAATGATAAGGGACAAATAAAGGTTATCACTGGTTGACCTTTCAACTGACAAAGCAAAGACATGCCCATTACGTCTTTGTTTGCACGCCTTTACTAACACTCGCGGGGCAGATTCACTTCGACGTTCAACATGACTATGTATTTATACAAAGTACTACATATAAATATTCCTACTAAATATTATAAATGGGAAAAATTCTGAGGTTTGGTCTATGGATGTTTGCGACTCTTTCACGCAAAAACTACTTAACGGATTTGGATGAAACTTTGCACATAGATGGAAGATGTCTTGGACTAACGTATAGGACGTTTAATCCAGGGAAAATGTTGGCGAAACGGTAGGGATAGCTAGTATAGAATATAGCTGTCCCCTGCGGTTTTACCGGCGTTCCCGATATCACATTCTCCCGGGATAAAAAGTAGGATATGCTCTATCTATGTGCCAAGTTTCATCCATATTCGTTTAGTTGTTTTTGCGTGAAAGATTAACAGACGTACAAATCATTTCTCTTTATACTATTAGCATATATGTATGTCAGATGTACATTCTACAATACAAGCATTCGATTAATTACGCTTGAATGTCATCAAGCCATGGAAAAGTCCATTCCCATTATAACTTTAGTTAAAAAAAAATAAACGTGTTACTTAAAAACCAATAATTTAAATAACAATAAATTTATATAACAAGTATCCCATGATACTTTTTCCTGGGGAAATATAACTTCCCTCGGAAACGCGGGCGATTTTTTTTTAATGTACAAAGTTATTTGCCTCTTTTGGCTATTAAATATTCAAAAGGGGGACAGCTAGTGATTCTTAAGGCTTAAAAACTGTTGTTCACTTATTTTGCCATATTATATAAGTTTCGTTTCACAAATAGTACGCTGCCGGCAGCTCTACTAGTAATATATAGTATTCTTTGGTTAAACATTCTACAAATTATGTCAAGGAAATTCGTCTCGCGTTCTCCAGCCTTAGCTGCAACATTTTATCATTTAATCTCAACATTCTACACGTTATAATGTAAATAATAATATTAATGAATATTTCATAATTATCTAGTAATTTTTATATACATAAGTTATCTGTTATTCAAAAGATACATAATCCGTAAAATTTAATCCATTTATAGATAGCGAAAATTAAAAATAATACGACTATAAATCAAAAATAGGTGAAAACATATGTTGGAGATATCCCTACTAATATTATAAATGTGAATGAAATTTTGTTGTTACGCTTTCACGCGAAAACTACTTAACCGATCATCATGAAACTTTGTACATATTCTTGGAGTTATTAGAAGTAACATAGGATACTTTTGTGCCGGTAAAATGGTACATCCCTCGGGAACGCGGGTGAATCCGCGGGGGATAGCTAGTAAGAATTAATTAAAAGAGACAGGTTAAATGGAATCTACATAATACGAAAGCTATTGAAGCTTTACATTTTCCATTAAAAGTAAAGTATGTACCTACTTACTTAGGTATTTAGTTTTCTCGCAAGCCATAAGTTAGGTCTTTAGCACTTTTAGGTGCTGCGGTCTACTATGTTAGAGTCAGTGGCCATTCTTATGTGCATTCGACGACCTAAATAAATAAATTTCCTTTCATTCATCATTCCATTTTAGCTCTCAGGGTTTCTATACAATAATATAGACATGAGTAACTCATCCAAAATGCATGAGCTGCGATTCAACTCACGGTTCACGTTTGTGAGCCGGAGCTGCGAACCGGTTCACAGATCAGCTCAAGTATTGCAGACCGATCACCGAGTCACTACGCCGCTACCGCGTCGCAGTTCGACAACGACTCAATATGACAGAATGATCACAGATTGTATACTGACTATAAAATAATAAGTGAGCTGTGAGCTGTTTAGTTTGCTCTTGAGCCGCAGCTCGACAGTTCAAATAGGTGTGATCTGATCTGTTGATCCGGTTCAGAGCTGAGCTACACATGCCTACAATAATATGGAACTATATACTAATAACCTATTTAGTTGATAATAAAAGCCGTTTTATATTGAAGAGCAGCTTTCACCCCCGCTTTCGCCCATGTTCATGGAGGGATGTAAAATTTTCCGGAGGTAAATAGTAATTAAGGTAATAAATACATATTTACCAAGATTTATCCAAATCCGTTCGGTAGTTTTGGCGTGAAAGATAATAAACGTTCATATATTACATACAAATTTCACATTCGTTAATATTAGTAGGTTTTCAAAAAATGCTCTTTTGGAAGACGAGAGTAAACTGCAATAAATATTTCTTATTACTAGGTGTGCCCGCGGTTTTACACGCGTTCCCGAGAAATTACACGTTTTCCCGGGATAAAAAGAAGACTAAATGTTATTTCAGTATATGCTCTATCTATGTTGCATTTAAATCCGGTTGGTAGTTTTTGCGTGAAAGAGTAACACACATTCATACATACTTTCGCATTTATAATATTACTAGCTGTCCCCCGCGGTTTTACCCGCGTTCCCGTGGAATGTCACATGTATTATACATAAAATCCTTCCACTTCTATCACTCTATCTATAAAAAAAAACCGCATCAAAATCCGTTGCGTAGTTTTAAACATTTAAGCATACATAGGAACATAGGGATATAGGGACAGAGAAAGCGACTTTGTTTAATATTATGTAGTGAAGTAGGGTAGTAAAATTAAAAATTACAAAACCATTATCTGGTTTTGAATGCTCCTATACAACCTTCAATTGACTCCAAATTATTATGTATTTTTTTAATAACATCTTATCCATCAAAATCAACACAAAACTTTTACATATTTTAGTTTTCTAAACCGACATTGTAATAGATATAATGTGCGTACACAAAGGCGGATGTTACGTGGCTAATCATAATCACAGATTAAACGGTATCAGTTTGATACCATCCAGTCAAATTTTACGATGAATGTTTATGTATACTTAAATACCAAAACGTAGTATCAGGTATAGATACCTTTATGCATATCTGTACAACTTTATTTAACACGTATAAAAAATAAAAAACAAACAAAGGAGTTAAGGCCTCAAATACTTACCCCTATTCATATATATTATATTACGCGCATAATTATATTGTGTGACGATATATCGCACCCTCAGTACGATAAGGGCTTAACTAAAAATTTTGCGAAATGGAGTTACGATCATAGAGAAACTGAACAAAGTACGCTCTATCCGATGAATAGTAAAACATAGTCAATTTAATGATAGAATAAGCATACCGATACTTCAGCCTCTTTAACACCGCGACCCATCCTCCCGGCTCAGTGCAAAAGTGACCCAATCAGAGATGTGCCAAAAGTGATTTTTTGAGTTAAGCCCCTATCGTTCTGAGGTTAATCTTATGTAGGCACACATCTAATCTGTGAACAGTGTCGAGCGTGAA
Source organism: Habrosyne pyritoides (assembly GCA_907165245.1). NCBI lineage: Eukaryota > Metazoa > Arthropoda > Insecta > Lepidoptera > Drepanidae > Habrosyne > Habrosyne pyritoides. The sequence continues at coordinate 4,872,992 of OU015592.1, forward strand.
CGTTTATCGTAAGCGTATCGTCATCGTAACGAGTGATTTGCGCCAAAAACCAATGCAATGGGAAATTGAACATCACACGTCTTTTCAACGTCGCTACAAACTAGCTTTTTGACGAGAGGTTTGCGCTTAGACCTCTGATGAATTGACCGGCAGGTGAAGAGGTCGCGGCTAGCGGCTAGATGCGGCGGTTAGCGGCGGCCAATTGTATACAATTGGAACATACATTTGAATACTTAGGTTATACTCGTATGACGTTTTGACAGCAACATGCAAAGTAACGTCATTAAATAAAATCTTAATATTACAAGATTTAAAGATACATTTTGGAGGGGTTTTATTCTATAACATCAGACCTCTGATCACCAGAAAACTCTTAAACTCGCTAAAATTTATCAGGAGACGGTCTACCTCCTTGTTTTATTTCAGAATCCACCCCTAAAGACATTAGCATTAGGGGTTTTGTCAGTGCGATGCAGATCCAACATGATGCCTATAAACTAAGTGCAACTACCAGGATAGTATAGGGGGGTAGTAAGTGTTGGGTACATTTACTAATAACCATAAAGGGTAGGTACCTACTCTCGTCTTCACCTGGCGATTGAGTTAACTTTTTATTCTATAGGTGTTCTCCAAACTGAAATGTAACCTATATGTACGATAGTAATGTCTACATTGTTATGCATTATCGTAACAAGTTTAGCGGCTTGACACTAATCGGTCACAATGGCGACAGTTTCGGTTTATTTTTACACAATTTTGGCGTTGAGTTAATGGATTACCCTGCCGTGTCTTAAACGTAGGCACTTAATTAATTAATTCTAATATTTTTTGCGCAGTTAAGTCCAAAGCGGCTCAGTGTTGATTAAACAGCGAATTAAAACGTATGTGTGGATAAATATGACCTTTTTCTTGGCGTAAATTATTTATCGGCACATCTAAGTAGGAAACATAATAATTCATATTTACATGAGTGTGTATGAACTCGATACCTATATCGCAACTGTAATATGATTTCCATAGCACAAGCTGCCTAGTTTAGGATCAAGAAACTGGGAAACTGATATACCTACTTACTGCATTTTATTGTAGTTGTATTAGTAGTACTTGCAGATAGGTATCTTCTTCTATAATAAAAAACTAAATCATACACTTCATCCATCACCTAGTTAAGCTTTATGAACATGTTTCAATAGCTTTTAAACTTACAATAATTTGGATGACTCACACAATCACAATTAAAGAGTAGATTAAGCACTTAAAGCTGCCATAAAATGTCAGGAATTACGCAATTTCATCATGATAAAAAGTTATTCCAATGTTTGGTGAAATGCGATTAGCTTTCACGCAATACCTACGAAATGTTGATTGGGCGAACGTTTGGCGGGATATGTGAGTAAATTTTCATGTCACACAATGAATTGCTAATTATTGTGTGTATTGTCCCATATTTCTCTACCTACCTCGCTTACTCTCTACCTTACTTACTTCCACAAAAGAATAGTACTGACGTCTACCTTCTACCTTCCATTTTCAAAAACCGTCGAAGTTTTCTACGCTTTGTGAGTTTACCTCCTTGAACCACATAAATACTTACCAAAACCTGTCGAAAGTAAACACTTATCGACTAGTGTCAGTTAATTAATTTATAAGCATATTTGATTGCTAATTTTAATGAGACAACCATAAGAAGTAGTTGTACGTATCTTTATTGAAATACGGGAGTATTCGAAGTTTAAACAAAAAAATATGGCGTACCTAATCCAGCTGTTCTATACCTATTGAAACTCGATGTTGAATTCACACAAGCGCCTATGGTACGTCTCATTCTTGAACTTCGCAATCAGATGAGAAGTCCGCTATCCGCCTTTTCGCCTGAGTGATCACACGGTCGAGTTTTCGTTTGTGAATAGCACGGAGCAGGGCCGTTCATTCAATTCAGGATAGATCCTATAAACTCATGCTTACCTTAGTTACAACCAAATTATGAATTGTACATATTTGTAATAAAATTTTATATTATTATGTTACAAAATATTTACCAGCAACGTGCGACCGACATTCTGGGTTCATGTATTTATAGTCATTTTGGCCCTGTTGTCCTGTTAGATTACCTGACTTGGAGGAAATGGGCTTCCCTGAACACGACTGTTTGTTCTTTGTTTAAGTGTGAAACAACTAGTCTCCTTAAGCTCAGTTTGGGATCAAATGGCCATCTGTAATAAAGATGGCCTAGGATATATCCTACCAGACGTAACAACATTTCTGTACCAGCAATACAAACAGAACCATAGTTTCCAATGCAATGCAATAAATCAAACAGCATGGCTGCGCCGTTGATTGAGTAGGTCGATTGACCTAGCCACTCAATCGTACAGGTCTGTAGGCGATCCTAGAGCTCAACCAATAAATTAAACCTATCTTTGAGGTTACTCATCCAACTGTGCAATGAATATAGGTCGGGGCTGTACGAAAAATAGGGTACGAGTTGAGTTTTGTAAAGTTATCAAATAGGGGTAGGGTTTACGGTGCTCCAAATCATGATTTAATTTAATTAATTTCGTTTTTTTCAGTATCTGGCTGTTTATTTGAAAGGAGCTCTAAGATTGTTTATTTGTTTTTAAGAAATATAATTTTTGGCGAAAAATTTCAATGAGTCTCATAGCCTAGGTATACAATATTGTGGTGGACGCTAGAATAGAGAAAACTACTAACATTGAATAAAGCAAACACCAAACATTGAAATATGTTTGAAGGCTAACAAGCTGGTAGACAGTCAATATATCTACCTATTAGCGACATATACTAAGCGCAACTACCGGCGACAGATTTTAAACTTACCTGTAGTATACTTACTAGGCAAGTTTAAAAGTGGTGTGTCCCTAAAGACTACCAGACTAGGCAAGGTGAATTGATAAAAGTATTACCTTCACTCTAATTAATGGTCGAAATCACAATTCGAACTGTTCGAACTATACGTCGATAGCTACATTAATCCAGCAATTTTAAATGGAGAGAGAATTTAGTAGCTTCAGTACCTTTAAATTTGACCTTCATAAGTACCTTCCAAGTTTCTAAACCGAATAAATGGTTATGACTTTTTTGAATTTTGAATAAAAATGTTGGTCGTTAATGTGTTTGCACCGATTAATGTATTTCACTGAACGTTTTAATATGCAATTGACAGTCACTAAGTTGAACTGAAGTTAAGAAAACTAATTAAAAGTAAGAGGTATTAAATAATATCATGTAAAAATCAGCATCAAACACTGCTACACAATAGTGTCGGTACGAAAATGCGCCCTAATGCAGAGGGTACTTATGGCATATTATGTGTTAACCTGAAGTAATTTCATCACATAATGCAATTGCAAAAAATAGATATTATTATTCCTTTGATACCGCATTGGCTGTCAAACAAGCAGATGGTCCACCTGATGGTAAGTGGTCACCGCCGCCTTTGGACATTTGCATCACCAAGGGTATAAACAATGCGTTGTCGACCCTGAGACGTGGAGTTGCTAAGTTCATGTGCCCGTACTTTGACCGGCTCACTTACCTTTCTAACCGAAACACAGTAATAGAAGTGTACTACTGCTTCACGGCGAAAATGGATAAGGTAAGTATTAGTAATAGAGGCAAATACACGATCTATCTTCTCCTTTCGACGTATCTTCTACCGCCGATGATGTAGTAGCATCTATAGTCCTCCAGCCAGCATCAAACCATCGAGCTGACTTACTGAAATCTTTTATCTATCAACTGTGGCCCACCGATGTTTTGATAAGTGCGACCTTATATAATTGTAACACGGAACTGACAACGCCGTCTCGGCATTATTCCAGCCATCCTGCCCAGAGTATTATTTACGTACATACAGCTGTCTGGTATCGTAGCATCTAGTCTGGGTACATGTGTAGAAATAAATCATGTTTGTCTGTCTGTGATTTTACAACGCAATGTCTTGGGGCGAACCGTCGCTAGCAGACCGCTACAGACTTTCATGGGGGAAACGTATATTGACCATGCTATTTTTAACAATACACTAAGTTGAGTTTATGCAGCGGCTATTCTTAATCTCTCACAATCTCCGCAACCAGGGCTTCGATTCTGTATGGAAAATGACAGCTCAACGATGTTTCGCGCTTCTATGCTCTGTCTCTATCGCTAACTAAGCAAACAAGTGCGAGGTAAGTTCTCCGAGTCCCCATTGTGCCGTCTCGCCGACGAAGTTTGTATTAGCTGAATAGGGGGGCCTGATTTGAGATCCGCTATCCCCAAGTGATGAGAAAAATGCCTTTTAAAAATATAAATACATACTGCAGTTCGCTAATATTAAACAAAAAATAGACATTAACACAAGTGCTAATTATTCACGAGACAACCTAAAACCAGGTCCAATTTTGTCAAGGTAAGCGACACAATAAAAAAGTGGTTAGCATTCTTGATTAGAATAATGGTAAGTAATCAACCCTTAAAGTACATTACTGAGTCCTTTTTGAGTATTTTTAACTCCCTGTAAAAATAATCAGTAGTATTTATTCATAAAGATTTATGGCCGTAGCGTCTGATAAAACTTCAGCGAGACGATCGCTTGTCTAATTACCTACCTACCAGCAATCGCTAGTCATATTTCAATACGTAACAAATTATCTAGTTACAATGACCTTGCCACATGAACGAGCGTATCGTGGGTATTTTTAGTTTCCTTAATGTTATAAAGCCGCATGAGAGTACAATTTTATTCGTATAAAATCTATGTAAAATAATTTTGGAACAGGCACTAAGATTAATTATTTTGCGTCTACTAAAATAATACGTACAGTGTTTGATTGATTATAATTTTATATAATACTGCCAGTCCGCCGCGGTTTCATCCGCGCTTCCGTGGGATGTAAAATTTTTCCGGCACAAAAAGTATCTTTTGTTTTATTCCAGGGCATTTTCTATATATGTGGCAAGTTTCATCCAAATCCGTTTGGTAGTTTTTGCATGAAAGTGTAACAAACAACCATTACAATATAATAACCATTATAATATTTGTAGGATTTCTACTCTGAAACATACGAGAACAAAATCAAATTAAAGTAGGTTTGTTTAGTAGATATTTGGCATCTTAGGTATAAGTTTGTTACAACAAAGATTCTCTTGAAAAGTTCGCATTTTTCGAAGATAAGTGACTTATATCTGCGTACCTACTATAAATGATGTTTTATCTGGTGGCGTGATTTGTATAATGTATGTATTATGTAGTATTTACTTATGAACATTATCTATGTATTTATAAGTAAAATAGGTTTCCTTTGACGCACCATCACCTCAAAACTACTGAACATATCGGGATGGGACTGCTACCATTCGCCGCGGATTTTTCGTAGATGGTTATAGGCTAATAATAAGTTCGATAACCGCGAGTGAAACCGAGGGGACAGCTAGTTGACGTGATTTTTAGGGAGCTAGCATTTTCGGCAGTCTTTATAAATTTTTATGGTTCACTAATTAATAAATTTCACTCATACTTAATGGAGAATAAATTATAACTCCAGCCGCTAAAGTCGTGTCAATCTAAGGCCCGGTTTGACAGCTATGGATGCCATAGAAATAAGTACTTTATGCTTTCGAAATAAGGTTCAAGGTTGATCCAATGCGTTATGAATAATTATGCAGATGGACCTTCTCGTAAGCCAATAGGGCACATTTTTCGATGAGATTCTTAGCTGTCAAACTGCCTATTCTATTGTGACGACTACAACTACGAGGCTATACTGTATAGACTAAAGTCCACATATAAATGTAAAAATATATAGGTTTTATATTGTGCTCTGGAAGGACAATCCAAATGACGCATTGGGATAATGATAGACTGCTAAGAATAATATGAATAATAAATACCTTTAAATTAAGTACAAAAATGATTCATGTACATACTCCTTAACAGGGTTAGTGAAAAAAACATTACCACAAAACTATAAAAATACAAGGTAGGTAACCTAACCATGAAACTATTAAAACGAACACAATACAAACTTTTGACCCCACCTTGTTAAAATGGACGGAAGTAAAATCGGTTGCTAAGCATCAAAGGAATAACCGAGCTAAAAACGGTTGAACTTTATCTAAAGAGTAGTTATATTTAGCAGCAGAACACTGCCGCCGTGTCCTTGTGTTAGCAGCGAACATGAAGGCAGCGAAGCAAGAGCAATGTCATCCAGGAATAGATAGCATATCGTCACTGAAAATGTGTTGAAGTGATGCCAAATCTCAGACAGAGACAGCCAACGAAAATACACCAACAATGTCGTACAAATGTAGACAATAAGAAAAAAATAAACGTTAATAATTTTGTATTCGATTCATTTTGACAGACGTCTCGTCGGTTTTTACGTAAATAGAGATTACAATGGCGTACTTAAATAACTATAATTATAGCTGTACCGCTCGGTGACACGATGTGCAATAAAGCGTTGTGTGGCAACGAATAGGTAATATTGTAGAGAATGTAACCATTTTCCGTAGTCGCTGTTTACAACATATTTATACGAGTATTATGTACAAATGTAATCAACTTCATATGCAAGTATATTTCAATACATAGTGAAATTTGTTCGTTATTTAAGCATAGATTCCGTCAATAAGTCTTATTTGGTATATTGTAATATAATTTACGAGCTACTACTTTGTCCCCCGCGGTTTCAGCCGCGTTTAATTTGAAGTTGATCGGACCAAGAAAACACATTGTTTCATACTAATTTTGCACCCCCGTTTTAACCAATTGGGGGGTGAATTTTCAAAAATCCTTTCTTAGTGCTTCCTTTTATAACGTAGGAGACGTTATAAAAGGAACCCCTGTGCAAAATTTCAAGTTTCTAACACTTATAGTTTAGGCCCAGCGTTGATATGTCAGCCAGTCAGTCAGCTCCTCCTTTTATATAAATATTACCCGCGTTCCCGAGGGATATCACATTTTCCCGGGATAAAAAGTACATATATATTATTCCTATGCTCTATCTATGTACCAAGTTTCATCCATATCCGTTAAGTAGTTTTTGCGTGAAAGAGTAACAAACATACTTACATTTACATACAAAGACTTTTCTCTTTACAATGTTAGTATAGATAACCATAGATTAATCAACCCTATAGCTTACTTATAATGTTTACCAACATCATCAGAGGAACATCAATTGATCAATAGATCAACCTTGTTTCAAAGCATTAAAGTTATTTTTTCTGTGACATTAATAACATTACAAATTACTTCCATATTAAAATAGACTAAAGGCAGCTTTGTGGTGTTGTTATATCAATCTTCACATATTTCAGCGCTGGTATAGTAACAAGGATGAGGGTATACCTACTAGTGGTCGCGTAGCGATCGAAATTCGACCATAATTCTGAGTACATTTTAAGTATGAACTTCATTGAGATTTTTTTGTCAGAGTATATAACCTCTATGACAATTGCATAGGATTTTTGAATTTTCTTCTTTTAGGCTGCTTGAGCGTGTCACAAATACGTCATTAGTGTTTGATATTGCCTATATAAACGTAAGCAATTGTAAAATATGTGTGTGTGTGTCAAATGTATGTGTGTGTGATGTACAGTTCTTAAATATTGTGAACGGATATTTACCCCATTACATACGGCCCCATTAAAACTCCTTTCGGCTTTACGGGTAGTATTGTAACAGCCTGTATATAAATAGGTAAGTTCATTTATTATAGAAATTGAAGGATTACTTTATCTTTAACTACAAAAGTACCTACATAATACTTATAAACTTTTACAGCACCTGTGTCAAGGATCAGAATAATCGGAAATTATAACTAAAACCGCAGCTGCTACAGCCTAATAAGTAGAGGCATTAAAATGAAACAATTAATTGTAGACCCAAAGATTAGGGAGCTAAAATACGGTCTCGAGTAGCACGGAGACCAGATGGTGCAAATTGAATAGGTAAGACATAATATGACAAACATGTACACTGTACAGTCGGTACACGAACAAGGTAAGATGACAAGGCATTATCTAATGCTTAGACACAACTAGATGTCGTCGCATGCAGTCATTATTGCAAATAAAATAGAAGAAAGTAGGTAGGCACGTTTGATTTCATTCGGAGTTCTCGAGCTACATTATTTACGGGATAATGTAAAATTTAATTGAAAACTACTTACGGGAAAGAATAATAATGTGGTATTTATCCTTCTACATTTGAGTAACTAGGGAATGTTTTATAATTTGATACAATTTGGATTTTTCAACGGAAATTGAAATAACCTAAAATACTTTACTGTTTAAGGCGGGATTTTTATACTTCGCCTCCTTGGTCTTGTGACTCTGCCTGCCTACAATCACTCATGAATACGTGATGATTGTGATCAATATATACAAAAGGCATAATAGATGATAATCTGGGTAAATATCTTATCTTATAATACTACAATTTTAATATAATTATGATAAAATCAATCATATTTGTAAATGCGAATGTCGTGTGTGTATATTCAGTAGAATTCACCAGCACCACAATATTCGATTTGTAAGAAATTTTGGACATAAATAGAACATGTTCTGGAGCCTATTATATAAGATACTTCATCTCCGGAAACGCAAGTAAAGCCACCCGGTGGAAGGTTTTTTTTTATTTTATTTTTTTATACCACTTAGGCCGACAAACAAGCAGACGGTCCACCTGATGGTAAGTGGTCACCGCCGCCTATGGACATTTGCAACACTAGGAGCATCGCCAATGCGTTGTCGACCCTGAGACGTGAAGTTTTAAAGTCTCATGTGCCTGTAATTTCACCGGCCCACTTACCTTTCTAACCGAAACACAGTAATAAAAGTGCACTACTGCTTCACGGCGGAAATGGGTAAGGTGGTGGTACTTCCCCGGACGAACTCTGCACTAAGAGCTCATCTACTCTTAAATCAATAACCATAATCAATTAGGTTTTAGGTACCTACTGACCACTGAAAGAAACAATAAAGTAAGAAATATCTTGGTCAAACCAGTAAACGCTATCGTTCCGCAGGATCGTGCAGCGTTAGTTTTAGTTAATTACTCTTAACGCGAAATCGCGTGCAAAGCTAATAGGTATATTATCTACCTACTGCTAATAAATTATCTCAGCATTTCAAAGAACGCAAAGGTATATTTGTTAGCTGTATAAAAACGTAGTTTCACCAACGTTTGTTATTATTGAATGTCTGTTTGTTATTTGTGCCGATTCTATTCTGAATCGATACACTTAATCAACGTATTTCTCATTTTTAGTATTCCCTAGTCAACAAGGAACCCTTATATTTTCGTAATGTCAGACTGTCTGCCCACGGTTTAATTCGGAGACTTGATACAAAACACCTGTAATTTGGCAAGGTTATATTAATCACGCAGATAAAGTAGCAAAATAAAATATATAAAAAAATATATTTTTAAGGAGGTTTTCACTCACATTCCATTCTGTGGTGTGTCGTTGGATAGATTTTGAAAAATATTACCCCTTATAATTCTGTTAATAATCTTTACAGGACCCGGAAAGATTATTTTGTGATAAAGGGATTCGTTTGCCAAATATAAAGCTTAAGAGCGGTAATTTATGTGACAGTGAAGTATCTCCTCCCCCTACAAGCTAAACCGATATTTTTGGATATGTCAATATAATTATAAATATATATTAATGTTCAATTTAGAAAGGTCCACAGCACATTCAGAAAAAAAACATTAAATACGTGAGAAATCTGAAATTTATCATGAATGGAATTATCCATAACTCTATATCATAATGAAATAAACATACCTATTTAATAGAAAACCTATTTCAGTAAATACATAACAATAAAAGTAAAGGAAACGTAATCGACACAGAGTAATCGCTATCAGTACCTGAGAAGCCAATATAAAATCGAAGATAAGTGGCATAACATCGAAATTGTTTTTGTGGTATCTACTTTATTATGTAGTTACATACACTAATGCGATAAAAATAAATTTAATTCATCTAATAACTTTATTTTTTTTCAACTATTATTTCGGAGTTGAAACTCAGTTGCCTTGCCATAATTTTTTTTTAAACTTTTGAACGCCAATGTCGGCTATACTGGACATGCGCAAGCGTGCCCTGCGCCATTGTCGTCTATACTCGACAATAAACAGGTCACAAAAAAATACAAAATAAACACATTAAATCATTACTTTGTGTTTTATTGATACAGGTATTTATATCGATTTTCAGGCTTGGCTTTCAGGACATGGAGATGCCGTTATGTCATGGCGTTCAAAAGCTAATAAAAATCATAGGAAATTTCTTTACACGCCATCTGCTCCCAAACTAAGCGCTTGTACTATAGTAACCATATAACAGACATACTTACTACCATATGTATTTAGGTACATAGTTTTGTAGATATGTAGACTGACACACAAATCAAATAGACCGGTCGTGCACCCAAATGCTCTGTGGGAATCAAATCCTCGACCTGTGACGTGGTTGTCGGGGTATTAATTTAGCCACCACTTGAATTCAATTCAGTCAATTGAATGAAGAAAGTTTAATGAATACGCGTTCATGTTTTATTTTTTATTAGACCTGTTATTGCACGCTATAGATAAGAAAATAGAACCTGCTGAAACATCTTCAATGATAAAAAGGAAGTTTATGAATATATCCTTTTTTCTACTAGTTTTATAAATGCGAAGGGTTTTTGAGAGTGGATGTTTGTAACTCTTTCACACAACAACAACTGAACGGATTTGGATGAAATTTGGCAAATAGATAGTTTATACCCTGTATTAATAACTAGGATGATAGAACTTTTTATACCGGGAAAATGTAACATCCCTCGGGAACCCAGACCAAGCCGAAGAGGACAGCTGGTTAGATAACATAGCCATTTCAGTCTCTGAAAATTGTTAAGCTTCTATAATAAACCACCACTCTGGAATAATAAATGGGTTGGGTATCTTCCTACGTATTTTAACGAAGTATAAGACTGTTTGGCAACACTTATAAGTAAGTACAGACAGGAGTTGCAGCCGTTATCGTAAATATTTATCTTTAAACAAGCCGCGCATTTACATGATAAGTTGCTGTCGGTCACCGAAATATAGCTCTAATGCGGAACAAGCCTTCATCATGTCGATACAAGATAAAGTTTACATCAGTGCGTGGTACACGGCTAATAAAATCTACATTTAGTTTATCTCTTGGGCCAATAGCGCCAACAAAAGCACCGTCTATTTGTAACATGCAAGAAAGTGGATAAGGTTGCATTCAGATTATTTAAGCCTGTATTTTAATTTGTTGTAGTTTGGCAATCAGTTAAGCCATTATAAGTACACGCATATATGACTCTTAGAAGCACTTCAAGAAAACGTAAGCAGACTTGGCGTCCACTTACGTCGAGGATTGAAGTTAGGGTCCATAACTGCAATGTAAACTGATAATTTTTGCTTATTTGATCCTGTTTCGGGTAGCAAGTTTAAACTATGGGTACGACGAACGGGGAAAACAAAAACAAAAGATTATGCAAACATTACTAGTACATAATGATGGTGAAATTGTTATGAAAACAAGCATAGTCGTGACCTCGCCGAATGCCTTCCGAAAAAGAACACTCCGCACTTTATCTTAGTGATAAGATATCAGTCTTTAGACCAAGATAATAAACAGACTATCGCCACCTTATCTGACGAATTCGTACATTCAACTTGAATCTTAACAATTTACATATTCTTAAGGTAAGGACGCGTGGAAGGTTCAACTTTTAACGATGCGTAGAATTTCATTTCAGAAAAATAAACTTCATAAAGTTTCAAAGTGGTGCACGCAAGTGACTAAAAATATGAGGCTTCCGTTGAACCTGATACGGATGTCACCGATTGCCATGCCATGCGAATAACAAAATCGCAATTAGATTGATGCTGGATTGGTCTGGCTGGATAGAAACTTCTATCAAAAGGTACATTTATCCAAAATGGACATACAAGAGTACCAACCTATTAATAATAGTAAAACTGTCGCATTTATGATTGAGCCTAACAATTGATATAATGGTAGTCGTGAGTCGTGACCCAATAGATCAATTATTATTTCTTTGCTATTTGCGCCCATAAGGAAACATGTTGGTACTAATTTTGGTGTAGGTATGTTGAAACCTAAATAATTTAAAACGTTATAGCTTTTTTTACTACTTTATAGCTGTTAAACAGCCAGTAAGTCAAGACCAAGGAAATCTAAGCCATTTACACTAACGCCAGAGATAAGGAATTTGTTTTTAATTATCATATCTTAATTCATAAATTGTTTGAATTTATCGTTAGAGCATTAGTTTTTAAATGATAAACATATGTTTGGGTAAGTACCTACTTAGGTTGATAGTGTTTACGATACTACTTAGTGCTTGCGTGAAAATTAAATTAAAAAAAATTATTTTTTCACTTTTTCTAAAGTAATGGAACTAATTTTATGGGCATACCAACACACGTCAAAACTAAAACACAATGGAAAAAGCCAATTTGACAAGACTTAATTAAATTTAAGACTTTAAATGAGATAAAACTAGTAGGTACATTAATTTAATTAAGTCTAGCTACGGACAACTGAATCGGCACCAAACTATCAGGTTACAGGTAGTATATTTACAAAACAACTTTAAATATCTGTCTGACATATATGTGTTGGTATTTATATCAGGGATGTAACGGAGGTACTTTTAGCGGAACCGAAGTCGGAGTCGGAGCTTTTAAATTCGATTTATCGGAGTCGGAACCGGAGTCGGAGTCGGAGGCGGAGGCAGGGTCGAAAGTGGTGGGAGCCCTTTTCTTTTTTATTAAAGGACAAGTAAACAAAAAATCAACCTTATGTCGTTTTATTTATAAAATAATAAATTTAGACAGACATTCAAAGTAAAATTCCAAATACAACTTGATTTTGATTGAATTGTCCAACACAAAACTATGAACCTGTGCGTAGCGGTTGGTCGACGCAGGCCGCCGCTGCTATTTGTTATGCTTCGACCTCCGATTTAAAAGTTTCGAAGCCGAAGTCGGAACCGAAGGTGTAATAATAATCGGAAGTTCCGACTTAACGGAGTCGGAATCGAAGCTTCGTTACATCCCTGATTTATATACCCATTATGTACTTGTATGCTATATGCACAATAGGTACCTCTGCCTTCAGGTAAAAAAGTGCGCGAAAAAGGTTTTTTTTTTTTTTTCAGAAACAAGTCAACTCAATCCAATCACCCATCTACCAAGTCATATCACTTCATGACAAGGTCTTAGTGAAGATGTTGACAGAGTAACATAAAAGCATTCTTATGTTATGTAAGTAACGTAAAATACATTAGCTTGCAAGAACAGGCGTTGAGAGCTTTTTGAAACGTCTTCACTTCACCGACAGTTGACGGGTTCATTTCAACAAAATCGATGTGTATGTACCCGAGTTAGTTGTATATACTAACCTCATGTAGCAAAATGATATAGTCAACGTAGTCCTTCACATAGAACTAATTCAATTCAATATTTCGCTTCTCATTCGAATATAAAAAAATCAAAGGTCTGTACATAAAACGAACCCAAATTACAATAGAAACGCTGACACAAAACATTCTTGTACACATTTCCTATAAACCTTGAACGAGTCTGCCGACCTTACCGCCGCGAAACGATCGCTTTGTGTGCCACTCCATTTTACAGCGATGAATATTATGGAAAAATAAATGATTCAGAGCAATTCTCTAATATGATGTCTTTCTCAATATTGTTTAAATATCTTCATGTTTAATTTAGCTCTCAAAAACTAAAATAATTGTCAAATTATCTCAAAATTCTTTTCATTCAACACCTCCAGAACGTCAGTTTCAATGTAAAAGTTGAATGTATGTTACGCTTGCCAACAAACAACTGAGTATTCTAGTTACAAACAAATATATTTTACAAGAAATGGCTAATGAATGTGAAAATCAAAGGTATTTGAGAAAAAAGGTAATAATTATGTATGAAGCCAGCCACGATATAGGTAAATAGCAAAACATCGCATAGTGACGACATTCGACCATCCGCCTATAGCGAGATGTAACTAGAACGGACTGAACCTTGGTTAATATTGCCGTGTTTGAATGTGAAAATTAACATGTGTGTAACCTGTGTAGGTACAATCGTTCACGTGGCAAACGCTTAGCAATGGAAATTTAACATCTGGGTGTCCCGAGACATGAAAGGAGACATGTGTTCGAAAATTTTGTATCTATAGTCTATGATAAGGTTTATCTGCATCATCGCGCAATTAGGTAACGATTAGATCAATTGAATGACGAACTTTATTCCAAAACCAGTAAAGTTATATTTTGTACGACATTCTGTAATGTCAATAATGGAACAGACTATAGTTTAACAGCTTAGACTACCTTTAGGTAGCATAAGCATGGCAAGGTTCAGGTACAGACGCACAATTTTTTTTTATACAAAACTCAAAATCAGGTAGGTACACATGGACATATACGATATTAAATCGCCGCCGACCTTGAAGAGTTGTTTTCACACATTTTTTCTTTATTCGAAGAACCACATGTTACGCGCGGAAAAACCATTTTGAGGAGCTTATTTTACATCCTACGGTTACGAATCAAAACAATGTTCCAACAAGGACATCGGATCATACAAGCTTTAGAACTGGAATTTATTTATCAGATGAAAATTTAAAAATAATATGATTTCTCGTTCGCCATATTTGAATGATGTTGTAATTGTGAGCCGTGCTCATTCATTAGCAAGTTAAAGATTACCTACTCGGCAATGGCGTGCCAGAACACACACGTAGGTACGAACGTGAGCATATAAATGTGTAGTAACAAACAAGTACTTTCTTACAAGCCCCAAGGTTGCAACAGACAGTTGCGAGAACCAACCATTATCGGTAACACACCCACTGGTACATGGCCTCAAAACAAACGTAGAACACTAATTGTTTCACAGTGTATAATAAAATATTTCTCATAACTTATTTCAAATCACAAGCCAGACACCATGCTCGTTACTGAATACACCGGAGTAGCGAAGATAAAACAATCCGCCAAAAGGAACGTAGGTACAAGTGGAAAATTAATTATTTCTGGCAAGACTCGTAGAGGCGTGCTGCCAAGCCCACGTTTCAAGCTAAATATCCATTGTGCGGATTGATAATGATTCCCTTGTCCCAAAAGCGAGAAGCGCGCGTTAAATCAGCACAAGTCCATAAAGAGAATTTAGGTACATTCGTTCTTATAACCAAGTACGTACAACGCATTATACTTAATTTCTCAACCCACTGGTGATGATGCAATCGATCGTATGACTCCGGACTCCCGCCCTGACTCAGAAGAAAAATGCTTGCTTGCTAGTAATATTCCTACTAAAACGTCTAGATATTAATAGGCAAAGTTAAAATAGTAAGGAAAAGCCCACAGCATCAAAACAATGCTTTTCGTAAAATGTCAATTCTGAAAATATTGTTATAGGGATACGATATTATTGTAATATAGTAATTAATACATATTGTCTAGAACTATCATATATAGTATTATATAGAACATATCACTAGAACTTTCGAAACTGACTTCGGACAAACGTAAATTTGTTCTGAAAACCGTAATAAACTTGAGTGTGGCGAAAAATTTAAAAGAAATTAGTTTTAGTCCTGCGAGAATATATTGCTTTGTTATCTTGTCAACGACTGCATTTTGAACCGTATGGTGTAGGTCCATTTAATTTGAATATTTCAAGATTTCGCTCTGATGTTTTGCAAACAATATTATAAATTCGTCTATAGCATACGCGAGGTCGTATACATTGACCGTGAGCAGAATATACAAAATTAAAAATATTCTCGCAACTCGTTCTCTCGCATTTCAAATAAAACGAAGCTAAATGCCGCGACCGGTCTCCAGTCGCTCAGGTCTACTATCACGCGATTTAAATGCAATGTGAAATACGTTTGATACTAATATTTCATTCTTTGTCTCCTGGGTTAGCAATTATGAGGACCATACGGATACAAGCGACGGAGCAAACTGCTTTATTAGGAAGCCACGTATTAACGCATCTCGCCCCACGTGCCGCAGCCGTGCTCTTCCGACTGTGCGAAAAACGTCAAAAAATACGTTTTTTGTGATAGAACGTTTAACAAAATAATAGGACACCTAGAAATTTTTGAGGGGTCAGTAAAGGTCACCTTAACCCTTATAATGGTCTTTAGTTTCTCGATTTTTCTGTCTTTGCTTTAATCGTTATTATTTATTATCTGCTCTGATAACACTGTTTATTTAAAATATAAATAAATGCAGAATTAATCAACCCAATACCGTTTTCTAGTAACTTTGCTCATACTGATCCACCCAGTGGATATACTACAGTTTTATCAGAGCTTATAATAAATCATTAAAATGATAAATAGACACCACCTAATTAATCTATATTCGTAAATAGAAATAAATTGCATCAAACGGAATATAAACGTTAAAATCAAACAATTTTTTTACTGTTACATCGATATTTTTAATTTCATCGTAATTTTATGGAAGATCAATACATGGTGACAAATAATTACTGAAATTAACTGACTTTTTACACTTGAATATTCAATGCTATAGGCACTCGATACAATAGATCTAGACGTGAACATTTTAATTTATCAATACGCACAGATATAAAAAGACGACTGTTCGCAAATACACATACTGACACACTATAGTTTATAATATCCAAAATGGCTTTAAAATGTTCACATTAGAACGTCCACATAGTGTCGATGAGCAAGTTGTGAAGCTACTGGAATGAAGGTCTGCAGATATCAAAGCTGATACTGAATTTCCTAATTAGCGGGAAGTTATATACAATCAGTGTAATGAACTGTACACATCTGAAACTCTTATAATTACAATATATATTTATATAGAAATCATAAATTACGGCAACAGCATAGGTAGGTAACAATAACGTTGACATTGCGTATGTAATAGTGTGCGAATAGTGGAAATGTTTTAATGAATACCTTGTTAAACAATGTCCAAATGGTGAATGTCGCTTTCACAAAACGAGACAAATAAGTCATTAGTTCACAATAGAAAATGGATTATTCATTTAACATTGGAAAAAATGTCCCAAAGAACAATGAGTTGATAGTGTGAGAATTATTGGAATTTTCTTTTTCTCTAGTTTGCTTGCCAACGTCGGAGATTGTAGCTGTTATTATTAAATTAATTAACTCTCTCTTTTAAAACTCCGACATACATACGCTAATTAAACTACCTACCTTATAAGTACTACCAGCTAATTCTAATAAAATGTCTAAGCTTTTTGGACACCAAGCTATGTTTAACCATGCCTTCGAGAACGACGCATTTAAAATTAATAATTATTAAGGAAGTGACTAGCTACTTCTTATATTGATTAGCTGATGATATTTCAAGACCTACAATTTTATTCTTTATATATTTTACTGTACAGAGTTAATACTGACAAAATCGGAACAGAGTTATATATTCACTTTCACTGGTCTGTCTATAAATAAAGAAGTAGTAACTACTAAATGTTAAATAAAAAAATAAACCTTAGCAAAATACTTAACAATATTGCTTAATTATTTACACTTGCAATACCAAGATACATAATTATGGCACCAAATAAAAAATAAATAGCTATAAAATATTTTCAAAGGAAAAAAATATGAAAACTCATGATTTGAACATTTCACCAGTCAAGACATTGTTTATAACATAGCTTCAAGCTTATCAATCAAATAAGTATTAGTACAAAGAGGTAACTTAATGGGTAGGTACCTATATATTATTAAAGAAAAAATGTTATAAGTGAATATTGATTGTTGAAACTTATGGTTGAAACAATGGACAACACTATGTGTGAATTAATGATCTTTAGTACAAATAAGTTGATATGATTTTACAAATAGTTATTACTTATAATTTTAACCTGTACAAACTGCAGGTTGACCATTACATAGTACAGCTCTAATAACTCAAAGACAACAATTATATGATCAAAATGTTGGTCTGAGTCACACCAAAAATATGTTACTACATAAATATCAATATGCTCAGTGTGGAGTAACCTTCCCATGATTTTCAAACTAATAACTATTACCACAGACGCTTCAAATGTTCACAATGTAAAATGCACTACAAATTACTAGATATTTATTTGTACAGCCTGAATTCCTACATCTAATTGCTAACAAACTTTATAATAAACATTGCCAATTAATCATTGCTGTATCACTCACTCCAGAGAATGGTGGGATTGAAACTGACAGCTCACACACCTCAACATAGTGATGATATTCATTATGTTTATGCTTATTGATAACATCAGTCTCAACAACAAGATATTGCCACAAGGGGCATTTTTAAAGATTTACTACTATAATTATTTAAACATATTCCTATTTTATTGGAAATATTTCAATTATAAAAATTCTCTCATGATTTGTTTAGGGCTGAGCTTGAAGGTTGAAGTAGGTAAATTTTTATATGACAGACAATGTGAGAATATCCTCAGCTTACTAAAATGGGAATATGTTTAAATCAAAAATATTTATTGCTTTTAATGAACTGATGCTAGCAATAAGTGACAGGACACAGCACTAAGTTTACTATGTAAGGCCGTCCAGATGTAGTCATGCATTTGATCAGATTTTCACAATAAAAGTAGCTATAATATTATAATTATATATATACTTACACTTAATTCTACAAAATAAGGAACTAATACAAGTTATGCTTAAACTCCAAACAATTCTTACATCAGATCACAAACACATAAGTCAAATTGCACATGTGAACACAACTACTATGTATACAAATACAATAAATTAATCTCTTGAATATTAAGATGTAGTTATAGTTTCCTTATAAAAATATCAACTGATACAACAAATTAACTATTCAAATAAAACCAATATGTAACAAAGTGTCAATCAATTAAAACCTATATGCAAATAACATTCCATCAAGATAACTAGGTACTTTAATAATATTCAATTTAATATTTGAATAAGTTGTTTAGTGTTTCAAATTGTAATGCCTTAAAATTGATGGTTATATTGATGTCCTTAGATATAAATTGAAATTGAGAAACTTGATTGTGAAGAATTAATTAATCTTAAAAGCAAGAAGAAAAATTTGATCAATATAACTATACAATTTACAAAATAGTAATGATGATTTTGTAAAAACAATAAAAAATATTCTAAATAAAGCTCACCACATCCCAATGCTATCAGAACAATCAGGTAGTTACGGATGAATGCTCATGGGAACAGGTGCCAGTGGTAACACTCAGGAATATCACCAGAACATGGATCACATAGCATCTTCTAACTGCTATATGTTATGTCAACTTGAAAGGGCACTAAGCAAATGAACGCCACCGAAATATCGGAAATCAGTTCTACTATCATCTCGCCTACATTCCAAATTTGATCCACACAGGATGCCAGGTTAGGGGCGCTTCAGCGTCTATAATCACCCAGAGCTGCTGGCAAAAAGACGTCACCAATCCACGACCACATTGTCACGGAAGATTCACTAATACAAAACTCCTACTCACGGAAGTGTCCGCTTGCAGGCACCAGCTATGCGCTCAGAACTCGGCAAACTCCTTTGCACACTTCTCAGTTGATGAGATACGTAATGCTTCCTCCTCATAGTCATCAAAGTTACTAGTGTCACCAGGGCCTTTGCATCGGGGGATGAAAGGTGCCTCAATTTTCTTTTGGAAAACAGAAATCCAATCAGTGGTTACAAACCATTTGTGACCTTTGATGTCATTCACACCCGCCTTTAAATTGCCATAGCGTTTTGTCAAATCTACCTGTAGCAGATTGCGCAGGAGGTCTTTCAAATCAGAACCAAAATGAGAAGGAAAGCGAACCTTACCAGATACGATTTTCTCGTAGATCTGGATGGGCTGGTCGGCAAAGAATGGCGGATATCCTGCCGCCATCTCGTACACTAGCACCCCGAGCGCCCACCAGTCTACAGCCTTGTTGTAGCCCTTGGAGAGGATGATCTCTGGCGCGAGGTATTCTGGCGTGCCACACAACGTCCACGTACGGCCTTTTACGCGCTTGGCGAACCCGAAGTCTGTTACTTTGAGGTAGCCTTGGGAATCAATCAGCAAGTTCTCGGGCTTGAGATCTCGATAAATTAAATCCAAATAGTGAAGATATTCAAATGCCAGGACTATCTGCGCCGCGTAGAAACGCGAGTGAGGCTCGGAGAAGCGACCCACCTTGCGCAGATGCGAAAACATCTCTCCACCTGGGACGTACTCCAATACCATGTATAGATTGGAGTTATCCTTGAAGTGAAATTTGAGGCTCACCAGGAAAGGGAAATTGATGGCCTGAAGAATTCGCTTTTCGTTCAGCGTATGCTCGACTTGCTTCAATTTTACTACTTTCTGTTTGTCTAATATTTTCATAGCATAGTATTCTTTTGTCGGTTTATGTTGAACTATCATGACACGCCCGAAAGAACCGGTACCAAGCGTTTTTATGCGCTCGAAGTCGTTCAATCCGGCGGTGTTGGTAGGATTCCTCTTCCATTTCTCCTCGAAATCCTCTTTCGCCTGATCGAGGAATTCTTTGACGCTTTCGGCGGCGTCCACCTTCTTATTAGCGGTGGCAGCATTATTGCCCATGGCGCACACCACAAACTAGTCCGACACCCTCAGGCCTCGAATCGCCGTTATTATAGGCCGCCTTGTTGCACTAATCGATGCCTGCTGGGCGACCGTGTAAGAAACTGGGCACGTCAACACAAACCGATTTGAAACACGTACATCCTCAATGTTTAATTTACACTGTTACACGTCTAGACATATACTTAATGCAGGCACACATTGAATACGTAAATTCACAAAAATACTTTGTCACATTCACAAAATAAAATGGCTTCCACAACCAGACTCGATCGACAGAGCGAGATCGAGCGGGCGAACGTCCAACCGAACCAACCGATTTGCTCACGGGTGGCGGGCAATTAAAATATGTTACCATTTTTTTTATATATTACTACCATAATTACAAAATTCCTACCATATGCTTCCTTAGATATGTAGGGTTATGGGTACCGATTACACTTAACTAAATTTGAAATTACAAAAAGTCATTAGATTGTTTATACATCCTAATCGGTTCCATAACTATTCAGGTGCGGGCCCGTTGTGCTCAGAATAATTCTATCAGAGATCCTGGCAAAGATCAGTTTTTCTCCTCTAAGAATGTTTGTCTTCGAATATCCTACATTGAGCAGACTGAACCTTGATACATTTAAACTTTATATCATTAATAAATTACTGAGGAGTCTCACATCTCGCTCCTCTAGTGGTGTTATTTCCTAATCAGGTTATTCAAGCGGGGTTATTCAGAGCTAGGGTATTCGGATTTTGGGTACATAATCGATTGGGTTGACTATAGAATCGAATGACTTCTTTAATTTATTATAATTTTATATTATTTAATAACTTCTATTTTCCACGGTAAAATAATATTGAGATGAGCCCTGTTCTCAGCCATTTGAGTAAATTTGATCATTTCAATGAATTTATTGACCACTTGATGTAAAGTGCACCTCATCATCGGTGTACTCATTAATCACCTCTTATGGCACTCTAGAGAAGTGTTAGCGATATCCACTGCACCGCCATCACCACACAGAACCATTCGATTATTCACGCAATAAAATTGTGTCTACATATCGGAATAGCAACTGCATAGTCTGAATAACGCTGGAGATGTTGTACACAATCAAAAGCCTGGGCTTGCCATAATCACGTCCTTTGATCTTATTAGTTTCACTTTTTATGATTTTCCAAGGCGTAATCGTAAAACACCCAAAATAACATTACCTCGGCAATTTTATCTTCTTTAGAAAGTAAGCCGCACCCTTTTACAAAAGTTTCAGAGTGTTTGCTTACTAAAAAAAATTGTACTAAACCATATTTCATACAACCTTTGTCCACTGTCAACGCGTCACTGAATCATTGAACTTCATAAAACATTTGTTTTACATCAGTTTTCAAAGACCTTTAAGTTAATTCTACCAAATAAATAAAAGTTACACAAATGTGGCAACTCTAAAAATTGAATCAAAGTCCTAACAACAGATGGCGCTGTAAACAATTGAAATGTTAATTTCTACTCTGTGTAGGTAACATAGGGGCCCTAATTCTAAATAAAAATTAAAGTAGGCGGAACTATTATATTTACTGGGATTTTATTGGGAAAAAACATTTATTGTTTAAAAGCGTCGGATTACTTCTACACTCCATAGTCGGAACGAGGCCTATACCTCTTGACACATAGTATGTCAGAATGACATTGACAGTTAACTTCACTTTATCTGTCATCAAACTAAAGCAATATCCTATTTGATTTCACTTTGCGTGTCACACGTTCGTTTGTTCTAAAATGGACAGTGAAAGTGGTGTAAATCTTTGGGCTCTGGCTACATAACTACAACCGTCGAAAAAAACAAAGTTACATATAAATCCGTTAAGGGAGTACAATTAAGATTTATGTGTTGACGATCTGCGCAAAATAGTAACAATCAAATAATCAATAAACAATCAAAGCAATGTCAAAAAATAACTAAACTCATCTTATGACAGTTCGATGTCATTGATGCTTACAGTGTTTCTTATAAGTGTGTACTGTGTTGCCAGATCGCTTCTAAAGGGAAGATTTCCGTCGTATTTAAGAAGTTCTGTTTTTAATGGACCTAGTTTCGATGTGCCATTACCCAATCGTCAGCGTCGTCACAAACTAGTAGGCCATTTTGGCTCACTTCACTTTTATTATAATTATATGGGACAATACGTAAAAAAGATGACCTAACCTTTGTTGTTTCGTAATTTTTTTTGTTTTATCTAAAGACATTTATCGGTTGAACACTAGAGCATAATGTAGTAAGGTCAAAAACTATTAATTACCTAAATAAAATAAAATGGTTTAAGTAGGAAACTGTCCTTCAAGAAAAAGTGTGCTCAATAGTACCAAGCGTATAGTCGGCGTGCCGAACCATTGCTAAACCACAATAGTGTTGATTGATAATAATTGGAGGAGATAACTGAAGATACCAGACCCAGACCAGACCTTACAGATTTTATGCTAATGATAATCATTATGCCTATTAAGTAAAATGTTGTGGTTATGTATTTAGAAATACTATTTGACTTTTGTCTCGAAGTCTCGACTTCAATCAGTACTAATCATTAATTTACTGTGCATTTGGCCTCATGTCGAATAAAGGCCGCTCCACACCTAGTCCGCCGAAAGCACGCGAACGCGCGATCGAACGCAGACGAACGCGAAGATGCGCGACGTGGCGCAATTGCTTGAGTGTGGAGTAGTTTCACATATTCTACGCGACATCGCGCTTTGTATTTAGAGATATTTTGTTAATTGTTGTCTAGCGTCAATGGGACAGCGAAGCTTGATCAAATCGCGAACATTTAAGCTCCACACTTGGATTGCGCTCATGATCACCCACCATCTTCCTTTTTTTATAATCCTTTTGTTTTATTTTTATTATATATACATAATTATAGTACACTAATGTGCACATCGTAAGAGACGCAACATCAGCCCCCTTGTTCAGCTAATACAAACTTCGTCGATGAGCCGTCCCGCACGGATACCTAGAAGAGCTTACCTCTCGTGATTGCGCGTTAGCGAAAGGGACAGAGCATAGAGGCCGCGACGCAACATCCTCGAACTATTGTCATTTTCCTTACAGATTCGAGCCCCAGATACTTCGACGTCGATCTCATATGACGTTGCGATACTACCGCGAAGCTTTGTTCTGTTCATCGTAAAGTCATGAAAAGTATGAGGCCCGAAGTCACGCGTGATTTGTGGACTTGGTGTAAAGCGGGCTTTATAGCCATATAGCTTAGAATGAAACCATAGTGTGAAAAGACAGTTCTCTATTTACGAACCGAACATAAGTGTTTTGACCTGTGGTTCAGTCAGTCGGTTTCGGTTGAGTGTCTGTCATTGTCTCTGAGTGAGTGCGTGAGTAAGTAGAGTTCGTTCAAAGCGACGCTTTTGTATGCTCACCTGCAAGCGTTCAATAGTGGTATTAATCTAAAACCAGACAATAGGTTTACATCTTGTTGAAATATATTACACTCGATATTTATTGCACAAATTACAAAATCGTTAGACTATGGCAATTTATAAATCCCTGTGGTAATTTTCATAACATAACAGAAACTTTTTTGTTTTCGATAAATGTTGAGGGTGATATTTATCGAGGGGTGAGACTCGTGCTCGTGGGGACTTGCATTATATTTAACAAAACAGTATTACTTACTTCGCTTGATCATTCGTTTAGTTGTAAATATTCCTGCTAAGAGCTGGGAATAAGCGAAAGATTTGTAAGAATGCATCCGGTCGTATGCAGTAACCGATGTGATATTGGGGGGAGGGGGTTTAGTTCTAAAGTAGATCATTTTGGGATATATTATGAGTACATTTAGCCACATACGCCTAGATAATTCAATTTGGCTTATAGTTTTTTCCACAACGAAGTTACAGGGTGCTAACAGGGGTTAACAGGGTTGAAAGTGCCCGGAGTGACTTCGAGATAAGGATAGTACGGCAATGCTTGCTCGACTTGGCGGGGCACTACGGTGCCACCAGATAAGCTACGTCACGCGAGCTGAAATTTTCAACAATATGGTTTCAAATATATATTATTAGTAGGTTCCTTACAATTAACGAATATTATACAGAAATACTATTTACTTAAAAGCAGGATATCACGTAACGTGGGCCACCAGAGCGTGCGCAGGCCGAATTTCTGGTTAACGAATCCATACTATACTCTGACGAAATCACCACCTCTGCCAAGATTTCTTTCAAAAGCCATCGACCTATATGCAAGCTATGATTCACCGTATATGAACAATTCAATACTTACGTAGGCTTTAATTATAGTGTAGTAAAGTCTAAAATTCAGCAACACGTACATTACTCAAATGTAAATTGACTTTGTTTATTTATAAATGTTTAGGTATGTTGTTTGCACTGAATGCTTTTTCTGTCTTAATTTGGAGAGCTGCCTCTAAGTGGAAATGATTAAAATGAGGTAGGTACCGTTTTAATGCAGAGACCATTTTGGTTACGTAGTATTTTTATATTTAATTTAAAATACTTTTTTAGGAGGCTTTTTTTTCGGCTCTTTTTAGAAATTCTATTCCTACAAGAGTGAAACCAATCACCGAAACTAATAGATACGAGTGACACTTTATGTAAAGGAGCCTGGCCAGCTTAACGTTCATAATTTTCATATCAACATAGTTATTTTTGTCCGAATTCTAGCTATAATTTTTAATGGTATTATTTTCGGATATAATGAAACCATTACCATTTGTGAAAGGTGATAATGGGCAACTGCTTTTTTAAGTAGAGCTAACGCCATCTATTGAAACTTGCCCTAGTTGCACCCACGTAACTAACAGAAACAACGACAACCCAACTCAAGATAGAAATTTAGGAACATCAAACGAACCAGGTAGGTAACAACAAAGTTAGTTTCGTTAAGCGGACTTTGACCGACTTTACCGGTATACGTACCTACCCAGTACATACGTAGGTTAGGTATTTATTTACTATTAACCATTCTTATTAGTAAGTAGGTACTATGAATATATAAAACCTACAAAAGGCTTATGCTGTTGGATACTCGTGTACAGGGCAATAAACGCCGATAAACTTCAAAATTCACCCGCGAACGCAAACATTTTAAATTCACGGATTTTGGGCGAGCGAGAGCAAGCATCAAGGTAAATCAAAGAAAAAGAATATTTTTTTTATTAACCTCCGTACTTATACAGGCATGTAATCGGCAGTAGAAGAACCAACATAAAAAATAACGGACTATGGTATATTTTTGTATCTATTATCCAATCATAACATTAAACATAGAATCAAAAGGTTAATTAATAAAAATAATAAATATTTCCTTCTGCCTGTAGTGGAACATTACGAACAGTCGAAAGTCAGACAGAGACGGATAGAGAATAAGCAAGGTAGGTAGATTACCCGCCTGCCCTGGAATTCAAGGTTGTATGAAGTTGAACTGTAGCTTATATAGCTATCTTGTTCTCGCAACTTCATCTTTCCTATAGCTATCTCATGTTACTGAAGTTTACGCACCTCTCGCACCAGTTTATTGCAAAGGGGCCCCGCGCGACGCGTCGCGCATTATATTTTTTCCTTCCTTCCTTCATTTGGACGTCGGTGTTTGTGCGGTGAACATAGTTGTACGCAGTGTGTAACACGTGCTTGAATTACTTCTAATTATTTCAGTTATTTTGTCAAAATTAAAAAAAATATAATGGCAGACGCAGCCGTCGAGAAGAAGTAAGTCAGTTTTTAAGTATTATTCTGTCATTACTTTTAAATGTGATTTATTATTTTTGGCGGCTACAAAAACCGTGATCAAAATGGCTTCCTATTTATGTGTGAAATTAGTGTTTATGTGCCCTTACAGTGTTAACGAAATAGTTTTCCGCTGTATGTAGTCCAATGAGGTCAACAACAGTTTCTTAAAATTGTTTTGATACCGATAGTTCGTTGATAGGTACATATAAATGCCGACGAGACAACACGCGGGAAAATTTTAGTTCACTGATAACTAATGTTCAGCAAGTTTGTATAGTCAAGAATGTTTATAAAGTATCAAGGGGAACTTGCAGCGTCTCGTTTGGAATTATAGATTTTCCTTATAACGGCATAATATTATACGTAAATGGTGAAGAATTAAGCGAGCACGCCGCCGGGCGTGAGTAAGTAGAGTTCGTTCAAAGCGACGCTTTTGTATGCTCACCTGCAAGCGTTCAATAGTGGTATTAATCTAAAACCAGACAATAGGTTTACATCTTGTTGAAATATATTACACTCGATATTTATTGCACAAATTACAAAATCGTTAGACTATGGCAATTTATAAATCCCTGTGGTAATTTTCATAACATAACAGAAACTTTTTTGTTTTCGATAAATGTTGAGGGTGATATTTATCGAGGGGTGAGACTCGTGCTCGTGGGGACTTGCATTATATTTAACAAAACAGTATTACTTACTTCGCTTGATCATTCGTTTAGTTGTAAATATTCCTGCTAAGAGCTGGGAATAAGCGAAAGATTTGTAAGAATGCATCCGGTCGTATGCAGTAACCGATGTGATATTGGGGGGAGGGGGTTTAGTTCTAAAGTAGATCATTTTGGGATATATTATGAGTACATTTAGCCACATACGCCTAGATAATTCAATTTGGCTTATAGTTTTTTCCACAACGAAGTTACAGGGTGCTAACAGGGGTTAACAGGGTTGAAAGTGCCCGGAGTGACTTCGAGATAAGGATAGTACGGCAATGCTTGCTCGACTTGGCGGGGCACTACGGTGCCACCAGATAAGCTACGTCACGCGAGCTGAAATTTTCAACAATATGGTTTCAAATATATATTATTAGTAGGTTCCTTACAATTAACGAATATTATACAGAAATACTATTTACTTAAAAGCAGGATATCACGTAACGTGGGCCACCAGAGCGTGCGCAGGCCGAATTTCTGGTTAACGAATCCATACTATACTCTGACGAAATCACCACCTCTGCCAAGATTTCTTTCAAAAGCCATCGACCTATATGCAAGCTATGATTCACCGTATATGAACAATTCAATACTTACGTAGGCTTTAATTATAGTGTAGTAAAGTCTAAAATTCAGCAACACGTACATTACTCAAATGTAAATTGACTTTGTTTATTTATAAATGTTTAGGTATGTTGTTTGCACTGAATGCTTTTTCTGTCTTAATTTGGAGAGCTGCCTCTAAGTGGAAATGATTAAAATGAGGTAGGTACCGTTTTAATGCAGAGACCATTTTGGTTACGTAGTATTTTTATATTTAATTTAAAATACTTTTTTAGGAGGCTTTTTTTTCGGCTCTTTTTAGAAATTCTATTCCTACAAGAGTGAAACCAATCACCGAAACTAATAGATACGAGTGACACTTTATGTAAAGGAGCCTGGCCAGCTTAACGTTCATAATTTTCATATCAACATAGTTATTTTTGTCCGAATTCTAGCTATAATTTTTAATGGTATTATTTTCGGATATAATGAAACCATTACCATTTGTGAAAGGTGATAATGGGCAACTGCTTTTTTAAGTAGAGCTAACGCCATCTATTGAAACTTGCCCTAGTTGCACCCACGTAACTAACAGAAACAACGACAACCCAACTCAAGATAGAAATTTAGGAACATCAAACGAACCAGGTAGGTAACAACAAAGTTAGTTTCGTTAAGCGGACTTTGACCGACTTTACCGGTATACGTACCTACCCAGTACATACGTAGGTTAGGTATTTATTTACTATTAACCATTCTTATTAGTAAGTAGGTACTATGAATATATAAAACCTACAAAAGGCTTATGCTGTTGGATACTCGTGTACAGGGCAATAAACGCCGATAAACTTCAAAATTCACCCGCGAACGCAAACATTTTAAATTCACGGATTTTGGGCGAGCGAGAGCAAGCATCAAGGTAAATCAAAGAAAAAGAATATTTTTTTTATTAACCTCCGTACTTATACAGGCATGTAATCGGCAGTAGAAGAACCAACATAAAAAATAACGGACTATGGTATATTTTTGTATCTATTATCCAATCATAACATTAAACATAGAATCAAAAGGTTAATTAATAAAAATAATAAATATTTCCTTCTGCCTGTAGTGGAACATTACGAACAGTCGAAAGTCAGACAGAGACGGATAGAGAATAAGCAAGGTAGGTAGATTACCCGCCTGCCCTGGAATTCAAGGTTGTATGAAGTTGAACTGTAGCTTATATAGCTATCTTGTTCTCGCAACTTCATCTTTCCTATAGCTATCTCATGTTACTGAAGTTTACGCACCTCTCGCACCAGTTTATTGCAAAGGGGCCCCGCGCGACGCGTCGCGCATTATATTTTTTCCTTCCTTCCTTCATTTGGACGTCGGTGTTTGTGCGGTGAACATAGTTGTACGCAGTGTGTAACACGTGCTTGAATTACTTCTAATTATTTCAGTTATTTTGTCAAAATTAAAAAAAATATAATGGCAGACGCAGCCGTCGAGAAGAAGTAAGTCAGTTTTTAAGTATTATTCTGTCATTACTTTTAAATGTGATTTATTATTTTTGGCGGCTACAAAAACCGTGATCAAAATGGCTTCCTATTTATGTGTGAAATTAGTGTTTATGTGCCCTTACAGTGTTAACGAAATAGTTTTCCGCTGTATGTAGTCCAATGAGGTCAACAACAGTTTCTTAAAATTGTTTTGATACCGATAGTTCGTTGATAGGTACATATAAATGCCGACGAGACAACACGCGGGAAAATTTTAGTTCACTGATAACTAATGTTCAGCAAGTTTGTATAGTCAAGAATGTTTATAAAGTATCAAGGGGAACTTGCAGCGTCTCGTTTGGAATTATAGATTTTCCTTATAACGGCATAATATTATACGTAAATGGTGAAGAATTAAGCGAGCACGCCGCCGGGCGCCCGCCGCGGGGTCGCTTGTTTTATCCAAGATGGCGCTGCATGCGCGGCGTTCCAGCGCGTCAGCGTCGCCTAGCGCGCGCTCTTTTGAATTCGCGCCCTGAGTACCTACGTAGCTCGTAATTTTGCAACGTATGAATGCGGCCTAGTCAGTCGTTATCGCAAGCGACGTGTGTTGTCATTTAGTTATTTTTAACAACGATTCGTAGCTAATTTATAACGTGCAGTGAAGCGAGTAACGTGTTCATTCAACAAAACCGATCGCGCTTACGTTCGGTTTCCTCTGTTGCAACTTTCCCACATTCAACCTTGCGCAACAGCTACTTGTTTTTGTTCCGACAAGACTTTTCCTTTTATGCTGCCCCACTTGGCTGCTGAGCATTGGTCGCGTGTAGAATTGTTGCATTGTTATGTTCCGTTACTAACCGGCCTGCGCTGTGGTTACCATAACCATTATGCACGGTACGCACGACGCTCGCTATTAGATGAGATCTACCAAACATTACGTACATTAATGTAATGTCTTAACTACAGGCAGCTATAGGTTACACTAGGCAGGTATCCTGGTATACATGTTAATTTCTCTTACATACTTATACTATAGGTATTAAAGTATTAGGGAGATAACTTGTCTTGCACTCTTTTGCTCAGTTATATTCTAACAGATCTAAAAGGTTATTGTTTAATTTTACAGAGACGCCGCAACTGAGGAGATTGTCACTTCTACAGAGGTGAAAGAGTCCCCTGTCAAGAAATCTCCCGCTAAAAAGGTCGCGGAAGCACCCGAGAGCAACGGCAAGGAGGAAAATGGAAGCGGAGATGCGGTGGACGCCGACGAGGCACCGGCGGCGCCCGCGGAGAACGGAGACGCGGAGGAGAGCAATGACGCCACCGAAAACGGTGATGCTACAGGTAAATATATCTATAGACTTATATCTTAAAAACCACCGGTACAACATGTTAAAAAGGTCAATTTTGAAGTTTATTTACGCAAATTTATTTTATAGTTTCTTGAATTAAAAAGAATAATCTAGGATGGTAGGTAATTATTTTTTATCATAATGATCTTAATCTCAACAGTCATTGTTTTGCACACTCGGTCATTTTTATTTTAGGTCATTGTTCTATGTTTTGGTTGTTGTAGATAACTGTGATAAAGAAAGTGTACTTTTACAGAAACTAAAGAGGCAGGAGTAAAGAGGAAATCTGTCGTATCCGCTGATAACGGTGACGCGGAGAAGACCACACCTGAGAAGAAGGCGAAAGTAGCAGACGAGGCTCCACCCGCGGAAGCGGAGGAAGCCGCTGCCTAAAGCCTCGCACAACACTACCTCGCTTGGTTTACTGCAATGCATCAATGTTCATTAGGGCTCAACTCACATTAAAAAAAAACAGATACATATCCCAAACCAAAACCATAAGTTCAATACTATGTATATGACCAGACTCGTATGGAGTTGGGCTCTTTTGTGACCGCACTTAAGTTTAGGTTTATAATACACTATGTATTAAATCTTACCTGTGAAGTACCTGTAAATTGTAAATTTTAATGTTACTGTCAGCCGCGACTGAGTGCATCGCAGTGAACTGATCAGTGCATTAGTCCGATTTGGTGTTGTATGCTGTTTTTACGTATCGGTGTCTATTTCATCAGACCGGTAGAGATGGGTTATTGAATTGATGGAAGATACATTATATCAGTAAAGAAAACTCAATTTCGCCAGTAAAATACTGCCAAAGTAATTCACTCCGAGTGAAATCAATTCACGATCCGTTCTGTGAACGACGCGTTATTAAATAATAACAGCTTCCGAAAAACAAGGATTTTTAGATAAACTAAGATTTATTAATAAATTTAGATTAATAATTCAGTTTAAGTTAGCAGTTAAATGTCGCACATTTATGTATTACATAGGCATTATTACTTAACCATTTAAACATTCCTTTGACATTTTGGTTATGGATTACCTGAACATGGTGGACGACATCTTCCTCGTGTGTCAGTTGGAATGTACTCTCACCACACATGTATTTGATAAGTACCAGTTTTACGCTTGTAAATTCCATCTGGCGTGCTAGGAAGTTTATTTTTGAAAAACTGTTCACTCTATAACACTAATTTTAAGGATTTGGAATTTAATAAAGTTCAAAGTAAGGTGATAGTTCATATTGACATACTAATACTGCGTGCTATTTTTTGTTTGTGATTTTATGGACATCTTTATTTTTCTTTATATCCTGTTTTTCTAATTTATTTTCTTAAATATGTGATAGATTACAGACCTCGAATGTAAGATAATCTTTGTGGAATCGAATCTTCATTTTTAAAATACAGATGTATTTGTAACACTGTGTTCCTCACTAAGATAATAATTGTATTCTTGTTTTGACTAACATTTTCCAGATTGTAACTACCTACAAACTTTATTGTTCAAACTTTGATTCAAGAGTACATTTAGTAATAGATTTATAGTAGCGTGTACAGTTTAACACTTCACGGTCTCTCAATCGTAGAGATAGTGTTTGTAAAACATTTCTGGCAATAAAAAAGTTCAACCATAATCATTGTTTCTGTTATTTGTACCTGTAATATTAAATATATTTATACCTTAAATATTATACCTATATGAATAAATCATTCTACACATACCCCTGACGAATAAATATTATATTTTTGTACATTTAACCAAAACCAATACATTGAACGCTTTCGACGGAGGTATGAGGTAGCAACAAGCTACATAGGGCGTATTTTCCTTTCCGTGTTCATTTTATGAGTACGTCCTGTGATATTAAAACTCGCTTTTCAAAACCTACTAAAATAGGCTCAGCTTATGCCAGTTACAATTGTAGGTACAACTGATAGATACGAATGGTTTTAGTAACTTGATGTGTACTGCAGGAGCCAATCCCGCAGGCCATGCTGATTTGCAGGTTCATTTATGACCATTTTAGTAACTAGGTACATACTACGTTACTTGAGTAATAATAAATAGACAAATGAATATGTAATCTATATCGCCATATTTTATTAAGATCCGTTCCGCCGTTTAGCCATAAAAATATAACAGACAGACAGACCGTTATAACGTTATTATTGTGAATATGCCCGAAGTTGTTCCGATTTTGAGTATGTAGTTAATTTTAACCAAAGCCGTGCTCATACACAAGGTACTAGGAGCTAGGAGCTATAAACACATGCTGATATCATAAGACTATCTTCTAATTGAAAACGGAAAGGGAAATACGCGTACCTATGTCATATTTATTTACCGACGTGACGAGTAACATCAATAGCTTGGTGAAACAAGGTCAGACCAGACATCGCCGTGGTAACTAGATAGTACACATTCAACCAACATAGGATCACGCTACCCTTTCAGTAGCCAGTGAGTGGACCCATCGGTCAGTGATCGGTCGATGGGGTTGTCTGAGTAAAATGATTGCATGTCTTGACCATGCAGTTTAAAATGGACAAGTTATCGCTGACTAGTCTTCTGCTGATTTCATTCGTTCGAATTACTCTGTCTCAGACGACCCAAAATATTAACGTTTGTAAGTAATCTATTTTGATCTTTTGTCATCTCGCCCGCCAAATGTCATCGTAATAAGTAGTTATTGTTGAATTAATACACATATAAACTCTTACGTTACCTTGTAGTGTTAATCAACGAAGAAAACAATGCATTAGCTGAGAAAGCATTCGAAGTGGCTAAAGAATATGTGAGACGTAATCCGAGTTTAGGCTTGGCCGTTGACCCAGTTATTGTTGTAGGAAACCGATCTGATGCTAAAGCCTTCCTAGAGAATGGTAAGAAAGTTCTTGGAAATAGAGTAAGTAGTTGGGTATTTAAAGGAATGATTACGGTATAATTTTTTTACAGTATGCAGAAAATACAACGATATGTTATCTGCAAAGAAGACCCCTCACGTAGTACTAGACTTTACTATGACCGGGATAGGATCGGAAACAATAAAATCATTCACAGCAGCACTGGGGTTACCCACTATCTCTGGTTCATACGGCCAAGCCGGCGATTTGCGACAATGGCGATTACTAAGCGCGAATCAGAGCAAGTTTCTTTTACAAATCATGCCACCAGCTGATATTTTGCC
Source organism: Habrosyne pyritoides (assembly GCA_907165245.1). Taxonomy (NCBI): domain Eukaryota; kingdom Metazoa; phylum Arthropoda; class Insecta; order Lepidoptera; family Drepanidae; genus Habrosyne; species Habrosyne pyritoides. The sequence continues at coordinate 4,906,733 of OU015592.1, forward strand.
CGAGTCAGTAAGGGCTATTGTTACTAAGCAAGATATTACCAATGCTGCCATTATTTTCGATGAGTTTTTCGGTACGTATTCATGGAAGTTTGTAACGTGCATTTGTTTTCATTTCATCTAAAATAGCCACTACTTTACAATGATAAATAAAATCTATTTTGGAAAACGATGTAAACTATTTCGACGTCCACCTGTTGTACATAACTGCAGTAGGCAGAATTTGAATTTGCCATGTTAGTAGGTACATATGTGTACTTAACTATTCATATTAAGATTTAAACCAACTATGATTGTACTAATTTGTACTCCAGTAAATTATTGCAAAGATAACACCCGCATTTACAGCAAATTGTAACTTCGAAACTAAATAATGGTATTGTTTCCAGTAATGGATCACAAATACAAATCGCTTCTACAAAACATACCGACGCGACACGTTATAACACCAGTGAAGAGTTTCAATAAAGATGAAATAAAGACTCAGCTCAGAAGTCTTAGAGAGTTGGACATAGTAAATTTCTTCGTAGTCGGCAGTTTGAGGACGATAAAGAACGTCCTAGATGCTGCCGATGAGAATCAATATTTCGGAAGGAAAACTGCGTGGTTTGCTTTGTCTTTGGATAAGGGGGACTTCAGCTGTGGATGCAAGGACGCTACTATCGTATACATGAGACCGACACCCGATGCAAAGAGCAGGGATCGATTAGGGAAGATCAAGACGACATACAGCATGAACGGTGAACCGGAAATCACATCCGCGTTCTATTTTGACTTATCTCTGAGAACGTTTTTATCTATCAAGTAATGGCCTTTAGTTCTAGAGCTACCGTACTTACACTAGTTACTGTTTCGGTGCACCACGTGTAATGTATTTTGTCTAATTATAGCTGGGTATATTCCATGAGAGTTCACGCTTATGAATTTCCAGATCACTGCTGGACTCTGGCAAGTGGCCAAGCGACATGAAATATATGACATGCGACGATTACGACGGTAAGAATACACCTAACAGGACCTTGGATCTTAAAACGGCTTTTCAAGAGGTGCGTTGACACATATATGCACACTGACAGGTCACGTCTTTAAACCCCATAAAACTTATCAGCAGGAACAGTGTTGTTGAAGGCAAAAAGATTTTTATTAATCTAGGGTACTGAATAATTAAATTAAAACTACCAGCTATCTTTTTAAAACGGTATAACACATCATAGCTAAATCTTAGGCATGGCCTAATTTCAACTCATTTCAACAAGACTATTTTTATTAGGATTCTATAAATGTTTTTGGCTACAAGTTATAAAATTTTAGGTCAAAGAAACACCAACCTACGCACCATTTTACATTCCCGAAGACGATCCAATGAATGGCAGAAGTTACATGGAATTTAGTATGGATTTATCAGCTGTGACGGTTAAAGATGGGGCTTCTATTGGGAGTCGGAACCTCGGGTCATGGAAGGCGGGTCTGTCAAACCCTCTGTCCTTGACTGACCCGGACAATATGAGCGATTATTCAGCACAACTAATATACAGAGTTGTTACGGTCGAGGTAGGTAAATGACCCGGCCTTTGTTTAATATTCCGTTGGCAACTTGATAAAATTCCGCGCGTTTACTTAACTACAACTGAACAAACAAAATGTGTCATTCTTAGCTTGCGTCCGCCTTCAGTATTGATAACAATTCATAAAATAGTATTAATAACATTACTTTGGTTAAAGGTAGTATTCTAGGTATTTTATTATGAAATTCCTATAAGACGTTAATGCACAAGTTACACGTGGGCACCATCTCGATCGCACAGCTTTTTTATTATTAAAAATAAATAGTTATTATTTATTTAATGGTGTCGTTTTGAATATAATAAATAGGTATTCATATCAACTTACTTAGGGACCTATATGAAAAAGTAATATTTTTTTAGCAACAACCTTTCATCATAAGAGACGATGAATCACCGAAAGGCTTTAAAGGATATTGCATTGATCTCATAGAAGAGATAAGACAAATCGTAAAGTTCGACTACGAAATTATTCTGTCACCAGACGGAAATTTCGGTACAATGGATGAAAATGGAAATTGGAACGGAATTATAAAGGAGCTAGTCGAAAAGAGAGCAGATATCGGTCTTGCATCTCTATCAGTAATGGCAGAAAGAGAAAACGTAGTGGATTTCACTGTGCCCTATTACGACTTAGTCGGCATCACTATTCTGATGAAGCTTCCTAGAACGCCGACATCCTTATTCAAGTTCTTGACGGTCTTGGAAAACGACGTGTGGCTCTCTATACTATGCGCTTATTTCTTTACGAGGTAAGTGACAAATGACGTCAGCTCTCTGTATCCGTTGCAGAACCTGTTTCACGTTCAACTCAGTCGTGGCATTCCGCCATGATTTAACAATTTCCGAATTCCCTTCAAATTTTGTGCTGTCTCTATCTAACTTCTTATGAAAGAAGAAGCCAAATTTACTTGGAAATGTGTTAGCGACTAGTGTTGACGTGTTCTTATTTTGTCGTCTGTTTTTTTTTTTGCATTAAGTAGATGGCAATGAACGTTATGTTAATATTCAAATTCTTACGGTTTTAAACAATTTATAGTTGCTGACTGAATTGCTACCTAGTATTTTTGTTGCCATGTCATAAAGACCTTGAATTATTTGCTATTTCAATACGCACTAATACAAATTAGGTTCAAACTATGTAAGTCGTGACGGAGCTCTTTGAAGCAGAAAAAGATTCAAATTGAAAACGTTCTTTATATAGTTAGGTGCTTACAACTTTATATTAACTCTAGGAGTAGGTAAATACACAAACGCTATCATGGCAGCGGCGGCAGCTTCTATAATCAAGCTCTCGAAACGTAACACAAAAATCTTTTCCTGTTTTTAACGATAGCAAAGCTTTTACCTACTTTACTGCTATTAATATTACGGGTATCTTCCTTAAACAGTCCCCTTATTCAGCTAATACAAATTCGTCGGCGAGCCGCTTTACGTAGGCCTCGGAGAGCTTACCTCTCACGTGATTAGTAGTATTAGCGTAGTCAGCGACAGAGACAAAGCATAGAGGCCGGGACGAAACATCCTCGAGTTAGTGTCATTTTGCTTACAGAATCGAGCCCCTGGTAGGTATTGTAGTACATGCGCTACAATGTTAGTAAGCATTATACATACTTCCAAACAAAGGTCACACTTGCCACATAATCATAACTACCGACCACCGATGAGTAAATAGTTATATATACTCGGAAATTCTAGGTTTCATGTCATACAATCTTGGGACCTTGTCGGAAATTTATCCATTAATATGTTTGCATTTCTTTCATATCCTGATGAGGTTTAAATGTGATAATAAGGAGAAGAATCACATAATTCGCTTAGTTCTTCAGATTGATCTGAATAAGTCTTAACAGGCATTTTTGAATAGTCTCAATCCGGTACAGAAGGTTGCTTTTGGTGTGAAGTGTCGCCCATAAATTCAGCAATCAGTCTATTTACAACATTTACTACATTTGGATGTGTGCTGCTTTTGTTGTTGCGCTGATTTTTAAGATTCCCGGTTACCTATTAACTTTAATATAATATAATAATATAATATTATATCGTTTGAAAAGTCAATTAGAATTTAACGACTGTATTAGGCGAAAAATCGCCAAAATCACCTCACGAAATGAATGGATGCCCCCTTAAATACTATTTTCCGTACCGCGGCTTTACCTGCCTTCTCGAGGGATCTAATGTATCCCGGGACTTATAACCTAGCCTATGTTCAACCGGAGTAATGTAGCTATCAAATGGTGAAATAGTTATTCAAATAGGTGCCGTGGTTACGGAGATTACCCTCCGCATACATATGAACTTGCAGACGCACTCCCTCTTTATAAGCAACTAGCTGTCCCCGCGGTTTCACCCGCGTTCGCGGGACAAAAAGAAGCTCTCCATACCATAGGCTATCATCATATCAGCCCAGGGAAACCTAATTGTATGGGTGTCGTAAAAGGCGACTAAAGGAATACACCGTGAGAGTGGCAGCAGCATCCACCTGAGTAACACCACCTCTCTGCGATCATCAACCAGCCTGCCGAGCGTGGTGATTATGGCAAACCGACTCTATAAAAAAAAGAAAACCATAGGCTATGAGTGTGGCAAATTCATCGGCAAGATCAGTTAAGTCATTTAGCAGTGAAAGTGTAACAAACAAACAATTGGATAAACAAACTCACTTTCGCATATATAATACAACAGTTATGATTAAAAGCTTTTATATTAGATACTAGCTGCCCCCCGGGGTTTCACTCGCGATCCGGAGGTCTGCAATGTGCCAACAGACAGATGCGTGCAGTTTAAATAGTTGCAGTATATTGTAAATTTTCATTTTTCTCTTCTATAATATTAATATATGATAGTATTGTAGCATACTATATCCTAGAATAATTTTTATCTATTGATGAAAACCGCATCACAATCCGTTGCGTAGTTTAAAATATCTTAGCGCACAGACGGCGGGAAGCAATTTTGTATGGTACTATGTAATAAAGACTTTAGATGGCCATTTGTATATGCATATTAAGGTATGTATATATGCAACTGAGGACAAAATGAAATTACAAATCTTTCCTTCACGACTTAACGGAGCAAACGATAATCTTGTTTCATTACAAAACGATAATGATAGCGGGTAAATCCACAGGGCAGGAATTAGTCAATGACAAATGATAGTCAACTCATGCATGACATTATAACACCATAGGGTTGGGTTAGTAAGCGATCGATGTTCCCCATGCCCACCTGTTTCCATTATTTCTTATCTGATTTTGTGGAACGAGGTCAAACGATGGACTACGTCGCGTAGTAGACAAACCAATATATATATGATTATTTTATTAAAACACCATATGTCAAGGTATACTACGCTAATGAATGATCAAACGTTAATTGATAATAGTAGCTAAGTTTATTAATAATAGGCACTTTTACACACGCTACACGTTCTTCTGATAGCAAATTTTGGGTCCAATAATTATGCAGGTACCTAGGTACCAATTATTAAACTTACCGGCCCAGGTAAGGTAGGTAAGGGTATCCGCTTATTGTCATCGGTTTAGCCTTGATTAAGAAGTAGGTTACTTGAATTTATCTTAAAAAAACTGTTCGATTTTACTAATCATATGCGTTATTCTTAAAAAAACTCAGATGTTTTCAAGCTGACTCAAAAGAACGTCGCGCGGCTTTATCTGCATACAGTAAATATGTTTTTTACTTGATTAAAAACACAGTCAAAGAAGACACACACGTATTGTGTAGCTTTCTATTTCTATCAGTGAAATCATTTTGAGAATCGTAATAGCAGAACCAAAGATTAGGAATTTACATTTTACCCTTCCTCCGCAACTTCAACCCGTCTTCCCGAGGTTACATTTACTCGGAATAAAAAGCATCCTATGTATTAATCCTGGTTATAAACTGTCTGTTTGCCAGGTTTCATTCAAATTTGTTTAGTAGTTTTTCCGTAAAAGAGTACATAACATCCATCCTCATAAACGTTCGGTATTTATAATTTTAGTTTTAGAAATGTTGCATTCGTATTTAATTAAAATTATAATTCTTTTTCCGCCACACTTATATAGATAATTAGTTATAGTTGGCTATGAAAACTTGACCTCCAACAATAAGTACGCATGGCAACACAATTCGGGAAAATATTGCAATGAACAATAATCTATTTCGTAAAGAGAATAAGGTCGAATTTCGTAACTACAATAAAGTGTAATTTAACTTTTTTGTAGAATTGGTTATTTCTATGTCAAGCAATGGGTAAGTACAGAATATTAATTAAGCTTAAACTTTAAAATTATTTAACTTAAATCGAATTCGCGTTGATAATTGGCAACTGGGAAATGCGCAAAGTATTTAAATAAAGAATTTAATCTGATAAATCAATGATTTCTGAAGAATAAAGACAACTACCAAATTTATTATGTCTACTCTACTCTCTAATTTTGGATTGAAGAAAACAATGAGACAATTCATTTTGATACTTTAGATAGATACCTACTCTGTTATTTGTGGTTATTAACCGCGAATTACGTAAAAATTCTAAAATTTTAAACCAACTATCGTTATAGTTTTTGCTTCCATGCGTTGAACGCCTGGATGACCGCACTGACTAAGACAGTCTCTGATTGATGTAACAGCTACCATAAATAACCGTTATAAGCACATTTTGCGGACGTTAAGAATTCATTTTGTTTCAGTAGAATGCTGCTGCATGTCTGCTATAAATTCTCGTGTTATTCCAATAGGTATTTGTCTAGATTAAACCTGATCCGATCTCGACGATGAATTCACTCTGCAACTATATACCTAATGTGTATATATTTTCTGTTTCTTTTTCAAGCTCCACAAACAGCCGTGTTATTTAAAAAACTGTCCAAAACTCGTCGAGTGATCACTCAGGTGAACACGTGGATAGCGGACCTCTCGTTTAATTGTGGAGTCACGAAAGAGACAGGCAATTGTTACTATATGAATTCAACGTCGAGTTTGATTGTGGAATATAATAGCAGGTGGTACCATCGGCGTGTTCAATTAACTGACTACTCGATCCAGATTAAATTTATGTATAACAAAGTTACAATAATAACAACAGAAAATAGACTAAAATCAACGATAGTAGATAGATCTAGTATACTAAATTTAAATTCAAAAGCTTTGCCTGTCACAAATGTGCACGTCAAGAAAACACGTGAACAAACAAATACCTCAAAAGTCCCTGTCATTTTCAGCTTCCTAATGTGGGTTTTCGATAAATGGAGTCCATACAGCTATCAAAATAACAGAGATAAGTATAAAGAGGATGAGGAGAAAAGAGAGTTTACTCTAAAGGAGTGTCTATGGTTCTGCATGACGTCACTCACTCCACAGGGCGGAGGGGAGGCACCGAAGAACTTATCTGGAAGACTTTTGGCTGCTACTTGGTGGCTTTTTGGGTAATACACAAATTTAGAAATTTGGAAATTTCACAGTAATCACAAGGTTTCGTATACGTTTCTATGCCCAGGAGCTTTGTAAATTTTGGTCATTACGATGTTTGCTTGTCACTTGTAATTACAGGAAAGAATTGTACCTCTTAGATTTTGTTCTATCATCGAAATAAAAATTAATCTTTCAGCTTTATCATCATAGCATCATACACGGCGAACCTCGCGGCGTTCCTCACTGTATCCCGACTGGACACCCCTATTGAATCCTTGGATGACCTTTCCAAACAATATAAGATACAGTACGCCCCGTTAAATGGATCTGCTGTAATGACATACTTCGAAAGGATGGCGCATATAGAGGAAAGGTTTTATGAGTAAGTAATTAAATAACTAATTTTGTAAAGTGTCTAAGTCCCAATAATATTTGAAGGCGGCGATAACCCATTGAAGATGTTGAAAGTCTGTCGTCAAACACTTGACTCCTCCGGGAGCAGTATCTGAGAGCCAGATACTTTCACATCATCACAGCATGATAGAATTGAAGTCAAACACAAGCCTTTTCTAAGAATAAAATATTTATTATAAATCAGAAAAATTTATGTAGACAAAAGAATATTGTTTTGTTAAAATTCAATTAAAAACGCCAATGTTTCTTACCATAGCCGGTTTGAAAACCAAGGTCATATTATTGAGAAGCAAAATCTTTTTAATTTTCTTAGAAGAGTTGTCTGCAGCGATTATTATTATACGAACAATAAGTTCATTTTAGTCACGAGATGTAACACTACAAAACGGTTAATAGAGTCTTCTAACGATTGACGTCATTCTAGTTAAAGCTATTCTCTAACAAAATCATGTAGGTGAATTCACACAGTGACTTTTGTCTGTCTCGCACGAACTTATCAAACAAATGAGAGGTCCGCTTCTCGCGAGTTCGTCTGAGTGATCACTTTGTCGAGGTTTCTGCTTTGAATAGCATGCCAAGCGTTATTGTAATACAAAGTCTAATCCATTCGACTTGACTTTTAAAATTTATAAATGGTGTCTTTTAACAAATGAATGACCACTTTAGGCATATTGATTGAATCGCCTTCCAATTACATTGCAGTGTTTTTTTGACAATAAATCGTGTGCTTATTGATTCAAGAAGTAAATTAGCAGAATCAGGATTAAGCTTAGTGGCAGAATAAAAATAAATTATAGAAATACTGACATACCTGTTGGGTTGGTGGTTAGCGACCCTGATTGCCAAGCCGCAGGTTCGATTCCCATCCAGGAAAAACATTTGTGTGCATGAACATGTCTGGTTGTTCTGTGTCTGGGTTTAAATATGTATAAGTACTCATGTATTTAGAAAATATAGTTTAACAGTTATCTGGTTTCCAAAGTACAAGTTCTGCTTAGTGTGAGATCATTTGGCCCCATGATCACATGTGTAAAGAATGTCCTAGGATATTTATTATTTATTTATTTACTTAACACGTTCTGCTGTGTGGTAACGGCGAATAATGTCATCACAACTCATCCCAAAGCTATCGTAAGAGACTACTATAGTTGGAGTCAGGCTGGTGGCTAGCTGTCAAAAATCTGCCAAATCCCTAATAATATGCAATAAATAGAATAGACAGAATACATATACTCGTATATAGCGCAAACCCCAAAAAATTGGGAACATGGCAGGTTAATGATAATAATAAATATATCATCAGGAAGAATGAAGATATAGTATATTATTTACCGTACCTATGGATAATTTATTGAATGAACTATAATGCCCGGGTGTCATTATAGTTTGCTCTCATGCATTACCTCTACATTTTGAACATCCAAGCAGACATGTTTTATCTTATTTCTTATCGGTCATGTCTCTCATATTATTCTGAGAAATTCATGATAAAAATGATCTCCTTATCAATTTAGTTTTTATGTGAACGTAATCTAGTTATATGGGTCATTCAACTCGCTAAATCAACTTTCAGTTTGTGACGTGTTTGGTTATTTGTTTATTTGATTTTATTTCCTTTCAATAAGTAAAATTGTTTTATAGTAATTTATGAAAATTTTGTACTGTTTTTTTGAGTTAATCTATAATAGTTATATTATGTTTAAACAGATGTTAATAAAATTGTATTTATTTTGGATCCAAAAACAAAAATTTGGTTAACGAAATAACACATGCAAAAGTGGAATTTTAAAATCTTTTTAAAATTCAATTGTTGCAAAGATTTTGAACTTTTAATATGATTCAACTTAGGCTGAATTAAATTGATAATTTTGTGTGTGACAAAGCACGAAAGAATATATGGAGAAAAATGACATTTGATTAAAAAAACAGCAACAGTTTAGGCGAAGCTCAAAATCATGATTCATGACAAGAGGAAAGGCCCTGACTTGCCATCTCCCTAAACCATTCTATTCTGCCTATACTCATCTAGAAATTTCTTTGTAGTGTCAAGTAGGTCGATAAAAAAACAGACGGTCCACCTGATGGTAAATGTCATGTGCCTGTAATTCCAGTCCCCTTACCTTCCTACGTAGTAGCCTACCTAGTACTTAACTGGACGGACTCTGCATAAAGAGTTCTACTACTTACTACTAAATACCTTTTTCAGAATATGGAAAGAGATGAGCCTGAACGACAGCCTGAGTGACGTGGAACGAGCCAAGCTAGCCGTTTGGGACTACCCCGTCAGCGATAAATATACTAAAATGTGGCAGGCGATGAAAGAAGCCGGATTACCCAATTCAATTGAAGAGGCCATACAAAGAGTGCGGGATTCGAAGAGTTCCAGTGAAGGTTTCGCTTGGCTGGGTGATGCAACCGATGTCAGATATCATGTGCTGACTAGTTGTGATCTTCAAATGGTTGGGGATGAGTTCTCAAGGAAACCGTATGCGATTGCAGTTCAGCAGGGATCACCCTTGAAGGACCAGTTTAATAATGCGTGAGCTTACTTTAGATACTTTAATACCTTATTTAAGATTAGATTACCTAGATATCTTATTGATTATCTAGAATAGAATCACTTCTTTAGTCTCTTATTTTAATGTGATATCAAACGATTTATCTGCTTCCATCAAATCTACACATATTTTATAAAAAAAATTGTTAAAAAAATGTTTGCTATGTTTTGGATGAAGGAGTCAATTTTCGAAACTGTTCATCCGATTTGTTATAAAAAACTATTTCACTGAAAGAAACCTATTATAAATAAACTATAGATAAAGACGATCGTAATCCTGAAAAACAGAAGTTCCTTCGGTAATTGAAGTAAAACCGGTGGACGGTACCTAAATATAGGTAGGACAATATCAAATTGATGGACCAAAACTTTTTTATTCAGATCTGATAACAGATAGAAAAATAATAATACATTTACATAATGCTATCCATAGCGGGATCAATATTGACGACTTTTACCATGACATTAACATTATCATCATCAATCTACAGTGTAACTATTGAATCTGTAAATATTTTATGCAAATTGTCGTATACAAAGGTGACCCAGTTGACATTCGTGGTCAACGCACGACTACGTTGTTTGTTAGTTTCTTTTTCTTTGCTATCATTTAAATTGTATACATAAACTGTTTCTATTTACGTTTAGAAGTATACAACATTATCCAATAAAGTATGGTTATTATTCAAATTAGCTAGTTAGTTGAGGGTCATAGTAGTAGTCGATTTGGTACCACAATATTATTGTATGGACAGAATAATTGAGAGAAGGCCAAAGGTAATAAGCATAATTGCCAATTGCACTGAGTTTGTACTAAAAATACCTTATACATAGGGTATATAGTTGTCCAAACTGCTTCATATTTTATCTCTAACAACCAGTCTCTAGAACAGCAAAATTCTGATGCAGTTATAATGCAACTACTAAATAGTACGTTCAAAAGTAAACATGTTACAACATAGTATACTTGAACCCAATCACAACACCTGTCTGCAATGTTAATGAACCAGCAATTAGTATTCCTTAACATAGACTAAACACAAATAAACTATACCTACAGTACTTGATCAGTCAATTGGCATTTATAAAAATGTACGTTTATCGCTTTAAAAATAATAAAAATTTATTTAATTTATATTACTCGATAAATTTCCTGAATTAATCGAAATATGGGTAACTTCTTATAATTCTTCTAATTCAATGAGGAGTAAGCCTACGTCTTGTAGTCAGAAACCAAATAACTTCTTTTTTTTATACGACATGGGCCGACATGCAAGCAGAGGGCCCATCTGATGGTAAGTGGTTACCCCAGCCTATGGACATTTGCAACACTAGGAGCATAGCCAATACTTTGTCGACCTTGAGACGTGAAGTTGTTAAGTCTCATGTGCCTGTAATTTCTATAGCTTCGAAAATTCTGACGTTTATAAATTATTTCAGAATCCTGCAACTCCTGAATAAGCGTAAACTAGAGAAGCTCAAGGAAAACTGGTGGAACAACAATCCGAATGCAATAAAATGCGAGAAGCAAGACGACCAGTCGGATGGGATCTCCATACAGAACATCGGAGGAGTGTTCATCGTCATTTTTATGGGTATTGGACTGGCTTGCGTCACGCTTGGTGTTGAGTACTGGTGGTATAAGTGGAGGAAGCAGCCTGCGATTGGTAACATTACTCAGGTTTGCTATATTGCTCATTTCTGATTGATTGATTGATACAATAACGAAGTTTCCCTTGCCTTTAAATATTAGGGCAAATAGTAGAAGTTAAATAATGTTAAAGTGCCACAATTGAAATAATTACTTCTATAAACAATTGAATAATATCCAAAAATGTTAACGAACAATGTTGTTGTTAGTCAATTCCTGTTAATACAATGACCGTTAGTCAATTATTCTTTGTACCCCCTTGATTTGTTTTACGAATTTCTCCTTATTTTTTAGGTGGAGCCAGCGAAAACAATAAGAACCAATATCGATAATAACGTAAACAAGAACGATGGATTTACTTTTAGATCTAGATTAGTGTTATCTAACTTAAAACCTAAATTCTAGTCACGCAGTAATAGTGTAATAAATTGATTTAGTTAGTTACTTTGTATGACACATTTGTTTCTCTTGTGTTCAAGTGTTTTAGGTTTCACAAATTATGCTCCAAGATTTCTGAATGCAATTTTGTCTGCAATTAAACATGTAACACTAGAATTGAGTTTTATTGGAATGAAAAGATAAATATTTGAAATAATTTTATTTACCTACAATAACTTAAGATAATCTTAGTAGAATTGTTTATTAATAATACAGCTTACGATCAACGTTATTACTAATAAATGTACAAAATAATATACTTTATGTGACGCAACGCAAACTTTAATGTCAGTTGAGTATTCTTTTGTATAATCTTTAAAGGTTTCATCTAACACTGACAAAACATCTATTGAAAGGCAAGAATCTGAATCTTAAGCTACGATATTTACAATAGAAAATATAGCCTTGTCTATATAAATATTAAGCACTATAAAATTTGGTAGTGTATTTACAATTCAATTGTCTTTCCGTGTTTGTTTAAATTTTTCATATTTTTGTTACAAAGCTCGAGCTCTAGCCTCAAGCCTTCAACTTCAGCTTCTAAGGAACGTGTTCTCTTAAACATCTGTACATAATTAAGCTGTAATTGTTTCTGGTATCTTAGTACTTTGTCTTTCTCTTCGGACCATTTCCTTCTTTCGCTATTGAATTGTGTTTCTTTAGCTTCCAGTTCACGTTTGAGCCTTTCGACCATCGCACTGGCTGGACAAGGTTCTCCGCAAGAGTCGGGCAATTCACCGTTCAGTCTTTGAACTTCCGCGTCCTCTAATGCGCTATCACTTGAATTCCAGTGATATTCATTAGTTTTACAAACTTCGTATATACCTCTCATGGTCCTCCCACATTCGATGCCTTCGTAACCGCTTAGGGAGACGTCCGATAGTTCCTGTCTCAATTCTTTTAGTTCAGTTTTTAGTCTTTCTATTTCAGTTTTATTTGTTTCTTTAGTTTTAGTTAGGTCTGCTACGCTCTCCTTTAGGTCGTTGGACAGTCGATCGACTTCAAACTGCAATCGATTAACAGACTTTTGTTTCTCCTCTGATTCCGCTCGGAGCCTCATTATTTCCTTTTCTTTCTTGTCGAGGGCTTCTCTAAGTTCACGGCAATCAGCTTTCAACGTGAGATACTCGTGGCCTTTCGCTGTCTGCTCATTCTGGAAACAAGATACATAATTTATATTAATAATATAAACATATATTTCAGTTGCAGTGATACACGTGTTTGTATTAGCAAAACATGCTCTGGTTGTCATTCAGTTTAAAAATAACATTTGTCCATAACCCTCTCTCTGCCGCAACAATATCAAGTAATCCTCGGTAGTGTTTAAACTTTGAGGGCTCATCAATTTGTGGATTCAAATAAAAGTAACCCACCTGAGCATCCTTCAACTGCGTCTTCAGCAACGAGATCTCCCCAGCCCTCTGACATAGACTCCACTCGGTGTCTTCTAGCCTCTGCCGCAACAACGCTCGGTCGCGTCTAACCCTCGCCAGTTCCGCATCACGCTCATCCCTCGAGCGTCCATAGCTTTGCAGCATGAGGCCTCGAGGTGCACGGAGACGGACCTCGTGACTTCGGAGGCGATCTGTAGTGCTGGAAATTATATACGAAGTTCTTTTTAGATTTGTTGATAAAATGTTCTATGGTTAAAGTTTCACTGTCCTAAATGATAAGACTAGTTTAAAACTTTTTTTTTTTTTTTTTTAGTTTAAAACTAAGACATGTCCTTCGGGATTTTACTGTATGCTTCTTGCCTAGCTCAGCAACAGATGCTAAGCTACTATAATTATAACCTAGTAACCAGTCTAAGATATGAGTAATATTTCGGATGTTAAAATTACTTAATAAATGTGCTCGTTCAAATGTATATTTGGAGCTCATGTTAATCAAGAAGAAATAAAAAAACTTATATCGGTAGTCAAAGAAATATTTGGAAACTTAATCTTAAAGCTTGGGTATACATTCTAATAATATATGCAGGTTGACTGTACGTCATATCTAGTAAAAGTAATAAAAGGTAGTATGTGTGACCTAAAGACCGACTGAGTATGTAACTGAACTGATATTTCTGCAAGATCTATTATCTATTGTTTTCTAACCGTGCACAATAGGAAATGTCGTATACAGATTATTAGACTTTCACAATATGATCCGGAAAGTTTCTTTTGTAATGTTTGATCATGCCAGTACAATTTGTTTGAATGAACTGGTGTATACTCGTATAATAAAACTTGTAAGTATAGTGTTAGATCTGTTAAAAAAGGAAGACTTGTACAAAATAAAGTTATCAACTACTATAGTGAGAGAACACGTCAATATCTGGTACCAAGATTATGTAATAAATATCCGTTGTTAAGAGATGGTGAAAGAATTAAATGTAAAATGAAGCTGAAAAGAGTTATTAAGGAATTGATGATTTCTTAAAAGCAATTTTCTTCTGAATGTAGGTAGTAGTAGTAGATTATTAAAATAGTATAAGAATGTAGTAGGCTAGTATAAGATAAATTTATTGTTAAAAGAGCAGAGCGCCTACAAACTGCTGAGCAGTTTGGCGATGTAATGTTTGTGAATATGTGCTAAATAATAAATTAAAAAAAAAATACTTTCTAAGAAACCTGTTATAAAGCATTAACGAAACAATATCACCGTAGGTAGTATTATAATGGTCCTGACTATGCAGGTAAGACAATGATAACCTATTAAGCTCTCTTTCGTTTTCATTAAGAAGAAAAGCGTGAGGATATTTTCAGTTCTGTCAGTTTAAATTATTTATTTTAATATTATTATTAGCGTCATTTTATCGATATGTTATTTAATGACAGATGTTCCAATAATTATACCCAAATTCTACTGACGATATATTAAGTAGCGATAAGAATTGTCGCCGTCTTCCGGGCACATAACTAATCCCGAGCTAATCCCGGTAAATACTTTCAGAAAACAGAATATTAAAAAAGATACGTTAATATTACCTTGCCCAATAATCGAACCCGTTCTGTAGACGAGTTTAATACCACTGAAATACACTTTTTTTTTTTGGGACGGACTAGAAGGTGTCTCAGATAGGTTTTATAAACTTACGCAGACTTTTCGGTGAGCGCAAAGGGCTCTCGATCGAGGTTCACCTCCTATCTTTCTAACCGCGACCCAGTAATACAAGTGGGAGCCGGGAGGAATGGGGTTAGGCACTTCCGCTGAGGAACCCTACACTAAGAGATTTACTACTTCTAATCAAAATGGTCTTACCTGTAGTCATGATGATCCCTCTCGAGCTCGGAAACTCCGGAGTCGGCTGGAGAGGGCGCAGGCGCCGGCTCCTTGTTATCACCCCCGTTGAGGACAGTGGTCGACTTAGTTCTGAAATGAAATGTATTTATTAGAAAACAATCGCTTCTGCCTCTCTTGACATAAGATTTAGACTTCGAGGCAAGACAGTTGCGTACGTATATTATGATTATTCCATTTATTATTATTATTGATATATCTTAGTTATTAATATTATTATTATACATCAAAAATAAACATTGTTAATTCTATGTAAATAAAATAATATAAAGTTAAATAGTTAGTAATATTGCTAAGAGAATCATTTTGGTATGGCTTCACCGATTAGGCTGTTTTTATTTAAATATTCGTTAAAATCTGAATAAGGTTTAGCTAAAGAAAAAGATGAAAGAGATTTCGAAAAGAAAATGGCCAAATGTGGAATTTAAAAAATAAATAGAACGTCAATCACGTTTGGGGTCAGCTCATTGCTAAATAAAAACATGCAATCCCTGAAACTATTAAGCCATTTTGAATGATTTCAAGGGTGTTCTTATTCGAGTGATGTCCCACTACTTCACACATACGTTATGAATGGTTTAGTGCTCTTTTTAACATATTGCTAAGTGTGCCACAAGTGTCGTACCTGCCGGCATCGACACCGGCACCACACATCGTGAAACGTTATCTGTACACCCGTTCTCGAAGTTTCTTATCGTCCGTTTTACGATTGTAGGTAAATTGTAAGCCGCAAATGGCATAAAACGGTAAACGGTAAGTTCTTAAGTATTTTTATTATTATCTTTACTGCAGGTGTATTTAAAGCTTCGGTTACCTGAATACCTAATTTCGGCAACTAGGTGTTGGTGTATCACCTTAAAATCACGTTTGAAGCTGCGTTTTGTTGCTTTTCAATTAAACAGAAAGGTGAAAAATATTAATTTTATCGTATGAGTTTAAAATTTTCGGTTTACAGGACTTTTATTGAATTAAATAATACTATTGAATATTAATAACGCAAATTTAAACCTATAATAAACTACATTAACATTTTTATTGCCGATAAATTGCAACCAAATTAGCCTGATTTTATCTGTGATCAATAAAACAAAATGAACATTTTCTTTCAACATAAACGTGTATAAAACTATAAAAACCAAATAAATACTTTTATTGGCAGGCGAAATTAATTATCTTAAGTTCGATCATCACAGTATCTTTACGTAACTTTTATAAATCCAAATCGTGAATGTATTTAAAACACAACAGTGTTACTTTGATCGCCTCGCGGTTAAACCCGATCTCTAAAGCATGATGATTGTTTTTGTTGTCAAATGGTAGCCCAGATACAATTTTCATACAAATTTCATCAATATTCGTTCCGTAAAAATATAACAAACAATCTAACGGACAAAGACACTGATGACTTTTTATACCACAAGGGCCGACAAACAAACAAACGGTCCACCTGATGGTACGGTGTCACCGCCACATTTGCAACAGGGGCATCGTCAATGCGTGGTCCCTGAGACGTGAAGTTGTGCCTGTAATTTGGATAGGGTCCAAAATTCTAAATTCAAAACTATTTATTCAGTTTAGGGCACTTTTAAATACCAAAGTAACAGAAGCTATCATTGATCTAAGATTATTTGTCGAGATCATTTGTTTCCGCTGGTAACACACTTGCATCGCATAACGGTGTTGTAAGGTTATAATTTAGTGTAATTTCTCTTAAATAGTTTTCCACTTGGACTCTTTCGGTGTAAGTATACGGTACGGAACAAGTGCACGGTAAGTACACTAATGGTTTGTAATAGATGTAATAGGTGTATGAAAGGCAGTTCGCGTAGGGTTATCATGAGGTAAGAGTTTACCAAATAGGTATACAATTTTTTTTTTTTTCATAAAAAAAATCGTTCTTAGATTTTTAATTATTCATTAGCGTTTTATATCCCATAATTTATGTTTTAATTTGTATAAATCGCAGAAACGTTGACTTTTATATGGTTTGACGTATCTTCACTAAACGCTTCGATATTTGAGATAGATAGTGGTTTTGCTCTGCAGAATTTTTTTCTAGTTGCAATTCTAGCTGTTCCCGGTATGTGTTGCCATACGACGCGTTTTTTTTTCAGAATCTAATCAATGGTTTAGGAACGCATAGAGAACATCATACTGACATTTAATTTAGATTGTACTGCAGATATGGCCGTTTTATATTTTTAAAACCTTAACCTTTTTACATAAGTTCTGACAAAGAACGGACAAAACATAGTAAAAATATCGGTTTAAATTTGGAGAAGGAAACAAAACACTAAAAAATGTCAGTATCGTATAAGTTCGAACTGCCTTTATCTCAAGCGTATATATCTAGGCTTAGGCGTAGGCTAGTCGATATTTCACGAGAGGATGTCTTTCTTTATCGTTTTCTCGATCATGAGTATTGTTTTGAGGTTTTCTGTCATATAATTACTTAGTTAAAGCCATGCGGTTTACTATATCTATTGATTGGCCTAAAAAACATTATATGCCAGCCCCTAACGAGCCGGAGGTTAATGAAACTGAGGGCCAAAAATATAGCTCACTTACACGTGAAGAGCCCATTCGAAATTACTCCAATTTGTGTAAGTTAGGAAACATTATTAATGACTCAAAAAAACAGTAAATAGTAATTTTAGAATTTTACATAATGGTAACCCTATGTGCGCGGCGCGTTTCGGTCGACAGCGCGCGCCGCGTCTTGCATTGTCGACGAAGCGTGTCGTTGCCGCTGTGGCTTGTTAAGACTAAGACAGTTCTTAACATATTGTTTGTTACATACAGACAGTACAGTGCAGGTTTCATTGAGAATTAATTTATACATTATTACACATATCTTCAAACATAATTTAAACTAATTTAGATTATATAAAAAGCATTTGGTCGTATCAAAACTTAATCGACCAGTTAATTTCTCAGGTGAACGAACGTTACTAATTTATATATTAAATTTTAACAAAAAAATATTAACCTTTGACAATAAATTACATATTTTTTGCTATACTATTATTACCTACCATATATCTACGTGATAAATAAATTAAGAAGTGTAAAAAACCTTAATTTTTAATGCTAATGAAAGTATTAATTTCCAATATTGACCACCTGTGCCTACACACAAAAGAAATTATGTAAATAAGGCAAAAAAACACCCGGATCAGGTTTAAAAATAATATTACACTTATTTGAAACGACTCTACGCCGATTTATTATATCAATATAAATAAATAATATACCTAGTTGGAAATTAATTCAGCGAATTCAGACTCATGATTTTACGCACGTTTATAGGCAAAGGCAAAATAAAATGAAAACTAATAGATAAGTTAACCAAGCTTTTTTTGTTAATATTATTAGAGAAAGAAATATTTCTAATAAAATTTTATATGAACTCATGCGTCCATGATTTTCCTTAGTCTAAAAATATTAATAATCCTACTATTCTAAAAATAAGTAATAATAAGTTTGTAACGGTGGATGTATTTATCTTACTCATTTTTTCACCTCTAAACGGATTTGGATGGACCTTGGCACATATACAGTTTATAACCGGGATAAAAACAGAGGATACTTTTTATCGCAGGAAAATTTTACATCCATCAGGAACGCGGGTGAAACCGCGTACAGCTAGTAAATACATTGACTAGTTCCCCAGCTGCAAGGTCACTATTAAAACAGTTGATGCAGCTTTTTGCTAGAAAATAAACATCAATTGCCTATTGCAAATTTATCTTGTCAAATATTAATTTGATAATTAAGTGTAATTTTTCAATTATTATGTACATAATGGCGTATTTTTTAAATCGACTAATTGGAGTGGTCTGCCCAGTTTGACACTCCTGGCAGGGGACTAACACTGACTGTATTTTTTTTTAATTTAAAATATAACACAGAACTGCTTCCAAAATGCAATACAGCTCAACGTACTTGGCTTACTCCCCTACTAAGCTCAAAATGTACGACATGGGATGTTATCAATTAACCATAAATGTAGTAGTGATAGACTTTCTGAAGTTGTCGCTCAATTAATTTCAGTCAGTTTCGAGACGGTTTATAATTTCCATAATCTTTTGACTAATATAATTTAGGGTAAAAGTGGGATAGACGCCCTTGGAGGATAGACGCCGCACCTTAAAAAAAGAGAATTTAAAACCAAGTTCACGCTCTAGTACCAAGTTCCTCGGACAGATCTCGCCCCGCACAGCTCAGTCCGCGCACGCGCTTCGACAGGACTGCACGTGTCGCCGCTTGAGTTAAAAAAACGTTGCAAAATTTTATCGCGCTTGCGTGATTCTTGTGACAGTGACATTTTGACGTGTTCAGAACTTTCGTTTTCGAAGGTAGGTTTTAATTGTGTATTGTTATTTAAATAGTATGTATCATTTATATTTATGGTGTGTTTATAAAATTACGAAATTATTTAAGTATTTTTATTTATTTGCTGGGGCATCTATCCCTACTAAAAAGGATAGAGGCCCCACTATTGACTGAGTATAGACGCCCTTAGAGGCATATATCCTCTATGACTTATTCACAGGTACTTAGGCTATAGGTAAGATTTTTTTAAATAACGTACCTATCAACTTAGTAGGAAAATTGACTTTCCAGTTTATTTATGAGCTGTTTATACTTTTACATGTCGTACTTCACTGTACTTGTAAAAAATAATGCAGTGTATCACCTAATTTCATTTTTTATTTTAGACAAAATGCCGCGAAAATATAAAAGGAAAATAGGGGCACCCGTTCGTGCTGCTTGGTCTGAAGAAGCCCTTTGCAAAGCTTTTGAGGAAATGGATAAAGGCCAAGTCGGTGTAAATGAAATATCTCGTCGTTATGGTATTCCATCTCGAACCTTGAGGAGGCGATACGCTAAAAAAAACTGTGAAAAACTTACTTTGGGTAAGTAATAGAGGAATTAATTGCCCTAATCAAATTCAATTTAGGCACTGTCTTCTTAGTATGTTTTTTCATACTTGTCCTTTTTGAATCCTCAGTTTTTTTTCTGTACCTATTAATTTCTTCTTTTTCAGGAAAACATCCCACACTGGACTTTGACAACGAGAAACGTCTCGTAGCGCACATACAAAAATTAGAAAAGGCAGGATTTCCCACAACACGACAGGATGTAAGAAGACTCGCTTTTGAATTTGCCGAGAAACTGGGTTTGGAAAATTCTTTTAACAAAGAGACACGTATGGCTGGTCAGCACTGGCTCAAATCATTTCTTGAACGACACCCAGAACTCAGTATTCGCCAGGCAGAAGGTTTGTCTATTGCAAGGGCTCAAGGATTAAATCGAGATGAAGTAAACAAAATGTTTGAATTGTTGCTAAAAGTACTAACTGAAAATGATTTGATCGATAAACCTGATCGAATTTATAATACTGACGAAACTGGAGTTCAAATGAACAATAATCCTGGTAAAGTTATTGCTACTAAAGGTGCCAAAGTAGTAAATTCCATCACTTCTAGCGAAAAAGGTGAGACAATGTCAATTATAGCTTGCTGTAACGCTGTTGGCAACTATGTTCCTCCGGTGGTCATTATCAAGGGGGTCAATAAAAGACCAGAGTTCCAAGAGGGTCTTCCGCCCGGAGCCAACGTGTACATGAACAAAAAATCTGCCTACGTCAACTCAGAACTCTTTCAAAAGTGGCTGAAAGAACAGTTCGTGCCAATAAAACCACAGGGTAAGGTTTTGCTTATACTTGACGGGCATTCATCTCACACTACTGCTATTAATTTACTACAATTAGCACAAGAAAATGACATCATATTGTTCTGTTTGCCAAGCCACACTACACAGGCTTTACAACCGCTTGACCGGAGTTTTTTTAAACCTTTCAAAACTTACTTCGCTTCAGAAACTAAAAACTGGATGTTGAGTCACAAAGATCGAAAAATAAATCGATACATTGCTGGAAAATTAATAGGTAACGCATGGGCTCGCGCTGCTACCTCTTCTAATGCTGTGAATGGGTTTCGTGCATGTGGTATTTTCCCGTACAATCCTTCTGCTATTCCCGACAGCTACTTTGCTATCTCTGATAACAGCTTTCAAAATCTAGATCAAGGAAACCTTGCTCAAGACCAACCAGTAGCAAGGGAACTCGACGCTAATGCTGATGTGAATTCATATTATGTTGAGCCCCAGCCTGGTCCATCGTCGTCAACTATCAATAGGGAGCGGGAGCCTGATTTCGGGTTCTTACTATATGAAGATCTTGCAGCGGACGCAATTATTATTCCCTTAGAAGGAAATGCCAGTCCGTCCATCCTTTCTCAGAATCATAATGTTGAAACTGTAGAAGTCATAACTCCAGGTGAATATTATCTTAAAGAATGTTCACCGGTCCCAAAAATTCAAAATCTAGATGAAGGAAACCTTGCTCAAGACCAACCAGTGGCAAAGGAACTCGACGCTAATGCTGATGTGAATTCATATTATGTTGAGCCCCAGCCTGGTCCATCGTCGTCAACTATCAATAGGGAGCCTGAAACTGTAGAAGTCATAACTCCAAGTAAATATCTTAACGAATGTTCACCTATCCCGAAAATTCCTGTTCCATTATACAAAAGAGGCAAGCAAGGTGCTGCCGTTTTAAATTCAGAAGAACATATTAACTCTAAGAAAGCTAAGTTGAAAGGTAAAGCTAAGAAGCAAACACCAGACAAACCTAGAAAAAACAACCAAAAATCAGTTCCTAAAAAGAAAAGACCGAGGTTTAGCTCTGAAAGTGAACAAGAGTTCGATGAATCAGATTCTGACCAGACTGAATCTGATAAAGAAAATACTCAATGCAGAGAATGTTTCGATGACTATGCAAGTACCAAGTCCACGGCGGACTGGATTCAGTGCCTGATGTGTAAACTGTGGTTACACGAAGATTGCACTCTATATGGCGATTACTGTAATAGATGTGGACACAAGAAGAAGCTTGCAGTTCTAAAAGCTAACCTGGCCAAAGTGAATTCAAAGAATAAGTAACCTGGCCAAAGTAAACAGTATCTCTATATTTGTTGATTATTTGAAAATTTTGATTACTGTTATTTTTTTTTAAGAAGGAAGCTTTGTTTTTTCCCAAAGAAGTCTTAAGGGACGGATTTGTTTTAAGTTTTATTATTCCTAAATTTAGTTCTGTAAAGTTTTAAATAATTTTTAATAGATGTTGTTAAGTTGCTAAGTTTACCCAAAGAATGATTGAAAGACTGAGCCATTTGTTCCTATAAAAGTGCCATTTACTTCAGTTTTACGGTATATTTGGATAAGAAAACCTTATAATATATTATTGCAACTAAGAAAGCAAATAAACATTTGATTTAATTTTCTACGATTTTTTTTTATTACGGAGGCATCTATCCTATTGTAGGGCATCTATACTCATGTCGAAATATTGCCAGGGGCAACTACCCCATACAGTAGGCGTCTATCCTCAAACAATAAGTTTTTTTTAGAGCCGAATATCTACAAATCTACGATATGCATTGAATAATGATATGAGTAGATAGTAAGTATAAGGACTATAGTTGTTACAAATAGTTAACTCACTCGAATAGTGCTTTAAAAAAAAAAGTTATAGTCAGCTTACAGAAAGTGGGGCATCCATCCCACTTTTACCCTATAACACTTTTGCTCCAAATGCTCATAATGTGAAGAGCTGAGTGACAATTATGTATAATTTAACATTACACGTATCTCGTCGAAAGTGGGACGTTACGGTCAACACGTTACGTTTGTGGAAATAACACTGTCGTTATGTATTGTAATTTAAATATTTTTTTTGTATATAAAACGAATCCTGAGATATTTCGCTCATATATGCCGAAGTCAAATGCATGTCGTTTTAAATAACTAACTTTTGAAATCGAGTTTAATTTTTTTAGGGACAAGCTAGTTCACCCCAAAATAGCGTGAAATAGTTCAGAAGCTTTATATCCATTTAATTCTTGTCTTTTAACTTACCAGCTCTAAAGAATTTTATTTTTTAATACTTTAGAAAGAAAGTAACAAATTAATTTGTGACAGAGGGAAAATAACACTCAAAAAAAGTTTACAAAAAGAAACGAGGTACCTACATAATTGCCACAAATCGGTCCTCTAGGAAAATTTGCAAAAAATATACTTAATATATAATTTTAGAGGATACATCTTAATATATATATTTCTTGTGTGCGTGTGTATGTGACTGAACTCCTCCTAAACGACTGGACCGATTTTGATGAAATTTTTTGTGTGTGTTCGTGGAGATTCGAGAATGGTTTAGATTTACAATTGGACCCGGTAGGGGGCGCTGCGATCGAAACCCTGAATTTTTGTATGGACTTATTTTGGCAGGACAACGTCTGTCCGGACAGCTAGTAATTTTATAATATTTCGCGTTCTGAGTCTAGATTAAGGTCTATCACATTGCGGGATTATCAAAATAGCATTTGTATTTTTTGCATTTGAGTTCAATATTCAGTTTTTATGAACATTTACCTAATTAAAAACCTTACAATGTTTTATCGGTTTAAAATAAAAGTTACTGACACTCAGGTACTTATTACATTAGCAGAACCTACTTATTTTGCTATTCTCACCTTCGGCCACATCACCACAACATCGAGAAGATGTGGTCAAACACATAGTAGAAAAAACGGTGATGTCACTGTCATTCATTTCATCTATATGGATAGTTTAATTTTTACAATTGAATTCGTTAATTGTTACTGTGGCAGGAAGTCGTGTACCAAATGAGAGAATAGCGAACATTGACTGCATTATCTTTCTAACAAAAAGGAACTAACTCCATTCATCACTTTTTATTACGCAACAATTTACCAATAAATATTAACCATTTAATAACTTTACGTAGACTTTTACGCTACATCAACGTAACGACGAAAATCAATAAGGAAACCAACTGAAATATTCAAATTTTACCCGTATTTGCTGGTCTGAATATTATTAACGAAATATATTATTAAGAACTGGCAGTAGGTACCTAGTATGCGAGATTGTTTGTTTGTACGCATCAAGTGCGTACTCTACACACCAACATAAAATACAATGAATTTTTACTTTGCACTTAATATGTTAAATTAATTAATTAATGAAATAAAGTTCTTAAATCGTAATAAATAAAAAAAAATTGATAAATATCGATTATTTACCGTTAAAGTTAAGTTTTGTGCGTTTCAAAGGAACCCTTCTTGCATTCTGATACGTCATGATTAAAGAATTCCTACAATGTCCGGTTTAATCCAGACGTGTCTTAACTGTACTCAGAACATTAAAAACTTATAACTCCATAACGTAAAAAGCTAAATAATAAATCTGTGCGTTTTTTTCCAAGTCATTAACAACGAAAGAAACTAAGAACGGATATAATTATCAACGATCCATACCCGTTACACTTTATTACACATTGCATGGAAGTTGATAGCGGTTTGCGAAATAGCATATAGCTGCTATATTAAAACATTAATTATTCAATTACATAGTATGTATTGTGAGTGAGATTGATGCTCGGCCAACGAAGCGTGCTTCCTGCGATCATCTCTTCGCAACATCCCATTGTTACATGGCTTATGAAGGCTGTGTGCCTTTGCGGAGAATATAAAAGCTGTATTTACTATTGACGTTCTAAGGTCAAGTTTTCAATGGAATATTCGACCGCGTAGAGTTATTATATTGTCTCTTTATTTTAAATATTATTATTTAAATATTTTAAAAGCGAGCTTTTTGCTCTTTCACGCAAGTACCACCAAAACGGATTTGAATAAAATTTGGCTCATATACCTATAGAGCATGTCCTGGAATAACATATTTTAATCTTTATTACTTTTTAAATGTGACATCATGTTACGATACGTTACATATGTAACGACATGCAAAATGTTTGTCCTGGGTGGGAATCGAATCGCCTTGAAGCTCGTAGGAATAGAAGTGATACCTATGCAAGGTACTCAAGGTAGTATTATTGTGTTGACTTTTAGTGGTCTAGTTTCTTACCCTTTTAGTTATTAATCACTACATAGTATAAAACAAAGTCGCTTTTTCTGTCCCTATATCCCTATGCAAATGTATTAAAACTACGCAACGGATTTTGATGCGGTTTTTTTTAATAGAATTGAAGAGGAAGGTTTTTATGTATAATATGGGACATCTCACGGGAACGCGGGTAAAACCGCGGGGGACAGCTACTAAGGGATAAAGCAACTATTCCATCAAAAGAACAGATTAAATAATTTAACCAGAAAATCAATCATACTCGATAAACCCACCATTTTAATTCATTCAACAGTATATTTCATACAATTTGTGTTTTAATAATTCATTATTCCTAGTACAGTATCCGGTATCTTGGAAAGAATTGGTATCAGTTCGTGATACTAAAATGAAAGGAAATTGCTGAATGATGACTGTATTTGTTGATAAAAACATACTTGTTGAAAACATTATGTGTGTCAGGACTCGGAGTTGTTGATAGGTAGGATGTGTAATGATCATTACGTTGATATATCTATGTATGACAATAAATCTGTGAAATATTAAATATCTATATTAATAATATGCAAGTTAACTTAATTTTTACCATCACCATATTGAATTCAAAAGGAAATTATCGTTGATAATGTATCATTAACATCTTTGCATATAAAGATTTTTTAAGTTCTCGTGTCTTCGTTTCGCGATAAAACTATATAATTACTACTAAAACTAGAGTTCTGTTTCAAGGATTATATAGACTAACATGTGAAGTCCCTAAAATTCCTAATAATTTGACGGGTTCGCAACCAATCCATTAATCCGATCGATTTCTATTCAAGAATTTAGTATGCTATAGTTTCCCAAAGGTTAATCAACTCACCGATTCATAAGGCAGTTTCACACAGCACTAGTAAAACATGACTATAACACTTGCACAGTACTTATTTGTGGTGAGATGTTTTACGACGAAGTGGACATTAGCGACTTGCATTACAACAAATAAAAGGCATAGTACACACACGCGACGCGCCACCGTCGCATCGGACGGCGTGTGAATGCGCGGGCGCAGCGCGTGCCGCCGAGCCACTACAATGCTGCTATTGCTATGTACAATAAAAATAATAGGCCTTGTTCATTTAACTGAAACTAAACTGTTTAAACAATTTCCGAGAACCCGTTGTTTTTAGTGTCTTTGAATCAATAAAATTCGAAAGTAATATTGGTTTCCGCATGACAACAAGTAAGTATAAGTTTGAAATTTTAACTAACTCAATAAAAAAGATAGGATTCATAAAGATGGTTTGAACCGTAATTATTATCATTATCATAGAGTTAACATGCCATAGCCCTTATTAATGACGAGGTTTTTAAGACTTTAACTTTATGTAATCGATCATTTAACTCAAGTAATTTTTTTAAACATAAATTAATATTTACCGGATTACTTAAGTACCTCTACTGACGTATTAACAAAACCCCAATAAAACCACGAAAGCACCATTTTATCGCCCCTGTTACCACTCATTCACGAATAGCAATGGCGAGTGAGCACATCACACGAGACTAGTTAATAACTTTAATTACAGCTAATGGACGGAGAGACATCGTACCGTCTGTCTACAAGTTTGTACCACTTGAACCACTGTACCAGCTGACGTACCAATCGTCAAGGATGAAGAAAGCGTGTGTAATAGAGAGATCGCAATCTCGTATCAAATTCGCCTATCGCGAAAGGTCAACTAATTCAATTAACTTTTAAATGTTGATTGATTGTCGCATTTGTTTTTTTTTACAGTCGTTAGTCACATGCGAATAGTTTTAGATAGCATCTGTAAGTATTATGATATCTATGTAAGATTGGTTCGCATTCATAAAATCGACTTTTATTTATATACGAGTATGTATGTTTAGATTTATTATTAGCGATTTCATCTTCATCTTTATCCCGTATCCTATCAGTCCATATGCTTGCCTTGTGTTGCATTACAATACTATTAATCTACTGAATAACTTTTAACATTTTGGGACATTTTTACCCCGATCCAGGGAGAAATCGTAGGATGGCAACCCACTATTTTATATCTATTTTAAATTAGGTCACTTACACAATAGCAGAGTGGTGTCGCTGATGCAGCGGGGTGGAGAGCGAAGGAGGTGGTAGGGCCGAGAGCGACGCGGGCTGAGGAGAACCGCACCAGCGTTCACGCACGTCCGAGGAACCTGCGGAAACATTGACTCCCACTTATATCACAGATAATACACTGAACGTATTTGGATGAAATTTGACACACAGAACACATTCTGGAGCAAAAAGGTTAGGTAGGTTATAATTTATTGATCATTTTTTTTTATTTCCTGGAATTATTTTTAGATGAATGAATGAATTTTTACTCATGGCCAACGAATCCCAATCTAAGATACTATGGAAACCAAACATTTATTTTTTATTTTTTTAAATACATACTTTTATAGATGTATATTCCAAATACCGAATAAACAGAATGTTCGTGCACACAAATGTTCGTCCTCGGTGGGAATCAAACCCACGACCTGTTGCGTGGCAGTCAAAATATCTATCCACCAAGCCAACCAGACTGGCCCGTAGTAAGGTAAGGATGCCGGTGAAATTACAGGCACATTAGACTTAACAACTTCACGTCTCAGGGTCGACAACGCATTGGCGATGCCCCTGTTGCAAACGTCCATAGGGGGCGGTGACCACTTACCATCAGGTGGACCGTCTGCTTGTTTAAGAAAAAAAAGAAGAGTAAATTTTTCTCGTCTTTTTTCACTGAAAATAAATAAGATCCCTCAGGAAAGATGTTAAAACCACGACCAAGTAAGCCGACCTTTAAATACTTCTATGACAGGTACCCGTTGGTCACAAAAAGCAGCCTTATGTCGGTTTATTGAGTGTAGGAACTGGTAAATTATACTATCGTATTTTTATGTAACAATACTTAATGTATCAATACTTACTGCCATAAAGTGTCATATGTGACGGCGGTCGACTAGCAAGTACAGGTGTGGATCCATATCGCTCACCGCCCGCAGACAGACGCCCGCCCAGCATCAGCGGCTTGAACGCTATTGGTCGGATCACTGACTTTCCCTGAAACAATGATTACATAGATTTAATTTAAATGTAGAATGGTAGGCTCTGTAGGTCGCAAGACCCGTTTTCGTGGACCCGCGGGCCCACTGCCTAATGATATTATATATATGCCAATTGAAAATATTGATTTTAATGTTATAATTAATTAGTTAATTTAGTAGCTTCAGTAACTTTAAATTTGACCTTCATAAGTGCCTTCCGAGGGCCTAAACTGAATAAATGGTTTTGAATTTTGAATGAAGCGTTATGTCTCGGTGTCAAATCAAAGAATAAACGATAGTTATTTACAGTTTCAGTTTGGTAGTGAATAAACACAACCTTGTTTTGTAGCATATTTGTGTGTATGTTTAAATTATTTGCATCCCTCAATTAGTATGTTTATAATTATTAGCTAAAACCTAAAACTGTTTTAAAAAATGATCTCTAGTAATAATAGTATAATACAAAGTCACTATTTTTATCTGTCTGTTTTTCTACTTATATCTATTGAAGTACGCAATAGATTTTGATGTAGTTTTTTTACCATCAATTAGAGATTTTTTTTCGAAAGGTTTAATTATATAATATATTTATATTATGACACCAGGTAAAGCCGGGGCTTGTTATTTTATAATTTATTTTTTATTTATTGTTAGAATATTTTCTTTTGTATCTTACGTATCGTACGTATACACGTATATTCAAATATAACCTCCGTTTGGACTGGCAATAGGAAATAATTTACAATTTTAATAAAGGAAATAGCGCGAAAATCTAAACATCCTGGGCGGATGATATATGTATGTATGTATGTATAAATATCCGTATGTATTGTACAAGTATTATGTATTATTCCGTAATTAAGTTACCTATTGTGTGGATGCGAATTATGTAAATACTTTATGTTTTTTAATCCATGGCAGTATTCTGATTTCTGGCATCTAATATCTGGTATCAATTATTCAGGGTACGTTGCCAACGGAAATGGGTATGTGGTAGGAGATGGTAGTACTTTCCCGGACAATCCCATAGTATTTTCTTTTGTATTTACCACTAGGGCCCACATACTAGCGTAAGTACAAGCATTGTCGACTCTGAGACGCGAAGTTGTTAAGTCTCATGCGCCTGTAATTTCACCGGCCCCCTTACCTTTCTAGCCGAAACAGAAAAACAAGTGCACTACTGCTTTACGGCGGAAATGGGCAAAATAGTACTTAACTGGACGAACTCTGCACTAAGAGCTCAACTGCATGTAAAGCCAACACCCACCCCGTTTCGAAATATTTAAAGCGAATATTATAAATATGTAATTTGATATACGGATATGGAAACCAAAACGAAATTTCGTGTTATAAATCAATAGGATATGTGGGCGACATTCGCATAAAGTAATTTTTTGTAGAAACATTTAATTCTGGAGAACGTGGGATGCGGAATTTGCGGCAATAAGTATTAAAATCAAGTTTTTTACAGGTTTCAATAAATTATAAGAACGAAAATTATTGTCTTTACGATAATGTATCATGTTTTATAATTTGTTTTAAATTTAAAATGCAAAAGGCTTTGGTTTCTCAGACTCAAAAGTGAATGTTTAATTTGGATCAAAATAGCGGGGATATTTTTGATCAAAGAATGCTCCTCAGTAACTAGTCATAACATCCCTTTCCTACCCTCCCCATTATATTCACAACGTTATTCGAAAGTTAACTTTATAATGAGGTAGCTAGATTGTTTTTTGAAGCCCGGGCTTTCTGTGCTGTGGTTTCATCCACGTTCCCAAGTGGCCTAGTCTACCATATGTCCATTAAAAATAAAGTAACTTAACTTTCAAATATTAAGATTTTTTCAAATAGGTGCCGTGGTTCTGGAACTACTTTCCGAATTCAAATTAACTCACTAAATTCTGACTCTGTAACTAATAAAATAGATCACAGGAAATGTAGATTTACCCTTTATGCTTTAGCTGTATATTCCGATTGCCTTTACCAGGTTAATAGGTCGGACTGTTTGTTGTTTCCGATAAGTCACTTAAAAGGTTTCAAGTTACATTTCCTTTTTTTCGTCGTGTATGTTAAATAATATGTTAACGGTAACAGACAGGGCTCGACCGCCGGGATCGGCGATGGCGGATGCAACACGGCACTTTTAACACTATTGACCTTTGTGCAATGACATTTCATTGCGTTTGTTGCGTGCAAAATGTCAAATACGTGCCTCAGTAAAGATAACTAACGTCGAAACCCCAGTCCGCCATTAACTAAAACCTCCGTAACGAATACGGTTTGAAACACAATTTGTTGCAATGCATCTGAATAATGAATCGATTTAATACGCTAATTGATAGATTTATCTATTTAATGTTAGAAATCTCAAAAGAGATTAAGTTTAAAAATATTTTGTCAACAAGCAGAAGTTCCTAATCAAAATACAGAAAGCTTTTAGCATTAAGTAATCACTACATAGTATAAAACAAAGTCGCTTTCTCTGTCCCTATATCCCTATGTATGCTTAAATCTTTAAAACTACGCAACGGATTTTGATGCGGTTTTTTTTAATAGATAGAGTGATTGAAGAGGAAGGTTTTAATGTATAATACATGTGACATCCCACGGGAACGCGGGTAAAACCGCGAGGGACAGCTAGTAATAAATTCGTTATTGACACATTATTGAGTGTACACACTATTACTATAATCTTCATTGTTGCAGCTGGTTTCAATAAAGCTGCACGGTTGAGCACCAAATGCCTAAACTAGGTAAGCCCGTGACATAGCCATTAGGCCTCTTCCCTCCACCGGGTACGTAAGTACTCAAAGTATTTATTTTAAACTGTCTAGACAAACTTTACTTAACTTTAGACTACAAATTATGATATACAAAAAACATCGATTTATCGAAAGCAAACGTGATCAATTGACCTCGTGCCCTAAAAACCATTCAATAGGTACATTATTTATTAAATAAATTGTATGGAGCTGTAGGTTTTATTGCTGTATTATTTATTACTTTTCTAATGTTGTTTTATGTATTTAATATAATGTTGTACCTATATCTATGTAAGTTTTTTTTTATACCACGTGGGCCGACAAACAAGCGGACGGTCCATCTGATGGTAAGTGGTCACCGCCGCCTATGAACATTTGCAACACTAGGGGCATCGCCAATGCGTTGTCGACCCTGAGACGTGAAGTTGTTAAGTCTCATGTGCCTGTAATTTCACCGGCCCCCTTACCTTTCTAACCGAAACACAGTAATACAATTGCACTACTGCTTCACGGCGGAAATGGGTAAGGTGGTAGTACTTCCCCGGACGAACTCTGCACAAAGAGCTCTACTACTCTAAGTACAATAAACTAAAATAAATTCGACAACGCATCACTAAATCCATTATCTGGCTTCAGGCTTCTGGCATCAGTTGGCGTGCTTAGAGACCCTTACTACCACGGCGGAGGTCGTGGGTTCGATTCCCACCCAGGACAAACATCTGTGTGCATGACCATAATTGTTTATTTTGTGTCTAGGTGTAAATATCTATTTAAATATGTGCTTTTAGTTTTTATTAAAAAAATTGTAATATGTATAGTTAGTATAGTTAATGTTATATTACATTACAAATTGTGCACAGGTCAGAGTAAATAAAGGCTATTTTATTTATTATTTTAGTTCTATCAATCATCTGGTTCCCATAATACAACCTCTGCTTAGTTTGGGATTAGATAGCCGTGTGTAAAGAATGTCCCAGGATATTTATTAAAATTAATATTGAAGTGTTAAATAATCACTGAAGCAGTGAAGACGACGATAACAGATGTCTAGAAAACAAATAGCTAATGAGCAATGATGCTGAACGAAATGCACAAGAACAACAGAACCGCAGACGCCAGATGTGATGGTAAAAACGTTTGTCGCAAAATCGTTGCATGTCACCGCTAAATACCGCGTCCTTACCACGAGAATGATTAAATTCTGGTAAGTCAGGTGTGTTCGAGTGTAGCTTAATTTTTGATTGGCGTAATATCATCAAAAATAAATCAACATCATTAAGAACTAATAAATAATTACTGTCTCCAAATATTTCGACAAGCAACAGACACAAAACAAAAAATTGCAAGAACCTTGGCAATTTTATTCTACTATGTAATATTATAAATGCGAAAATTCGTAAGAATGTATGGATGTTTGTTAGTCTTTCACGCAAAAACTACGAAACAGATTTGGTTGAAACTTTGCACATAGATAGTTTATAACCTGGAATAACATATAGGATACCTTTTATCCCGATGAAATGTAACATCCCTTAGAAACGCAGATGAAACCGCAGGGGACACCTAGTTGGACGTTACTGAACGACACTTTCAAATAAATGATAAGCATCCAACCTCAATTTATTGGGCTATACACCAAAAGGTCATACAGTATTATAAATAACTTAAACTCATTATTGTAATATAGGTCAGCAGGTACTTCGCGAGAATCCGTGATAGCGGTTCATAAAAGAGATAGCCTTAACGAGGCGCCTCGTGTAATGGCACTTTATTAACTTGTTATTGGCGGTTCTAAATGACGGTAGAACTGGATTTCATAAAATTTGCATCTCATAGTGTTTTCACGGGAAAATGGACGAGTTTCAAGTGTCTAATGAACCAGTCAGTAGGCGCCTGATCATAGTTAATGCATTGATTTATGCTGTTGATATTGGTATGTCCTTAGGCTATCATGGTCTAGCTAACATCTGAGTTTGTGATATTAGAATTATGGAGCATGTTTTGGAGCAAAACAAGATATTAAGGCCACCTTAAACCTTTATGAAAATAAACGCAGAACCCACACAAACAGCTTTCTAAATTTTGCTCTTGAATCCCAATAATTGCTTATACACAATTAGACTTTTTTGACACATTATTTAAAAACAAAACATGAGTAAGACCATATCCTTTGCAATAAAATCTTGCATCACTACATAGTATAAAACAAAGTCGCTTTATCTGTCCCTATTCCCCTATGTATGCTTAAATCTTTAAAACTACGCAACGGATTTTGATGCGGTTTTTTAATAGATAGAGTGGTTAAAGAGGAAGATTTTTATGGATAATACATGTGACATCCCACGGGAACGCGGGTCAAACCGCGGGGGACAGCTAGTAAAGAATAAAATAATCCCTTATCTATAACCATTTGCCTAATATCCATCACACTAACAGACTGAAGACTTATAACCGAATACGCCATGTTTATGTATTAATACAGGTTCTATATGTGACAACAGGCAGTGGAAAGGCGGCACAGTATTCACAAGTCAAATAAAACATGATAGTTTGTTCAGGAGCCGGGTTTGTAGGTTAGCTGTGACAAGGCCTCGCTTGGCAGACGACAACTCGATGGCCCGTATTGTGACGTCTACGGCACAGACTGCGGCGGGAGCGAGAGCGACAAGCTTATACGCCGTGTTGGTATTTTGTCTCTGCCCTAACATGAAAATAAGGGTTCTTTTGCTGGCTTTCGGGACTCAATAAAGGAAAGGGGCGTCCTAGAACTGGACAAAAATGGGCTTTTAGGAAGGGTAGCAGTCGGCCATTATTTTTTTTACCCACTACTGTTGGTTGCCATATTTTGGAAGAGATTAATTAGTGGATCCCAAATTCATTAGTCAAGTTTTACTCCACAAATAAAAAAAAGCAATTTAACAGAGCTTAACAGGTCAATTTTATCTTTAATACGCTTATATGTAAGTCAGTTCAAAACATCGAATGAAATTGAAACATTGCACATTTAGCAAGGACCTATGACAATGCAATCATTTATATAGCTTGTCCCATTATCGTCAGGATTAGCAATTAA
Organism: Habrosyne pyritoides; assembly: GCA_907165245.1. Classification (NCBI taxonomy): domain Eukaryota; kingdom Metazoa; phylum Arthropoda; class Insecta; order Lepidoptera; family Drepanidae; genus Habrosyne; species Habrosyne pyritoides. Next base: position 4,940,976 of record OU015592.1, read on the forward strand.
AAAAAACTAAACAATAGAAAACAAAACTAAAAAGTATTAAATTGTTTTCAATAAATTAATTTTTAAAAGTATGGTACGTACAGCATCCCTGACAATATAATAAGCTTAACGCTTTATAAGCTCACAGTTTACACCACACCTAACTGTCAGTCCCGTTGCCATGCGGTACCTAAGCGAGGCAGTCATTTATTGTCTTCCTCAGTTGAGACGACCGGATAGACTCATTGAAGGCATTCATATCATTCTTTACTTTATGTATCAAGTCTACGATGCCATCTGATACCAATTTCTAATCATTGTTTAACTTACGATAGCTTATTTATATAGATCTATTTAACTAATTGCCTCAGGCGTCTTCGGAAATCCATTTGTAAGATTATACAAAAACAAATAACTAGTAACCAATTCCGCTGGATCTCCTACTCTGTCAAGTCCCAAACAAGGAAACTGAAGGTACACGTCTGTGGTGTTAGTGCGTCGACTCAGTGACAGCGGGTCTAATACGTCCTGGAGTGCTATTCTCTAAGGATACAGCCATGCGCGCAGCGCTGTCACAGCGTCAAAACATGGGTTTTGTATTCATTAACTACAAAAAGCGACACTAGCGCTCAAGGCTGTGACGGGCGTGAGTTGGAACTACTTGATGGCGAGCAAATTGACACTTCTTCATACATTTTGGTATTCCTTTAGAAAAAACAGCGTAGAGCACAGCCACAGCCTCGCCCACAGCCACGCCATTTATCTGTCAAATCTAAAAGCTACAATTATTGCGCTGAATGCAAACATTGATTGTGTTATTTAACTTTAATAAAAAGTGTTTTATTGTGCGATATTTAAAAATATGGCAGCTCCAATGATTATAAGGCTCTATTTATTGGAAGAGGCTAAGAAACGTGACGATATTAAGAAATCTCGACAGGCAAAACAATTAAGAAAGTTGAAAACTATATCCCGGGACGTAGAGCTTATTAATATGTACAGGCTTTCTGAGGATTTAATAAATGTATTGGAAAGTGATTTAGCTCCATACATGCCACCACAAATTCGTGCCGGCGGTTTAACTACAAGGCTGAAGGTTTGTTTATAGCTTAGTGTCTTGGGTCAATGTGTTTACATAATATATGATACTTTCAAATGATTGTATGGACGTCATGATGTTTCAGGTATTATGCACTCTATAATTTTTTGCTAATGGAGGTTACCAAAAAATCATTGCCAAAAATGTAGACACGTATGTGTCTCAGCCATCTGCATCTAGAGCCATCCACCAGGTTGTTGATGCATTAAATAATATTAATATTGTTAACAAATATATGAGATTTTCTCAAAATAATGATGAACGGCACATTCTTAAGGCAAGGTAATGTTAAGAACTTATAATTCCATGTTGTACTAGATAGTGTAGTTATGAATCATTACATTGTTTGTGTCCTGGTTTCAGATTTTATCAAAAATTCAAATTCCTGGTGTATTGGGTTGCATCGATGGCACTCTGGTATCTATGACACGTCCAAAACAGAATGAGGAAAGATATTATTGTTGAAAAGGGTATCATGCCTGAAATGTCCTCATTGTAAGTAGGTATGAGGTCTTACTTTACTATCTTTATACAGATATCAAGATTTTATTATAAAAGAAAATATATTATTTCAGATTAATGATGCTGATCTAAACATTATACATGTGGATGCTACATTTGGAGGTGCAACACATGACAGTTTTGTATTTTCTAATTCAAAAATAAAGGAGGTTTTAGAAAATCTAAACAATAATGGAGAAAAAATATACTTACTTGGTAAATTATTATACACTATAATAAGTAGGTACTTATGTAAATTAAATTCCAGTAATAAGCTGATTGATAAGTACATAAATAATTTCAGGTGACTTAGGATATGCTCAAAGGCCATTTTTAATGACTAAACAATCCAGAGGCTGGTACTCCAGAGAACCATTACAATGAAATGCACTGCAGTGCTCGGAACAGTGTGGAAAGAACAATAGGAATATTAAAAGGCCGGTTCTGATGCCTATTAGTCCACAGGGTATTGCACTATGATTCCATAATGGTGGGCAAAATAGTAATAGCCTGTTGTGTTTTACACAATATATGTAATCGAGCAAGGCTACCAGCTCCCATGTTAAATCAAAGTGAAATAGATGAAGAGGCTAGGCTACTTAGGACACTGACACAGCAGGCTACACAACATGATGATTTAGTTAGTGGGCAGATAAGTAGGAGAGATTTAATGAATCAGTTATGGAGAGCCTGTCATATCTAAATATTTTTTTTTATTGTAGAACCTATGTTTTTTTTATTGTTATATTTTAGCTACTATTTTCATAGTTCTATGTCCTATGTCTGGAAATAGCTGCTCTCCAGGGGCACCATTCACATGCTTGTTTAGGTTATTATTATTCATCTTGTTATTTATATATGTTTATTAAGTTATATTCAGTATTTAGTAATTGTAAAATACCTAAGTATATAAATTTGAAATAATAAAAAGGCAAAATGTCAGATTTCATTAAATTAATATAAAAAAATGTAACCTTGCCGAGTTTCTTTCCGGCTGACTTTCGAACCAGTAGCTTCAGTAACTTTGAGATCCTAACCTGAATAAATGGTTTTGAATATCGATTTTGTTTATTGCATTTTCCTTTAAGGCAAAGTTTATATAAAATTGAAATTATGACAATAGAATAAAGAGATATAATATAATAGCAATATTAATAAATAGATAAATATCCTGGGACATTCTTTACACATCCCATCCCAAACTAAGCAGAGCTTGCTTCTATTTTAGTAAATATATACAGATATTAACACCCAGGCACAGAACAAACTAGACATGTTCATGCACACAAATATACCTGAGTGGGAATTTAACCCATAACCTGTGAGTTGGCAGTCAGGGTATCTAACCATCAAGCCAACTGGCCCTTCAATGCTGCTTAGATGCACATATGTTAAGCTTTTAAATGCTTACTTGAATAAAAATATTTTCATTGGAATTCATAGATTTGTATGTTGTGAATAAATAAATAAATATAATTTTCTTTAAAAAAATTTATTAACATACCTATAGAAAAATATAAAACATTCAATCAAAATAAAAGTAAAATTTATTAACTTAACTAATTCCTATTCATATTTTCCACCAATGCCCTGGTGGATGCACATAGTTCTTGGAGTGCTTGGGTCTGCCTTGACCATGACCCACTTAATTCTATGAAAACGTCAAACATCTTTTTTTGATTCTTAATAAGGAGTCTTTGATTTTCCAAACGTTTCTCTTCAAACAAACTTTCATTTTCCAAACGCTTTTCTTCAATCGCGATAAATCACAGTAGTTACTTTATAAAACAAATACAACAACTTCACACATGCACTTAAAACCCCAAAGTGTAAATGTTGTGTAACAGTAACAAATTTATTTAAGTAATAAATGGGGAATTCATTGTAATGCTTTCACTTCGTTGAATCACAAACCAATGTTTATAACAATCCTAATACAAATTGAAACAAGTGCTTTAAAACTCACCAAACTTAGAAAAGTCAAGTGGTTTTGTTATTGTTTACACTATTTATGACTTTTACGAGTACCAGCTACGCTAGGCAAAGGAATCGTCATTCAGCCTTCAAATTCTGCCAGTAAAAACGTTAAAACACTTAAAATTATTATTTATTCTTTGCAATCTCACAACATTCATTGAAATACTTCAAAATATACCTTTGTTATATTTTATTAACCCATAAAACTCTTAGTCGAGATAAATCGATTATGTTTTCAAGAAATTTGTTTCAAGCCCTAACTCGTCTACGAAACAGCAACGAACGGACACAGCCTTCAGTTCGACGACGAGCTTAAACGCTTAAGTGAATACCGTTTAAAACAGCGCTGCGCTCTTGGTCGTTCGTTAGGCTGTTTCGACGACGAGCATGTCAAGGCGTACAGCCACGAAGTTGTTTCTTAGAGAATAGCATAGCTGAAGATGCTTCGTGTAGAAGCGAAACACGTGTCGATTTCCTGTTGAGTTTCCTTGTTTGGGACTTAACCGAGAAGGAGATCCAGCGGAATTAGTTACTACATATTTGTTTTTGTATATTATATCAATTTGTATAGCTTTTATTAGTTTAATAGTGCTAGACCAGTGTGTAGATTTAACTTGGATAGAAAAATATTCAGGTTATTCACAGAAATATGTAAGATAAGGTATCTATGTACCGGCTCTGAGATAAGCATTTTCCAGACTATTTTATGACAAGCACCAGTGAAAGGAGGAAAGAGCATGAAGTTCTAGGTACTGCAATGCATGTCACGGATTTTTAAGGAAAAATTGCTATTTTAAAATACTTTTCTGGGGCTCGATTCTGTAAGGAAAATGATAATAACTCGAGAATGTTTCATCGCGGCCTCTATGCTCTGTCTCTGTCGCTTACTACGCTAATACATCTAATCACGTGAGAGAAAATCTCTCCGAGGCCTCCGTAAAGCGGCTCGCCGACGAAGTTTGTATTAGGTGAATAAAAGGGCTGCAATGCATATCACGGATTTTTAAGGAAAAATTGCTATTTTAAAACAGTTATTCTGATTTCAAAAAACACGTCGTTCTCACGTTAAGTTACACATAAGATAAGTTTATTATGTACTTAGGGCATTTTACGATTATCTTTGTAAGTTTAATCGTATCTTACGTAAGACATCCTGGCAACCATGTTGCTGATTGCGTAAAATTAAGTACTTAAGTCTATATTGGATAGAAGATTAGTTGCATTGTACAGATTGGTTTGGCTCCCGGTGGATTGCTTGTGTACTTGTAAACCAATTTGCTGACCGTTTCAGGATAACGAGATTCCATTACGTATTTTTAGTGTAATTAAATAGTTGAGTTTTAAGTCGTCTTGTACATAAAGTTTCTTTTTTAACCATGTAAAATTCAAATAAATACACAAATATCCCAGGCTATTCTTTCCGCATGGCGATGTGATCCCAAACAAAGCGGTAAACATAGAATACTTTTTGTGCCGGGAAAATTTTAAATCCCTCGGGAACGCGGGTGAAACCACGGGCGACAGCTAGTAATTTATATTTCAATTACACAAGGATTAAGTAAAGGAATACATTTTACATGGCTGCTATTTAAGGTGAAATTAGCTATTACTATTTTTTTATTTTTTATCGAACAAAGATAAATAAATGAGCAAAATAAAACGTTATATAATTTACAATAAACCATAGTTTATTCTTATAATAAATTATTCAACATACAGTCCTTAATAAAAAAAAATACCCATCAATTCTCGTTTAGGAAATATTTGTGATTGATGACAAATTTTGTATAAAATTTAAGCTGTATATTCTTACATTTTTATAAACTATGTTTTGGTCGGTTTAGTTATACTACTAAAACCCCCTCTTAACCTTGACGTATCCCAAAGAAATATACCTTGAGAAACTTAGATCTAAGCCATCTATTTGACATTCCAATACTATGAAACTAATGCATTTTGAATCACAAGTGTTCATTTAAACATGTTATTGTCTACCCAGGTATTTCCGTTTCGATAAATATTCATTAATTACATCATTGCATACCATATCACGTCTATCAAAAGAAATACCTATGTAGCTAAATCACGCCTACCCACTATAACATAAAGACATTGCAAAAATCTAAATTTGCATGACACCAGACTAGGTAACTTTAATATCTCTGCAATAACAAATAACGGGGTCATTACCAAGTTTAGAAGTCATTTCTAATTCACGTTTGGAAATAATTTTATTCGTCAAATTACTGTAATCCTAATCTATACATCCTCAGAAAGTGATGCTAGTAATAATAATGAAGATGACTTAAAAACCTAAAATGCTGTGAAGGCAATAATTAATCCAAAAAATACACATCTACATATAATGATTTTCCTTGAAATCTTAAATAATCCCATTCTGTTTAATTCTATGTTCGTACATACCAAAGATTTTTTTGTCAGCATACGTACTACTGTGTTATTACTGCAAGGAAACTAGTTAGTAACATTTTTTTATTTTCCAAGAACAATATACAATCTGTTTTCGAGTTCGAATCGAGTTATTGTAGTAATCGTGCAGATTTGCGAAACCTCAGGCGATCTCCCACGCTCGGCCACGCGAGACTAGCACCACGTGTCAGCCGATCTACAAACCAGTCCCCCGACCCTTTCTAACATTATAGAGAGTGGGACAGCTGCAAGTGCCCCCAGCTAAATCCCAGGCTGTCTGCTCGGATGCCTGAAGGATTCCTGGAGTATGTGGAATTATGAATATTTTCTTCTCTTAATTATTGTGTTGCACGCTACTTTTAGGACGTTTGCCTCGAGGGGGCAATTCTGCTTGTCATTGTCAATTTACGAATTGCACTCTCAAATCATTGAGGCCCTTATGTCAGTAGACATTAGGCTCATTTCTAATGATATCCTCATAATATTTTCGTGCTTAATTCGTGTGAACCGAACCTAAATACGTAAACGGTCTCGATTGTCAATTTCTGCAGAATCATTTCAGCAAATGTTTAAAACACGCATTTTATTTTCTTGTAACATTGATTTTAAGTGGTTTCCTCTATCGATATGGGAATTTCATTATGGTTACCTTACATGTTAAAATCACATATCCTATAGAAATAAAAAGACATATTAGCGATTAGCTCCCAATAGAATAGAGCCCACGTAAACTCGGTAGAAGGACAATGACATGCGTATTCGTACAATATCGGCGGCTTTTGATTGTGAAGGGTACATGATCATAAATTAGACGATTACTATCTTAACAGGACACATTACAAGGCCACGGCCATCGCTCCGTGCATCTGATGAGGAGATATGCTTTTCACGGTGCAACAGTGTTGCCAGTATATTTGCATGTGGGAAAGAAAGTTTGAATAGAATTCCAAGAGAACAGATTTTATTGATTGACCATTAATTTTATTGTTAGTGAATATTTTAATAGGGTAACTCAACATGCTTTTTAAGCTGTAAACTATGAATGAAATAATCGAACCTCTTCCGTTATTTTTTTTTGTGTATTTCTGGTAGCAACAATAAGTAATTAAAATTTAATTATGTTTTCGTAAATTAAGCCATTACATTGCTTACCAAATAAATTATTGCCTTCGCGTAACCTCGTTTAAGTTACTGATGCGTTAATAACCTTGCTTCAAACAATTCGCGCCTTATTTAACTGAATTCAGATCTATTTTAACTGCACCTATTTACCTTACTAGCTCCTGGGGTATCAAATGTATCCCTGGATTCTGACAAAGCCTATGTGTACCCGGAAAAATGTACCTTTCGAATAGTGAAGGAATTTTTCAAATAGCTCATATACCGTTGTTCCGGAGATTAACCATATATAGAAATCGCACTGTCTCTTTATAATATTATCTTTAAAAATATTATAAAGTGGAAAGATTTGTAGGTACAGCTAGTCTAGCTGTCCCCCGCAGTTTAACCCGCGTTCCCGAGGGATATCACATTCCGGGATAAAAAGTAGCCTATATGTTATTCCAGGATATGCTTTATCTATGTGCCAAGTTTCATCCATATCCATACAGTAGTTTTTGCGTGAAAGAGTAACAAACATAGTTACATACAAATCATTCCTCTTTACAATATTAGTATAGAGTATAGACTAGCGACCCACCGGGCTTCCTCTGAGTCCGATAAAATATGTATATTATACACATAAATTTTCCAAAATAATATTCTAAATGATGACGAAAACCGTATCAGAATCAATTGCGCAGTGTAAAAGAATTAAGCGCACGGACTGACAAACCGTGACTTACTTAGAGATGGATTTTATAAATAATATCCCATTTCCGAGTTCAAAAAGCCAAACCAGTTTTTGCTTCAAAACCTTTCATATGAATAGTTAATACGCACGTGCGGGGCAGATGTGCGCATAAAAGGAAATTTAAAAAAAAGTCTAGCTCCATCCATCTGCCAATTCGATGCACCCTTGACGACCCCTGTTTGAAATACCATTGTAATTAATTGTTTCCTTGTTAACAGTATTCCATGCGGGGTTATTACATTCGATGTTTTGTGGAATGTGCAACAATCGTTTAAGTTTGAGGGGTGAAATATTATAAAAATATTTTGTTGCATTATGAATTTATTTGACCCTAAATTTTTTTTGTAACAATGGCGAAGTGTAATAATAATATACCAATTCAAGCGTAAAATAATTATATTATGTACTACCTACAAATTATAAATGTAAGTTTTTTTAAATGGTAGTAAAAAATACAACTGTAATTCTGGACTCTCCATTCGGACAGAACAATAGGACGTTGAATCTCTCACTAACTTGTTAATGTTTTGACACTTACTGTCTATGATTATTGCATGAAAGACACTATTGATGGACGTTATACATAATCCGACCCTCCGACCTTTTTCTGACTGACATTCGTATCCGGTTGGTTGTACTTTCACAAAATTCGCATAAAAACCTAAGTTCAAAGCAATCAGTCTTCGAAGTGGAGTGAGTGGCGTGGCGATTCGCGGAGAAAAAGCACTTTTTACTCTACGTAGTTGAGCTTTACGGTTCAAGTATTTTTTGCACATTGTGTACAATTGGCTATCGAAGTATAAATATTTTTTGTCACACTCTCACTTACTTATCGCTCAGTTATTGACAAAAGGTGCGGACTATGCCTATGGTCGTATCGGCTACATAATCATTTTTCATCACCTTTTTGACCCAGGTAAATAATATATAGAAACAAACTTTTTGCCGTTTTCAGTAACGACTTTGACGAAGCACGGTTAAGTATCTGCACAGATTGGAAACTTACATAACACCTGTGCACTAAAGTATTGATGGTAACATTTCGGATAGTGTAATTTTTTACTTTATTTCTCCATATTATGGATAGTTTAGGTAACTGGTTATTAATGTTCATTTATTTTGCTACTTTTTTTTGCTACCGTACCTACGCAGGTTTATTTTGTCAAGTAGGGCACAGGCAATCGGTCCACCAGATGGTAAGTGGTCACCGCCGCGCATCGAAATTTGCAATACGAGAGGCATCGCGAATGCGTTATCGATGAAGCTGTTTTTCATGTACCTGTTCACTCAACAACTCAACTGTGCACAATTTCACTCTTACCTTTCTAACTGAGTCATTATATTGTATTATTTGCCTAAACAGTAATAAAGTGCACTAACTGGAGAAAATGGCAGTACTTCCACGAATCAACTCGTGCACGCCAAAAGCTACTACTCAAAACAACAATATATGAATTTAAATAACAGATAAATCATATGTTTAAAAAGGTAAACATATCAAAAAAACAAAAATAACAATCGATAGTGGAACAGGTCCGTGTATAACCTTTTTTGTGCGGGAGAAAGCAGTACTGCCGAAAACGAAACACGCGCACGGAGAGAGGTATCATATCGACAAGATCATCGATCGATTCGATGATATCGATTAAGTATCGATGTCAAAAAAGTCACGATTGTTTAATAGGATGACATGAAAGCTGGTGCGGTGATGAATGAACTTATTCCTCCATAAAGTAGGTGGATATTTTACGAATTGATGGACTTCATTGTAAGCTGTTGTAGTAAGTACTTCTGTCTTCTTCAGGAGTCTTTTAATCAGTCTATCTATTCTTCTAATCTTATTCTAATCGGTAACAATTGTTTTGTATGAATTGAATGGTGGTGCTGTTATTGCCGTAGTATTACCACTCTACCAGAAGAAAGCCATACTAATATTATAAGTACGAAAGTGTTTCTGAGTTACGTTATTATTTCGCTGAATCGACTTATTATTTATTACTGATATTCGGTACCAACGTAGCCCATGGTAAGTTAGGTAACTTTTTAGTGAATAAGCGAGTGAAATGAAGTAATTCCATACTGAAAATCACTCAGTTAGTGACCCTAATCCGATGCGCAACTTATTCTGAATCCGTCTCTAATCTACCAACCTATCAATTAACTGTCAGTAAAGCTATAAAAACCCAACAATTCACATTTATCCGGCTAAACACAGGCATTGAATGAATGCCTTTATTATGAACTATTAACATCAAAATATGACATGAAACACAACATGATTGTTATGAATAGAGCACATTAGAGAAATACCGAAGACCTTGGCACAAATGTGGTCCAAACATCGTGACGAGAACACAAGTAATCCGATTAAACTAAATCACGCTTATGTTCTGGCGTCATGTTTTGACTACCGAAACACCATATACGTGGCTCCATATCGTTATACGCTGAAGTAATTGTAAATGTAAACATAACTTTTATGGATGACATTAAATCTTATATTGCGTAAGAACTTCCTGAATTAGCCTTGTTTATCGTAGTGAATGAAATTTGGTATGCTGTTCGTGGTTTTGGTGAATTTATAGTTCAGTTTTAACTTGAAAGAGTAATATCCTTAAAGTAAAATTAATTAAATTATCTGTATAAATATCTGATCTGCAAAAGCATATATCGTTGATGAATTACAAGCTGCAAATCCTACATTCATACATTCACTACATAATATAATACAAAGTCGCTTACTCTGTCCCTATATCCTTATGTACGCTTAAATCTTTAAAACTACGCAACGAATTTTGATGCGGTATTTTTTAATAGATAGAGTGATTGAAGAGGAAGGTTTTTATGTATAATACATGTGACATCCCACGGAAACGCGGGTAAAACCGCGGGAGACAGCTAGTAAATAATAAATAAAAAACTTCGTTAGAATGGATGTTTCTTTCACGCAAAAGCTACACAACGGGGGACATAAAATCGTAGCAAAATTATGAACTATCTACTAAGTCGTTATTGAGATTAAACATATGAAAAATATTACTAATAACTTAAAAATCAATTATAAATACCAAATCATAAAAAAACTCATCATACTCCATCGTTATAAGATGCAATAACCTTCACCCTTGAAGTAAGAGTGTGAAACGTTTACAATTTACCAACTATCGTGATAGTAATAATCATAAATCATTATCAAACGTGGTTTGCCAACGGCCATCATTCATTTAATCATATACTCATTGCCTACGTACATCAGTTTTGCACAACGCGTTATCTATTCCATATTGTTAAGAAATAGTAGGCGTTTATAAGATGAGTATCGCATCCTTAGTAGAATCTTGTAAATGACTCCCACTTGCAAAAGTATACGGATGTAGTTATTGAGATTTACGCGACTGGTAAGTCGTTTAACGTATTGTCTTCTACCATAAGTTAATAGGACTCCAGATAATGGTTGCTGAAGATTTTAGTCTACTCATGGTTTAAAACTAATCTTATTTTGACGTATGATTCCGTAGGAAATATATAAATTATATTTATTATTTTATATCTCCACGCCCTATATTCGAAGACGTACGCAGAGGTCTCAGTAATGAGACCCATATTCCGTATTATACCATTTTATCTGTCTGTTTGTGAATCATTTCTTTTTAAAAGTTTTTTTTGTGTAACCCATAAAAAAAGAGTAATGCTTAGTTTTTTTAAAGAGTATAATGTATAAAAGAGTACAATGTTATATGCTTATAGTCGAATTCCGACCAGACGGTGAACACTAGACTAGACCTAAAAATCTTATAACTTGCGCCAAAAGAAATCAGCGCATCTCCCAACCATCGCTTAACAACACACAAACAATTGAATTTCATTAAAAACAATTGTTACACAATGTACAACAATAGGCGCTCTCCACGAGGCATCAGGCATAGTAGTTTGTTTAAAAGAAAACAACAACACAATAATAGAGTCGATTCAATACACTGTGTAATCAAATCGCAATTTGCATGGACTTATTTATAAACGCATGTCATCAATTAGATGAGAAAACACTGTGTCATGTGTGCTTAAACAATAGTCAATTAATAGATTCAAATTCGTTATACCTTACTGGAATCTATACAATGGAAACAGATTAGATTTTTATAAAAAAAATCTCATGATAATTCAAGGGCTATAAAAACAAGATAAGAGTAATTGAAATAATGATAAAGCTGATAGGTACTAAATACTTGAAGTAAAAAGACTTTAAACGCATACAGAAAATAATCATTATTGTTAAATTCAGTTTAAAACGTTCGCGTGCCGAAATTATCATTAACGATGCAATGCTGATCAATAATGCAATCGGTCGAAACAAAAACTTGTATCAAAATATGGAAACAAAAATTTTAATCGGCGACGTCTTCGACACCATTTAGGAAGCAATAAATTATACATGGTACTCGGAATGCATTCAATTTGCAATACCTTATAGAGAAAGATTGAATTGTTAACACGAGGTATTGCAATAAGGCTTGATTGAACCCTTTGGTTCGCTGAATCGCATTCGCAGTACGTCGTGTAGAATTTTAATCATAGCAGAGAAAGTGAGAGTGACATACCTACGTACCAACTTAATAAACATTTTTGTTAATAGACAGACTAGAACGTTGAGTAAGAAAACGATACCTAAGACAGCGTTATTCGGTTTGAGTCGTGATCAAAATAATGTTTCAATAGTTTAATCTCACGCACATAATAGGAACAAACATGTATACTTTCACACGAATTATAATAAGTGTTACCTATATTAATTATAGCAATAACAAAAATGAAAATGAAAGTCGATATTTCAGTGGACCGTTACGAATTTTATAAATAACGAATTATGTAAATGTTTCAAATGAAACTTTTTGATAAATAGAAATTGAAAGTGGTAATATAAATACCAACTGTGCATAGATAAGAAAATATATTCTAGAGGTGTAATTAAATTGATTAAAAGTGATAAAACTGTCAATACACATTACAACGTTGTAAATCAAGAACATATGGCAATTAATGTAGCTGTTAAAAATATTTATATTGAAGTATTTAATTCAATACTCCTAGAAGATAGTACTGTATCGATGACAGCTAATCTAAAACATATCCAGCTTAAAGCTAATCGCACAAATAGACTTGTCAGTGGAGAGGTGCTTAATCTGGAAGCGTAGGCGATGCAATCTAAGTACAGCCATCAGCGGGCAGCCTATCTGACAACCGTGAATAATCCACAACGTTACACACATTAATACGCATTCGTTGCAATACTGGGGGCTGCCATTTTTAATTTAACCATTTCTAACTTAACGTAGCAGTAAAATTATCTAAAATGATTTTATTTCACACCTCCATTATTGCATATACATACAACATTTTTGATTAAGGTTACAGTAGCGAGTGTAATTCCTATTTGTTTTAAAACATGGACGGGACCTAAATTCTTTAACTATTCATTTTAAGGAAGACTTTGATCCATTTGTACTAACCATAAAAACGAATTTCAAAGATATAAAAAGTGTTTCGTCAAATGTAATGGTATGATAATCTCAAGAATTTATTCCTGACTAAGTGCTTTCAAAATAGCAGTAAGTTTATCGACATATTTTTAAATGCTGTAATTAAAGCGTTTAACAGCTTATGGATTCGAATCAATGTGCAATTGAGTTATTAGATGGCCTAATACTAGTATTAATAATTACGGTAATTTAAATGTCTAACTAACCACTAAGTGCTGTTCTAATTTCAACCTTGCATTCGTAACTAGGTTACAAAAACAGTCACTTAAAAGATTATGCATAATCAAGATCTAAAGGTAGAAAACTTTTGTAAACAGGTTATCATAGAATACCAGCTTCTTTCACAAATGACAAGCATTCAAGGTCAGAATACAACTATATAAAGCTGAACATCCAATCACAGTTATTTATTAATACTCAAAACTGTCATCAACTAAAGAATCATGCGTTTCCATTATCCGTGTAATTTAACTGCAATATCTTTAAGATATAAACCTCCAGAGCCGAACGAAGTCTTTTCCAATAAAGTTACCGTTACATGGTACACTGCACTGGGAAATAATACTCGTAATCACTACGTTGATAGAATAGCGATCGTAGCTAATTGTAATGATAAGATTGATAATGATACGTCTGATACAAGTGATTAAAATTCAATTCCACATGAAAACAGTGAATGAAATGAACCGCAGCAAGAACAAAGCAACCGATCCGTTACAAATGTAACATAGCTTTGTAAAAAAGGACTCCTAACGGTTAATTAACATAGATAGGTATATACAGTGCAACAGGTTTGCGTCGAACGAGGCGATATGCAAATCTTCTTAGTCGGTGGTCCCCGATGCACTACGCTAGATATCAGAAACCACCCGACTTACTGTGGTCCCTCACTTATTATTAGCCAAGATTAATGTTTGTTACCTGATGATGTTGCTACATGAGATATTAAGTTTACAAATAATGCTATAAATAATGTTGTTCCCGTTTACGTTGTTAGTGTAGATGGTACCAATGAAGCTGTAGCTGCTTTACATAATTATCGTCCATCACATCGTTTATTGATACAGTTACTATTAGAGATAGATGTATAGTGGTTGGTCACATAATTCATTCAGTTAGTAAAGTACTATGTTTAGTTACATAGAAGATGCTTAGATGAAACATGGCTAAAATTCTTATAAAGAATACCGAACAAAGATTAACTGGCAAAATAAGAAATACGTATCTACAGAATTGTTTAAAAAACAAACAACAGAACAAATTGATATTATAAATCAAATAAATCAACCTTGTAAGATTCCGAGAAGCGTCACGGAAATTATACCATTATCTTTTTTCATGAATAGTCAAGTGCGCTTTATAAGGGTTTACGTGCTCAAAGCTGATACAACAATGGGGTTGATTAATAAAACATTGTGTATAGTGAATATCTTGTATTCGCTATCACGTCCCATAACCGAGACTTGTGCTTCGGACCAGCCAACCCGGCAAGCCACCACGGCCCGGTTAGTAGGTCACATGACCAGCTTTCAGACATTTGCATATACCCTCGTATTTTGATACCTCATCAAACATAATCCATAAATGATTCTACTCTTAAAAGGAGTGAATTTTCGATGGTAATTACAAATTTTAATTATATGGTTGATCATGTTTAAGATAAGGTGCGTAATTATCGATGTGATGAAGAACAGCTGGAGATACAAGTACCAATATCTGCAGCAGGTAACATCAGCTAGACTACCATTGACTCAGACTATGCAATTCCATAAAATCTTAATTAGCCACGGTGAACGGCCGATCACACAACGGATCGTTTGTTCGTGACCGTAGAGGAATCAACGCGTCCAATAGGAATTGTAAGATCAAGGAATTTGTACATGTGATGCCGAATCATGAGGAAATTATTTCAACTGCTCGAGTTACGAAATTCTATTGAAAACTTTAACTTTTGTAATATTCCAATAAGGTCGCATAAATAGACTTAGCCAGAGATTAACTCGATTCCTTTAGTACAGCGATAGACAGAAGCAAAAAAGCTGTAAATATTTTATTATGAATATATTCTATTATATATAGACTAGGAATATTCATATTGAACACTAAAGCTAAAAATATGTACATTCTGCTCGCATATTGTTGAATTTATGACTGTTAGGTAGGTTACAAGTTAATAAATTGCTTTAACAATATTATGAACGTATTTCCACACAAGGTGATATTGTTAGACTTGTTAATATACCGGTCTGTTATCAGAGTCTATTCAATGCAGGGTTGTTGGACAGCAATTATCAAAGATTTAGGTAAGCTCGATCAAGTCAGTTCGTGACCACCGGATCTAAAATCCGCCACTGGTGGCCGGCCTTGGACTATTTCCACACACCTTTGTATCGACTCTGATAAAGGTCAATTGGAAAGTCTTTTTGGTCGTATTTAACCGCTCTATTGTTTCATCTATGCGATACGTTAGATCGTTAGATCAATCTTTATCTAATTGATGAAGTAATCTAATGGATAGACAAGGTTTCACTAATTATAATGCCGATAGATCATCAACACTGCAACATAATACTCGAAATCGGGAAAAAAGTTTTGAATGTTGATCGTGATGTAACGCAAGGTCAAGTGCAGAATCAAATTGATTAATTATGAGCACCAAGACTAATGGCCGATGATCATTCATTTTCTCCATATTTTA
Organism: Habrosyne pyritoides; assembly: GCA_907165245.1. Lineage (NCBI taxonomy): Eukaryota > Metazoa > Arthropoda > Insecta > Lepidoptera > Drepanidae > Habrosyne > Habrosyne pyritoides. The sequence continues at coordinate 4,957,049 of OU015592.1, forward strand.
ACAATCACCCTTGATTGAATTTATAACTATATCAAATATACTAGATAGAACATGAATAAATCAAATTATCTATAACTGATCGTACTTCAATGGATCATGAATAGTTCGTACAATCCGTTGGCGATCTGAACCGGCTATGACTTATGATTATTGCCTTGCTATTTTAAAGATCCAAAGCGCTCTAATGTCTTAGTATAACCAAAACTAGTGATTGGTAGGCGTATCTGTACCATCCGGAAGAACGATGAGGCCAAAATCTAAGTTTTTAATCAATGGTTGCGAGGTCAATCGGTTTTGGCTACTTATAAAATTTCTCATTCATCGAGTATGGTGATCCAATTCTAATAGACCTGTGGGCGATGTAGGTGTGAAGATACTCATTGATATTCGTTATAAAACCAAATAAAACTATTCTACTTAATGCCATATTTAATTTTGCATTCCCAGCCCCAACTATCGGTCTGTGAAATATTAACCCACTGGCCTTTATCAATGAACAATTTAGTTACCAGCTATACTTCCTATCAATTATCCAAATGATGGTTCATTGTTTACTCGATAGTTTTTCTTACGGGCGATTGCTTCACGGTGAACAAGTCATTAATTTGTTTGTAATCGGTAACATCAGTCAACCGTCAAGAGAAGAATCACTCCCACGACCGATCTCCACACAAACAAGGCTCCGATCATTCCCAGAAAGGTATACTCACATTACACAACAATATAGATAATTAAAAAGTCAGGGACGTATGTGAAGCTCTACAATAATGTCTTCAATTTCAAATTGCGCAATTTAAGCTACCAATTGGACAAATACACTTCTGAATTTGGCTCGATGGCTAATGAAGTGCTCTGAGTGACTGGACTCAGATTCATTGCTGCTACATTACAATACAAAGACTATTTTCGTACAGCTTTCAATGAGTCATGAAACGATCTGCTCGAATTATTAACCGCAGGTTCAATTTCGTGCGAGACTTTTTGCGGTCATTTGAGTTTTTATCCTGGATAATCATAGCAATCATCGTGCACTTGTTTTGCGCGGCCGTGGCGCAAGGCTTCGGTTTAATTGGCTGTATGAAAATGTTGCGGAAATCAAAGCTGATGGTGCAAAAACTGTCAAGTCAATCGTTCCCGAACGTTTTGATAAATATTATTTAAAGTGTGCAGACGTATGCCTTTATTAAGGGGCCTCTTAACCTCGAAGAGTTGAATACCGTGACGAAAGGACATACAAAGGAGCAAAAAATGCTCAACAGATGGAAGACAATGTTAAAATTGTGTGGCGCGAAGAATAGGCTCTTGACAGAGATATACATTTGGATGAGAAGAAATAGGCGAACTTTTGTTTGTCGATCGTCGTTGCGGTACAAGTGTCACGGTCACGAATTGACTTTGCATTGTAAATATCATTGATAAAAAAGTACATTCATACAAAATGGGAGTATGCTAAGTACAACTCGATACAACGTTCTTTATTTTATGTGAGAACAAGAAAGAATGAATAGGAAATTAAAAGAAGAAATTACTGTAACAAGGCAATTTCACAAGAAAGAAAATATTTTCCTTTAGTGCTTTGCCTGACACAGCTTCGACACGACAAGATAAAAAAAAGATTGGTAATATGAATGTAACTATTTTCCCCCAAATTTCTTAACGAGTCCAATATGTTAGGGAATGACTCACATGGACTGTAATAATTTAGGGAGCCCCTATGTTATTTAATTGAATGGTTCCCCTTTGTTGTGTGAAGATATATCAGGAACAGGGAGTCGCATGACTCACAATTTCAACTTATTTACGTCGTAACTTCGTTCAAATTAAGTAAAATTTTTAGTGTTATCCGTCCACATTCATCGTCACGTCCCAACTTTTATCTTTTGAAGAATTTTGTATGGCTTTGATTTTAATGTTTACAAGCTAATTTTGGTAGTGTTGAGATAAGAAGACTGCGATTCGTGAATTAAAAAAATTAAAACAATAATGTTACAGATAAGCGAAAATAATCGTAATAATTTACCTATAACTTATTTAGAAAACTGGATCTACGTGAAAAGGGTCAGTTGCAAGACTACCTGCAGCACGATTGAGCACTTATAGACATAACTCGTTATGTCCATGAAATAGTAGTACTGTGTGAAATAGTAATACAAGTCGATGTCACCTATCGTCGACTGTGTACAACACTTTAGGGGCTGACTCTCTCTGGATTAACAACTACACATTTCTTATCCATGTTTTTAAACCAACCGGTATAATTTCAATTCGGTTTAATTATAATGATGTTTAGATTAAATCCCACTGACCTGGAATGGTGGGCCATAATCGATGGTAATAAAACCAGCTGAGAACACGTGACCGATTTGGAGGTCTCGATAGATCGGTACTAATTTTATTACCCGTCTGTGATACGGTTAAAAAGAGAATTTTAATGAGTCGAGTGTATTATCAATGGAACCAAAGCTTGAATTGACTCGCATTCCCTTTGGACGTTTCCATAGAATATGATGATGGAATGGTCGCTTGTGATATTTTTCCCAATGGTGTCAAATTACAGCTTGAGCTCTTCAAGAAAAGTCTGAATAGAGTAACGGGAAAGCGAGCTCCATATTCAGCCTCATCATCACTTACCATCAGGTGAGATTGAGGTCAATCGAAATCCCGCCATAAACATTTTTTTTTAATGTAATCTGTATTGTACTAAAGCCGGCGAAAATTGTGACACAAAAGCAATAGCAACCTAGCCATAAACCTGAATAAACAAGACGTCACAACAAGTTTAATAGAAGTTAATTCTTCGAAAAAACAACATGAATGGTCCAGACATGGCTAGCATGCAATGAGTCATGATGGCGTCACCCACTCACCTTACCTTACAGGTAACAGGCAACGCCAGATGCACAAATATGTTAATAACGTACCAAGTGCACGTCGGGAATTTTAAAACAATAATGCACATGAATTTGTTGTAAATCCAGAACAGAATGTTGAAACAAAAGTACTTATGCAAACTAGGCTTATAAAATAACTAAGATATGACTTTGAAATGGTTTGGTGTATGTCTGGCATTCTAAAATAGGGTATCTTTTATAATAACGCATTTGCAATTGAAATACAATCTAGGGCGATTATGAAATATACCAAGTAACATAACGAATTAAAAAAAATAGGTTAACTGTAATTGACAGGCCAGTTGGCTTGGTGGTTAGCGACCTGACTGCCAAGTCGCAGGTCGCGGGTTCGCTTCCCACCCAGGACAAACATTTGTACCTATGCATGAACATGTCTGTTCGTTCTGTGTCTAGTAAAAAAAAAAGTATATGAAATATATCAGTTATCTGGTTTCCATAGTACAAGCTCTGCTTAATTTGGGATCAGAGAGCCGTGTGTAAAGAATGTCCCGGGATATTTATTTATTATTTATTCAATTACTTCATTACAGTTTAATTTCAATCAATATTGAGTCACTAAGGCAAGTTAAACAAAGTGTTTTACTTGTGCAGAACAAACAAAGACGTTAGAGAATAAATAAAAGGTATAAAAATACTTAAGATAGTTTCTGTATGGGTAAATTATATGTGTTTATAACTCTATTTGAATGCAAATTGATGCAAATATGTAGAATAGAGTAGGTGGAACGCAGACGCGGTAAGCAAGTAATTAAAGCCATTAAATAGTTTTCTTAATTAAAAAAAACGTTATGCTTCTCAGAGTCAAGATTCTAAACTTCTTTTTTAATTTAGTGAATCACCAAGAAGGTATAGAACCAATTTACAGACAAGGGCTTGTCGACCATGTTATGTTTTCATAACCATTCGACCCTAACCAGCCGTGTTATTCACAAACCGAAACTCTCCGAGTGATCACTTTGGACTCGTAGATCGGACCTGTCACCTAATTACGGGATCAGGAGAGAGACAGGGAATAGTCACTGCGTGAACTTATTGTGTGTCGAGTTTGATTGCAGAATATCATAGCATGTCTGAAATACCTCATATCTGTGTCGTATAGAAACAACATCCGTCCAGCATCTTATATGACCTAATTAGCTGTGATACAAAGCTGAAAAAGGCTATATAATAGTTACAACAAAAGCTCCGTGATTGAAATTAATGTTTCATGGTCCAGTGTTATTAAAATAAACAAGCGCATTACAATACAAATCACAATGTTGTTAAACAAATTTTAATACGAAAATAATGGTCAAAACATAGAATAATGAGAGTGAAAGCGCCCAATGAGCTTCGGAACTACAATAATGACAAGTATCGCACACATTATCGCAATTTTGAAAGTAGAAAGTTCATCTATTGAAGGCAGTTGAATTCATTCATCAGAAAGTTCTTACTCTTGTAGAATTAGGCGCGGGCGACATTATTCAAAGTGCCTGAGAGTAGACTCTACTGTTATGACTTCGTTATAATGTCTAAGGGGATCTACAACTATGTTCAACAAAGCTTTGTCGTGTTAAATATGTCTCTGTGTGCAAATATCTCGCCAAGTATATATATAGATGAAAAAAGTAGTATATGTAGAATATCAGTTTTTTTTTATACCACATGGGCTGACAAACAAGCGGACGGTCCACCTCATGGTAATTGGTCACCGCCGCCTATGGACATTTGCAACACTAGGGGTATCGCCAATGCGCTGCCGACCCTGAGACGTGAAGTTGTTAAGTCTCATGTGCCTGTAATTTCACCGGGCCCCTTACCTTTCTAACCGAAACACAGTAATACAAGTGCACTACTGCTTCACGGCAGAAATGGGTAAGGTGGTAGTACTTCCCCGAACGAACTCTGCTACTCGGTAAATGTTTTCCATAGCACAGGCTCTACTTAGTTTGGGAGCAGATCGACGTGTGTAAAGAATGTCTCGGGATATTTAATATAAATTAATCTATGACTTAAACCGCTGACTATTAAGCTACTTCAGCCATTAGATTGGACCCTCGCAAAGTATAAAGTAAAATTTAACTTATTTTCCAAATCGCTACTCAAACATTTGATAAGAGAGTTTAAATCAATAATACTGAGAAATATTCGAATACAAATAAAATTTAACGGACTTTTTTGATAACATACTTAGAAATAACATTCAATCATGTTTGAACAGCTTAACTATCTTGGCTAATATTATAAACAGAAAGTATGTCTGAGATTTTGTATAATACAAAATAATTTTACTTATCGAAAGCTAAGCTATTATCGAGTGACTATGGCTGTATTTTAATCCCGGGGTAAATTTAATCCCTCGGGAACACGGGTAAACCCGCGACGGTAACTAGTTATTCCATAAAGGCATACCTTCAACCTTGAGTAAACCATACAACTTCATAAATGAATTAGTGACAGACTAAAAATGAACTCCCTACATGGCAGGGAACATTGCTTCGATTGTAAGTAAACAGTATAATGTAAACACAGCTAACAGGCCGGGCGATAGCACCTTGCTTTGCTTACTTTCCGTTGGCTCAGTATAAATAGATCGGTGGGTATAATAAAACGAGCAAACAGCCAAATAACGCGTAGACGTGTTAGAAACATGAGCCACTACCTCAAGTAATTGGAAACAGAGATGTCTGCATTTAAAAATAAAAAGGCAAACTGAACTATAACAGGAATTTACTAACTAAAAAATTTGGAATTCTTGAAAACTTTATTAATACTTCTAATTAGTGGTACCCCATGATTTCAGCGTACCCGGTTTTAAAATACTCCAATGAACATCTATAAATTTAATTCCCATCAGTTTGATTGTTTAACATTTTGTATTTTAAAATCTATTAAGGGAGAAGTATTTTTTTGTGATTTTTCCGATATCCTTTAATGGTCTATCAAATTGAATGAAAAAGTACTATAAGTAGATACTCTACAGTACTTCAGTCCTTTATAGGTTCATTGAAACTATAAAACTGCTTGCGAACAAAGCGTAGTGCACTAAGATGAAGAAATTGAAATAAGTCGAAACATACTTACAAGTTTTTGAATCATACGTCTGATTTGTCAGTAACTTAATTAGCAGATCATTTGCAGACAATAATGTATTCAAAATTAGCAAACTTAATACATACCTCCATTTATAATTATGCTAAATAGTATTTGAACGTGTCCACTTCCGTGGGTGCATTGAAAAGTATATATAATTACAGCCGCGCTATGATGATGTCAAATTAGTCATAGTAAAAAACACTTTATTGCTTTAGAAATTAGGTACTACTATTGATCTAATAGTAATAATTATAAGATGATGAAATACCTGATCTTATTTTTTTATTTTTAAATGACTTTCTTAAAGGACGAAACGGTTGCATATCGGGCCTCTTAGCAAATTTTTATACTTCATTCATGACATAATATGGAAGTAAATTACAATTTGTCTAAAAATCGCGTCTAAGATTAAGTTAATGCCTCTCGAAAATATTACCAGAATAAAGAACCGACAAGAAGCTTATTTCTAGGCCGTTCTAATGATAAATCGTTTAGTTTTTTACGTGTTTTTTAATAGGTAGGTATGTATTCGTGTTATGTACGAGACAGTTGATTGAATATGTATAAGCAAAAAGTTGAGTAAATTCTTTTCTTGTTCTCTCTTTATGTTCCCATTTTGGTAACCTGTGACAGTATTGTGGTCATATTTAGCACAACATTTGTATAATATATGGATCTGCCCATCAGATGAAAAATGAGACTTGGCTAAGTACGTGTCGCACTCGCACACGAGGGGTTCCGTACCAACGTACTATATTTAACAAAGCGCTGAAAAAAATGTGACAAGAACACGATACTAATAACTAGGTACTTACTAGTAATTATAATAATTTAGAAAAAACAGTGTTTCTTGAAAACAGTGGTATCCAAGGTAAATTTTAACTTGTGTTGAGGATACCAAGATTCTCTCTACACAGGTTTGATCACAGCTTACAAGTTAAAGTTAAAATGAAAGCTAAGCTATTTGAAGAAATTTGAAAGATGTAAATATTGGGTCCCCCTTCAACTTTTTACTTTATTTTATTTTTATTATTTGTTTATTGTGGCTATAATAGTATTAGTCTGTGACAATGTCAAGTGTCCACCAATTACCTATAGCCTTGTGATAGACGGACAAATGGACAGAGGGACCCTTTGGCACCCTTTAGGTATGGAACACTAAAAACGACGTTATTTTTGACACATATCTGTCAAAATTCTTTTGTATATGTTCAGACGAAGAGAATAATCAGATAATACCGTTGAGTTCTGACGTCAAATGTCACTATAGGGTAGAAAAGCGATTTTAAACCCAACGTATCGGTAGAACAAAATTATACCTTACGTACTCCATACAAAGTAATATATCAGTCAATGAGAGCAACGCTACAGTTGCACAATTTAAATTGCCTAGGACCTAAGTCTAGCCGTAATCCGTCTAGCACTTAGTCAGTACAATTGTATTGAATTGATAACAATATACTGCCTATCTAGCTAGCTCTAGCTGCCTAGCTTAAAGTAGTTTCTACATTCGTTGATACCTACAAGATCCATGAAACGGCGCTTCAAGAGAGTTATTCAGGTTTATAGGTAAAGTATTTTATGTGAAAGCAAATTTAATGTATACTACCTACCTACATTGTAATAGGTTTCTATAAACATGTTTAAAGCTTTCTTTACAACAAAAACTTCATTTGCAGTTTATTATTATTATAACCACTATACGTACGTTTTTGTTATTATTTTTGTAGGTACGAAATATTATAATTAAACTTGACCATAATTATTTAATTAGGGGGGTACTTGAACACTTTAAGTGGCTTGTAATTTGGGCTTGCAACTCCTCATAGTAAATTTTACAAAAAAAAAACGGCAAAAAGGTTAACAACAACCCAGTACGCGAGGCAAAATTACTCAACAAAAACCTAAATGCCAGTGGAAAATGTCGTGCACTCACCTCATGGTATACAGACGTCATCTCGGGAGTTCACAATGTTTTGTTTTGCAAACCGGAGCGATCACAATCTAAACACACATTTCACTGCAGACGAAAATGGAGGTACAATATGCCGTTGCTAGTTCAATCTCCGAACGCAGCGGATTTAAAATGTTATCTGTCAAGTTTCCCGCCAAACGTGCGCGTAAAAAAAAATAAGCAAAGGTGCACAGTTACGCAGCCTGGCTTGGCGCGTGTGACGCGTTCCGTGTTTAGGATCGGCACTGAGCGACCGGCGACGGCGTCGAGCGGTTGAATGGATGACGATGACGCTCAGCTGCTTATACTCAATGAACCATTCGAGTTCGGAGGTCGCCGAACATCCTGACCCCGCTATTTCTGTCCCAAGTTTCTCTTATACCCCACAAACCTAAAACGAGTGGAATATTATAACATGCTATGTATGTTTTGTATTTACACGTAATTTGTGGGATAATAATACTTCAAGTTACTCGAGAATTTGTTGGTAGGTATATGCTTTTACCATAGTGATTATAAATTCATCAACATATAGTAATACGAATTAAAATCTTTAATCGAACAGGAGCTAGATTGATTGCCATTGAATCTAACTAACATGTTTACAATTTGATCAAGTAAAAAGTTTTGACGTTGGCGTTGTAGGAGCTATCGACTCGTTTCTATATAGCTTCGCTCGGTCGAAATGTTTTTGTCAATGACAGACAGACATCCGAGTTCGTCGACAGTGATCATTGAGATTATTTGTCGTGGAACCGGTACCAGAGAGCTTACCGGAGACAAAACGTAGACAATTTCGTGCGGTGCCTTGCGGTAGTGGTTATCTTGGTTGCACACAATTGATTTGCTAAATTATAGCCTGCGTGTAAATTTTGGATGAAGCCAATAGATCAACGAACGGGTTTTTTCGCTGTGAATAAATTGGATTTTAGGATCTTATAAGTAGGTATATGTATCATCATCTGTTATTTCATTTTTATTTCTGTCGTTTGACATAGCCCGGCCTTTTGCTTTAAAATTGATCTAAATCGTATTTTGAAATCTAGTATAATTTATTGGGCAAGTACCCATCTCACATTTTAACACTAAACATACCATAACCGGGTCAAATGACCCATTTTGAACTTTGCATTGAAAATCCACGTATCATCTTATTGCTTTTGCTCATTTGACTTCATGACTCTTTCTTACTAATTTATATACAGTTATACTATTTGTTTACCTTCCCAACAACCATATTTCATACATACAACCAGGAAATATAAAGTCACATTTGACCCGCTATGGTAGAAATTGGTACCTAGTAAGTGTTGGTATGATTAGTGTTAAATAAACAAATCCTGTTATTTCTTTATGTTCATAAAGCGTTTCCATATTTTGTATTAAACCTGTCCAAATGATTTTTGTGTTAGGTATACCTAACTGTATCGTAAAGTATAGAATATTTTAAAATATGGAGAAAGTAAAATACAGCTTTAATTACTTGGGCGATAGACAAAAATAGTTTGAAAGTTATTTTCTGGTTTGCATTCCTAAAACACAAGTGTAACAAGCTGAAAGGAAAGCTGAAGCTATTTTCAGAATATCGTTTTGTTACCGTGCTAGTATTTAACGTTGTTAGCAAAGTCTTTAATAATATAGAATGTAAGTAATTGTAGATAGGTTCAACTTCACATAATAAACTAAGACCGAAATATAATTCGAAAACCAATAACTAATTGTTCTGGCGTTACAAATAAGTCTGGGATTTAGATAACATCAAATCTCATACAACACATTCCAGATCTAAAGGGTATTCGGTTAACGCAACTAAAGCCATTATGTTATACAGTTGCTCATAACGATGTTACACCATGTTACGCGTCGGTTACCCACACTATTGTTCGTCGGGTAACGAAATGGTGCAAAAACATTGCAATGATTTACAGTATTTACGCTCTAAAGGCTGGTTTTCATAGAAGCAGTAACTGTCTTTTACTGTCCGCTAGCTGTTAGCCCGTTAAAAGGGTTACAGAATTTGTTAAATGCCATGATTGACGTCTGAAGGCGATTGGTTACGTCAAATACCCAAATACGTCAGACGGACGTCAAATGAAACCAATTACGTTCGGGAAACCATAATCGGACAGCTAAGTCGTTAACTTTTATTATTTGCTCTGTTATTTGTATTGAAACCTACCCTTCAATTTGAGAGCTTATCGTCAAAGTACTGAAGATATTTGAAGACCAAATTAATATTGAATTAGTATAATTTAATATTGTCGGTTCTATTAAGCTTCAATATTAGTTATGATCAAACTGTAACATGTCACATAACTCATCTTGAAAATTGGACTAGTTTGTCTTGTATTAATAAAATATTTAGCCCAATATTTTCCTAAATAGATAACTATGTTGATAACTCAAATCGCTCAATCCTGGTTCGATCCCAGAATGTTTACCAATAAGTAATAGATAACCCATAAACCACTCGTAACTCGTTCAAATAATCAAAAAGTACACTTACACATATCTAACAACAAACGATTTCTTATATCACGGACGTTATCAAACGTGGGAACGAAACACAAAAGCTGAACCGCTAGTTTATTGCCAATGTCGTCAGATACCCATATAAATTGTAAGGGAAAATGCAATGCCCATCTGAATTTGTGATAGAAATCTTGATGGATAGATTATAAAGGCGCCGGTCGGGGTAGTGCTGTTCTTTGTTCTATCGATAAGGGTATTATTAAAATTAAAGCTACCTACTTATTATCCTATTTGTGCCCGGAATATTCGATACTTAATTTTATGTCTTATTTTGCTAGTTCGTAGCTCTATCTAAAATAACAAGCACGTTTTTAAGATAACGTCAGCGATTAAAACTGTTTTATTCACCGTGAATTTATTTTCTGCCTTATACAAATTCGATCAAGATTATTTAATGAAAGAAAGAGAATTCTAACTTCATCGACAAAGGCATCCTCCACGCAGCGAGCAAAAGGCTGCGCGTGCGCTTCTATATCGGTCGATCTTGGAGCGCAATATGGCGCCATAGAGACGATTCTAAATCACTCGCTTAGAAAAAAAAAGCAACTCATTATCTATGGCAATTCATTAATAAGAAAGGCGGCTCCGAACAAGGTCTTTGTAAAGTTGGAGTATTATATTTCATTGGCAATAGGTATCATTTAGGAGCGGTGATCTTGTTTGCAAAAACGTTACGGCCACAGAAGCGGTAGGTGTCTCGATTACAATCTGTGTTTCGACATATAATAAGAATCGAATTATAACTTTGATGTTATACCTAATCTGTTAATTTATGTATAATTATGTGATAATCAAAAGATTAGTTTTAATTTTCAATTAATACGTTTAGCAAAATCGAAGTTGAATGTTAATGAGTAAGAAATTCTACAGTTTATGCAAAACTAGGTAACGACTTAAAAAAAACAAATTTCAGATGAACGAATGTTTTTTTAATTAATTTCAATCTTTGCAAACAATATCGATTTAGTGACAAACAACCTCAAACGTATTAAAAGCAAATACCTAAGGAATTTATTAAAATGACGCACCTCGCATAATCCTCATAAGTAATACGAGACACAAATGAGGTTAATAAAATTGTACCTACTCTTCCACGCATATTTTACTTACACCACGAATTGATTGGAAAAGATTGTCCTTTGGCGTTATTTTGGCTAAGATGCAAAAAACAAGCGAAGGTTGAAAAGTTCTTTGAAATACGGTTTATCAAACGCTGTGGTATGGTACATAGTAGTATCCACCATAAGATTACCCCCATAAGTTGAAAATCTGTCCCCAATAATATATACCATTGAGTGAGGTTGTTCATTGTAACACTAATAATTTTTATCTGTATTTAATACATAATCTGGATCATATATGTCGATAAAACTTTATTGTTAATAAAGTTTTATCTACATATCCAGCCAGTTTCTCTCTAACCATATTTACCACCTTAAGCCCTTAACTTAGGCTTCATTATCATTTACCATTAATCAAGTTAAGAAATCCCACCAAATCAGGCATTACGTGTTATGTATCTTAAGATAATTAAGGATACTGACTTGTAGTTACAATACCTACAAAGAATACACGTGCGCATCTGTAGGGTTTCTCCTCGCAAATTCGACTCTGGTTTAATCCGGTTTTTATGACAACTTTCTAGAGATTCCCACAGTATCTGGTACCCTTAGAAGTGCTAATGGACTTTATTGTTCACCCAATATGACAGTAAACATTATGGTTACTTATTAGTACGTTATAAATAACGTTATTATGATTTAAGTGGCACAATAGTGTTGATGTGGGCACTTATATTACCTTCTATTGATTTACATGGATGAGATGAAAAGTTAAAAAATACTTGAATTATTTTCGCTATGGAATATACTTTGATGACTTTCTATCTCTCATTGTCCTAAGGTATTATGAACAAATAAATTAATCCATAAAACCACAATATTACGCCTATTGAGCTACCACAAAAGATTGCAGAAATCGTGAACATCAATAAAATTATACAAACAGATCGGTGATACAAAAAAGTCGTTATTCTAAAACATCTCAATTATTTCTACCCACGCACCGATAAATTTAAAACAGGACATGGATAAAACAGCCAATCTTTATGTAGGATGTTTAATTGAAAATCATTTGTCATCCGTTTAGATTTGATGACATTCATAGCATTGGCGACATTTTTGCATGGTACCGTCATCGATCTATTTTAGTTTTATCGTTATTTTAAGACTCGATATCGATCTTCGATATCAATTTAGTTTTTAATCTTAAATAGGAATACGAACTTTTTGAACTGGTACTGTGAGAGTATTTGAAAAAAGAATGCTGGAGCAGTCGTCGCCAAAGGTATGGGCAAGAGATTTAGTTATAACAAAAAACCGTATAATAATTTAAGAATAAAAAGGTAAGCTCATACTTTTCAGCAAATGGTTGAATAACTAAAAGCAACTACAATGGAAGCTCCACAGCGAACTGATTCAGATACATCTTGAACATTGAGTAACAAAGTAAGCTAAGCGCTATTTGATTTGTAAGTAGGTTCTCACAAAATCACTTATAATGATTCAATCATTGCAGACAAGTGTGTCGTTATTGACAATGCGTCCAAATTTTCAGCGATTGCAAAGTGTGCCACGTCACACACAACTGATCTATAGAGCACGTATCGGCGTTGTTAAAATGTTAAAAAATCGTGACCGAAGTCACGAGTGTAATTTCGTGAGGCAGACCTGTCATTGACAATGCGTTGTCGTGCACCCCTTACACCAACTATTGATTTGCGAATATCGATCTTATGGACCCTTAAATGTTGTATCGATGTCGCTGATATATTGGAGTAATGGCCATCAACCCAAATATCAATACTAGCTCGTGATGCGGTTTCACCCGGGGAACTAATGTATCCCGGTAGAAAAGCTTATATGACGATCCAGGATAGAATATCTTACAAATAGGTACTCTACTCGGATAGGTTCTCGTATTTTTTTGTGCAAATCAATCATTACTATCAAAGAACACTAATTGTGAAACGAAAACATAATAATTATCTTTCATGATAATTCGAAACTTTAAGTCAAATTCACGTAACTATAATTAAGGCGTTCATTAAAATATTTTCATTAATAAGGAGGACGGTGAAATACTTAATATTAAAGTAGCTACATTTTATTGGACATTTATTTTCACAGATAATAGAGCCAGTGAATAAGCGACAGAGATACTTGTATCGTTGGCAAATAAGCTATCCCCTATTTATTTCTATAAGATGTAATCTTTCAAACAAATTGCATTTCTACGTGGCTCATCAATTATTGTTATCAATGAAGTAAGAAATAATTGGAACCATTCGCGTTCTCAACGTTTAAAGTGGCTAATTAGCCATTTTGACATAAAAACATGTAGTAAAACATAAAATAGTAATTTATGTGTTATTTATATACAGTTATAAAATAGCTAAAGAATTATGTAAATGCCTAAGTTTTGTCTTATAATTCAAGGATTTAATCGAATTAAAAAAACGTTATTTTGATTTACGAAGCTGTTCCGTGTGGGCAGCCAGTAAGGCTTCTATAATTGTAATGTTTTTTTTACATTAATGAGTTTTTTTTTTTCGCAATTATTTTAGTTTTACGTTAATGTTCGAATTTTTAATAATTATAGTATACCACTGATGACGGAGAGTTATAAAAATTATTCTAACTTATATACAATGTTATATATGCGAACGTCAGTTTGTTTGTTTATTTGTGACTTTCTTAAAATCTCACGGCTAAACAACTGAACCGATCTTGCTGAAATTTGCCACACACGTAGCCCATGGTATAGAGCAGGTGTGGCCAACTTTTGTGCACATAAGATCTACTTTTTATTTTAAAATTGAGTCGCGATCGACCTATTTTGAGAAGCGCAGGTAATGAACAATATGCGCACGGGACATGCAACGGCTGCTAATGTCTCCCTACTCGAACCATGAGCTGCGTACATGTTCATTCCTGTATCAAGTACTAGAAACATTTGGCATTGAATGCGCCCCCTCATGGAACTTGCGAGTGATCGACCAAAATTGGTCGCGCGATCGACCGGTCGATCGCGATCGACTTGTTGGCCACTCCTGGTATAGAGGCTTTTATATCGGGAACGCAGATGAAACCGCGAGGGACAGCAAGTCTAAATATAAATTTTACCAAGTCACTGATTGCGATAACCGAAGCCAAACTGATTGGATAAAATGCACAACGGAAGAAGATTTTATAATTATTGAATCATAAAAGTGTGGGAACTTGGGCATTGGAATTATGATCAGCCAATTTGGCCGTTGCAAACATTTAAAAACATGCACGATAAAATCAGTGTGAAATTATATTTCTCAGCAGTCTCTGAATCGCTTTATATAGCCCACGGAGTTAAAGGCAAAAAAAATATAACTTAGAAACCTGTTAATCATGAGTCATATAAAACTCGGATTGTAAGTAGAGCATTATATTTAATGCCACTCCCCAATCACTCATGTCTTGTATTCACTCATTCAATTCTCCTATGTATATTATCCGACTATTTTATTACACCTAGTAAATATTATTAAACATATACAGTAAATTAGAAATGAGTTAAAAACTGGGTCATCTGTATTTTATTACATTTATTTACAACCGTAATAATTTGCAATATTTAACGATTTAGCATTATTAGCGGTAGAACGAGATCATTTAGATTTTTTTCGTACGTTATTCTGTGTGGCTATAAATTCAGGTAATAAAATGAGGATAATATTGAATCAGACCTTCTAAGTTTCTGTTTAATTTACCATTTTCGGCCACAAAATCACTGATAAACTTAAAAAATGTATACTAGATAAGATACCGTCATAAAAATTGTACGTAATGTAATATAAAACGAATATAACGTTGTAATAGATATAGGCTAATTAATTATTATTTGAGATATTACACTGTTATGCAGTTTGGCGAATTTTAGCTTAAGTATACTGTATACTTCTTTTTGATGATATAAATGATATAAAAAACCCACTCATATTAAAAATCCAAAAGTTTGTAAGGATATCTGGATATTTGTTCTCTTTACGCAAAAGCAACCAAACGGGTTTCGATCAAACTTGGCACATTGATAGCTAATAACTAGGAAGGCGGTTCATACCGCGAGGGAAAGCGTTATTATAAATGAAACAAATATCTAGATACACTTAAATACTTACTGCTACTTTAATCTACTCGTGTATGCGATATACAAGAGTAGATCAAAATCCTAAAAAAGGACTAAATAATAGATCAAGGAGGCTGAAAGACCTGTTTTTGCGTTAGTTTCAGTTAATGATCGTGTAGAGTGTAGACGAAGATGGTAAGCAGACTGAGCCCAGAATGAACTGGCTCTCTAGTGCAGCTGACAGAACACCATACAACTTGGCTACTGACTGACAACTTGAACACGGTCTAAAGAACCCAACCACAGTTCATTTAGATGAGTAAGTCTTACTTGAGAAAAAGCAAGGTAAAGCAAGGTCATTTTATAATCCACATGAACAGTTATCAATACAAAAGGAATTCCCACATTATGACATATCCGAGCGTATTACATAAACCAAATACAACAGCTACCTATAAATTTTAAATTAACATTCTAGGTTACAGACATTTAAAATGTCCAATTTGTACAAGTCATTCCTTAAACGATTTTTTTCATTAACCAAATGTATTGCAATGCTGCAACGGCGGACCTCTTTCCAGATTATATAACAAAGACGATGGATCGTTAGAAAGCGTTTAGATGACTGATAGCCATAAGAGACGTCATAAACTGACATTTGTAAAGACCTTCGTATGCCTCGCTTCAATAAATAATGATTTAGCATTGAAAACTCTTAAAGCGGACCCTAATAGACTGATATCCGTGAAGAAATGGCCCCTCAAGTGTGTCAGTACGGTATCATGGTAGATTGCGCCCCCAACACGTGGCCTGTTCCCATGACCCTTAAGTACTTAGTTGATTGGACCACGGTCTTGTTCACAGTGAACCAGCGGCCAATAAATCATTTCTGACCTTCACATATTGCTATGTTGTCCTATTTTGCATGTTAAACATTTCCTGCAAGACCATAGTGTTAAGCTTCGGTGCATTGATTAAGTTTCGCTTTACTAATGATTCTGTTGCACTCTCATGTTTGTTTTTGATCATCAATCATTACCTTGTTTAGAGTTCATTAATAACAGGCTTCTTTTGTTTGGGGATTTCTTCACCTTTTTTGAGAATTTAAAGAAGCCTTAGAGACTCTTTACCGAGCATCAATGCTTAATAGCTATATTGCGCTTATGTGCTTGAATATGAGAGCCCGATTTGGAACCGCCAGTACTAAATTTACAAGAATCGGATTGAAAATGTACAAAATATTTTTAAGACACCTTAGATAAATTACTAGAAGTTACTTTAACCTACGAACTGTGATATCAACATTAAAGATAATAAACACAGACATATTTCAGTAATTAAATAAAGTTGTAATTGGCCATCAACTTCTATTATGTTTGTTCTGTAAAAATAAACAATAACGCATTTTATTTACTCTTCTAAATAAATTTAAATTAATAGTTTGATTATTACTATTATTACCATTATATATTTTAAACACTCAGTTACTTCAGTACAGTGCTTTAGCAGTAGTTCCATAATTACTTCGCAAAAAAGCAATCCTAGTTTATCAATATCATCTTGTTCTTCCAGTATTTTGACCAATAACCTGCTTCAACCACAAATGCCTACGAAACCACAAAACCATTGAACTTCTATAACTACAGGTGCCATTTGACCGCATGCCTACCTTTCACCCCTACCCCGACCACATCGTTCAGTCCGTTTCAATTGTCTTTAACTTTATACAACGAGCTAACGGTCGTGCAAGTATGTCGATGGCTCCTTTGGTCAAGTTAACTCTCCTTACTTCTTTATTGATATAAGTGTGTCCCGTTATTATAGGGTCTTATGCAATAAACTACGGAGATGTAGACACGACACTTTGGTTTATGTTTTTATAGTGTTTGTTTGTTTTTACGGCAGTGTTTGTGATTGTTGTTGATTTTTGTCTGCATCTGCATGCGTTAAGTAATTTACATATTTGATTTGGGAATTGTATACAAATATCCGGTTATAAAGAGGCAATTAAATTGGACAGTTCCATGAAGTTTTTGAAGATTTTCTTTAGATTGTATAATGTTCACGGATAATAGGTAACCACGTCAATCAATTCGAGTAGTAGAACTCATAGTGCAGAGTTCGCCCGGGGAAGTACTACCACCTTACCCATTTCTGCCGTCAAATAGTAGTGCACTTGTATTACTGTGTTTCGGTTAGAAAGGTAAGGGGGCCGGTGAAATTACAGGTACATGACACTTGCGTCTCAGGGTCGACAACGCATTGGCGATGCCCCGAGTGTTGCAAATGTATATAGGCGGCGGTGACCACTTACCATCAAGTGGGCCGTCCGCTTGTATGTCGGCCCAAGTGGTATAAAAAAGAAAAAAAAAACATAACAAGTATAAAACAGCGCAAATACTAGATTGTTTGTACGCACGAAGAAAGGGAAAGAAAATAAATGCTGCCTTAGGGTGCAATTGTCTTAGAGAGAGATAAATATATATCGTTAGTTACATTAAGATTGACTGCGACTAAATGGAATTAGGTCAATTGCCAGCATTTATGTTGGCATTTCTGAAAGCGGAAAACGCATCTATGGTCCATACATCATTAGATCCAGAAACTAATCTATCTGTCGGAAGAGACTCATAGGATATGAAGTCAATCAAGTTACCGATCAAATTAGAGATAGAAACATACGTATAATGGGTATCCGTGGGTAAATGTAAATCAAATGAAGAAGAATATAAAAAAAAACCGTAACAACAGGCCTGATTGAGAAAAAAAACTCCAAAACAAAGAAGCCATGAGAACGGAAGGAAGATCTTGCTTAGATAATATAATTGATACGTAACGGATACATCGAGGCCTGAATTAGTTTATGGAAGATAGAAAAAAAAAAGATTTGTCTATTGTCTTAAAAGAGTTCCCGAGGACGGTCCCAATTACATTCTTCATAGTTGCGTTCGCCTACAAGTTGTATAAATGGCGTCTTATAAAATATAAAGCTAACATTTAAACTATTGCAACGTTTATTTATAACTAGCTGTCTCACGCGGTTTCACGCGCGTTTATTGATATCATACATAGCCCATTATACGCGCAATCACATGTCCTTACTATATACCAAATTTAACCAAGATCTGTCAAATCGTTCTAGAGTTATAAAAGGATAAATAAACAGGAAAACCGATAAAAATGCTAAAATTAGTAGAATCGCCATGATGAAGTCATAAAACAGATATTTTTCTACAGATAAATCCTACAGATTTAGAAATACAGCAGTATAGAGTATAGAAGATATTTTATTTTATTTATTTATGTAGGATATACAACTAAAAGAAACATTAGCCTTTAAAATGCCGACAACATACAAGCGGGCATAAACTAAAAACAAATAATGAATATGCACTTAATGTAAATGATCTGACTGTCAGGCATGCTGATGATGACATTATGCAACATCACACCACACAATACAACAACACATTCGCATCTAATTCACATTCCCAACATCCCTGGGATGTTAAGGTGTGTGCACACGGAAGGCGGAAGGCTTCGAGTTCAAGTTCGCTTCCTCAATACTAGATCTTCATGGAAAAAGATTCAACTGGAAGTGAGAATGAATTTAATCGATTTATGTTATATTCGGTGTAAATAAAGCTGGATTTGAGGTTTTAAAAACATCCTGGCGAATCGTATGATATATTCTTTTTTTGGTAGGTAAGTACTTATACCTTAAGTAGTAATAAGTATAAGTAATACTTAATTTGGATATTGAATAATCTATTAAAATAATAATTATATTCTAATTAATAAAATAAATGAATTAAATTGTGTAGATATGCGTGTGTCTTGTTAACGCGGGTGAAACCGTGAGGCGTAAGCTAATCATAATGAATCTATTATATATTTACTACTTTACCTATTTTTTAATTATTATTCTGGACTTATATACCTACTACAAACCTTATTATTTTGTAGGTACGTATTTTCATCTATATCTATACATATAAGCCTGTGGAAATATACAGCAGACTACGCTGAACCACAAGGATATACTACGATCCACTGTAAGACATATCTAGATACTTTCATGTATCTGTAGACGAGACAATGTAACATTGTTTTTTGTGCAACTACGCATATTTACTAGAATTCAGCGTCCTGAGGTAATTTACACAGCTCTGAAAGGTCGTGAGAAAGGCATTATTTGTGGAAGCTTTTATTGTCTCTTCTATACATTAATTAATAAGAATGTATAGCTGGCTCTTTCACGAAATCTTTTTTTTAAAGGTTGAATGACGTATTTTTAATCGAAAGAAACCTACCCTGTAGAAGCGTTAGGTGGCCAGTGATAACAGTGATTTAAAAGAAGTAAGTTTTTATGTTTATTTATTATTTTTTAATAATTAGAAATAGTTTATTTTAATGTTAATTAAGTAAGTAAACGAATTTTTCAATGCTATTGGATAATTATATAACTGAATTCAATAATGGAACAAAACATAATTTGCAATAGTTATTGGTGTAAAGGAAAGCCAATTTTTAAAAGACAATTAAAGTTTGTTGCGTCCAAGTTTTTAAAGATATTAAAGTGAATTATGTAATTAGGGGAAACATACTTCTTAAAATACATCCAAGTAGCATTTATAATGACAGACACCTCAATGAATCTTGAATATAGTGCTAGTGGCTTGTTTTAAACGTTCTCTAACAAATTCATATTTAGAAGCTTGTCTTTTGTATAGAATTGTGAACCAGTTTCTATTCAAAGCTATGTGGGAACTTCTGATCCGTAGAAGTAGGTTCACAAAAAACATTCATTGAACTTATAGTATTTTAGATTTTTTAAGAAGATAAATACAAAAATCACTGAAGTCCTAATGACTGTACGATATTTATGAATATACCTACTATGTTACTCGTTGTACTTGAATCGTTAGGTTTAAGTAAACGTTTCAAGAAAACATTTACGTGGTGTTTCTTTTACCTATCTATACTAATAATAAACAGATAAATTTAGTCTTTTTAAAGGAGGTTATTTCCGAAACTGCTCATCCGATTTCAATATTTTTTTCATTAATATAACGCTACACTATTCCTGAGTGACATAGGTTATGCCATAACCCTGGAATCAATTATATCCCTCGAAAACGCGGGTAAAACCGCGAGACAGTAACTAGTAAGTTTACAAAATATATCTCATCGCCACAGCCGTCCCGTCGCAACTCTAATTGAACTAAAATTGTTCAACAAAAGGAAGCTAATGAAGCTAACAACACGACGCCTTATGCAGTTGCACATAACACTAGAAAGTTTTGTAAAGATACAAACACAAATATGTACTTATTTGTGAATGAAACAATTGGATTTTGGTCTGACGAGGCGTGGCGTGTAGTCTCCATAACACAAGTGTAAGAATGAAAGCTGGAAGAGTAGAAGAAAGCCCATTTCGAATTATTCGTGAGGTATTGAAGCTTTTGGAAAATGATAATCGACCTGATATCCATATGGGAACCAGTGAAGCCAGCGAATAAAATAAAATTCATAACTATGAAGGGTGTCGCAGATTGAGGATTCGATAACACGGATATTTTTTGGATTATACCTTTCATCCAGAAAATTTATGTAAACAAGTAGGTAATTGGTAGGAATAAATCTCGTCTAAAATTTATCTCATCAGAAATAAAAAAATAAATATAAAATAAGGGGAAGGGCAAATAGACCTATAGCACCCTGTATCCGTACCAGTCTTCTCTTACCAAAATTAAAGTCAAAGCTCTTCAGCATTGTGATTGTCACCTTATTTTCCATGCACTTGACCGCGTATACGCCTAACAATTATTCCATAAACTTTCGCTGAATGCTCGAGGTATGCAGCTATACCTGACCTTCATGGCCGACACACTGGTCCACAGCCCCGGGCCGTGACGGCTTTCACGACCGATCGCCAGATCAATTGCACGATCAATCGCCGACTCGCTCGTTCAGGTGCTATTGTTTCATGAATTGCTTATCGATCTCTTCGTTAGGTATCTTTGTATTCCTGGTATTACCTTTATATAGTAAAATTAATGCTTTTGAATGTTATGCAATGCATTATTATAAGTGGTCGATCTCCGGCTGAATAAGAGTCGTTTAGGATAATTTCAGGCATTGTTAGAGAGTATTGTTCTGTGAATGAATTATGAAACTGGCTGTTGATGGATTCCTTGTAAAATTAAACAAATGAATATTTATAATAATAAACAAAAAGTGAACCAGTTTACTGAAAGTATCTAGCTTACAAGCTATCCTTAAAATTCGAAGAAACTTTTATATATCTGTGCCAACGGTGTGTATTTTTGAAAGCTGGCAAGGGTAAAAGCTAAGTTCAATCGATAACCATCATAACTCTAGCGTGTGAAACAGTTCGGATCGCCACAAATGTTCTGGTAACCTACCACTTTCATTCGGGCACAATGGGCGTAACCAGCACTATAGTTGTTATTCTTATTTGTAATACACGCCGCTTTCACTGCCATTCGATTGATGGCTATTATATACCAGATACATTATCAATTCTAACTGGCTCTGACCACCTTCCGCTAAGACACAAGGTCGAGATTAGCACAAAAACTTTCGGTGTTAGAAACATCAATTTTTCAAATCTCAAAGAATAGCGAAAGTATTGTAAAGAAGCTTTAACTTAAAGGTCGAAAGACCACACCGAGATTTTTCTTCGTGCCTTTGTAGTATTCAATTTGTTTTGGCAACTGTTGCTCCATTATTGTTAAATATGGTCCGTTGCGCAACATCCACGTCGCAAACATCACAAGTTGCATAACTATTTGATCTCTTAAACTCTAATTTCTCTTTTTGAAGTTTCAGCTCCTTTAAGTTATTTCTTCATAAATCATAATTTTTCAACAATAAATGTGAAACTGAGGAACAGTTTCGTAACTAAATTATCTGATTGTCTGAGTAACAGATGGCTACTTACCATGACTAACGGCTTTACAGCCTCTCTATAACTATATAGATCGTAATTAAGAAAATATATAGCGTTTATAGCTTGTTTGTGGAACGATGCATTATTTCTTGGCTTACCTACATGTACTTATTTATTTATTTCAAATTTCATATACATATATTGTCAGAGCTTTCTACCTTAAAGACCTGAAACTGAATGGTAAAGCAAGCTGCTTCTCCTAATAATTTTCGACATCCATTTCAATAGATACAATTACATCGCCCTGAATCTACTTCTAAGATAATACGCGAGATAGACAAGATCTTACACAAATTACTGGAAACATAATCCAGCCATCACAACCACAAATGAAACTCACGATTGAAACATCAAATAGATTGAACATAAATTCAAGCACGAAATGGTCACTGCTTAATACAATGTTATCATGGTGCACCCACGTTGGATGCTATATTTTATGTTTGTCGGATGTGTGCCAGCAGGTTCGTGAGGCCGTCTGGCCCACTTCGGGCTTTATACCATGCCTACAATATTGTATACAAGTTTGCTGTTTTGCATTTCGATTGTCGGACACGGGTACAGGTTGTCCCCTCAAATTGTTGATGTTGTGTTAATGCCCTTATTTATTCAAGAAAGAGGACGTGTTTGCACTTTGTATTAAAGTATTTTTAAGATACAAATAATATACATTTCAAAATGTAAATTATTATTGGCACAAGACGTCTAATGCCATAATAAAGAGATGAAGAGAGAACGAGAAAATCAAACTGGCGATAGAGTACTAAACAATGATCTGGACAAGAGAAAGAAGACATTAAAAAAATGTAAAGTCAACCTCGGCCTAAATAGGGCCGAACATTATATTGGCTCAGTCAAGTAGATTAGACAAGAGTCATTACTTTTATAACAAAACATTGCAATCATAGAAGAAATAAATAAAGTACACGAGCATAATAAAATACCTTGAGAGGTTCAATAAAACACAGAAATACTCTTAATTGGCTGCAAAACCCTGACTGCAATGATCGTTGGGCACAATGTAATGGAAAAGATAAAATAAAACATTCGAACTGAATCAATGAGATCAATGCATTGACATCGCAAGGACGTTGGATTGGGAAGTTGGAAGACGTCAAGAGATGCTTCTGAAATAGGACATATATAAAATGAGTTGACGGTTATCTTTATACAGTTCCATGACAATCTAACGGTAAGAGGAATGAGGGATAGAGAGAAAATTAAACGAATAGTAATAATAGAGAAGTATAATGATAAACCTAACGGAGTAAAAAATTTGGAATCCACCCTGCATTTCAAGCATATAATGCAGTTGGCTCTATCACCGATCCTCATCCATGAAATAACAAATCGAAGCATTGACATGAAGAATGGACAAGTAAACAAGCAAATTTTCCTTCGCATTGAAATAAGTATAATTATTTGCGATTAATTTTAAAATTATCAAGACCTAATCAGTCATGTAAATATTTCAAACGTCTTTGCTGAAATACAATGACAATGATTCGGAAAACATAAACGTACGACAAATGTTTTTAAAAATCAGTTCGTGTAAACAGCCCTGATTTCCAAGTGAAGACTTACGAATGCATGACATTGATGGATGGGCGCACGCGCAGACCGATTGCTACTAATTGGTGTTTTGCATACTGCTCGCTACAGATCCTTACGGGTAGGTACCCTTATCGACTTAATTAATACTTTCCTCTAGTTTTATCTGATTTCCCATATATCTAATATGGTTTTACGCTAGGATTTTACAGTAAGGTGCTTGCAAGTAGTAGTTATCTGTAAGTATTATTGTATTGGAAATAATCGGGATCAAAACAAATAAATATAATTTACAATGTATGTTTGAGTTTACTTAATATTTTTATAAAAATCATATTTTTTGCGACTTTTTATATACGGCACCTAGTCCTCAAATGTTTTATTGTCTTTTCATAATTATATTTTTAAGTTATATTATTCTATAGTCTAACTAAAAGATATGGTCAATTTAAAGTATAGGTACAAACAGATTACCCAATTTCAAACAGAGAATTTAGGCCTCGTATATTGCCAAATACAACCTAGACAAGGGACAAATTGTAGCTCATTTATTAGTTTGTGTTTGTAAGTGTGGTGGATGGAGTCCACCAGACAGAGTCGCCGCCACCACCCACGCCGGCGCATCTCGTGCGCCATGAAATATTGCCGTTTGGACCGCTTCTACCACGCTCCACATTCACACTAAGTGGAACGAAATCGCTTTCCTGAACTTCCAATACAATTTAACCGGTAAATAATTGCCAACAGATTTCTACGTGTTAATTTAACGCCTAAGATTTATTCAGTAACGTCCTACAATTTCCCATCGAACAATCTGACGAAGAAAAATTGTACGGGAGATAGGCCATCGCATAAACTGCGGTGGAATATTAATACATCCGCTGTTTATTGCACAAAAAGTTTTGCTGGTACTAGATACGGTGTGTTTCTTGTTGCTCTCGACATCCTGCCGGGTCCAGGCGAGCTAGATCGCTCGGGCGGCTGTTTTCTATAAAATAAAAGGTAAATAAGCATAATCTCGCGTCGTGGAGAGGTCAGGCGTGCACTGCCCCGCATTGTCTTCCAATATTACCGTGGAATAATATATCCAGCCTTTACACCGGCGACAAACAAAGAACTCTGGATAAGGGTTACATTCTAAAATTTACGCTACAGGTGGTAATGCCATATTCTTGAGCCATTGTGGACAACTATGTATGGAAATCAGTAGCGACAAATACCACGCTGTTCACACTAAGTAAGAAAATAAAGTTTAAAGCACGAGCACAAAGAAGTTCTAGACTACCTACGTACCTATATAATTTGAGAGCATTTTCCAAAAGACTTAACCAGTCCGAGCACTCAGAGATTGTGAATGATTATAGAGTAGAACAGTTTGTGTTAGTACTTAAATATTTAGTTGTATATTTCTATCTTTAAAATCAGTAACATTAAAGAACAGTTGACTTCATGGGATTTTACAGTAATAAGATCTATAAGTGTGGAATTCATTTTCGTTTTACCATTCACATTATTACAAGGTTATATATTAACGATACCCATATTGCACGTGCGCAGAAAGTTCGAGGAAGTTTATGTAAATTAGTTCAAAAATAAATAAGCGCAGTAAATATTCTTGCGAGTAACGGTAGTGGACCTTAACCAATTAGTGCCTCCAGTAAATACGAGTTAAGTTAACCACTTGGCTTGTAAGTTAGCACGTGAGGCAAGCCTCATGCAACTTAGTCCGGCCGAGTCTGATGCCGGCCGTCGCTCAGATTGTATCAATTTAAGATTTATTTTATGATACTCGAATGGAAACGGTGTAACCGTTTCTAAGCGACATTTTATGTGCTGAGTTTACGATTGCGTGGTATATTCGACCGTATTGCATTCACTTTTTTAACTTCAGTTCACAAATGAACATTTTTTTTTAGTAAACAGCAAACCACTTGTTTTAGTGCATCATTTGAGAAATAGGATCGACCACCGATTTTTCTGTTTAAGTTTATTTTTTCCTAATCTATCAAAATGAAACGTAAATAATGATGATGAAAATCATTCACTGTCACATTCATCATGAAACTGAGGCATCACGAAATTGACTCAGAGGAATATATCTCTGTACTCACAGAGTCTGTCATTGTTTATGTTCATATGCCCTCCAGTAACTGTCATAGGATCTGCGCAATACGCCTAATAAGAGCTTAAAGCTCTCATAAAGCTTGTTGAGGGAAGCAACTCGAGCAATTTATAGACGTAAGAAGATTGTGCGGGCGCATAATCTGTTGCATCCCCGCCCCCGGCGCCGTCCCCGCATGAATTGCTACAATTTGTGATGGCTAACACCGCTCGAGTTTTAACACAACATTATAGAATCAAATTACATATTATAGGTTATCCGATGTCGTTCCAATTTCACACCCGATATACCCTATGCATATGTAAGTTGGGATAGCAACACTTCCTGCCTGGTTTTAGTTCCAGATACCAGATCAGAGCAATAAGACAGAATTACGATACCATTTGGTCAGATCTATCGCAGTACCTCATGACATAAGTGTTAAGTACAGTAAATTGTAAACTAGATTTATGCGGTTAGCGTAACGTCCTCGACAATCCCCTGTGGTGATCCATCAAGAGGACTTATTAACCCGTTGTGCTGAAAGCGACAAGGCCGACTCCACAATTTGATTTACGCGTCACTTTCGTCGCGATACCGTTAAAGCTTTTAAACCGGACCGGCCGATAAGTCGGCGGAGGAAAGTCGGCAAAGCAAGACGGATGGTGTGTGGAGTTGCTTAATTTTATGCAAATGGCCAGTAAAACCGGCGTGTGAAATGGAACGTGCCCTCACAATGTAGCGCGAGCGCAAACCGTTCAAACTATCTACAGGGATTAGTGCGCTATGGTTAATAAGCGAAGTCAATATTGCTATTCATGCCCATATTAATTGCCTTTATGAGTTTGAAAAGGTTACTTCGTTATTAATATCATCTGAAAGCTAATTAATACGAATTTTATTGTTTCGCGTTACCGTTAGTAAATACTTATTTAAATTATCAATGAATTTAAATTTCATTAACAATTATTGCTTTAAAAACGTGTTCTAAATTGAGTATCATATATGGAATTCGTTTCTTGCTCAGCTTAATTTTTAAAATCCGATGTTTGTGAAGGTATACACTTTTAAGCAATATACATAGATACTAGCTGTCCCTAGCGGTTTCGCCCGCGTTTCTGAAGTTGGATGTTGCACTTTCTCGGGATAAAATCCTATGTGTTATCTAGGTTATAAACTATATGTATGTATGTGCGAAGTTTCATCCAAACCCGTATTGTCGTTTTCGCTAGATACAGTAACAAACATACATCTCGAACTTACGTATTTATAATATTACTATCTAGGATAAAGAACTTAAGTAATTAACAATTATACATAATTATATGCAGAATTTTTCAGGTATTAATAGTGTTTTAAGGGTACTCACGTTGCCGAGGAAACCACTGCATGGCTGTATAGGAGGCGGTAGCGGCGGCAGCTCCGGCGACCGTCGAGTCCTCGGGCTGGCGCGGACGCGCTCCTCCGTCTGGCCCATGCCTCAGATTTTCGACATCACTGGAATATAAAAAGAGAATAACTTAACTTAAATATCGGGATTATTATAGTCTATAATTCCTTTGTCACTATTTCATATCTACTGAGGTTTCATATATCCCAAAATGACCCCGCGGTTTCATCCATATTCCCGAAGAATATCACAATATCTCGGAATAAAAAGTAGGCTATGTTGTATTCCAGACTATAATCTATCTCTGTGCCAAATTTCACCCAGATCGGTTCAGCTCTTTCTGGCGTGATTGAATAAACATCAATACATCCATTCTTTCGGATTTACAATAATAATAAGATTAAGAGTTACAGTTTTTCTTCACAACAAAGTTATAAATATTCCGTTTATGATGAATAGAAAATATTTTAACGCGTTATGATGCATAGCTGTCTCCCGCGGTTTTACCCGCGTTCCCGAGGGATATTATATTTCCCCGGGATAAAAAGTAGCCTATATGCTATACCAGTATATGCTCTATCTATGAGCCAAGTTTCATCCATATCCGTTCAGTAGTTTTTGCGTGAAAGAGTAACAAACATACTTACATACAAATCTTTCCTCTTTAGAATATTAGTATAGATATAGATATATGGGTATAAGGTATTCCTAGTTTTTGCTCTAGTACTGTATATATGGTTTTGACCACAATCTCACCTTGGTAAGTGATGATGAGGCCGAAGATTATACTTAGTTGTCAAAGTGACATATCAGACTCATTTAATGGCAGCGGTCACTTAATATATGAGGTCATTATATAGCACATTACTAGTACATAGCACCTAATAAAGCCTCAAGGAATTCACCAGTCTCACTTGAAACTGCGAAATGCAACGAATGGCGGATATAGGTAAACCGTATCGTGACTTACTTCAAAACAATTAGCATAACAATTATTGCATCCAATCGAATTCTCAAAACCCAATTAAAATACACCAGTGTGTCAAATCTCTGAATGTAGCTTACCCGTGAGGTCATAAACCAATTAAATCTCGACAATGCACTTTGCACATTACGACAACTCTGTAAAGATTAAAATCGGATGTGTTTCATTTCAATTAGCAGTGTTCTAGAATCGATAGGCCAGCGTTATTTTGTAGTAAAAACAAGAAAAACACGATTGTCTCAATAAGATTGCGGATGTCTATTAGGAGTGTGCTATGCTGATTGGAAATCAACGGTCGGTGGCCGAGGTCGTTTGTTAACCTCACAAATAAATGCCGCCTTAGATCTAATACATAACGAGCGTCTACTGTGTATACCATCTGTACTCCTACATTACGTATTATAAAACCTTCTTCAACTTCTCTTAATCAAATCATGGCATATAATTTACATTTGCCTACTCTAGACCTTATGTTTAATTCATAAAGAGTTTATTTTTCTTTAAACAATCGTAGTACTTGATTAGGAATTAATAATTATGAATTGATTAGTATTTTATTGAATCTAAACTCATTTAATTGTCTACACAAATAAGATAATTGTTTACTTCGCTAGTCAATGCTCATATTAATGTTATGTTTTACCAAGGTAGGATCATCATGTACAAGTAGCTAGCCCATTAGGTGATATTAAGCATTTAGTTCATGACAAACCAGACATTTACCTAGAGTACTTAGATTTGCAACATAAGCACCACTTCATGTCGTGATTAGGGTGTAATGAGGTAAAACACGATTTTAAATACTTTAGGTCAGGATGAAGAGTATCTAAATATGCAAAAATTGTGCGCAGTGTTGCTGCATAGCATTAAGGCGTTTATGCATTTCTAAGATAATATCAACGTGAGCCCTATCGCGTCTCAGCATCACGAGAAACTTGATAATTGAAATTTGGCTTTTTTTATACATATTATTTCGTCCTATCATTACATATATCGTGAGAGCCTCAAAACTTATTTTGTTTGATAATTAATTACAAATACCTATTGAAGACTATGACCCCATAATATTTCAGAAATTGACGATACCTATCGAACATTTGTATGTTAGCATACTAAATAGGTTTTTTTATTTGAAACTAGGGATGTACCCAATCGATATATGAGAGAAAATAACCGATATGTCGGAGATAATAGTTAATTATTTTGTATCTATATGTAACTAATTTAAAACAAATGTAAAAATGAAAATTTGCTGCGTTTGTTGCCGTCTTCTTCATAGTTGAAGGCTGACTTCCGAACCGGTGGTATAATGCCCTCTGCGGGCTTAATCTTTTTCTAAATATTGTTACAGACGTTTTTTTTCAAACACAACTGATTTAGAATCAGCTAAGGACCTTGTATGTCTATTATTGTAAATGTATATGTTTCCTGTATATTTATTATTATGTACCTAAGTATTTGGAAATCGGCGATGAATTTCATGTATAAAAAAAGCCGTGTTCAGAAATCTTAATAAAGATTTTTTTTTTTATAAATATTTCTTATTATTGCAATTTTCATAATATTTTCTATTCGCTTGTAAATTACATTCTTATATGCAACACAGTGGCGTAGCTACCGGAGGGCTAGACGGGGCAGTGCCCCAGGGCCCCCAAGCTCAGGGGGCCCCTCGAACTCTGACTTACAAACAGTGGCGTAGCTACCGGAGGGCTAGACGGAGCAGTGCCCCGGTGCCCTCATACTTCGGCTGGGGACAAACGATTTTAAATAGTTTAGTTGGGGCCCTACTAATTTTTTTACCCCCGGGCCTTTGGTTACCTAGCTACGCCACTGATGCAACACTGTGTCTTATTTCCCGTTAACGTGTTCTTTTTAATCAGTAGGTACTGTTATCGGCATGAAATCGAAGCCCGATGCATCCCTAAAACTTAATTATCAAAATGTATCCTTGAATCATTTACATAATTCGTTAATGAAATAGTTTTCTTCTATTCATTAACCAGTCTAACGGATAAATGGCGTCTGTTTTCCACATTATTTTTCTTTTTTTTTATGAATAACAAAATAAGGTTAAATATTGTCAACAGAATAAAAGAAGGCTGGTAATACGCAATTTGTTTTTAAACTTCTATAAAATACTTTGATACTTACCTAATATAATAATACCTTAGTCTAATTTACGTCGAAAAAAATCTAATTATAAGTAGCAATAACAAAATGTCGAATCTATAACTACCTAAGCATCAGATCATTATCTCATTAAAGATAAAACCCCATTTCTGCTGAGGCTTACAAACGGAGCTTGATTAAATTAAAAATAGGTTGTAATTCTCGTAGACCATAATATATGGTTTATTTGAAACTAGCTCTTAGAGGCTTGAGGCGAGTTAAATTACTGAACAAACAAAAAATCTGCAACCCAAGTTACTTTGTTGAGCAATTTTCTGAGAACTACCTATTTCATTATTGGTTTTCTTGTAAATAAAACATATACGTAGATAAAAAAGTGTAATAGAACACCGGTAAATGACCTTTCTGATGGATAACGAAGAATCAGCAGTGTACTTGAATGTAGGGATCCGTAAGACGCAAAAGTCAAATTAGTAGGTATATATTATATTATTCTCTCTATATTTTTCTGCGTTATCACTTCTACATTAATATTATAAACTGGTAAAGATTGTAAAATTTGATAATTAGGTAATTTCCCAAACGACTTATCCGATTTTAAAAATTCTTTCACTGATAGAAAACTACACTATTCCCGATTGATATAGGCTACATACTAATCCCTGGATACATTAGATCCTTTGGTAACGCGGGTGAAACCGCGGGAGGAAATTTAGTGGCGTATTGTATGCAAAGTGGAAAACATAAAAACTTAAGGCTGAAGATTATATCGCACCCTCAGTACAATAAGGACCTAGCTCAAAATTTTGCGAAATGGAGTTACGATCATAGAGAGTCTAAACAAAGTACGCTCTACCCGATGAATAGTAAAACATAGTCAATTTAATAATAGAATAAGCATACCGATACTTCAGCCTCTTTAACACCAGGACCCACCCTCCCCGCTCAGTGCAAAAGTCACTCAAAATCGATATGTGCCAAAAGTGTTTTTTTGAGTTAAGCCCCTAGCGATATATTATGGGCTGTCTTTACATTTTTTTTTTTTATATTATACAACACCACCAATTTGAAACAATTTAATTAAATCCAACGTGGTTTTGATTTTAAGTATCTGCGCCAGAATTTCTCCCGATTGAAACCGTAAAAGATAGATGGTCGATAGGTGTAGAAGGTACCTAACCTTCTACACCTATCGACCATCCTACACGACACCTGCGATTTAAATTTCTACAAAATATTTTAACTGACCTATCTTAAATATCGTTAAATAACCCGTTCACATTGTTGTGTGTGTACACCATGTGTGTACAAACAACTAGATATCCTTGTTACAATTATATAATTTATATTTACATAAGGTAATTATCCGATACGGACCCATCTCCAGCCGCACCGACACCGAATTCCAATCCATTTTATTTATTAGTATAAAGTACATATAGCCTGCGCTAGCGCAACATCTTAAATTATAGAGGGTGGGTTGCCTGTAGTTAAACGAAGCACGACTCATGAAGTTGTTTTTTTTTATACTGGCAACAGTGTTAGATGGAGACGGTGCATCCATTATTAATGCGATCAAACTGAACATAATGTAAATGTTTGTAAGCAATCTTCTATTCTTCGTGTTAATTAGAGAGGTTTTTCGGTTGCTTTCGGTAGAAGTGATAATAATTAAAGACACAAAAATTATCTAGACAATAAAGCAAATACTCTCTAAATGTACGATGTAAAGTAACTCTTAATGTAGGGTAGGATATGCTAATTTAAATAGATAGGAAATGTTTCTGTTTATGAGCCGAATGGCGATGTCACGATTCCTACATTTTTCTTTAATTATACCATAAATGTACCTTAGTACCCATATATAAAAATCGGCTCCGACTAAAAACATAACACAGTTGAAAGTTCTTTTGTACGCTACAAGCGGAAATGACAGTCGTCTCACGCGCAGCGCATGCGGCGCAGATGGTCAAAACGTGTACTAGACAAGCGTCATTACCGGCACGGTGGTCGACCATCGGCCATCCCGATAGGTGATAAATAAGTGGTTATCTCGACCGGATCGACACGGCCGTGGTCGCCGCCGCCCGCCAACCTCGTGAGAGCAGATTGATTTCAAAACTACACTTACTTATATTACACGCAGTATAATTGTTACAAGTGTAAACTTTCTAAAAAATACGCTTCGGTTACATTGGTTTTATGTTTATTGTAATAGAATAGAAAGCATAAATTAAAAATATATGAGTAATATGAGCGATGGAAACTTAAAACGTTAATTGCTTTTGGAATAGGTAACAACATTAAATGGTGAACTCGAAACATTCGAAACTTTTCCAACAAATATGCAGTCAAGTGCTTTTAAAAATCCAGTGCATGGTAGTTGAAAGGCTCGACGATATATCACTCTTAAATCTCTTATGAGTAACTGTTAAAAGATTTTAGTAAAATACTTCTGTTTGTAGAGGTGCGCCAAGAAAGGTTACATCAGATATTTCTGTTCAGAAACCAACAATGATTGATTCTAGGACCTACATAGATGTTCTTTTTTAGATTTCGCAACGAAACACCGTGAAACATCTACATTTCTGAACCGCACGAGTTTTGACGGCGCCGCGCCGGCGAACAGACGACAACAAAGGAGCTTTTACCGGCTGACCGAACCATACCGTGATGTTACTATATAAATCGTACATCTTCTCTTAATGCCCAAAAATTAAGGTCGAGAATCGTATACTAAATCGAAGGTTTGTTTAGATAGAGGTTTAGTTAGACTGGGACCCTGAAATAGCGGCGGATTGACAAAGGGAGTCAATTCGAACGTATCTTGCGATCATTCGTGACTCATCCGTCTGTAATGATTATCTTGAAACAATTTGGCGGGCTGAGAACGCGACTTGTGAGCTTACGTATCCGTCCTCCATGGAGGTGTTGGTAGTATTGGATTTGGATTATAATGGGACAAGTTGAGTTTAACTGTTATCAGATACAAATAAATATTGGAAAAACAGTTTCTTGAATATTTCTGCCCTGTGTTGGATTCGAAAAAAGAAAAGACATTACAACAGATGCAACCTTGATGTACTACCGAACCGGTTGTAATTTCAGTAGCTCTGACCTTCATGAATGCCCTCTGTGGACCTACACACAATGGCCTTTATTTTGGATTTTTTTGAATTAAAAATAAAACGACAATTCCATCTACCAGAAATGAACTCACAAAACAATTATAGTTTTAGAAAAAAGACTTCCTTATTCACACTTTATTTAGCTAATTGCTATTATATTGATTTCTATAACACTTATGTAATAAGGAAGTAGCTTAATTACCCATTATCACAGAGTATAAGTTGAAATTGGTTATGACTTTATTATTATTTACCTACTAGTTTGTATGTAAGATTTTTTTTTAATTTTATTTATGACAGAATTGCGATTGACCATAATCTTACCTGATGGTAGGTGAAGATGAGGCCGAAGATGGAGCTCGCTTTCCCGTTCCCTATTCCTATTGGTTGTAGGAGGTAATCTCCGAAACTAGGTACTCATCCGAATTTAATAATTTTTCGACTAATAAAATGCTACATTACTCCCGCGTGACATAGACTATATTATTTTCCCAGTATAGATTAGCTTCTTCAGGAACGTGGGTGAGATAGCGGGACATCTCTATTTACTTGGTAGGTGTTACCCTCAGATGATTTTAAAACCCTTATGCGGATGATTCGGTGAGCACAGAGAGCCCTCAACAAAGGGTAAGTTAGTAACTATGCAGAGGGTGTCGCCCTATGTACCTCAGATCTCGGCTCAGGCTGTTCGTTCCTGGGAACGTGATGTACAAGAAATTATAATTTAACTGACTGTCCCCCGCGGTTTCACATGCGTTCTCGAAGTAGTTCCAGACTATAATCTATCCCTGTGCAAAATTTCATCCAAATCCGT
The DNA here is from genome assembly GCA_907165245.1 of Habrosyne pyritoides. NCBI lineage: Eukaryota > Metazoa > Arthropoda > Insecta > Lepidoptera > Drepanidae > Habrosyne > Habrosyne pyritoides. The sequence continues at coordinate 4,991,760 of OU015592.1, forward strand.
TCAGCTGTTCTACCTCGATTGAGTAACATACATCCATTCAATCTTTCGCATTGATTATATTACAGTAGCAAAATAAATAAGATGTAATAGTAGTAAGATTATTACTACTAACCCTAACCTACCTACCTAATTGATTGAATAATCACATTTCATGTCAAAATTAGCATTTCTACTTTATAAGACAATAGGGACTTATCCTGTATTCAAAATTAATGATAAAACACTAGCCAGTGTATTGAACATCCAAAAATACACGGATACATCACTAGTGATTAAACTTTTATAATTAATATGATTTTCAAGTATTAATCTAACCATAAAGAGTAGATCTTTTAATGATGTACATTTATGACGTCACAGCTTGCTATTACATAGGTACAACACTCCATACATTCGTTCGTTTTGACATTTAATAAAAAGTTGCTAATTTGACATGTCAGTCAACATCCATATTGTCGATAATCATATTGTCTAGGCCCCCAAATTCATAACTAAATATTATGGAGTGTAGAAGTAAAGGAGGACCATCTCAGTGTACTAAAAGTGTCCCTTGAAAGGGAACAAATTAAGGTGGCGCTGCTGTAGCAAGTAGAAGAACTTTAAATAGAGCGCCACAAATTATTAGAGTAGGGTAGAATATTAATAAAAAAGGAAAGAAACATTTCCGTTTTGTTACAGCGCATTTTTTATAATTATTATAATATATAGACAAACATGAGTATGGAATAAAATTATACAGTGATTTTAAATACCCCAATTAATTGTAAATAGGAAATAGAAAATAGTTTCAAAGAATTACCGGAAACCAACCCAGCATTTTCACTTGCTACACCAGCGCTATTTCGGTGAGAATTCGAAACCTAATTTGCTGTTTACAAGGGGACACTTTTTCGACTAATCCCCCATACAAGATGGTCCTCCTTTACTTCTACACTCCATACTAAATATGAATAAACCTTGTTCTTACTTTGACCTAGGAAGAATTGAACTGTCAGTTGATTCGGTAACATATTAATAAGCTTTTTAAAATTTCTTGCTTGAAAATTTAATTGAATACTAATACAAAGGGGTACTTACATCATAGATAAAATACTTTAGAAAAGTCAACAGAAATCCACGTAGCATGGAAGATTTTTTTCGAAATTAAATTATGAAAACCGTAATGAATTTGTCACTCACTCTTGACTCGCCCACAATCATGTTACGATACAACTAAACCCATCTACAGCTGTTGCAGCGTGCATTATTACAAATTGCAGCCGTTTGCTAGACAATGTTACGATACAATTTCATAATTGATAACAGAGTTACAAGATGCCTTAATTTCAATGGCGATTTCACAAGTAACTTTGTAACCTGCATATAAACATAATAAATCATGAGCTAGGTACTTAACACTCTTTGTGCGACGTAACCATTTTAATCCTAGTGAAAGGATACCCTTGCGAGGTCGGAGGAATACTTGGTAATACCCAAAACACGAATTATGTTACACAACAGTTCTTTGTTTTGAACACGTAACAGATGGAGATAAAGCATCCCCATTTATCTTAAATAGGAGAAAGTACATAGAACATAAATAATATTTATTTATATTTCGCTTTACATGTAAGTATATAAGGGTAGGGAAGATATATGTTAACAGCATCCTGATGCTCGTGATTTTGATAATATTTTTACAATATTATCTGTCAAATAATTTGAAATGAAGCGAGCGTTTCATTATAATCGAAGACATTCATAGCTTGACCCTATACAAAAACAAATGCAGTCTAGATGTAGTTACGATGTTTTTCCAATATTTTGAATAATTTACATATTCAGTATCATCGGCGAGCGTATCAAACATTCAATTATTACAGTTCAATTTACTAACCCGCTTAGTTGTTGCATTACTCAGTTATTACATGTATCATAGGTGCTTACTTGCCTTACCTACACGAATTGCGTTGTGTTAGCGATTAGAAACGTTCTTAATCGCCGAGTACATAAGAATCATTATGGTAATTGCGTTGTAATTCATATTATAATTAATCTACTTTGCGTAATAAGCCCTTTTTAACACATTTTTAATTTTTATTAGCTTTATCCTTGTCTAACATAGAACTGAAAGGTAAAATGTCACGCCATAGATACCTAATTAAAAAGCAGTTTTTGTAAGATTTTGAAGACAAGAATGTAATTGGCTGTAGGTATATGACCTGTTGCAGTAAACAAAAAAATAAACGAATCAATATCTTGGATCTTGTACCGTCAATAGTCTGTGGAGGCACACATCGATGTTTACGGCACAGTGGGGACAATGCGAGGGTAATTATAGACTCGGGACGTGGGCGGCCTATAGTGTGTATATTCAATACTTTTGTGGCTATCGTACAATCTCTTCTTGCTAATAAGCGTCGCTGATTTGTGCTCCTCCTTCACCATAATTCAGTGCACTGAGCAGTTTACGTTAGCAAGGCTATAAAAATAAGTAACGTGTACCTTTCTAACTAAAATTTTATAGCTAATAGGAGTTTATTAGTATAAATAAATTTGTTTTTATTTTGTTACATGAAGTATTATTTCTCATCCCAGCGTAATCTTTTTTTAAATCTTCTCTACCTTAGCACCTACGCAGTAACATAATATTTAAATATTTGACAAGTAGTCTTTTCTCTCTTATATACCTATACCTAAATGCTGTAGGCGTATTAAGATTCGACTTTAATACCTAGGTCCCAAAATAAGTATAGCCACTAGGTATATTAAAAAGCTAGGTTCCACGGTTAGCATTACAAACCTAGCAACATTTATTGGATACAGTGATTTTTATTTTTTGATGACAACATTAACAGATAAAATATTAATTATAAAAAAATATATATATACTGGTTGATCAGAGAACCTATTCCATTTTTTCGTCGGTTAATAATAAACATGCACCTCAGAAAGTAAATCTGATGACTTTTATTTTTACTAAAAAGTGTTAGCATCTGATGATTTAAGCCCATTAAAATTCAATGAATGAGCGCTGGGAGGTCTCCACCGAAGGGTATAGAGAATCAGAGTCAATATTGCATTACATAATGTAATATAGGTATTTAAAAATAATACGATTGTGAATAATGGCAAATACCCCGAAGCGTTGATTTGTCAGCAACTTAGTCACCGGTCTAGATTATATTCAGCAATTACCTCTCATGCTAATTTTATATCTACCTAGATAGCCGTTATAAACAAATATTAAAAAATATTCATCGTCTTATGCAGGCTTTATACTTCGATATGTTTGAGGAAATACCGTTTTATTGGAATATATAACAAAATAAATATGCCCTTACTTGTAGAGACAGACATATTTACCAAACCCAGTTTATTCTATCATACAAATTTTAAGCCGAGGATTTCAATAAATTATCGATAAAACATTCGATATGGCCTTGTCACCCAAATCTATCATCGCTATTTTGAGATACGCAAAAATCTTTATTGCCGGTAAAACCAATGGTGTCAAGATGGTGTTGCGCTTTTCAGTTACCATGTATGGAAAATCGAGGACATTTGACTGTTAGCTTTACTTCAAGACATCCGAAGAACATGGTTTATGGCTCGACGTAACATTATTTTCAATAATGGAATAAACGTACAGCTTTTTTAGTTTTAACGGTTATTTTTATAGATACATATTTGCTGTCAAAGCTTGCCTACACTTCGATTTTAAACTTATTATTACGAAGGTATTGGTTTTATACTTTTAGGTTTTATTTCTTTTATTACAAAGAGTTTTATTATTTTTCTACGTAGGTTACAAAATATAGAAAAAATTACTAAACTATTACAATTATTATATAAACAACAAAACTATAGGACGAATATCAATTGACTGTCAATCAATAGAATGAAGTTTTTCCAAAAATTAATAACCAGTAAGAACAACTCATTCAAGTCCTAGTTAGTTCAGACGAGAGTAAATTGCTAAAGTAAATAAAAATGGGAACTTACCTCTACTGTTAGTGGTGGTAAAACTATTATACGCTGAATTTAAGAACTGTTCAAATCACTAGCGAAGTCCTCGGCACAAAATCACAGACGAAATCAGTTCATATGCACTGCAATGTCCGTTTACTTTGAGTTATTATTTTTGTTTGACGATAAGACCGGACGGTTCACTGTTATTTTGAACCGGCGTCTCACTCGCAGCGAAGCACCGCGTGCATTTCAATGGATGAAAGTGTAAACCGTGGTTTTTGTATAGCGTTCTCTCGTTCACGCTCGCACGCGAGAAAGGGAAAGAAGCTCACCACAGTAAGTTTGGCTTTTTCGAGTGGAGCGGCGACTTCGCCCACTATTTTATTGTTATTCTAATTCTTCGAATCTTGAGACCCCTTACAGAGTTACAGAGGAACTTGTTTACAGAACATAAAAAAATATTTTGAATTTCATTTCTGTAGATGGTACTTCTTAAATTTTTTCTAGGGTTGTCCAACATGTGAGCATGATTTAATAAAACACATGATATGGATTGTTTAATTTTATTTTCTTCCCACAGGTGGCAAGCACCAGAGTAGCGAGCAAAACTTAAAATAATGAAAATGGTAACTATTTGCAGGGATAACCACTTCTAAACAAAATTTCAGAAATGACAATAGGTACCTTAATCTATTTTTTTTAAATGGTTATACATTGATAAATTAATGAATTAATTTAACATTTGCTTTACACATTTTTGCAAAAGGTTGAGAGTGCCTAATTTTTAAATTGAATTCAAATATATTAAAGATATTTATGTAATTAATTATCAGCAATTATTTTAGTATCAGGCTTAGTGCTTATTATATAACCGTGTTTTACGATGTAATGAATAAACTTTGCGATATTTAGTTACAATAAAATTATTGCGTAGTCTTGATTCCGCCAAATAACAAAATAGTGAAATCCCTTTGTGAACTGCTCCTACCCCGGCCTATAAGATATATTTTTTTATTTATAATCTCTAATGAATTCACGAAATTTCAAAGAAAAAGAAAATTATATTATCTGATATGAAGTGTAAACAAATATGCATGTAACCAAGGCCATTAGTTAGCAATCGGTTACAAGCTGACTTGTCTATTGAGGAGAGTTTTTGTGGTAGATTTTTACACTTTTTATTTTTCAATTTTTTATCGTGTGCTGATTCGCTACATGTCCAGAGGTTCATATACAAAGTAGTGTCTCTCCTCAACATAAACAACTTATTTTTTTCACATTTAAAAAGGTTTGTTATTCGCTGGTAAAATGTAAATATTGAAATACCAATTAGATTAATGACTAAAACTCTCTTGCCACTTTCAAGTTATCATGTGGCGTTAAGAATTGTAATCTTTGGGGACTAAAGCGTCACCTACAAAACCAATTGCACTGTTGTTGGCATAGAAACGTGTTCGACGTGAATGTATCACTCGTATCAATGCAATTAACCTTAGAGAGACGCTTGAATATACCGTAAATAATTATATTGAATAATTGGTGACAGTACCGTATTTTCAATAGATTTATTTACGACACATATTATCAAAAGCTTGCAATATTGTGATGTATCATATAAATCCCCATTAAAAACCACTGCAAGCTTTTTTTGACAACGCGATTGTCAATATGATCCAAAGATGTTCTGGATTCGCTATGAAGTCAAGTGCATAGGTACATTACATAAGATTGATCGCTAATCAAATATAATATTTATATGCAAACTTGACGCTAATAGTACATTATATTTTTTTTGTATTTTTTTTTTATTTTTATCGAGGTATTCTTTAGCGAATATCGTTAATGGAATAAGTACAATATAATATGAACTTATGACAGAAATAAAATGATATACGTGACACGCAATGAAGATGAATTAGTTGAATGAGTTATAAAAATACCCAACCTCACTAATGATGTAACTTTAGATAAAATAGTGAACATCGATTCCTGTATCTGAAATATTGTGAATAGATCGCAAATATGGTATTCTCTACTGCAAAAGTAATTTCAAACATTTCAAAGATAGAAATCGATAGGTATAAAGCGAACATAATATAATAATTCATTTTAAACAGAAAAAATGACTAAGTATACATTAATTTCACAATATACTAAATATATACAATGATAGCCTTTCCGATGCAAAATTTGCAATGACATTTTTTTTTAACATTTTTTGTTTTCAGTTAAGTATCACAAACAGAAGTAAATCACACTACAGAAAAATAAATATATAAAACACGACACAAGGTTGCAAAGTTTGCACGAATATTTTTTTACATGAAACAGTAACTAGACAAGGCTTCGAATGAAATAAATAAGGTCGAGCGGGGCAACAAAGCCACGAGCCGCTACTAAGTCGCGGTGTCGGACCTAACCCCATACAAAATGAAAATATAACATATTACACTTCTTATGCTTTACATAAACTATGATAACAGTTACGCCTATATGAACTGTTACAATCCATATTTGGAGCTGTAAATTATGTTACAATTTATTGCGGTCGTAGCTTATCATTTCCCTGCAAAACGCAAAGCGTGGGGGTGCAATGTACGAAATGAAAAACGTGATCTTTCCTCGATATTTAATGGCGTCGGAAAATGATAAACTGTGACCGCAAGATTTAATTATCGAAGAGCACAATACATAGTTTTTCTCATCCGACGACACACTAGGGGGCGGCACTGAGCCCCCAACTAACATTGTCCAGCTTGATACAAAACTTTACACCTTCAGTTACCACTACCCGGCAGGGCAGCGCGGGCGGCCAGTTCCCCGCGGCGAACAACTTTGCGCCCGTCACTCGCCCGCCGTCCTACATTTATATAATGCGGCTAATCAATAAAATCGCCGCGTGTATAACATAGACAACATTGGACAAATCTTTTAAACAATTGCCCGTTGCGTACCAACAACTAATTACGAACCATCGTTACATGCCGCATCTCGAACGTTCGGCTTGAAAGCGAACCTCCAGTAGTGGGTACATCTTCGGCGAAGGAACTGTCGCAAGACGTACCCACCGCTGAATGTTGCCGGAGATGCTTTTCGCTATCTCCGCAATAATTAAAGTTGAAAGTAATGTAGTAACAGAAAACAGAACAATTTAATTTTACGATATAAAATTTTGAATGAGTTTAGATCGCCAGAAAACGTAAACGAAAAAAATACTAACAAAAATAAAATACCTGCTTTACCTACGTTTTATATTAACAAATTATTAAACAACTCGGGACGATATTATTGTAAGAATTATATTAGAATCGTCCTATCATGTTCGCCATGGAATGCTATCGACTGGTATATCTAAAACCCAATTTTAACAATTTTTTTCATTATAAATACGCCGAAAGTACTTTTGTATGCAAATTTAAAACATTTTATAATCTTCTCGTGACAAATCGCAATTTCAGAAATTCGTTACGTTAATCAAACTTCGGTGAACGTGGACGATAATGCACAAGCGACAGCATTCCATCAAACACACCTACATCAATATGAATCTCTACAAAGAAAACATTGAACTAAAATTAACGTTACAATATAATTCCACCCTCGATATCTACTATCATAAGATATGTTAGCACTTTCTAGCCTTTTCATTTTGTATCTCGTCAATCCGTACGGAGAACATAACGATATAAGGCGTTGCTAATTAATCCTACTATTATTGCTAACATTTTTAATATAACGCCACTCGAAAAGGCGATCGCAAGTAGAATATTTCACCTCGATAGCGATCGCAGGGCGTATGATCGTTTTCGAGTTTCATGAAAGTGTGAATTAATGATACATTTCATATTTTCGATATAACTTTACATAACAATAAAAACATTCGACAAATAAGGGGCGATATATACAAAGAATTCCGAGCGACAGGTCGGCGCAAAGAAAATAATCGATACGGTGGCCACCTCGACGCGACGCGGCGGTCTCCTATCGCGGCTCGCCCATCCTTCATCGTGAATACTAAGTCAATTCGCTTCCTCCACCGAAATAAAAACGTATGTCAAACGATTCGCGAAAGCGCCGCAATAGCACGACCGTCGCGTCGCGCCGGACGACGACCTCGACGCTCCGACGGCGGCGGAGGCTCCAGCGGGCGACTAGCGCGTGAGCGGGCGGTCGGCGGCCAGCGCCAGCGCGCAGCACGGCAGGAAGCGCGCGTGCGGGTGCGTGCACGCCGCCGCGCAGCGCAGCGCCGCGCTGTGCCGCCGCTTGCTGCCCGCGCCCGCCGCCTCGCCC